>OX387241.1:104935165-106185165 GCA_947561735.1 Cenchrus americanus | reverse complement strand
CCTCACCGGCAATGACCTTTCACACTTGTTCTTCACCTGCACCAACAATAGTCAAGCCGCAACCTTCACCTACAATACATAGCCAGGAATCAGTCCACACAACGTTGTCAATCACTCATCACACTAGGAAGCGACCATCCACCAGTCCTCGAACCACACATGGTCCTCTTCTTTGGTGCTTCCTGGTTTTGAGGCTCAACCAAGCGGAGGACCGGTGGACCAGTGTAAGCGGAGGACTGGTGGATGGTCACTTCCTGGTGTGATATAGTGATTGACAACGTTGTGGGGACTGATTCTTGGCTAAGTATTGCAAGTGCCAGTTGCGGCTTGACTAGCGTTGGTGCAGGTGAAAAACAAGTGCGAAAGGTCGTTGCCGGTGAGGCCTCCAAGTGTGGAGAAGACAAGTAGGCTTTGTTCGAGGGACCCGGTGGCCAGAGGAGTCAAGTGCGGGCGGCATGGTGGCAAGAACGGTAATATGAAGTCATGGACGGTTTCTTGATTGAGCTTCAAAACCAAGGTCGAGCCAGGACTACGTGGGAGCCGAGTCATGAGTTGCGATTAGCGGAGGCTACACCTTCTGGTTTCCGGTGATTCACCAGAAAACCACTGGGTTCCTTGGGTGATCCACAAAGCCAAGACCGAAGAACCGAAGACGAAGGTGCAGCAGCATCAGACCGGTCTGACCGGTGGGTCTGACAGGTCTGACCGTTGGGTACCGGTCTGACCGGTGAGGAGCACCGGTCTGACCGGTGTGCGACGATGCAGTTCGGAGACTTCAAAGCGGAGGGCATGCGTCAGGATTGCAAGGCTTGCGTCGAGGCTAAGCAAGGTTGTGGTCGCTGGGCATCCATCCGATGGAGCGATGACAAAGATTTCCGATTTCGCCCTCGAGGGGCATGTATCCCTAATTAGCTAGTAAGGGTATTTTATACTTTTGGTTGCCTCCATATAACCCAAGTAGTGAGAGGATGGCAGCCATCTCTTGGAACCCTAGCTCATTTGGCTTTCCTATTTTTGCCTTCCTATTTTCTCTAGGATTTTTATAGGACTAGCTTGAGAGCTTCATGGAGATATCTTGTGAGAGCGAAGGATGATCGGGTGGCAAGATAGACCTCGTATGAACCTCTTTGTGATGTATAGATGATTCGGCGTGGTTCCTCAAGGCTTGGATGTGTTGTTCCCATTCGTTCTTTTTGGTGATTTTCGGAGCCTTTTCTTGGCAATTTTCTTGGAGCGATTTCGAGGACTTTCTCTTTGGGTTTTGGTGGGGGTGTATGCACGAACCCTTCGTGGTTCTTGAGGACCATGTGTGGTTCGAGGACCGGTGGATGGTCGCTTCCTTGTGTGATGAGTGATTGACAACGTTGTGTGGACTGATTCTTGGCTAAGTATTGCAGGTGCAGGTTGCGGCTTGACTGGTGTTGGTGCAGGTGAAGAAGAAGCGCGAAAGGTCGTTGCCGGTGAGGCCTCCAAGTGTGTAGAAGACAAGTAGGCTTCATTCGAGGTACCCGATGGCCAGTGGGGTCAAGTGCGAGGCGCATGGTGGCATGAACAGCAAGATGAAGTCGTGGACGGTTTCTTGGTAGAGCCTCAAAACCAAGGTCGAGCCGGGACTACGCAGGAGCCGAGTCATGAGTGGAGATTGGAGGAGGCTACACCGAGTTCGCGGGGTTTGCAGTGGTTCACCAGAAAACCACTGGGTTACTCGGTTGAGCCACAAAACCGAGGCCGAAGACTCCACGAGGAGCTGTGGCCACCCAGGCCGGTTCAACCGCCCAGGAGGGGCAGTCAGACCGCCTGGTCCGGTCAGATTGCCCGGGCCAGTCTAACCGCCAAGGGGCGGCAGTCTGACCGCCTTGGTCGCTGGCGCCAAGATGCTTCGAAGCGGAGGACACGCGTTGGGATCGCAAAACTTGCGTTGAGGCTAAGCAAGTTGCGGTCACCGGGCATCCGTCCGATGAAGAAAACTTGAAGACTTCCAAATCCGCCCTTGAGGGGCTTGTATCCCTAGTGTTAAGTAAGGGTAGTTTAGTCTTGTGGGTGCCTCCATATATACTCTTTGAAGGGATGGATGGAAGCGAACTCTTGGAACCCTAGCTCATTTGTTTTTACATTTTCGTTCTCCTATTCCCTAGTTTTTCCTAGGACTAGCTTGAGAGCTTCATGTGACATCTAGAGAGAGGGATGGATGTTTGGGTGGCAAGCTAGACCTTGTACCAACCTTCATGGTATGTATAGATGGTTCGGCGTTGTTTCTCAAGGTGGTTTTCCCGTCCTTCTTTGTGTTGATTTTCGGAGCTCTTTGTTGGTGGTGTTTTGAGAACGATTTCTTGGGGTTTTTGGTGGGTGTCACGTATGAGGATCTTGTACCTCTTTGGCTGGTGACTTTGCCCCCAAATCTCTCTTGAGTCGAACTCGATTTGGTGGTTTTTCGAGTTGGGTGAGTTCTTGACCTAGAGAAGCGATTTCTTCGATTACTCTTGATTGTGAGCATTTCGGGTCGATTCCTTTGAGGTAGAGGTTGTCCAGGAGGTAACCCAGCTATTCCCGAAGTTCTGCTCCAATCCGTGGAGTGATTCGAGAGATCGGGCGTGAGGAAGTTGAGGTTTGACCCGCGGGTTCATTTTCTGAAAGGGGCGGTCTAACCGCTTGGAGGGGGCGGTCTAACCGCCCTGTGGCTTTCCAGGTCAAAGTTGTGTTTCGCCAGATTTTCCTCTGTGAGTTTGTTCGCCTTGATCAAAGGAGTGTCTGGGTGAAATTTTGGGTTGTTCTCGTGCCAGTTGCTACGAGTTCTTGTTTGGAGTTCGTTGCAGGGTACAGGAGGTTAGACCGCCCCTGGTAGCCGGTCTAACCGCCCCTAGGCCCCTGGGTGGAGTTTTGGTTTTTGCCAAGATTTTCTGGTAGCTAGCATTGCCCTGACCAGAGATCTCTGTTGGTGAAACCGTGGGGCGTTTTGGTTCTCAGAAGAGGTGTTTCGGAGGATTTCTTGATTGCCTGGTGGAGGCGGTCTAACCGTCCCCTATACCCGGTCTAACTGCCCCCTCTGGACAGCCAGATTTCGAGTTGTTTCCGCTGTCGTGGGTGCGTGTGTGTTGAGGTTGCTAGTAGTGTTTGTTCCTAGGACCAGTAGCACTCCAGTGGCTACGTGGTTTTGGCAAACGGAAGGTAGAAGTGCAGAGTGTGTGTTTTTGGGGGTCCGACCGAGCGATTTCATCTTGTCAGAATTCCAATCTCCTTCGAGAAGAATTTTTATCGGCTCCCATTCACTCCCCCCTCTCTGGTCGCCTAATCGGTCCTTCAAGTGGTATCAGAGCTGGATCGGGTCTTTGTTGACTCTAACCAGTCTAAGATCCAAGGATGTCATACCAGGAACGGGGTTTGGGTCCTCCACACTTCGATGGCAAGAACTACCAGATGTGGAGTAAGCGGATAGGTGCGTTCCTCCGCGGAAAGGGTCAGATCCTTTGGGATGTCATGGTGGACACAGGCTATGTCCAGCCGATGGACTTCCTCGCTCCAGGATCGAGGGATAAGTTCGACGCCAACAACAAGGCGGTCGACTACTTCTTTCGTGCTCTGTGTCAGCCTGAGTTCGATCGGGTGCACACCGAGCACTTGGCTTGTAGAATTTTGACGGTGCTGAAGGAGGCTCATGTTGGGAATGCCCAGGTTCAGACACGGATGTATGCGACCTACCGGAGAGAGTACAAGAACTGCACTCATCTCCCCGGTGAGTCCATCGATGCCTTGTTTTAGAGGTTCACAGTAGTTGTGAACAACATGAGGGCCAATGTGGACGTGCTCCCGTACGATGATCATGATAGAGCTGTCAAGCTCTTACACTCTTTGGATCGTACAATATGGGGCGGAAAGTTCGAGGCCATTGTGGAGTCGGAGAAGTATGACACTCTGACGGTGAACGAGCTGTTCTCGAAGCTCAAGTCGGCTGAGGTGGATAGGGGCATGACTGCCAAGCTCGAGGGTCCGACTGATTCCCATAGTCTTGCCCTCGTTGGTGGTTCGAAGGGAAAGGCTAACACTAACCCATCCACCAGGATGTTCTCTTTGTTCTCTTTGATGTCTATGCCAGATGAGGAGTTCGATGTGCTTGGAGAGGACGAGCTGGCGCTCCTGACGAGGCGGTTCGAGAGGCTGCATGAGAACCGAGTGAACATGAGGAGGAACACGAGGACATGCTTCCAGTGCGGCAAGCCAGGACACTTCGTCGCCGACTGCCCGGAGAAGGTCGAGAACAAGGACACCTACAAGCACAAGTCGAGGAACGATTGCAAGTACCAGTCGAGGCGCGACCAGAAGAGCAAGTACAAGAACAAGCACAAGGATGAGCGACGATCGAGGAAGAAGGAGAGCCGAGGCAAGGCCCGAGCGATGGTTGGTGCGAGTGACGTCGACTCCAGTTCCGTGTACTCCACCTCGAGCTCGAGTAGCAGTGAAGACGAAGGTGATCGTCGCAAGAACAAGAAGGCGTCCAAGAACCTGAGCGGGCTGAGCTGCTTCACTAGAGACGGCTTCTGCACCATGGTGCTGAGCTCCGGCAGCAAGAAGAGCACACAGAGCGACTTGTACTCTGAGTCCGACGACGAGGTGTGTGATGAGCTTCCCTTCTTGCGCAAGGAGAATGAACGGCTTGGTACTTTGCTTGATAATCATGATGACATGTTTAGAGAGGCAAAGAAAATGAGCAAAGAGCTTAGGGCTTCACTCGAGGATGCTAGGACTAGAGTGGCTGAGCTAGAAACATAGGTTCTTGATAGCAAGCTTGAGATTGATTCCCTTAAGGCTAGTCCTGTTGTTTCGGATGAGGTTGATTGTGCTGATTGCTCCATCTTTCTTGCTGATCTTGCTTTGTTCAAGAAAAAGCATGCCTCCAAGTGTGAGGAACTAGATGTGCTTAGGGTTGAAGTGGCTGAGCTTAAATCTAGATGTGCTTTGCTAGGTGCTTGCACTTTTTGCCCTGTTTTGCATGCTAAAATTGATGAGATGCATGTTTACACTAGTTCTCTTGAGGCTAAATTGAAGGAACCCATGCCTACATCATGCTCTACCTGTGAAATGCATGCTTTGAAAAATTTGGAACTTGCACATTATGTTGATCGTTTGCAGGATGAGAATGATGAGCTGAGAAAGTTGATGGGTTGGTTGTCTGGTCATGAGCCTCAGTTGAGGATGATGATCGAGACATTTAAGAGGCAGGATGGTGAGGGACTTGGGGCAAACAAGGTTGGTGAGGGAAGTGGAGAGAATATCCCTGAGCCACCAAAAATACACCACAAGAATGATTTCCCTCCTAAACCCAACCATCTAAGGAACCGACTAGACACAACCCCAGCTCCACCCGTGTTTCCTACACCCATAAATGATCTCCAAAAGCCTATCAAGTTTGTGAGCACTTCCGGGAAAGTGTTCTTTGGGAAAGAGAGTGAGAAGGCTAGTGAGGAGAAACTGGTGGAGAAGTTGAGTGGAGAGAAACCATGTGAGCAGCTCCAATCCAAGCCTAAGCCTAAGCTTGTGAGGTTCCATTATGGCTATTGTGGGAAAGAGGGTCACAAGGATGAGTTTTGCTTCAAGAGGAAGCGTGAGGAAAGGATGGCGAAGGAGTGCGCGAACAAGGATAGGTACAACCCTTCCCATGGTGTACCTAAGCCTCGTATGCCACTGCCCAGGGGTAAAGCTGTGGTGAGAAGTGTTCCGGCATGGGGAGATGTGAGTTCCCGCAGCCGAGGAGCAGTCCTGGAGGAGGCGGTCAGACCGGCCTGGCTAGGCGGTCAGACCGGCCCCGCCCGCAGGGGGGCGGTTAGACCGGCCCCGGCTGGGCGGTTTAACCGCCCCGCCGACTCCGGGCGCAGTGGTTTTTGAGGTGGTGAGTCGAGAGGTTTCGGGTCCGGGAGGTGGAGTTGCTGGTGGTTGGTCTGGAGAGACAGCAGGTGGTCAGTTTGCTAGGCATTCTCCCCCTCGAGTTCACTACGGGGATGGGAGGAGTCATAGCTTTGAGAAGGTGAGGAGGGACGGTCCACGGGTTGTCTTCCGTGGTTTTGGTCCTCCTCCAGGCAGCGAGGGGTGGTTTCCTCGGAGTGGTTACCGAGGTGGTGTTCATGGTGGTAGTTATGGTAGGTAAGATGGTTTAATGTGTGCTAACCCCACTTTCGACCAAATGGCTCGGCACTGGTTTTACTCTTTTGGTACTAACCCCAGTGCTGAGTCGTTTGTTCGCTCACGTGCTCGTTTTTGAATTTCAGGTGGGAGACTTGAAGAACCTTTGGTTGATTGACTTCGGTTGCTCGAGGAATATGACCGGAGACAGGGGGTGGTTCTCAAGTCTCATCCCGGTGGTGACAAAGAGGTACATCACTTTTGGGGACAATGGGCGTGGGCGTGTGCTTTCAGAAGGTGAGATTAAGGTGAGTGACAAGATCACTCTGAGGCGTGTTGCTCTTGTTCAATCGCTGGGGTACAATTTTCTTTCTGTGTCCCAGTTGTTGGATAAGGGTTTTGAGGTGTTGTTTCGGCCAGGTGGTTCTCGGATTTTGGACTCTCGAGGGAACTTGTTTGTATGGTCATTCCCGAGGGTCAGGTGTTTCGTGCTGATTTTTCTCAGGCTTCGGGTGTGGAGCGTTGTTTCTTGGCTGGTTCTTCGAGTGAGTTGTGGAAGTGGCATAGGAAGTTGGGTCACTTGAGCTTTGACCTTTTGTCTCGCTTGAGTAAACTCAATTTGGTCCGAGGATTGCCACGGTTGAGGCTTGAGAAAGAGTTGGTTTGTGCACCGTGTAGGCATGCCAAGATGGTAGCCTCTTCTCACCCGCCTCTCACCGATGTGATGATTGAGCGTCCATGCGAGCTGCTCCATATGGACCATGTTGGCCCAGCTCGTGTGCGATCTGCGGGTGGGAAGTGGTATGTCCTTGTTGTGGTGGACGACTATCCTCGGTATGTGTGGGTGTTCTTTCTCGAGGATAAGGGGGAGACGTTTGGTTTTGTTCGAGATCTAGTCTTGGGGTTGAGGAACGAGAGTCACGGAGATGCCATACGAGGTATCCGCAGTGATAATGGCTCGGAATTCAGAAACTCTCGTTTTGAAACCTTTTGCCATGACTTGGGTCTTGAGCACCAGTTTTCGAGTCCGTATACGCCTCCCCAGAATGGTGTTGTGGAAAGGAAGAACATGACTTTGTGCGGGATGGCTCGGACGATGCTTGATGAGCATAGGACTCCAAGGAGGTATTGGGTTGAGGCAGTGAATACCGCATGCTATGTGTCAAACAGGATCTACCTCAGAGTGCATAAGAAGAAAACATGCTATGAGTTGATGCATGGTCGCACACTCAAGGTGAGTCACTTCCATGTCCTTGGTTGCAAGTGTTTCATTCTGAAGAAAGGCAGGAAGTTGGATAAGTTTGAGGCTAGATCTGTCGATGGTATTTTCTTTGGTTATGCATCTCATTCTAGAGCATATCGTGTGCTCAATCTTGAAACTAACCAAATCGTGGAGACTTGCGAGGTAACCTTCGACGAGACAAAGCCACGTAGTCAGCTTGTCCTTGAGTGTGCAGGTGATGATGAGCTTGGCGAGGAGATCTTTCAGGAGGAGGAGCATGAACGTGGAGACGATGAAGATGGCGGTGCGGTGCCCCCGTCTGAACATGTATCCACTACATCGACTACAATGATGTACGGACCTTCTTCTACACCTACGACGACAAATCAAGAACGAGGAGAAGCTGATGTTGAGTGGGAGGTAGCATCGAGGTGAGAACCTCCCCGGTGAGTACAAGTGGATCACCCAGCTTCGAGGATCATTGGCGACATGAATGAATGCACTACATGGTCAAGGTTTCAGAACAATTCTCATTTCGCTCATGCTGCATTTGTTGCTACTTTTGAGCCCAAAGACATTGGACACGCACTATCTGGTCACAATTGGGTTAATTCGATGCATGAGGAGTTGGAGAACTTCGAGAGGAATTAGGTTTGGGAGTTGGTTGACCCTCCCCAGGGTGTAAGCTGATTGGTACAAAGTGGGTGTGGAAGAACAAAGAGGGAGAGAAAGGTGAGGTTGTGAGGAACAAGTCGAGACTTGTTGCTCAAGGGTTCAGTCAGAAGGAGGGGATCGACTACGAGGAGACCTTTGCTCCCGTAGCCCGTTTGGAGGTGATTAGGATCCTTCTAGCTTTTTCTGTGGCTAAAGGGTTCAAGTTGCACCAAATGGATGTGAAGAGTGCTTTTCTGAATGGTGTGCTGGAGGAAGAAGTGTATGTGAGGCAACCTCCGGGGTTTGAGAGTGAGAAGTACCCCCACCTGGTGTACAAGTTGAGGAAGGCGTTGTATGGGTTGAAGCAGGCGCCTAGAGCTTGGTATGGTAGGTTGAGGGGGTTCTTGTTTGAGAGGGGTTTTAAGATGGGGAAGGTCTATCAGACCTTGTTTTGCTGAGGCAGGGCAGAGATATCCTGATTGTGCAGGCGTACGTGGATGATATTTCCTTTTGTGGCTCGTCTAACTCTCTAGTTGCAAGGTTTGCAGAGGATATGAGCAGGGAATTTGAGATGAGCATGATGGGCGAGTTGCAGTTCTTCCTCGGGCTACAAATCAAACAATCAAAGGAAGGAACATTTGTGCACCAAGCTAAGTACACCAAGGACGTTGTGCGGAAGCTCAAGATGGAGGATTCCAAGGCTATGATGACGCCGATCAGTACGACTATGGCTCTTGATGCGGACGAGGAAGGTGAACATGTGGATCAGAAGGAGTACCGAAGCATGATCGGGTCACTCCTCTACTTGACGGCGATGAGGCTAGACATCCAGTTCTCGGTATGTCTGTGCACTCGTTTTCAAGCGTCTTCGAGGACTTCGCATCGGCAAGCGGTGAAGTGAATTTTCAGGTACTTGCGTCACACTCCCGACTTCGGCCTTTGGTACTCCGCGTCCTCTTGTTTGGCTCTTCATGGTTTTTCAGACTCGGATTTTGTCGGGTGTCGGTTGGATAGGAAGTCCACCTCTGGGACTTGCCAGTTTTTGGGTTCTTCTTTGGTGTCTTGGTCTTCCCACAAACAGTCGAGTGTTGCACAATCCACTACCGAGGCCAAGTATGTTGCCGCTGCTAGTTGTTGCTCTCATCTCCTTTGGATTTCATACACCATGAGTGACTTTGGTGAGGAGTATACCCATGTCCCACTTCAATGTGATAGCACCAGTGCCATAAGCGTTGCAAAGAACCTAGTGCTCCATTCCAAAACCAAGCACATAGAAGTGAGGTACCATTTTCTGAGGGACAACGTAGAGAAAGGAAAGATAGCTTTGATCCATGTACCCACACATGACCAACTAGCCGATATTTTCACCAAACCTCTAGATCAAGCAACTTTCACTCGTTTGCGGGGGGAACTTGGTGTGTGTTTGATTTCTTGAGTTGGGTGTGTGGGAGCTCCTTTGTAGCATATGTATAGCTTTCCTTTGTGCATTTCTTGCATTTGGCATGGCATATGTAACATGATGTATAGGCATCCTTGTATCTTAGATTGCATGCATTTTGTATCATATGCATTGGATAGGAAAAGCTTCTCCTATATACATTGTTCACCATGGAATGCTATATATGTCTTTGTGAGCTTGTTTGGTATGCTATGGTTAGTTTGGCTTAGCTCTTGATGATCTTGATAAATAATCCATGGTTGATGGCTATGTATTTTGAAAAATGTCACATATATGCTCTCTCATGTGTAAATGCCTTTATATGATCTTGACATGTTTTGGCGGCTTGGTTATGCTCAATTTGTGGTTGGATAGCTAGTTTATTGATGATATGGGGCCTAAGGCTCATTTACCATCATGAATGTTTAGCCCTCTTACTTCATCTTGTGGTGGGGCATAAGTTCCTTTTTGTCGCAAAGACATTTCATGTACCAATTTTGAATCTGAAAATGAAATGTAAAATGCTTGGAAAATATGCTCCCATGTGATATGTACTGAAATTAATTTGCTTTGGGTGCTAAACCGTTGCATGATGCCTACCAATGAGAAGTCTCATACATAGAAGTAGGCACATGGCTCGGTGGCTTTGACATGACATGAGGTGCTTGTGGGTGTTTGTGATGGTCTTATGATTAGAATGGTCGTCCAATCATGAAGTTTGTGTGGCTTTGCCATTTTGACATATTTTGCTCATGTTTAGGTTTTTGCTTATGAGAGAGTAACTTTTCGCAAAATTACTCAAATCCTTTTTAGCCTTGTCCAATGGTTGTGAAACTTGGTGATCATGTAGTTGAGGTCACTACGAACCTGTAGAGTATCTAACTTGCTCATTTGGAATTGTGTAGCTCCTTGCGATGAATTTTGTATATTTGAGAAGCTATATGTTGAAACTTTTCGCATTTTCCTTGATTCATGCATTGTCAACAAGGGGGAGAGTTTGTGCATGGTTTGGGCACCTGGGAGTGTTAGGAAGGTGTTCCAATTGGTTCGGGCAAATTTTGGGCAGTTTGGTGCAGGGACGGTCTCTTGGGGCGGTCTAACCGCCCCCAGGCGGTCAGTTGAAGTGCAGGCGGTCTAACCGCCCCTGGGTCTGGTGAGCAATTTTTGCTCTTTGCTGCATTCCCGTGTTGCATTGTTGCATTTGTTCAGGGGGAGTGTGCTTTGGCTCAGGGGGAGCTTGCATATGTGGGGGGGAGCTCTTTGTGGTGTTCGAGCTTTGATTCGGTGGTTTGCGCTCTTTGTTTGAGCATGTTTTGTCTCGGATGTGTCGAGCCGTTGCCCTTGCCTAAGGGGTCCGAGACTTGTTCTTCTTCAAGTGATCTTTCTCTTCGCCTTTCTTTGGCTTTCGATTGCTTGTTGAGTTTTCTTTTTATTTGTTTCGTTTCTTTTTCTTTTCTCTTGTGTTACTTCATGTGGGTGTTGTCAATGCACTCATCAAGGGGGAGATTGAGGACCATGTGTGGTTCGAGGACCGGTGGATGGTCGCTTCCTTGTGTGATGAGTGATTGACAACGTTGTGTGGACTGATTCTTGGCTAAGTATTGCAGGTGCAGGTTGTGGCTTGACTCGTGTTGGTGCAGGTGAAGAACAAGCGCGAAAGGTCGTTGCCGGTGAGGCCTCCAGGTGTGGAGAAGACAAGTAGGCTTCGTTCGAGGGACCCGATGGCCAGTGGGGTCAAGTGCGGGCCGCATGGTGGCATGAATAGCAAGATGAAGTTGTGGACGGTTTCTTGGTAGAGCCTCAAAACCAAGGTCGAGCCGGGACTACGTGGGAGCCGAGTCATGTGTGGAGATTGGCGGAGGCTACACCGAGTTCGCGGGGTTTGCAGTGGTTCACCAGAAAACCACTGGGTTACTCGGTTGAGCCACAAAATCGAGGCCGAAGACTCGACGAGGAGCTGTGGCCACCCAGGCCGGTTCAACCGCCCGGGGAGGGGCGGTCGGACCGCCGGGCGGTCCGGCCGATTGCCCCGGCCGGTCCTAGCCGCCCGGGGGGGGGGGGGCGGTCCGGCGCCCGGTCGCTGGCGCCGAGATGCTTCGAAGCGGAGGACACGCGTCGGGATCGCAAGGCTTGCGTCGAGGCTAAGCAGGTTGTGGTCGCCGGGTATCCGTCCGTTGAAGAAAATCTGAAGACTTCCAAATCCGCCCTTGAGGGGCTTGTATCCCTAGTGTTAAGTAAGAGTAGTTTAGTCTTTTTGGTGCCTCCATATATACTCTTTGAAGGGATGGATGGCAGCCAACTCTTGGAACCCTAGCTCATTTGTTTTTCTGTTTTCCTTCTCCTTTTTCCCTGGTTTTTTCTTGGACTAGCTTGAGAGCTTCATGTGAGATCTAGAGAGAGGGATGGATGTTTGGGTGGCAAGCTAGACCTTGTACGAACCTTCATGGTATGTATAGATGGTTCGGCGTTGTTCCTCAAGGTGGTTTTCCTGTCCTTCTTTGTGTTTATTTTCGGAGCTTTTTGTTGGCGGTGTTTTGAGAACGATTTCTTGGGGTTTTTGGTGGGTGTCACGTATAAGGACCTTGTGCCTCTTTCGCTGGTGACTTTGCCCCCAAATCTCTCTTGAATCGGACTCGATTTGGTGGTTTTTCGAGTTGGGCGAGTTCTTGACCTAGAGAAGCGATTTCTTCAATTCCTCTTGATTGTGAGCGTTTCGGGTCGATTCCTTTGAGGCAGAGGTTGCCCAGGAGGTAACCCAGCTATTCCCGAAGTTTTGCTGCAATCCGTGGAGTGATTGAGGAGATCGGGCGCGAGGAGGTTGAGGTTTGACCCGCGGGTTCATTTTCTGGAAGGGGCGGTCTAACCGCCATCAGGGTGCGGTCTAATCGCCCTGGGGCTTTCTAGGTCAAAGTTGTGTTTCGCCGGATTTTGCTCTGTGAGTTTGTTCGCCTTGATCAGAGGAGCGTCTGAGTGAAATTTCGGGTCGTTCTCGTGCCAGTTGCTAGGAGTTCTTGTTTGGAGTTCGTTGCTGGGTACAGGAGGTTAGACCACCCCTGATAGCCGGTCTAACCGCCCCTAGGCCCCTGGGTGGAGTGTTGGTTTTCGCCAAGATTTTCTGGTAGCTAGCATGGCCCTGACCAGAGATCTCTGTTGGTGAAACCGAGGTGCGTTTTGGTGCTCGGAAGAGGTGTTTCGGAGGATTTCTTGGTTGCCTGGTGGAGGCGACCTAACCGCCCCCTATACCCGGTCTAACCGCCCCCTCTGGATAGCCGGCTTTCGAGTTGTTTCCGCTGTCGTGGGTGCATGTGTGTTGAGGTTGCTAGTAGTGTTTGTTCCTAGGACCAGTAGCACTCCAGTGGCTACGTGGTTTTGGCAAACGGAAGGTAGAAGTGCAGAGTGTGTGTTTTTGGGGGTCCGACCGAGCGAGTTCATCTTGTCGGAGTTCCAATCTCCTCCGAGAAGAATTTTTATCAGCTCCCATTCACTCCCCCCTATTTGGTCGCCTAATCGGTCCTTCAGTTCTTTTCCCTTTGATTCCTCTCCCAAATCCGTGAGCAAATAGGCTCGATTTTGGGGTTTTCGGTGCTATAGGGTGAGAGGAGTTCTTTGCGGGATTTCTTCGTTTCTTCTTGATTTGGCAAGTTTTGGTGGACAAAATCTTGGCTATGGACTCCCCATTAGGTGTTCCAACTATCCCCAAAGTCTTGCGTAAATCCGTGGAGCGATTCGGGAGATCGAGAGTTGGATTTGGGGGAGTTGACCCGTGGGTGCTGTTCATCCCGAGAGCCCAGGCCACACCGGTCTGACCGGTGGCTCTCACCGGTCTGACTGGTGCAAACCCCAGTTGGGTTTTTGCTCGGGTGAATGTTTGGGTGAGTTCGCTATTGTCCCGTGTCGTTGCAGTTTCGAGTTTTGGTCAGTTTGGAGCTCGGTAGGTCTGTTTGGTGTTTTGGGGCTTTCTGGCTTGAACTGGTCTGACTGGTGTGCTACACCGGCCTGACCGGTCTAAGGGATGTTCTGTGGAAGTTGCCAGGTTTCACCTGCAGGGACTGGTCTGACCGGTGGTGCTCACCGGCCTGACCGGTGTGGGTTAGTGAGGCTCGAGTTTTGTGTTCCGCTGCGTTCTCAGGTTTGTGAGGTTGAGAGTTGGTTCCTAGGTCCAGTAGCACTCCTGTGGCTGCGTGGGCTTGGCCAACTTGGGTAGGGAGTCGGAGACGTGTGTTGAAAGCCGTGTTCATCTTGTTGGAGCCTCTGTCTCCTTCGAGAAGATTTTTTATCGGCTCCCATTCACTCCCCCCCCCTCTCTGGTTTTCCGTATCGGTCCTTCACAGCCCAGATCCCAAATCGTGGCCGCAGCACAGGATGACGTCGCGGTCCAGGTCAGCGACAATGGCGATGACATGGTGATCACTGCCTTCCCCGCGTTGGCACCACATCTCCGATCGGTCGCTTACCCCGACAACTTCAAGCCAAACATCTAGAAGTACGACGACCTCCAACCCCAACATCTGGTTGTCGACCTACTACGTCGCCGTCAAGGCGGCCAGCGGCAACTTTGACCACATGGCGGCATACTTCCCGTCAGTGATGGGCGACGCACCGTCGCTCTGGCTCAACAACCTCCCCACAAGCAGCATCACGTCGTGGACCAACCTGTCCTAGGCCTTCACTTCGAACTACCAGGCGACCTACAATATACCTGGAAACGCCTTCAACCTCGGAAGGGTGACCATGAAGGCCAGAGAGCGGCTGCGGGACTGCACCAACCAGTTCTTTGAGAACCGCGACACCTGCGTTGGCGTTCGGGACGACCAGGTCGTCGATAGCTACAAGAAAGGTCTTAGAGACCGCAATGTCTTTGAAAAGATCCATGAATCCGGCGCCACCAAGGTCGCGCCACTCATGGAGGTCATCAACAAGCTCATCGACACCAAGGAAGCGCTGGTCAACCAGTTTGTCCATGACGGCAAGCAGGATGCAGGCACCTCCGATGCCACTAGGGATTCCAGCTCGAAGTTTCACAAGCGACCTTCAGAGGTGCTCGCGGCAGATGGGCGCCGACCTTCCACGTTCAACGCCGAGGACTTCAACACGGTACTGGACTGCCCCTGCACATTCCATGAAGGGGGAACTCACACAGTTCCCTAGTGCCAGCAGTTCAAGAGGGTGTTCTGCATGCCCGAAGATCCGAAGCGCCCCAGAAGTGACGGGGACTGTTCATCCTCGCGTCGCTACAACAACAACCACCGCGACGACTGATGTGGCCGCGGGGACAACGATCGCCGCGACGATCGGCGACGTGATAACCAGTAGCCGGAGGACCACCGCGACGAGCGCGACCTGCCTCCTCCGCCGGAGACAAGCAACCCCAACGGCCCGTTCCAACAAGCCAAGAGGTCGATCAACATTATCATCGGCAGCCTAAAGAGCAGCTCGAGCAGGAGAAGGTACCTCAAGGACAACCGCGAGGTCCAGCTCATGCACACCAAGCCATCACAGCCCCTGCGTTGGTCAGAGTAGCCCATCACCTTCTCCAGGGCTGACGAATGGGTCCACATGCCAGATCCCAGGTCGTACCCGCTGGTCGTCGAGCCCATTGTCGAGGGCGCCTTGCTCCCTCAAACCCTCATCGACGGGGGAAGCAGGCTCAACATCATCTTCTTCGACACCCTGAAGAAAATAGATTTCGACTTCAAGAGGCTGACAGACTGCGACGAGTCCTTCTTCGGCATCGTTCCAGGCAAGGTGGCCTAGCCCCTAGGTCGGGTCTCCCTTCCAGTGACGTTCAGCATGGAGGAGAATTTCCGCACGGAGTACCTTAGCTTCGAGGTTGCTGACTTCAAGTCTTCCTACCACGCAATCCTAGGTCGCCGTATGCTGTGCTGAAGATGTCGGCTCCCCGTGGTGTCCTCACAGTCTACGGCGACCTGCTCGTCTCGTTCAAGTGCGACAACGAGGTCTTGGAGATCGCCACGACGAGCACCTGCTTCGGAGCCTCAGCTGTCATGGTGGCTGAGGCCAAGAAGGTCGCCTCGACCAACCTTGCCATCTCGGAGCAGAAGTGTGCCGAGACCACCCTGGATGCTACACCAGCGACGAAGAAGGTCTGCCTCGGCCTTGCCGGCCCAGCCAAGATGGTGGTCATCTACGACAACGTCAGGGAGAAATTGGAACTCACGCTCACCAGTTTCCTTCAGGACAACGCTGACATATTCGCATGGACCCCATCGGATATGCTAGGTGTTCCAAGGGAGCTGGCTGAGCACTCCTTGGGTGTAAGCAAGACAGCCAAGCCTGTCAAGCAGAAGCTACACCGCTTTGTGAAGGATTGCAAGGAGGTCATTATGGTAGAAATATTAAAGCTCTTAGCTGTCGAATTCATTCGTGAATGTAAAACCCTAGCTTGTCTTGCCAACCCGGTGCTAGTACCCAAGAAAACCGGTCACTAGAGAATGTGTATCGACTACACAGATTTCAACCGACACTGCCCTAAAGACTCCTTCCCTCTTCCGTGCATCGACCAGATCATCGACTTCACCACAGGAAGTGTCCTGCTATGCTTCCTCGACTGCTACTTAGGCTATCACCAGATAGCCTTGAAAGTCTCTGACCAGGATAAGACGACGTTCATAATGCTGCACGACATCTACTGCTACACAGCCAGGACCTTCGGCCTCAAGAATGCTGGAGTGACCTACCAGAAGGCCATCCAGAAGTGCTTGGAATCCCAGATCGGCAAGAACGTCGAAGCCTACGTCGACAACGTGGTCGTTAAGAACAACGATAAAGATGACCACATCGCTGACCTCGCCGAGACATTCGCCAATCTCCGGCGCTACCGCTGCAAGATCAATCCAGAGAAATGCGTCTTCGGTGTCCCATCTGGCAAGCTTCTAGGCTTTATGGTGAGCCACCATGGCATCAAGGTGAACCCCACCAAGGTAGACCCCATCCGCAGGATGAATCAACCTACTGGGAAGAAAGACATGATGAAGCTCACTGGCATGATGGCGGACCTAGGTCGCTTCATCAGCAAACTTGGAGGGAAAGTCTTGCCCTTCTTCAAGCTACTGAAAAGGTCTGACAAGTTCGAGTGGATGGACGAGGTGGATCAGGAGCTCGAGGAGTTGAAGACCTTCCTCACGACACCGTCGATCATGGTGCCCCCGGCACCCAAAGAGACCTTGCTACTCTACATCTCCGCATCCACCCAGGTGGTTAGCGCGGTCTTAGTGTCTTAGTGACCTGAAGAAGGTCACCAGTACCCCGTCCAGTGACCTGTCAACTACGTTAGCAAGGTCTTATCCGACAGCAAGGTCAGGTACTCGCAACCCCATAAGATGCTATACACTCTCCTCATTATGTCGCGCAAGCTGCGGCATTACTTTCAGTTGCACAAGAGCAAGGTCATTTCCAGCTTCCCTCTCAGAGATATCTTATACAGCCGCGACACTATGGGGCGCATCGTCAAGTGGTCGGTCAAGCTGGGCAAATTCGACCTTAAGTTTTTCCCAAGGCAGGCCATCAAGTCCCATGTCCTCACCGATTTCGTCTCTGAGTGGACAGAGACCCAGCAACCCCTGCCGGTGGAGAAGTCGGAACATTGGAAGATGTACTTCGACGGTTCGCTGAACCTCGAAGGAGCAGGTGTAGGCGTCCTCTTTATCTCGCCCCAGGGCGATCATCTAAAGTATGTCCTATAGATCCACTACAAGGCGTCTAACAACAGCGCCGAGTACGACCCCTCTCTGCCTGGAGGAGGACCAAAACCACAAAAGAAAACCCGTGGACTGTCCCTCCTCTCCTTTTCAAAGCTACGACTCCTCCTATCCCCGTAGTGAACTCGAGGGGGAGAACGCCTAGCAACCTGACCACCTGCAAACTCTCCAGCCCAACCACCAGAACCACGACCTCCAGAAACAACCCTCGTACCTGTACGAGCACGAAACCCAAAATGCTGGTTGTACAGGCCTGCACCGGTCTGACCGGTGCTCCACACCGGTCTGACTGGTGTGACCTGGACAGCAGCACCTCCAACAGCCTTTCACTCTCCCCAAGCCCGAACTGTCCTCACACTCGCCTTGCCCCTGGGCATCTGCACACGAGGCTCAAGTACACCATCGGAAGGGTGGTACTTGTCCTTGTTAGCCCACTCATTTGCCATTCTATCCTCACGCTTCCCCTTGAAGCAAAACTCCTTATGGCCATCTCTCCCACAATAGCCACAATGGAACCTCACAAGCTTAGGCTTAGGCTTGGGATGTGGCTGCTCATTAGGTTTCTCTCCACTCAACTCTTCCACCGGTTTCCCCTCACTAGCCTTCTCACTTCCTTTCCCAAAGAACACTTTCCCCGAAGTGCTCACAAAATTGGTAGGCTTTTGTAGATCATTTCTGGGTGTAGGAAACACGGGTGGAGGTGGGGTTGTGTCTAGTCGGTTCCTAAGATGGTTAGGTTTTGCGGGGAAATCATTTTTGTGGTGGGTTTTTGGTGGCTCCGGGATATTCTCTCCACTTCCCTCACCAACCTTGTTTGCCCCAAGTCCCTCACCATCCTACCTCTTAAATGCCTCGATCATCATCCTCAACTGAGGCTCATGACTAGACAACCAACCCATCAACTTCCTCAAGTCATCATTCTCATCCTGCAAACGATCAACATAATGTGCAAGTTCCAAATTTATTAAGGCATGCATTTCACAAGTAGAGCATGATGTAGGCATGGGTTCCTTCAATTTATCCTCAAGTGAACTAGTGTAAGCATGCATCTCATCAATCTTAGCATGCAAAACAGGGCAAAAAGTGCAAGCACCTAGCAAAGCACATCTAGATTTAAGCTCAGCCACTTCAACCCTAAGCACATCTAGTTCCTCACACTTGGAGGCATGCTTTTTCTTGAACAAAGCAAGATCAGCAAGAAAGATGGAGCAATCAGCACAATCAACCTCATCCGAAACAACAGGACTAGCCTTAAGGGAATCAATCTCAAGCTTGCTATCAAGAACCTATGTTTCTAGCTCAGCCACTCTAGTCCTAGCATCCTCGAGTGAAGCCCTAAGCTCTTTGCTCATTTTCTTTGCCTCTCTAAACATGTCATCATGATTATCAAGCAAAGTACCAAGCCGTTCATTCTCCTTGCGCAAGAAGGGAAGTTCATCACGCACCTCGTCGTTGGAATCGGAGTCCGAGTCGGTCTGTGTGCTCTTCTTGCTGCCGGAGCTCAGCGCCATGGTGCAGAAGCCGTCTCTCGCGAAGCAGCTCAGCCCGCTCAGGTTCTTGGATGACTTCTTGTTCTTGCGACGATCACCTTCGTCTTCACTGCTGCTCGAGCTCGAGGTGGAGTACGCGGAACTGGAGTCGACGTCGCTCGCTCCAACCATCGCTCGGGCCTTGCCTCGGCTCTCCTTCTTCCTCGATCGTCGCTCGTCCTTGTACTTGTTCTTATGCTTGCTCTTGTGGTCGCACCTCGAACGGTACTTGCCGTCCATCCTCGGCTTGTGCTTGTAGCCATCCTTGTTCTCGGCCTTCTCCGGGCAGTCGACGACGAAGTGTCCTGGCTTGCCGCACTGTAAGCATGTCCTCGTGTTCCTCCTCATGTTCACTCAGTTCTCGTGCAGCCTCTCGAACCACCTCGTCAGGAGCGCCAGCTCGTCCTCTCCAAGCACGTCAAACTCCTCATCTGGCATAGACATCAAAGAGGAGAAAGAGAACATCCTGGTGGATGGGTTAGAGTTAGCCTTTCCTTTGGAACCACCAACGAGGGTGAGACTATGGGAGTCAGTCGGACCCTCGAGATTGGCAGTCATTCCCCTATCCACCTCAGCTGACTTGAGCATCGAGAATAGCTCGTTCACCGTCAGATAGTCATACTTCTCCGACTCCACAATGGCCTCGAACTTTCCGCCCCAAATCGTACGATCCAAAGAGTGTAAGAGCTTGACCGCTCTATCATGATCATCGTACGGGAGCACGTCCACATTGGTCCTCATGTTGTTCACAACCACCGTGATCCTCTAAAACAAGGCATAGATGGACTCACCGGGGAGATGAGTGTAGTTCTCATACTCTCTCCGGTAGGTCGCATACATCTGTGCCTGCACCTGGGCATTCCCAACATGAGCCTCCTTCAACACCGCCCAAATCCTACAAGCCAAGTGCTCGGTGTGCACCCGATCGAACTCAGGCTGACACAAAGCACGAAACAAGTAGTCGACCACCTTATTGTTGGCGTGGAATCTGTCCCTCGATCCTAGAGCGAGGAAGTCCATCGGCTGGACATAGCTTGTGTCCACCGTGACATTCCAAAGGATCTGACCCTTTCTACGTAGAAACGCACCCATCCGCTTGCTCCACATCTGGTAGTTCTTGCCACCAAAGTGTGGATGACCCGAACCCCGTTCCTGGTACGCCATCCTTGGATCTTAGACTAGTTAGAGTCAATAAAGACCCGAACCGGCTCTGATACCACTTGAAGGACCGATACGGCGAACCAGAGAGGGGGGGAGTGATTGGGAGCCGATAAAAATTCTTCTCGAAGGAGATGGAAACTCCAACAAGATGAACACGGCTTCCAAGACACGTCTCCGACTCACTACCCAAGTTGGTCAAGCCCACGTAGCCACTGGAGTGCCACTGGACCTAGGAACCAACACACAACCTTCCGACCCGAGAACGTAGCAGAAAACCAAACCTCGAGTCTACAGACCCACACCGGTCAGACTAGTGAGCACCACCGGTCAGACCGGTCCCTGCTAGTGAAACTGAGCAACTTTCACTAAGTGGCTCTACACCGGTCAGACCGGTGAGACACACCGGTCAGACCAATCACAGCCTGAAAGCCCCAAGGCACCAAACATACCAACCGATCTCCAAACTGACCCAAGCGCAAAACAGTAGCAACACAGGACAACAGCGAACACACCCAGATGTTCATCTGAGCGAAAACCCACCGAGGGTTGCACCGGTCAGACCGGTGTAGCCTGGGCAGCTCGGGATGAACAACACCCGCGGGTCAACTCCCCCAAATCCAAACCTCGATCTCCCAAATCACTCCACGGACTTGAACAAGACTTCGGGGATATTAGGAACACCTCATGAGGAGTCCATAGCCAAGTTTAATCCCACCAAAACTCGTCCAAAAAGGAGGAATCAAGGAAATCCCGCCAAGAGCACTTCCAACTCAAGAACTCCAGAAACCGCAAAATCGAGCACCTTTACTCACAGATTTGGGAGGGGAATCACAGCCCAAAGAACCACGAAGGGTTCCCACAAATTTCCCCCATCAAATCCCCAAGAGAAAGGTCCCGAAAACAACCCAAAGAAATCACCAAGAGAGGGCTCTGAAAATCACCACCAAGAACAACCAGGTAAAACACATCCAAACCTTGAGGAACCACGCCGAATCATCTATACATGAAACAAAGGTTCATACAAGGTCTGGCAAGCTGCCCGATCATCCATCCCTTTCCACAAGATCTCTCCATGAAGCTCTCTTGCTAGTCCTATGGAAAACCTAAGGAAGATAGGAAGGAAAATGGGAAAACAAATGAGCTAGGGTTCCAAGAGTTGGCTGCCATCCTCTCACCTCTTGGGTTATATGGAGGCAACCGAAAATCTAAAATTCCCTTCTCTAACAACTAGGGATACAAGCCCCTCAAGGGCGGTTTTGGAAGACTTGAAGCTTTCTCCATCAGACGGATGCCTGGCGACCGCAACCTGTTAGCCTCGACGCAAGCCTTCCGATCCCGACGCGTGTCCTCCGCTTCGAAGATTCTGGACTGCGTCGTCGCACACCGGTCAGACTGGTGCTCCTCACCGGTTAGACCTGTACCCATCGGTCAGACTGGTCTGGCACTGCTGCAGCACCGTCTTCTGTCTTGGCTTTGTGGATCAACCAAGGAACCCAGTGGTTTTCTGGTGAACCACCGGAAACCCCGCGAACTCGGTGTAGCCTCCGCCAATCTCCACTCATGACTTGGCTCCCACGTAGTCCCGGCTCGACCTTGGTTTTGAGGCTCAACCAAGAAACCGTCCCTGACTTCATCTTGCTATTCATGCCACCATGCGGCCCGCACTTGACCCCGCTGGCCACTGGGTCCCTCGTACGAATCCTACTTGTCTTCTTCACACCTGGAGGCCTCACCGGCGACGACCTTTCGCGCTTGTTCTTCACCTGCACCAACACCAGTCAAGGCGCAACCTGCACCTGCAATACTTAGCCAAGAATTAGTCCACACAACGTTGTCAATCACTCATCACACAAGGAAGCGACCATCCACTGGTTCTCGAACCACACATGGTCCTCACTAAAAACGAAGCGCTAGGCGGGAGGAAACCCGTTTCGTCGAGTCAAGAATAAGCTACCGGGAGGACAACCCGATTCCAGGTTTTTCGAGTCTTTTTAATAATTCAGTTTTGATTTTTATTACGCAAAGACATTAGACTTAGAAGTGGTTGAACAATATTAGAGACATAATTCTTGGTTGAATATTTTGCTTTATCATAAACCCTTTGCATGAACCCTCCTATGTGTTTGTTTGATTCTTTTCGAGAAACCATAACCAAATAATTTCAGAACCTAACTCAACCTTTCACTCTTATTATGGTGTTGTGGTTGACTTATTTTTCATGCTAAAAACACACGAGTAGAGCCACGACTTATACCTAGGTGTTAATTAAATTTCAGCACGTGGTAGGACTCGCGTGAACCTAGAAACTAAACTTTTTGGTTTGTTTAAAAATCTATATCCTTGGTTTCTCTAAGATTAGAATTTTTCTAAGCCTCATTTAATTTTGTTTTATTCAAAATCTCTCACATTTAGCCAAAATTAGAACCTAAACCTATGCCCCCATGTCAAGCCGGAAAAAGTTTGCTCTCAACCAATGAAGGCAAACTATACCGGTGAGACCAATATCAACGTAGTCAGAAAATATTTTCGACTTACATTTGTTTTTAATGGTTTAAAAACTTCTCTAAATTTATGCTTGAGCTCTTGCATGTCTCTGAAAATATTTTTAAATTTCGAAATTAGAGGAGTGCTTAACCTTAAAACATGCTTAAAGGGAGGCAATCTAGTTGAAGTTAATCATGCATGCACCATTGGATACCCTTTCATCAATTTTCATCAAGACCACATGCAAAGGACAAGCATGGGTGGGCAGCAAGCATGACTTTGCAGGAATTTCATGGTGGCATGTGAAGCAAGTGGAGCAAGGGAGCATGGACATGACTCAAAGCATGAAGCATCAAGTGGAAGGACCAATAATGCAAGAAAAGGAGTGGACGAGAGCGTTTGGGCGGTGCAACTCGTGGAGCACGCAGGCAAGGAAGTCATGGAGGAGGAATGATCGTGCTGGAAGAAAGCCAAGGCGGGGCGGAGCACCAGGCCACCCAGGCCGGTCGGCCTCCCCTACTTAAGGAGCCCGCCGGCTCCCGTTTTCTGCAGGCAAGCTTCCCTCTCCTTCCTCAGTTTGTGTGTTCAAGTTTGTGTGCCCAGAACCTCCGTAGACATAGCCAACCTTCCCAAGCCTCATAGCTCAAAAAAAATCCACAACCTTAATCCACTCAAAGTCCACATCCCGAAGTAAGATCTTAAGTGCCTAGTTACCGGTTGCAACCCGGAGTTTTAGTGGAGAGAAGAGTGCTGCAACCATGTGGAAGAAAACCACAAGTCTCTTCTCCAAGAAGAAGGGTTCATCGTCATCCAAGCTGTCGTCGACGACGTCTTCGAGGAGGCACTCGGTTTCCAAGTCTCCTCGGAGCATGGAGGAGGATACGGCACCACCAAGGAGGAACGACGCTCTCCTCCTCGGTGGCATGAGGGAAACAAGGAGCACGTCCATGAGGTTTACCGAACCTCAAGGGCACATGGAGGAGCCGCCCGTTCCACCTCGACGATCAACCAGTTCGACCGCGCCACCTCCATACACTCCGATATATTCCTCATATGGCTTCATCATATTGTCGGAGGAGGAGAAGAAACTCTCTCGTCTTCAGAAGAGGCTTGTGCCCAACGTCGACTTCGACGACCAAACACTCAACTACTTGGGTTTCGGCAATGACATATATTACATGTTGGGGAACCTTGGATGGGTGCAATTCTCTAACGGAGTGCCGGCGGACACCCACAAGGAGTTCTCCTTGGAAATCTTGATGACCATTGCACCTATCCTTGATGATGGGGTGCAAAGTTTATCATTCCGTTTGGAGGGAGTCCAACCAGTGGTTCCCTAAGAGCATGTTAGGGAGCTACTTGGGTTCCATAACGGAGCTCCGGAGAAAGTTGACGTGCCACCCGGCATGTTAGATGGATTTTGGAATTTGATCTCCGGAGAAGCCCACCAACAACGCAATTGCATCCGTAACCCTATTATCCAAGTATTCCACTCTTGGATGTGCAAGAGGGTATTGGGGAGGATGAGGGAGACGAAGGTGACCGACACGGAGTTGAATTGGCTCTACTCGGCTTTAATTGCCAAGCAGCCAATAGACCCCTCATACCTTATGATCAACCGTTGGTGTTTCGAGGCAACATCGGGAGCGGGAGATATTGGTTCGGGGTGCTACCTCTCCATGTTGACCATCTCCCTACGGCCGGGGATCACAAGAAACCCCGAACATCTCTTATGTGGGACCTCTTTCGGCATTGATTATTTCCGACAAGGCAAATATATTAGTGGAGATGAGAGAGGAGGTTTTCGTTTGGCCACGGTAAACCTACCAATTCCGGATGCAAGGCTTAGGCTTTTCATTCAAGGGAGGGAAGATTGGTTGGAAGAGGGACTCCTTGTCCCGGCAAGGAAAAATAAAAGAGGAAGAATCGTAGAGGAGGGATCCTCCTCCGCACAAGCGGGTAGTGCACAACCCAATGTTGTGCCACCTTTTGGCGGGATCCCTCCTCCGCCAAGTTATTACGGAGGGCCACAAGAACAAGCATGGGGGGGTGGTGCACCGGTACCCCCACCAAATTATGTGGTGCCCAACGTAAACTTCGCGGAGCCCTACGCACAATATCCCCAACCACAACAAAGCGTGGCCATAATTGGAGGGTATGTTGCGCGAAACGCGCAAAACGTCGCAGCCATCCAAGCCAACGCGGCTCAACTTGGTGAGGGCAATGCAAATATTGCCTATGAGCTTGGACGCCTTCACCTAGTGGAGCCGGATCAATTCGTTGGAGGGGATGTCCAACCTTACTACGAGCAAGGGTACTACTATCAAGATTATCAACACAAACCACCGGCGGAGGATTAGGAAGAAGGAGGAACCTTAGTTTTATTTTCTTTTCCCTTTCTCTTTAATTTTCAGCTTTTGTTTGTATGTGTTTGCGTAATATTTTCTGTTTTTATTTAAATTTCAGCAAGTGTGTTTGTTTATTTTCAGTTTGTATTTCAGCTAGATTTCATCATTAATAAAGGAACCACCTTGTTTATATGTTTGGAAAAGTTACAAAAATTTGTGCCATGATGATACATGATTATAATTGCCGCTTTGTTAATCTTTGTAATTGATTTATCATGTTAAAGCTAGTGCTCTCTTAAAATACGAATCTGATTTTATCTAAATGCTAGCTTAATCTTTAGCGGAGGTTATGATTAAAATAAAGACCCATAGTGTTTTATGTGCTCTCAAGTTATAGATAGATTAAAGATGGTTTTTATGCTCAAAAATATCGCTAACCTTGTCATAAATATCACTTGTGTGTTGCTCAACCTATCTAGAGCCTAATATATATTTGAGTGCATAAACCTTAGTGTACAAGATTTATTTTTGAGTGAGTTATTGCAGGCCATGATTTCTCTGGCCCGAGACTAAGAAGCTGGTCATTCGGTTTTTGCGTATCTATCTTTTTGCTAGCCTTTTATCCGTGCATTGTGTATCCACACATTGGAGATCTCACAAACCTCGCCGGATATCCACCCTTAAACCAAATATCATCTTTTGTGATTACCTCCTTGACCACAACCTATGTTGAGAATGGATCATCAATTCAAGGAAGATCGTAAGACGGTGCCAACATTGAAGAATTCAAGTATCTCTCCAAGGAAAAATATTTCCGGTACCTACCTTCTTTTTCGCCACTTTGCTCGAGGACGAACAACGTCTAAGCATGGGGGAGGAGGTAGTTAGGATGCAATTTTTAGAGTTCAAAAGGGGAGCAAATAAAAAATTTTATGAGAAAGAAAAAGAAAGAAAGAAAGAAAGAAAGAAGAGAAAAAAAAGAAGAAAAAAATGAGTATGTGTAAAAGTAAAAATAAAAGTGAACTCCCTGGTTCTCTAAAGTGCATTAGGAAATTCAAGGCTTCAAGATTAAAAGATCCATAGTCAATTTTCCAACCATGGGCAATCCGATAACGAGGACTTCCTTTGTGCCTCGGGATCATTTTTTTGCCATTTGCACATGTCCACCTATCTCAAGTGTGTGTATTTTTCTCTTTCCCCTCCTTGATATAACATTATTTTCCAATGACCTTTTTGACGAGTCTCGGTAAGACCATGAGAAGCTTGTCTTGTTTTGACAACATCTCATTTATAAAATCTTGGTAGGACTAAACTTTTCCAAAGCTCCATTTAAAGCCTACCACATATATGTGATGAGAGGGAAAGGAGTAGAATATATAGGCTTGAGAGACAAGCGAGTTGAGAGTTCATGAGCAATATGCAAGATGATTCAAAATTTGTGAACTTGGTTTAGCTTTTCTTCATCTCGTTCTTTATTTCAAAAATTCTGAGATCTATTTAAACTTTGTGAGCATGTTAATACTTGTGGGATAAGCTTAATTAAGAATCTACCCTCCGTAAAGATGAAGGCTAGTACATTATGGAACTTTAACGAATTAAAATTTTGAGAGCATTATGTTTTCTCATGTATCATCAAGTGCAAGGTTTAAACATTGATGGGCAACGATGATATCAACCGAAGGCTTACTCGAGGACGAGCAAGGTTTAAGCATGGGGGAGATGTTGACGGTGAAAATCCGTCAACCTAGCCATGAGTTTACCTTCGGTGTTGGCATAAGTTTTATACCTTATCCATTGGTACTAACCCCCGTGGTATATCAAGTTCACTTGTGCATGTCGGTTTTGGAGTTTAGTGTTTATGCAGGATTTTAGTGTTGAATGCAAGACTTTGGGGATAAGTTCATCAATCACCTTGTGACAAGACATTGAAGCTCGTACAAGTCATGCAATGAAGCAAACTTGACTCCAAGAAGCCAAGGACTCAACCCGAGAACATGACAAACTCCGAGGATCAAACTAGAAAAGTGCTGAATCTTGCAAGACAAGGAGTTATGTCCAATTCGGAGAGAAACTGACAACATGGACCTACATGCAGAAGGGGGAAGCATCTAGAAGACTCGGGAACTGACAACACGCAAAGGAGACCGCGAGCTGGGCCTCGATGGGCCTAGGCCGGCTGGCCCATGCCGGCCGGCCCAGCCCTGTCCAGAGCCCGTTTGCTCCCTCCTTTGCCCTAGCCGCCATTCGGGCTATTTATAGCCCCGGGGTCGAGAGCCACACATCATCCATTTCGTCATCGGCCGCCGAGGAGCAGAGAAGAAAGGGACACCATCCCGGAGAGGAGTGGGTCGAGCTAGTTGACTAGGGTTTCCCTAGCCAACGTGGGAACCTTGCACGGAAGACCACGTCGGAGTTCCCAGAGCTAGAAGCAAGATCGAGGAAGGATCCCGTTGGTGATCTTGTGTATGTATCGTTGTCATAGTTGAATTATCAAGTTGAATCTATTCCTAGCGATCAAGTGTTTCCTCGAAGATTTCGTTTTTCGATCGGTTTGCTTATTCTAGATCTATTCTCGAGATAGATCACATAGGATGTTCTTGTAGCCGCGGTGGCTAGAGGTACACGCCGGATCTTCCGAAAGAATCTCGACTTGTCTTTTGAATACGTTGTGACAGAACGGGGGTTCCGAAAGGCGGATGTTTTCGGATTTGGACGGGAAACCACGGTTTAAAGAGGCTTCTAATAAGATTCGATTTGCTACTTCTTCTCTTGCTTGGAACTTCAACAAAAGGCTTAACCCGATCTCTCTAGATCGGTTTATCTACCCTATCTATCTTTGTTATCTCCGGTCTTTAGTAGATTAGATTAGTTTTGTGTTCTTTATCTAGATGCATTAGGGTTTCACTTTACCGAAGATTGAAGTTGCTTGGCTTTACTAGATCATCTTTTGCGTCACACATTTGTTCCACGGATTCGATACCTTGGGTTCACCACTCGAGGGAAGAAGGGTCCCTTGACTATGACGGGAGACTTGTCCGCTTGCAAGTCTAAATAACTTTTATACAACTATTAACCGTCAATAGCGGCCAGCTCGGGCTCCCATGGGCAGCGGTACTCCGGCGAACCTCTGGCCATGGGAAGGTGTGGAGAAGGTTCAGCTCGACACAACAAAGCTCCCTACGGGGTCGATTTCACCCGAAGGATGGCGGCAGCAACGAATCAGTGACGGCTGCGCATCGGCCAGCGGCGGCGCAAGGGCGGCGCGCAGGGTGAAAGGCATGAGGCGGCGGAGGCAGCAGGGACACGCGGGGGCTCGGGCGGCGCGGCTTTAAAGGTGCGGACCTCGAGGAGTCCCGGTGCGCACGCCTAGGCGGGGGCGGCGGGACGCCGTGGAGGCCATGGCCTCTGGCTTGGCCAGATGGGCCTCGCCGGGCCTGGCTACCAGGCCGGCAGGTGCGGGTCAGAGCAGGTCGGGCTTTCGGGCTCGGCCCGGTAGGATAGGATAGGTTTTTTTTGAATTTATTTTTAATGCGAAAACAATTCCAGAAAATTCTAGAAATTGTTTTAAAGGCATGAAAAATACTCAAAAAATTCCAAAAATTCCAGGAAAATTCCCAGAGCTAGTTTGATACATGAACAACCCAAATAAAAATTTGGAGCTTATGAAAAAGATTTTAGAGCATTCTAATAAATAGAAAAAGCTGGGGGAAAATGGAAATAAATTCCAGAAAATTCTAAAAAGAATTTGGACAGCACCTAAACGCATTTTGAAAAGCTTTTGGACTCATGAACCTCTAGATGCATCGGCATGAATGCAACATACACAACCATTTTTTTAACTTTAGAAAATCAAGCAAAGGATTTTTGCTATACTATATTTACTGTAAAGAAAATAAATGTTGGAAAGGTTTTAAAGTTATGAGAAAGTTGTTATTTAGTTATTCTCTCTATTCACATCCTGAAATTGGAAATTCAGGGTGTGACAGTGGAGGCCCCTGGGCAGCAGATCGGCCTTATATAGTTAGGCCCCAGCGGCGCAACGGGCGGCCACGCCTCAACGTCTATCCGGCGCTCATGGCGATCCAACGGTCTGCCGCCCCAACGGATCTATTGCCCAGAGGCTCTTTCCGGCTTAACGACTACTTGGCAGTAGCGGCTAGTTCCGTGCGAGAATCTGTGTGCGCCGGCCCTCAAGCGATGTTTCGGTCGACTAGGACGCACTGTGCCTCACTTTCAGCCCCCAACATCAAAACCCCAAAATAACATTCAAGGTCGCCAGCGACCTACAAACGACCCGTTCTATGTTGCCCAGATGTCAGCAGCCTCCATGGTCGATTCGACCTCCTCTTAATGGGTTCCTCTCACATCCCTTAGGCCTGGTCACCTACATGCCTTCTAGGTCGCCACGACCTACAGCAGCCCCCTATCAACGGCCCTGCGCTTAATGGCTCTACTGCCAGTTGACGACCTTCTTGGTCCCACTTACAGTGCTCCGCTGAGGCCTCATCGCCTACTAGGCCGATTTCGACCTACATAGCCCAGGGTTGACGTCCCTGCGTTGCGCCACTGCGCAGTGATCATGTTGACCCAGGTCGACGCGACCCTCTTCGTCTAATTTTATGACCTTCTTAAGGTCGGCGCGCTACTACAGCCTTGCTGGGGCCTTGGCCACGGCACTATCGCCCCAGGCGCCCAACTTACAACAATCGACGCACATCAGTTGGTACACAGCACTTGTGCATAAAAGCTTCGAAAGCTACAAAAGACCTTGGCCTAAGGCCAAGTTACAGGATACAAACATATTAAAGGTCTTGATCAACCCAACATGGTACCTGCAGTGCAACATAGACTGATGAAGCGCATCACAAGTTTCTTCTAGCTTCAGGACCCCTTTGGAGCCCTCCACCACCAACAAGGTCGCGGCCGCCACACAGCCACCTCTACTCTAGCTCCAGAAGGTTTCCTGTGGAGCCCCATCTTTTGCTAGGGTGCTCTCACAAGATCCAAAATCGGGCCAGCGTTACCTCGGAGCTCTCCTGCCACGGCGACACAGCCCCCAACATGGCCTCAGGCCTCCCCCGGCGCAGCACAGTGGCCTCCATCACCATATTAGGTCCCTGCTCACAAGGTCCGTCAAGGCATGTACTGCTCCATGTTGCACCTGGATTCTTCGATGGGCGCGGGCACAGAGGTTGGTGGAGTTCTCCCAACTTCGCAAGCATTCTTCTAGATCCGAGAGATAACACCTTAGCTCCATGCTCGAGTGGACGCACACAAGACCAGGGCATGACTATATTATCAAGCGGTGTTTCCATGGTGTTCTAACTTGGTTCAAGAAGTAAAAATCCAGGCTGCCTATTTATAGTAGTGGAGCTCAGCATCGGTCACCATTCACCTTACTAAAGACGTGGCAACCTTATCTGCAACATTGTTTGCACATGGAGCACGAGGCTCTTATCTGCTACCGGAAGCACTGACATGTCTGCCATGGGTCTGCGGACACCTTTTCAGTCCTCGCCTTCTAGCCGCAGCAGCAACATCTCCGCTTGGGACAAGTTTTGTACCTGCACAGTGCAACCGTGGGTCGCTACGCGATAGAAGCCCTGGCGACCGATTTTCCCATGTGAAGATTCCTGTTGCCTTGTCTCATTGGTTTGGATGAGCATCCATTTCCTCTAGCAGAAGGCCGTAGGTTCTCGACTTATTCTTCGAGCATCAACCTGACCTTCCAGGTTGCCTTATTGCTCTGGGGCTACTTCTGAGGACCATATGTGGTTCGAGTACCGGCGGACGGTCGCTTCCTGGTGTGATGAGTGATTGACAATGTTGTGTGGACTCACTCTTGGCTAAGTATTGCAGGTGCAGGTTGCGGCTTAACTGGTGTTGGTGCAGGTGAAGAACAAGTGCGAAAGGCCGTCTCTGGTGAGGCCTCCAGGTATGGAGAAGACAAGTAGGCTTGGTTCGAGGGACCCTGTGGCCAGCGGAGTCAAGTGCGTGCCGCATGGTGGCAAGAATAGCGAGACAAAGTCATGGACGATTTCTTGGTTAAGCCTCAAAATCAAGGTCGAGACGGGACTTCGTGGGAGCCGAGTCATGAGTGGCGATTGGCAGAGCTACACCGAGTTCGCGGGGTTTGCAGTGGTTCACCAGAAAACCACTGGGTTACTCGGTTGAGCCACAAAACCGAGGCTGAAGACTCGACGAGGAGGTGCGACCACCCAGGCCGGTTGAACTGCCCAGGAGGGGCGGTCAGACCGCCTGGGCCGGTCTAACCGCCCAGGGAGAGCGGTCAGACCGCCTGGGCTGGTCTAATTACCAAGGGGGTGCGGTCTGACCACCCAGGTCACTACCGCCGAGAAGCTTCAAAGCGGAGGACACACGTCGGGAACGCAAGGCTTGCGTCGAGGCTAAGCAAGGTTGCGGTCGTTGGGCATCCGTCCGATGGGGAAAATCTGAAGACTTCCAGATTAGCCCTTGAGGGGCATGTATCCCTAGTTATTAAGTAAGGGTAGTTTGGTCTTTTGGGTGCCTCCATATATATACTCTTAAGGGAATAAATGGCAGCCAATTTTGGGAACCCTAGCTCATTTTTCGTTATAATTTTCCTCTAGTTTTCTCGGACTAGCTTGAGAGCTTCATGTGAGATCTAGAGGAAGGGATGTATGATCGGGTGGCAAGCTAAACCTTGTATGAACCTTCATGGTATGTACAGATGATTCGGCGTGGTTCCTCAAGGCCTTGTATTGCCTTTCCCGTCCTCCTTTTTGGTGATTTTCGAAGCTCTTTGTTGTGATTTTCGTGGCAGAGTTTTGAAGATGATTTCTTGCGGGATTCTTGTTCGGTGTGATGTATGAGGACCTTGTGCCTCTTTGGCTGCTGACCTTGCCCCAAGAACCCCCTTGAATCAGTCTCGATTTGGTGAGTTTTCAAGTTTCTTGAGTTCTTGACCTAGAGAGCCCAAATCCACGATTTCCTTTGATTGTGAGCATTTCGGGTCGGTTCCTTTGAGCAAGAGGTTGCCCATGAGGTAACCCAGCCATCCCCGAAGTTTCGCTGCAATCCTTGGGGTGATTCAGGAGATCGGGTGATGGGAAGTTGAGGGTTGACCCGCGACCAGGTTTTCTGGGTGGGCGGTCTAACCGCCTAGGGTGGCGGTCTAACCGCCCAGGGTCATCCAGGTGAAAGTTTTGATTTTGTCGGATTTTCCTCTGTGAGTTTGTTCGTCTTGATCAGAACAACGTTCAGGTGAAATCTCGGTTCGTTTCGGTGCTGTTTGCTAGGAGTTCTTGCTTGGAGTTCTTTGCTGGGTACAGGAGGTTAGACCACCCTTGGTAGCTGGTCTAACTGCCCCTAGGCCCAAAGGTGCAGTTTTGGTTTTCACCAAGATTTCTTGATAGCCAGCTTGGCCTTGATCAGAGATTTCTGTTGGTGAAACCGTGAGGTGTTTTGGTGCTCGGAAGAGGAGTTTCTGAGGAATTCACAGTCACAAGGTGGAGGCGGTCTAACCGCCCGCCATACCTGGTCTGACCGCCCCCTCCAGATAGCTGACTCCCGAGTTGTTTCCGCTGTCATGTGCGTGTAGGAGTTGAGGCTACTGGTAGAGTTTGTTCCTAAGACTAGTAGCACTTCAGTGGCTACATGGTTTTGGCAAACGGAAGGTAGAAGTGTGGAGTATGTAATTTTGGGTGTCTGACCGAGCGAGTTCATCTTGTTGGAGTTGCTATCTCCTTCGAGAATAATTTTTATCAGCTCCCATTCACTCCCTCCCTCTCTGGTCGCCTAATCGGTCCTTGACTTGGTATCAGAGCCGGCTCGGGCCTTTATTGACTAAAGCCAGTCTAAGATCCAAAGATGGCATACCAAGAATGGGGTTCGGGTCCTCTACACTTCGAAGGGAAGAACTACCAGATGTGGAGAAAGCGGATGGTGGCGCTGCTCCGCGGAAAGGGTCAGATCCTTTAGGATGTCACGGTGGTCACAGGCTATGATGAGGACATCCCAACCATACATGCTTCCTCAAGTGTCAATCCTTCACCATCCAAAATTGAAGATGTAAATCGTGGACCATTAACAAGAAGTCGTGCTAAGAAATTACAAGAGCAGGTGAATTCATTCCTAACTGATATTAACTTTAATAATTCTATGAATGTTATACTACCTAAGTGCTCTACTTTGGTTGTAATTAGGTATACAAGTGAGCAAGAAGATGAAACGGATCACTTCAGCAAGAATGAAGCACTTCAAGCAAGAACGAACTACCTCAACAAAAACCGGACCAGTACAAGAAACGTTCATGACTTTTGATTTCCAAAAGCTATGAATGTGAATGAGCACTTGCTGGAAAGCTCTTCAAGTCTAGTTTCCATTGCCTCTATCCCCGACCAGTTTGCATTCCTAGTTTTTGCACCCGACCAGTTTAAGTGCATGCTGCTCGGGAGCTCAACAGTCAGCATCAAGTCCAAGTTCGAGTGCAAAACTGTACCATTATACAAAGTGTCGTGGTACATGGAATACATGGATGGAAGGACCTTCAAGTTAGCTTTCTAACGCATCCAACCGTTCGTATTTTCCACTTCCCAATAAAAAGTTATGGCTGAATTATCGAAGACTGCTCCAGAAGGTCAACGGCCGCCCGAGACCACTTCGAAGTCGGTTCGTGGAAGACTTTTCATCTACTTAGACTCTTCATTTCTATCTTGAATTCACACCTATCTAGCAGGGCTGTTGCTAGTATAAATACCCCCTTGTTACATAGCAATGGCAGACTTTTGATAATCGAAAACCGAACCCTTTGTTCGGTGAGTGCTAACAAACTTGAGAGAAATCTCTACCCCTTTGCTCTTGTGTTTTCCTTCGCGGAGATTGCGAAGCGGCCGCGTCATCGGCACCCAATCCGTGCTCTTGGTCTTTCGTGTCCAGGTTGCGTAGGTTGGTTCTTCGAGAGTGTGATTGGGCGAATCCTTGGTTCGGCTGCCGTAGAAGAGACGGTGGTTGGCTCCTTGTGCGTGTCGTCGGGTTGCACTAGTTATCGCTGCTTGCAGCAAGTTATCGGCCATTCTTTGGCTAGTTATCAAGATCGGAATCCTACGTCGTGAAGATCGGGACAACGCCCCTTATCATCTGGTATCAGAGCTCTACGGTTGCCACGGTAGGATTTTTACCCTTAGCTACATATATATTGTGTTCGTCCTATCCACTAAAAAGCCACAAAAATATCTTGATATAGCCCTTTGTTTCAATCTGTTATTCTAGTGAGTTTTGTTTAAGTTTCGGTCCATTAGAATCTTTGTTTTGTTGCTGATCATATCTTCCTTTGTGTGTCCTTTGTGCCTCTTTATATCCCTAAGAAAACCCTACAAAAAAAAAAAATCTGAAACCGGTATCATCCTTCACGTTAACTTTGATCCTATCAAGTTATTGTTGACGGTTGTGTCTTGTTTCACAAAAAAAAAAGTGTGCAAGTATTATATCTGATCTTATTGTTGGTTATATTAAAAAAAAAAAGGTGCTGAAAAAAAAAGTTGTGAAAGAAGAGTTGAAAGATCTATTTGTTTAAGTGCACAAGTTCTGAATTTTTATTCAAGTACGAACCGGATTGTTATCCATCTTTTGGTGCAAAATTTTGCTTGGGTTTGATTGCAACACTTGCATCCTAAGCATACTCCTTGCTTGCATCAAATCTGAAATTATCTTTGCGCGTGTGTTTGATCATTATACATCATTCATATCTTGTGGTCAGCACTTGCATTGATCTTCTAGCTTGGACCGTGATTTAAGCATTACAACATATAGAATTCAGATTGCATTCCTTGTGAGTCATTTCCCACCAAGCTCCACTTAAAACCCACCGTCATAGGAACGCTGACCTTGTATTCTCTTAATCATCACTCTCGTGTTACCACCACGCTTTGGCCCTTTTGCAATCCGCAGGAATTCATAAGAGCTTCGGTTGGTAAGAGAGGTGAGCTTGTGAGATTCCACATATAATTTCCTATTCCACATATATTTGTTGCCTTGTTCTCTCTAATCGACGGGAAGATGGGAGATGGGATTGAAGAATGTGTTAGTCCGGCCCAATTCAATGAACTCAAGCAAAGCCTTGAAGAGAGACAAGATCGGTTGGCACAAGATTTGCAAACCATCCTAGCTGAAATCAGATTGAACCGTCCCCCTAATGATGGTGCAATCAACCACAGTGAAGACGGAGAACATAGTGATGGAAGAGGAAGAGGAAGGAGGAATCGAGGTGCTGCATATGGAAGAGGAAGAGGCCGAAATCGAAGACATGATGATGAAGAATCTGGAGATGAGGATGATGATAATCATTCCCAATTTCGCTTTGATCGCCGACAATATAGAGGGGGCCATCGTGAGGAGAGATTTGGTAAACTGAAATTTACCATGCCAAAATTTGATGGAGGATCTGATCCTGAAGCATATTTCACTTGGGAGTTGAAGGTAGACAAGATCTTTCGTATGCATAATTATACGGAGGAGAAGAAGTTGGCAATGACATCCCTTGAGTTTGATGGATATGCTCTGATCTGGTGGGAACAATTAATCCATGATCGTGAAGAAGATGGAGAAGTCCCTATTGCCACTTGGGCTGAAATGAAACGTGAGATGAGAAGTCGCTTTGTGCCGAAGCATTATCGGCGTGATCTCTTTGATAAATTGCAGAATTTGAAGCAAGGTACTCTCTCTGTTGAAGAGTATTATAAAGAGATGGAGAAGGCAATGATTAGAGCCAATGTTTATGAAGATGAAGAGCAAACAATTGCGCGTTTCATGGCTGGGCTGCATCGCAACATTCAGCGCATTGTTGAATTTCAATCGTACCGTCATCTCATTGATTTGGTACATCAAGCAACCAAAGCTGAACGCCAATTGCAGCAGGACATGAAGTCCAGTAGAGGAGTCTCTTTCAGCACAAGAAGTACTCAAAGTGGAAGCAAATTCACCCCAAGAGGTAGTGCAAGTAGAGGTACAACTTCCAACTCAAGTGGTGGTGCACGCTCTAGCAATTTTGATGCTTCTAGTGGCAAAGAGCTGGCTGCTCAAAGTGAGAGGAACAAATCAGCAAACTCATCATCTACTTCAGCGGGTTCTTCCACTAAAAGTAGTGGAATCCAATGCTTCAAGTGTGGTGGTCGTGGTCACGTTGCAAGAGAGTGTCCAAATAATCGAACCATCATTGTGAATGACCAAGGAGAATATGAATCTGCTAGTGATGAAGAACATGAAGATATTGGAGAAGAAGATAATCTTGAGAAGGACTTCGTGAATTTGAACAAGGTGTTGCTCTTGTTGTAACTCGAATTTTGAGTGTGCAAATGAGTGAAGCTGAAAATGGACAGCGGCACAATCTCTTTCAAACTAGAGCCAAGGTTGAAGACAAGGTATGCAAGGTAATCATTGATGGTGGAAGCTGCCACAATCTTGCTAGCAAAGAGATGGTTGAAAAGCTTGGTTTAAAGCTGTTGAAACATCCTCAACCTTATCATGTGCAATGGTTAAATAATTCTGGTTCCATTAAAATTGCACAAAGAGTGAAAGTTCCTTTCAAGATTGGTGAATATGTTGACACCGTGGAGTGTGATGTAGCACCAATGACAAGTGTGTCACATGTTGCTAGGAAGACCATGGCAATATGATCGATCATCCCTTCATTGTGGTCGGACTAATCAATACACCATCAAGTGGAAGGGCAAGGAGTTGATTCTTAAACCCATGACACCGCATCAACTTCTAGTTGAGCACTTGCAAAAGAGCTCCAATGAGAAGAATGAGAGTGCAAAAGAAGGAGAGAAAAAGAATTTGAGTGCCATCCACAAATCGGTGAGTGAGAGCCACAAGCCAAATATGAGAGAAAATAAGAAAAGAGAGGGAGAGAACTTAGTGATGATAGCCACCAAATCTGAAATAAGAGATGTGCGGAAAAACCCGGACCAAGAATATGAAGATGTTTTTCCAGAGGAAACACCTGCTGGACTTCCTCCATTGCGTGGCATTGAACATCAAATTGATCTCATCCCACGGAGCTACACTTCCAAACCGTCCAGCATATCGCACCAACCCTGAAGAAACCAAAGAAATTCAAAGGCAAGTACAAGAACTTTTAGATAAAGGTTATGTGCGTGAAAGTTTAAGTCCTTGTCTTGTACTCCGTGATTTTGGTGCCAAAGAAAGATGGTTCATGGAGGATGTGTGTAGATTGTAGAGCCATAAATAACATCACTGTTCGTTATCGTCATCCAATTCCTAGACTAGATGATATGTTAGATGAGTTGAGTGGATCTATGATATTTTCTAAAATTGATTTAAGAAGTGGTTACCATCAAATTAGAATGAAAATTGGAGATGAATGGAAAACTGCTTTCAAAACAAAGTTTGGATTATATGAATGGTTAGTTATGCCTTTCGGATTGACTAATGCACCTAGTACCTTCATGAGATTGATGAATCATGTCTTGCGAGCATTCATTGGAAAATTTGTTGTTGTTTACTTTGATGATATCTTAATTTACAGCAAGACATTAGAGGAACATGTTGCTCATATTCAGCAAGTTCTAGATGTGCTTAGGAAGGAAAAATTATTTGCTAACCTTGAGAAGTGCACATTTTGTACAGATCAAGTTGTGTTTCTTGGTTTTGTTGTCTCGGGTTCAGGAATTCAGGTTGATGAATCAAAGGTGAAAGCAATCAAGGATTGGCCAACTCCTACAAATGTAAGTCAAGTAAGAAGTTTCCACGGACTTGCTGGTTTTTACGGGAGATTTGTGAGAGATTTCAGCACAATAGCTGCTCCACTAAATGAGTTGACAAAGAAAGGTGTTGCCTTCCAATGGGGTGAACCACAAGAGAAAGCTTTCCAAGAATTAAAGAGAAGGTTATCCGAAGCCCCCTTGCTTGTGTTGCCGGATTTCACTAAAACCTTTGAGGTTGAATGTGATGCAAGTGGGATTGGGATTGGAGGTGTTCTCATGCAAAATGGACAGCCCGTGGCATACTTCGGTGAGAAGTTGGGAGGAGCACAAGTGAACTATTTGGTGTATGACAAGGAGTTGTATGCTTTGGTAAGAGCACTTGAGACTTGGCAACATTACTTATGGCCAAAAGAATTTGTTATTCATTCAGATCATGAGGCTTTAAAATATTTAAAGGGCCAAGCAAAACTGAACCGTAGACATGCCAAATGGGTTGAATTCATAGAAACTTTTCCTTATGTTGTGAAATATAAGAAAGGTAAGGAAAACATTGTTGCGGATGCTTTGTCCCGTAAAAATGTTTTACTAAATCAACTTGAAGTAAAGGTGCCGGGACTTGAAAACATAAAAGAATTGTACTCCACGATCATGAATTTTCAGAACCATATGTAAAATGCACAAATGGAAAAGGGTGGGAAAAATATCATATTCATGATGGATTCTTGTTTCGAGCTAACAAATTGTGCGTTCCCGGTTGCTCGTTAGACTTTTATTGTTACGGGAAACACATGCGGGAGGTTTGATGGGTCACTTTGGATGGAGAAAGACATATGAGATGCTAGCTGATCATTTCTATTGGCCAAAAATGAGAAGAGATGTTCAACGGCGGTACAAAGATGTGTCACCTGTCACAAAGCTAAGTCAAAACTGAACCCCCATGGATTATATACTCCCTTGCCTGTTCCTAATGCTCCTTGGGAAGATATTAGCATGGATTTTGTTTTGGGATTACCTAGGACAAAGAGGGGGAGGGATTCAATTTTTGTTGTTGTTGATCGGTTCTCTAAAATGGCACATTTTATACCATGTCATAAAAGCGACGATGCTTCCCACATAGCCTTTCTATTTTTCGGGGATATTGTGAGATTGCATGGCATGCCCAAGACGATTGTTTCAGACCGTGACACCAAGTTTTTGAGCTACTTTTGGAAGACGTTGTGGGCAAAGCTCGGTACAAGGCTGCTATTTTCCACTACATGCCACCCCCAAACGGATGGGCAAACTGAAGTTGTGAATAGAACACTTTCTATGTTGCTGCGATCCTTGATCAAGAAGAACTTGAAGGAATGGGAAGAGTGCTTGCCACATGTGGAATTCGCCTATAATAGGGCAGTACACTCTACAACTAATCTGTGTCCTTTTGAAGTTGTGTATGGTTTCAAACCACTTGCTCCGATAGATTTGCTGCCTCTACCATTACGGAAAGAACCAACATGGAAGCCTCCAAGCGCGCGTCTTATGTCAAGAAGATTCATGAGAAGACCAAAGAAGCAATTGAGAAGAGGTCCAAGTACTATGCTGCATGGGCAAACAAGCATCGCAAGAAGGTGACATTTGAGCCTGGAGATTTAGTATGGGTACACCTTCGCAAAGATCGGTTTCCAGACAAGCGCAAATCTAAGTTAATGCCAAGAGGAGATGGTCCATTCGGAGTGTTAGCCAAGATCAATGATAATGCTTACAAGATTGAGCTCCCACGAAGAGTATGGTGTTAGCACATCCTTCAATGTTGCTGACTTAACACCGTTCTTTGGGCTGGAAGGATCGAGTCGAGGACGACTCCTTGTCAAGAGGGGGAGGATGATGAGGACATCCCAACCATACATGCTTCCTCAAGTGTCAATCCTTCACCATCCAAAATTGAAGATGTAAATCGTGGACCATTAACAAGAAGTCGTGCTAAGAAATTACAAGAGCAGGTGAATTCATTCCTAACTGATATTAACTTTAATAATTCTATGAATGTTATACTACCTAAGTGCTCTACTTTGGTTGTAATTAGGTATACAAGTGAGCAAGAAGATGAAACGGATCACTTCAGCAAGAATGAAGCACTTCAGCAAGAACGAACTACCTCAACAAAAACCGGACCAGTACAAGAAACGTTCATGACTTTTGATTTCCAAAAGCTATGAATGTGAATGAGCACTTGCTGGAAAGCTCTTCAAGTCTAGTTTCCATTGCCTCTATCCCCGACCAGTTTGCATTCCTAGTTTTTGCACCCGACCAGTTTAAGTGCATGCTGCTCGGGAGCTCAACAGTCAGCATCAAGTCCAAGTTCGAGTGCAAAACTGTACCATTATACAAAGTGTCGTGGTACATGGAATACATGGATGGAAGGACCTTCAAGTTAGCTTTCTAACGCATCCAACCGTTCGTATTTTCCACTTCCCAATAAAAAGTTATGGCTGAATTACTGAAGACTGCTCCAGAAGGTCAACAGCCGCCCGAGACCACTTCGAAGTCGGTTCGTGGAAGACTTTTCATCTACTTAGACTCTTCATTTCTATCTTGAATTCACACCTATCTAGCAGGGCTGTTGCTAGTATAAATACCCCCTTGTTACATAGCAATGGCAGACTTTTGATAATCGAAAACCGGAACCCTTTGTTCAGGTGAGTGCTAACAAACTTGAGAGAAATCTCTACCCCTTTGCTCTTGTGTTTTCCTTCGCGGAGATTGCAGAAGCGGCCGCGTCATCGGCACCCAATCCGTGCTCTTGGTCTTTCGTGTCCAGGTTGCGTAGGTTGGTTCTTCGAGAGTGTGATTGGGCGAATCCTTGGTTCAGGCTGCCGTAGAAGAGACGGTGGTTGGCTCCTTGTGCGTGTCGTCAGGTTGCACTAGTTATCGCTGCTTGCAGCAAGTTATCGGCCATTCTTTGGCTAGTTATCAAGATCGGAATCCTACGTCGTGAAGATCGGGACAACGCCCCTTATCAGGCTATGTCCAGCCAATGAAGTTCCTTACTAAGGATCGAGGGACATGTTCGACGCCAACAACAAGTCGGTTGACTACTTGTTTTGTGCTCTGTGTCAATCCGAATTCGATCGGGTGCATACAGAGAACTTGGCTTGTAGAATCTGGTCGATGTTGAAGGAAGCTCATGTTGGAAATGCTCAAGTTCAGGCTCAGATGTATGCGACTTACCGGAGAGAGTACGAGAACTTCACTCATCTCCCCGGTGACTCCATCGATGCCTTGTTTCAGAGGTTTACGGTGGTGGTAAACAACATGAGGGCCAATGTGGACGTGCTCCCGTACAATGATCATGATAGAGCCGTCAAGCTCTTACACTCGCTGGATCGAACTGTTTGGGGTGGAAAGTTCGAGGTCATTGTGGAGTCTGAGAAGTATGACACCTTGATGGTAAATGAGCTGTTCTCAAAGCTCAAGTCGGCTGAGGTGGATCGGGGTATGACAGCCAAGATTGGGGGCCTGACTAACTCTCATAGTCCCGCCCTCATCGGTGGCTCGAAAGGAAAATCTAACGCTAACCCATCCACCAGGATGTTCTCTTTGTCCTCTTTGATGTCTTTGCCAGATGACGAGTTCGATGTGCTTGGAGAGGATGAGCTGGTGCTGCTGACCAGGCGGTTCGAGAAGATGCACGAGAACTGGATGAACACAAGGAGGAACACGAGGACTTGCTTCTAGTGCGGCAAGCCGGAACACTTCATCGCCGACTGCCCCAAGATGGTCGACAACAAAGACAACTACAAGTACAAGTGGAAGACGGATGGCAAGTATCGATCAAGGCGTGACCACAAGCACAAGCACAAGGGCAAGCACAAGGACAAGCGACGATCGAGGAAGAAGGAGAGCCGAGGCAAAGCCCGAGCAATGGTTGGAGCGAGCGATGTCGACTCCAGTTCTGTGTACTCCACCTCGAGCTCGAATAAAAGTGAAGATAAAGGTGATCGGCGCAAGGGAAGGAAGTTGTCTAAGAACCTGAGTGGGCTGAGCTGCTTCGCTAGAGACAGCTTCTGCACCATGGTGCTTAGCTCCGGCAGCAAGAAGAGCAACTAGAGTGACTCGGAGTCTGACTCTGATGATGAGGTACGTGACGGGCTTCTCTTCTTGTGTTAGGAGAATGGATGGCTCGGCTTGATGCTTGATAATCGTGATGATATGCTTAGAGAGGCAAAGAAGATGACGAAGGAGCTTAGGGCCTCGCTTGAGGATGCTAGGACTAGAGTGGCTGAGTTAGAAACATAGAACCTAGATACTAAGCTTGAGAATGATTCGCTGGAAGCTTCACTTATTGTTTCTGATGAAGTTGAATGTGCTAATTATCCTATCTTTCTAGCTGATCTTGCTATGTTTAAGGAAAAGCATGCCTCCAAGTGTGAGGAACTAGATGTGCTTAGGGTTGAAGTGGCTGAGCTTAAGTCTAGACCTGCTTTGCTAGGTGCTTGCACTTCTTGCCCAGTTTTGCATAGAAAAATTGATGGGATGCATGCTTATACTGTTTCGCTTGAGGCTAAGTTGAAAGAACCTGTTCCCACTTCTTTCTCTACCTGTGAATTGCATGCTTTGAAGAATCTCGAACTTGCACATTATGTTGATTGTTTGAAGGATGAGAATGATGAGTTGAGAAAAATGATGGGTTGGTTGTCAGGGCATGAACCCCAGCCGAGGATGATGATAGCGACTTATAAGCGCCAAGATGGCAAAGCGTTTGGGTCGGAGAAGGTTGGATAGTCTAGTGGTGAGGGAGGAGTGAAGATTGGTGATATCCTAGCTCCACCAAAAACCTACCAAAAAATGCCTATGCTTCTAAACCCAACCCACTACGAAACAAACACGACACAAATCTAGATCCACCCATATTCCCTCACCCGACAAATGATTTCCAAAAGCCCATCAAATTCAAGAGTGACTTGGGGAATGTGTTCTTTGGGAAAGAGGGTGAGAAGCCTAGTGAGGAGAAACTGGTTGAGAAGCCGAGTGGAGAGAAACCAAGTGAGCAGCCCCAACCCAAGCTTAAACCTAAGCTCGTGCGGTTTCATTATGACTATTGTGGGAGAGATGGTCACAAGGGTGAGTTTTGCTTCAAGAGGAAGCGTGAGGAGAGAATGGTGAAGGAGTGGGCTAACAAGGATAGGTACAACCCTTCCCATGGTGTACCAAGCCTCGTATGCCACTGCCTAGGGGTAAAGCTGTGGTGAGAAGTGTTCCGGGATGGAGAGATGCAAATTCCTGTAGCCGAGGTGGTGGTCTGGAGAGGGCGGTCAGACCGGCCCTGCCCAGAAGGGGCGGTTAGACCGGCCTGGCTAGGAGGTCAACCCCCCTAGAAATCTGGGTGGTTTGTTTTTCGAGGTGGTGAGTCGAGTGGTTTCAGTTCTGGAGGTCATGGTTCTGGTGGTTGTAATGGTGAGTTTGCAAGTTTTCAGTTTGCTAGGCGTTCTCCCCCTCTTGCTCAATACGGGGATGGGAGGAGTCGTATCTTTGAGATGGAGAGGAGGAATGGTCCACAGTTGATTGACTCCAGTTTCTCGAGGCATATGACCAGAGACAATGGGTGGTTCTCAAGTCTCGTCTCGCTAGTGACAAAGAGGTACATCACCTTTGGGGACAATGTGCGAGGGCGTGTGCTGTCAGAATGTGAGATTAAGGTGAGTGACAAGATCACTCTCAGGCATGTGGCTCTAGTTCAATTGCTTGGATACAATTTGCTTTCCATGTCCCAAGTATTGGATGAGGGTTTTGAGGTGGTTCTCGGATTTTTGACTCTCGAGGGGACCTTATCCGTATGGTCATTCTCGAGGGTCAGGTGTTTCGAGCTGATTTTTCTCAGTCTTCTGGTGTTGAGCCTTGTTTCTTGGCTGGTTCTTCGAGTGAGTTGTGGAAGTGGCATAGGAAGTTGGATCACTTGAGCTTTGAACTTTTGTCTCGCCTGAGTAAACTCAATTTGGTCCGAGGATTGCCACGATTGAAGTTCGAGAAAGAGTTGGTTTGTGCGTCGTGTAGGTGTGCCAGGATGGTAGCCTCTTCTCACCCGCCTCCCACCGATGTGATGACTGAGCGTCCATGCAAGCTGCTCCATATGGACCTTGTTGGCCCAGCTCATGTGCGATCTACGGGTGGTAAGTGGTATGTCCTGGTTGTGGTGGATGACTACTCTCGGTATGCGTGGGTGTTTTTTCTTGAGGAGAAAGGGGAGACGTTTGGTTTTGTTCGAGATCTTGTCTTGAGCTTGAGGAACGAGAGGCACGGAGATGCCATACGAGCGATCTGTAGTGACAATGGCTCGAAATTCAGAAACTCTCACTTCGAAACCTTTTTCCTGGACTTCGGTCTTGAACACCAATTTTCGAGTCCGTATACGCCTCCCCAGAATGGTGTTGTGGAAAGGAAAAACAGAACCTTATGTGAGATGGCTCGGACGATGCTCGATGAGCATAGGACTCTGAGAAGGTTCTGGGCTGAGGCGGTGAATACCACGTGCCATGTTTCGAACAGGATCTACCTCAAAGTGCATAAGAAGAAAACCTGTTATGAGTTGATGCACGGTCGCACACCCAAGGTGAGTCACTTCCATGTCTTTGGTTGCAAGTGCTTTATCCTTAAGAAAGGGAAGAAGTTGGACAAGTTTGAGGCTAGGTTGGTCGATGGTATTTTCTTTGGTTATGCATCTCACTCTAGAGCATATCGTGTGCTCAACCCTGAAACTAACCAAATCGTGGAGACTTGCGAGGTAACCATCGATGAGACATAGCCACGTAGTCAGCTTGTTTTTGAGTGTGCAGGTAATGATTAACTTGGAGAGGAGATCTTTCAGGAGGAGGAGCATGAACATGGAGATGAGGAAGATGGCGGTGTGGTGCCCACGACTGAGCATGTACATACTACTTTTACCACGGTGGTGGACGGTCCCTCTCCCACACCTACGATGACAACTCAAGTTCAAGGAGAAGCTGATGTAGAGGGGGAGGTAGCATCAAGGCGAGAACCTCCCCGGCGAGTACAAGTGGATCACCTAGTTTCAAGGATCATCGACAACATGAATGAACATACTACATGGTCGAGGGTTCGAAACAATTCTCATTTCGCTCATGCTGCTTTTGTTGCCACCTTTGAGCCCGAAGACATTTAACACGCACTATCTGATCATAATTGAGTCAATTTGATGCATGAGGAGTTGGAGAACTTTGAGAGGAATCAGGTTTGGGAATTGGTTGACCCTCCCCCAGGGTGTCAGCCAATTGGAACTAAATGGGTGTCGAAGAACAAAGAGGGAGAGAAAGGTGAAGTAGTGAGAAACAAGTCAAGGCTTGTTGCTCATGGCTTCAGTCAAAACAAGGGGATCGACTACGAGGAGACCTTTACTCCTGTAGCTTGTTTGGAGTCGATTAGGATCCTTCTAGCCTTTTCCATGGCTAAAGGGTTCAAGTTACACCAAATGGATGTGAAGAGTGCCTTCTTGAATGGTATGTTGGAGGAAGAAGTGTATGTGAGGCAGCCACCAGGGTTTGAGAGTGAGAAGTAGCCCCACCGGGTGTACAAGTTGAGATAGGCACTGTATGGGTTGAAGTAGGCGCCTAGATCTTGGTATGGTAGGTTGAGGGTGTTCCTGTTTGAGAGAGGTTTCGAGATGGGGAAGGTTGATCAGACCTTGTTTCTCCTCAGGCAGGGCATAGATATCCTGATTGTGCAGGTGTACATGGATGATATTGTCTTTGGTGGCGCATCTAACTCTCTTGTTGCAAGGTTTGCAGATGATATGAGCAGGGAATTTGAGATGAGCATGATGGGTGAGTTGCAGTTCTTCCTCAGGCTACAAATCAAGCAATCAAAGGAAGGAACATTTGTGCAACAAGCTAAGTACACCAAGGACATTGTGAGGAAGTTCAAGATGGAGGACTCCAAGGCCATGATGATGCCTATGAGTACGACTACAGTTCTTGATGCGGATGAGGAAGGTGAACACGTGGACCAGAAGGAGTACCGAAGCATGATCGGGCCGGACATCCAGTTCTCGGTATGTCTGTGTACTCGTTTTCAAGCGTCTCCAAGGACTTCGCATCGGCAAGCGGTCAAGCGCATATTCAGGTACTTGTGTCACACTCCCGACTGCGGCCTTTGGTACTCTGCTTCTTCTTATTTAGCACTTCATGGTTTTTCAGAAGCGGATTTTGCTGGTTGTCAGTTGGATAGGAAGTCCACTTCTGGGACTTGCCAGTTTTTGGGATCTTCTTTGGTGCCTTGGTCTTCCTGCAAACAGTCGAGTGTTGCTCAATCCACTACCGAGGCAGAGTACGTTGCCATAGCTAGTTGTTGCTCTCAGCTCCTTTGGATCACATATACCATGAGTGACTTTGGTGACGAGTATACCCATGTCCCACTTCAATGTGATAGCACAAGTGCCATAAGCGTTGAAAAGAACCCAATGCTCCATTCCAAAACCAAAAACATAGAAGTGAGATACCATTTTCTGAGAGACAATGTAGAGAAAGGGATGATAACCTTGATCCATGTACCCACACATGACCAACTAGCCGATATTTTCACCAAACCCCTAGATCAAGCAGCTTTCACTCGTTTGCGGGGGGAGCTTGGTGTTTGTTTGATTTCTCGAGTTGGTGTGTGCGAGCTCCTTTGCATCATATGTATAGTTTTCCTTTATACATTTCTTGCATTTGGCATGGCATAAGTAACATGATGTATAGGCATCATTGTATCTAGGGTTGTATGCATTTTGTATCATATGCATTGTTTAGGAAAAACTTCTATATACATTGTTCACCATGATGTGTTATATATGATCTTGTGAGCTAGTTTGGTACGCTATGGTTAGTTTGTCTTAGCTCTTGATGATCTTGATTAATATCCATGGTTGATGGCTATGTTTTTGAAAACTGTCACATTCATGCTCTCTTGTAAATAAATGCCTTTATATGATCTTGACATGTCTTAGTGGCTTGGCTTTGCTTAATTTGTGGTTGGATAGCTTATTCTGATCATATGGGGCCAAAGGCTCATTTGCCATCATGAACGTTTAGCCATCATGACATGTTTTAGTTCCTTATTGTCGCAAAGACATTTCATGTACCAAATATGAATCTGAAAATGAAATGTAATATGTGCTCCCATGTCATATGTGCTAAATTTAATTTTCTTTGGGTGCTAAACCATTACATGATGCCTACCAATGAGAAGTCTCATACATAGAAGTAGGCACATGGCGAGGTGGCTTTGACATGACATGAGGTGCTTGTGGGTGTTTGTGATGGTCTTATGATTAGAATGGTCATCCTAGCATGAAGTTTGTGTGGCTTTTCTATTTTGACATGTTTTTCTCATGTTTAGGACTTTGCTCATGAGAGGGTAAATTTTCGCAAAATTGCTCAATTCTATCTTAGCTTCGTCCAATGGTTGTTAAACTTGGTGGTCATGTAGGTGATGTCATTACGAAGCTATAGAGTATCTAACTTGCTCATTTGGACATATGTAGCATCTTGTGATGAATTTTGTTTATTTCAGAAGCTATAAGTTGAAACTTTTCGCGTTTTGCCTTGATTCATGCATTGTCAACAAGGGGGAGAAGTTTGTGCATGATTTGGGCACCTGGGAGCATTTAGAAGGTGTTCAGAGTGGTTCGGGCAGTTTTTGAAAAGTTTGGTGCAGGGCTAGTCTCTTTTGCCGATCTAACCGCCTCCCAGGCGGTCAAATCACAGAGGGGCGGTCTAACTACCCTGGGCAAAGTGAGCAGGTTTTTGCTCGTTGTTGCATTCCCATGTTCCATCGCTGCATTGGTTCAGGGGGAGTGTGCTTTGGCTCATGGGGAGCTTGTGAAGGATCGGATGGCAACTAGAGAGGGGGAGTGAATAGGAGCAGGTAAAAATTCTTCTCAAAGAACCCGGCCTATACCCTAGACAAGTCCTGGTCACACACGAGCGATGGATCGAATCACACACCAACTGCCAAGACAACAAGGTTATGGATCAACCTCAAGTCTTAGGAACGATTCCTTGAAGCACACGCGGAAGCACATAAGAAGGAGGGAGGAATCGAACCAAGGAACAAAGCTGCCAGGCTCTGGCGGACTGTCCGGCCAGGTGGAGCGGACTTTCCGCAAAGCCCACACGGACAGTCCGGTCAGGTGCCGCAGACAGTCCGCAAGGAACACGCGGACCATCGGGCCAGAAGCCACGGACCGTCCGTTAAAGCCAACAGAACCAACAGAACCGACCTGAGAAAAACGGACCGTCCGCAAAGACAAGGCGGACCGTCCGCGCGGGTTCCGGACCGTCCGCTACTGAAGCTCGGACCGTCCGCAAACCGGCTGCAACGAAAACCTAAAACAAAACCAGATCAATTGAAACAAACCAAGAACACGAAGAACACCACGACGAACTGTCAGGCCGCGGACCGTCCGCCACACCCTCACGGACCGTCCGCGCCTTGCGGACAGAGCAGAAAACTGCTCGACCTCGAAGGTCAACACCTCCAATCCATCACCGGATCTCCCAAACGGTAGAAGCTGTTGAAACTAGACTTTGGGGACAAGTAAAGCATCAACAAAGGATGCTATACCCCAAAAATTTCGCCTCCTACTTCCTAAATCACCGGGGATCGCGGATCCTTTGAACACCACCAAAAGCTAGAGCTCCGAACGAAAATCCTTGAATCAAAGTGGTTTCCCGACGTTTGAGGGCACAAGATCAATCCCAAGATGCACAAGACATCCATCCATGTTTCCCTCAAAGAAATCCGAGGAGAAACCCACTCAAATACGCGGAACCACACCAAGAACAAAGGCACCAAAAACAAGCACGAAAAACACCACGAAAAACACAACGCCGAATCTTTTATACAAACCAGGAAAGATTCACAAGGTCTAGCATGCCGCCCTAGCATCCATCCCTCTCAACAAATCTCTCATGAAGCTTTGATGCTAGCCTAGAGAAAAATGGAGAAGAAAATAGTCTGAGAAAATGAGAAAGAGGAAGGGGGGAAATGAAACCCTAAGTCACGGAGCCAGAGGGCCATCCACACACACTCATGGCTTATATATCGGGTCCCGCCGGTGTGGGAAATTGAGGACCATGTGTGGTTCGAGGACGGTGGATGGTCGCTTCCGTGTGTGATAAGTGTTTGACAACGTTGTGTGGACTGATTCTTGGCTAAGTATTGCAGGTGCAGGTTGCGGCTTGACTGGTGTTGGTGCAGGTGAAGAACAAGCGCGAAAGGTCGTCACCGGTGAGGCCTCCAGGTGTGGAGAAGACAAGTAGGCTTTGTTCGAGGGACCCGGTGGCCAGCGGGGTTAAGTGCGGGCCGCATGGTGGCATGAACAGCAAGATGAAGTCGTGGACGGTTTCTTGGTTGAGCCTCAAAACCAAGGTCGAGCCAGGACTACGTGGGAGCCGAGTCATGAGTGGTGATTGGCGGAGGCTACACCGAGTTCGCGGGGTTTCCAGTGGTTCACCAGAAAACCGCTGGGTTCCTTGGTTGATCCACAAAGCCAAGACCATAGAACCGAAGACGGTCTTTGCGGCGGGTGCGGAGCCGGTCTGACCGGTGGGTCTGACCGGTCTGACCGGTGCGTACCGGTCTGACCGGTGAGGAGCACCAGTCTGACCGGTGTGCGACGACGCAGTTCGGAGATTTCGAAGCGGAGGACACGCGTCGGGATCGCATGGCTTGCGTCGAGACTACGCAGGGTGCGGTCGCCGGGCATATGTCCGATGGAGAAGACATGAAGACTTCCAAATCCGCCCTTGAGGGGCTTGTATCCCTAGTTATTAGGAAAGGGCATTTTAGACTTTCGGTTGCCTCCATATAACCCAAGAGGTGAGAGGATGGCAGCCAAGCCTTAAAACCCTAGTTCATTTGCTTTCCTATTTTCCCTTCCTATTTTCCTTAGGATTTCTATAGGACTAGCTTGAGAGCTTCATGGTGAGATCTTGTGAGAGGGTTGGATGATCGGGCAGCAAGCTAGACCTTGTATGAACCTTTGTTGCATGTATAGATGATTCAGCATGGTTCCTCAAGCTTTGGATGTGTTGTTCCCGGTTGTTCTTGGTGGTGATTTTCGGAGCCCTCTCTTGGTGATTTCTTTGGGTTGTTTTCGGGACCTTTCTCTTGGGGAGTTGATGGGGGAAATTTGTGGGAACCCTTCATGGTTTTTTGAGCTGTGATTCCCCTCCCAAATCCGTGAGTAAAGGGGCTCGATTTTGGGTTTTTCCGAGTTCTAGGGTTTGTGGTGTTCTTGGTGGGACTTCTTCGATTCCTCCTTTTTGGACAAGTTTTGGTGGGATTAAACTTGGCTATGGACTCCTCATGAGGTGTTCCTAATATCCCCAATGTCTTGTTCAAGTCCGTGGAGCGATTCGGGAGATTGAGGTTTGGATTTGGGGGAGTTGACCCGCGGGTGCTGTTCATCCCGAGCTGCCCAGGCTACACCGGTCCGACCGGTGCTCTTGACCGGTCTGACTGGTGCAACCCACGGTGGGTTTTTGCGAGTGAACGTCTGGGTGTGTGTGACGCCCCAGGTTTTTAATTACCGTCATTAACGCTAATGACCGGATTAGCCGGTCAAATGGTCAGCCGAGGTCAAACCTAGGTCAACCTGGGCCCTCACCCCGGAAAACTCACTAACACACCCTAGTGACCCTAAATGAATAGTAAACACACTTGTGGGGCCAACCCATGGTCAAAGGGTGGGTCAAACCCCTTGCCACCACAGTGTCCACAGGTGTCTGCCGGAACTTTTGCCGCATTCTCCAAAATTCACCTAAACACTGAAAATTCTACCTTTAGGAAAGTTGTAGATCTTGTTGAGGACACAACTTTCATATAGATTGGCATTTCAAATTTTGAGGGGAAAATCTTGAAAAACCCCTTGCAAGGCAGAAATCATTGTTGCCAAAAACAGGCTGACATTCAAAGTGGGCATTCAAATAAATTCAAATCCAGGCAGAAAAACCCTATACAACCTTTGTAAAAAATGTTGCTGGTACCTATATCTACAACTTTGGTATTCATCACTTGGTCTAGTTCTGTTTGAAAATTTTGAGAAAAATCATGTTGAACAGAGCACCAGCAACACACTTGTGGCAGAGCGCCGCCACGCGCGACGTCGCGCGCGCCGCGCGCGCGCGCCGCCGTCGCCGCCCGTGCGCCGCCGCGCCCGGCGTCCGCGCCCACGCCTCCCAAGGCGGTGCCCTCACCTAGGTGCTCCGTCCCGAGGTCACGCGCGCCCCAACGCGCCTTCCGCCCCGTGACGCGCGCGAGTCCGCGCCGGAGCGCCTCCGGCGCGCGCGCGCGCGCACGGACCGACGGTCCGTCGGCGGCGTCGCCGCCGTACGCGCGGGCCTCGAGCCGCCGTAGCACGGCGGAGGATCTCGCCGTCACGCCGTCGTCACCACGGACCCCCGGGCCGCCTATAAAAGCCGCCTTTCTTCCCCGCGGCGCGCCACCCCGAGCTCCCACCGCGCCATTGCCGCCGCCGCTCGGTGCTTGCCCCCTCCGCTCGCGTTCGCCGCCGTCCGGGCCGCCCGCTAGCTTCTCTAGCTCCCGGTGTAGCTAGCGCGCTTGCCAAGTGCCCGGCCACCGCTCCTCCTTGCCACCTATCCCCGAGCCGCCGTGAGTGCCGCCGCCGGCCCGCCGTCGTGCGCCCTCGCCGGAGCTCGCCCCGACCCCGCCGTCACCGCCATTCGACCCGTGGTGAGGTCAATCGCACCCCCGTGCCACATGTTGTCCTGGCCCAGTCCCAGATCGCCGCCAGCGAGCCCTCCCGCCGCCGCGAGGGCACGGTTGTGAAATCCAGGGACTTAGTTGTGAAGAAACCTAACTAAGTTTTATTGCAGATCAGTCCAGTGACTTGAAAAATCCCTAGAAATTCACAGAAAAATCAGAAAAATACCAAACCAATTTTGTAGGGTTCAGGATGATAAACCCCACCTCTTTTGTTGTATACTCGTGGCTAGATTCTAAATAGTTTTTGCAGGAAAAATACAAATGTGTTACACATAGATCTGTCATAACTTGAAATCTATAACTCCCCTGTAGCCAAATTTTGGATATGTTGTGTGTTAGGATATGACTAGGTGCTGTGCCAAAAATTGCACAAAGTTATGCAGTAGATCTTGCTAGATAAATTCTTTTCCATTCCTGCAGTAACTGCTTAGATGATTTTTCCTGTTCAATATAATTATGTTCTTGAGCCCAACTTGTGCACATTGTCTTGTAATGCCAAAATACACATCCTGTGAATTAATTAAGCCTACCACTAGGGAGGGTATGGACAAATCCACTCTTGTTCATACCCAAATCCAAATAATTATTATCCACTTCTTACCCTCTCCATTCCCACCCATACCCAATGGATAACTATTTTTGTACTAGATTCTATACATACCCAATCGATTATTGAGGACCATGTGTGGTTCGAGGACCGGTGGATGGTCGCTTCCTTGTGTGATGAGTGATTGACAACGTTGTGTGGGCTGATTCTTGGCTAAGTATTGCGGGTGCGGGTTGCGGCTTGACTCGTGTTGGTGCGGGTGAAGAACAAGCGCGAAAGGTCGTCGCCGGTAAGGCCTCCGGGTGTGGAGAAGACAAGTAGGCTGTGTTCGAGGGACCGGTGGCCGGCGGGGGTCAAGTGCGGGCCGCATGGTGGCATGAACGGCAAGATGAAGTCGTGGACGGTTTCTTGGTTGAGCCTCAAAACCAAGGTCGAGCCGGGACTACGTGGGAGCCAAGTCATGAGTGGAGATTGGCGGAGGCTACACCGAGTTCGCGGGGTTTCCGGTGGTTCACCGAGAAAACCACCGGGTTCCTTGGTTGATCCACAAAGCCAAGACCGGAGAACCGAAGACGGAGGTGCAACGGCACCGGGCCGGTGTCGGCCGGGGTGGATGCGGCCGGTCGGCCGGTGGGGACCGGTCGGCCGGTGAGGAGCACCGGTCGGCCGGTGTGCGACGACGCGGTCCGGAATCTTCGAAGCGGAGGACACGCGTCGGGATCGCATCGCTTGCGTCGAGGCTACGCGAGGGTGCGGTCGCCGGGCATCCGTCCGATGGTGAAGACATCAAGAATTCCGAATCCGCCCTTGAGGGGCATGTATCCCTAGTTAGTAGAGAGGGGCATTTTAGACATTCGGTTGCCGCCTATATAACCCAAGAGGTGAGAGGTTGGCGGCTAACTCTTGGAACCCTAGCTCATTAGTTTTCCTATTTTCCACCTATTTTCTCTAGGTTTTTCTTAGGACTAGCAAGAGAGCTTCACGGAGAGATCTTGTAGAGAGGGATGGATGATCGGGCGGCTTGCTAGACCTTGTACGAACCTTTGTCTCATGTATAGATGATTCGGCGTGGTTCCTCAAGGTTTGGATGTGTTTTCCCGGTTGTTCTTGGTGGTGATTTTCGGAGCCCTTTCTCGGTGATTTCTTTGGGTTGGTTTCGAGACTTTTCTCTTGGGGATTTGATGGGGGAAATTTGTGGGAACCCTTCGTGGTTCTTTGGGCTGTGATCCCCCTCCCAAATCCGTGAGTAAAAGTGCTCGATTTTGGGGGTTTCTTGAGTTCTTGGGTTGAAGGTGCTTTCGGCGGGATTTCTTCGATTCCTCCTTTTTGGACGAGATTTGGTGGGATTAAACTTGGCTATGGACTCCTCATGAGGTGTTCACGATATCCCCAAAGTCTTGTTCAAGTCCGTGGAGCGATTCGGGAGATCGAGTTTTGGATTTGGGGGAGTTGACCGCGGGTCTTTGTTCATCCCGAGTCGCCCGAGCCACACCGGTCGACCGGTGCTCCCGACCGGTCGACCGGTGCAAGCCCTTGTGGGATTTTGCTCGGGTGAACGTCTTAGTTAGTTCGTTGTTGTCCCGTGGTGCTGCTGTTGTTTCGAGTTTGGGTCCGTTTGGTGGTCGGTTGGCTTGTTTGGTGCCTTGGGGGCTTTACGTTGTCATCGGTGCGACGCGGTGCGTCTCAGCGGTCCGACCGGTGTAGAGCCACTTAGTGGAAGTTGCTCGGGTTCACCGGCGGGGACCGGTCGACCGGTGGTGCTCACCGGTCCGGCCGGTGTGGGTCCGTAGACTCGGGGGTTTGTTGTTCCGTTGCGTTCTAGAGTCGGAAGGCTGTGTGTGTTGGTTCCTAGGTCCAGTGGCACTCCAGTGGCTACGTGGGCTTGGCCAACTTGGGTAGTGAGTCGGAGACGTGTGTTGGTAGCCGTGTTCGTCTTGTTGGAGTTCTCATCTCCATCGAGAAGAATTTTTATCGGCTCCCATTCACTCCCCCCCCCCCTCTCTGGTTCGCCGTATCGGTCCTTCAAGTGGTATCAGAGCCGGTTCGGGTCTTTGTTGACTCTAACCAGTCTAAGATCCAAGGATGGCGTACCGGGGAACGGGGGTTCGGGTCCTCCACACTTCGATGGCAAGAACTACCGGATGTGGAGCAAGCGGATGGGTGCTTTTCTCCGCGGAAAGGGTCGGATCCTTTGGGATGTCACGGTGGACACAAGCTATGTCCGGCGGTTGATTTCCTCGCTCCGGGGATCGAGGGGACGGCTTCGACGCCAACAATAAGGCGGTCGACTACTTGTTTCGTGCTTTGTGTCGACCGAGTTCGATCGGGTGCACACCGAGCACTTGGCTTGTAGGATTTGGGCGGTGTTGAAGGAGGCTCATGTTGGGAACGCCCAGGTTCAGGCACGGATGTATGCGACTTACGGAGAGAGTACGAGAACTTCACTCATCTCCCCGGTGAGTCCATCGATGCCTTGTTTCGAGAGGTTCACGGTGGTGGTGAACAACATGAGGGCCAATGTGGACGTGCTCCCGTACGATGATCATGATAGAGCGGTCAAGCTCTTACACTCTTTGGATCGTACGATATGGGGCGGAAAGTTCGAGGCCATTGTGGAGTCGGAGAAGTATGACACTGCGACGGTGAACGAGCCGTTCTCGAAGCTCAAGTCGGCCGAGGTGGATAGGGGCATGATCGCCAAGCTCGAGGGACCGGCGATTCCCATAGTCTTGCCCTCGTTGGTGGTTCCAAAGCAAAGAATAACTCTAACCCATCCACCGGGATGTTCTCGTTTTCCTCTTTGATGTCTATGCCGGATGAGGAGTTTGATGACCTTGGAGAGGACGAGTGCGGCGGCTTGACGAGGCGGTTCGAGAGGTCGCACGAGAACCGCGTGAACATGAGGAGGAACACGAGGACTTGCTTCCGGTGCGGCAAGCGGGACACTTCGTCGCCGCGCGCCGGAGAAGGCCGAGAACAAGGACGGCTACAAGCACAAGCCGAGGATGAACGATGGCAAGTACCGTTCGAGGCGTGACCACAAGAGCAAGCACAAGAACAAGTACAAGGACGAGCGGCGGTCGAGGAAGAAGGAGGGCCGAGGCAAGGCCCGAGCGATGGTTGGAGCGAGCGACGTCGACTCCAGTTCCGCGTACTCCACCTCGAGCTCGAGCGGCCGGCGAAGACGAGGGGAGATCGCCGCAAGAGCAAGAAGTCGTCCAAGAACCCGAGCGGGGCCGAGCCGCCCGCGAGAGATGGCTTCCGCACCATGGCGGCGAGCTCGGCGGCAAGAAGAGTACACGGAGCGACTCGGACTGCGAGTCCGACGACGAGGTGCGTGATGAACTTCCCTTCTTGCGCCGGGGAGAATGAGAGGCTTGGCTCTTTGCTTGATAACCGTGATGACATGCTTAGAGAGGCCAAGAAAATGAGGAAAGAGCTTAGGGCTTCACTCGAGGATGCTAGGACTAGAGTGGCTGAGCTAGAGACATAGGTGCTTGATAGCAAGCTTGAGATTGATTCGCTTAAGGCTAGCCCTGTTGTTTCTGATGAGAATGATTGTCTTGATTGCTCCATATTCCTTGCGATCTTGCTTTGTTTAAGGAGAAGCATGCCTCCAAGTGTGAGGAACTAGATGTGCTTAGGGTTGAAGTGGGCCGAGCTTAAGTCTAGACTGCTTTGCTAGGTGCTTGCACTTCTTGCCCGTTTTGCATGCTAAAATTGATGAGATGCATGCCTACACTAGTTCGCTCGAGGCTAAATTGAAGGAACCCATGCCTACATCTTGCTCTACTGTGAAATGCATGCATTGAAAAATTTGGAGCTTGCACATTATGTTGATCGTTTGCGGGATGAGAATGATGATTTGAGGAAGTTGATGGGTTGGTTGTCCGGTCACGAGCCTCGGTTGAGGATGATGATCGAGGCCTTTAAGAGGCAAGATGGTGAGGGGCTTGGAGCAAACAAGGTTGGTGAGGGAAGTGGAGAGAATATCCCGAGCCACCAAAAACCCACCACAAGAATGATTTCCCACCAAAACCTAACCATCTAAGGAACCGACTAGATACAACCCCGGCTCCACCCGTGTTTCCTACACCCACAAATGACCTACAAAAGCCTATCAAGTTTGTGAGCACTTCGGGGAAAGTGTTCTTTGGGAAGGAGAGTGAGAAGGCTAGTGGTGAGAAACCGGTGGAGGGTTTGAGTGGAGAGAAGGCGAGTGAACGGCCACATCCCAAGCCAAAGCCTAAGCTTGTGAGGTTCCATTGTGGCTATTGTGGGAGAGATGGCCATAAGGAGGAGTTTTGCTTCAAGAGGAAGCGAGAGGAGAGAATGGAGAAGGAGTGGGCTAACAAGGACAAGTACCACCCTTCCGATGGTGTACTTGAGCCTCGTATGCGGATGCCCGGGGGCAAGGCGAGTGTGCGGACGGTTCGGGCTTGGGGAGAGAAGAGGGCTGCGCAGGTGGTGCGCGCCCGGACCACACCGGTCGGACCGGTGTGGGGCACGTCGACCGGTGCGGGCACAGACGGACGGATGTTCGGGTTTCGAGCTCGTGCGGAGTGCGAGGGTTGTTTACGGTGGTCGTGGTTACGATGGTTGGGGTGAAAAGGGTGCGGGTGGTCGGTTGCTAGGCGTTCTCCACCTCGTGCTCAATACGGGGATTGGAGGAGACGTGGCGGTGAGTTGGAGAGGAAGGACGTGCCACGGGCTTTCTTGCGTGGTTTTGGTCCTCCTCCGGGCGAGAGAGGGGTGGTTCCCTCGGGGTGGTTACCGTGGTGGTGTTCGTGGAGGTAGTTTTGGTAGGAGAGATGCTTTGGTTGGTGCTAACCCCACTTTCGAGCAAATGGCTCGGCATCGGTTTTCCTCCTTTGGTTCTAACCCCGATCTTTGAGTCGTTTGTTCGCTCACGTGCCTATTTTTGATGTGCGGGTGGGAGACTTGAAGAACATTTGGTTGATTGACTCGGTTGTTCGAGGCATATGACCGGAGACGGGGGGGTGGTTCTCAAGTCTCGTCCGGTGGTGACGAAGAGGTACATCACCTTTGGGGACAATGGGCGTGGGCGTGTGCTTTCGGAAGGTGAGATAAAAGTGAGTGACAAGATCACTGCGAGGCGTGTTGCTCTTGTTCAATCGCCGGGGTACAATTTGCTTTACGTGTCTCGGTTGTTGGATGAGGGTTTTGAGGTGTTGTTTCGGCCTGGTGGTTCTCGGATTGTGGACTCTCGAGGGGACCTTGTTTGTATGGTCGTTCCCGAGGGTCGGGTGTTTCGTGCTGATTTTTCTCGGTCTTCGGGTGTTGAGCGTTGTTTCTTGGTGGTTCTTCGAGTGAGTTGTGGAAATGGCATAGGAAGTTGGGTCACTTGAGCTTTGACCTTTTGTCTCGCTTGAGTAAACTCAATTTGGTCCGAGGATTGCCACGGTTGAGGCTTGAGAAAGAGTTGGTTTGTGCTCCGTGTAGGCATGCCAAGATGGTGGCCTCTTCTCACCCGCCTCTCACCGATGTGATGAGCGAGCGTCCATGCGAGCTGCTCCATATGGACCTTGTTGGCCCGGCTCGTGTGCGATCGCGGGTGGGAAGTGGTATGTCCTTGTTGTGGTGGACGACTATTCTCGGTATGCGTGGGTGTTCTTTCTAGAGGAGAAGGGGGAGACGTTTGGTTTTGTTCGAGATCTAGTCTTGAGGTTGAGGAACGAGAGGCACGGAGATGCCATACGAGCTATCCGTAGTGATAATGGCTCGGAATTCGGGAACTCTCGTTTTGAAACCTTTTGTCATGACTTGGGTCTTGAGCACCGGTTTCGAGTCCGTATACGCCTCCCCGAATGGTGTTGTGGAAAGGAAGAACGGGACCTTGTGCGAGATGGCTCGGACGATGCTTGATGAGCATAGGACTCGAGGAGGTATTGGGGCGAGGCGGTGAATACCGCATGCTATGTGTCGAACGGGGATATACCTCGAGTGCACAAGAAGAAGACATGCTATGAGTTGATGCATGGCCGCTCACCCAAGGTGAGTCACTTCCATGTCTTTGGTTGCAAGTGTTTCATTCGAAGAAAGGCGGGAAGTTGGATAAGTTTGAGGCTAGGTCTGTCGATGGCATTTTCTTTGGTTATGCATCTCATTCTAGAGCATATCGTGTGCTCAATCTTGAAACTAACCAAATCGTGGAGACTTGCGAGGTAACCTTCGACGAGACAGAGCCACGTAGTCGGCTTGTCTTTGAGTGTGCGGGTGATGATGAGCTTGGCGAGGAGATCTTTCGGGAGGAGGAGCATGAACATGGTGATGATGAGGATGGTGGTGCGGTGCCCCCGCTGAACATGTACCCACTACTTCGACTACGATGATGGATGGACCCTCTGCTACACCTACGACGACAAATCAAGAACTAGGAGAAGGCCGATGTTGAGGGGGAGGTAGCTTCGAGGCGAGAACCTCCCCGGCGAGTTCAAGTGGATCACCCAGCTTCGAGGATCATCGGCGACATGAATGAACGCACTACACGGTCGAGGGTTCGGAACAATTCCCATTTTGCTCATGCTGCATTTGTTGCTTCTTTCGAGCCCAAAGACATTGGACACGCACTATCGATCACAATTGGGTTAACTCGATGCATGAGGAGTTGGAGAACTTTGAGAGGAATCAGGTGTGGGAGTTGGTTGACCCTCCCCCAGGGTGTAAGCCAATTGGTACAAAGTGGGTGTGGAAAAACAAAGAGGGAGAGAAGGGTGAGGTTGTGAGGAACAAGTCGAGACTTGTTGCCCGGGGGTTCGGTCGAAGGAGGGGATCGACTACGAGGAGACCTTTGCTCCCGTAGCCCGTTTGGAGGCGATTAGGATCCTTCTAGCCTTTTCCGTGGCTAAAGGGTTCAAGTTGCACCAAATGGATGTGAAGAGTGCTTTTACGAATGGAGTGTTGGAGGAAGAAGTGTATGTGAGGCGACCTCCGGGGTTTGAGAGTGAGAAGTACCCCCACCGGGTGTACAAGTTGAGGAAGGCGGCCGTATGGGTTGAAGCGGGCGCCTAGAGCTTGGTATGGCGAGGTTGAGGGGGTTCTTGTTTGAGAGAGGTTTTGAGATGGGGAAGGTCGATCGGACCTTGTTTTTGCGAGGCGAGGGCGAGAGAGATATCCGATTGTGCGGGTGTACGTGGATGATATTGTCTTTGGTGGCTCGTCTAACTCTCTTGTTGCGAGGTTTGCGAGATGATATGAGCGGGGAGTTCGAGATGAGCATGATGGGTGAGTTGCGGTTCTTCCTCGGGCTACAAATCAAGCAATCAAAGGAAGGAACATTTGTGCACCGGGCTAAGTACACCAAGGACATTGTGAGGAAGTTCAAGATGGAGGACTCCAAGGCTATGACGACGCCGATGAGTACGACTACGGCTCTTGATGCGGACGAGGAAGGTGAACATGTGGATCGGAAGGAGTGCGGAGCATGATCGGGTCACTCCTCTACTTGACGGCGACGAGGCCGGGACATACGGTTCTCGGTGTGTCCGTGCGCTCGTTTTCAAGCGTCTCCGAGGACTTCGCATCGGCAAGCGGTGAAGAGAATTTTCGGGTACTTGCGTCACACTCCGACTTCGGCCTTTGGTACTCCGCGTCCTCTTCTTTGGCGCTTCATGGTTTTTCAGACGCGGATTTTGCCGGGTGTCGGTTGGATAGGAAGTCCACTTACGGGACTTGCCGTTTTTGGGTTCTTCGTTGGTGTCTTGGTCTTCCCGTAAGCAGTCGAGTGTTGCTCAATCCACGACCGAGGCCGAGTATGTTGCCGCTGCTAGTTGTTGCTCTCAGCTCCTTTGGATCACCTACACCATGAGTGACTTTGGTGAGGAGTATACCCGTGTCCCACTTCAGTGTGATAGCACCAGTGCCATAAGCGTTGCAAAGAACCCAGTGCTCCATTCCAAAACCAAGCACATAGAAGTGAGGTATCATTTTTCGAGAGACAATGTCGAGAAAGGGAAGATAGCCTTGATCCATGTACCCACACATGACCAACTAGCCGATATTTTCACCAAACCCCTAGATCAAGCAACTTTCACTCGTCGCGGGGGGAACTTGGTGTGTGTTTGATTTCTGAGTTGGGTGTGTGGGAGCTTTCTTTTGCCGGTGGTGTCGAGCCCGTTTTGCCTCCCCTCGAGGAGCCGGTTTGTAGCATATGTATAGCTTTCCTTTGTGCATTTCTTGCATTTGGCATGGCATATGTAACATGATGTATAGGCATCCTTGTATCTTAGATTGCATGCATTTTGTATCATATGCATTGGTTAGGAAAAGCTTCTCTCATATACATTGTTCACCATGGAATGAGATATATGTCCTTGTGAGCTTGTTTGGTTTGCTACGGTTAGTTTGGCTTAGCTCTTGATGATCTTGATGAATAATCCATGGTTGATAGCTATGATTTTGAAAAATGTCACATGTATGCTCTCTCATGTGTAAATGCCTTTACATGCTCTTGACATGTTTTTGTGGCCTTGCTATGCTTAATTTGTGGTTGGATAGCTAGTTTATTGATCATATGGGGCCAAAGGCTCATTTGCCATCATGAATGTTTAGCCCTCTTGATTTATCTTGTGGAGGAGCACAAGTTCCTTTTTGTCGCAAAGACATTTCATGTACCATTTACAAATCTGAAAATGAAATGAAAAATGCTTGGAAAATATGCTCCCATGTCATATGTGCTGAATTTAATTTGCTTTGGGTGCTAAACCGTTGCATGATGCCTACCAATGAGAAGTCTCATACATAGAAGTAGGCACATGGCTCGGTGGCTTTGACATGACATGAGGTGCTTGTGGGTGTTTGTGATGGTCTTATGGTTAGAATAGCTGTCCTAGCATGAAGTTTGTGTGGCTTTGCCATTTTGATATGCTTTGATCATGTTTAGGACTTTGCTCATGAGAGGCAAGTTTTTCGCAAAATTGCCAAAATCCATCTTAGCTTCGTCCAATGGTTGTGAAACTTGGTGATCATGTAGTTGAGATCGATACGAAGCCGTCGAGTACCTAACTTGCTCATTTGGACATGTGTAGCATTCTTGGTTGAATTTTGCATATTTGAGAAGCTCTAGGTTGCAAGTTTTGCATTTTTGGCTTGATTCATGCATTGCCAACAAGGGGGAGAAGTTTGAGCTTGAAATGGCTTAGTGGATACATTTAGAAGGTTTTCAGGTGGTTTCGAGCCATTTACGGGCTCTCGTTGTACACCGGTCGACCGGTGAAGAGCACCGGTCTGACCGGTGTGAGTGCTGGTCCTGTACATATGTTGGGCACCGGTCGACCGGTGGTGATGACGGTCGACCGGTGTGAGTGAATTTCTTTGCGGCTGCCCCGTTTTCGGCCGTTTTGCATGCATTGGTTCGGGGGGAGCTTGCATGTGTGCGGGGGGAGCTCTTTGTGAGTTTTCGAGTTTTGTTTCGGTGGTTTGTGCTCTTTGCTTGAGCTTTGCTTTGTCTCGGATGTGTCGAGCCGTTGCCCTTGCCTAAGGGGTCCGAGACTTGTCTTCTTCAAGTGGTCTTGCTCTTTGCCTTTGTTTGGCTTTCGATCGCTTGTTGGAGTTTCTTTTTGTTCGTTTCTTTTCTTTTTCTTTTCTCTCTTGTTACTTTCGTGTGGGTGTTGTCAATGCACTCATCAAGGGGGAGATTGAGGACCATGTGTGGTTCGAGGACCGGTGGATGGTCGCTTCCTTGTGTGATGAGTGATTGACAACGTTGTGTGGGCGATTCTTGGCTAAGTATTGCGGGTGCGGGTTGCGGCTTGACTCGTGTTGGTGCGGGTGAAGAACAAGCGCGAAAGGTCGTCGCCGGTAAGGCCTCCGGGTGTGGAGAAGACAAGTAGGGCTGTGTTCGAGGGACCCGGTGGCCGGCGGGGGTCAAGTGCGGGCCGCATGGTGGCATGAACAAGCAAGATGAAGTCGTGGACGGTTTCTTGGTTGAGCCTCAAAACCAAGGTCGAGCCGGGACTACGTGGGAGCCAAGTCATGAGTGGAGATTGGCGGAGGCTACACCGAGTTCGCGGGGTTTCCGGTGGTTCACCGAGAAAACCACCGGGTTCCTTGGTTGATCCACAAAGCCAAGACCGGAGAACCGAAGACGGAGGTGCAACGGCACCGGAGCCGGTCCCCGACGGTGGATCCGGCCGGTCCGACCGGTGGGGACCGGTCGGCCGGTGAGGAGCACCGGCCCCGCCGTGTGCGACGACGCAGTCCGGAATCTTCGAAGCGGAGGACACGCGTCGGGATCGCATCGCTTGCGTCGAGGCTACGCAGGTTGCGGTCGCCGGGCATCCGTCCGATGGTGAAGACATCAAGAATTCCGAATCCGCCCTTGAGGGGCATGTATCCCTAGTTAGTAGAGAGGGGCATTTTAGACATTCGGTTGCCGCCTATATAAACCAAGAGGTGAGAGGTTGGCAGCTAACTCTTGGAACCCTAGCTCATTAGTTTTCCTATTTTCCACCTATTTTCTCTAGGTTTTTCTTAGGACTAGCAAGAGAGCTTCACGGAGAGATCTTGTAGAGAGGGATGGATGATCGGGCGGCTTGCTAGACCTTGTACGAACCTTTGTCTCATGTATAGATGATTCGGCGTGGTTCCTCAAGGTTTGGATGTGTTTTCCCCGGTTGTTCTTGGTGGTGATTTTCGGAGCCCTTTCTCGGTGATTTCTTTGGGTTGGTTTCGAGACTTTTCTCTTGGGGATTTGATGGGGGAAATTTGTGGGAACCCTTCGTGGTTCTTTGGGCTGTGATCCCCCTCCCAAATCCGTGAGTAAAAGTGCTCGATTTTGGGGGTTTCTTGAGTTCTTGGGTTGAAGGTGCTTTCGGCGGGATTTCTTCGATTCCTCCTTTTTGGACGAGATTTGGTGGGATTAAACTTGGCTATGGACTCCTCATGAGGTGTTCCTGATATCCCCAAAGTCTTGTTCAAGTCCGTGGAGCGATTCGGGAGATCGAGTTTTGGATTTGGGGGAGTTGACCCGCGGGTCTTTGTTCATCCCGAGCGCCCGGAGCCACACCGGTCGGCGGTGCTCCCGACCGGTCCGACCGGTGCAAGCCCTTGTGGGATTTTGCTCGGGTGAACGTCTTAGTTAGTTCGTTGTTGTCCCGTGGTGCTGCTTGTTTCGAGTTTGGGTCCGTTTGGTGGTCGGTTGGCCTGTTTGGTGCCTTGGGGGCTTTCACGTTGTCATCGGTCCGAGGTGCGTCTCACCGGTCCGACCGGTGTAGAGCCACTTAGTGGAAGTTGCTCGGGTTCACCGGCGGGGACCGGTCCCCGGCCGGTGGTGCTCACCGGTCTGACCGGTGTGGGTCTGTAGACTCGGGGTTTGTTGTTCCGCTGCGTTCTAGAGTCGGAAGGCCGTGTGTGTTGGTTCCTAGGTCCAGTGGCACTCCAGTGGCTACGTGGGCTTGGCCAACTTGGGTAGTGAGTCGGAGACGTGTGTTGGTAGCCGTGTTCGTCTTGTTGGAGTTCTCATCTCCATCGAGAAGAATTTTTATCGGCTCCCATTCACTCCCCCCCCCTCTCTCGGTTCGCCGTATCGGTCCTTCAAGTTTGCACCCTCCCCACACCCTACCCTCCCCATTACTTCAATGGATAATTATTTTCTACCCATACCCTCCCCATTTGAGGTGGGTGTGGATTTGAATATGGACAATGGATAAAAACAACAGGCATAGAATTAATCATGAATTTTGGATTAACAGAAATAATTATTCTTGATTTATGCATGTTTTCCCTTGTAAATTAATCAACCAAGTTCAGTAGAGATTCCATGTGAACATGCTGGTTCTTTAGGCTTGTTTAGGACCAGAGAGCATGCACGAGAAAATTGGGATCATTTTGATGCTTATTTATTTTTATATGCATTTAAATGGAATCACTAGCTAGCGTTTGTTATTTTCCATAATATTTAATTTCCTAGCATCCAACACTTACATATGGGTCCAATGGACCAGGATAGGTGCTAGTAGGCTTAAGAAACACTCATCTAATTTTTGGTAATTTAATTGATTAATAAAAGGCTTAAATGCCCTTTTAATATTAAAGGGAAATTAAATAAAGAAAAACCCTTAATTAAATCTTTTTCCTTTTTGAAAGTATTATTTAATATAAATAAAAGGTAATTAATTATCATCACCAATAAGGAATCAATTCATAAATAAAAATATTAATTACACCTTGTTGGTGAAGATAAAAGGAAATGAAGCTTTCACATGAAATGATAAGCTTATTAAAAACCTTTATTCAAATGTGGAATAAAAAGAGTAACCCATGTACACCCCCTAACCTTCCTAAAAGAGAAACTTTAGATGAATGCTTGTTAAGGTGAACATGACCAACCCAGAGTTGGATAAGACAACAAACTATCACATCACCTAAAGTGCATTGCATTCCGTGTAGATATTCCGGACGGAGATTACTCCCTTGTCCCGGAAATCGAGGAAGGAGGAGCGGAAGGTTCGCTGCAGTACGTGGAAGTACTCGACACCGAGGGTGCCCAAGCTAACCTAGCTGACGAAGGCAAGCTCCGGTGCATCTAACCTAGTTTTAAAATTCTTTATTCAATTATCTATGAATGATTGTGCATTTACGTTCAGGAGTTGAATGAAACCCTAGATGCATGATCCATAGGTACCCTTGTCCTTACTAGTATGATAGGCCGATAGCTGCTAAGCTATAGGACCGGTACAAGTCGGGTGATGACCTCACTCGCGAGAATAGGTTCCTAGATAGGAATCACAATGTATCCTTAAATGGATTGCTCACGTGGTAAGAGCATGGGATCTGGACTCCGGTCCAGTGGTTATGTGGGTTAAGTTTTTGAACGTACTAAGCACATGCCGGTTATGGGGCCGGTAAGCCTAGTACCTTAATGATTCGGCGAGGGATCCTACTATTACTACTCTTGGGATTCGCTCTCACGGCTAGCTACCGGTGGTGTATGGTGACTCCGGGTATCTCGTGGGGTATGCCGGATAGCCTGCACCAAAGACTGTAAGATTCGATCCCGACCCGAGGATTTATGGGGATGGCCTGGGAAGTTGTCCTCGCGGGGGCAGCCTACCGTGTGTTTGGGTCTACCTTGCAAGGTTTAAATCAATCGATTGTTGGCCTCTCACCGTTATCCGAGACTACTTACTCCACTAGTCATGTGATCCCTAATGATGGAAGTTGATGAAGATGATGCTTGATTAATTGTATTGTACAACTATGTTTGTACTAGTTGGCTAATGTAGTAAAGATTAAACCTACTAGAACTTGTGCTAAAATCTTGAAAGTAAGGACCTACTCTTTGTTACATTTTAGCAAAAGCAACCCAGTAGCCGAAAAGCCTTTCATGGTCTAGATTTTGTGAAGTAGATATCACCGACGGGTAAGACTTGCTGAGTATTAGTATACTCAACCTTGCTATAATGTGTTGATCCAGGTAATGCCTTCAGTGATGTGTGGCCCGGTGAGTTCCCGCCCGGCTGGGAGCTGGAGTGGATGGAGGACGACTACTGAAAGCATCATGGATGGCCTCCCGTGGTGTATTCTCTTCCGCTAGTTTATTTCCGCTGCTTTTCAAAACTCTGAACTATTTCATCGTGACAAAAACTATGGTTTGTAATAATTAAACCCTACGGCGTATGAATTTGGATATCAATGATGTTGTATCTCTGGACTCGCCTCCGAGTGAGTTTTAATGCATATATTCGACCCTTGTTGCTTTTCAAGTGATTTACCGGGCGTTAACCCGGCAACTTACGACAGGATGGTACTTTATTATTGCTTAATGACCAAAGTGGATCGGTCTTAGGCGATAGTACGGTATTTTCCTGGGCGGGTTGTCACAGTTGATATCAGAGCTTATATGCACCAGAGATTAATTAATAAACCTTAATCACTGGTTTTTGAATAAAATATGCCAAGATTTTCTGATTTTCCAAAATACGTTGGTCCGCTAAGGATAAACTAGACCGAGAGGCCCTAGAGGGAATTTTGGATTCTTTCAGGTGGCTTAAATAACCTATGGTCTATTTCGCTAACTCCCAGCACATTACTTTATGTCAGACTTACTTTCTTGCACAACAAACTAGGAGCCACGTGTTTTATACGTGTGCTGTTCCGCATCACGGGAATTGCGAGGGTTGATGGAGTGATCCATTCCACGGATCCCATCTTCGCGTCTGTTTGTGAGTTGTGTGTCGCCACGTGTCTCATACGTGTGCTTTCCGCATTTCGCTCATGCGAGGCAAGGATATACTCCATTCAAACGGAGGATGTCCGAGGTTCGACGCTGTCCATGCAGCGGCTTAACGCATGGGTACCGTTTCTATAGTGAACGGTAATGAATGTGGACGCTTTCGTGACGTGATGGCACGAAAGGTTCGTTTTTTGCAGGTACATAACAGCGCTTCGTTAGTTGTTAAGCAAGTACCGTATAGCTCTCGACTAGATATTATAGGGAGAGACGAATAAAAGCCTTGCCATGACACTAACTTCGATTTTTGGCTTGATTTCCATGTGAGGTCGAATAGGACGTCTTGCATGCATATTAAAAATCGAAACAACTAAAATGGACGTCTTGGCAAGGGAAGTTTATTCTAGTGTGTGCTTTTTATAAATTAGAAGTACCTTCCATACCTAGCCGTCATGCTGCCGAAATTTTGTGAAAAATGGTTTACCTTGTGCTAGGTTTAATTAAAACCAAATTGTTAAAAATAATTGCTCCTCAACTAGCTGTCTTGTAATAGCAAATCTCAATCCTAGTTTCGATGGGTTGGTTCACTTTTCCCTAGCCACATTCAGGTTAAGGACCCTTCATCTTGTTTCCTTGATCGATGCTCAACCTTAAAAAGCTTATTTAAAAAGTATTAAAGGTTTCATTTAAAACTTGGGAAATTTTTGAGGTTTCTCGATTTTTGGTTATGAATTTTTATTCACAGCTGCCAAGACTTCAGCATTTGACATGCCGTTCTCTTTGAGATCTGACATGAGTTACATTTGTGTACAGATGGATTTCCCCATGTTCCACCAGTTCTACGCTGACGGTACGATCCGTACCAACGGGTTGCACTGGGAGGGTTTTCCGCGCTTGGCGTGGGAAGCACTCAGTGCCGCATGCTACCTTGCCCCAACGACGTACGAGGTGAAGGAGTTTGAGCGCTTTAGCGTTCCCCGCTGCAGAGTGATCGTTACTGTTCTGCCACACCCAGACCATGCCGACTGGTTTGACCTGAGCTTTATTTACTGGGGATTTATCACTCACGAGTCTGTGGAGTCAGCCGCCCTCAGAGTGCTGACAGACTTTTGTGACCACAACCCCACCGTGGTAGCTCTTTCTCCGTTTGGACTGTTTTCTGCTGTGAGTCCTCACGACCCAGCTTGGTTGGACCGTATGGACCACCTACGGGAGCTACTGACCCAAGCAGAGCCGTTGGATGTTACTCAGACGCTTGCCCTTTGTCTGAACGTGGTTTTCACACTCCAGGGGCTGCGTTATAACACCGCAGCGATTATTGCACAGCGCTTGGAGGCATCTAGGCGCGATTGGGAGCAGCTTTCGGCGGCGCACCGTGGGCTGAACTTCACGCTTACCCGGGTGCGGCGGGGAGAACGACAGTCGCGTGCTAGGAGGTTCCAGTTGGAGCTTGAGAGAGGTGACCGCCTACAGAGTATCGTGGATCTGGAGGCGGAGAACCACGCACTAGAGGAGGATGCCGACGCTCATGAGATAGAGAGGCTGACACTACTGCAGAACATTGCGGAGATGCAGGAGCACGTGCAGGAGGCCGAGGTACAGGTGGCAGCCTTACAGGCTATAGTGGCCTTACGGCCCTTGCCCCCGATACGAGCACACCGGAGGAGCAGCAGGCTGTGTCCGGTCTGGATCAGACAAGCCAGGCAGGACCACCGCTACCGAATCCCCCAGCTTCGCCTTCGTACAGTGGTGCTTCAGTGGGCAACTAGTTTGCCGACAGCAGGGATTAGGAGGATGTCGATCCTATCGAGTTGTCTTTGAGATGTTAGAGTAGTTGGCTTGACAGCACGTCTTCGTGCCAAGCAACTATTGTATCGTGTCATGTCATGATGTTTCAAATTCGAGTTGTAATGTCTTGAACCTTGTTCTGTCATGTTGTATCAAGAATGCTTAAGCTTGTATGCTTTAAGTAAATTTCATTGTCTTTCAATTTGAAATTTTCTTGCGTTGAATACCAGATCCTTGGATAAATCATTGCAAATAACCACGCTTGTCAAGGTTGCATTCTCTCCTAAAAATGTTGGTAAAGCAAAGCAACTTTAGGAACATCACTCGTTGCCAGTGAATAAGTGCTCGTTCGTATACCACCTTCTTTGGTATCCGGAATGACGATGATCGTTCGAAAGTAATTATGAGCCGTGCAATTGAGTAATCGCCGTCCTAACCGGTTGAGAAGAACGATTCTATGAATCTTGGTGGCTATAGAATGTCGTTGCTTGTTGCTGTCCTCATTGTTTAAGTACTAATGAGATGTGATTATGCATTATCGTGCTTGCCATCATTTGGAGTAATCTTTCGGTTATCTCACTAATAAAGCTCACTTTTCAGATGGTGGGAACCACGCGCAGCTCTCCCAACGGTTTCGGAGCGAGTGGTAGTGGTGACTTGCCACCACCCCCGCCCATGACACCGACGGAGGCTTTCATGGCCACCCAATCCGAGGTGTTGTGCCGGATCCCGCGAGACGCGGCAGCGGATCGCCCGGCGGATGAACCGAGGGCCGCCACATGGGGCCAACCACGAGGGGCCTAACCAGGTCACCATGTACGCCCAGTTCATCGCCATGAAGCCGCCAACCTTCGCTAAAGCAGAAGACCCTCTGGAAGCTGAGGCTTGGGTCAAGGCCATAGAGGCGAAATTCTCTGCCTTTGTGCTGCCTTGCTCCGACGAGAACAAAGCGAACTTCGCAGCGTTGCAACTGCGAGGGGAAGCTTTGATGTGGTGGGACCACTTCAAGTCCATGCAGCGAGGCCACGCTGTGACTTGGGATGAGTTCAAGCAGGCTTTCAAGAGCCACCACATTCCCAAGGGTCTGATGGACAGAAAGATGAGGGAGCTGTTGTCCCTCCGTCAGGGATCTGACTCCGTGTACCGCTATGCTCAGAAGTTCAATAGCTTATGCCAGTACGGTGGGCATCATGTTGATACTGATGCCAAGAAGATGGAGAGGTTTCGTGACGGGCTTGATGGCAAGCTGTATGAGCGCCTGAATCTGCTCGAGCCCGCAAACTTCCATGAGCTAGTGAACAAGGCTATCTCGCAGGAGGATGCTATGAAGAAGGCCCATGGGGACAACAAGAGGGTGTCCGTTTTCACCCCAGGCAGCGGAACAAACAAGAAGTTTCGCTTTGTGAAAAAGGAAGCTCCAGGCCCGTCCCAGCAATCTTCAACTGGACGCTGGACGATGAAGCCATCCCAGGGCAAACCTGCCGGGAACTTCCAGTTCCACCGTGCCCAGCAGCAGGCTCCCAAGCCTAGTGCACCCCCTCGCGATGTTGGAGATCGTCGTTGCTACAACTGTGGCCAGCCAGGGCACTACATTAATGAGTGTCCCAAGCCCAGGCAGATCAAGCCCAACCCGCGAGTCGAGTACGGGAAGCAAGCCTACCACTCCGGCCAAGAAGCCTATGGTGCAAGTGCGCCAAGGCAAGCTGAACTTCACTACCATGAGTGACATTCCAGCAGGAGCTCCAGTACTCACAGGTACATTCTCTATCAATAACACTCCTGTTAAGGTTTTATTTGATTCAGGAGCCACCCATAGTTTCATAAATGAGAGTCTACTAGACAAATTGGGTCTAAGAGGAGCACAAACCAAATATGCTTATAAAATTACCACACCCGGTGGAAACATCACGTCTCAGTTAGTGACTTTTGGAGTTCCTTTAAGACTAGGAAGTCGGGTTATTCAATCTAATCTGATAGTTATCAAATTGGGAAGCATGGATGTTATCTTGGGTATGGAATGGATGAATCAACATAAGGTGATTCTAGATATATTGGATAGGGTCGTAGAGATCAACTCTCCTACGGTCGGGCACACTACCTTGTACCTACCTTTCTGGGACGGTACTGACTCTTGTGCCTACGTGACCATTATCTCCACCCTTGATGAAATTCCAGTAGTGTGTGAGTACCCGGATGTTTTTCCTGATGAGTTGCCTGGTATGCCGCCAGACAGAGATGTCGAGTTTGTGATCGAACTCCAGCCCGGTACCGCACCCATTTCCAAAAGACCTTATCGCATGCCACCCAAAGAGTTAGCTGAATTAAAAACCCAACTCCAAGAATTGTTAGATAAGGGTTACATTCGCCCGAGCTCTTCTCCTTGGGGTTGCCCTGCTCTCTTTGTCAAAAAGAAAGATGGTAGCTTGAGAATGTGCGTAGATTATCGACCACTCAATGCAGTCACCATCAAAAACAAATACCCACTTCCTCGAATCGATGTTCTTTTCGATCAATTGGCTGGTGCCAAAGTCTTCTCTAAGATCGATCTTCGTTCTGGCTACCACCAAATCAAGATTCGACCATGCGACATTCCTAAAACCGCTTTTCCACTCGTTATGGTCTTTACGAGTTCTTGGTCATGTCCTTCGGACTCACTAATGCACCTGCCTACTTCATGTACCTCATGAACTCCGTGTTCATGATGGAGCTCGATAAATTTGTCGTGGTCTTTATCGATGATATTCTCATCTATTCTAAGAGCGAGAAAGATCATGCCAATCATCTCCGAGTTGTCCTTCAGCATTTGCGAGATCACAAGCTTTATGCTAAGTTCTCCAAATACAAATTCTGGTTGAAAAGTCTCAAATTCTTAGGGCACACCATTGCCTAGGATGGAATCTCCGTAGATCCTAGCAAAGTTCAAGAGGTGATGGATTTGAAACCACCCAAATCCGTGCATCAAATCCGCAGTGTCCTAGGATTGGCGGGCTACTACCGTCGATTCATTCCTGACTTTTCCAGAATCGCAAAACCCATGACCGAATTACTCAAGAAAGGAGTGAAATTCGTGTGGAGTGAAGCATGTGAGAAATCTTTCCACACCATTAGACAACATCTAACTTCAACCCAAGTGCTAGCTCAACCCGACAATTCCAAACCATTTGAGGTCTTCTGTGACGCATCAGGCACGAGTCTAGGCTGTGTCCTTATGCAAGAAGGCCGAGTCATTGCCTATGCTTCACGGGCACTTCGACCCCATGAGCTCAATTATCCTACCCATGATCTTGAGTTAGCTACTGTTGTTCATGCCCTCAAGATATGGAGACATTACCTAATGGGCAATCATTGCAACATCTTCACCAATCACAAGAGCCTCAAATACATCTTCACCCAGTCAGAATTGAATATGAGACAAAGAAGATGGCTCGAGTTGATCAAGGATTATGATCTAGAAGTGCACTATCATCCCGACAAAGCAAATGTTGTTGCGGATGCTCTTAGCCGCAAGGATCATTGCAACCACCTAGAGTTGGAGCCAGTCAGTGAACCCTTGTGTGAAGAAATGAGAAGGCTCAACTTAGAAGTGGTACCTCAGGGAATTCTTTATGCCTTGGCGGCAGAGTCAAATCTTTATGACTGGATTGTCACTGCCCAGCGCAATGATACAGATGTTCAAACCATCAAGCAGAAACTAGCAGAAGGAGACCGAAAGTACACTTGTTTCCAGAAGGATCACTAAGATGTGGTCTGGTTTGGGAAACGTCTAGTGGTCCCCGTTGACCCAGAAATCAAGAAAATCATTCTAGATGAAGCTCACAAGTCCAAATTCTCTATTCATCCCGGTAGTACCAAGATGTACCAAGATCTGAAGTAGAACTTTTGGTGGTCCAATATGAAGGTGGATGTAGCCAAGTATGCAGCCGAGTGCGATACTTGCCACAGGATGAAAGCAAGTCATTTGAAATCGGCAGGAGTACTCCAACCCCTGTCGATACCTATGTGGAAATGGGACGATATTACTATGGATTTCATTGTGGGTTTACCCCAAACCCCTAGAAAGAAGAATTCTATTTGGGTAATTGTGGATAGACTCACCAAGACTGCTCACTTCATTGCCGTGCACACCACTTACTCCGTACAACAATATGCAGGGTTGTACGTGGACCATATCGTTCGTCTGCATGGAATCCCAACGACTATAATCTCGGATAGAGAGACTCAGTTTGTAGCCCGTTTTTGGGAACAGTTGCATGAGTGTTTGGGAACTCAGCTACTCCGCAGTTCCAGTTATCATCCGCAGACCGATGGTCAGACGGAGATGATAAATCAGATTCTAGAGGACATGTTGAGAGCAAGCATCTTGCACTTTGACAAGAGTTGGGACAAGTGTTTGTCTTTGGCAGAGTTCTCTTACAATAACAGCTATCAGGCCAGCTTGAAAATAGCACCGTTCGATGCCCTATACGGGCGTAGATGCCGCACTCCACTGAATTGGTCAGAGGCCGGAGAGAGAACACTAAAGAGGCCGAAGAAAGGGTGCAAGTGATAAGAGAAAATTTGAAGATGGCACAAATGAGACAAAAGAGTTACCATGATAAGGGAACCGCACCTCGACACTTTGAAGTGGGAGATCATGTATATTTGAAAGTATCCCCCACCAAAGGTGTGCAGAGGTTCGGAGTCAAGGGAAAGTTAGCCCTGCGCTACATTGGACCATATGAAGTAATAGAAGTATGTGGACCCGTGGCTTACCGTATCCAATTGCCAGAACGGTTTTCCGCAGTTCACAATGTGTTCCATGTAACTCAGTTGAAGAAGGGAACGCCTGTTCCGGAGAATGAAATCATCACGGAAGCTAATGCTTGGATCGAGCCGGATTTCTCGCTCGTAGAGCATCCATTGAAGGTACTAGACCAAAAAGAGCGAAAGACCCGAAGGCAGACCATGCGAATGTACAAGATCCAATGGAGCCATCACACGAAAGAAGAAGCCACGTGGGAGACGGAGGATTATCTTAACACCAAGTATCCGGGCTTCCTCCAATCTCGACACCGTGAGTTCCTTCTCCCCATCTCTTCGTTGTCAAATCGAATCTCGGGACGAGATTCCGTTTACGGGGGGTAGGCTGTGACGCCCCAGGTTTTTAATTACCGTCATTAACGCTAATGACCGGATTAGCCGGTCAAATGGTCAACCGAGGTCAAACCTAGGTCAACCTGGGCCCTCACCCCGGAAAACTCACTAACACACCCTAGTGACCCTAAATGAATAGTAAACACACTTGTGGGGCCAACCCATGGTCAAAGGGTGGGTCAAACCCCTTGCCACCCCAGTGTCCACAGGTGTCTGCTGGAACTTTTGCCGCGTTCTCCAAAATTCACCTAAACACTTAAAATTCTACCTTTAGGAAAGTTGTAGATCTTGTTGAGGGACACAACTTTCATGCAGATTGGCATTTCAAATTTTGAGGGGAAAATCTTGAAAAATCCCTTGCAAGGCAGAAATCACTGTTGCCAAAATCAGGCTGACATTCAAAGTTGGCATTCAAATAAATTCAAATCCAGGCAGAAAAACCCTATACAGCCTTTGTAAAGAATGTTGCTGGTACCTAGATCTACAACTTTGGTATTCATCACTTGGTCCAGTTCTGTTTGAAAATTTTGAGAAAAATCGTGTTGAACAGAGCACCAACAACACACTTGTGCCAGAGCGCCGCCACGCACGATGTCGCGCGCGCCCGCGTGCCGCCGTCGCCGCCCGTGCGCCGCCGCGCCCGGCGTCCGCGCCCACGCCTCCCAAGGCCGCGCCCTCACCTAGGTGCTCCGTCCCGCGGTCACGCGTGCCCCAACGCGCCTTCCGCCCCGTGACGCGCCGAGTCCGCGCCGGAGCGCCGCCGTACGCGCGCGCTCGCTACGGACCGACGGTCCGTCGGCGGCGTCGCCGCCGTACGCGCGGGCCCCGAGCCGCCGTAGCACGGCGGAGGATCTCGCCGTCACGCCGTGAGGACCACGAGCGTCCCAGTGGTCGATGAATGACCGCTCCTCAGTGATGAGTGATTGACAACGGGTGTTGGCCTGACTCTTGGCTTAGTGCACAGGTGTAGGCTGCGGCCTAGTTCGTGTTGTTGCAGGTGAAGAACGGGCGCAAAAGGTCTTCAGCCTTGAGGGGCCTCCGGGATATGGAGAGACAAGTAGGCTCGGTTCGAGGGACCCGGTGGACAGCGGGACTGGGTGCGGGCCACATGGTGGCGACACGGGAAAGACGAAGTCATGGACAATCGAGCCGGGGCACGGTGGCAGTCGAGTCAAGTGGTTTGGCGGGAGGCCGGACCGGGCACGCGGGGTTTGGTGGTTTGCCCACAAAACCATCGGCTGACGGTTTCTTGGTTTGGGCCTCAAAACCAAGTCCGAGGGCCCAACACGACGGAGACGGGATCTGGGCGTGTCGGGAAGCTTCGAGGCGGAGGACACGCGGCGGGATCGCATTGCTTGTGTCGGGAGGACGCGGTGTGCGGCAAAGGCGTGGCCGTCCGATGGCAAGACCCACAAACATTACCTAAATGCCCCTGCGTGGGTTGTATCGCCAGTAGTTAAGTTAGGGGTAGTCGAGTCATTTACCACTCCGGCGGGACCTGATATATAAGCCATGAGTGTGTGTGGATGGCTCTTTCTCTCCGCGACTTAGGGTTTCATTTCCTCCCTCCCATTTCTCATTTTCATAGCTATTTTTCTTCCATTTTCTCTAGGCTAGCATGAGAGCTTCATGAGAGATTTGTTGAGAGGGATGGATGCTAGGGCGGCATGCTAGACCTTGTGAATCTTTCCTGGTTTGTATAGAAGATTCGGAGTTGTGTTTCTCGTGGTATTTTTGTGCTTGTTTTCGTGCCTTTGTTCCCGGTTCGTTTCCGCGGATTTGAGTGGGTTTCTCCCCGGATTTCTTTGAGGAAAACATGGATAGATGTCTCGTGCATCTTTGTGATTGATCTTGTGCCCTCAAACGCCGGGAAACCACTTCGATTCGAAGTTTTTCGTTCGGTGCTCAAGTTTTTGGTGGTGCTCAAAGGATTCGCGATTCCCGGTGATTTAGGGAATTAGGAGGCAAGATTTTTGGGCTATAGCATCCTTGTGTGACGCTTTTCAAGTCCCCAAACCCTTGTCTCCACAGCTTCAACCGTTTGGGAAATCCGATGATGATTTGGTGGAGTTAACTTTCGGGGTCGGGCGTTTTCTGCTCTGTCCGCACCTGGCGAACGGTCCGCGCCGCTAGGGTTCGTCTCGTGTTCTTCGTGTTCTTGCTCGCCTTTCGTTTCGATCCATCGCGATTTTGGTTTTCGGTTGGACGGAGTTTTGGACGGTCCGCAGCAGAGGGCGGACGGTCCGCGGGGTACGGCGGACGGTCCGCGTGCTCCCCACGGACGGTCCGTGGTGCGGGTGCGTCCCCGTTGGTTCCCCGTGTGTGTTTAACGGACGGTCGCGGAGTTGGCCGGACGGTCCGCGGTGTTGGCGCGGATGGTCCGCGATAGCGAGAGCCGGGACGGTCCGCGCGGCCCATCGCGGACGGTCCGCCCTGTCTGGCCGGACGGTCCGCCAGAGGCTGTGAGCTTTGCTTCTTGGTTCGATTCTTCCCTTTCTTTCTAGTGCTTCCGTGTGTGCTTCAAGGAATCATTCCTAAGGCTAGAGGTTGATCCATAACCTCGTTGTCTTGGCGATTGGTGTGTGATTTGATCCATCGCTTGTGTGTGACCGGGTTTTGACTAGGGCATAGGCCGGTTTATTTGGGAAGAATTTTTACCGGCTCCTATTCACTCCCCCCCTCTCTAGTCGCCATCTGATCCTTCAATTGGTATCAGAGCTTGGTGCCGGATTCTTTGCGACTTTGACAAGTCCCGAATCCTAAGATGGTGTACGTTGAGCGGGGCGGTCCGCCGCACTTCGATGGCAAGGGTTACCACAAGTGGGCGGCTCGTATGATGATCTTTCTTTGTGGAAAGCTGTTGGATTTCATTGTGCTTGACAAGACCAATGCTATTCCGGTCAACATCCATACTCTTATGGTGACCGATGTCGGTGCTAAGGCCAAGTATGAGGCTAATGCAAAAGCCGTTGATCACTTGGTCCGAAGCTTGTGTGATCCAGAGTTTGAGCGTGTTCGCCATTTGAATCTTGCTTGGCAAATTTGGGAAAAGTTGTTGGTTGCTCACGGTGGTGATAACCATGTGAAGGCTCGCCTCTTTGTCTCTTACCGGATGCAATATGAGAATTTCACTCCACTTCCCGGTGAGGACATTGATGCGATGTTTCAGAGGTTCACCGCCATCGTGAACAACATGAAAGCTAATGTTGAGGATTTTCCTTACACCGAGCATGATCAGGCTTTGAAGCTCTTGCATGTCTTGGACCCAAATGTTTGGGGTGCTAAGGTTGAGGCCATCAAGGAGTCTCGGCGTATTTGGTTGAGTTGGATGACCTCTTTTCTAAGCTCAAGTCAGCCGAGGTTGACGGGAAGTTGCAATCCAAGCATCGGGGCTCGACCGACCATAGTCTTGCTCTTGTGGGCGGATCAAAGGGCAAATCTAACCCTTCGCGCGTCGACAGTTTTCCTTGTCTTCTCTTATGTCCATTCCGGATGAGGAGTTTGATGTGCTTTGGGCGAGGAGGAGCTGGCCTTGCTCTCAAGGAGGTTTGATCGACTACACGAGAGTCGGAGGAATGCAAGGCGGAGCTCAGGGACGTGCTACAAGTGTGGCAAGCGTGGCCACTTCATCGCCGAGTGCCCGGAAATGGAGGAGAACAAGTACAAGGTGAACGAGTACAAGGCGCACCCGAGGCGTGAAGACAAGTACTCCTCCAAGGGCAAGCACTTCAACAAGTCCAAGAGCAAGGACAAGGACAAGCGGCGACCGAGCAAGAGCGGCTACAAGAAGAACAAGGCAAGAGCGATGGTGGCCGGTGCGAGCGACGTCGACTCAAGCTCAAGCGACGAGCAGTCAAGCTCAAGCAGCGAAGATGAAGATGCCGAGAGGCGCAAGGGCAAGAAGAGTGCAAGCCGGAACCTCAGCGGGTTGAGCTGTGTGGCGCTTGAGGGCTTTTGTGGCATGGCCCATAGCCCAAGCAACAAGAAGAGCGAGAAGGAAGACAACGACTCCGAATCGGAGGATGAGGTAAATCGTGACCCCGACTCTTTGCTTGCTGAGATCGCTAGGTTGAATGGCTTGATTGACAACCGTGATAGTGTGCTAAGAGATGCCAAAAAGATGAGGAAAGATCTTAGGGCTCAACTTGAGAATGCTAGTGAGAAGGTAGGAGAGTTAGAGTCCAAATTGCTTGAATTGAAACTTGAGAATGACTCTTTGAAACTTGCTCCTACTACTCCTGATGATGTGGAATGTCTTGAGTGTGATGCATGGTTGAATGAGATCAAGTTGCTCACTGAGAAAAATGCTTCCACTCTGGCTAAACTAGATGCTCTTAGGACTGAGTATGATGAGCTTAAGGCTAGACCTACTTTGCTTGGTGCTTACAAATCATGTCCTACTATGCATGCTAAGCTTGTTGATGCTCGTTCTACCATTAGTTCTTTGGAAGCATCTTTGAAATCTCCTGTTGAAAATGCATGTTCTAGTTGTGATGAAGTTCTTGCGCAATCTTGAACTTACTTCCCGTTTGGATGTCATCTATGAGGAGAATGACTATTTGAGGAAGGTGTTGGGTTGGTTGTATGGGCAGGAACCTCAATTGAAAATCATGATTGAGGAGTTCAAGAGAGCTGATGGTCGTGGTTTGGGTTTTGAGAAGTTGGGTGAGAAAGTGGGAGAGAACAGTGGGGAGAGTGTGTATGAGAAGTGTGTTGAGTCTAACCCCGAGTTTGAGGTGATCGGAGAGATCCAAGTCCCACTTCCAAAAGCACCCAATAATTGTTTCACACCAAAGCCCAACCACCTTTGCAACAAGCTTGACACAACCCAAGATCCACCCAAATTTCCACCTAAAACAAATGACTTCCAAAAACCGGTGAGGTTTGTGAGTGAGAAGGGTGAGAAGCCTAGAGAGAAGCCAGAGCTAAAACCAAAACCCATCCCCTTCAGGTGTGAGTATTGTGGCAAGAAGAGGCATCTTGCAGAGTTTTTCTATAAGAGGAAGAGGGATGAGAGGCTTGCTAGGGAGCAAGAGAACCAGGACAGGTATCGCCAGTCTCATGGTATTCCTGAGCCTAGAGTGCCACTTCCACGAGGTGTGGGAAGTGTGAGGAGTGTTTGCAGGTTCCCACAGAGAGGTGGTGGTGCGAGGTTTGAGAAGGGAGATGATGGTGTGCGTGCTGGTGAGAGGTTTGGTCGGGCTCGTGGTGGTTTTGCTGGACGTCCCCCTACTCATCCTCAATACGGGTTTAGGGGAGATGATCGCAGCTTTGGGTTCCAGAGGAACTACGGACCACGTTTTCCCCCTCGTGGTGCTCGTACTCCTCCCATGGGACATGGGAAGTTTGGTGGCAAGGGACTGATGTTTGCTAACCCCTCTTTTGAGCGAGATGGCTCGACACCGGTTTAACTTTCTTTGTGCTAACCCCGGTGTCGAGTCGCTAGCTCACTCTCGTTCTTGTTTCGATGCGGGCGGGGAGGCTTGGAGGACATTTGGTTGATCGACTGCGGGTGTTCTCAACACATGACCGGAGATAAGAAGTGGTTCTCCAGCCTCACCCCAGTGAAGGAAAAGATGTACATCACATTTGGGGACAATGGACGAGGAAGGGTGATGTCTGAGGGTGTTGTGCATGTGAGTGACAAGGTAACGTTGAAGAGAGTGGCTCTTGTGAAGTCTTTGGGTTTCAATTTGCTTTCGGTTTCTCAGTTGCTTGATGAGGGTTTTGAGGTGCATTTCAAGTATGACGAGTCTCATTTGCTGGATTCTCGAGGTGATCTTGTCTGTATGATCATCCCCGAAGGTCAGATTTTCAGGGCTGATTTCTCTCGTTCTTTGGGTCCTGCTCGCTGTTTGATGGTCAGTCCTTCTTCTGATTTGTGGAAATGGCATAGGCGGCCGGGACACTTGAGCTTTGATTTGGTTTCCCGCTTGAGTGGTCTTGACCTTGTCCGAGGATTGCCGAGGTTGAAGTTTGAGAAGGATTTGGTTTGTGCTCCTTGTAGGCATGGCAAGATGGTAGCCACTCCCCATCCACCCCTGACCGATGTCATGACCGAGCGTTCGACAGAGCTGTTGCATATGGATCTTGTTGGGCCAGCTCGAGTTCGCTCGGTGGGTGGGAAGTGGTATGTCCTTGTGGTGGTGGACGATTACTCTCGCTATGCCTGGGTGTTTTTCTTGGAAGATAAGAGTGAGACATTTGGTTTTGTTCGAGATCTGATCGTAAGGTTGAAAAACGAGAGGCATGGGAATGCTATTCGAGCTATCCGCAGTGATAATGGCTCAGAATTCAAGAACTCTCGTTTTGATGCCTTTTGTCGTGATCTAGGTCTTGAACATCAGTATTCGACCCCTTATGTGCCCCCTCAAAATGGAGTTGTGGAAAGGAAAAATCGGACTCTTTGTGAGATGGCTAGGACGATGCTCGATGAGCACAGGACTCCTAGGAGGTAGTGGGCTGAGGCGGTCAATACGGCTTGTCATGTTTCCAACAGGATTTTATTGCGAGCTTTCAAGAAGAAGACATGTTATGAGCTTATGCATGGCCGGGCACCCAAGGTGAGTCATTTCCGAGTCTTTGGCTGCAAGTGCTTTATTCTAAAGAAGGGAAAACTCGACAAGTTTGAGGCTAGGACTAGTGATGGTATTTTCTTTGGATATGCTAACCACTCTAGAGCCTATAGGGTGCTTAACCTTGAGACTAACAAAATCATGGAGACTTGCGAGGTAACCTTCGACGAGACGATGCCATGTACCTCTCTTGGCTTTGAATGTGCAGGTGTTGAGGAGATGGCCGAGGACCTCTTTGAAGAGGAGAAGGATGAAGCTGGAGATGATGATGGGGAGAACCATGCGCCCGAGCGGTGCGAGTTTGTACCCACTACTTCCCCTACGAGCACTATGGAGCATGGACCGTCTACTTCATGGACAACGACGGTGCAACAAGAGGACCAGGCGAGAGAAGCTGAAGTTGAGGGGGAGGTAGTCTCGAGGCGTGAGGCTCCCCGGCGGATTCAAGAAGTGCATCCCCTGTCGAAGATCATTGGGAACATCGATGAATGCACTACACGGTCTAGGTCCAGGAATTCCTCTCATTTTGCTCATGCTGCTTTTGTTGCCACTTTTGAGCCCAAGGACATTGGACATGCCTTGTCTGATGCAAACTGGGTCAATTCTATGCATGAGGAGTTGGAAAACTTTGAGAGGAACCAGGTGTGGGAGTTAGTTGAACCACCTCCAAATTGCCATCCCATAGGAACCAAGTGGGTTTGGAAGAACAAAGAGGGAGAGAATGGGATGGTTGTGAGAAACAAGTCCAGACTTGTTGCTCAGGGGTTTAGTCAGAAGGAGGGGATCGACTATGAGGAGACCTTTGCTCCTGTGGCCCGTCTTGAGGCAATTCGAATCCTTCTAGCATTTGCCATGGCTAAAGGGTTCAAGTTGTTTCAGATGGACGTGAAGAGTGCTTTTCTGAATGGGGTCATAGAGGAGGAGGTGTATGTGAAGCGACCCACGGGTTTGAGAGCGAGCTGTACCCACACAGAGTATACAGGTTGAAAAGGGCTCTGTATGGGTTGAAACAGGCGCCCCGTGCTTGGTATGGGAGATTGAGAGGTTTTCTGTTGAGTAGAGGGTTTGTGATGGGTACCGTGGATAGGACCTTGTTTCTCCTAAAGCATGGAAATGACTTGTTGATTGTTCAGATATATGTGGATGATATTGTCTCTGGTGGCTCGTCACATAACCTTGTTGCCATGTTTGCAGATGAGATGAGTAGGGAGTTCGAGATGAGCATGATGGGCGAGTTGCAGTACTTTCTCGTGCTGCAGATCAAGCAAGTGAAGGACGGTACATTTGTGCACCAGACCAAGTACACGAAAGACATGCTGAGGAAGTTCCAGATGCAAGATGTGAAGCCGATGTCGACTCCCATGGGGAGTACGGCCACTTTGGATGCGGACGAGGATGGAGAACCAGTGGACCAGCGGGAGTACAGGAGCATGATCGGCTCCCTCCTCTACTTGACGGCGACGAGGCCAGACATACAGTTCAGCGTGTGTCTGTGCGCTCGTTTTCAGGCTTCGCCGAGGACATCACATCGACAGGCTGTCAAGAGGATCTTCAGGTACCTACAGTCTGCCCCTGGTCTTGGCCTTTGGTATTCTTCCTCCTCGACTCTTTCTCTTCATGGTTTTTCCGATGCGGATTTTGCTGGATGTCGAGTCGAGAGGAAGTCTACTTCTGGTACTTGCCAGTTTCTTGGTTCTTCGTTGGTCTCATGGTCTTCCCGCAAGCAGTCTAGTGCAGCTCAGTCTACCACCGCGGCAGAGTATGTTGCAGCCGCGAGTTGTTGTTCCCAGCTGTTGTGGATTTCATACACTTTGAGAGACTTTGGTGAGGAGTGCACCCAGATCCCGCTTCTTTGTGATAGCACTAGTGCCATAAGTGTAGCCAAAAACCCAGTGCTTCACTCCAGAACCAAACACATAGAAGTGAGGTATCATTTCTTGAGGGACAATGTGGAAAAAGGAACCATTGTGTTGAGCCATGTCCCTACCCAAGATCAGCTAGCCGACATCTTTACAAAGCCTCTCGACCAAGCTATATTTGTGCGCTTGCGGGGGGAACTTGGGGTTTGTTGCCCTTTCTAGTTGATTCTTGGGGGATTTCCTTTTGTATCATATGTATCATACCATGTTCACTTTGATGTATATACATGCTTTGCTTGATGTATAAACCATGGTAGGATAGCCATCTTGTCATATAACATGTTGCATTCGTATGATGATCTCTCTTCGTGGGAAGCTGTTGGATTTCATTGTGCTTGACAAGACCTATGTGATTCCGGTCAACATCCATACTCTTATGGTGACCGATGCCGGTGCTAAGGCCAAGTATGAGGCTAATGCAAAAGCCGTTGATCACTTGGTCCGGAGCTTGTGTGATCCTGAGTTTGAGCGTGTTCACCATTTGAATCTTGCTTGGCAAATTTGGGAGAAGTTGTTGGTTGCTCACGGTGGTGATAACCATGTGAAGGCTCGCCTCTTTGTCTCTTACCGGATGCAATATGAGAATTTCACTCCACTTTCCGGTGAGGACATTGATGCAATGTTTCAGAGGTTCACCGCCATCGTGAACAACATGAAAGCTAATGTTGAGGATTTTCCCTACACCGAGCATGATCAGGCTTTGAAGCTCTTGCATGTCTTGGACCCAAATGTTTGGGGTGCTAAGGTTGAGGCCATCAAGGAGTCTCGGCAGTATTTGACTGTTGAGTTGGATTTTCACTTATATTGGATATTCATCTTTTTGAAAATCTTCCATGTGACAAGGTAATGGTTTGAAGTTCACTTAAGTTTGAGAGCATTGTGTTAAATGTGGCTTGTTCTTTATTGTTAGTCTATCTTCCATAATGAAAAAGAAGCCGGTCACAACTTGAACTTTAAAAATAAATTTTGAAGAGAGAGCAATTTGTCTCGTCATGAATGACTAAGTGCAGGGATAACATTGGAAGGCAACATTGATTTCCCTTTTAAGCAAGGATTACTTACTCGAGGACGAGCAAGGTTTAAGCATGGGGGAGATGTTGACGGTGAATTTCCGTCAACCTAGAGTACTTGTTATACATTGGTTTCGATTATGATTTGCAACTAACCCACCACTAGGCATACTAATGATATAACAAGTTCACACTTGCATGTCGATTTTGGAGTTTGTTGTTTACGCGAGGAAATCTACGCTAAAGAGGAGACTTTCGGGATAAGTTCACCAAGCACTTTGGAAGAAGATCATGAAGCCCGACAAGAGTCAAGACACGCGATGAACATGACTCCAAATGACCCAAGGACCGAAGCGTCAACGTGCAAGTCTTCAGGGACTCAACCAGAAAACAGCGAAGCTTGCATAACAAGGATTCAAGCCTTAACCGTGAAGGAAACGACGTCAAAGTCCCACATGCAAGTGCACACGAATAAGGGATCACGTGAGAAGCAACCGGGGAGGAAACAAGGGCCGAACCGGGCCGAAGTGGGCCTGCCGGCCGGCCTGGGCCGACCGGCCCAGCCCACTCCGGGGTCGGTTCGGTCCCCCCTTTGCCCTAGGTGTTCGTCTATTTATTGCCTCCGGCGCCGTCGGCCGACACATAGAACAAATCATCCTACCGACGCCAATCACCAGAAAACCGCCGCCACAAGATGAGGGAGAGAGTTAGATGAGCTCGTCGCAAGGATCAACGCCGGCGGAGAGAAGGAAGCAAGAGGAGGACTCCAAGCCGTTGGCCTAGGGGTGTTCCCAAGCTCCATCGCCGCCATCTTCATCGACGACGTTCTCCGGAGTCTCCATCACCCCTATGTGCTTCAATCCGTGTAAGATGATGGGGTAATGTCTCCGTTCATCCCTAGGATTATATGGATACATGCTATGTGATCGCTACTCGATTTATGGTTTCAATCTATTGTTTTCATGTTGATGATGCTTTGATGATTAAGGTTAGCTACCATGTTTTTCGGGCGTATGATATCCGCTGCTCCCATAGATTCCATCAACATACCGTGTCCATCATAGGTCTAGTCACGAATACCTTCGCGTAGTGACAATACGAGAGGAGGGAAAGGGCGAAACCGTGGTCACAACCCCCGGTAGATTGGTTTACCACTTCGTGTAGTAGATGCATACCATGTTATCCTAGATCCTAGGGAGGGAATGCTTATCTTTCTTGCTCACTCTCTTGTGTTCACCCTTTATCATCTAGTTTAAACTTAGATTTGTTTGATCAACTTAACTTAGATTAACTTAGGTTAGATTGTTTTACCTTTAGATTAATACTCTTTCAAAGGTTTTCCATTCAACTAGATTAGTGCTTGGTTAAGCGCTGGCAATCCCCTTGCTCCGCGGATTGACAAGAACCTTGGGAATCCCGTGGTGAAAAAGGTGTAGGTCCGTACACTTGCAGATCGTAGGTGGATACGAGTTTTATCCGTCAACAAGCCCCTTTTTCCGGCGCCGTTGCCGGGGAGCAAGCCGGGTTGCTACGTTTAATCTAGTATTAATTTTGTTGATTACTAACACCTAACCCTTATTTTCTAAAAAAAAGAAAAAAAAATCTTTTTTGTTTTTCTTTCTACTTTTCTTGTGCCTAGATGGATTTGTTCACCTCACCATTGGAAGACGAAGAGATGTCGCTAAGGGAGCTAGCAATGCCGTCAATGGAAGACATTGAGATGCAAAAATCAGATTTGATGCTTGCTACAACCCAGTACGAAGTGAAGCCTGGAATCATCGAGTTAGTGGCGACAAAACCATTTAGAGGATTGGAGGATGACAACCCATATAGACACATTAAGGAATTCACGATGTTATGCAACACGGTGCAAAAAAAAGGAGTTCCGGCCGCTTGGTTCAAGTGGAATCTTTTTCCATTCTCTCTCGAAGATGAAGCGCGAAGATGGTACACACTTGCGTCCGTTGAAGCAAAAGGAAATTGGGATGAGCTAGTGAAGAAGTTTCTTTTGAAGTTCTTTCCCATAAGCAAGGTCCAAGACTTAAGGAGGCAAGTGCTCACTTTCAAGCAAGGAGAGGATGAAGGAATTGATGAAGCATGGGACCGATTTAATGAACTACTTGAGCGAGGCCCGAACTTGGGATTTTCCGGTGACTTGATGTTGCATACCTTTTATTTTTCACTAACCCCTAACTCATCTCGTTTTGTAAGCATGTGTGCAGGCGGTGATATAATGGATAAAACAATTAGTGAAGCCGCACAAATCCTACAAAGGATAAGCAATGGACAAAGAACAATACGAGATTGGCAAAGATGTTGTCGAGATGAGCAAAATGACAAAAGCAAGCCCAAGGTGCTTGCTGAAATTTCTGAAAAAGATGACCGAAGGTCAAGGAAGATGAACCGACCATACAAGAAAGTGAAGATCCACTTCCCAAGGTAAGAGAAGTCATTTCGGATGTTAAAAATGTTGAAACTAACATGAATGTAGGCCGAAGTATGTGGAATGCTAGACCATTGGCGGAGTTCAAGCAATCCGGTTGGGTTCAAGTTGATTTCGCCCCACTAATTAACTACCGAAGGAAGGAGGAACGCCGACACGTTGCCAAACTAATTGAAGATATATTTGATCAAGGGATGAGTGGAGAGTCGATCCAAAAGATGTTTGAAGAAGAAAGAGAAGAAGGAGATGAAGGATGGATCGACCGGTTTGACAACTCAAAGATTTATGATGAAGGAAGAGAAGAGTACAACCGTGATGAGCCTAGTGACTCAAAGGATAAATGGGAGGAGATAGGACTCAAGCTAGATGATAGCTTGTGTGCTATTGAAGCCTATACACTAGCAAATCAAGACATGGAAGTACTTAAGGATGAAGGAAAGAGTGAATCAACAATGAGCGATCTTGACGACATGTGGTACATGGAAGATAAAGAAAGCAACATACAAGTCTTTGAAGATGAAGATCTGGTTGATAAAGAAGACTTCAAAGAAGAGATGAATGCGTACATAGTTGAAGGATTACATGTTCCACATGATGAGTTGAAGAAATTGCAAGATGGTGATGAAGAGGCAACTACACTTGTTGAGATCAATTCGCCTTCAACACCGCTTGATGAACCAAATATCACTCTTGTTGAACAATCTTTAAGGCCAAGGTACGCGCTGAAATCTCAAGATATTTTTGGTATTGATATTGATAAATTCAAATACTCATGCTCAACCAATAGTATGAATGATAGTTTAATGTCTATGCCTTGTTCCAATAGTGATCATGTTGATAGGCTAGATTTTCTTGAGAATGAAAAAGATGAAACATTTATTTTTGATCCAATTAATCTCACACCTAAACAACCTTTGCCTAATGATGAGCTAAGTGCTATGCATGAAACATATGCTTCTTTTATTTACACATTGACTTGTTGCTGCAATTCACATGTGGTGTTAATTATGGACGCGTATGTTTACAATAAGTTTTGTAAATCTCGATCATGCTTTGCGCTTGGTCAAGCTAATGACCTTAAAGAAGAACATGTCGGGGGGAAGGCCCAATTTTCACTAACCATGTAGACAGGGCTTGAATAATGAAAAAAAAAAGAAGTCATGCCTAAAAGAGTTGCAAGATAAATCATCAACCTCTCCGAATCCCGCGATGGATGCTGCTGTCTTCATCAATTTGAGAGCTTGTTCAGAGGTGTACAACTGAAGAAAATGAGATATCCAGAAGCTCCATCAAGTTACCATTCCAACGCATCAAGAACCAACAAGTTTGAAGACCCGTGCAAGGAGTTATGGAGGAAACATTGAGCGTTGCGCGTTCTGAAATTTCAGGACAGATTTCATCGCCGAAGTAAAACGGACGTAACTCTCTTGTCCGGAGTCCGATTTGAGCAAATAAAGACTCGTTGGAAAGGAAATTTTGTGCACTGTGCAATGGAGTAGAGCTTGAGTATACTTTCTGTTCTGGACATTAAAAAAAATTCATGGAGTGAAGGCAGCACCGAAGGATGATAAAGAATGAGATAACGATGAAACAAAAGGATGCTTTGGGCAAGTCTTCTATAAGTGATCAAGCACAACATTGGAAGTAAATTAAAGCTGCATTGGTACCTTTTATTCTTGCATGAAGGGCCATGGCTATGCAACGAAATGAAGGTATGCGAGAAAGTCGAGCTCTATGACTTTAAATGAAGCGCTTTTCGGGAGGCAACCCGTTTCTTTATATTTTTACTACTTTCTTAGAGAGAATAAAGAATGGCACCATCTTATGATGATCAACTTGTGGTTATTAATCTAAGTTTAGTTTTCCTTTTTAGAACCACCATCATGTTCATGCTCATATTTATTTATTTGCATGCATTGCATTTTGTTATCAACGTGATGTTTCTTTGTGTATACATGTTTTGCACATAGTTGGCTTGGTTGTTTTATATACTTAATGATGTATGCTTCATTTTCCATGTTAATACTTCATAAGGCATTATGAGTATTTTCCTTTTGTGATCTTGTGTAAACGTGGTGTTTAAACATGATTGCGGACCATCATCGTTAAGTTCGATAAACCTAGCTGGCTTTTCATATGTTTTCATGTTGCTTTGGTTAGTTTATAAGCTTTGCAATGCGCTTAATTTTTCTTGTGCTATAAGAGTTATTGATTTAGGGATAGACATGGTGTTTTAACCCTTGATAAATAAACCTTTATGGCTATGGAGAAATTCGGCAACCTAGTTGTAAACATGGTGTTTAGAATTAGGTGAAAACATTGTCTTATTTATATGCTTTCCTATCATGTGCATACACACCTTGCACCACGTACACTCATTAGGTTTTTATTCCTCATTAGACTAATTATGCCACAAGTTAAGAATCTTAGGAGACATTGTTGGATTGTTGGCAATTCTATCTACTCCCAACCGTCACCTTGGGGGGTAGAATGTGCGTTTAAAACGTCTTACAGGCAAGATAAAGACTCTCACTACAAGGAAATTGAAGGATGGCTAAGAAGTGCTTTGTCTTCTTCTTCCATGACTAGCAAAATGCTAAGCATGGGGGAGACCCCTGAATCTTCAACACGGAAGTTAACATCACCGGATCAATGCGCGAAAAGCTATCGATCTCATCAAAATTCTGCATGGTCTCGAAGGGAAAACACTGGGTATTTTTGGATATTTAGAAGCCCCATGAAGTTACGATTCCAACAAATCAAGAATCAAGACAATCGGAGGTTCCTACAAGCGGTTATGTCCGAATCACCGAGTGCAACACGTCCTGAAATCAGTTTTGGACAGCACGCAGCGCTGAAGTAAAACGGACATAGCTCCCTTGTTTGAACTCCGTTTTCGATGAATGACCACACGTTGGAAAGGTAATTTCATAAACTTTTCAATAGAGCTATATTTCGATATATGTTCTGTTCTGGACAGAGGGGGAAATCCATGAAAAAGAGACAGCAAGGAGACGATGAGAACAAGAAATAGGAGATGGTGACAACAACATTGAAGAGAAGGGTGACCAATGACTCCATTAAGCATACAAGATCAAATTCAGAAGTTTAGGAGCATTAATAAATCAAGACAAAAGCAAAAGCCACATCGATACATGGAGATGTCGGAAGAAGGCAACGAAGAATTACAAAGGATGGTAACATCTCCATGGACCTTCTCTTTTCCAAACACAAATGCTTGTAAGTATGCCTTCAACCTCAGCTAGGTGCAACCTTTTGTTTTTCTCTTCAAACAATAACATGGCTACTAGGAGGACAACCTAGGTTTCTTTTTACTTTCAATAGATAAGCATGACCATGTGTTCACCTCGATGTTCTATATTGCCTATGCTTACGGAAAGATGATGAAAGTTGCCGCTTTGTTTTACCTACATGAAGTTATACATGTCTTGGCTAATTGCTCTCTATAATATGATCTGAAATTAATTTAAATACCGGCTCTTTTATTTGTGGAGGTGAAATGACTATGCTCTAGACCCACATACATATGTTTGCTCTTTGATTTAAGTTTATGGATAGCCGGATAACTTGTTTTTATGAAAACTTAACTTTTATGCTATCTACATATTTGTGATGCTCTTGCAAAGTTCTACCTACCAAAGCCATATACATATATGTTTTATGATAACAAAACCCGTAGATTGCAAACATATGTTTTGATGAGTTGGATTAGGATTGATTTCTATGGTTCGAGACTAAGAAGCTGGTCATTCCTTTGTGTAACTTTTTCATGCTAGCCTTTTTGTCCATGCATTGTGGGTTTTCACATCAAAAATTCCACAAACTTCGCTGGGCATCCACCCTAAACCAAAAACATCTTTTTGTGATCACCTCCTTGTCCACAACCCAATTTGAGTATGGAGTAAAATTCTCGATGGAGATTCGGATATTCCGCAATATTACGGAATTTATACTTACTTTAGCAGTTATTTCCCCTCTCTTTTATGCTCGAGGACGAGCATCGTTCAAGCATGGGGGAGGAGTCATTCTCTGACACAAATGCTATGTAAGTATTATGTTGCAAAAAGTTTTGAGGAGCAAAAGAAAAAAAAAGAAAAAAAATAAAAATGAAAAAAATATGATAAGAAGAAAAGAAAAGTAAGAAAAAATAGGAAGAAAAAAGTGAAAAAAAAGAAAGAGAGAAAATGAGAAGGAAATAAAATAAAGATGCTCCTCGGCTCTTTTTGCTTCATAAGTTCTCAAGTGCCTTGATGACAAATCCATACTCAAATCTTCCAACCATGTGCAATCCGATAACGAGGACTTCACTCGTGCCTCGGGATCATCCATTTGCCACTTGCACATGTCCACTTATCTAAATGTGTGTGTTTCATCCCTCTCTCTTTCCAACATTTATTTTCCATGGCCTTTTTGACGAGTCTCGGTAATTCCAATAGACCTCTCTCTTAATTTGACAATATTTCGGATGTATGTTTTGCTAGGATTGTTTTTAATCTTCCAAGCTCCACATAAGCCTTCCACTATCACATATGAGTAGAGTAGGTTGAAAATAATCTAGTATAGGCTTGAGTGACTTGATGAGATGAGTGTTTCCGTGAGCTTTTGCAAGAGATTTTCACTTATATTGGATATTCATCTTTTTGAAAATCTTCCATGTGACAAGGTAATGGTTTGAAGTTCACTTAAGTTTGAGAGCATTGTGTTAAATGTGGCTTGTTCTTTATTGTTAGTCTATCTTCCATAATGAAAAAGAAGCCGGTCACAACTTGAACTTTAAAAATAAATTTTGAAGAGAGAGCAATTTGTCTCGTCATGAATGACTAAGTGCAGGGATAACATTGGAAGGCAACATTGATTTCCCTTTTAAGCAAGGATTACTTACTCGAGGACGAGCAAGGTTTAAGCATGGGGGAGATGTTGACGGTGAATTTCCGTCAACCTAGAGTACTTGTTATACATTGGTTTCGATTATGATTTGCAACTAACCCGCCACTAGGCATACTAATGATATAACAAGTTCACACTTGCATGTCGATTTTGGAGTTTGTTGTTTACGCAGAAATCTACGCTAAAGAGGAGACTTTCGGGATAAGTTCACCAAGCACTTTGGAAGAAGATCATGAAGCCCGACAAGAGTCAAGACACGCGATGAACATGACTCCAAATGACCCAAGGACCGAAGCGTCAACGTGCAAGTCTTCAGGGACTCAACCAGAAAACAGCGAAGCTTGCATAACAAGGATTCAAGCCTTAACCGTGAAGGAAACGACGTCAAAGGCCCACATGCAAGTGCACACGAATAAGGGATCACGTGAGAAGCAACCGGGGAGGAAACAAGGGCCGAATCGGGCCGAAGTGGGCCTGGGCCGGCCGGCCTGGGCCGACCGGCCCAGCCCACTCCGGGGTCGGTTCGGTCCCCCCTTTGCCCTAGGTGTTCGTCTATTTATTGCCTCCGGCGCCGTCGGCCGACACATAGAACAAATCATCCTACCGACGCCAATCACCGAAAACCGCCGCCACAAGATGAGGGAGAGAGTTAGATGAGCTCGTCGCAAGGATCAACGCCGGCGGAGAGAAGGAAGCAAGAGGAGGACTCCAAGCCGTTGGCCTAGGGGTGTTCCCAAGCTCCATCGCCGCCATCTTCATCGACGACGTTCTCGGAGTCTCCATCACCCCTATGTGCTTCAATCCGTGTAAGATGATGGGGTAATGTCTCCGTTCATCCCTAGGATTATATGGATACATGCTATGTGATCGCTACTCGATTTATGGTTTCAATCTATTGTTTTCATGTTGATGATGCTTTGATGATTAAGGTTAGCTACCATGTTTTTCGGGCGTATGATATCCGCTGCTCCCATAGATTCCATCAACATACCGTGTCCATCATAGGTCTAGTCACGAATACCTTCGCGTAGTGACAGTACGAGAGGAGGGAAAGGGCGAAACCGTGGTCACAACCCCGTAGATTGGTTTACCACTTCGTGTAGTAGATGCATACCATGTTATCCTAGATCCTAGGGAGGGAATGCTTATCTTTCTTGCTCACTCTCTTGTGTTCACCCTTTATCATCTAGTTTAAACTTAGATTTGTTTGATCAACTTAACTTAGATTAACTTAGGTTAGATTGTTTTACCTTTAGATTAATACTCTTTCAAAGGTTTTCCATTCAACTAGATTAGTGCTTGGTTAAGCGCTGGCAATCCCCTTGCTCCGCGGATTGACAAGAACCTTGGGAATCCCGTGGTGAAAAAGGTGTAGGTCCGTACGCTTGCGGATCGTAGGTGGATACGAGTTTTATCCGTCAACAAAGAGCGATGGTGGCCGGTGCAAGCGACGTTGACTCAAGCTCAAGCGAGGAGCAGTCAAGCTCAAGCAGCGAAGATGAAGACGCCGGGAGGCGCAAGGGCAAGAAGAGTGCAAGCCGGAACCTCAGCGGGTTGAGCTGTGTGGCGCTTGAGGGCTTTTGTGGCATGGCCCATAGCTCAAGCAGCAAGAAGAGCGGGAAGGAAGACAGCGACTCCGACTCGGAGGATGAGGTAAACCGTGACCCCGACTCTTTGCTTGCTGAGATTGCTAGGTTGAATGGCTTTCTTGACAACCGTGATAGTGTGCTTAGAGACGCCAAAAAGATGAGGAAAGATCTTAGGGCACAACTTGAGAATGCTAGTGAGAAAGTAGGAGAGTTAGAGTCCAAATTGCTTGAATTGAAACTTGAGAATGAATCTTTGAAACTTGCTCCTACTACTCCTGGTGATGTTGAATGCCTTGAGTGTGATGCATGGTTGAATGAGATCAAGCTGCTTAATGAGAAGAATGCTTCTACTTTGGCTAAACTAGATGCTCTTAGTACTGAGTATGATGAGCTTAAGGCTAGACCTACTTTGCTTGGTGCTTGTAAATCATGTCCTACTATGCATGCTAAGCTTGTTGATGCTCGTTCTACCATTAGTTCTTTGGAAGCATCTTTGAAATCTCCTGTTGTCAATGCTTGCACTAGCTGTGATGAAGTTACTTTGCGCAATCTTGAACTTACTTCCCGTTTGGATGTCATCTATGAGGAGAATGACTATTTGAGGAAGGTGTTGGGTTGGTTGTACTGGGCGGGGAACCTCAATTGAAAATCATGATTGAGGAGTTCAAGAGAGCCGATGGTCGTGGTTTGGGTTTTGAGAAGCCGGGTGAGAAAGTGGGGAGAGAACGAGTGGGGAGAGTGTGTATGAGAAGTGTGTTGAGTCTAACCCCGAGTTTGAGGTGATCGGAGATATCCAAGTCCCACTTCCAAAAGCACCCAAGAACTCTTTCACACCAAAGCCAAACCACCTTTGCAACAAGCTTGACACAACCCAAGATCCACCCAAATTCCCACCTAAGACAAATGACCTCAAGAAACCTGTGAAGTTTGTGGGTGAGAAGGGTGTGAAGCCTAGTGAGAAGCCAGAGCCAAAACCAAAACCCATCCCCTTCAGGTGTGAGTATTGTGGCAAGGAGAGGCACCTTGCAGAGTTTTGCTACAAGAGGAAGAGGGATGAGAGGCTTGCTAGGGAGCAAGCGAACCAGGACAGGTATCGCCAGTCTCATGGTATTCCTGAGCCTAGAGTGCCACTTCCACGGGGTGTGGGAAGTGTGAAGAGTGTTGGTAGGGTTGGGGCTCAGAGTGGTAGGTTTGTGAGGAGAGATGATGGTGTGCGTGCTGGTGAGAGGTTTGGTCGGGCTCGTGGTGGTTTTGCTGGACGTCCTCCTACTCATCCTCAGTACGGGTTCAGGGGAGATGATCGCAGCTTTGGGTTCCAGAGGAACTACGGACCACATTTTCCCCCTCGTGGTGCTCGTACTCCTCCCATGGGACATGGGAAGTTTGGTGGCAAGGGAATGATGTTTGCTAACCCCTCTTTTGAGCGAGATGGCTCGACACCGGTTTAACTTTACGTGTGCTAACCCCGGTGTCGAGTCGCTAGCTCATTCTCGTTCTTGTTTCGATTTGCGAGCGAGGAGGCTTGGAGGACATTTGGTTGATCGAATCCGGGTGTTCTCGACACATGACCGAAGATAAGAAGTGGTTCTCCAGCCTCACCCCAGTGAAGGAAAAGATGTACATCATATTTGGGGACAATGGACGAGGAAGGGTGTTGTCTGAGGGTGTTGTGCATGTGAGTGACAAGGTAACGTTGAAGAGAGTGGCTCTTGTGAAGTCTTTGGGTTTTAATTTGCTTTCGGTTTCTCAGTTGCTTGATGAGGGTTTTGAGGTGCGTTTCAAGTCTGGCGAGTCTCGTTTGCTTGATTCTTGAGGTGATCTTGTCTGTATGATCATCCCCGAGGGTCAGATTTTCAGGGCCGATTTCTCTCGTTCTTTGGGTCCTGCTCGCTGTTTGATGGCTGGTCCTTCTTCTGATTTGTGGAAATGGCATAGGCGGTTGGGACACTTGAGCTTTGATTTGGTTTCCCGCTTGAGTGGTCTTGACCTTGTTCGAGGATTGCCGAGGTTGAAGCTTGAGAAGGACTTGGTTTGTGCTCCTTGTAGGCATGGCAATATGGTAGCCACTCCCCATCCACCCCTGACCGATGTCATGACCGAGCGTCCGACAGAGCTGTTGCATATGGATCTTGTTGGGCCAGCTCGAGTTCGCTCGGTGGGTGGGAAGTGGTATGTCCTTGTTGTAGTGGACGATTACTCTCGCTATGCCTGGGTGTTCTTCTTGGAGGATAAGAGTGAGACTTTTGGTTTTGTTCGAGATCCGATCGTGAGGTTGAAAAACGAGAGGCATGGGAATGCTATTCGAGCTATCCGCAAGGATAATGGCTCCGAGTTCAAGAACTCTCGTTTTGATGCATTTTGTCGTGATCTAGGTCTTGAACATCAGTATTCGACCCCTTATGTGCCCCCTCAAAATGGAGTCGTGGAAAGGAAAACTCGGACTCTTTGTGAGATGGCTAGGACGATGCTCGATGAGCACAGGACTCCTAGGAGGTATTGGGCTGAGGCGGTCAATACGGCTTGTCATGTTTCCAACAGGATTTTATTGCGAGCTTTCAAGAAGAAGACCGGTTATGAGCTGATGCACGGTCGGGCACCCAAGGTGAGTCATTTCCGAGTCTTTGGCTGCAAGTGCTTTATTCTGAAGAAGGGAAAACTCGACAAGTTTGAGGCTAGGTCTAGTGATGGTATTTTCTTTGGATATGCTAACCACTCTAGAGCCTATAGGGTGCTTAACCTTGAGACTAACAAAATCATGGAGACTTGCGAGGTAACCTTCGACGAGACAATGCCATGTACCTCTCTTGGCTTTGGATGTGCAGGTGATGAAGAGATGGCCGAGGACCTCTTTGAAGAGGAGAAGGATGAAGCTGGAAATGATGATGGGGAGAACCATGCGCCTGAAGCTGAGTGTGTACCCACTACTTCCCCTACGACCACTATGGAGCGTGGACCGTCTACTTCATGGACAACGACGGTGCAACAAGAGGACCAGGCGAGAGAAGCTGAAGTTGAGGGGGAGGTAATCTCGAGGCGTGAGGCTCCCCGGCGGATTCAAGAAGTGCATCCCCTGTCGAAGATCATTGGGAACATCGACGAACGCACTACACGGGCGAGGTCCAGGAATTCCTCTCATTTTGCTCATGCTGCTTTTGTTGCTACTTTTGAGCCCAAGGACATTGGACATGCCTTATCTGATGCAAACTGGGTCAATTCTATGCATGAGGAGTTGGAAAACTTTGAGAGGAACCAGGTGTGGGAGTTAGTTGAAACACCTCCAAATTGCTATCCAATAGGAACCAAGTGGGTTTGGAAGAACAAAGAGGGAGAGAATGGGATGGTTGTGAGGAACAAGTCCAGACTTGATGCTCAGGGGTTTAGTCAGAAGGAGGGGATCGACTATGAGGAGACCTTTGCTCCTGTGGCCCGTCTCGAGGCAATTCGGATCCTTCTAGCCTTTGCCGTGGCTAAAGGGTTCAAGTTGTTTCAGATGGACGTGAAGAGTGCTTTTCGAATGGGGTCATAGAGGAGGAGGTGTATGTGAAGCGACCACACGGGTTTGAGAGCGAGTTGTACCCACACGGGGTATACGGAGTTGAAAAGGGCTCGTATAGGTTGAAACGGGCGCCCCGTGCTTGGTATGGGAGATTGAGAGGTTTTCTTTTGAGCGAGAGGGTTTGTGATGGGTACCGTGGATAGGACCTTGTTTCTCCTCAAGCATGGAAATGACTTGTTGATTGTTCGGATATACGTGGATGATATTGTCTTTGGTGGCTCGTCACATAACCTTGTTGCCAAGTTTGCGGATGCGATGAGCGGGGAGTTCGAGATGAGCATGATGGGCGAGTTGCGGTATTTTCTCGGGCCGCTTGAGATCAAGCAAGTGAAGGACGGTACATTTGTGCACCGGACCAAGTACACGAAAGACATGCCGAGGAAGTTCCGGATGCAAGATGTGAAGCCGATGTCGACTCCCATGGGGAGTACGGCCACTTTGGATGCAGATGAGGACGGAGAACCAGTGGACCAGTGGGAGTACAGGAGCATGATCGGCTCCCTCCTCTACTTGACGGCGATGAGGCCAGACATACAGTTCAGCGTGTGTCTGTGCGCTCGTTTTCAGGCTTCGCCGAGGACGTCACATCGACAGGCCGTCAAGAGGATTTTCAGGTACCTACAGTCTGCCCCTGGTCTTGGCCTTTGGTATTCGTCCTCCTCGAATCTTTCTCTTCATGGTTTTTCCGATGCTGATTTTCTTTGGTTGTCGAGTCGAGAGGAAGTCTACTTCGGTACTTGCTAGTTTACGGGTTCTTCGTTGGTCTCATGGTCTTCCCGCAAGCGTCTAGTGTAGCTCGGTCTACCACCGAGGCGGAGTATGTTGCCGCCGCGAGTTGTTGTTCCCCGTGTGTTGTGGATTTCATACACTTTGTGGGACTTTGGTGAGGAGTGCACCCGGATCCCACTTCTTTGTGATAGCACTAGTGCCATAAGCGTTGCCAAAAACCCGGTGCTTCACTCGGAACCAAACACATAGAAGTGAGGTATCATTTCTTGAAGGACAATGTGGAGAAAGGAACCATTGTGTTGAGCCATGTCCCTACCCAAGATCAGCTAGCCGACATCTTTACAAAGCCTCTCGACCAAGCTACATTTGTGCGCTTGCGGGGGGAACTTGGGGTTTGTTGCCCTTTCTAGTTGACTCTTGGGGGTTTTCCTTTTTGTATCATATGTATCATACCATGTTTACTTTGATGTATATACATGCTTTGCTTGATGTATAAACCATGGTAGGATAGCCATCTTGTCATATATCATGTTGCATTTGTATCATACTGCATTTTAGGATGATGAGCTTCTTTCATATGCCATATTTGAGTTTCTTTGGCTATTTGTGAGATATTGGTCATATGTGTGGAGAAATAGTGATGTGAGGCTATGCTCTTGGAATATTTGAGATATATGTGTGGTGAGATAGCCCTTTTTGAAATAAATGCTAATATTGACTAATCTTTGATGAAATATGCTCCACTCGTGTGTAGTTGTGTATCCATGTCACAGTTTGGTCTAAATGTGCTTTTCATGCTTAGATTGTGCTTGGATGCCTTGTTCTTGCATTTGGGCCAAAGGCCGAATATCATTGTGAATGTTTAGCCTATGTTGCATTCGTGGGGGAGCATAAGCTTCTTTTTGCCGCAAAGGCACTTCATGTACCATGAAATGATTTAATCTTGAAAAGAAGTGTATAATGCTTGAAAAATGCTCCATCCCTCATGTCTATGCTTAAAATGTCTTATCTTTCACATATGGGTGCAAAACATGTTGCATGATGTTCACCAGTGGAGAAGTCTCCCCGAAGTGGACACATGGCTCATGAGCTTTGACATGACATGCTTTGCTTTATGGGTGTTTGCCATGATCTTTTGCTGAGAATTTGATATCCTTGTATGATCTTTGAATGGTATGCATGTTTGTGGCTCAAGTGTGACATGGATAGGCTTTTACATGTGAAGCGAGCCTTCTTTTGGTAAAACTGTTTAAATCTGAAATTTTTGCTTTGTCACATGCTTGTATTTTCATATATTACTTGTGGCAATGCTTTGACTATGCTATGATTCATTTGTGTGATCTTTGTCTCATTTTTAGCCTTTGACACTAGATTTGGCCTATTTGAGAAGCTCATGTAGATGTTTATATGCTTTGTTTTGCATTTCTGCATTTTCACCTTGATTCATACATTGTCAACAAGGGGGAGAAGAGGTGAGCTTAATGAAAATTCAGAAGAGGTGAGCTGAAATTTGGAAGTTTGCATCCACATGTTCAGGGGGAGCTTGCATTTGTTCAGGGGGAGCTTTCTTGCTGTTTTCGATGTGGAGTTTGTGCTTTGCTTGGCTTGTGACCTTTCTTTGCCTTTCTTCGGTTTTGGTCATGAGTTGAGCTTCTTTGTTTTTCTTTCTTCTTCCTTTCTTTCTTTCTCTGAATTTCTTTTTGCTTGTGTGTTGTCAATGCACTCATCAAGGGGGAGAGTGAGGACCAGGAGCGTCCCAGTGGTTGATGGATGACCGCTCCTCAATGATGAGTGATTGACAACGGGTGTTAGACTAACTCTTGGCTTAGTGCGCAGGTGTAGGCTACGGCCTAGTTCGTGTTGTTACAGGTGAAGAACGGGCGCGAAAGGTCTTCAGCCTTGAGGGGCCTCCGGGAGATGGAGAGACAAGTAGGCTCGGTTCGAGGGACCCGGTGGACAGCGGGACTGGGTGCGGGCCACATGGTGGCGACACGAGCAAGACGAAGTCATGGACAGACGAGCCGGTACACGGTGGCGGCCGAGTCAAGTGGTTAGGCAGGAGGCCGGACCGGGCACGCGGGGTTTTGGTGGTTTGCCCACAAAACCATCGGCGGACGGTTTCTTGGTTTGGGCCTCAAAACCAAGTCTGAGGGCCCAACACGACGGAGACGGGATCCGGGCGTGTCGGGAAGCTTCGAGGCGGAGGACACGCCGCGGGATCGCATAGCTTGCGTCGGGAGGACGCGGGGTGCGGCAAAGGCGTGGCCATCCGATGGCAAGACCCACAAACATTACATAAATGCCCCTACGTGGGTTGTATCGCCAGTAGTTAAGTTAGGGGTAGTCGAGTCATTTACCACTCCGGCGGGACCTGATATATAAGCCATGAGTGTGTGTGGATGGCTCTCTCTCTCCGTGACTTAGGGTTTCATTTCCTCCCTTCTCTTTCTCATTTTTCGTAGCTATTTTTCTTCCATTTTCTCTAGGCTAGCATGAGAGCTTCATGAGAGATTTGTTGAGAGGGATGGATGCTAGGGCGGCATGCTAGACCTTGTGAATCTTTCCTGGTTTGTATAGAAGATTCGGGGTTGTGTTTTCATGGCCTTTTTGTGCTTGTTTTCGTGCCTTTGTTCCCGGTTCGATTCCGCGGATTTGATTGGGTTTCTCCCCGGATTTCCTTGAGGGATACATGGATAGATGTCTCGTGCATCTTTGTGATTGAGCTTGTGCCCTCAAACATCGGGAAGCCACTTGGATTCGAAGTTTTTCGTTCGGTGCTCTAGTTTTTGGTGGTGCTCAAAGGATTCGCGATTCCCGGTGATTTAGGGAGTTAGGAGGCAAGATTTTTGGGCTATAGCATCCTTGTGTGACGCTTTTCAAGTCCCCAAACCCTTGTCTTCACAGCTTCAACCGTTTGGGAAATCCGATGATGATTTGGGGGAGTTGAGCTTCGAGGTCGGGCTTTTTCTTGTTCTGTTCGCAAGGGGCGGACGGTCCGCCTGGGGTCGGCGGACGGTCCGTGTGGGTCCTGTTCGTCAGGTGTTCGTCGTGTTCTTGCACGTCCTTGCTTTCGATCCGTTTTGGTTTTTGGTTTTTGTTGCAGCCAGTTTGCGGACGGTTCGAGCTCGAGTAGCGGACGGTCCGTGGGTGGCGCGGACGGTCCGCCCGGCCTTGGCGGACGGTCCGTTTTTCTCGGGTCGCTTCGGGTGGTTCTGTGTGCTTTAACGGACGGTCCGCGGCGTAGGGCCGGACGGTCCGCGGGGCTCGCGCGGACGGTCCGCGGCCTCGGAGTCGGACGGTCCGCGAGGCTCCGCGCGCGGACGGTCCGCCCCTCCTGGCCGGACGGTCTGCCAGAGCCTGTGCGCTTTGCTTCTTGGTTCGTTTCCTCCGTTCCATTTCTAGTGCTTCCGCGTGTGCTTCAAGGAATCGTTCCTAGGACTAGAGGTTGATCCATAACCTCGTGGTCTTGGCGATTGGTGTGTGATTCGATCCATCGCTTGTGTGTGACCGAGGTTTGACTAGGGTATAGGCCGGGTTCTTTGGGAAGAATTTTTACCGGCTCCCATTCACTCCCCCCCTCTCTAGTCGCCATCCGATCCTTCATGAGGTCAATCGCACCCCCGTGCCACATGTTGTCCTGGCCCGGTCCCACATCGCCGCCGCGAGGGCACGGTTGTGAAATCCAGGGACTTAGTTGTGAAGAAACCTAACTAAGTTTTATTGCAGATCAGTCTAGTGACTTGAAAAATCCCTAGAAATTCACAGAAAAATCAGAAAAATGCCAAACAAATTTTGTAGGGTTCAGGATGATAAATTCCACTTCTTTTGTTGTATACTCGTGGCTAGATTCGAAATAGTTTTTGCAGGAAAAATACAAATGTGTTACACATAGATCTGTCATAACTTGAAATCTATAACTCCTCTGTACCCAAATCATGGATATTTTGTGTGTTAGTATATGACTAGGTGCTGTGTCAAAAATTGCACAAAGTTATGTAGTAGATCTTGCTAGATAAATTCTTTTCCATTCCTGCAGTAACTGCTTAGATGATTTTTCCTGTTCAATATAATTATGTTCTTGAGCCCAACTTGTGCACATTGTCTTGTAATGCCAAAATACACATCCTGTGAATTAATCATGAATTTTGGAGTAACAGAAATAATTATTCTTGATTTATGCATGTTTTCACTTGTAAATTAATCAACCAAGTTCAGTAGAGATTCCATGTGAACATGCTGGTTCTTTAGGCTTGTTTAGGACTAGAGAGCATGCACGATAAAATTGGGATCATTTTGATGCTTATTTATTTTTATATGCATTTAAATGGAATCACTAGCTAGCCTTTGTTATTTTCCATAATATTTAATTTCCTAGCATCCAAAACTTGCATGTGGGTCCAATGGACCAGGATAGGTGCTAGTAGGCTTAAGAAACACTCATCTAATTTTTTGTAATTTAATTGATTAATAAAAGGCTTAAATGTCCTTTTAATATTAAAGGGAAATTAAATAAAGAAAAACCCTTAATTAAATCTTTTTCCTTTTTGAAAGTATTATTTAATATAAATAAAAGGTAATTAATTATCATCACTGATAAGGAATCAATTCATAAATAAAAATATTAATTACACCTTGTTGGTGAAGATAAAAGGAAATGAAGCTTTCACATGAAATGATAAGCTTATTAAAAACCTTTATTCAAATGTGGAATAAAAAGAGTAACCCATGTACACCCCCTAACCTTCCTAAAAGAGAAACTTTAGATGAATGCTTGTTAAGGTGAATATGACCAACCCAGAGTTGGATAAGACAACAAACTATCACATCACCTAAAGTGCATTGCATTCCGTGTAGATCTTCCGGACGGAGATTACTCCCTTGTCCCGGAAACCGAGGAAGGAGGAGCGGAAGGTTCGCTGAAGTACGTGGAAGTACTCGACACCGAGGATGCCCAAGCTAACCTAGCTGCTGAAGGCAAGCTCCGGTGCATCTAACCTAGTTTTAAAATTCTTTATTCAATTATCTATGAATGATTGTGCATTTACGTTCAGGAGTTGAATGAAACCCTAGATGCATGATCCATAGGTACCCTTGTCCTTACTAGTATGATAGGTCGATAGCTGCTAAGCTATAGGACCGGTACAAGTCGGGTGATGACCTCACTCGCGAGAATAGGTTCCTAGATAGGAATCACAATGTATCCTTAAATGGATTGCTCATGTGGTAAGAGCATGGGATCTGGACTCCGGTCCAGTGGTTATGTGGGTTAAGTTTTTGAACGTACTAAGCACATGCCGGTTATGGGGCCGATAAGCCTAGTACCTTAATGAGGCGGCGAGGGATCCTACAATTACTAATCTTTGGATTCGCTCTCACGGCTAGCTACCGGTGGTGTATGGTGAGTCCGGGTATCTCGCGGGGTATGCCGGATAGCCTGCACCAAAGACTGTAAGATTCGATCCCGACCCGAGGATTTATGGGGACGGCCTGGGAAGTTGTCCTCACGGGGGCAGCCTACCGTGTGTTTGGGTCTACCTTGCAAGGTTTAAATCAATCGATTGTCGGCCTCTCACCGTTATCCGAGACTACTTACTCCACTAGTCATGTGATCCCTAATGATGGAAGTTGATGAAGATGATACTTGATTATTTGCATTGTACAACTATGTTTGTACTAGTTGGCTAATGTAGTAAAGATTAAACCTACTAGAACTTGTGCTACAATCTTGAAAGTAAGGACCTACTCTTTGTAACTTTTTAGCAAAAGCAACCCAGTAGCAGAAAAGCCTTTCATGGTCTTGATTTGGTGAAGTAGATATCACCGACGGGTAAGACTTGCTGAGTATTAGTATACTCAGCCTTGCTATAATGTGTTGATCCAGGTAATGCCTTCAGTGATGTGTGGCCCGGTGAGATCCCGCCCGGTTGGGAGCTGGAGTGGATGGAGGACGACTACTGAAAGCATCATGGATGGCCTCCCGTGGTGTCTTCTCTTCGCTAGTTTATTTCCTTTGCTTTTCAAAACTCTGAACTATTTCATCGTGACAAAAACTATGGTTTGTAATAATTAAACCCTACGGGGTATGAATTTGGATATCAATGATGTTGTATCTCTGGACTCGCCTTCGAGTGAGTTTTAATGCATATATTCGATCCTTGTTGCTTTTCAAGTGATTTACCGGGTGTTAACCCGGCAACTTACGACAGGATGGTACTTTATTATTGCTTAATGACCAAAGTGGATCGGTCTTAGGCGATAGTACGGTATTTTCCTGGGCGAGTTGTCACAGTGTGTTCGCTGTTGTCCTGTGTTGCTGCTGTTTCGAGTTTGGGTCAGTTTGGTGGTCGGTTGGCCTGTTTGGTGCTTTGGGGGCTTTTAGGCTGTGACCGGTCTAACCGGTGTGTCTCACCGGTCTGACCGGTGTGGAGCCACTTGGTGAAAGTTGCCCAGTTTCACCAGCAGGGACCGGTCTGACCGGTGGTGCTCACCGGTCTGACCGGTGTTGGTCTGTAGACTCGAGGTTTGGTGTTCCGCTGCGTTCTCGGGTCGGAAGGTTGTGTGTTGGTTCCTAGGTCCAGTGGCACTCCAGTGGCTACGTGGGCTTGACCAACTTGGGTAGTGAATTGGAGAAGTGTGTTGGAAGCCGCGTTCATCTTGTTGGAGTTTCCATCTCCTTCGAGAAGAATTTTTATCGGCTCCAATTCACTCCCCCCTCTCTGGTTCGCCGTATCGGTCCTTCAAGTGGTATCAGAGCCGGTTCGGGTCTTTATTGACTCTAACCAGTCTAAGATCCAAGGATGGCGTACCAGGAATGGGGTTCGGGTCCTCCAAACTTCGATGGCAAGAACTACCAGATGTGGAGTAAGAGCATGGGTGCGTTCCTCCGCGGAAAGGGTCAGATCCTTTGGGATGTCACAGTGGACACAGGCTATGTCCAGCCGATGGACTTCCTTGCTGCAGGATCGAGGGATAGATTCGACGCCAACAACAAGGCGGTTGACTACTTGTTTTGTGCTTTGTGTCAGCCTGAGTTCGATCAGGTGCACACCGAGCACTTGGCATGTAGGATTTGGACGGTGCTGAAGGAGGCTCATGTTGGGAATGCCCAGGTTCAAGCACGGATGTATGCGACCTACCGGAGAGAGTACTAGAACTTCACTCATCTCCCCGGTGAGTCCATCTATGCCTTGTTTCAGAGGTTCACGGTGGTTGTGAACAACATGAGGGCCAATGTGGACGTGCTCCCGTACGATGATCATGATAGAGTTGTCAAGCTCTTACACTATTTGGATCGATAATATGGGGCGGAAAGTTCGAGGCCATTGTGGAGTCGGAGAAGTATGACACTCTGACGGTGAATGAGCTGTTCTCGAAGCTCATGTCGACTGAGGTGGATAGGGGCATGACTGCCAAGCTCGAGGGTCCGACTGATTCCCACAGTCTTGCCCTCGTTGGTGGTTCGAAAGGAAAGGCTAACACTAACCCATCCACCAGGATGTTCTCTTTTTCCTCTTTGATGTCTATGCCAAACGAGGAGTTCGATGTGCTTGGAGAGGATGAGCTGGCGCTCCTGATGAGGCGATTCGAGAGGCTGCACGAGAACCGAGTGAACATGAGGAGGAACACGAGGACATGCTTCCAGTGCGGCAAGCCAGGACACTTCGTCGCCGACTGCCTGGAGAAGGTCGAGAACAAGGACGGCTACAAGCACAAGCCGAGGAACGATGGCAAGTACCGGTCGAGGCACGACCACAAGAGCAAGCACAAGAGCAAGGACAAGAACAAGTACAAGGACGAGCGACGATCGAGGAAGAAGGAGAGCCGAGGCAAGGCCCGAGCGATGGTTGGAGCGAGCGACGTCGACTCCAGTTCCGCGTACTCCACCTCGAGCTCGAGCAGCAGTGAAGATGAAGGTGATCGTCACAAGAACAAGAAGTCATCCAAGAACCTGTGCGGGCTGAGCTGCTTCGCGAGAGACGGCTTCCGCACCATGGCGCTGAGCTCCGGCAGCAAGAAGAGCACAAAGAGCGACTCGGACTCTGATTCCGACGACGAGGTGCGTGATGAACTTCCCTTCTTGCGCCAGGAGAATGGAAGGCTTGGCACTTTGCTTGATAACCATGATGACATGCTTAGAGAGGCCAAGAAAATGAGAAAAGAGCTTAGGGCTTCACTCGAGGATGCTAGGACTAGAGTGGCTGAGCTAGAGACATAGGTGCTTGATAGCAAGCTTGAGATTGATTCCCTTAAAGCTAGCCCTGTTGTTTCAGATGAGGTTTATTGTGCTGATTGCTCCATCTTTCTTGCTAATCTTGCTTTGTTTAAGGAGAAGCATGCCTCCAAGGTGAGGAAATAGATGTGCTTAGGGTTGAAGTGGCTGAGCTTAAGTCTAGACCTGCTTTGCTAGGTGCTTACATGAGGACCAGGAGAGTCCCGGTGGTCGATGGATGACCGCTCCTCAGTGATGAGTGATTGACAATGGGTGTTGGACTGACTCCGGCCTAGTTCATGTTGTTGCAGGTGAAGAACGGGCGCGAAAGGTCTTCAGCCTTGAGGGGCCTCCGGGAGATGGAGAGACAAGTAGGCTCGGTTCGAGGGACCCGGTGGACGGCGGGACTAGGTGCGGGCCACATGGTGGCGAGACGAGCAAGACGAAGTCATGGACGATCGAGCCGGTGCACGGTGGCGGTCGAGTCAAGAGGCTCGGTGGGAGGCCGGGCCGAGCACGCGGGGTTTGGTGGTTTGCCCACAAAACCATCGGAGGACGGTTTCTTGGTTTGGGCCTCAAAACCAAGTCTGAAGGCCTAACACGACAGAGACGGGATCCGGGCGTGTAGGGAAGCTTCGAAGCGGAGGACACGTGGCGGGATCGCATGGCTTGCGTCGGGAGGACGCGGGGTGCAGTGAAGGCATGGTCGTCCGATGGCAAGACCCACAAACATTACATAAATGCCCCTGCGTGGGTTGTATCGCCAGTAGTTGAGTTAGGGGTAGTCGAGTCATTTCCCACACCGGCGGGACCCGATATATAAGCCATGAGTGTGTGTGGATGGCTCCCTCTCTTCGCGACTTAGGGTTTCATTTCCCCGCTCCTCTTTCACATTTTCCTGGACTATTTTCTTCTTCATTTTATCTAGGCTAGCATGAGAGCTTCATGAGAGATTTGTTGAGAGGGATGGATGCTAGGGCGGCATGCTAGACCTTGTGAATCTTTCCTGGTTTGTATAGAAGATTCGGCGTTGTGATTTTCGTGGTCTTTTCATGCTTGTTTTTGGTGCCTTTGTTCTTGGTGTGGTTTCGCAGATTTGAGTGGGTTTCTCCCCGGATTTCTTTGAGGGAAACATGTATGGATGTCATGTGCATCTTTGGGATTGATCTTGTGCCCTCAAACGCCGGGAAACCACTTCGATTCAAGGATTTTTGTTCGAAGTTCTAGCTTTTGGTGGTGTTCAAAGGATCCGCGATTCCCGGTGATTTAGGAAGTTAGGAGGTGGAATTTTTGGGGTATAGCATCCTTGTTTGACGCTTAACTTGTACCCAAACTCTTGTCTCAACAACTTCTACCGTTTGGGATATCCGGTGATGGATTGGGAGAGTTGACCCTTGGAGTCGAGCAGTTTTCTGCTCTGTCCGTGCGGCGCGGACGGTCCGCTAGGCGGTGGAAGATGGTCTGCGTATTCTTCGCGTGTTCGTCGTGTTCTTGCGCGCCTTTGCTTTCGATCTAGATTTGTCTTAGGTTTTTGTTGAAGCCGGTTCGAGGACGGTCCGAGCTTCAGTAGCGGACGCTCCGGAACCCGCGCGGACGGTCCGCCCGGTCTTCGCGGACGGTCCATTTTTCTCGGGTCGGTTCTGGTGGTTCTATTGTGTTTAACGGACGGTCCGTGGCTCCCGGCCAGACAGTCCGCGTGTCCCTTGCGGACTATCCGCGGCACCTGGCCGGACTGTCCGCTCGGCCTTTGCTGACAGTCCGCCCCGCCTGGCCGGACAGTCCGCCCGAGGCTGACAGCTTGGTTCTTTGATTCGATTCCTTCCTCCTTCTTTCGTGCTTCTACGTGTGCTTCAAGGAATCGTTCCTAAGACTTGAGGTTGATCCACAACCTTGTTGTCTTGGCGGTTGGTGTGTGATTCGATCCATCGCTTGTGTGTGACCGGGAATTGTCTAGGGTATAGGCCGGGTTCTTTGAGAATAATTTTTACCGGCTCCTATTCACTCCCCCCCCTCTCTAGTCGCCATCCGATCCTTCAATTGGTATCAGAGCTTGGTGCCAGATTCTTTGTGACTTTGACAAGTCTTGAATCCTAAGATGGCGTACGTTGAGCGGGGCGGTCCGCCGCACTTCAATGGGAAGGGTTACCACAAGTGGGCGGCTCGTATGATGATCTTTCTTCGTGGCAAGTTGTTGGATTTTATTGTGCTTGACCAGACCTATGATATTCCGGTCAACATCCATACTCTTATGGTGACCAATGCCGGTGCTAAGGCCAAGTATGAGGCAAATGCAAAAGCCATTAATCACTTGGTCCGGAGCTTGTGTGATCTTGAGTTTGAGCGTGTTCGCCATTTGAATCTTGCTTGGCAAATTTGGGAGAAGTTGTTGGTTGCTCACGGTGGTGATAACCATGTGAAGGCTCGCCTCTTTGTTTCTTACCTGATGCAACATGAGAACTTCACTCAACTTCCCGGTGAGGACATTGATGCGATGTTTCAGAGGTTCACCGCCATCGTGAACAACATGAAGGCCAATGTTGAGGATTTTCCTTACACTGAGCATGATCAAGCTTTGAATATCTTGGACCCAAATGATAGGGGTGCTAAGGTTGAGGCCATCAAGGAGTCTGGGCAATATTTGACCATTGAGTTGGATGACCTCTTTTCTAAGCTTAAGTCGGCTGAGGTTGACAGGAAGTTGCAATCCAAGCATGAGGGCTCGACTGACCATAGTCTTGCTCTTGTGGGCGGATCAAAGGGCAAAGCTAACCCTTCATGTCGACAGTTTTCCTTGTCTTCTCTTATGTCTATTCCAGATGAGGAGTTTGATGTGCTAGGCGAGGAAGAGCTAGCCTTGCTCTCAAGGAGGTTTGATCGACTACATGAGAGCCGGAGGAATGCTAGGCGGAGCTCGAGGACATGCTACAAGTGTGCAAGCGTGGACACTTCATCGCCGAGTGCCCGGAAGCGGAGGAGAACAAGTACAAGATGAGCGAATACAAGGCGCACCCGAGGCGTGAGGACAAGTACTCCTCCAAGGGCAAGCACTTCAGCAAGTCCAAGAGCAAGGACAAGGACAAGCGGCGACCGGGCAAGGGCGGCTACAAGAAGGACAAGGCAAGAGCCATGGTGGCCGGTGCAAGCGACGTCGACTCAAGCTCAAGCGACGCGCAGTCAAGCTCAAGCAGTGAAGATGAAGACGCCGGGAGGCTCAAGGGAAAGAAGAGTGCAAGCCGAAACCTCAGTGGATTGAGCTGTGTGGCGCTTGAAGGCTTTTGTGGCATGGCTCATAGCTCAAGCATCAAGAAGAGCGAGATGGAGGACAGCGACTCCGACTCGGAGGATGAGGTAAATCGTGACCCCGACTCTTTGCTTGCTGAGATCATTAGGTTGAATGGCTTGATTGTCAACCGTGATAGTGTGTTGAGAGATGCTAAGAAGATGAGGAAAGATCTTAGGGCTCAACTTGAGAATGCTAGTGAAAAAGTAGGAGAGCTAGAGTCTAAATTGCTTGAATTGAAACTTGAGAATGACTCTTTGAAACTTGCTCCTACTATTTCTGATGATGTTGAATGCACTGAGTGTGATGCATGGTTGAATGAGATCAAGTTGCTTAATGAAAAGAATGCTTCTACTTTGGCTAAACTAGATGCTCTTAGGACTGAGTATGATGGGCTTAAGGCTACACCCACTTTGCTTGGTGCTTGTAAATCATGTACTACTATGCATGCTAAGCTTGTTGATGCTCGTTCTACCATTAGAACTTTGGAAGCTTCTTTGAAATCTCCTGTTGTCAATGCATGCACTAGCTGTGATGAAGTTACTTTGCGCAATCTTGAACATACTTCCCGTTTGGATGTCATCTATGAGGAGAATGATTACTTGAGGAAGGTGTTGGGTTGGTTGTCTGGGCAGGAGCCTCAATTGAAAATCATGATTGAGGAGTTCAAGAGAGCTGATGGTCGTGGTTTGGGTTTTGAGAAGTTGGGTGAGAAAGTGGGAGAGAACAGTGGGGAGAGTGTGTATGAGAAGTGTGTTGAGTCTAACCCCGAGTTTGAGGTGATCGAAGACATCCAAGTCCCACTTCCAAAAGCACCCAAGAACTCTTTCACACCAAAGCCCAACCACCTTTGCAACAAGCTTGACACAACCCAAGATCCACCCAAATTCCCACCCAAAACAAATGACTTCCAGAAACCGGTGAAGTTTGTGAGTGAGAAGGGTGAGAAACCTAGAGAGAAGCCAGAGCCAAAACCAAAACTCATCCCCTTCAGATGTGAGTATTGTGGCAAGGAGAGACACCTAGCAGAGTTTTGCTACAAAAGGAAGAGGGATGAGAGGCTTGCTAGGGAGCAAGCAAACCAGGATAGGTATCGCCAGTCTCATGGTATTCCTGGGCCTAGAGTGCCACTTCCACGGGGTGTGGGAAGTGTGAGGAGTGTTGGTAGAGTTGGAGCTCAGGGTGGTAGGTTCCCACAGAGAGGTGGTGGTGAGAGGTTTGTTAGGAGAGATGATGGTGTGCGTGCTGGTGAGACGTTTGGTCGGCTTGTGGTGGTTTTGCTGGACGTCCCCCTACTCGTCCTCAATACGGGTTTAAGGGAGATGATCGCAGCTTTGGGTTCCAGAGGAACTACGGACCACGTTTTCCCCCTCGTGGTGCTCGTACTCCTCCCATGGGACATGGGAAGTTTAGTGGCAAGGGAATGATGTTTGCTAACCCCTCTTTTGAGCAGATGGCTCGACACTGGTTCAACTTTCTGTGTGCTTACCCCAGTGTCGAGTCGTTAGCTCATTCTCGATCTTGTTTCTGACTACAGGCAGGACACTTGGAGAACATTTGGTTGATCGACTCCGGATGTTCCCGACACATGACCAGAGATAAGAAGTGGTTCTCCAGCCTCACCCCAGTGAAGGAAAAGATGTACATCACATTTGGGGACAATGGACGAGGAAGGGTAATTTCTGAGGGTGTGGTGCATGTGAGTGACAAGGTAACGTTGAAGAGGGTTGCTCTTGTGAAGTCTTTGGGTTTCAATTTGCTTTCAGTTTCTCAGTTGCTTGATGAGGGCTTTGAGGTGCGTTTCAAGTCTGGTGAGTCTCGTTTGCTGGATACTCGAGGTGATCTTGTTTGTATGATCTTCCTCGAGGGTCAGATTTTCAAGGCTGATTTCTCTCGTTCTTTGGGTCCTGCTCGCTGTTTGATGGCTGGTCCTTCGTCTGATTTGTGGAAATGGCATAGGTGGTTGGGTCACTTGAGCTTTGATTTGGTTTCCCGCTTGAGTGGTCTTGACCTTGTCCGAGGATTGCCGAGGTTGAAGCTTGAGAAGGATTTGGTTTGTGCTCCATGTAGGCATGGCAAAATGGTAGCCACTCCCCATCCACCCCTGACCGATGTCATGACCGAGCGTCCGACAGAGCTGTTGCATATGGACCTTGTTGGGCCAGCTCGAGTTCGCTCGGTGGGTGGGATGTGGTATGTCCTTGTTGTGGTGGACGATTACTCTCGCTATGCCTGGGTGTTTTTCTTGGAAGACATGAGTGAGACATTTGGTTTTGTTCTAGATCTGATCGTGAGGTTGAAAAACGAGAGGCATGGGAATTCCATTCGAGCTATCCGTAGTGATAACTGCTCAGAGTTCAAGAACTCTCGTTTTGATGCCCTTTGTCGTGATCTAGGTCTTGAACATCAGTATTCGACCCCTTATGTGCCCCCTCAAAATGGAGTTGTGGAAAGGAAAAATCGAACTCTTTGTGAGATGGCTAGGACGATGCTCGATGAGCACAGGACCCCTAGGAGGTATTGGGCTGAGGCGGTCAATACGGCTTGTCATGTATCTAACAGGATTTTATTGCGAGCTTTCAAGAGGAAGACCTGTTATGAGCTTATGCATGGTCGAGCACCCAAGGTGAGTCACTTTCGAGTCTTTGGCTGCAAATGCTTTATTCTTAAGAATGGAAAACTCGACAAGTTTGAGGCTAGGTCTAGTGATGGGATTTTCTTTGGATATGCTAATCATTCTAGAGCCTATAGGGTGCTTAACCTTGAGACTAACAAAATCATGGAGACTTGCGAGGTAACCTTCGACGAGACAATGCCATGTACCTCTCTTGGCTTTGAGTGTGTAGGTGATGAAGAGATGGCCGAGGACCTCTTGGAAGAGGAGAAGGATGAAGCTGGAGATGATGATGGAGAGAACCATGCACCTGAAGCTGAGTGTGTACCCACTACTTCCTCCACGACCACTACGGAGGGTGGACCGTCTACTTCATGGACAACGACGGTGCGACAAGAGGACCAGGCGAGAGAAGCTGCAGTTGAGGGGGAGGTAGTCTCGAGGCGTGAGGCTCCTCGGCGGATTCAAGAAGTGCATCCCCTATCGAGGATCATTGGGGACATCGACGAACGTACCACGCGGTCAAGATCTAAAAATTCCTCTCATTTCGCTCATGCAGCATTTGTTGCCACCTTTGAGCCCAAGGACATTGGACATGCTTTATCTGATGCAAACTGGGTCAATTCTATGCATGAGGAGTTGGAAAACTTTGAGAGGAACCAGGTGTGGGAGTTAGTTGAACCACCTCCAAATTGCCATCAAATAGGAACAAAATGGGTTTGGAAGAACAAAGAGGGTGAGAATGGGATGGTTGTGAGGAACAAGTCCAGACTTGTTGCTCAGGGTTATAGTCAGAAGGAGGGGATCGACTATGAGGAGACCTTTGCTCCTATGGCCCATCTTGAGGCAATTCGAATCCTTCTTGCCTTTGTCGTGGCTAAAGGGTTCAAGTTGTTTCAAATGGATGTGAAAAGTGCTTTTCTGAATGGGGTCATAGAGGAGGAGGTGTATGTGAAGCAGCCACCGGGGTTCGAGAGTGAGAAGTATCCACACAGGGTGTACAGGTTGAAAAGGGCTCGTATGGGTTGAAACGGGCGCCCGGGCTTGGTATGGGAGATTGAGAGGTTTTCTGTTGAGCAGAGGGTTCGTGATGGGTACCGTGGATAGGACCTTGTTTCTCCTCAAGCATGGGAATGACTTGTTGGTTGTACAGATATATGTGGATGATATTGTCTTTGGTGGCTCGTCACATAACCTTGTTGCCGAGTTTGCAGATGAGATGAGAAGAGAATTCGAGATGAGCATGATGGGCGAGTTGCAGTACTTTCTCGGGTTGCAGATCAAGCAAGTGAAGGATGGGACATTTGTACATCAGACCAAGTACACGAAAGACATGTTGAGGAAGTTCCAGATGCAAGATGTGAAGCCTATGTCGACACCCATGGGGAGTACGGCTACTTTGGATGCGGACGAGGACGGAGAACCAATGGACCAGCGGGAGTACAGGAGCATGATCGGCTCCCTCCTCTACTTGACGGCGACGAGGCCAGACATACAGTTCAGTGCGTGTCTGTGCGCTCGTTTTCAGGCTTCGTCGAGGACATCACATCGACAGGCCGTCAAGAGGATTTTCAGGTACCTACAGTCTGCCCCTGGTCTTAGCCTTTGGTATTTTTCCTCCTCGACTCTTCCCCTTCATGGTTTTTCCGATGCGGATTTTGCTGGTTGTCAAGTCGAGAGGAAGTCTACTTCTGGTTCTTGTCAGTTTCTTGGGTCCTCGTTGGTTTCGTGGTCTTCCCGCAAGCACTCTAGTGTAGCTCAGTTTACCACCGAGGCAGAGTATGTTGCAGCCGCGAGTTGTTGTTCCCAGCTGTTGTGGATTTCATACACTTTGAGAGACTTTGGTGAGGAGGGCACCCAGATCCCACTTCTTTGTGATAGCAGTAGTGCCATAAGCGTAGCGAAAAACCCAGTGCTTCATTCCATAACCAAACACATAGAAGTGAGGTACCATTTCTTGAGAGACAATGTGGAGAAAGGGACCATTGTGTTGAGTCATGATCCTACCCAAGATCAGCTTGCAGACATCTTTACAAAGCCTCTCGACCAAGCTACATTTGTGCGCTTGCGAGGGGAACTTGGGGTTTGTTTCCCATTCTAGTTGATTCTTGGGGGTTTTACTTTTGTATCATATGTATCATATCATGTTTACTTTGATGTATATACATGCTTTGCTTGATGTATAAACCATGGTAGGATAGCCATCTTGTTATATATCATGTTGCATTTGTATCAGATTGCATTTTAGGATGATGAGCTTCTTTCATATGCCTTATTTGAGTTTCTTTGGCTATTTGTGAGATATTGGTCATGTGTGTGGAGAAATGGCTATGTGAGGCTGTGCTCTAGGAATATTTGAGATGTATGTGTTGTGAGATAGCCCTTTTTGAATCAAATGTTAATCTTGACTAAATTTGATGAAATGAGCTCCACTCATGTGTAGTAGTGTATCCATGTCATGGTTTGGTCTAAATGTGCTTTCTATGCTTAGATTGTGCTTGGATGTCTTTTTCTTGCATTTGGGCCAAAGGCCGAATATCATTGTGAATGTTTAGCCTATGTTGCATTCATGGGGGAGCATAAGCTTCTTTTTGCCGCAAAGGCACTTCATGTACCATGAAATGAATTAATCTTGAAAACAAGTGTGTATACTTGAAAAATGCTCCATTCACCATGTTTATGCTTAAAATGTCTTATCTTTTAAACATGGGTGCAAAACATGTTGCATGATGTTCACCAGTGGAGAAGTCTCCTCGAAGTGGACACATGGCTCATGAGCTTTAACATGACATGCTTTGCTTTGTGGGTGTTCGCAATGATCTTTTGTTGAGAATTGGATATCCTTGTATGATCTCTGGATGATATGCATGTTTTCGGCTCGAATATGACATGGATAGGCTTTTACATTTGAAGTTAGCCATCTTTTGATAAAACTGCTCAAATTTGAAAATTTGCTTTGTCACATGCCTATATTTTCATATATTACTTGTGGCGATGCTTTGACTATGTTATGATCCATATATTTGCTCTTTGTCTCATTTCTAGCCTTTGACACTAGATTTGGCCTATTTGAGAAGCTCATGTAGATGTTTATATGCTTTGTCCTACATTCCTGCATTTTCACCTTGATTCATACATTGTCAACAAGGGGGAGAAGAGGTGAGCTTAATGCAAATTCAGAAGAGGTGAGCTAATTCAGAAGAGGTGAGCTAAAATTTGGAAGTTTGCATCCACATGTTCAGGGGGAGCTTGCATTTGTTCAGGGGGAGCTTTCTTGCTGTTTTCAGTGTGCAGTTTGTGCTTTGCTCAGCTTGTGACCTTTCTTTGCCTTTCTTTGGTTTTGGTCATGAGTTGCGCTTCTTTGTTTTTCTTTCTTTCTTTATCTGAATTTCATTTCGTGTTATGTGTTGTCAATGCACTCATCAAGGGGGACACTGAGGACCAGGAGCATCCCGGTGGTCGATGGATGACCGCTCCTCAGTGATGAGTGATTGACAACGGGTGTTGGACTGACTCTTGGCTCAGTGCGCAGGTGTAGGCTGCGGCCTAGTTCGTGTTGCTGCAGGTGAAGAATTGGCGTGAAAGGTCTTCAGCCTTGAGGGGCCTCCGGGAGATGGAGAGACAAGTAGGCTCGGTTCGAGGGACCCGGTGGACGGCCGGACTAGGTGCGGGCCACATGGTGGTGAGACGAGCAAGACGAAGTCATGGACGATCGAGCCGGTGCACAGTGGCGGTCGAGTCAAGAGGCTTGGCGGGAGGCCGGGCCGAGCACGCGGGGTTTGGTGGTTTGCCCACAAAACCATCGGAGGACGGTTTCTTGGTTTGGGCCTCAAAACCAAGTCCGAAGACCTAACACGACGGAGACGGTATCCGGGCGTGTAGGGAAGCTTCGAAGCGGAGGACACGCGGCGGGATCGCATGGCTTGCGTCGGGAGGACGTGGGGTGCGGCAAAGGCGTGGCCGTCCGATGGAAAGACCCACAAACATTACATATATGCCCCTGCATGGGTTGTATCGCCAGTAGTTGAGTTAGGGGTAGTCGAGTCATTTCCCACACCGGCGGGACCCGATATATAAGCCATGAGTGTGTGTGGATGGCTCCCTCTCTTCGCGACTTAGGGTTTCATTTCCCCCCTCCTCTTTCTCATTATGCTGGACTATTTTCTTCTTCATTTTCTCTAGGCTAGCATGAGAGCTTCATGAGAGATTTGTTGAGAGGGATGGATGCTAGGGCGGCATGCTAGACCTTGTGAATCTTTCCTGGTTTGTATAGAAGATTCGACGTTGTGATTTTCGTGGTCTTTTCATGCTTGTTTTTGGTGCCTTTGTTCTTGGTGTGGTTTCGCAGATTTGAGTGGGTTTCTCCCCGGATTTCTTTGAGGGAAACATGGATGGATGTCTTGTGCATCTTTGGGATTGATCTTGTGCCCTCAAACGCCGGGAAACCACTTCGATTCAAGGATTTTCGTTCGGAGCTCTAGCTTTTGGTGGTGTTCAAAGAATCCGCGATTCCCGGTGATTTAGGAAGTTAGGAGGCGGAATTTTAAGGGTATAGCATCCTTGTTTGACGCTTAACTTGTCCCCAAACTCTTGTCTCAACAGCTTCTACGGTTTGGGAGATCCGGTGATGGATTGGGAGAGTTGACCCTCAGAGTCAAGCAGTTTTCTGCTCTGTCCGTGTGGCGCGGACGGTCCGCGAGGCGGTGGCGGACGGTCCGCGACCTGCGTGTTCTTTGCGTGTTCGTCGTGTTCTTGCGCGCCTTTGCTTTCGATCCAGATTTGTCTTAGGTTTTCGTTGCAGCCGGTTCGCGGACGGTCCGAGCTTCAGTAGCGGACGATCCAGAACCCGCACGGACGGTCCGCCCGGTCTTCGCGGATGGTCCGTTTTTCTCGGGTCGGTTCTGGTGGTTCTGTTGTCTTTAACGGACGGTCCGTAGCTCCCGGCCGGACGGTTCGCGTGTCCCTTGCGGACTGTCCGCGCGGCCTTTGCGGACTGTCCGCACGGCCTTTGCGAACAGTCCGCCCCGCCTGGCCGGACAGTCCGCCCGAGGCTGACAGCTTGGTTCTTTGATTCGATTCCTTCCTCCTTCTTTCGTGCTTCCGCGTGTGCTTCAAAGAATCGTTCCTAAGACTTGAGGTTGATCCATAACCTTGTTGTCTTGGCGGTTGGTGTGTGATTTGATCCATCGCTTGTGTGTGACTGAGAATTGTCTAGGGTATAGGCCGGGTTCATTGAGAAGAATTTTTACTGGCTCCTATTCACTCCCCCCCTCTCTAGTCGCCATCCGATCCTTCATTGCACTTCTTGCCCTGTTTTGCATGCTAAGATTGATGAGATGCATGCTTACACTAGTTCTCTTGAGGATAAGCTGAAAGAACCCATGCCTACATCATGCTCTACCTGTGAAATGCATGCTTTGAAAAATTTGGAACTTGCACATTATGTTGATCGTTTGCAGGATGAGAATGATGAGCTGAGGAAGTTGATGGGTTTGTTGTCTGGTCATGAGCCTCAGTTGAGGATGATGATCGAGGCATTTAAGAGGCAGGATGGTGAGGGACTTGGGGCAAACAAGGTTGGTAAGGGAAGTGGAGAGAATATCCGAGAGCCACCAAAAACCCACCACAAAAATGATTTCCACCCAAAACCTAACCATCTTAGGAATCGACTAGACAAAACCCCAGCTCCACCCGTGTTTCCTACACCCACAAATGATCTCCAAAAGCCTATCAAGTTTGTGAGCACTTCCGGGAAAGTGTTCTTTGGGAAAGAAAGTGAGATGGCAAGTGAAGGGAAACCGGTGGAGGAGTTGAGTGGAGAGAAACCTAGTGAGCAGCCACATCCCAAGCCTAAGCCTAAGCTTGTGAGGTTCCATTGTGGCTATTGTGGGAGAGATGGCCATAAGGATGAGTTTTTCTTCAAGAGGAAGCGAGAGGAGAGAATGGCAAAGGAGTGGACTAACAAGGACAAGTACCACCTTTCCGATGGTGTACTTGAGCCTCGTGTGCAGATGCCCAAGGCCAAGGCGAGTGTGAGGATGATTCGGGCTTGGGGAGAGCGGAAGGCTGTTGGACGTCTTCGTCGCCTGGTCACAACGGTCGGATCGGCCGGTGTGGGGCACCGGTCGGCCGGTGCGAGCACGGACGAGCGGCTTTTGGGTTTCATGCTCGTACAGGTGCGAGGGTTGTTTCTGGAGGTCGTGGTTCTGGTGGTTGGGCTGGAGAGTTTGCAGGTGGTCAAGTTGCTAGGCGTTCTCCCTCTCGAGTTCACTACGGGGAAGGGAGGAGTCGTACCTTTGAGAAGGAGAGGAGGGACGTTCCACGAGCTTTCTTTCGTGGTTTTGGTCCTCCTCCAAGCAGAGAGGGGTGGTTTCCTCAGGGTGGTTACCGTGGTGGTGTTCGTGGAGGTAGTTTTGGTAGGAGAGATGCTTTGGTTTGTGCTAACCCTACTTTCGAGCAAATGGCTCGGCACTGGTTTTACTCTTTTGGTACTAACCCAAGTGCTGAGTTGTTTGTTCACTCACGTGCTCATTTTTGAATTTTAGGTGGGAGACTTGAAGAACATTTGGTTGATTGACTCCAGTTGCTCGAGGCATATGACCGGAGATAGGGGGTGGTTCTCAAGTCTCGTCCCGGTGGTGACAAGGAGGTACATCACTTTTGCGGACAATGGGCGTGGACGTGTGCTTTCAGAAGGTGAGATCAAAGTGAGTTACAAGATCACTCTCAGGCGTGTTGCTCTTGTTCAATCGCTGGGGTACAATCTGCTTTCTGTGTCCCAGCTGTTGGATGAGGGTTCTGAGGTGTTGTTTCGGCCAGGTGGTTCTCGGATTTTGGACTCTCGAGGGGACCTTGTCTATATGCTCGTTCCCGAGGGTTAGGTGTTTCGTGCTGATTTTTCTCAGTCTTCGGGTGTGGAGCGTTGTTTCTTGGCTGGTTCTTCGAGTGAGTTGTGGAAGTGGCATAGGAAGTTGGGTCACTTGAGCTTTGACCTTTTGTCGCGCTTGAGTAAACTCAATTTGGTCTGAGGATTGCCACGGTTGAGGCTTGAGAAAGTGTTGGTTTGTGCACCGTGTAAGCATGCCAAGATGGTAGCCTCTTCTCACCCTCCTCTCACCGATGTGATGACTGAGCGTCCATGCGAGCTGCTCCATATGGACCTTGTTGGCCCAGCTCGTGTGCGATCTGCGGGTGGGAAGTGGTGTGTCCTTGTTGTGGTGGACGACTACTTTCGGTATGCGTGGGTGTTCTTTCTTGAGGATAAGGGGGAGATATTTGGTTTTGTTCGAGATCTAGTCTTGAGGTTGAGGAACGAGAGGCACAGAGATGCCATACGAGCTATCCGCAGTGATATTGGCTCAGAATTCAGAAACTCTCGTTTTGAAACCTTTTGCCATGACTTGGGTCTTGAGCACCAGTTTTTGAGTCCGTATACGCCTCCCCAGAATGGTGTTGTGGAAAGGAAGAACAGGACCTTGTGCGAGATGGCTCGGATGATGCTTGATTAGCATAGGACTTCGAGGAGGTATTGGGCTGAGGCGGTGAATACCTCGTGCTATGTGTCAAACAGGATCTACCTCAGAGTGCACAAGAAGAAAACATGCCATGAGTTGATGCATGGTCGCACACCCAAGGTGAGTCACTTCCATGTCTTTGGTTGCAAGTGTTTCATTCTGAAGAAAGGTAGGAACTTGGATAAGGTTGAGGCTAGGTCTGTCGATGGTATTTTCTTTGGTTATGCATCTCATTATAGAGCATATCGTGTGCTCAATCTTGAAACTAACCAAATCGTGGAAACTTGCGAGGTAACCTTCGATGAGACAGAGCCACGTAGTCAGCTTGTCTTTGAGTATGCAGGTGATGATGAGCTTGGCGAGGAGATCTTTTAGGAGGAGGAGCATGAACATGGAGACGATGAAGATGGTGGTGTGGTGCCCCCGGCTGAACATGTACCCACTACTTCGACTACGGTGGTGGATGGACCCTCTCCTATACCTACCACGACAAATCAAGAACGAGGAGAAGCTGATGTTGAGGGGGAGGTAGCATCGAGGTGAGAACCTCCCCGGCGAGTACAAGTGGATCACCCAGCTTCGAGGATCATCGGCGACACTAATGAACGCACTACACGGTCGAGGGTTCGAAACAATTCGCATTTCGCTCATGCTGCATTTGTTGCTACTATTGAGCCCAAAGACATTGGATACGCACTATCTGATCACAATTGGGTTAATTCGATGCATGAGGAGTTGGAGAACTTTGAGAGGAATCAGGTTTGGGAGTTGGTTGACCCTCCCCCAGGGTGTAAGCTAATTGGTACAAAGTGGGTGTGGAAGAACAAAGAGGGAGAGAAAGGTGAGGTTGTGAGGAACAAGTCGAGGCTTGTTGCTCAAGGGTTCAGTCAGAACGAGGGGATCGACTACGAGGAAACCTTTGCTCCCGTAGCCCGTTTGGTGGCGATTAGGATCCTCCTAGCCTTTTCCGTGGCTAAAAAGTTCAAGTTGCACCAAATGGATGTGAAGAGTGCTTTTCTGAATGGTGTGTTGGAGGAAGAAGTGTATGTGAGGCAGCCTCCGGGGTTTGAGAGGGATAAGTACCCCCACCGGGTGTACAAGTTGAGGAAGGCGCTGTATGGGTTGAAGCAGGCGCCTAGAGCTTGGTAAGGTAGGTTGAGGGGGTTCTTGTTTGAGAGAGGTTTTGAGATGGGGAAGGTCAATCAGACCTTGTTTTTGCTGAGGCAGGGCAGAGATATCCTGATTGTGCAAGTGTACGTGGATGATATTGTCTTTGGTGGCTCGTCTAACTCTCTTGTTGCAAGGTTTGCAAAAGATATGAGCAGGGAATTTGAGATGAGCATGATGGGTGAGTTGCAGTTCTTCCTCGGGCTACAAATCAAACAATCAAAAGAAGGAACATTTGTGCATCAGGCTAAGTACACCAAGGACATTGTGCGGAAGTTCAAGATGGAGGACTCCAAGGCTATGACGACGTCGAAGAGTACGACTACAGCTCTTGATGCGGACGAGGAAGGTGAACTTGTGGACCAGAAGGAGTACCGAAGCATGATCGGGTCACTCCTCTACTTGACGGAGACGAGGCTGGACATATAGTTCTCGGTGTGTCTGTGCGCTCGTTTTCAAGCGTCTCCAAGGACTTCGCATCAGCAAGCGGTGAAGCGAATTTTCAGGTACTTGCGTCACACTCCCGACTTCGGCCTTTGGTACTCCACGTCCTCTTCTTTGGCGCTTCATGGTTTTTCAGACGCGGATTTTGCCGGGTGTCGGTTGGATAGGAAGTACACTTCTGGGACTTGCCAGTTTTTGGGTTCTTCTTTGGTGTCTTGGTCTTCCCGCAAACAATCGAGTGTTGCTCAATCCACTACCGAGGCCGAGTATGTTGCCGCTGCTGGTTGTTGCTCTCAGCTCCTTTGGATTTCATACACCATGAGTGACTTTGGTGAGGAGTATACCCATGTCCCACTTCAATGTGATAGCACCAGTTCCATAAGTGTTGCAAAGAACCCAGTGCTCCATTCCAAAACCAAGCACATAGAAGTGAGGTACCATTTTCTGAGAGACAACGTAGAGAAAGGAAACATAGCTTTGATCCATGTACCCACACATGACCAACTAGCCGATATTTTCACCAAACCCCTAGATCAAGCAACTTTCACTCGTTTGCGGGGGGAACTTGGTGTGTGTTTGATTTCTTGAGTTGGGTGTGTGGGAGCTCCTTTGTAGCATATGTATATCTTTCCTTTGTGCATTTCTTGCATTTGGCATGGCATATGTAACATGATGTATAAGCATCCTTGTATCTTAGATTGCATGCATTTTGTCTCATATGCAATGGTTAGGAAAAGCTTCTCCTATATACATTGTTCACCATGGAATGCTATTTATGTCTTTGTGAGCTTGTTTGGTATGCTATGGTTAGTTTGGTTTAGCTCTTGATGATCTTGATGAACATCCATTGTTGATAGCTATGTTTTTGAAAATGTCACATGTATGCGCTCTCATGTGTAAATGCCTTTACATGATCTTCACATGTTTTACTGGCTTTGCTATGCTTAATTTGTGGTTGGATAGCTAGTTTATTGATCATATGGGGCCAAAGGCTCATTTGCCATCATGAATGTTTAGCCCTCTTGCTTCATCTTGTGGAGGGGCATAAGTTCCTTTTTGTAGCAAAGACATTTCATGTACCATTTACAAATCTGAAAATTAAATGAAAAATGCTTGGAAAACATGCTCCCATGTCATATGTGCTGAATTTAATTTGCTTTGGGTGCTAAACCGTTGCATGATGCCTACCAATGAGAAGTCTCATACATAGAAGTAGGCACATGGCTCGGTGGCTTTGACATGACATGAGGTGCATGTGGGTGTTTGTGATGGTCTTATGATTAGAATGGCTGTCCTAGCATGAAGTTTGTGTGGCTTTGCCATTTTGATATGTTTTGATAATGTTAGGACTTTGCTCATGAGAGGCAAGTTTTTCGCAAAATTGCCCAAATCCATCTTAGCTTCGTCCAATGGTTGTGAAACTTGGTGATCATGTAGTTGAGATCAATACGAAGCCGTAGAGTATCTAACTTGCTCATTTGGACATGTGTAGCATTCTTTGTTGAATTTTGTCTATTTGAGAAGCTCTAGGTTGAAAGTTTTGCATTTTTGGCTTGATTCATGCATTGTCAACAAGGGGGAGAAGTTTGATCTTGAAATGGCTTGCTGGATGCATTTAGGAGGTTTTCAGGTGGTTTCGAGCCATTTCTGGGCTCTGTTGTGCACCGGTCTGACTGGTCGCGGTCACCGGTCTGACCGGAGTGAGTGCTGATCCTGTGCACATCTTAGGCACCGGTCTGACCGGTGGTGATGACCGGTCTGACCGGTGTGAGCTGAAGTTGCTGTAGCTGCCCTGTTTTCAGCTGGTTTGCATGCATTCGTCCAGGGGGAGGTGCATTGGTTAAGGGGGAGCTTGCATGTGTGCAGGGGAAGCTCTTTGTGGTTTTTCGAGCTTTGTTTCAGTGATTTGCGCTCTTTGCTTGAGCTTTGTTTTGTCTCAGATGTGTCGAGCCGTTGCCCTTGCCTAAGGGGTCCGAGACTTGTCTTCTTCAAGTGATCTTGCTCTTTGCCTTTGTTTGGCTTTCGATCGCTTGTTGGAATTTCTTTTTGTTCGTTTCTTTTCTTTTTCTTTTCTCTCTTGTTACTTTCGTGTGGGTGTTGTCAATGCACTCATCAAGGGGGAGATTGAGGACCATGTGTGGTTCGAGGACCAGTGGATGGTCGCTTCCGTGTGTGATGAGTGATTGACAACGTTGTGTGGACTGATTCTTGGCTAAGTATTGCAGGTGCAGGTTGCGGCTTGATTGGTGTTGGTGCAGGTGAAGAACAAGCGCGAAAGGTCGTCGCCGGTGAGGCCTCCAGGTGTGGAGAAGACAAGTAGGCTTCGTTCGAGGGACCCGGTGGCCAGTGGGGTAAAGTGCGGGCCGCATGGTGGCATGAACAGCAAGATGAAGTCGTGGACGGTTTCTTGGTTGAGCCTCAGAACCAAGGTCGAGCCGGGACTACGTGGGAGCCGAGTCATGAGTGGTAATTAGTGGAGGCTACACCGAGTTCGCGGGGTTTCCAGTGGTTCACCAGAAAACCACTGGGATCCTTGGTTGATCCACGAAGCCAAGACCGAAGAACCGAAGACGGTGATGCAGCAGTGCCAGACCGGTGGGTACCGGTCTAACCGGTGTGAGACGACGCAGTCTGGAGACTTAGAAGCGGAGGACACGCGTCGGGATCGCATGGCTTGCGTCGAGGCTACGCAGGGTGCGGTCGCCGGGCATCCATCCGATGGAGAAGACATGAAGACTTCCAAATCCTCCCTTGAGGGGCTTGTATCCCTAGTTATTAGGAAAGGGCATTTTAGACTTTGGGTTGCCTCCATATAACCCAAGAGGTGAGAGGATGGCCGCCAAGCCTTGAAACCCTAGTTCATTTGCTTTCCTATTTTCCCTTCCTATTTTCCTTAGGATTTCTATAGGACTAGCTTGAGAGCTTCATGGTGAGATCTTGTGAGAGGGTTGGATGATCGGGCGGCAAGCTAGACCTTGTATGAACCTTTGTCGCATGTATAGATGATTCGGCGTGGTTCCTCAAGGTTTGGATGTGTTGTTCCCGGTTGATCTTGGTGGTGATTTTCGAAGCCCTCTCTTGGTGATTTCTTTGGGTTGTTTTCAGGACCTTTTTTTTGGGGAGTTGATGGGGGAAATTTGTGGGAACCCTTCGTGGTTTTTTGGGCTGTGATTCCCCTCCCAAATCCGTGAGTGAAGGGGCTCAATTTTGGGTTTTTCCGAGTTCTAGGGTTTGTGGTGTTCTTGGCGGGATTTCTTCGATTCCTCCTTTTTAGACAAGTTTTGGTGCGATTAAACTTGGCTATGGACTCCTCATGAGGTATTCCTAATATCCCCAAAGTTTTGTTCAAGTCCGTGGAGCGATTCGGGAGATCGAGGTTTGGATTTGGGGGAGTTGACCCGCGGGTGCTGTTCATCCCGAGCTGCCCAGGCTACACCGGTCTGACCGGTGCTCTTGACCGGTCTGACCGGTGAAACCCACGGTGGGTTTTTGCTCGGGTGAACGTCTAGGTGTGTTCGCTGTTGTCCTATGTTGATGCTGTTTCGAGTTTGGGTCAGTTTGGTGGTCGGTTGGCCTGTTTGGTGCTTTGGGGCTTTCAGGTTGTGACCGGTCTAACCGGTGTGTCTCGCCGGTCTAACCGGTGTGGAGCCACTTGGTGAAAGTTGCCCAGTTTCACCAGCAGGGACCGGTCTGACCGGTGGTGCTCACCGGTCTGACCGGTGTTGGTCTGTAGACTCGAGGTTTGGTGTTCCGCTGCGTTCTTGGGTCGGAAGGTTGTGTGTTGGTTCCTAAGTCTAGTGGCACTCCAGTGGCTACGTGGGCTTGACCAACTTGGGTAGTGAATTGGAGAAGTGTGTTGGAAGCCGCGTTCATCTTGTTGGAGTTTCCATCTCCTTCGAGAAGAATTTTTATCGGCTCCCATTCACTCCCCCCCCCCTCTCTGGTTCGCCATATCGGTCCTTCAGAAATTACTCGACTACCCCTAGCTCAACTACTAGCGATACAACCCACGCAGGGGCATTTATGTAATGTTTGTGGGTCTTGCCATCGGACGGCCACGCCTTCGCCGCACCCCGCGTCCTCCCGACGCAAGCCATGCGATCCCGCCGCGTGTCCTCCGCTTCGAAGCTTCCCGACACGCCCGGATCCCGTCTCCGTCGTGTTGGGCCTTCGGAGATGGTTTTGAGGCCCAAACCAAGAAACCGTCCTCCGATGGTTTTGTGGGCAAACCACCAAACCCGGCGTGCTCGGCCCGGCCTCCCGCCAAGCCTCTTGACTCGACCACCACCGTACACCAGCTCGATCGTCCATGACTTCGTCTTGCTTGTCTCGCCACCATGTGGCCCGCACCTAGTCCCACCGTCCAATGGGTCCCTCGAACCGAGCCTACTTGTCTCTCCATCTCCCGGAGGCCCCTCAAGGCTGAAGAACTTTCGCACCCGTTCTTCACTTGCAACAACACGAACTAGGCCACAGCCTACACCTGCGCACTGAGCCAAGAGTCAGTCCAACACCCATTGTCAATCACTCATCACTGAGGAGCGGTCATCCACCGACCACCGGGACGCTCCTGGTCCTCAATCTCCCCCTTGATGAGTGCATTGACAACACACAACGCGAAATGAAATTCAGAGAAAGAAAGAAACAAGAAAGAAAAACAAAGAAGCTCAACTCATGACCAAAACCAAGGAAAGGCAAAGAAAGGTCACAAGCCGAGAAAAGCACAAACTCCACACTGAAAACAGCAAGAAAGCTCCCCCTGAACAAATGCAAGCTCCCCCTGAACATGTGGATGCACTTTTCTGAATTTTTCATTAAGCTCACCTCTTCACCTCTTCTCCCCCCTTGTTGACAATGTACGAATCAAGGTGAAAATGCAAGAATGTAAGACAAAACATATAAACATCTACATGAGCTTCTCAAATAGGCCAAATCGAGTGTCAAAGGCTAGAAATGGGACAAAGAGCACATATATGGATCATAACATAGTCAAAGCATTGCCACAAGTAATATATGGAAATATAGGCATGTGACAAAGCAAATTTTCAGATTTAGCAGTTTTATCAAAAGATGGCTCACTTCAAATGTAAAGTCCTATCCATGTCATATTCGAGCCAAAAACATGCATATCATCCAGAGATCATACAAGGATATCCAATTCTCAACAAAAGATCATTGCAAACACCCATAAAGCAAAGCATGTCATGTTAAAGCTCATGAGCCATGTGTCCACTTCGGGGAGACTTCTCCACTGGTGAACATCATGCAACATGTCTTGCACCCATGTGTGAAAGATAAGACATTTTAAGCATAAACAAGATGGATGGAGCATTTTTCAAGCATTCACACTTCTTTTTAAGTTTAATTCATTTCATGGTACATGAAGTGCCTTCGTGGCAAAAAGAAGCTTATGCTCCCCCATGAATGCAACATAGGCTAAACATTCACAACAATATCGGCCTTTGGCCCAAATGCAAGAAAAAGACATCCAAGCACAATCTAAGAATAGAAAGCACATTTAGACCAAAACGTGACATGGATACACTACTAGACATGAGTGGAGCACATTTCATCAAATTTTAGTCAAGATTAGCATTTGATTCAAAAGGGCTATCTCACAACATATATATCTCAAATATTCCAAGAGCATAGCCTCACATAGCCATTTCTCCACACTCATGACCAATATCTCACAAATAGCCAAAGAGACTCAAATAAGGCATATAAAAGAAGCTCATCATCCTAAAATGCAATATGATACAAATGCAATATGATATATAACAAGATGGCTATCCTACCATGGATTATACATCAAGTAAAGCATGTATATACATCAGAGTAAACATGGTATGATACATATGATACAAAAGTAAAACCCCCAAGAGTCAACTAGAAAGGGCAACAAACCCCAAGTTCCCCCCGCAAGCGCACAAATGTAGCTTGGTCGAGAGGCTTTGTGAAAATGTCTGCAAGCTGATCTTGGGTAGGGACATGGCTCAACACAATGGTCCCTTTCTCCACATTGTCTCTCAAGAAATGGTATCTCACTTCTATGTGTTTGGCTGCGGAGTGAAGCACCGGGTTTTTCGCTACGCTTATGGCACCGGTGCTATCACAAAGAAGTGGGATCGCGGTGCACTCCTCACCAAAGTCTCTCAAAGTGTATGAAATCCACAACAACCGGGAACAACAACTCGCGGCCGCAACATACTCGCCTCGGTGGTAGACCGAGCTACACTAGCGCTTGCGGGAAGACCACGAAACCAACAAGGACCCAAGAAACTGACAAGAACCAGAAGTAGACTTCCTCTCGACTCGGCAACCAGCAAAATCCGCATCAAAAAAACCATGAAGTGAAAGAGTCGAGGAGGAAGAATACCAAAGGCCAAGACCAGGGGTAGACTGTAGGTACCTGAAGATCCTCTTGACGGCCTGTCGATGTGATATCCTCGGCGAAGCCTGAAAACGAGCGCACACACACACACAGTGAACTGTAGGTCTGGCCTCGTCGCCGTCAGGTAGAGGAGGGAGCCGATCATGCTTCGGTACTCCCGATGGTCCACTGGTTCTCCGTCCTCGTCCGCATCCAAAGTAGCCGTACTCCCCATGGGTGTCGACATAGGCTTCACATCTTGCATCTGGAACTTCCTCAGCATGTCTTTCGTGTACTTGGTCTGATGTACAAATGTTCCGTCCTTCACTTGCATGATCTGCAACCCGAGAAAGTACTGCACTCGCCCATCATGCTCATCTCGAATTCCCTGCTCATCTCATCTGCAAACTTGGCAACAAGGTTATGTGACGAGCCACCAAAGACAATATCATCCACGTATATCTGCACAACCAACAAGTCATTTCCATGCTTGCAGAGAAACAAGGTCCTATCCACGGTACCCATCACAAACCCTCTGCTCAAAAGAAAACCTCTCAATCTCCCATACCAAGACCGGGGCTCCTGTTTCAACCCATACAGAGCCCTTTTCAACCTGTACACCCTGTGTGGATACTTCTCACTCTCGAACTCCGGTGGCTGCTTCACATACACTTCCTCCTCTATGACCCCATTCAGAAAAGCACTCTTCACATCCATTTGAAACAACTTGAACCCTTTAGCCACGGCAAAGGCTAGAAGGATCCGAATTGCCTCAAGATGGGCTACAGGAGCAAAGGTCTCCTCATAGTCGATCCCCTCCTTCTGACTATATCCCTGAGCAACAAGTGTGGACTTGTTCCTCACAACCATCCCATTCTCTCCTTATTTGTTCTTCCAAACCCATTTTGTTCCTATAGGATGGCAATTTGGAGGTGGTTCAACTAACTCCCACACCTGGTTCCTCTCAAAGTTTTCCAACTCCTCATGCATAGAATTGACCCAGTTTGCATCAGATAAAAGCATGTCCAATGTCCTTGGGCTCAAAGGTGGCAACAAATGCAGCATGAGCGAAATGAGAGGAATTTCTAGAGCTTGACCGCGTAGTACGTTCATCGATGTCCCCAATGATCCTCGATAGGGGATGCACTTCTTGAATCCGCCGGGGAGCCTCACGCCTTGAGACTACCTCCCCCTCAACTTCAGCTTCTCTCGCCTGGTCCTCTTGTCGCACCGTCGTTGTCCATGAAGTAGACGGTCCACCCTCCATAGTGGTCGTAGGGGAAGTAGTGGGCACACACTCAGCTTCATGCGCATGGTTCTCTCCATCATCATCTCCAGCTTCATCCTTCTCCTCTTCAAAGAGGTCCTCAGCCATCTCCTCATCACCTGCACATTCAAAGCCAAGAAAGGTACATGGCATTGTCTCGTCGAAGGTTACCTCGCAAGTCTCCATGATTTTGTTAGTCTCAAGGTTAAGCACCCTATAGGCTCTAGAATGATTAGCATATCCAAAGAAAATCCCATCACTAAACCTAGCCTCAAACTTGTCGAGTTTTCTCTTCTTAAGAATAAAGCATTTGCAGCCAAAGACTCGAAAGTGACTCACCTTGGGTGCCCGACCATGCATAATCTCATAACAGGTCTTCCTCTTGAAAGCTCGCAATAAAATCCTGTTAGAGACATGACAAGCCGTAGTGACCGCCTCAGCCCAATACCTCCTAGGAGTCCTCTGCTCATTGAGCATCGTCCTAGCCATCTCACAAAGAGTCCGATTTTTCCTTTCCACAACTCCATTTTGAGGGGGCACATAAGGGGTCGAATACTGATGTTCAAGACCTAGATCACGACAAAAGGCATCAAAACGAGAGTTCTTGAACTCTAAGCCATTATCACTGCGGGTAACTCGAATAGCATTCCCATGCCTCTCATTTTTCAACCTCACGATCAGATCTCGAACAAAACCAAATGTCTCACTCTTGTCTTCCAAGAAAAACACCCAGGCATAGCGAGAGTAATCGTCCACCACAACAAGGACATACCACTTCCCACCCACCGAGCGAACTCGAGCTGGCCCAACAAGGTCCATATGCAACAGCTCTGTCGGACGCTTGGTCATGACATCGGTTAGGGGTGGATGGGGAGTGGCTACCATCTTGCCATGCCTACACAGAGCACAAACCAAATCCTTCTCAAACTTCAACCTCGGCAATCCTCAGACAAGATCAAGACCACTCAAGCAGGAAACCAAATCAAAGCTCAAGTGTCCCAACCACCTATGCCATTTCCACAAATCAAAAGAAGGACCGGCCATCAAACAGTGAGCAGGACCCAAAGAACGAGAGAAATCAGCCCTGAAAATCTGACCCTCGGGGATGATCATACAAACAAGATCAGCTCGAGAATCCAGCAAATGAGACTCACCAGACTTGAAACGCACCTCAATGCCCTCATCAAGCAACTGAGAACCAAAAGCAAATTGAAACCCAAAGACTTCACAAGAGCAACCCTCTTCAACGTTACCTTGTCACTCACATGAACTACACCCTCAGAAATCACCCTTCCTCGTCCATTGTCCCCAAAAGTGATGTACATCTTTTCCTTTACTGGGGTGAGGCTGGAGAACCACTTCTTATACCTGGTCATGTGTCAGGAACATCCGGAGTCGATCAACCAAATGTTCTCCAAGCATCCTGCTTGTAGTCAGAAACAAGAACGAGAATGAGCTAATGACTCGACATTGGGGTTAGCACAAAGAAAGTTGAACCAGTGTCGAGCCATCTGCTCAAAAGAGGGGTTAGCAAACATCATTCCCTTGCCACGTAACTTCCCATGTCCCATGGAAGGAGTACGAGCACCACGAGGGGGAAAACGTGGTCCGTAGTTCCTCTGGAACCCAAAGCTGCGATCATCTCCCCTAAACCCGTATCGAGGATGAGTAGGGGGACGTCCAGCAAACCCACCACGAGCCCGACCAAACCTCTCACCAACACGCACACCATCATCTCTCCTAACAAACCTCTCACCACTACCTCTGTGTGAGAACCTACCACCCTGAGCTCCAACTCTACCAACACTCCTCACACTTCCCACACCCCGCAGAAGTGGCACTCTAGGCTCAGAAATACCATGAGACTGGCGATACCAGTCCTGGTTTGCTTGCTCCCTAGCAAGCCTCTCATCCCTCTTCCTCTTGTAGCAAAACTCTGCTAGATGTCTCTCCTTGCCACAATACTCACACCAGAAGGGGATGGGTTTTGGTTTTGGCTCTGGCTTCTCTCTAGGTTTCTCACCCTTCTCACTCACAAATTTCACCGGTTTCTGGAAGTCATTTGTTTTATGTGGGAATTTGGGTGGATCTTGGGTTGTGTCAAGCTTGTTGCAAAGGTGGTTGGGCTTTGGTGTGAAAGAATTCTTGGGTGCTTTTGGAAGTGGGACTTGGATGTCTCCGATCACCTCAAACTCAGGGTTAGACTCAACACACTTCTCATACACACTCTCCCCACTGTTTTCTCCCACTTTCTCACCCAACTTCTCAAAACCCAAACCACGACCATCCGCTCTCTTGAACTCCTCAATCATGATTTTGAATTGGGGTTCCTGCCCAGACAACCAACCCAACACCTTCCTCAAATAGTCATTCTCCTCATAGATGACATCCAAACGGGAAGTTAGTTCAAGATTGCGCAAAGTAACTTCATCACAGCTAGTGCATGCATTGACAACAGGAGATTTCAAAGAAGCTTCCAAAGTGCTAATGGTAGAACGAGCATCAACAAGCTTAGCATGCATAGTAGGACATGATTTACAAGCACCAAGCAAAGTGGGTCTAGCCTTAAGCTCATCATACTCAATACTAAGAGCATCTAGTTTAGCCAAAGTGGAAGCATTTTTCTCATTAAGCAACTTGATCTCATTCAACCATGCATCACACTCAGGGCATTCAACATCCTCAGAAATAGTAGGAGTAAGTTTCAAAGAGTCATAAGTTTCAATTCAAGCAATTTAGACTCTAACTCTCCTACTTTCTCACTAGCATTCTCAAGTTGAGCCCTAAGTTCTTTCCTCATCTTCTTAGCATCTCTCAACACACTATCACGGTTGTCAATCAAGCCATTCAACCTAGTGATCTCAGCAAGCAAAGAATCGGGGTCACGATTTACCTCATCCTCCGAGTCGGAGTCACTGTCTTCCTTCTCGCTCTTCTTGCTGCTTGAGCTATGGGCCATGCCACAAAAGCCTTCAAGCGCCACACAACTCAATCCACTGAGATTCCGGCTTGCACTCTTCTTGCCCTTGCGCCTCCCGGCGTCTTCATCTTCACTGCTTGAGCTTGACTGTGCGTCGCTTGAGCTTGAGTCGACATCGCTAGCATCGGCCACCATGGCTCTTGCCTTGTCCTTCTTGTAGCCGCCCTTGCTCGGTCGCCGCTTGTCCTTGTCCTTGCTCTTGGACTTGCTGAAGTGCTTGCCCTTGGAGGCGTACTTGTCTTCACGCCTCGGGTGTGCCTTGTACTCGCTCATCTTGTACTTGTTCTCCTCCTCTTCCGGGCACTCGGCGATGAAGTGTCCACGTTTGCCACACTTGTAGCATGTCCCCGAGCTCCGCCTCGCATTCCTCCGACTCTCATGTAGTCGATCAAACCTCCTTTCAGAGCAAGGCCAGCTCCTCCTCGCCCAGCACATCAAACTCCTCATCTGGAATAGACATGAGAGAAGACAAGGAAAACTGTCGACAGGAAGGGTTAGCTTTGCCCTTTGATCCGCCCACAAGATCAAGACTATGATCAGTCGAGCCCTCATGCTTGCATTGCAACTTCTTGTCAACCTCAGCCGACTTGAGCATAGAAAAGAGGTCATCCAACTCAATAGTCAAGTATTGCCCGGACTTCTTGATGGCCTCAACCTTAGCACCCCAAACATTTGGGTCCAAAATATGCAAGAGCTTCAAAGCTTGATCATGCTCAGTGTAAGGGAAATCCTCAACATTGGCCTTCATGTTGTTCACGATGGTTGTGAACCTCTAAAACATCGCATCAATGTCCTCACCGAGAAGTTGAGTGAAGTTCTCATATTGCATCCGTTAAGAGACAAAGAGGCGAGCCTTCGCATGGTTATCACCACCATGAGCAACCAACAACTTCTCCCAAATTTGCCAAGAAAGATTCAAATGGTGAACACGCTCAAACTCGGGATCACACAAGCTTCGGAACAAGTGATCGACGGCTTTTGCATTTGCCTCATACTTCACCTTAGCACCGGCATCGATCACCATAAGAGTATGGATGTTTGCCGGAATAGCATAGGTCTTGTCAAGCACAATGAAATCCAACAACTTTCCACGAAGAAAGATCATCATACGAGCCGCCCACTTGTGGTAACCCTTCCCATCGAAGTGCGGCGGACCACCCCGCTCAACGTATGCCATCTTAGGATTCAAGACTTGTCAAAGTCACAAAGAATCCGGCACCAAGCTCTGATAACAATTGAAGGATCGGATGGCGACTAGAGAGGGGGGGAGTGAATAGGAGCCGGTAAAAATTCTTCTCAAAGAATCCGACCTATACCCTAGACAAATCCCGGTCACACATGAGCGATGGATCGAATCACACACCAACCGCCAAGACAGCAAGGTTATGGATCAACCTCAAGTCTTAGGAACGATTCCTTGAAGCACACGCTGAAGCACGAAAGAAGGAGGGAGGAATCGAACCAAGGAACAAAGCTTCTAGGCTGCGGCGATCGTCCCGGCCGGGTGGGGGCGGGCGTCCGCAAAGCCCACACGGACAGTCCGGCCAGGTGCCGCGGACAGTCCGCAAGGACCACGCGTACCGTCGGGCCAGAAGCCACGGACCGTCCGTTAAAGCCAACAGAACCAATAGAACCGACCCGAGCAAAACGGACCGTCCGCAAAGACTAGGCGGACCGTCCGCGCGGGTTCCGGACCGTCCGCTACTGAAGCTCGGACCGTCCGCAAACCGGCTGCAATGAAAACCTAAACCAAAACTGGATCAAACGGAAACAAACCAAGAACACGAATAACACCACGACGAACTGTCAGGCCGCGGACCGTCCGCCACACCCCCGCGGACCGTCCACGCCTTGCGGACAGAGCAGAAAACTGCTTGACCTCGAAGGTCAACACCTCCAATCCATCACCGGATCTCCCAAATGGTAGAAGTTGTTGAGACAAGAGTTTGGGGACATGAAAAGCATCAACCAAGGATGCTATACCCCAAAAATTTCGCCTCGTAACTTCCTAAATCACCGGGAATCGCGGATCCTTTGAACACCACCAAAAGCTAGAGCTCCGAACGAAAATCCTTGAATCGAAGTGGTTTTCCGGCGTTTGAGGGCACAAGATCAATCCCAAAGATGCACAAGACATCCATCCATGTTTCCCTCAAAGAAATCCGAGGAAAAACCCACTCAAATCCGCGGAACCACACCAAGAACAAAGGCACCAAAAACAAGCACGAAAAAGACCACGAAAAACACAACGCCGAATCTTCTATACAAACCAGGAAAGATTCACAAGGTCTAGCATTCCGCCCTAGCATCCATCCCTCTCAACAAATCTCTCATGAAGCTCTGATGCTAGCCTAGAAAAAAATGGAGAAGAAAATAGTCCGGGAAACTGAGAAAGAGGAAGGGGAAATGAAACCCTAAGTCGCGGAGCCAGAGGGCCATCCACACACACTCATGGCTTATATATCGGGTCCCGCCGGTGTGGGAAATGACTCGACTACCCCTAGCTCAACTACTAGCGATACAACCCATGCAGGGGAATTTATGTAATGTTTGTGGGTCTTGCCATCGGACGGCCACACCTTCGCCGCACCCCGCGTCCTCCCGACGCAAGCCATGCGGTCCCGCCGCGTGTCCTCCGCTTCGAAGCTTCCCGACACGCCCGGATCCCGTCTCCATCGTTTTGGGTCGTCGGACTTGGTTTTGAGGCCCAAACCAAGAAACCGTCTTCCGATGGTTTTGTGGGCAAACCACCAAACCCCGCATGCTCGGCCCGGCCTCCCGCCAAGCCTCTTGACTCGACCGCCACCGTATACTAGCTCGATCGTCCATGACTTCGTCTTGCTCGTCTCGCCACCATGTGGCCCGCACCTAGTCCCCCCGTCCACCGTGTCCCTCGAACCGAGCCTACTTGTCTCTCCATCTCCCGGAGGCCCCTCAAGGCTGAAGACCTTTCGCGCCCGTTCTTCACCTGCAACAACACGAACTAGGCCGCAGCCTACACCTGCGCACTGAGCCAAGAGTCAGTCCAACACCCGTTGTCAATCACTCATCACTGGGGAGCGGTCATCCACCGACCACCGGGACGCTCCTGGTCCTCAGCTTGCATATGTGCAGGGGGAGCTCTTTGTGTTGTTTGAGCTCTTAGTGTTGTTCGAGCTTTGGATTGGTGGCTGGTGCTCTTTGCTTGGGCATGGTTTTGTCTCGGATGTGTCGAGACATTGCCCTTGCCTAAGGGGTCCGAGACTTGTTCTTCTTCAAGTGATCTTGCTCTTTGCCTTTCCCTTCGCTTTCGATCGCTTGTTGGAGTTTTCTTTTAGTAGTTTCTTTTCTTTTCCTTTCTCTTTGGTTACAAATCATGTGTGTTGTCAATGCACTCATCAATGGGGAGATTGAGCACCATGTGTGGTTCGAGGACCGGTGGATGGTCGCTTCCTGGTCTGATGAGTGATTGACAACGTTGTGTGGACTAAGTCTTGGCTAAGTATTGCAGGTGCAGGTTGCGGCTTGACTGGTGTTCGTGCAGGTGAAGAACAAGCGTGAAAGGTCGTCACCAGTGAGGCCTCCAGGTGTGGAGAAGACTAGTAGGCTTGTTTCGATGGACCAGGTGGCCAGCGGAGTCAAGTGCGGGCCGCAAGGTAGCAAGAATAGAGGGACGAAGTCACGGACGGTTTCTTGGTTGAGCCTCAAACTAAGGTCGAGCCTGGACTACGTGGGAGCCGAGTAATGAGTGGCGATTTGTGGAGGCTACGCTGAGTTCGCGGGGTTTGCAATGGTTCACCAGAAAACCACTGGGTTACAAAGTTGAACCACAAAACCGAGGCCGAATACTCGACGAGGAGGTGCGGCCACCCAGGCTGTTGAACTGCCCAGGAGGGGCGGTCAGACCACCTGGGCCGGTATAATCACCCAGGGGGGGCGGTCTGACCGCCCAGGTCACTGCCGCCGAGAAGCTTTGAAGCGGAGGACACGCGTCGGGATCGCAAGGCTTGCGTCGAGGCTAAGCAAGGTTGCGGTCGCTGGGCATCCGTCCGATGGAGAAAATCTGAAGACTTCCAAATTCGCCTTTGAGGGGCATGTATCCCTAGTTATTTAGTAAGGGTAGTTTGATCTTTTGGGTGCCTCCATATATACTCTTGAGGGGATGGATGGCAGCCAATTTTGGGAACCCTAGCTCATTTGTTTTCTCATTTTCGTTCTCATTTTCCTCTAGTTTTCTAGGACTAGCTTGAGAGCTTCATGTGAGATCTAGAAAGAGGGATGGATGATCGAGTGGCAAGCTAGACCTTGTATGAACCTTCATGGTATGTATAGATGATTCGGCGTGGTTCCTCAAGGCCTTGTGTTGCCTTTCCCATCCTCCTTTTTTGTGATTTTCGGAGCTCTTTGTTGTGATTTTTGTGGCAGAGTTTTGAGGATGATTTCTTGCGGGATTCTTGTTTGGGTGTCAAGTATGAGGACCTTGTGCCTCTTTGGTTGGTGACCTCTCCCCATGAACCCCCTTGCATCGGTCTCGATTTGGTGGTTTTTCGAGTTGCTCGAGTTCTTGACCTAGAGGGCCTAAATCCACGATTTCCTTTGATTGTGAGCATTTCGGGTTGATTCCTTTGAGGAAGAGGTTGCCTAGAAGGTAACCCAGCCATCCCCGAAGTTTAGATGCAATCAGTGGGGTGATTCAGGAGATCGAGCGATGGGGTGTTGAGGGTTGACCCGCAGCCAGGTTTTTTGGGTGGGGCGGTCTAGCCGCCTCGGGGGGCAGTCTAACCTCCCTAGGTCATCCTGGTGAAGGTTTTGATTTTGCCGGATTTTCCTCTATGAATTTGTTCACCTTGATCAGTGGAGTGTTTAGGTGAAATCTCGGTTCGTTTCGGTGATGTTTGCTAGGAGTTCTTGCTCGGAGTTCTTTGCTGGGTACAACAGGTTAGACCGCCCCTGGTAGCCGATCTAACCGCCCCTAGGCCCCGTGGTGAAGTTTTGGTTTTCACCAAGATTTCCTGATAGCCAGCTTGGCCTTGATCAGAGATTTCTTCTCGTGAAACTGTGAGGTGTTTTGGTGCTCGGAAGAGGACTTTCGGAGGAATTCACGGTCACCAGGTGGAGGCGGTCTAACCGCCCCCCATGCCAGGTCTGACCGCCCCCTCCAGACAGCCGGCTCCCGAGTTGTTTCCGCTGCTGTGTGCGTGTAGGAGTTGAGGATGTTGGTAGAGTTTGTTCCTAGGACTAGTAGAACTTCAGTGGCTACGTGGTTTTGGCAAACGAAAGGTAGAAGTGCACAGTGTGTGATTTTGGGTGTCGGACTGAGCGAGTTCATCTTGTTGGAGTTGCTATCTCCTTCGAGAAGAATTTTTATCAGCTCCCATTCACTCCCCCCTGGTCGCCTAATCGGTCCTTCACACGAGTATGTCTGATGACGCCCTCTTTCTTTGACGTTGTCTCGACCTGCCAAAAGCCTGCTTTTATTACATCTTTGCTCGACCTCCCTATTGGTCAGCATTCTGACCTTCCTTGAAGGTGTTACCTAATTCCGATCAGGTCGGCGGTTCTTCAAGCAGTGACAGCGCCTTGTCTTCACTTCAAGACCCTGGACCTTCTCTCCAGAAGCTTGATGTTCGCCTTCGTACGCGCTCAGGAGGATTTTCTTTTTGATCCCCGTGCACCCTACACGACCTCCCCGGCACCACGTATTTACTTCGCATCGACGTGGCTTCATCTCCGCCGCTATGCCTACACGTAGAATGGGGGCTTGAGAGACATGGGTACCCATGGGTCCCCATCGACCAGGGTCCCGGAGGTCTTTGTCATGTGGACTCGACATACTAGAAGCCCCGCTAACCTGCAAGTCGACCCAGAGACCTTATCCACAATCCCGACGGTCTTCGAAGACCTTGGACGACCTCATCCAGCCTCCAGAAGACCTGCCGGGCTTGTGGCGCAAGTTTCTCCCCTAGATCGTGGTGCGCCGCCGCCAGTAGGTCCGAGGATCACGACATCCCCTTTGTAATCACGGTATGAAACCTTCATAATCCATAACCGACCCTGATGAGGGTCCACCGTCCTCGAATGGAAACCCTAGCCCGCTGGCCATATAAGGCGTCCTAGAGCTCCATTCGAGGGGACTTCCCCATTCATGCATAATCCCACCACACTAGACGTAGGGTTTTACTCTCCGGAGGCCTAAACCAGTCTGAACCCACCGTGTCCTTGCCATTCTCTCCGAGTTCTGAGTTCCACCTAAGAACAACCACCTACGCTCTTAGGTCCCGATCCCCCATTAGTCAACCTACAACTGCTTGGGCAGCCCCCTAGCGGATCTGCGAGGTCTCACTGCCTGACAGTCCGCAATCAAATATTTGTAACATGTATTTCTCCGTCGTAATTAGTCCAAATTTGATTATTTTTTGTACAGTTTTCTAAAATCATCGTGTTTTCATTATTTTCATTGTTTAGTGATTATTCCATTTCTTGAACAATGTTTATATGCCTTATCTTGTTCTATGTAAGTACAACATATAAATAATATTTGTTTTCCATACCTCCTGTAATGAAACTTTGTATTTTCGTAATCTTAAGGTGAATCACAAGGTTTTGTTAAGTGTTCAAATGCATATGAGTTCGAATATGTTGCATAGTGTGGAAAACTTCAATGTTCAAGGAACATTCTAGGAAACTATGTGAGAGATGTAGATATTTGTACACAAGTATATTATTCCTTCATCAAAACCATTTAAAATTTTGAAGACAAGTTTAGGTACCCAAATTATGTTGGCAAGTCAATTTGTAGATTTTTTAGAGCACACTAAGTGTTAGTAGAATTATTGCATCATTAACATGGGATGTAAAAACGGATTCTAAGAATCTTGGGCACACATGTGTGACTGCTGATATTTTATTCAAATACTAAATGTCTAAATACAAATTGTTCGTATTTTTATGATTTTTAGGTGCGGTTTTATGGGCTCTAATATTTTAGGGAAGCACGTTTCATTCGAAAGAAAATAGTGGCTGGCCCATGCGTCAGCGTCAGTGTGACAGAACCTCTCAAATTAATTCCATATTATTGCCTCAACCACTCCTCTTGGCCATTAGGCAATAATATAGAAGTAACTTGTCGTCTCTGCCGGGTCAAACCCGGTAAATCACTTACATCACAGGATCGACAAATGTACATCAAAACTCACACGAAGGCGAGTCTAGAGATAAACAAGTCACAAGTTGTTACATAACATCCTTCAAAGGTTCAGTATTACAAACCAAGTCTTTTGCATATAGGTAAATGGTTCAGAGTTCGAAACACGGCGGAATAAAGTACTAAACGACAAAGGCAACATCACACGAGGCCATCTGTGATGCCACTAGGCACTGTCCTCCTCCCACTCGTACTCCCAACCGGGTGGGAGAGAACCAGGCCACGGAAAGCCATCATCACATACATCATCACCTGAAAAGCATCAACAAAAGCAAGGCTAAGTATACTAATACTCAGCAAGACTTAACCGTCGGGTGATTGGAAAATCACCAACTCTCTAGACATGCAAGGCTTTATGGCTGTTGGGTTGTTTTGCTGAAGAGTAACAAAGAGTATGTCCTTACTTTCAAATTTTAGCTCCAAATTCTATTCATTTAACCATTACTAGATTAGCCAACTAATTCAAGTAAGGGTTGTGCAATACAAATTAAACAAGTATACAAATTCCTTCTCAATTCCATCATTAAGGGACATAGAGTGGATGGTTAAGCAGTCTCAGATAACGGTGAGAGGCCGACGATCGATCGATTAATAACCTTGCAAGGTGGACCTAAACATACGGGAGAATGCATACCCCAAGAATGTCAAAATAAACCAAAGGGGTGGGGTATACACCAACCAGGCGGTTCCCTACCGTCCTCAATTCGGGATCAAGTCCACTATCCCCGGTACAAGGTTACCCGGTCACGGTATCTGACAGCCCGGATCCACCTATGTACCACAGCCTAGTATCTGGGGATCACTCCCGAGTTTAGTGGTAGAGAGTTTCCTTGCCGGATTAGGAAAGTACTAAGCTTACCGGTCCCATTCCCGACAAATGTTTAGTACGTTCAAAAGCTTAACCACTGACATCTATTGACCGGAGTCGTTCCCATGCTCTTACCACATGAGCCGATAAGTTCAACAAATCTTATGATTCCAACATAAGAGACCTATAGCTCGCGAGTGACGGTCATCACTTGACTTCTACCGCGGTCCTAAGCATGGCAACTAGCGACTTGACATGCTAGTATTTGAACATAGGAACCTAGGATCATGCATCTAAGGTTTCAATTCAACTCCTGAACGTAAATGCACAAGCATCACATAGAAGGAAAAGTTGCAGGAGTTATGCTCCGGGGCTTGCCTTCACTGGCAAAGTCAGACACGAAATCCTCCGAACTTTGGTTCCGGTCTTGTTGCACTTCCACCACGTTCACTTCCCCCTCAGCTGGTTCTCCTTCAGACTCAGGCACGAGCTTGTAGTTTCCGTCGGGAAGTTCTATACGATATGCAGATGCATTATGATTCAAGTATACAAACTTAAGAACTTAAATTCAGTTCTGAATTCAGAGATAAACATAGGTGTTTTTGTTGGCCATATTCACCTTAACAAGTTTTTAATAAACTTTTCTTCACCAAGGATAAGTGGATGGGTGTGAAACTTTATTCTTGTTTAATGGTGACTGTGTACACATATAAGCTCATTAGTTAAGTAAGCTTCACTAAAGTGATTTGGGGTTGTCCATAGATGATTTGATGGATCCCAAGTTTGAATTTAAGTTGCAAATGGAAGTATGTTTGTTTTCCCTTTATTTTGCTCGTTCAAAGCTTGATTTCTTAGGGAATTAATTCAGGCAAATATATAAACAAACTGACCAGGAAATTTTAACAGCATGCAAATAATAGGAACACATAAATTCTGGCAAAACATGAGGCAAAACAAAGCTACAGAACAATTATGATAAATGTAACAAGTTTAAGTTACTAGGAGCATGAATAAATCATAAAACAAAATATACATAGCATCTGAGGCTATAACTTGGCACACAACATGATAAAGACATATTTAGCTCACACACCAAAAATTACATCCATTGCTGCAGTAAAAATTAGGATTTAAATTTAACTCAAACTAACCACCATAAATTAGCAGGGCAATCTACATATGTCAAAAATTCATCTCTGATTCATGAAATATACTAATAAGCATTGCAGAGCTACAGCAAAAAATTGGAAGGCATTTGATCAACAGATAAATTTAAACAATTCATAAATGGAGAACAGGCTGAAATCAATATAAATTCATAACTGAAGATATACACATGATTTAAGTACCTTCTTTATACACAATGCCAGGAATGATAATATTGACAACATATCCAAAATTCACATCCATAGCATTTATATATTTCAAGTTATTTCAAATTTACTCAAACTGATTAATCAAAATCATTTAAAATTTACACTGAAATTTGAAAACTCCCTTTCTAGAAAAGTTAGGTTTCCTCACAAAGATTCCAGAATAGTTGAGTTTGTGTTTTTATGATTTTCCTATGATTTTATATCGATTTTACAAGACTCAGACTTTTAACCCTAGATCTGAAGATGTCATTTTGCAGCAAGGCCCCCCGATCAAAAACTAAGATTACAATCGGGTCCCCGGCGGCGGAGCAAGGCTGGCCAGCAGCGAGGGACGGCCGGACTCCGGCGAGTGAGCGGCTAGGGTGGGGGTTTGAACTCACCCTCGGTCACTTGGTGGGGTTGGTTCAGCCGGAAGCGGCCCCGGCGACGGTCGGCAGTGAGGGAGGCGGCGGTCGGCCGCGGCGGCCGCAATGCCGGTGAGCAAGGGGCGGGTCGTTCGGCCAATGCACGTGCATGGCGGGGTCCAAGGGGTGCGGGTGGAGGCCACTTCGACGCTTGAACTTGAGCGGGGGCGGCGCACGGTGGGGCGCACCGGCGAGCTCCAACCGGTGGCGACGGCGAGCGCGGAGGGGCGGCTGCGAGCCGCGCCCAAGCTAACCGCGAGGCGGGAGGAGTGCATGGGGCATCGGGCGGGTCTAATGGTGCGCATGCACGCTAGGTGGCTCGGTCGGTTGGGCCTCGGCGCGTGGCCACCACGACGGCGTGCGCACGGCGCGGCCCGGTCGACGGCGGCGCGCGCATGCGGGCGCGCGGGCGCGAGGCCGTGGGCCGGCCACGTTGACCGACACGTGGACCACACCGTGACGGCGTACGGACGGCGGGGTGGTGTGGGCCCGGCGCGGGGGCGCCGGCGCGGCGCCGACGGCGTGACGTCGCGCGCGGAGTGCGCTCCGGCGTTCTAGCCCATTTTCAATTTGCTGAACCCTACTTTGACCGATTCAAACTCAAAAACTTTGAACTAAAGTTCAAATTCGCCAAATACGAAAGTTGTAGACCAGATAACCCTCTCCAACTTTCGTAAAGGCCGACCTATCAAATTCTCAACAGATTCGGAGATAAACTTGTTTGAAGTTGCAGATTTATATGGTTCGGTCAAACTGTTCAGCAGAGCTTTGACTGAGTTTTTGAGGGCCCAAACCTCAAGATTTGAAACGCCAGTAATTGAATGAAATGTGTTCCCGAAAAAACTGAGCAACTTTGGTATTGGCCGATTTTGAAGTTCTATAGTGAAATTTTGAGAACGCGCAAGAAAACCAATCCAGCCTTTAAGGATCACTTAGGGTTTGGCCGTGGTTTGGGATTTTGACCAAGGTCTTTTGTGCAAATGTGTGGCCAAAAAGGTCAAACATGCTTAGGGGCTAATTAACCTTGATTAACAAAGCTAGGTAATGTCATTATCACAATTAAACATCAGGGATGTTACAGTCAATAGCCAAAATAAAAAGATAACCGCTGCCCGCCCGCCAGACCCAACTCCCAACAAAGGCGATGCGGGTTCACCAACCATCATCGCCTATGACATTGGCCCACTCGTCGGCGTCAGAAGGCAAACCGTGTGTGGGTTGCTCAAAATTTCCCAACTATATTGACTATAATGTCCATGGAATTCCAATTGCTGCACAGAGTCGTCAAGGGCACGCCAGTAGTTTCATTAAACATAGTTATGTGCGTCGTTCATATTCGGCTCCTCGCTAGACAGATCCACAGCGCCCGCACTCTCCCCACCGCCACCACCCGCCCCGCTCGCCTTCGCCGCTCTCTCCCCGCCGCAGCACTGCTCTTCTCCAGCCCCATTGTTCCCTGCATGAAGACGATGACGAGGACATGGTTACTGGCATGCGGACGTACGTCTTCCCGGCCAACCTAAAGACAGTTAACGCGGATCCGTCGACGTCGTCCCCGGCCACGACGACGAGCCAGCCACCTCAAGCCACGAGCCGACACGAATCCGGCCCCTCCGACCAACACGAGAACAACTACTTCATTCGCGACAGAGGTTAGTCCTACTTGAGCCCCCAATGCCCTCTCTCGCCTCAGCCACAAAACCTGCTATATATTCATGTTAATGTGGATTAGGGAGACATGACTTGATACTTCATCTCATTAGATGGAGGTATTGCAGCTCAGTGTCAACAAGAGAAGGCTCAACAACAGCAGCAGCAGTGGCAGATCAGCAACACTACGCAGTAGGAGTGTCGACAACTACCAGAGGAGCCCAGGCAAACTCTGCCTAAGCAGCTGCTGCAACGTGAGGATAATCAACAGACGAAACTGCAGCCTCTCCAGCAGCAGGAGCGTCGACAACAATAGGAGGAGCCCAGGCAAACTACGCCTAAGCAGCAGCTAGAACATGAGGATAAGTAATAAACGAAACAGTAGCCTCTCCAGCAGCAGGAGGAGGAGCGGAGGTAATCTCCCCCTAAGCAGAAAATGCAACAAGTACAGTGGCCTCTGCAACAGGAGGAGCCCAGGCAATCTCCACTTAAGAAGGGGAACCAGGCCAGGAAACCTCTGTCTAAAGATGAGATTATTAACTGTATTATTGGGACAGAACAGGAACGACTAAAATACAAGCCTAGTGCACCTACGTTGTCAAAAGCAAATGTAAAGGATGCTGGACCAAATTGTGCCAAGTTGCATGCTTACGTCATGGAACACAGTAAGGATAAACTTTCCTTTCCAACAAAGGTGGACCAAGATTACTTTAAAGGTGGTTGTGGTGCTTTAATGTTAAACATTGCATTCAGTAGCGTGTATAACCTTATAACCTTGGCTTCTCTGGATGTTACCTTCATGAGGTTGTGGACATTGTATGTCCTTCAAAACCTAAAAAGATATTTCTTTAATTTCGACCACAAAGTTCATGCATGCTAACAATTTGATTTTTTGTAGGAAAATGGTGGACAAGGCAGCGGAGATGCAGATCAGTGTTGGGTTTATAGATCCTCATTTGTTTACTTCCACAAATATTTCTCAGCGTTCTCACCAAGTTGGCAAAGCAATATCAAATGCAATGAACAACGACTACGTGGTGGGTGCCTACTGCACTAGCCATTAGGTAACAGTGATCATCTATATGAAGTTCAAAGAGGTTTGGTATCTAGATTCTGCTAAACAACATCCCCGCTAAAGTTCCCAGACCTCAAACTTGTTGTGGACTAGTCAGTATCTTGTAGATTTTGTTCACAAAAATTCAATCTCTTAGTGTTTCTAATTGGTATTGCTGACCATGCAGGGCCTTTGGTACAGTATTTGTAGGTTTTGTTCACAAAAATTTAATCTTTCAGTGTTTCTAATTGGTATCACTGATCATGCAGGGCCTTTGGTGAACATGCACCGGACGGAGTGACAAAAGGAAAGAAAAAATCCAGAAGCCACACTCGAGCACAAAACAAATCTCGTTGTAAGATCGAAGTTTTTTATGGTCCCTTCTTACCTATTTGGTACTGCATTAACTTGTCATTTTGGTGCCTCGATGCAGTGTGCTCAGCAGCCATGAGGGTCCTCTTTGTGTGGATTCCATGTGGTATTCCATATGTTAAGACTACTCGATGACATACCTGGCATCAAGAAGGCTGCTCTAAGTAGATAATAATGCTCAACTTGTCTCTGCTCATTGTCATATGGTGAGATCTAGACAGCCTACGGGGGTGTTAATCCCTGTGGTTTAGTTGTTCGGCGGGGAGGAGTCTAAGGCTAAGAACTCGAAGGATGCACACGAGTACGCGGAACACAGAGAAAGCAGCGAGTTTATACTGGTTCGGGCCTTTGGAGAGTAATACTCTACGTCCAGTTGTTATAAGGGGTCGCCTCGTCTTCCTTATATTGGCCAGAAGATGAGGTCGATTCCCATACTCCTGGTCTGTTACGACCAGAAAACATAAGTCTACGTTACACATCTTGCCATATCCCGTCGATCTGCTTTGGTCGTCACCCACCGAGGTCTTGTCTTGTACATCAAGTCTTGAGGTCATGATGAACTAGGTCGTCTAGGAAATCTTCTGGAGGGTCTTCAGGAGGTCGTGTGGACCGCCAACTAGGTCGGTTGGGCCCACTGACAAGTCGTTGGGTCTCCTTGTAGGCCGGACCCACTTCTCGGGGACGGTCGTGAGCCTGGTCGGTGGGGACCCAGGGGTACCCATGTCTCACACTCATATTATCCATCTAATTTTAGAAACTGACTTCCACTTGTATTCTCACTAATGATTGTATTTTGCAGGAATTTAAAACTCCTTTAGGTATTTCCACAGAAGATCTAAAGTGTGTCCAGGAGATGCTATGCGAGTACATTCTTAAGGAGACCATCGACCGAAAGGGCAACTTCTAATTATTCAAGCAATTGGGAACCAATTTCTAGGTTTATCAAGATTCTAATTATGCATGCACACGCCTTGTACGACTTTGGAACTAGATCCAAAAGACTAGTTAGAGCCGATGGCAAGCTTATAATCGGCTCTCCTTATAATAACTAGTCGGAGCTATTGGAATTCGCACTTAACGACTTATGAGCGTGGTTAGTGTACACACGAGAAAACGAACCTTTCGTGCGGCACGTCACGAAAGCGTCCACATACATTACCGTTCACTTATAGAAACGGTATCCATGCATCAGCAGATTTGCATGGACAGCGTCAACACTGAGAGCCCTCGTTTGAATGGAGTGTATCCTTGCCTCGCATGATCAACATGGAATGCACCCACGTATGAAACACGTGGCGACACCCTGACTCATATCTAGACGCGAAGATGGATCCATGGAAGGATCACTCCATCAACCCCTCGCAATTCCGTGATGCGGAACGGCGCACGTATGAAACACGTGGCTCATCTAGTTTGGTTGTGCAATAAGTAAGTGACATAAAGTAAGAGTGTTGGGAGTTAGCAAAATAAACCATAGATCCTTATGCCACCTTAAAGAACCCAAAATTCCCTCTGAGGCCTCTCCCGATCTAGATCATTCCTTAACGATCCAACGGATTTTCAAAATCAATCAATCTTGGCAAGTTTTATTGTAAAACATGTGATTAGTATTAATGTCCTTTGGTGCAATCCAATCAGCTACGATACCGATTATGACAACCCCACAGAGATAATTCGTCATATCACTTTAAAACCACTCCATTTGGTCATTAAGCGATAATAAGGAATTATCCTATTGGTATTGCGGGTTTACACCGTGTCACTTGGAAACACGGATGTTAGGAATGAATGCATTAAAACTCACACGAAGGAGAGTCGAGTGCCTTACACAGTAATACTCATCTCCTAGTAGGGCAAGTATTACAAACCATTATTTTCGACATGGAAGTAAATCATTCGAGTTTTACTAAAACGGCGGAAATTCTAATAACGATACGTTACGACATCACCGAGAGGCCATACGTAGCGCCATTAATCAACATCCTCATCCACCCATTCCGGCTCCCGGTGGCTCGGAATCTTACCGGGCCCAAGCAACTTCACCTCAAAACAACAATTATAGCAAGTACGAGTATACTAATACTCGGCCATTTCACCCAGAGCCAAAAGCTACTGCCTCTAGACATGCCGACTTTTGTTGGTGGGTTTGTTTGCCAAAAACCACTAAGATCATGGTCCTTACTTTCAATATTTGTCGATTTCTAGTGAGATTATCATTACTAAATGAGCAACTAATACAAACAAGAATTGTACAACACATTTATTTCACGCAGAAGGTTTCACATGGTTCCATTATTACGGGATACCATGGCCGAGTCGGTCGCCGATCTCGGATAACGGTGAGAGGCGGAAATGATCGATTGATTCATACACCTTGCAAGGTAACCTAAACACACGGAGCGGTGCCTGGCGGCAATGGTGCATCATGAGTTTATTGGCGCTAGAAGCTTGAAACTCATTCAGTCTACTTTAGTTAGGTGTTGTTGCTTGAGAAACTTACTTGGCCTGCTTGGTTGGGGTCAGATACTGCCTGGTTCAGGTAGTTTTCTCATGACTCCATCCAAACAAGCACTGATGAGAGTAACTTGAAACTTGATGTGATTCTATGAGGACCATGTGTGGTTCGAGGACCGGTGGATGGTCACTCCCTAGTGTGATGAGTGATTAACAGCGTTGTCTGGAATGATTTTTAACTAAGTATTGTAGGTGCATGTTGTGGCTTAAATCGTGTTGGTGCAGGTGAAGAACAAGTGCGAAAGGTCATTGCCGGAGAGGCCTCCAGGTGTGGAGAAGTCAAGTAGGCTTGGTTCGAGGCACCCGGTGGCCAGTGGGGTCAAGTACGGGCCGCATGGTGGCAAGAACGGCAAGATGAAGTCGAGGACGGTTTCTTGGTTGAGCCACAAAACCAAGGTCGAGCTGGGACTTCGTGGGAGCCAAGTCATGAGTGGTGATTGGCGGAGGCTACATCAAGTTCGTGGGGTTTGCGGTGGTTCACCAGAAAACCATCGGGTTACTCGACTGAGCCACAAAGCCGAGGCCGAAGGCCGGCGTGGTTGTCAAGCCAAAACCGGGCCCGGCGGTTTGGGGGTCACGAGGGCGGAAGCTTCGAGGCGGAGGACATGCTTCGAGATCGCAAGGCTTGCGTCGAGGCTACGCGAAGTGCGTGTTAACACCAAAATTTGGTAAGGAGTATGACATGTGGGTCCAATTCGGAAAAGAGTCCGTCGGTGGAAGGAAAGGCATCTTCGGAGATTTTCGGCGAAAGGATCCGCGGTCGGCTATCTGCTCCCGGTTCGGCAAAGGAACGGTGAGGCGATTTTGCGGGATTGGACGGTGACGTGGCTCGATCGGAGGGAGCGGATGGATGGACGGGCGATCAAGCTTAGTTAGGCAATGTATCCATTCGCGATTGTAATCGGCGGGGTATAAATACGACCCCTGGATGTATGTAAAAACACACGTTCATTCCTCGATACACACCGGCCTTACGCCAAACCCTAGAGTCCCTTGTCGTGTCGTCGAGTTCTTTGAGAGGGCCAATCGATCCGTCGACCTCCGTGAGTACGGCAACCTTGTATCATGTCTAGTATCATGCGGTGGATTTAGATCGATGCAAGTAGTCTTGTTACCATGCTTCGTGTCATGCGGTAGATTCAAGCTTGGTTCAAGAGGGTTTCTTGTTAGATCATGAGCCATGCGGTGGGCTAAGGTACGGCTCGAAGCTAGTTATCGGCTCTATTGGATTTTGGCAAGATCCAATAGATTCATTAAGTTACCCTGTGTTATCATGAGTTTTGCTTTATGTTTTGATTCATGTAACACACTTTTGCCCAATCTAGGTGGGTTTGGATCGGCTCTTTTCCTTTTAAGATTCGTGCAAAAGCGAGGTTTCGTGTTTTGACGCGTGGATCTCGTGCTCTCCGATAGCCGAAACCGAACCGATCTAGGTTGTTACGTGTTGCGGGTTCAAGCTTGCTTTGTTAGTATAAATCTTGAAAGAGCGGGTATCATGCGGTAGATGCGAGGTTTTTGGGTTGCTTTGGAGCTAGTCATCCGGTGGATTAGATTTCCAATTCGGCTTGATAGATTTATTCACGTGGTAATGTTTGTTCCTTCTTCATGGACCCGAATCGGTTGTTCGGCCGCGTTCGGTTATATCTTCACGAGTAGATCACGTGCGTTATTTATGTTTTAAAAGACGTGTGCTTCTAGCTTTCCATATTTGGGTTGTATCATGCGGTGGATAGATCTATTTATGGAAAGTGGTACGTTCTTTCATGCAAGTTGTATCATGCGGTGGATAGATTTGCTTGATGTCGTGCCCGACGGATCTTAAAGTGATTAGACATGCGGTAGACTAATGCTTTGGATCTATGCATGCTTATTTTAATACATGATCATGTTCGTGCTTTGCTTTATTTAATGTTAATCTTCATTGAGGATCGGTCATGGCTTTGCACATGCATCCATGTTTATTCAAAGATCGATCGTTGTCATGCTTACGTCATCCATTCGGCAATGTTCTTTTTTCCTTTGCGTTTACCGAATCGTCGTGGTTCTTTGACGGGTAGCTTCGCATAGCTACATGTCGTCTTGCTTGGCTTCTTAGCCGTAAATATGGAACTTTGGTACCACCCGTGGGTTCCAAGTTTTGGTATTTAACTTGTTTTCCCTTTTGTTAATTTTCGGGAAAAATTGGCGGCACGTCACTTTCTCTCTCGCGTGCGAAGCTAAGCTTTTCGGCTTCTTTGTGTGATTGGCGGCGAGTGCATATTTTGCGTCAACACACTTTTTGGCACGCCCGGTGGGACAAACGGCGGAATTGGTTCGGGATGCCCGAGATCACGGACCTCCTGGATGTCGGCATTGAGGAGCTTTCTCCCGGAGCGGCATCGGCGGCTCGTAGACGCCGTGAATCGGTTTCAACGAAGTGTCTCATGTCATTCAAGAAGAATCGAAGTGGTGTACCATATTTGAAGAATGGCACGCCCCGAGTCTTGTTGCGGGAGAAACCGACGCTACGACCCAACAAGAAAAGGAAGAATGCGCGCGGATCTTCCAAGAGTCAATGGACGACGTGCTCACCAAGCACAACCAAGCTTTCCTTGGGTCGCTCCAACGGATGATGGTGGCCCTCTTCGGCCGGGCGCGGGGCGGGGCGTTCGGAAAGGCGTACGCGGAAAGAGCACCGTGGAGCCGGGTGAATCAAGCTCTCGGCCGCCACCACGGGGCCGGTGCGGCGGCCCCCTCCTCGAGCTCCGGGAGCCAAGCGTTCCAATCTCCTCCACGGGCGGGGGCGGCCGATTCGGCCTCCGCTACGAGGCTTCGGGAAGTCAACCAATCCTCGCCGCCACCACGGAGCGGCACGGGTCGGCCGCGCAACGGCCGAATCCGTGCCGGCCTACGTACGGAGACTTGGCGTTCGGCTCATCCGGGGCCCCACTCGATCCCGGTCGAAGAATAGCTCGTCCACCAGCGGCTCCCGAGAGGAATTTATACGGCGGCGGCTATCATGAAGTGGGGAATTACGGAGCGTTCGATGCCTTCCCGCACCCGGGGGTACGCGCGGTGCCGCGGGCGCTCGGGAGGAAGATGCCCTAGCTCGCAAGATGGCCGAGTTGATGCGAGAATCGGTTCGGCCTCAAGCCAAGGATGCGGGGCCCCACCTACGGGCCGCCGTTCCGGGGTGGTACTATAACGTGCTCCTGCCGCCAAGGGTAAAACCACCGACGGAATTCACAAAGTTCTCTGGCGGGGACGAGACAAGCACGGTCGAGCATATCGCTCGTTATCTCATGCGGTGGGGGAATGTTCGGCCCGAAGAGACGTTCGGGGGTTCGCTACTTCCCCGCCTCGGCCCCGACGGGTCCGGCTTTTCGGTGGTTCTCGTCCTTGCCGCACGAGTCGGTGGCCGGGTGGAAAGATTTGGAGCGTAAGTTCCACGCTCACTACTTCGAGCGGCGATTCGAGAAAAAGTTGATCGATCTCGCCACCACCGAAGCAAAGGCACGGTGAAACACCGGCGGAGTTTCGAGAAGATTCGAGAGAAGTCAAGGGCATGTGCTTCTCATTGAACTTGCCGGACGATCGGCTAGCCGATATGGCCGTCGCCGGGATGTTACCGGCCGTGCGCGAAAAGCTCTTTGGGATGGAGTTTGAAAACTTGGGCCAAGCCGTCACGAAAATTATCCTTGATGAGCAATCGGGCATATGGCCTCAAGAAGGACCCCAAGTTTGGCAAGCGACACGACATCGCCGATATCTACAATCAATTCTTGGACAAAGCTGATTTGTTCGAGGATTCGACGACGAGCTGGAGATAGGCTGCGGCGAGAAATCATGTGGGGTAAAGAGCCTCTCACAATGAATCGGCGTTGGGTCGGACGGACCAAAGGAACCTATGACTTTGACATCACAAAGGTGACAAGTTGTTTGAGCTCTTGGTAAAAGAAGGCCGAATCAAGGCACTGAAGGGCACTCTATGCTTCGGCTTTGATGGAGTCAAAGCGAAACGTTACTTGCGGCTTTCATGACGGGGACTCCCATTCCATCAACGGCTGCGGGGGTCTTCGGGATGAGGATCCAAAAGGCTATCCGGGAAGGGCACCTCAAATTCGATAACAAGATGAAGGCTGGATGGCCACCCCTTCCCGAGAACATGCTCGGCTTTTACGTCAATGCGATAACGGCGAAGAGAAAGGGAAAGTCAAGGTCCCGACCTCGGCCCGGGTCCAAGCAAGATGGATCGGTTGACCGAAGCGCCGGGTGACCATAGAGCAAGTCCGGGCGACGCCCCCCGCGTTCTCAAGAGCCACATCGAGATCGGGGAGTCGTCCAAGCCCAAACCCGGGGTGACGTCGCGCATCCTCCTTAATAAATGGCGGCGCCGAGATGGAGAAGGAACGCTACCGGGAGCGTCGTCACGAGGAGGAGCAACGCGGGGGCGGGGAGGAAGCGCGCGGATGGAATCGGGAACGATGCGCGCGCGCGCGCGGGCGCGCGCCCCCCCCGGGGGTGCGCCTTTTTCGAGCCTTCTTTGGAATGAAGGCACGAAACTACCCACATTAAGGAAGCGTCCGAATGCGGCGACGGATATGCGAGTATAGGCGAGGGAAGCGCAATCGGCCGATCCGTCCACGAAAGACTTGGAAGGATCCACCCGAATGGGGATCGGCGGCAAAAAATTGAAATCATTGATCATCCCGGGAAGCGCCGAGGCGATCTCGGGTGGGGCGACCACGAGGAGGACGAGGAAGTCTACGTCCGGCGAGAAGGGGCAATGGTGCCCACCCGGTCTACGCAAGAGCCGGAAGAGGCGGGTCCAACGCTTGAGGAACCGCGAGATGAAGCAAGCGGGGTCCGGACGAGACGAAGTGGCGCCCCAAGGACCGGCGGAAGGATCAAAGCGTCAAGCCCCTGCATGCATGGTATACTTCACCGCCAAACGAGTTCATGGCTCCCGCTAACCGGGTGATGCGGGGAGGAAGCTTCCTTTGACGACGAGCGGCCCGAGGAGATGATGGCGCGGCCGGTGCTTGCCAAGCGGGCCATCTTCGACAAGCCGGCCAAGAATCGCCACATGAGGCCGGCGCACGAGGGGGTACGTCAATGGCAAGCCATTGACCAAGATGTTCGTCGACGGTGGCGCGGCGGTTAACGTGATGCCGTACACCACCTTCGGAAGCTTGGCATGACCCCGAGCGATTTGACACCAACAAGCATCATCACGAACGACTTCGCGGGAACCCCTCGGACACCAAAGGATGCGCTCACGTGGACTTGATGGCCGGGTCCAAGACGGCGCTCACCACCTTCTTCGTCATCGAAGGGAAGGGAGCCTACGGCCCTGGCTTGGGCGGGGCCCCGGATCCACGCCAAGCTGCTGCGTCCCATCCACTATGCATCAACGGTCGATCCGGTGGGTGGACGATGAAATTGAGGTCGTGCGGGCGGACGACTCCGTGAGCGTGGCTAACATGGAACCGGCCTTACAGGGAATACCAAGGCATCGATTGCTTCTCGGGGAAGGAGCGGGGAGAAGGTCTGTTGAACTGTCGGCGGTGACCAACGGCCGATTCAAGCGGTCGGCTCTTACGGTAATTTTTAATGGAGAACCCCGTGGATGGCACCGATGGCAAGGTGGGACGAGGATTCATGTCGGCCGATAAGGCGGAGGAAGTTGACATTGGAGACGGTGATAAACCAAGGCCGACGTTCATCAGTGCAGGTTTGCAACCAGACTTCAGGGGAAACTTAATCAAGCTTCTCAAAGAATATAAAGATTGCTTCGCCCAGGATTACTCGGAGATGCCGGATTGGATCGATCCATCGTCGAGCACTAGGTTGCCAATCAAGCCCGGTTTCAAGCCATATAAGCAACCGCCCCGGAAAATCTACAAGGATGAAGTATTGGCCGATGTGAAGAAGGAAATCGAAAGATTACTTGACGCAAACTTCGTTCGGCCTGCGAGATATGCGGAGTGGATTTCCAACATCGTCCCTGTGTACAAGAAAAATGGAAAAATGAGAGTTTGCATAGACTTCGGGGACCTAAACGAGCTACTCCCATGGACGGATACCCAATGCCTATTGCCGATTTGCGTGATTGACGCCGTCGCTGGGCACAAGGTGATTAGCTTCATGGATGGCAACGCGGGGTACAATCGGATCTTTATGGCGATAGAAGATATCTCGAAGACGGCCTTTAGATGTCCTGGTCACATAGGCACTGTTTGAGTGGATCGTCATGACATTTGGATTGAAAAATGCCGGTGCAACCTATCGGCGGGCCATGAATTACATTTTTCATGAGTTGATCGGCAAGACCGTGGAAATCTACATTGACGACGTAGTGATCAAGTCCTTAAGCCATGACTCCCCATCCGGAGGATGTGAAGAAAACCCTGGAATGCACCGGAAGCATGGTACGAAGATGAATCCAAACAAGTGTGCATTTGGGGTGTCGAGTGGAGAGTTCTTGGGGTTTTTGGTCCACGAAGGAGGGATTGAAGTTGGCAAAAAGAGCATGAAAGCCATTGATGAAGTCGTTCCTCCAACCAACCTCAAGGAGTTGCAATCAACGCTCGGCAAGATCAACTTTGTGAGAAGGTTCATCTCAAATTTATCACGAAAGGTGTTGCCGTTCTCTCCGTTGCTTTGAAGCTAAAGAAGGATCGAAGTTCACATGGGGTGACGAACAACAAAAGGCTTTCGAGGAAATCAAGCAATACATGAAGGAGCCACCGGTCTTTGGTTCCTCCTCGGCCGAACAAGCCTTTCAAGTTGTACGTGGCGGCCGATACCCAAACTATTGGATCGGCCCTTATTCAAGAGTTCGAAGGGAAGGAACGGGTAGTAGCTTATCTTAGCCGAAAACTACTTGATCCCGAAACCGGTATTCGGCTATAGAAAGATTATGTCTTTGCGTATACTACTCGTGTACAAAGTTTCGGCACTACTTGTTGAATGCCGAATGCCTTGTATACTCGAAGTTTGATGTGATAAAACATATGTTATCTATGCCAATTTTGAATGGTCGGGTTGGCAAATGGATTTTAGCTCTATCGAATTCGAGTTGAAGTTCGAATCGGCAAAAGCCATCAAAGGTCAAGTCATTGCCGATTTTATAACGAACACCGTGACCCTTCGATTGATACGCTTGAAATTACCCCATGGGCTCTATTCTTTGACGGGTCATCATGTGGCAAAGGTGGGGGAGTAGGGATCCTACTAATTTCTCCCGAGGTGAGATGTTCGAATTCGCCATTCCTATACAACCCACCGTCACAAATAACCGAGTGAGTACGAGGCACCGCCGAGGGCTTCAATATTTGAGAGAAGCGGGGCCGTTTCCGTTGAAATTTATGGAGATTCGAGTTGGTCATCAAGCAATTGAACGGCCGGTACGAGTGCGAAGCGAGGCGAGGAGTTACTACGAGGAATGCGGAGAGAAATCTTGAAGGGCTTTCCACCGGTAACCTTACGGCACATTCCTAGAGAGCATAACGAGGAAGCAAACGGGGCCGGCTCGGAGCGCCTCGGTTATAAAGAGAGTCAAGAAGCATTTGCCGCGAGAGGTGAGCGCACCGGGGATGGAACTCACGAGAAGATGATTGGAGGAAAGAGATCGTTGACTATTTGAGAGATCCATCCCGAAAAGTCTCTAGGAAGCTCAGGTACAAGGCAATCAAGTTCGTTCTTCTGGATGACAATTTATTCTATAAATCATTAGATGGAGTACTGTTGCGATGCCTGGGTCCAGAAGAAGCCAAGAACATGATGAGCGAGGTACACGATGGGATATGTGGAGCGCACCAATCGGCCTATCGCATGAAATGGGTTATTAGGCAGGCTGGATGCTTTTGGCCGACGATATTAGAGGACTGCTTTGAGTATTACAAGGGGTGTCAAGACCGCCGAAAGTTCGGGGAATATTCAAAGAGTCCCCGCATCGGCACTAAATCCCATCATCAAGCCATGGCCATTCGGGGCCGGGGGTATAGACTTGATTGGCCAAATTAATCCACCATCTAGCAAGGGGCATAAGTTCGTGCTTTTGGCTACGATTACTTCACCAAATGGGTCGAGGCAATCCCACTCAAAAAGGTGACGTCGAGAAAACATGATCGAATTCGTCAAGGAACACATCATCTATCGATTTGGGATTCCTCGGACGATTACCACCGACCAAGGGGCACAATTCGTGTCATTGGAATTCGGAGATTTTGCCGAAAGCATGGGAATTAAACTGTTTAATTCTTCCCCATACTATGCCCAAGCTAATGGTCAAGCGAGAGGCTTCTAACAAGATCATGATCAAGCTTATACGAGAAGAAGATCGACCGAAGCGAGGAGATGGCATTCGGTACTCGGTGAAGCGGCGTGGGCTTACCGAATGGCCCCCCATGGAGCTACAAAGACTTCTCCTTACGAGTTGGTTTACGGGCATCACGCGATCCCGCCCCGGGAAATGCAATCGAATCGAGGAGAGTAGTGCTTGCAAAACGATTTGAGCTCCAAGGATTACGGTGGCCTAATGATGGATGAGTTAGAAGATTTGCATATGATCCGTCTCGGGGCCCCGGAGAACATCGAGAAAAACAAGGCCGCGGGTCGCCAAATACTATAACAAGAAAGTAAAAGTAAAGCAATTCACGAAGGCGATCTAGTTTGGAAAAGCGCTACGCCGATTGGAACTAAATACAGTGAATTCGGCAAATGGTCCCCTAACTGGGAGGGGCCTTTTCGTGTGGTCAGATGCGTTCCTGGTAATGCATACATATTGAAAACTTTGCTAGGAGAGGAGTTTTCCGCCGCAATAAATGGAAGATACCTGAAGAAGTATTATCCTAGCATTGAAATCGATCGATGATTATACACATCGACACGAAACGGCGGCGCTCGGGGACGAGGCCGCCTTTAGAACAAAAATCCATGAACAAAAGAAAATGGCCGATGCACGATGCATTGCCCTTAGCTCAATACTACACTACAAGCGGTTTCTTGCGGGATTACACATAGCAGCCACGAAGGCCAAGTCCCCTAAGGGAGGGAAGCGAGAAGGCGTGGAGTAAGAAGCGAAAGTATGGTTCAATCTTTTCTTTGCTTCTTCGGGCTGCTTTGCTCCCTCTTCGCTTGTTCCGGGACCACCGTGACGGCGACTTGGAACGCACGAGGATGACCACGATTGGCGGCCTCTACCAAGCTATCCCGAGCCGCCTTCGAGGTTGCCGTACCCGTCGAGACATCCGGAGCAAAAGAATCAAGGTTAGGGGCAAGAAATCCGGATGCAAACATGAAGGGGGGCGGAGGCGTTTACCCCCTACTAGCGCTTCCCGGCGCCATACGACGCTCGCGTTCGGCTTGACGACGGACGGACATGTCCCCGAGGTCACGCTCCGGGTGCGGGACACGGCGGCGCGGTGATGGATGACCCTTTGCTCGGGCGTGGCATCCTCCGCCTCAAGAGAAGAATCGGAGGAGATGTACTCGGGGAACATCTTCGGTTCGATGATTTCTTCGGGAAGCAAATCAAGGCCGAAAGAGGCGGAGGAAAAACATGAAGCGCAAGATCAAGCGAGAAGGATGAGGAGCGGATCAAGAAAGAACTCACTTCCGAATCGTACGCTTCCTTGACGAGCCGCTCCCCCGAGGTTGTTTACCCTTGTCCATGGCGTTGGGGTTTTTTCTTCTAGCGAGCGGAAGAAGAGACGAGAAGTGATGGAGGAGTGTGCGAGTGGAATTGCGGAGCACCCCACGGGCTATTTTATTGACCAAGGAGGCGCATTGGGAGTGATGATGCGGCCGGTACACACCTTTGTTGGAATACCAAGCGGCGGGGGTTTTCCACCAAGTGCGAAGGGTTTTCTTTGAACGGTATTTACGGATTGCCGAATTGGGATCCTTTGTGGATCTTGCGCCAAGGGGCGGTTGTTTGCGAGCGTTCGGCTAAAGACGGTTCCCGGATGCATTCAAAGAGGACAAATTCACGGATGTAAATGCGAAGGGAAATATCACGGAACAAATGCGATTCCAAAAGTTCATCATATATTGCCGACATTTACACATCCCTAGTACAATCTAATCAAAAAGTCCGTTCGGCCACGGAGCGGGGATGGGTAATTTCGGCAATGGCGTCGCCGTGGCCGTCGAGGCGCTCCGGGATGAGCTCGATCTCGTCGATATCCTCCCGGCGCGCCGCCACAGGAAGCCACGCGGCCTGGTGGAATAGTCGACGTCCGTATGCGTCGCCATCGCGGCCGGAGCCCAAGGTGGTGCCCGGACGAACACCATGGACGGCCACCTCGTCAATACGGCGCTCCACCGCGGCCGGGCGCTCCCGCCGCGTGTCGCCGTGAGCGTTCACCTTCTCCCGCCAGTTGCTCCACCGGCGCTTTTAGGGCGGTTGAGCTCGGCATCACGAGCTGCGAAGGGCAAACAAGAAGGGATTAGCATCAAAGGCCGGACTAAATCAAGAATCGAACCATACCGTCGATGGCTTCCGGCGGTTGTTTCCGGCGGTCCTCCCACTCTAGTTCGGCCACGCCCGCTTTTTTGGAGACGGCCTCCGGCTCAAGACGAGACGCTTCTAGCTCCTCCTTGAAGCGAATAGCGTCTGCTTCCCCGTACGGCACCGGGGAGTGGCCATCGGACTCCGAAGAGTCATCAGGAAGGGGCGATTGGCGGCGCGCGGGGCGGATTCCACTGAATCAAACTGAAAAAAGGGAGATGATTGTCAAGGCAAAGGAAGATCAAAAGGAAGATCGACAAGGAGAAATTGATGATCATCACCGCCTGCGCGCATTGGCGGCCGCTTCCCTCGGCCTCGTCGGAGGCGCGGCGGCGGTTGAGACGGCGCACCATTGCGGTTTGGGGGTGTGCCTTGTTTGCAAGAGGGCCGAGAGATTGGCAAAGATTCGAGAGCTAGAAGGCCCGGTGGAGAGCTAGGGGCACCTATGGCAACATTTATAGGCCGGCAAGGTAATTGTGGCTTCGAATCGTGGGCGTGGATCGTGGCGCACGTCCCAATAAAATCGGAAGGCGGAGAGATTTCCTTGACCAACCCGCCGGCGGGTCGTTTGGAGTTCTAAGGCCGAAACGCGCGTGGGTCGATGGTTTCGGCTAAAGGAATTCAAGGTGTCGTTCGGCGAGTTAGCGTTTCACTACCGAATGGGTCGTTCGGCATCACATCTCAAAGCACGCCAAGGAAAGGAAACAAATTGCAAAGGAAATATTACAAGAACGACCGGTCCGGTATACATCAATAAGAACATTCAAGCGTTAAGGAGTTTTGCAAGTGCGTGACGAACATTGGATACTATCAAGTGGGAGTTATCCAAGATCTCACGATAGTCCTTTTGGGCATCGGATAAGTCGATAAGCTCGCATCGCACCTTGCTTTACTGCGGTAACGGCTCGATTCGCGCTCCGCTTCGGTCTTTGCTATCAATCCGGGGAGATCGGCTATTTTCTTACGGTCAATCTCCATTTCCGCCGACGGGCTTTTCAATTCCGCCTCTAGAGCGACCTTTACGGCGACTTTCGGATCGTAAGAGGCTTGCGGAGTCGGCCAAGGCATCCTTATGGCTTTTTGCTTGGGATTGTATCCCGTTCATGGCTTTGTTCGGCATCGGTTTTTCCTTTTCAATGGCCGAACGGGAGCGCAATTTCCTCCAAGTACGCCTCAAGGGAACATAGAAGGGCTCTAAGTCGTAGATGGACGACGAAAAAGCTACGATGTCATCGGGAAGTTTGCGACTAATGGGCTCAAACATCTCTTCAAAATGGCGAGAGATCATTGAGCCGATCCCGGACGTTCTTCTCTAGCCGAGCCGCGATTTCTTTGAGCTTGAGCAATACCTCGTCGGGCAACGGCCGGGTTTACTTCTTTCATCACATCGGCGGTGACGGGCCCTCGATGGCGAGGCTCGATGATGACGGGGCGTGATCCTGAAAACAACACTGCCGAGGTGAGAATGCTAGCATCAAGGTATCAAGATTAAGAGCGGAACCAAGTACCTCATGAATGGTATCTTGAGCGGAAGCAATCGCGGACGGAGGAGGCGTCCCGAGTAGAGCCGAAACGTCCAAGTCGGGAGATGCTGGTGCAGCAATCAGCGACTCGTGAGTTTCTGGCTGGGGAAGAATCGGATCTTCCTCTCGTTGGGTTGGCCATTGTTGCTTGGGCGATGGCGATGGCATCCCGGGAGAACTTGGCGGCTCCGGTTGAGTTGAGGGATTCATCTCCGGAGAGCGTGCCGTTTCTCGAGAGGTGATGAAGATGAAACCTCTCTCGGGATGGGCAATGTAACCCTGGAAGGGCTCGCTTTGACGTTGAACCACCGGAACATCTACAAGTGGTTCTCCAACGATTTCTTCGCAAATGTCCAAATGAAGGGATAAGTGCCGGTGCTCATCCTTGAGAAAGAACGACAAAAAGTCATACCGATGGATGGAGCATCGGCGGTATTGGTTCGAAGAAGGTTGGGCTCCGGTCCGAAATACACAATGATATATCAAGAACGAGTGACCCAGAATCGGGAAGGTAAAGGAGTTTACCTCAACCGGTACTTTCTTGACGGTTCTCCTCCTTTTAGCGCTCGGAGGGGGAATCGGATGCAATCCTTGCCTCCCGTCAACGACAAGGCTAGAGAGGCCGGGATCGGTGGTAGCATACCCGTCCATCGGTTGGCGCGGGGTTGTGGATTTAAACCCCAATGCTGAAATCGGGCCTTCGGCATTATAAGTGATTACCCTGGCTCGAGGGGCGGTGCGTGTTCTGTGGACAAAAGATGAAGGTCAAAACCATGAATGGAGAAGGAGTGCTTGATCTAAAGGTTCATTGTGTTACCTCTGAAGTCGGCGGGAAATCGAGCACCAATTACGCACGAACACATGGACGGAGTTCATTGAAGATGTGGTCATGGAATTCTTGCCACCATGAGTCGAAGGTGGGGTGAACTACGATTGCGGGCACAAAAGGACATGTGTAGACGGTGGGACCGCACACATAGTGGAAAACTCTGCCGCACCGCAACGGTTCTTTGATTTCCTCCCCGGGCTTGAGGAATTCATGCAAAAACAATCTTGGGGGTATCCGGCCGCATCCAAGCCGCTGGCCATTACGTTAGGCTGATAGTACTCATAAGTACTGGCATTCTGCCTCCCTCCATTGAATTCGGCCGGTAATATGCATGGGCGGATTATAACATTGAAGATTTCCAAGAATCTCCCATCTTGATGGCCGGGCTCAAAGGAGAATTCGACAGGGAAGGTCAGAGTATCATAGCCTAGATAAGGGAGCCAAAGAGGATTGGGGAAGCCTTTGAAGAACAACTCGAAGAGTTGGGTAATGTCTGTCCGAACGATAACGGTCGAGGTCGCTTCTCCATAGCTCGACATCCTCTGGTGACTTGAAGCTCTCCTTCGGGGGATTGGACCGGGGGGAAGAACTCGGAGTTCAAGTCGACGCCTACAATCGATGCATGTGAAGTTGCGGCCAAATCCGAACAAACCACCGGGGGCCATTGACGCATGCTATCCTCTCGCCGGTGTACATTTGAGTAACGGTCGATGAAGCATATGGTATACACCTGCCCAAAAGGAATTTTCCCGTAGGAAGACGGTTGCCAAGCGGCGGTGGATCGCCATTGCGATATGATTCGAGTGGGTTCGTTGGCTTTGCCGCAGAAGACAAATCCGCACAACCACATGTTCAAGAAGGCTCGTATTCAACTTCGCCAAGGGGATTGTCTTTCATGTGCTTCGCAATATAATTCTTGTAGCCATTCCCCGGCTTTACCCCCGTCCGGCGTGAGGAATTTTTGAAAGTCCAAGGCTTGACGGATCCGTGTAATGTCAAGGCCGGTGATCATGTACACATCGGCCAAAGTTGGGGACATTGGGCCATGCCCAAAAAGGAAGGCATTGACGCCATTGGACCAGAAGTGGCACGCGGCTATCAGAAGATCTTCATTCTTGGGCATCTCAGCTACAGATAACTCCAAACATTGAGCAATGCGGAGAGTATCCAGATTGGTCAATCCGCTCTTATCCGCGAGAATCCTACGGTACCAAGTCTTCCGGCCCCGCGATTGGGGGCAAAGGCCGATTCTTGAACGCATCTTGCCACCGAGGAGGTGGAGATAAAGCTACCTTGAAAGGAATTCTCCGAGATTCGGCGGCAATGAAATCTCGAGGGTCGGGATTCCCTTCGGGACCGAGATAATAAGATTGCGAATTGGCCTCAATAGGAATCGGAAGGGCGAGTAGATGGTTCTGGAAGAGAGCGGAAGAAGAAAATCTTAGGTAAAATTGAAAACCTAATGCCGAACAAAGGTTTGAAGGGGTGAAATTACCCGAGCAGCTTGGTGCTTCGAGTTGCCATTGGAGATTCGAGCTCGGAACAAAGGGGATCTAGGGTTGGATCCGAACAAAGAATCCGGCGGATTGCGAAGAACGAGTGTTTGACGGGTTTGGCTCAAGGATTCGTGGTGGAGTCAATTGTGGAACAAAATTACTTTTATCCCACAATTGAAGGGGCATGTGTTAACACCAAAATTTGGTAAGGAGTATGACATGTGGGTCCAATTCGGAAAAGAGTCCGTCTGGTGGAAGGAAAGGCATCTTCGGAGATTTTCGGCAGAAGGATCCGCGGTCGGCTATCTGCTCCAGTTCGGCAAAGGAACAGTAGAGCTGATTTTGCGGGATTGGACGGTGACGTGGCTCGATCGGAGGGAGCGGATGGATGGACGGGCGATCAAGCTTAGTTAGGCAATGTATCCATTCGCGCTTGTAATCGGCGGGGTATAAATACGACCCCTGGATGTATGTAAAAACACACGTTCATTCCTCGAATACACACCGGCCTTACGCCAAACCCTAGAGTCCCTTGTCGTGTCGTCGAGTTCTTCGAGAGGGCCAATCGATCCGTCGACCTCCGTGAGTACCGCAACCTTGTATCATGTCTAGTATCATGCGGTGGATTTAGATCGATGCAAGTAGTCTTGTTACCATGCTTCGTGTCATGCGGTAGATTCAAGCTTGGTTCAAGAGGGTTTCTTGTTAGATCATGAGCCATGCGGTGGGCTAAGGTACGGCTCGAAGCTAGTTATCGGCTCTATTGGATTTTGGCAAGATCCAATAGATTCATTAAGTTACCCCGTGTTATCATGAGTTTTGCTTTATGTTTTGATTCATGTAACACACTTTTGCCCAATCTAGGTGGGTTTGGATCGGCTCTTTTCCTTTTAAGATTCGTGCAAAAGCAGGTTTCGTGTTTTGACGCGTGGATCTCGTGCTCTCCGATAGCCGAAACCGAACCGATCTAGGTTGTTACGTGTTGCGGGTTCAAGCTTGCTTTGTTAGTATAAATCTTGAAAGAGCCGGGTATCATGCGGTAGATGCAGGTTTTGGGTTGCTTTGGAGCTAGTCATCCGTGGATTAGATTTCCAATTCGGCTTGATAGATTTATTCACGTGGTAATGTTTGTTCCTTCTTCATGGACCCCGAATCGGTTGTTCGGCCGCGTTCGGTTATATCTTCACGAGTAGATCACGTGCGTTATTTATGTTTTAAAAGACGTGTGCTTCTAGCTTTCCATATTTGGGTTGTATCATGCGGTGGATAGATCTATTTATGGAAAGTGGTACGTTCTTTCATGCAAGTTGTATCATGCGGTGGATAGATTTGCTTGATGTCGTGCCCGACGGATCTTAAAGTGATTAGACATGCGGTAGACTAATGCTTTGGATCTATGCATGCTTATTTTAATACATGATCATGTTCGTGCTTTGCTTTATTTAATGTTAATCTTCATTGAGGATCGGTCATGGCTTTGCACATGCATCCATGTTTATTCAAAGATCGATCGTTGTCATGCTTACGTCATCCATTCGGCAATGTTCTTTTTTCCTTTGCGTTTACCCGAATCGTCGTGGTTCTTTGACGGGTAGCTTCGCATAGCTACATGTCGTCTTGCTTGGCTTCTTAGCCGTAAATATGGAACCGCACTGGTACCACCCGTGGGTTCCAAGTTTTGGTATTTAACTCGTTTTCCCTTTTGTTAATTTTCGGGAAAAATTGAGCGGCACGTCACTTTCTCTCCGCGCGTGCGAAGCTAAGCTTTTCGGCTTGCTTTGTGTGATTGGCGCCGAGTGCATATTTTGCGTCAACGGTGCGGTTCTTGCTGGTCATCCGTCTGATGGTGCTACAAAGACAATTCCAATAGTGCCCTTGGTGGGCGTGTATCCTAATTTAGGCTTTAGGGGTATTTTATTCTTTCGGCTTGCCTCCACATAACCCAAGTGCTGAGAGGATGACAACCATCTCTTGGAACCCTAGCTTATTTGGTTTTTCTATTTTCCCTTCCTATTTTCCTTATGATTTCCATAGGACTAACTTGAGAGCTTCATGGTGAGATCTTGTGAGAGGCAAGGATGATCGGGCAGAAGCTAGACCTTGTATGAACCTTTCATGGTATGTATAGATGATTCAGCGTGGTTCCTCACGGCTTGTTTGTGTTCTTCCTGTTTTTCCTTTTTGGTGATTTTCGGAGCCTTTTCTTGGAATTACCGTGATGAAGTTTTGGGGGTGTTTCTTTGAGGGATTCTTGAATAGAATTTTTATCGGCTTCAATTCACTCCCCCCTCTCTGGTTCGCCGTTTTGGTCCTTCAAGTGGTATCAGAGCGGTTACGGGTCTTGAGTGACTCTAACCAATCTAAGAACCAACGATGGCGTACCAGGAATGGGACTCGGGTCCTCCACACTTCGATGAAAAGAACTACCAGATGTGGAGTAAGCGGATGGTGGCGTTCCTCCGCGGTAAGGGTCAGATCCTTTGGGATGTCACAGTGGACACAGGCTATGTCCAACCGATGAACTTCCTCGCTCCTGGAACGAGGCACGTGTTCCACACCAACAACAAGGCGGTCGACTACTTGTTTCGTGCTCTGTGTCAATCCGAATTCGATCGGGTGCATACAGAGAACTTGGCTTGTAGAATTTGGACGATGTTGAAGAAAGCTCATGTTGGAAATGCTCAGGTACAGGCTTAGATGTATGCGACTTACCAGAGAGAGTACGAGAACTTCACTCATCTCCCCGGTGAGTCCATCGATGCCTTGTTTTAGAGGTTTATGGTGGTTGTAAACAACATGAGGGCCAATGTGGATGTGCTTCCGTACGATGAACATGATAGGGCTGTCAAGCTCTTACACTCGCTATTTTGTATGGTTTGGGTGGAAACTTTGAGGCTATTGTGGAGTCTGAGAAGTATGACACCTTGACGGTGAACGAGCTGTTCTCGAAGGTCAAGTCGGCTGAGGTGGATAGGGGCATGACAGCCAAGATTGAGGGCCGGACTGACTCTCATAGTCTCTCCCTCATCGGTGGCTCGAAAGGAAAATCTACCACTAATACATCCACCAGGATGTTCTCTTTGTCCTCTTTAATGTCTTTCCAGATGAGGAGTTCGACGTGCTTGGAGAAGATGAGCTGGCGTTGCTGACCATGCGGTTCGAGAGGATGCACGAGAACCGACTGAACTCAAGAAGGAACTCGAGAACATGCTTCAAGTGCGGCAAGACTAGACACTTTTTCGCCGAATGTCCGAAGGTGAACAACCACGACAAGCACAAGTCCAAGAAGGAGCATGAACATAGGAGGATGACATGGACCTGGGAGAAGATCAAGAGATCGAGCGACATCGACTCTGGCTCTGAGGATGTGTCATCAAGCTCGTGTGAAGAATAAGAAGAGGGTCACAAGAAGAAGAAAAAGAAGAATGACTTCAGCAAGTACTTGAACGGCCTCTGCTGTACCGCAAGCAAGACAGTCTTTGCGGCATGGCAAAAACCTCCAGCAGCAAGAGAAGCCAGAAGAACGCCTCGGACTTAGACTCCAACTCCGAGGACGAGGTATGTGATGAGCTCTCTTCTTTGCGCATGGAGAATGAGGAGTTGGTTGACTTGCTTGATAATCGCGATCACATGCTTAGAGAGGCTAAGAAGCTTAGGAAGGAGCTTAGAGCCTTGCTTGAAGATGCTAAGACTAGAGTGGCTGAGCTAGAAACACAAGTTCTTGATGGCAAGCTTGAAATTGATTCTCTTAAGGCTAGCCCTGTGGTTTCTGATGAGGATGATTGTGCTGATTGCTCTGTTTTCCTAGCTGATTTGACTGCTCTTAGGGAACAGCATGCCTCCAAGTGTGAGGAACTAGATGTGCTTAGGGTTGAGTTGGCTGAGCTGCAATCTAGACCTACTTTGATTGGTGCATGTACTTTTTGCCCTGGTTTGCATGAAAAAATTGTTGAGCTTCGATCTTGCATTGTTTTGCTTGAGGCTGATTTGAAAGTGCATATTCCTACTTCTTGTTCTACCTGTGAATTGCATGCTGTAAAGAATTTGGAACTTGCACAATGTGTTGATCATTTGCAGGATGAGAACAATATGTTGCGTGAAGTGCTGAGTTGGTTGTCTAGTCAAGAACCTCAGCTTGGTATGATGATTGCCAGTTATAAGCACCTTGTTCGGCTTTGGGATCTGTTAAGTTTGGTGAGAGCAGTGGTGAGAGAGAAGGGAATTTTGGGAATATTCTAGTTCCACCACAAACCACACCCAAAGATAAGTTTGCATCCAAGCCAAACTAGTTGTTTAAACCGAGAGAAAAACCGAGTGAGAAGGAAGGTGAAAAGCCTAGTGAGAAACCAAGTGGGAAGCCTAGTGAGAAGCCATGTGAAGAGCCTCACCCCAAGCCTAAGCCCAGACCAATCCGTTTCCATTATGAGTTTTGTGGAAAGGATGTTCACAAGAGAGAGTTTTTCTATAAGAGAAGGAGAGAGGCGAGAATGGCTAAGGAGTGGGCAAACAAGGACAGGTACCACCCTTCTCATGGTGTGCCTGAGCCTCGTATGCCATTGCCCAAGGGAAAGGGTTTTGTGCGTAAGGTTCCAGCTTGGGGAGAATAGAGTGCTTTGGGAGAAAAAGACCCTACTGGAGGAGTTAAACCAGCTAGACCGGTTTGGAAACCGGTCAAACCGGTTTCGAGGCAGCAGGGGGACCAGTTTGGTTTTCGTGCTCGTGATGAGTCTCGGTTTGTTGCAAGAGGTCGTGGCTCCGGTGGTTGGTCTGGAGAGTTTGCAGATGGTGAGTTTGCTGGACGTTCTCCACCTCGTGATCAATACGAGTTTGGGAGAGGTCGCAGCTTTGAGTCTTAGAGGGGCTACGGACCACACTTTCCCTATCGTGGTAGTCGTACTCCTCCAATGAGACGGGAGTGGTTTTCCCATGGTGGTTCAAAGTTTGATAGGTTTGACAGGATGGATCACAGTTTTGATAGGCGCTGTAGGATGGATTTTGTTAACCCTACTTTTGAGGAAATGGCTCAACACTGGTTTGACACCTTTGGAACTAACCCCAGTGTTGAGTCATTTACTTGCTCTCGCTCTTGGTTTTGAGTTGCAGGTGGGATGCCCGGAGAACATTTGGTTGATATCGGGGGTGGTTCTCTGGCCTCATGCCCCGGTGGTGACATGGACCTACATCACTTTCGGGGATGGTGAACAAGGACGAGTGACTTCTGAAGAAATGATAAATGTAAGTGAATTTGTGACCTTCAAGTGTGTGGCCTTGGTCAAGCCACTTGGTTTGTTTCGCTCCTTGCCCTATCTCATGTGTGTAGGGTGATCTTTGTATGCTCTTTGTCCCTAGTGCATGTGTTTAGGGGCAGCTTGTGGGGTTTGTGCTTCTTTGCTCTTTTGCCGGTGGTGTCGAGCCCTTTTTGCCTCCCCTCGAGGAGCTGGTGGTTTGTGAGCTTTGTGTGAGAGCTCATTTGTAGCATATGTATACCTTTCCTTTGTGCATTTCTTGTATAGGCATCCTTGTATCTTAGATTGCATGCATTTTGTATCATATGCAATTTGTTGGAAAAGCTTCTCTCATATACATTGTTCACCATGATGTGCTATATATGACCTTGTGAGCTAGTTTGGTATGCTATGGTTAGTTTGGCTTAGCTCTTGATGATCTTGATTTATATCCATAGTTGATGGCTATGTTTTTGAAAAAATGTCACATGTATGCTCTCTTGTAAGTAAATGCCTTTATATGATCTTGACATGTTCTAGTGGCTTGGCTATGCTTAATTTGTGGTTGGATAGCTTATTTTGATCATATGGGGCCAAAGGCTCATTTGCCATCATGAATGTTTAGCCCCATGCTTAACCTTGTGGAGGGGCACAAGTTCCTTTTTGTCGCAAAGACATTTCATGTACCAATTTCAAATCTGAAAATGAAATGTAAATTGCTTGGAAAATGTGCTCTTGTGTCATATGTGCTTAATTTAATTTGCTTTGGGTGCTAAACCGTTGCATGATGCCCACCAATGAGAAGTCTCATATATAGAAGTAGGCACATGGCTCAGTGCCTTTGACATGACATGAGATGCTTGTGGGTGTTTGTGATGGTCTTATGATTAGAATGGTTGTCCTAGCATGAAGTTTGTGTGGCTTTTCCATTTTGACATGTTTTGCTCATGTTTAGGACATTGCTCATGACAGGGTAAATTTTCGCAAAATTGCTCAATTCTATCTTAGCTTTGTCCAATGGTTGTGAAACTTGGTGATCATGTAGTTGATGTCATTACGGAGCTATAGAGTATCTAACTTGCTCATTTGGACATGTGTAGCATCTTATGTTGAATTTTGTATAATTGAGAAGCTCTAGTCCCAAAAGCCTTGATTCATACATTGGCAACAAGGGGGAGAAAGAAAGGCTGAGAAAAGTTGCATTGCATCCCTATAACCTATCCCAGTTGTCAAGGGGGAGCTTGTGAATTTCTTTTGCATTTTTGGCTTTTGGGAGTTTGCTGCTGAAGAAAACCGGTTGGACCGGTTTTGGAAACCGTTGTGACTGGTTTTGGAGTGAGATGTTGAAGAAAACAGGTTGGACCGGTTTTGGAAACCGGTGTGACCGGTTTTGGCTGAGCATGCACAAGTCCAGGGGAGTGTGCTTTGGCTCAGGGGGAGTTGCATATGTGTACGGGGAGCTCTTTTGTGAGTTTTGTCTTGGTTTCTTTGGTGGTTTGCTATTTCCTTGAGCTTGCTCTTGACTCGGTTGTGTCGAGTAGTTGCCCTTGCCTAAGGGGACCGAGTCTTTCCTCTTTCAAGTGATCTTGCTCTTTGCCTTTGTTTTGCTTTTGATTGCTTGTTTGAGTTTCTTTGGTCATTTCTTTTTCCTTCTCTTTGGTTACCATATGTGTGTGTTGTCAATGCACTCATCAAGGGGGAGATTGAGGACCATGTGTGGTTCGAGGACTAGTGGATGGTCTCTCCCTGGTGTGATGAATGATTTACAACGTTGTGTGGACTGGTTCTTGACTAAGTATTGCAGGTGCATGTTGCGGCTTGACTCGTGTTGGTGCAGATGAAGAACAAGCACGAAAGGTCGTTGCCAGTGAGGCCTCTAGGTGCGTAGAAGACAAGTAGGCTTGGTTCGAGGGACTCGGTGGTCAGTGGGGTCAAGTACAGACCGCATGGTGGAAAGAATGACAAGATTAAGTCGAGGACGGTTTCTTGGTTGTGCCACAAAACCAAGGTCGAGGTGGGACTTCGTGGGAGCCAAGTCATGAGTGGTGATTGATGGAGGCTACATCAAGTTCGTGGGGTTTGCGGTGGTTCACCAGAAAACCATCGGGTTACTCAGCTGAGCCACAAGAGGCCGAAGACCAGGCGTGGCTGTCAGGTCAAAACCGGCCTGACCGGTTTGGAGAACCGGTCTGACTGGTTTGGGTCGCAGGGCGTCGGAAACTTCCAGGCGGAGGACACACGTCGGGATCGCAAGGCTTGCGTCGAGGCTACGCGAAGTGAGGTCGCCGGGCATCCGTCTGTGGGTGCTACAAAGACAAATTCCCAAATTGCCTTTGGTGGGCGTGTATCCTAGTTTAGGCTTTAGGGGTATTTTAGTCTTTCGGCTTGCCTCCATATAACCCAAGTGGTGAGAGGATGGCAGCCATCTCTTGGAACCCTAGCTCATTTTGTATTCCTATTTTCCCTTCCTATTTTCCTTAGGATTTCCATAGGACTAGCTTGAGAGCGTCATGGTGAGATCTTGTGAGAGGGAAGGATGAACGGGCGGAAGATAGACCTTGTATGAACCTTTCATGGTATGTATAGATGATTCATCTTGGTTAATCAAGGCTTGTCCGTGTTCTTCCCGTGTTTCCTTTTTGGTGATTTTCGGAGGCTTTTCTTGTAATTTTTGTGAAAAAGTTTTGGGGGCATTTCTTTGAGGGATTCTTGTTGGATGACACGTATGAGGACCTTGTGCCTCTTTGCTTGGTGATCTTGCTCCAACAAACCCTCCGAAACGGCTTCGATTTGGTGGTTTTTGGATGAACTCGGGAAAAGGTGTTCTTGGTAGTTGACTTTCGATTCCCCCCCTTTTGGATGCATTTCAGAATGGATCCCGTGAGATAGAGGTTGCCCAAAAAGTAATCCACCTTCCCCCGAACTTTGGTCGCAATCCGTTGGGTGAATTGGGAGATCGATTGGTTCGAAGAAGAGGTAGTTTCCCGCGGGTTGCGTTTTTCCTGTCTGTCTGGGCGAAACCAGTCTGACCGGTTTTGGTCACAGTGGCCATCTATGAAGATTTTTGGCAGCCATGTTGTTCTTTTCCTAAGAAGTCCCCTGGTCCAAGTTTCGTCGCGTTTGGAGTTCGTTGCTTGGTTTTTGGCCTTGTTGATCTTTAGGGATTTTTGGGCAAAACCGGTCTGACCGATTTACAAAACCAGTCTGACCAGTTTGGTCAAAGGTGTGTTTTGGAGGAGATCTTCTTGGAACAATTCTTCCTTTGGTAGAAGAAGATCTAGTCCAAGTTTCACCAAATTTCGAGTTCGTTTGCTCTAGTTTTGGGATTTTGAGTTTGATCTCCATGGGCGAAACCGGTGTGACCGGTTTGGGAAAGAGGTCTAACCGTTTCTGGTGTGTTGGTTTTTGGCTAAGTATGGCAGAACCGGTCTGACCGGTTTGGCAAAGAGGTCTGACCGGTTTTACTCCTAGGTCCAGTAGCACTTCAGTGGCTACGTGGACTTGGCAAGAGAAGCCAGTGGAGGCACACGAGTGAAATCAGGTCCATAGGCCGAATTCTTGAATAGAATTTTTATCGGCTCTCATTCACTCCCCCCCTCTGGTTCGCCGTTTTGGTCCTTCATCCTAGCTTGTTTATAAATGAGATCTTGCTTGTCTGTAAATGTGATCTTGCTTTGCCTATATCTGTGATGTGAGAATGTGTTTGTGATGTCTCCTTGTTGTGGTGGCTTCCATATCCTGGCTAGTTCCGGGATGCAGCCCCTGATGGCTGCCAAATCCTGGTTGGTTCCAAGATGCTGCCGACAAGCGAGCAGGTTAATATAGGGGTGTCCTAGGTATCTGTAACAGGCGTTAATTAAAACTCGTTACAAACTGTGATCATTGAGTAACGGGATTCATTCGGAAAGTCCGTTACAAACATACCCACAATGTAACGGGTATTGTAAAAGCCTGTTACCAGTCCTGACCGGTGGGCCCCAGGACCTGGCCCGTTCATCGAGATATAGGAGACGCAGGTTGAAAGCAAGTGTCTCCTTAAATCGAGAGAAAATAGACACACAGATGCGTCTCTTTATGTCGAGACAAAGTGAAGGACCGATACGGCGAACCAGAGAGGGGGGGAGTGAATGGGAGCCGATAAAAATTCTTCTCGAAGGAGATGAAAACTCCAACAAGACGAACGCGGCTTCCAACACACGTCTCCGACTCACTACCAAGGTTGGTCAAGCCCACGTAGCCACTGGAGTGCCACTGGACCTAGGAACCAACACGCAACCTTCCGACCCGAGAAACGCGGCGGAAAAACCAAACCTCGAGTCTACGGACCCACACCGGTCGGACCGGGGTGAGCACCACCGGCCGACCGGTCCCTGGCCGGTGAACCGAGCAACTTTCACTAAGTGGCTCTACACCGGTCGGACCGGTGAGACACACCGGTCGGACCGATGGCGGCCGAAAGCCCCCAAGGCACCAAACAGGCTAACCGACCACCAAACGGACTCAAACCCGAAACGACAGCACCACGGGCCAACAACGAACACACCAAGACGTTCACCCGAGCAAAATCCCACGAGAGGGTTGCACCGGTCGGACCGGTCAAGAGCACGGTCGGACCGGTGTAGCCTGGCGACTCGGGATGAACGAAGACCCGCGGGTCAACTCCCCCCAAATCCAAATCTCGATCTCCCGAATCGCTCCACGGACTTGAACAAGACTTTGGGGATATCGGGAACACCTCATGAGGAGTCCATAGCCAAGTTTAATCCCACCAAATCTCGTCCAAAAAGGAGGAATCGAAGAAATCCCGCCGAAAGCACTTCCAACCCAAGAACTCAAGAAACCCCAAAATCGAGCACCTTTTCTCACGGATTTGGGAGGGGGAATCACGGCCCAAAGAACCACGAAGGGTTCCCACAAATTTCCCCCATCAAATCCCCAAGAGAAAAGCCCGAAAACACTCCAAAGAAATCACCGGAAGAGGGCTCCGAAAATCACCACCAAAAGCAACCGGGTAAAACACATCCAAACCTTGAGAAATCACGCCGAATCATCTATACATGAAACAAGGATTCGTACAAGGTCTAGCAAGCCGCCCGATCATCCATCCCTCTCTACAAGATCTCTCCGTGAAGCTCTCTTGCTAGTCCTAAGGAAAACCTAGAGAAAATAGGTGGAAAATAGGAAAACTAATGAGCTAGGGTTCCAAGAGTTGGCTGCCATCCTCTCACCTCTTGGGTTATATAGGCGGCAACCGAATGTCTAAAATGCCCCTCTCTACTAACTAGGGATACAAGCCCCTCAAGGGCGGATTTGGAATTCTTGATGCCTTCACCATCGGACGGATGCCGGCGACCGCAACTGCGTAGCCTCGACGCAAGCCATGCGATCCCGACGCGTGTCCTCCGCTTCGAAGATTCGGACGCGTCGTCGCACACGGTCGGACCGGTGCTCCTCACCGGTCGGATCGGTCCCCCACCGGTCGGGCCGGTCGGACCCACGGTCGGGCCGGTGCGAGTCTTCTTTGCACCTCCATCTTCGGTTCTCCGGTCTTGGCTTTGTGGATCAACCAAGGAACCCGGTGGTTTTCGGTGAACCACGGGAAACCCCGCGAACTCGGTGTAGCCTCCGCCAATCTCCACTCATGACTTGGCTCCCACGTAGTCCCGGCTCGACCTTGGTTTTGAGGCTCAACCAAGAAACCGTCCACGACTTCATCTTGCTTGTTCATGCCACCATGCGGCCCGCACTTGACCCCGCCGGCCACCGGGTCCCTCGAACAAAGCCTACTTGTCTTCTCCACACACCGGAGGCCTCACCGGCGACGACCTTTCGCGCTTGTTGTTCACCCGCACCAACACGAGTCAAGCCGCAACCCGCACCCGCAATACTTAGCCAAGAATCAGTCCACACAACGTTGTCAATCACTCATCACACAAGGAAGCGACCATCCACCGGTCCTCGAACCACACATGGTCCTCAATCTCCCCCTTGATGAGTGCATTGACAACACCCACACGAAAGTAACAAGAGAGAAAAGAAAAAGAAAAGAAACGAACAAAAAGAAACTCCAACAAGCGATCGAAAGCCGAACAAAGGCAAAGAGCAAGATCACTTGAAGAAGACAAGTCTCGGACCCCTTAGGCAAGGGCAACGGCTCGACACATCCGAGACAAAGCAAAGCTCAAGCAAAGAGCACAAACCACCGAAACAAAGCTCGAAAACTCACAAAGAGCTCCCCCGAACCAATGCAACTCCCCACCGGACGAATGCATGCAAGAAACCACATGAAACGGGACAGCTGCACAGCACTTTCGGCTCACACCGGTCGGACCGGTCATCACCACCGGTCGGACCGGTGCCTAACATATGTACGGGACCAGCACTCACACCGGTCGGACCGGTGCTCCTCACCGGTCGGACCGGTGTACAACGAAACCCGAAATGGCTCGAAACCACTCCGAAAACCTTCCAAACGCGTCCAACAAGCCATTTCAAGCTCAAACTTCTCCCCCTTGTTGGCAATGCATGAATCAAGCCAAAAAAAAACATGCAACCTAGAGCTTCTCAAATAGACAAAATTCAACAAAGAATGCTACACAAGTCCAAATGAGCAAGTTAGGTACTCGACGGCTTCGTATCGATCTCAACTACATGATCACCAAGTTTCACAACCATTGGACGAAGCTAAGATGGATTTTGGCAATTTTGCGAAAAACTTGCCTCTCATGAGCAAAATCCTAAACATGATCAAAGCATATCAAAATGGCAGAGCCACACAAACTTCATGCTAGGACAGCTATTCTAATCATAAGACCATCACAAACACCCACAAGCACCTCATGTCATGTCAAAGCCACCGAGCCATGTGCCTACTTCTATGTATGAGACTTCTCATTGGTAGGTATCATGCAACGGTTTAGCACCCAAAGCAAATTAAATTTAGCACGTATGACATGGGAGCACATTTCCAAGCATTTTCATTTCATTTTCAGATTTGTAAATGGTACATGAAATGTCTTTGCGACAAAAAGGAACTTATGCTCCTCCACAAGATAAATCAAGAGGGCTAAACATTCATGATGGCAAATGAGCCTTTGGCCCCATATGATCAATAAACTAGCTATCCAACCACAAATTAAGCATAGCAAGGCCACAAAAACATGTCAAGAGCATGTAAAGGCATTTACACATGAGAGAGCATACATGTGACATTTTTCAAAAGCATAGCTATCAACCATGGATTATTCATCAAGATCATCAAGAGCTAAGCCAAACTAACCGAAGCATACCAAACAAGCTCACAAAGACATATATCTCATTCCATGGTGAACAATGTATATGAGAGAAGCTTTCCTAACCAATGCATATGATACAAAATGCATGCAATCTAAGATACAAGGATGCCTATACATCATGTTACATATGCCATGCCAAAATGCAAGAAATGCACAAAGGAAAGCTATACATATGCTACAAACCGGCTCCTCGAGGGGAGGCAAAACGGGCTCGACACCACCGGCAAAAGAAAGCTCCCACACACCCCAACTCAGGAAATCAAACACACACCAAGTTCTCCCCGCAAACGAGTGAAAGTTGCTTGATCTAGGGGTTTGGTGAAAATATCGGCTAGTTGGTGATGTGTGGGTACATGGATCAACGCTATCTTTCCTTTCTCAACGTTGTCTCTCAGGAAATGATACCTCACTTCTATGTGCTTGGTTTTAGAATGGAGCACTGGGTTCTTTGCAACGCTTATGGCACTGGTGCTATCACATTGAAGTGGGACATGGGTATACTCCTCACCAAAGTCACTCATGGTGTAGGTGATCCAAAGGAGCCGAGAGCAACAACTAGCGGCGGCAACATACTCGGCTTCGGTCGTGGATTGAGCAACACTCGGCGCCTTACGAGAAGACCAAGACACCAACGAAGAACCCAAAACCGGCAAGTCCCGGAAGTGGACTTCCTATCCAACCGACACCCGGCAAAATCCGCGTCCGAAAAGCCATGAAGCGCCAAAGAAGAGGACGCGGAGTACCAAAGGCCGAAGTCGGGAGTGTGACGCAAGTACCGAAAATTCTCTTCACCGCTTGCCGATGCGAAGTCCTCGGAGACGCTTGAAAACGAGCGCACGGACACACCGAGAACCGTATGTCCGGCCTCGTCGGCCGTCAAGTAGAGGAGTGACCCGATCATGCTTCGGTACTCCTTCCGGTCCACGTGTTCACCTTCCTCGTCCGCATCAAGAGGCGTAGTCGTACTCATCGGCGTCGTCATAGCCTTGGAGTCCTCCATCTTGAACTTCCTCACAATGTCCTTGGTGTACTTAGCCTCGGTGCACAAATGTTCCTTCCTTTGATTGCTTGATTTGTAGCCCGAGGAAGAACCGCAACTCGCCCATCATGCTCATCTCAAACTCCCTGCTCATATCATCCGCAAACCTCGCAACAAGAGAGTTAGACGAGCCACCAAAGACAATATCATCCACGTACACACCGCACAATCGGGATATCTCCCGCCCGCCTCGGCAAAAACAAGGTCGATCGACCTTCCCCATCTCAAAACCTCTCTCAAACAAGAACCCCCTCAACCCGCCATACCAAGCTCTAGGCGCTCGCTTCAACCCATACGGCGCCTTCCTCAACTTGTACACCGGTGGGGGTACTTCTCACTCTCAAACCCCGGAGGTCGTCTCACATACACTTCTTCCTCCAACACTCCATTCGAAAAAGCACTCTTCACATCCATTTGGTGCAACTTGAACCCTTTAGCCACGAAAAAGGCTAGAAGGATCCTAATCGCCTCCAAACGGGCTACGGGAGCAAAGGTCTCCTCGTAGTCGATCCCTTCCTTCGACCGAACCCCCGAGCAACAAGTCTCGACTTGTTCCTCACAACCTCACCCTTCTCTCCCTCTTTGTTTTTCCACACCCACTTTGTACCAATCGGCTTACACCCCGGGGGAGGGTCAACCAACTCCCACACCCGATTCCTCTCAAAGTTCTCCAACTCCTCATCCATCGAGTTAACCCAATTGTGATCGGATAGTGCGTGTCCAATGTCTTTGGGCTCGAAAGAAGCAACAAATGCGGCATGAGCAAAATGGGAATTGTTTCGAACCCTCGACCGTGTAGTGCGTTCATTCATGTCGCCGATGATCCTCGAAGCCGGGTGATCCACCCGAACTCGCCGGGGAGGTTCTCACCTCGAAGCTACCTCCCCCTCAACATCGGCTTCTCCTCGTTCTTGATTTGTCGTCGTAGGTGTAGCAGAGGGTCCATCCATCATCGTAGTCGAAGTAGTGGGTACATGTTCAGCCGGGGGCACCACACCGCCATCTTCATCATCACCATGTTCATGCTCCTCCTCCTGAAAGATCTCCTCGCCAATCTCATCATCACCTGCACACTCAAAGACAAGCTGACTACGTGGCTCTGTCTCGTCGAAGGTTACCTCGCAAGTCTCCACGATTTGGTTAGTTTCAAGATTGAGCACACGATATGCTCTAGAATGAGATGCATAACCAAAGAAAATGCCATCGAGAGACCTAGCCTCAAACTTATCCAACTTCCTGCCTTTCTTCAGAATGAAACACTTGCAACCGAAGACATGGAAGTGACTCACCTTGGGTGTGCGGCCATGCATCAACTCATAGCATGTTTTCTTCTTGTGCACTCGAGGTATATTCTCGTTCGACACATAGCACGCGGTATTCACCGCCTCGGCCCAATACCTCCTCGGAGTCCTATGCTCATCAAGCATCGTCCGAGCCATCTCGCACAAGGTCTGTTCTTCCTTTCCACAACACCATTCGGGGGAGGCGTATACGGACTCGAAAAGCGGTGCTCAAGACCCAAGTCATGACAAAAGGTTTCAAAACGAGAGTTCCTGAATTCCGAGCCATTATCACTGCGGATAGCTCGTATGGCATCTCCGTGCCTCTCGTTCCTCAACCTCAAGACTAGATCTCGAACAAAACCAAACGTCTCCCCCTTATCCTCGAGAAAGAACACCCACGCATACCGAGAATAGTCATCCACCACAACAAGGACATACCACTTCCCACCGCCGCATCGCACACGAGCCGGGCCAACAAGGTCCATATGGAGCGGCTCGCATGGACGCTCAGTCATCACATCGGTGAGAGGCGGGTGAGAAGAGGCCACCATCTTGGCATGCCTACACGGAGCACAAACCAACTCTTTCTCAAGCTTCAACCGTGGCAATCCTCGGACCAAATTGAGTTTACTCAAGCGAGACAAAAGGTCAAAGCTCAAGTGACCCAACTTCCTATGCCACTTCCACAACTCACTCGAAGAACCAGCCAAGAAACAACGCTCAACACCCGAAGACTGAGAAAAATCAGCACGAAACACCTACCCTCGGGAACGACCATACAAACAAGGTCCCCTCGAGAGTCCACAATCCGAGAACCACCGAGGCCGAAACAACACCTCAAAACCCTCATCCAACAACCGAGACACGAAAGCAAATTGTACCCCGAGCGATTGAACAAGAGCAACACGCCTCGAGTGATCTTGTCACTCACTTTTATCTCACCTTCGAAAGCACACGCCCACGCCCATTGTCCCCAAAAGTGATGTACCTCTTCGTCACCACCGGACGAGACTTGAGAACCACCCCCCGTCTCCGGTCATATGCCTCGAACAACCGGAGTCAATCAACCAAATGTTCTTCAAGTCTCCCACCCGAAAATCAAAAACGAGGCACGTGAGCGAACAAACGACTCGGACGGGGTTAGTACCAAAGGAGGAAAACCAGTGCCGAGCCATTTGCTCGAAAGTGGGGTTAGCACCAACCAAAGCATCTCTCCTACCAAAGCTACCTCCACGAACACCACCACGGTAACCACCCTGAGGGAACCACCCCTCTCTGTCTGGAGGAGGACCAAAACCACGCAAGAAAGCCCGTGGAACGTCCTTCCTCTCCAACTCAACGCCACGACTCCTCCAATCCCCGTATTGAGCACGAGGAGGAGAACGCCTAGCAACCGACCACCCGCACCCTTTCCCGGCCCAACCACCGAACCACGACCACCGAAACAACCCTCGCACCCGTACGAGCTCGAAACCCGAACATCCGTCCGTCCCGTGCCCGCACCGTCCGACCGGTGCCCCACACCGGCCTCGACCGGTGTGACCCGGACAACAACACCACCTGCAGCCTTCTTCTCTCCCCAAGCCCGAACCGTCCTCACAATCGCCTTGCCCCTGGGCATCTGCATACGAGGCTCAAGTACACCATCGGAAGGGTGGTACTTGTCCTTGTTTGCCCACTCCTTCCTCATTCTCTCCTCTCGCTCCCTCTTGAAGCAAAACTCCTCCTTATGGCCATCTCTCCCACAATAGCCACAATGGAACCTCACAAGCTTAGGCTTTGGCTTGGGATGTGGCTGCCCACTTGGTTTCTCTCCACTCAAACCCTCCACCGGTTTCTCACCACTTGCCTTCTCACTTTCCTTCCCAAAGAACACTTTCCCCGAAGTGCTCACAAACTTGATAGGCTTTTGTAGGTCATTTGTGGGTGTAGGAAACACGGGTGGAGCTGGGGTTGTGTCTAGCCGATTCCTTAGATGGTTAGGTTTTGGTGGGAACTCATTCTTGTGGTGGGTTTTTGGTGGCTCCGGATATTCTCTCCACTTCCCTCACCAACCTTGTTTGCCCCAAGCCCCTCACCATCTTGCCTCTTAAAGGCCTCGATCATCATCCTCAACTGAGGCTCGTGGCCAGGACAACCAACCCATCAACTTCCTCAAATCATCATTCTCATCCTGCAAACGATCAACATAATGTGCAAGCTCCAAATTTTTCAATGCATGCATTTCACAGGTAGAGCAAGATGTAGGCATGGGTTCCTTCAATTTAGCCTCGAGCGAACTAGTGTAAGCATGCATCTCATCAATCTTAGCATGCAAAACGGGGCAAGAAGTGCAAGCACCTAGCAAAGCAGGTCTAGACTTAAGCTCAGCCACTTCAACCCTAAGCACATCTAGTTCCTCACACTTGGAGGCATGCTTCTCCTTAAACAAAGCAAGATCAGCAAGGAATATGGAGCAATCGGCACAATCATTCTCATCAGAAACAACAGGGCTAGCCTTAAGCGAATCAATCTCAAGCTTGCTATCAAGCACCTGTGTCTCTAGCTCAGCCACTCTAGTCCTAGCATCCTCGAGTGAAGCCCTAAGCTCTTTCCTCATTTTCTTGGCCTCTCTAAGCATGTCATCACGGTTATCAAGCAAAGAGCCAAGCCTCTCATTCTCCTGGCGCAAGAAGGGAAGTTCATCACGCACCTCGTCGTCGGACTCAGAGTCCGAGTCGCTCCGTGTGCTCTTCTTGCTTGCCGGAGCTCGGCGCCATGGTGCGAAGCCATCTCTCGCGAAGCGGCTCGGCCCGCTCGGGTTCTTGGACGACCTCTTGTTCTTGCGGCGATCTCCCTCGTCTTCGGCTGCTTTGCTCGAGCTCGAGGTGGAGTACGCGGAACCGGAGTCGACGTCGCTCGCTCCAACCATCGCCGGGCCTTGCCTCGGCCCTCCTTCTTCCTCGATCGTCGCTCGTCCTTGTACTTGTTCTTGTGCTTGCTCTTGTGGTCGCGCCTCGAACGGTACTTGCCATCGTTCATCCTCGGCTTGTGCTTGTAGCCTGTCCTTGCTCTCGGCCTTCTCCGGGCGGTCGGCGACGAAGTGTCCCGGCTTGCCGCACCGGAAGCGGTCCTCGTGTTCCTCCTCATGTTCACGCGGTTCTCGTGCGGCCTCTCGAACCGCCTCGTCAACGGCGCCGGCTCGTCCTCTCCAAGGTCATCAAACTCCTCATCGGCATAGACATCAAAGAGGAAAACGAGAACATCTGGTGGATGGGTTAGAGTTAGTCTTTCCTTTGGAACCACCAACGAGGGCAAGACTATGGGAGTCGATCGGTCCCTCGAGCTTGGCAGTCATGCCTCTATCCACCTCAGCCGACTTGAGCTTAGAGAACAGCTCGTTCACCGTCAGAGTATCATACCTCTCCGACTCAACTATGGCCTCGAACTTTCCGCCCCATATCGTACGATCCAAAGAGTGTAAGAGCTTGACCGCTCTATCATGATCATCGTACGGGAGCACGTCCACATTGGCCCTCATGTTGTTCACCACCACCGTGAACCTGCGAAACAAGGCATCGATGGACTCACCGGGGAGATGAGTGAAGTTCTCGTACTCTCTCCGGTAGGTCGCATACAACCGTGCCCGAACACAGGCGTTCCCAACATGAGCCTCCTTCAACACCGCCCAAATCCTACAAGCCAAGTGCTCGGTGTGCACCCGATCGAACTCGGGCCGACACAAAGCACGAAACAAGTAGTCGACCGCCTTATTGTTGGCGTCGAATCGTCCCTCGACCCCGGAGCAAGGAAATCCATCGGCCGGACATAGCTTGTGTCCACCGTGACATCCCAAAGCAGGCCGACCCTTTCCGCGGAGGAACGCACCCATCCGCTTGCTCCACATCCGGTAGTTCTTGCCATCGAAGTGTGGAGGACCCGAACCCCGTTCTCGGTACGCCATCCTTGGATCTTAGACGGTTAGAGTCAACAAAGACCCGAACCGGCTCGATACCACTTGAAGGACCGATACGGCGAACCGCAGAGGGGGGGGAGTGAATGGGAGCCGATAAAAATTCTTCTCGAATGAGATGAAAACTCCAACAAGACGAACGCGGCTTCCAACACACGTCTCCGACTCACTACCAAGGTTGGTCAAGCCCACGTAGCCACTGGAGTGCCACTGGACCTAGGAACCAACACACAACCTTCCGACCCGAGAAACGCAGCGGAAAAACCAAACCTCGAGTCTACAGACCCACACCGGTCAGACCGGTGAGCACCACCGGTCAGACCGGTCCCTGCTGGTGAAACTAAGCAACTTTCACTAAGTGGCTCTACACCGGTCAGACCGGTGAGACACACCGGTCAGACCGATGGCAGCCTGAAAGCCCCCAAGGCACCAAACAGGCTAACCGACCACCAAACGGACTCAAACCCGAAACAGCAGCACCACGGGCCAACAACGAACACACCAAGACGTTCACCCGAGCAAAATCCCACAGAGGGTTGCACCGGTCAGACCGGTCAAGAGCACCGGTCAGACCGGTGTAGCACGGCGACTCGGGATGAACAGCACCCGCGGGTCAACTCCCCCAAATCCAAATCTCGATCTCCCGAATCGCTCCACGGACTTGAACAAGACTTTGGGGATATCAGGAACACCTCATGAGGAGTCCATAGCCAAGTTTAATCCCACCAAATCTCGTCCAAAAAGGAGGAATCGAAGAAATCCCGCCGAAAGCACTTCCAACCCAAGAACTCAAGAAACCCCAAAATCGAGCACCTTTTCTCACGGATTTGGGAGGGGAATCACGGCCCAAAGAACCACGAAGGGTTCCCACAAATTTCCCCCATCAAATCCCCAAGAGAAAAGCCCCGAAAACACTCCAAAGAAATCACCGGAAGAGGGCTCCGAAAATCACCACCAAAAGCAACCGGGTAAAACACATCCAAACCTTGAGAAATCACGCCGAATCATCTATACATGAAACAAGGATTCGTACAAGGTCTAGCAAGCCGCCCGATCATCCATCCCTCTCTACAAGATCTCTCCGTGAAGCTCTCTTGCTAGTCCTAAGGAAAACCTAGAGAAAATAGGTGGAAAATAGGAAAACTAATGAGCTAGGGTTCCAAGAGTTGGCTGCCATCCTCTCACCTCTTGGGTTATATAGGCGGCAACCGAATGTCTAAAATGCCCCTCTCTACTAACTAGGGATACAAGCCCCTCAAGGGCGGATTTGGAATTCTTGATGCCTTCACCATCGGACGGATGCCGGCGACCGCACCTCGCGTAGCCTCGACGCAAGCCATGCGATCCCGACGCGTGTCCTCCGCTTCGAAGATTCGGACTGCGTCGTCGCACACGGTCGAGGCCGGTGCTCCTCACCGCCGTCGACCGGTCCCCACCGGTCGGACCGGTCGGACCCACCGTCGGACCGGTCCGGGTGCCGCCGCACCTCCATCTTCGGTTCTCCGGTCTTGGCTTTGTGGATCAACCAAGGAACCCGGTGGTTTTCCGGTGAACCACCGGAAACCCCGCGAACTCGGTGTAGCCTCCGCCAATCTCCACTCATGACTTGGCTCCCACGTAGTCCCGGCTCGACCTTGGTTTTGAGGCTCAACCAAGAAACCGTCCACGACTTCATCTTGCTTGTTCATGCCACCATGCGGCCCGCACTTGACCCCCGCCGGCCACCGGGTCCCTCGAACAAAGCCTACTTGTCTTCTTCACACCTGGAGGCCTCACCGGCGACGACCTTTCGCGCTTGTTGTTCACCTGCACCAACACGAGTCAAGCCGCAACCTGCACCTGCAATACTTAGCCAAGAATCAGTCCACACAACGTTGTCAATCACTCATCACACAAGGAAGCGACCATCCACCGGTCCTCGAACCACACATGGTCCTCACAAAGGAGACGTAGGTTAACGGAACGCATCTCTGATGTCAATTTCACGTAACAGGCACTGTTTTCATGCCCGTTACCAAAGTTCCCTGTGGGCCCAGAGAAACAGCCATTTCACGTGACCGGTGACTAGTTGTGGTAACTGTCGTTGTTTGATGCTCGTTACGAATCCTATATGTGCTGAGACGCGTGTGAAACAGACGCGTCTCAGTTCTTCAAGTTAGCGGAGACACGGTGCACAGTAGGCGTCTCCGATATTGAGCTACAGTAACAGGTTGTGCTTTGGTGCCCATTACGAAAGTTCCCTGTAGGCCCAGAGAAACAGCCATTTCACATGACCGGTGGCTAGTTGTGGTGACTGTCGTTGTTTAATGCCCGTTACGAATATGTTTTATAAGTAACAGGCATCTGCACGTTATCTTTCTTGGCTTATTTGTAACACTTGATCCGTAACGGGCGCATTGCCCGTTACCAAAGGAAATATATGCCCGTTACCGAAGTGAATTTTCTCGTAGTGTCTATTGCTTTGGTTGTTAGGGTTGATGCTGACCAGCTGCTTGATCGGTGCAAGGTCGCCGGTGCTAGGGCAAGGCAAGGTTGCATTGGTTGGTAGAGTTCCAGTTTTAGATGTGATTCGGTATTCGAGGGGAGGAATAGAATTCATTTGTATTCTCCAGTAGCTTATTGAGTCCACCGCAATCTGATGTAGCCGAGTAGGATAGCAACACCTAGATCAACAATTTTCCCGTCGCAGTTCATTGGAGCTCTCCTTGTGTTACATTAATTTTTAGAAGTTTGAGGAGATCGCAGCGGCGTCCTATGGCGCGAGTGCGACAGGCAGGCGCGCCCTAGGAAAATTTTGGCGCGGGAAGGAAGGGATCACTGGAAAAAATTAGAAGAGTGGGCCCAATATTGTTTTACCAAGTGAATTATGAGAAACTATTGGAGATGGACACTTTTTCCCTTTGTCATAACATTTGAGGAGTTGCCAAAAGCTAAGATTTTCCAAACAAATTATAACAAACTGTTGGAGTTGCTCTAACATATGGTATATAGTGGTATGCATAGGTGGCATAGGGGTATTATTGGTATTTTTTTCTTGGTGACCTAAATGAAATATATGATTTCTTTATTTCAATTTTTTACATTTCCCTCTGGTGGTATGGCCAATTCTTTTTTGAACTTCAAAATGCAAATTTTCAGAACTGTTTTTTCCAAAAAGTTTTCATTTCAAAATTTTCTTCAGGGCACAACGAAATATTTCAAATTTTTCATTTCTCTCTAGGGGTATGGCCGATTCTTTTCAATTTTAAAAAAAAAAAGAAAATTCATTTTTTCAAGTTTTGAAAACAAAAATTTTCACTTCAAATTTCAAAAACAAATTTTTTTCAAATTTTTCATGGTGGCATAAATGTAATTTTTCTCGACCTTAGCTTGCCAAATTTATTTAAAATTTCCAAAAAAATACGGTTTTACCTTAACAAAAAATAGTCATATACTGCATACCACCACGTGATCCACCGTAAAAGAGCCCATTAGTGGAATGAGTATTGAGGTGACATAATGTATGACTACTCAGGATCACATCCATCAACATAAGACAGAACTGCGGAATCTCACTCGATAAAAATATTTAATTTCTTTCAAACAATACATAAAAGATTGTACGCAACACACATTAATTTACATGAGGATAACATGAAGGAAGTATAAAAGAATGCAACTCTTAGTAAAATTACAAATATGCTTCCATGCTCACTAGAACTGGTCTTGGATGCGGTCCACAGACATCTTGTCCACCTGGGATGCCTTAGAAAGGATATCATCTGCAATGGATGGCTTCGACCCGAACACAGTATTCGCGACCGTAATCACCCCAGGGTTCTGGCTACTCAGTCCAGCAAGTGCAACTGCATTTTTGGTCCCATAGTTAAACTAGAAATGGATCAACCCTTGAGGGAACACAAATACATCTCCTTCGTTAAGAGCCTTTGTGAACAGCTTGTTGTCTGGGTTCGATGTCACAAAGCCAACATAGAGAGAGCCCTCGAGCACGGTCAGGTTCTCAGTTCCGCGTGGATGCGTGTGAGGTGGATTCAGACCATATGGTGTGTAATCGATGTGAGCAAGAGAGATTCCCATGGTGTTTAGTCTGTCGATCTGGGCAACATTAACATGTGTGACAGCGGAGCCTTGCTTGTTTGTTGTATTGCCAACCAAATGAAGGCCCGAAAAGGAGAAATCTTCAACCACAACATCCGATCCTTCGCATCCTTGCATGCAAACCCATTGACACGCACTACGTTAACAAAACCATAAGTTAGACATAAATATGTTTTATGCACATGGTTGCATTGGTCGGCAGCTTCAACCTTTGCTAAATGTATGAGGTAGAACTGTAACCATGTAGGCCCTTTCGCACCTTTGGTAAGGGTGTGTTTCGGTGATAAATGACAACCATATATTTGTGACTAACCTTTGTTTTGTAGCGGATTATATCTTGGGTTATTGTCATGAGTATTGAATGAAAGAGACCCCTCAATTCGAATTCATGGACGATAAATGGAAAAATACTACAGGGCTAAGGACTTTGATAGTTCCAAGTGTCACAAAGAGATGAAGGACACTTGTATTGCTAGTTTGTAGTGTTTTACCGTACTATTAAGTGGGGTTCATGCACTAGTATCTTGACCATGCACCAAAAGCCGTGAAAATATGCACACTCAAGTTCCTTGGATGTTTAAGCTCAAAGAGATCATGGAAGCAAAGTAGAAGTAAAGGAATAGACAGAAAACTCAAAGGCATTAGAATTGGATGAGTTGGAATTCAAGTCATAGCGTCGAATGAACCGACGCCACCATATCTACATTCGTCGGATGAGTTCAGCTGCCAAAGTTTGCAAAAGAGACTGTCGGATGAACCGATGGTATAGGCAGCGGTTCATCCGATGCCTTAGGGTTTGCCAAGGTTAGAGCTCAGCCTCTTCAGCACCGGATGATTTGACGCTCTGACCAGCAGTCTATCCGACGCTTGCATTCAAATTATACAGACACGTGCCAAAACATTTTCTTCAGCATCGGATGAACCGACGCTTCAGATCCAACCCAGCGGTTCATCCGTCGCTTGCGTTTAAACTACACAGTACTACATCGAGTGGGTGCTCTTCAGCACCGGATGGTTCGATGGGGCGTCGGTGCAATGCGTCGGTGCATTGACTGGATCACTTGTTTCAACGGCTATTTCAGTGCCTTTGAGTGACCGGATGATCCGACACTAGCGCAGAGGGCACCATCGGTTCATCCGACGGTACTACTTTTTCAGAGAAACTTTTCCAACGGGTAGACTCCCTTGCTAGGCCTATAAATATGACACGCTTCCTCTCTTGAGCGGCCTTTGCCATTCTAAAGATCTACTGTAGCCAAGGAGAGAAGGAGAGTGTGTTCTTGCTATTTGGGATTCTCTTCCTCTGCATTGAGGAGCTCTTTCTTAGTGATCAAGGGTTTTCAACGTGCAAACATGGCTTAGCTGAGTGCTCAGGTCAAGTGAAAGTGTGTGGGCTTGTTATTCTTAGAGTTTGACGGCTCCTAGACAGTCTTGGTGCTTTAGGGGTTCTTGGTGAGCCCTTGGAGATTGTGGGAGCCTCAAGAAAAGCTTGGTGTACACAGTTCGAGACCCATCGTTCCGGAGATGGAGAACAGGTACTCTTAGTGAGCACTTGAGTCTTGGTGACTCGAGGGGGAGCAATAATCTAAGTGAGTGCTCCAACGTTGATTAGGGGGAGCGTCAACTTCTCGATACCACGGGAAAAAATCTGGTCGTCTCTTGTGCCACTCTCTACTTTCTTGCATTTAATTTCAGTACCTAATTTACGCACTTATGTTTCCTTGTCCTTGTTCTTGCTAAGTTGCTTGTTTGCTTCATATCTTGACTAGGGTGTTCCATATCTCTATTGTGATATTTGCTCAGGAAACTCTTGTTAGTCTGCTTAGTAGTACAGAAAAACCCTTTTAGATGGGCAACACTAGTTGATAGGTTTAGGTTTTCTTAATGCTTTAGAAATTCAAAAGAAGACCCATATTCAACCCCCCCTTCTACGGGCTATTGATCCTACAAGTAATATCAGAGCTAGGCCCCCTTTTGCTTGTCCTAACTGCCTAGGGAGGTGGGGAAAGGTAGGGGCAATGGCCCTCCCAAGTTGGCGGGGAAACGGTTTACCTCTTAGGCACATAGAATGGCTAGCTAGCTTCAAGCACAACACCATGATGCGTGGCGCACTACCATGTATTTGTTGCCTAGAGTTCCCATCGAGAGTGAGGCTAAGTGGAATGCACGTGCTAGAAACCATATTTTTGAGGTGCTAGATGAAGAGTTGTTTGATCGGGTCTTTCCTTTGGAAACCGCCCATGAAGTGTGGATGCAACTCAAAGAAATCCATGTGGGTAACAAAAAGATCCGTGAGGAAAAATATTAGTTGCTTAATGTGGAACTCAATGAGTTCAAAATGAATGATGATGAGGGTGTAGAGAAAATGTATTCTAGGATGGGTGTGCTCATTCAAAGTATCAATGCTCTCGATGTTGCTAACCTTACCGAGCAGGAAATCATATGGAAAATCCTTCAAACGCTCTCAAAGCCTAGGTACAACATCGTCAAGGCACTTCTCTTTGAGAAGGATTTCTCTACCCTCACCATCAACGAGGATGTGAACAAGATCCGCTCCCACGAGATGTTCATGATGGAAGACATAAAATCATCTACCTCTAACTCAAGCGTAAAGAAAGATTTGGCACTCAAGGCTAGTAAGAAGATCAAGTCCAAGAGGACCAATGCAAAACCTCCTTCCTCAAGTGAGAGCGAAGGCAAAAGTGATTCAAGTGAAGTAGAGAGCGATGATGCAAATCTTGCTCACCTCATGACAAGAACTACAAGAATGATCTCAAAGATTGGCAAGAAGGGTTACAACTATGATCCCATGAAGCAAAAGTTTCGGACATCAGGAAGAAATGGTGAAGGAAGCAATAGAAAATGCTATAATTGTGGAAGCTATGATCATCTATCATATGATTGTCCCAAGCCCGACAAGTGAGTATCAAGCTCAAGCAAGAAGAACAATGAGGATGAGAAAGATGCCAAGTACTACAAGAAGAACTCATCCAAGAAGAAGTCATCAAACAAGCCCTACCACAAGAAGAAGGGTGAACATCGTTCTCTCTTGGTCAATGAATGGGTAACCGGTGGTGAAACTTCAAGTGAATCAAGTGAAAGTGAAGAAGAAAATAACAAGAAGATCACTGGTATCGCTATCATGGATGATGAAGATCCTCCACTCCCACATCCACCTATGTGCTTCATGGCAAAGCACTCCAAGGTGAGTGATAGCGATAGTAGTGATTCTTCTAATAGTGATGATGATCTCTCACCACTTGCTCTTAAGGGTCTTTTTGATGAATACACTTCCATGATTAAGAAACAAAAGAGTAAACTGAAGGCACTTCAAGAGTCCCATGAGAAACGTAAGCTATCAAATGATGAGTTGCTTGTGAAGCACAATGACCTTAGCAAAGAACATGATACTTTGGTAGTGTCCAACAAGTTACTTAGAGATGACTGTCGGTGTTTTAGACCGGCAACCTACTAAGGGGAGTACCCGAAGTAGATGAATGTGGCCTCGCTGAGATCGGTAACTCGAAGGAAGAGACACGTGGCACACAATTTAGACAGGTTCGGGCCGCGAGGTGCGTAATACCCTACGTCCTGTATGCTGCGTAGCTCTGGATTGATTGGGTACGATTACAAGATGGTGTAATTGTACTCCGTGAGATGAGATGATGTAGAGAGGGGTCCCTGCCTCGCCTTATATAGCCCAGGAGGCAGGGTTACAAGCCGGAGTAGGGAGAGAGTACTAGTCGAGTATGTCTAGGAGTCTTCCATACAGTGCGGGACATGTACAGCTTCCTAACCGAGTACTTCTCCTCTGTAGTCCTTGTGTTCCACGCCATCAGGTGCCGTGTAGCGCAAGCCGGGTAGTCCCAGGGGCCCACCGAGTAGTCGGTCCTGGTACCCACTGAGGTAGTGGGCCCAGGGAGGTCCATACAACAAGCCCCCGAGTACTTTGTAGTAGAGAAGGATAGATTCAAGTAGTCTTCACGGCCTTAACGAGTAGTCCTCAAGCGTCCCCGAGTACTACAAGTCAAAAGTCCTCAAGATTAGTCGAAGCATCCCGAGGCTGGAATGTACTCCAGCTGATGTTTGAGCAATCTTGAAGTCTTCTCGAGTAGTCCTAAGCGTCCTCGAGTGCTGCCCCCGAAGGTCTTCAACAAAGCCCGTGTTGTCTTGAAGCCGAAGCTGATATGAAAGTGCGATTGCAAAATCGCACTCCATATGGAGTAGCCCCCGAGCCTTAGGTTGAGTCATAGGCTCTGGCTGAGGGTCCATCTGAAGTCTTGGCAAGAATATCCCGAAAAATCCGGAGAGAAAAAACTGAAGGACACGTGGCACGGAGCCCCCGAGCCTTGATTCGAGTACTTCCTCTCGAATTGAAGGGTCATCTTGTAGAATGTGTCCTGAGATCCTCCTGAGCCTTGTCGCTTCCCAGGTAGTCGAGTAGAAGTAGCCGAGCCCCTGAGGTGAGGCGCGTCGACTAGTAGAATACGAAGAGTCACGCGCGGCCGCTGAGTCAGCCGAGCGCAGACTTATCCATCCGGCCGTTGGAGGGCCGTTTTGACTTATAAATAGAAGCCAAAACCCTTAGGGTTTTCCACCCTACGCAGTTGTAGCCATTTCGAATAGATCTTGGCCAGAATCGCCGCCAGCGCACGCCCCCGCCGTTGTAGATCTGAGTGCGCCGCCAGAGAGAGCCACCGCGGTAGCCCCCAAGCGAATGTGCGTGAAGACGCCGTGCACTTGGAGGATGAAGCCGTCGCCGTCCAAGACCGCGAAGGCCGCCGGGGGGAAGAAGAGGAGCCGCGACGAAGCCGCCGGATCTGCCGCAGCGGCAGCACCGCCGATGTCTCCACCACGGCCAGATCCGAACCGCGAGTGGAAGAAGTCGAAAGCAAAGACCGAAGACTTGCTGGCCCTCCTCGACAGTGGATTCATCCGCGAGAAGGAGGTGGACATGTGGAGAGCCGCCGTCGGGGATCCGTACCCGATGGAGAAGAGCGAAGACGAGATCCCGATGTTTGCGCTTCACGGAGCGTGGACTCGCGCTCCCAGCGAGCGACTTCTTCAAGGGGCTCATGGGGTACTACGGCATCGAGTACCTCAACCTCAACCCCAACGGTATTTTCCACACCGCCGTCTTCGTCCACTTCTATGAAGCGTTTCTGGGGATCAAGCCTCATTGGATCTTGTTCTGGAAGTTCTTCCGGGTGAAGCCGCAACCGAGCGCCAGCAACCCGCGAGTAGTCGGTGGAGCGGGAATCCAGATGCGGGAGGACGCCGCGCGAAGCGCACCTCTCGTACAAGCTCATCGACTCCAACCGGAGCCCGGAAGGCGAAGTGGTTCTACATCACGAACCACCACCCAGGGTTGCCGAAGCCGAGCGGGAAGCAGCCCAAGCATCGCCCGTGGTGGAGCATGAAGCTGACGATGCAGGAGGGGATCTAGCTCCCCGAGCTGTTGGCGCGGATCAAGGCGCTGAGAGAAGCCGGGCTGAGGGCCGAGCACGTGGCCTTCAGCTTCATGAAGCGCAGGGTGCAGCCACTGATGGCCCGCGACACCCTAGGATTCGAGTACACTGGCGACGACGACACGTCACGGATGCCAGGAGACGAGGTCGACGACGACGACATTGTCGATAGGCTGACGCACATCTTCAAGGACATGCCATCGTACACGGCGTGCCCTCTCCCGGAGTACTCCGCCACGCGCCCTCCAAAGGAGGTAAGTAGTCGTGTGAGTAGTCGCGCTGACGAGTTGTGTCTTGCAGGATGACTTGAAAAAAGTTCATCTCCGAGCCGCCGCCACCCCCTTAGGTAGTCGAGAGCCCGGAGGAGGGGAAGACCAAGGCCAAGGAGCGGCGGGAAGTCGGCGAAGGAGACGACGCCATGGTCGTGGAGGACACATCCGACGAGGACGACGACGAGGAGACGCTGCAGGACCGCTTCCAGCTGCGGTCGAGGTTCAGCCGTCCCGGCCTACCCCACGTGCCCCTCGTGCAGGATCCACCGACTAGCTTAGAGGCTAGTCTGGCCGCGCCGCCGCGGAAGCCGCACAACCCCGCCCGCAAGCGGGTGTCGAAGAAGTTGAAGGTCTTTGAGACCACGCCCCAAGAGGTAAGAACGTCTTGAGTAGTGTAGTCGAGTACTAGTGTCTCGAGTTGATGTGTGGACAACTGAGCTTCCTTGCTTGCAGGAGGTGCCGCCTACGGAGCCCGTTGATCAGGGCAATGAAGGCGAGTGGGACACGGTGGGGGAACACGCTGGGAGTCGTAGCCCAGCCCCCACTGTCGAAGAGCTCCTGGCGCAGATGGAGCGCCAGCCCCCTGCTCCTCAACGGAGCGCAGAGCCCGCTGTTGACGCAAAAAGTGCACTCAACGCCAAACACACAGCAAGCCGAACAAAGCTGGCTTCACACGCGCAGAGAGCAGAAGACGTGCCAGTCAATTTTTTCCTGAAAAATTAACAAAAGATAAAGCAGTTAAATACCAAAGCTTGGAACTTGCCGGGTGGTACCAGACAGTTTCATATTTACGGCTAAGAAGCCAAACAAGATGACACATAGCTATAAGGAGCTATCTGCCAACGAACTAGAACCATTCGGGAAACCGCAAAGGGAAAAGCAACACCGCCGAATGGATGACGTGAGCATGACGAATGCCGATCGGTCTTTGTTTGAACAAGAATTACGTACGCACGAGGCCATGACCGATCCCCATGAAAATTGACATTAAATAAATAAATAAAGCAAAGCACGAACATGATCATGTATTAAACAAGTATGCATAGATCCAAAGCACTAGTCTACCGCATGTCTAGTCACTTTAAAACCCGTCAAGTACGATATCAAGCAAATCTATCCACCGCATGATACAACTTGCATGAAAAACCGTACCACTTTCTACAAATAGATCTATCCACCGCATGATACAATCTAAATATGGAAAGCTAAAAGCATACATCATTCAAAGCATGAACAACGCACGTGTTCTACTCATGAAGAAACATAACCGAATATGGCTGAACAGCCGATTCGGGGTCCATGAAGAAGGAACAAACATTACCAAGTGAACAAACCTATCAGATTGATTTGGGGATCTAATCCACCGGATGATTAGCTCCAAAGCAACCCAAAAACCTGCATCTACCGCATGATACCCGGCTCTTTCAAGATTTATACGAACATTAGCAAGCTTGAACCCGCAACACGTAACAACCTCGATCGATTCGGTCTCGGCTATCGGAAAGCACAAGATCCATGTGTTAAAATATGAAATCTACTCGAACAAGGATCATAAAAGAGATAAAGCCGATCCAAACCCATCTAGATTGGGCAAAGGTGTGTTACATGAATTAAAACATAAAGTAAAAACTCAAGATAACACGGGGTAACTTAATGAATCTATTGGATCTTGCCAAAATCCAATAGAGCCGATAACTAGCTTCAAGCTAGATCTTAGCCTACCGCATGACTCATGATCTAACAAGAAACCCTCTTGAACCAAGCTTGAATCTACCGCATGACACGAAGCATGGTAACAAGACTACTTGCATCAGATCTAAATCCACCGCATGATACTAGACATGATACAAGGTTGCCGGTACTCACGGAGGTCGACGGATCGATTGGCCCTCTCGAAGAACTCGACGACACGACAAGGACTCTAGGGTTTGGCGTAAGGCCGGTGTGTATTGAAGAATGATTGATTGATTTTACATACATTCAGGGGTCATATTTATACCCTGTTGAGTACAACTTCGAATGGATTCGTTGCCTAACTTATCTCTAAGCTTGATCGCCTATCCATCCATTCGTTTCCCCTGATTGAGCCACGTCACCGTCCAATCCCGCAAAATCAGCTCTACTGTTCCTTTGCCGAACCGAGCGGATAGCCGACCGCATCTCTCTTTGCCGAATATCTCTGAAAAAATCCTTCCTTCCACCAGACGGACTCTTTATCGAACCGGACCCACAAGTCAGACTCCTTACCAAATTTTGGTGTTAACACATGCCCCTTCAATTGTGGGATAAAAGTAATTTTGTTCCACAATTGACTCCAGCCACGAATCTTTAGATCAAATCTGTCAACACCTGCTCTTCGCAATCCGATGGAATCTTCATCCAGATCCAACCCTAAATCCCCTCGTTCCAAGCTCAACACTTCCAATGGCAGCTCAGAACCAAGATGCTCAGGTGAATTCATCCCCCGTAAGCTTCGTTCGGCATTTAGGTTTTCAATTTTACCTCGATATTTCCTTTTCCGCTTTCCTCCCGGGAGCTTTCTACCGAGCTTTTGATCCGCACCGAGGCCAATTCGAGATCTTATTATCTTGGTCCCGTGGGGAACTCCGACCCTCGAGATTTCATTGCGGTTCGAATCTCGCAGAATCCCCTTTAAAGCAGCTCTCCGTCTCCACCACCCCAATGGCAAGACGCTTTCAAGAACTGGCCTTTACCTCCAATCGCAGGCTGGAGAACTTGGTATCGGAGGATTCTTGCAGACAAGAGTGGACTGACCAACCTGGATACCCTCCGTATCTCCCAATGCCTGGAGCTATCTGTGGCTGAGACACCTAAGAACGAAGACCTCCTAATAGCCGCCTGCCATTTTTGGTCAAATGGCGTCAACGCCTTCCTCTTTGGCCACGGCCCAATGTCTCCTACCTTGGCCGATGTATACATGATCACCGGCCTTGACATCACAGGGTCTGTTCAGCCTTGGAACTTCAAGAATTCCTCACGGCAAACAGGAGTGAAGCCAGGGAACGGATACAAGAATTACATCTTGAAACATATGAAAGACAATCCCCTGGATGCCGTTGAATACAGAGCCTTTCTGAATATGTGGCTGTGTAGATTTGTCTTCTGTGGTAAAGCCAACGAGCCTACCCTGAACCACATCGCAATGGCGTCCCATTTGGCCAGTGGCAACTGCCTTCCTCTGGGAAAATTCTTCTTGGGCAGTGTATATCATATGCTTCACCGGTACGTCACCCGCATGTACACCAGCCCAAAGGATATCGTGCGTCAATGGCCCTTGGTGGTTTATTCGGATGTGGCCGCAACTCCACATGCATCGGATCATTGGTGTCGATTTGAACTCCGGTTCTTCCCTTTATCCAATTACCCCGAAGGAGAGCCACAAGCTACCGCGAGGATGCCGAATTATGGAGAAGCGGCTTCAACTATTCTTGTTCAGCAGACATTAGCCGCCCTCTTCGAGTTATTCTTCAAAGGTTTCCCCAATCCTCTCTGGCTCCCTTATCTGAATAATGACACCTTGACCTTCCCTGTTGAATTCTCCTTTGAGCCCGGCCATCAAGATGGGAGATTCTTAGAAATCCTCAACATCATAATCCGCCCATGCATACTGCCGGCCGAGTTCAATGGAGGAAGGTTGAATGTTAGCACTTATGAATATTACCAGCCCAATGTAATGGCCGGTACCAAATTGGATGTGGACGGATGCCCCCAAGGCTATTTCCGCATGAATTCCTTAAGCCTAGGGAGGAAATCAAAGAAAGCATGCACAAGTAGTAGGGTCTTCCAATATGTGTGTAGCCCTACTATCTACACCGTCCTTTTATGCCCACAACCATAGCTCACCCCACCTTTAACTCCCGGTGGCAAGAATTCCATTATCACATCTTTAGTGAGCTCCGTCCACGTATTCCGTGCGCAGTTGATGCCCGACTTCCCCGCCCACTTCGAGGTAATATGATGTACTTTTGGATCGACACGTCCTTTTTATTCATGATTCCGACCTTCATCTTCTTGTCCACGAACACGCTTGCCTCGCCCCTCGAGCCGGGGATATTGCTTACAATGCCGAAGGCCCAATCTCAAAGATCGGGATTCAAATCCACAACTCGGCTCAACCGATGTCCATGGTACGCTACAACGTATCCTGCACCTATCCAGCCTTGCCGCCGACAGAGGCAAGGCTTGCATCTGGTTGCTCCTCCAAGTGCCAAGAGGAGAAGAACTGTCAAGAAGGTGCTTGTTGAGGTAAAATCTTTTACCCTTTTGATTACAAGATTACTTTGTTCTTGGTGAATCATACCGTTGTGCATTTTCAGACCAGAGCCCAGCAACCTTCAATGTCAGAACCTGCCAATGCCCCATCAACAGGTATGACCTTTATTTTCCTCTTTTAAGGATGAACACTGGCACTTACCCTTGTGACTTGATATTTGCAGAAGAAATAGTGGAAGAACAACTGGTTGATGTTCCAGTGGCTCAACAAGCAAGTCCATCCAGGGTTGAATTGCCTATCCCAGTGGAGATCTCATCTTCATCACCTTCTCGCAAGCAATAAATTCTCCAGCAGATGAGTCTCCCAATTCGTACCGAGCCATCAAGTCCTCCAAGGGCACATTCTCCCGTTGGTCATGCGTAAACAACAATCCCAACAGAGGTAGACCCTACTCCTCATCGGCCCGTAAACCCACGAGCTACCAAAGCCTGCATCGACACCTCCCGGCCTCCGAAGCTTCGGCTCTACCCGGAGCATCTCCTTCACCCGTGACGGCCCCCGCTCAAGAAACCAGCCATGAGGTATCCATCTGCACTTAACTCTGCTACCTCCACATTTAGCCCTCTTAACTCGGCAATATTGCTCCTCAGGATCAGGCTCTATCATTACCAAGCCCGCCGTTAGAGAGCAATCCAGGTACCGAGGTGATGGAAAGAGCACACCAGCCTCTGTCAGATGAAGTGTTATCAAGGCTTAAAGAAATAGTTGCCTGGCTAGAAAGGGATGCACAAGATCAGTTTAAAGATCTTGATCACTTCGAGGAGATGTTTGAATCCATCAGCCAAGAACTTCCCCGAAGACATCGTAACTCCTCTATCATCTCGTCTATGGCTTAGACACCCTTTATGCACCCATAAAGCATGCTTTGAGGAAATTACGCTCCCGCCCGCCATCGAAAAGAAGAAAGCCGATGCCGAACATACCATGACCGGGGCACAATCCCGAGCGTAAAGCCACAAGGATACACCGGCCAACCCGTTGTGCTTCTTACGATCTGAAAATTGCCAGGAAAGCTGCTCTAGAAGCAGAACTAAGAAGCCTGTCAGCAGAGATAGAGGTTGACAAGAAGAAAATAGCCGAGCTTCCTGGACTGATTGAAGAGATCCAAGCGGAAGCAGAATCGGCTATCACCAAGATAAAGCAATGTGATGCAGAACTCATCAACCTGTCGGGTACTCAAAAAGATTGCCAAGAGCTGCTGGACAATTTTCGTCTGACAACATCTAACGCTCGTGGTGCGATTGCAAAACACCTGAACATTTGAATGCCCTCATTGATGTATAACCGAATTGGTCGTTCTTGTAATATTATCTTGCAATTTGTTCCCTTTCCTCTGCGCACCTTCAAATATAACGCTGAACGACCCATTCAATAATGAAACGCCAACTCCCGAATGGCACTTTGATTTTCTTTAGCCGAACCGATCAGCTGAACGCGGCTCAGCCTAGAACTCCAAGCGACCCGTCGACGGGCTGGCCAAGGAAACCTTTCCACCTTCCGATTTTCTTGGGATACGCGCCACGATTCAACACCACGACTCGAAGCCACGATTCATCCAAACTGTGCCTATAAATGCAACCGTAGGTGCCCCTAGCTCTCCACCAGGCCTTCTAGCTTTCGAATCTTTGCCAATCTCAGCCTTTCTGCAAACAGTGCACATCCCAAGCCACCATGGTGCGCCGCCTCAACCGCCGCCGCGCCTCCGATGAGGCAGAGGGGAGCAGCGCCAACGCGCGCCGGAGGTAATGATCGTCGATTCCTCCTCTTTGATTCAACTTTTGATCTTCTTCTTGCCTTGACGATCATCCCTTTTCGCATTGATTCGAGGAATCCGTCTCCCGCGCCGGCCAATCAACCCCTTCCGTACGACTCTTCGGAGTCCGATGGCCACTCCCCCGTGCCGTACGGGGAAGTCGATGCCCTCCACTTCAAGGAGGAGCTGGAGGCGTCCCGGTGTGAGCTGGAGGACGTCTCCAAGAAGGCGGGCGTAGCCGAGCTGGAGTGGGAGGACCAGCGGAAACAGCTGCTGGAAGCCATCGACGGTATGGCTCTGAAAGTGATTCTTGATCCAACCCGGCTTTTGATGCTAATCTTTTCTGCTTGCCCTTTGCAGCCCGCGACGCTGAGCTCAACCAGCTAAAGGCGCTGGTAGAGCAGTTGGCCGAGAAGGTGAATGCCCGCGGCGACACGCCGGCGGAGCGCCTTGCCGCGGTGGAGCACCGCGTTGACGAGGTGGCTGTCCATGGTGTTCGTCTGGGCACCACCTTGGGCCTGGCTGCCATGGCGACGCATACAGACGTCGACTACTCCACCAGGCCGCGTGGCTTCCGGGGCGGCGCGCCGGAGGACATCGACGAGATCGAGCTCATCCTGGAGCACCTCGACGGCCACGGCGACGCCATTGCCGAAATTACTCATCCCCAATCTGTGTTGAACAGACTCTTTGACTAGATTGTACTAGGGATGTGTAAATATCGGCAATAAATGAAGAGCTTTTGAATCCTGTGCTTGCTTCGTGATGATTCTTTTTGCACTTTGCATCCGTGAATCTTGTTTTCTTTGAATGCATCTGGGAACTATCTTGAGCCGAATGCGCGAGAACAACTGCCCCTTGGCGCAAAATCCACAGAAGATCCCGATTCGGCAATCCATAAACACTGTTCAAACAAAAACCCTCGCACTTGGGAGAAAACCCTGCCGTTTGGTATTCCAACAGTGTGTACTAGCCGGTCATCACTCCCAATGCGCCCCTTCGGTCAATAAAATAGCCTCACGGATGCCCCGCAAATCCACTCGCACACTCATCCATCATTTCTCATCTCCTCCCCGTTCTCAGAGGAGAAAACCCCAGAGCCATGGACAAGGGCAAGCAGCCTCAGGAGAACAGCTCATCAAAGAAGCGCACGATTCGAGAGTGAGTTCTCCCTTGATCTACTCCTCGTTCTTCCGCATGATCTCGTGCTTCATGTTCTCCATTTCTTTTCCTTTTCAGTCTTGATTTGCTCCCTGAAGAGATCATTGGGACCGAAGATGTACCGGAGTATATTTCCTACGATTCCTCCCTCGAGGCAGAGGAGGCCACGCCTGAACAGAAGACCAACCATCAGCTGCGCCGCCGCGTTCGGCATCTGGAGCACGGTCTCAGGGACATCACCGCCCGTTGCCAAGCCGAGCGCGAGCGTCGCATGGCTCTGGAAGCACTAGTAGGGGGTAAACGCTTCTGACTTCTTTATGCTTGCATCTGGATTTCTTGCCCCTAACCTTGATTCCTCTGTTTCAGATGTCTCTGACAGGTACAACAACCTGAAGACGGCCTGGGATAGCTTGGTGGAGGCCGCCAACCATGGTCACCCCCGTGCGTTCCAAGTTGTCGTCACGGTGGTCCTGGAACAACTGAAGAGGGAGCAGCCGAAGAAGTAAAAAAAGATTGAATCATACTTTCGCTTCTTTCTCCACGCCTTCTGCTTCCCACCTCCTTGGGGATCTGACCATCAGGGTTGTTAGATGTAAACCTGCAAGAAGCAGTTGTAATTGCAGTTTTCGTGCTAAGGGCAATGCATCTAGACATTGGCCATTTTTTCTGTTCATGGATTTTTTTTTGTTCGAAGGCGGCCTCATTCTTGAGTGCCGGCTATCTCGAGCCGTATGTGTGTAATCACCGATCGATCTCAATGCTAGGATAATATTTCTTCAGATATCTTCCATTTATTGCAGCGGAAAATTCTTCTCCTAGCAACGTTTTCAATATATATGCATTACCAGGGACGCATCTGACCACACGAAAAGGTCCTTCCCAGTTGGGGGACCATTTGCCGAATTCGCTGTATTTAGTTCCAATCAGCAATAATGCTTTCCACACTAGATCACCTTCTGCAAATTGCCTTACTTTTACCTTCTTATTGTAGTACTTGGCAACCCACAGTTTGTTTTTCTCGATATTCTCCAGGGCTCTAAGACGGATCATATGTAAATCCTCCAGCTTGTCCATCATTAGGCCACTGTAATCTTTGGAGCTTAAATCCTTCTCGCAAAGACCACTCTCCTTGAATCCGATTGCATCTCCCAAGGCGTAATTGCGTGATGCCCGTAAACCAACTCGTAAGGAGAAGTCTTTGTGGCTCCATGGGGGGCCATTCGGTAAGCCCACAGTGCTTCGCTGAGAACCGAATGCCACCTTCTTGGCTTCTGATCGATCTTCTTTTGTATCAACTTGATCATGATCTTATTAGAAGCCTCTGCTTGGCCATTAGCCTGGGCATAATAGGGAGAGGAATTAAACAATTTGATCCCCATGCTTTCGGCAAATTCTCTGAACTCCAGTGACACAAATTGTGCCCCTTGATCAGTGGTAATTGTCTGAGGGATTCCAAATCGGTAGATGATGTGCTCCTTGACGAATTCAACCATGTTTTCTGACGTCACCTTCTTCAGTGGAATCGCCTCAACCCATTTAGTGAAATAATCTGTAGCCAAAAGCACGAACTTATGCCCCTTGCTAGATGGTGGGTTAATTTGGCCAATCAAGTTGATGCCCCAACCCCTGAATGGCCATGGCTTGATGATGGGATTCAATGCTGATGCAGGGACCCTTTGAATATTCCCAAACCTTTGGCAATCCTGACATCCCTTGTAATACTCAAAGCTGTCCTCTAATATAGTCGGCCAAAAGCATCCAGCTTGTCTAATAACCCACTTCATACGGTAGGATGATTGGTGCGCTCCACATATCCCATCATGCACTTCGCTCATCATATTCTTGGCTTCTTCTGGACTCAGGCATCGTAGTAGTACCCCATCCAACGATTTATAGAATAAATTATCATCCAGAAGAACGAACTTTATGGCCTTGTACCTGAGCCTCCTAGAGACTTTACGGGAAGGATCCTTCAAGTAATCAACGATCTCTTTCCTCCAATCATCTCCTGCAAGATCCGCCCCTAGTGCACACACTTCCGCAGCAAACGCTTCTTGGCTCTCTTTGTAACCAGAAGCACTCTGAGCTAACCTGTTTGCTTCTTCGTTATGTTCTCTAGGAATGTGCTGTAGGGTTACCAATGGGAAGCTTTTCAAGATTTCCCTACACTCTTCGTAGTAACTTCTCGCCGCTTCACTTTTGCATTCATATTGGCCGTTCAATTGCTTGATTACCAGCTCCGAATCTCCATAAACTTCAACCGAAACGGCCCTCGCTTCTCTCAAGTACCGAAGCCCTCGAAGTAATGCCTCGTATTCTCGCTTGATTATTTGTGACAAGGGGTACGTATAGGGATGGCGAATTCGAACATCTCACCTCTAGGCGAAATCGTAGGATCCCTACTCCCCCACCTTTGCCACATGATGATCCATCAAAAAACAAAGCCCAAGGGGTAATCTCAAGCAAATCAATTGACGGATCGCGATGTTCGCTATGAAATCGGCAATGATCCGACCTTTGATGGCTTTTGCCGATTCGAACTTCAACTCAAATTCCGATAAAGCTAAAATCCACTTGCCAATCCCGCCGTTCAAAATTGGCATAGATAACATATGTTTTATCACATCAAACTTGGAATATACAAGTGCATTCGGCATTCAACGTAGTGCCGAAACTTTGTACACGAGTAGTACACGCAAAGGCACAGTTTTTCTACAGCCGAATACCTGGTTTCAGGATCAAGTAGTTTTCGGCTAAGATAAGCTACTACCCGCTCCTTTCCTTCAAATTCTTGAATAAGGGCCGATCCAATGGTTTGGGTATCGGCCGCCACGTACAACTTGAAAGGCTTGTCCAGCTGGGGAGAAACCAGTACTGGTGGCTCCTTCATGTACTGCTTGATTTCATCGAAAGCCTTTTGTTGTTCGTCGCCCCAAATAAACTTCTGATCTTTCTTTAATTTTAACAGCGGAGAAAATAGCAAGACTTTCTGTGACAAATTTGATATGAATCTTCTTACGAAATTGATCTTGCCGAGCAGTGACTGCAACTCTTTGAGGTTGGTTGGAGGAACAACTTCATCAATGGCCTTCATACTCTTTTTGCCAACCTCAATTCCTCCCTCGTGGACCAAAAACCCCAAGAATTCTCCAGCTGAAACCCCAAAAGCGCACTTGTTTGGATTCATCTTCAAACCATGTTTCTGGGTGCACTCCAAGGTCCTTTTCACATCTTCCAAATGGGTGTCATGACTTAGGGACTTGATTACCACATCATCAATGTAGATCTCCACAATCTTGCCGATCAACTCATGAAAAATGTAATTCATGGCTCGTTGGTAGGTTGCACCGCATTCTTCAATCCAAATGTCATGACGATCCACTCGAATAGGCCTATATGACCAGGGCATCTAAAGGCCGTCTTTGAAATGTCTTCTATTGCCATGAAGATCTGATTGTATCCCGCATTGCCATCCATGAAGCTGATCACCTTGTGTCCAGCGGCGGCGTCAATCAACAAATCGGCAATAGGCACGGCATCCGTCCATCGGAGTAGCTCTGTTCAAGTCCCTGAAATCTATGCAAACCCTCATTTTTCCATTCTTCTTGTATACAGGGACGATGTTAGATATCCACTCCGCATATCTGCATGGCCGAACGAAGTTTGCATCAAGTAATCTTTCAACTTCCTTCTTCACATCGGCCAATACCTCATCCTTGTAGATTTTCCGAGGTGGTTGCTTGTATGGTTTGAAACCAGGCTTGATTGGCAACCGATGCTCGACGATGGAACGATCCAATCCAGGCATCTCCGAATAATCCCAGGCGAAGCAATCCTTGTATTCTTTGAGAAGCTCAATCAAATCCCCCCTGAAGTCTGGTTGCAAATTTGCACTGATGAACGTCGGCCTTGGCTTATCACCGCTTCCAATGTCAACTTCTTCCAAACTTATCGCCCGACATGAATCCTCGCCCTAATTTGCCATCGCTGCCGTCTTACGGGGTTCTCCATTAAAAATTACTATAAGAGCCGATCGCTTGAATCGGCCGTTGGTCACCGCCGACAGTTCAACAGACCTTCTCCCCGCTCCTTCCCCGAGAAGCAATCGATGCCTTGGTATTCCCGCAAGGGCCGGTTCCGTGTTGGCCACGCTCACGGAGTCATCCGGCTCGGGACGACCTCGATCTCATCGTCCACCCACCGGATAAGTTGTTGATGCATGGTGGATGGGACGCAAAGAAGCTAGCATGAATCCGGGCCCCGCCCAAGCAAAGAAGCCGTAGGCTCCTTTGCCTTCGATGACAAAGAAGGTGGTGAGCAGCCGTCTTGGACCCGATCATCAAGTCCACGTGAGCGCATCCTTTGGTGTCCGAGGGATTCCCGCGAAGTCGTTCAAGATGATGCTTGCAAAGGCGTCAAATCGCTCGGCCCATGCCAAGCTTCCCCGAAGGTGGTGTACGGCATTACGTTGACCGCCGCTCCACCGTCGACGAACATCTTGGTCAATGGCTTGCCATTGACGTACCCCCTCCAAGTACGCGCGGGCCTCATATGACGATTCTTGGCCGCCCGTCGAAGATGGCCTCGCTTGGCCGCACCGCCTGTGCCATCATCCCCCTCGTCCGCTCATCATCGAAGGAAGCTTCCTCCCACATAACCTCGGTTAGCGGGAGCCATGAACTCGCTTGCGAAAAGTATACCATGCATCGGGAGCCGAACGCTTCGATCCCTCCGCTGGTCCTTGGGGCGCCACACCCGCCTCGTCCGGATCCCGCCCGCCCTCATCTCGCGGTTCCTCAAGCGCCGGACCCGCCTCTTCTCGGCTCCTCCTCGTGCCGGCGGGCACCATTGCCCTTTCTGCCAGACGTAGTCATCTTCATCCTCCTCTTGATCAGCCCATCTGAGATCAGCTTGGCGCTTCTTGGGATGATCGATGACTTCAATTTTTTGGCGCCGATCCCCGTTGGGGTGGATCCTTCCAATTCTTTCGTGGACGGATCGACGATTGCGCTTCCTCGCCCGTACTCAACATATCCGTCACCGCATTCCCGACGCTCTTCGGCCGTGGGCAACTTCAACCCCTCATTCCAAAGAAGGCTCGAAGAAGGCGCATCCCAAGTGCGCGCGCCGCCGCCGCGCGTGTACCGCTCCCCGGTCCCTTCTACGCGCCTCTTCTTCGGCCTCGCGCGCGTTGCTCCTCCTCGTAGCGCCTCTTCTGATAACGCTCTTTCTCAATCTGGCGCTGCCACTTGTTGAGGAGGATGCGCGATGTCACCCTGGGCTTGGCTCTGGATGACTCCCCAATTTCAATGTGACTCTTAAGAATACGGGGCGTCACCTTGCATCTGTTCCGCAGTCACCCGGCGCCTCCGGGTCCACCGCTCCACCTTGTCTAGACCTCGGGCCGAGGTCAAGACCTTGACTTTTCCCTTCTCCTCGGCAGCTATCGCATTGACGAAAAGCCCACCATGCTCGAGGAAAGGGGTGGCCATCCAAACCTTCATTTTATTGTCGAACTTGAGGTGACCCTCCTGTATAGCCTTTTGGATCCTCATCCTGAAGACCCTGCAATCATTGATGGAGTGTGAATCCCTGTCGTGGAAACGACAGTAACGTTTTGCTTTAACTCCATCGGGCCGAAGCATGGAATGCCCCTCGGGCAGCTTGATTCGGCCTTCTTTTACTAAGAGCTCAAACAATTTATCAGCCTTCGTGATATCGAAATCATAAGTTCCCTTGGTCTGCTTGACCCAGCGCTGATTCATTGTCAAAGGCTCCTTCCCCCACGTGATTTCCGCTGCGGCTACATCCAATTCATCATCAGAATCTTCGAACATATCGGCCTTGTCCAAGAACTGGTTGTAGACGCCAGCGACGTCGTGCTGCTTGCCAAATTTGGCGTCTTTCTTAAAGCCGTACGCCTGGTTGCTCATCAATGACAGCTTCTGTGATAGCTGTCCCAGATTCTCAAACTCCATTCCGAACAACTTTTCTCGTACGGCCGGTAGCATCCCGGCGACAGCCATGTCAGCCAGCTGGTCATCTGGCAAGTTAAGCGAGAAGTACATGCCTTTGACCTCCCTGAACCTCCGGAGAAACTCCAGCGGCGTCTCGCTATGCCTCTGCTTCATGGTCGCGAGGTCAATCGCCTTCTTCTCCGAGCCGCCGCCGAAGTAATGAGCGTGGAATTTCCGCTCCAAGTCCTTCCATCCGGCAACCGATTCAAAAGGGGGACGAGAACCACCGAAACGCCGGACCCGTCGGGCCGATGCGGCGAAGTAGCGGACCCCCGAAAGTCTCCTCGCCGAACACTCCCCGAGCTGCATGAGGTAACGAGCAATGTGCTCGACCGTGCTCGTGTCGTCTTGCCCCGAAAATTTTGTGAACTCCGTTGGCGGCTTCACCCTTGGCGGCAAGAGTACATTGTAGTACCATTCCGGGAATGGCGGCTTATAGGCGGGTCCTTGCATCTTTGGCTTGAGGCCGAACTGATTTTGCATCAATTCGGCCATTCTCCGCGCCGGGCGTCATCCTCCCCGCGCGCCCGCAGCCGGCGCGTATCCCGGATGTGGGAAAGCATCAAACGCTCCGTAGTTCCCCACCTCATGATAGCCACCGCCGTACAAGTTCCTCTCCGCCCGCTTGGTCGCCGAACAATCCTCCGGCCGAAGTGAGCGGGGCGCCGCCGAGCCGAATGCTAAGTCTCCGTACGTGGGCCGGCACGGATTCGGGCCGTTGCACGGTGCTGACCCGTGCCGCCCGCGGTGGTGGCCGGATTAGTTGTCCCGAGGCCCGCAAAGGGAGGTTGGACCGGCCGTTTCCCGGCCGGCTCGTGGCGGAGGCCGGAAAGCTTGACTTCCGCCGCTTTGGGGAGGAGGCCGCACCGGCGGGCTCCGAAGTGGCGGCCGAGAGCTTGATTCGCCCGGCTCCACGCGTGCCCCCCCTTGGACGGGCGCTTTGCGAACGCTTGTTCCATGCCGTGGCCGAAGACGACCACCATCATCCGCCGGAGCGCGTCGAGGAAAGCCTTGTTGTGCTTGCTAAGCATGTAATCTACGGATTCTCGGAACACCCGCATGCACTCCTCCTTTTCTTGCCGGGATGTGGTATCACTTTCCCCCCGGCAAGAATACTCGGGCATCTCGTTCTTTAAGTACGGACGCCGCTTCTATTCTTTTTTGAATGACAACAGACACTTCGCCGAAACCGGTCCACGACGTCTTGGAGCCGCCGCCGCCGGCTCCGGAGAGAGATCTTCAAGGTTGACATCCATGAGGTCCGCGATTTCGTGCATCTTGAATCTATTCGGCCGTGTCCCACCGGGCGTGCCAAAAAGTGTGTTGACGCAAAAAGTGCACTCAACGCCAAACACACAAGAAGCCGAACAAAGCCGGCTTCACACGCGCGAGAGAGCGAAGACGTGCCGCCAATTTTTTCCCGAAAAATTAACAAAAGATAAAGCAGTTAAATACCAAAGCTTGGAACTTGCCGGTGGTACCGCACGCTTTCATATTTACGGCTAAGAAGCCAAACAAGATGACACATAGCTATAAGGAGCTATCTGCCAACGAACTAGAACCATTCGGGAAACCGCAAAGGGAAAAGCAACACTGCCGAATGGATGACGTGAGCATGACAGCGATCGGTCTTTGTTTGAACAAGAATTACGTACGCACGAGGCCATGACCGATCCCCATGAAAATTGGCATTAAATAAATAAATAAAGCAAAGCACGAACATGATCATGTATTAAACAAGTATGCATAGATCCAAAGCACTAGTCTACCGCATGTCTAGTCACTTTAAAACCCGTCAAGTACGATATCAAGAAAATCTATCCATCGCATGATACAACTTGCATGAAAAACCGTACCACTTTCTACAAATAGATCTATCCACCGCATGATACAATCTAAATATGGAAAGCTAAAAGCATACATCATTCAAAGCATGAACAACGCACGTGTTCTACTCATGAAGAAACATAACCGAATACGGCTGAACAGACGATTCGGGGTCCATGAAGAAGGAACAAACATTACCAAGCGAACAAACCTATCAGATTGATTTGGGGATCTAATCCACCGATGATTAGCTCCAAAGCAACCCAAAACCTCGCATCTACCGCATGATACCCGCTCTTTCAAGATTTATACGAACATTAGCAAGCTTGAACCCGCAACACGTAACAACCTAGATCGATTCGGTCTCGCCATCTAAAGCACAAGATCCACGTGTTAAAATATGAAATCTACTCGAACAAGGATCATAAAAGAGATAAAGCCGATCCAAACCCATCTAGATTGGGCAAAGGTGTGTTACATGAATTAAAACATAAAGTAAAAACTCAAGATAACACGGGGTAACTTAATGAATCTATTGGATCTTGCCAAAATCCAATAGAGCCGATAACTAGCTTCAAGCTAGATCTTAGCCTACCGCATGACTCATGATCTAACAAGAAACCCTCTTGAACCAAGCTTGAATCTACCGCATGACACGAAGCATGGTAACAAGACTACTTGCATCGCATCTAAATCCACCGCATGATACTAGACATGATACAAGGTTGCCGGTACTCACGGAGGTCGACGGATCGATTGGCCCTCTCGAAGAACTCGACGACACGACAAGGACTCTAGGGTTTGGCGTAAGGCCGGTGTGTATTGAAGAATGATTGATTGATTTTACATACATTCAGGGGTCATATTTATACCCTGTTGAGTACAACTTCGAATGGATTCGTTGCCTAACTTATCTCTAAGCTTGATCGCCTATCCATCCATTCGTTTCCCCTGATTGAGCCACGTCACCGTCCAATCCCGCAAAATCAACTCCTCCTCGTTCCTTTGCCGAACCGAGCGTATAGCCGACCGCATCTCTTTGCCGAATATCTCTGAAAAAATCCTTCCTTCCACCAGACGGACTCTTTATCGAACCGGACCCACAAGTCAGACTCCTTACCAAATTTTGGTGTTAACACCCGCAGCCGCCGCTGCAGAAGAAGTGGTGGCCGCGGAAGCGCAGGAGAGCGCTGCACCGGCGGTTGTTGCTACAGAAGAGGCAGCGGCCGCAGAGGCGCAAGAGGAGGCGCCCGCCGAGGCCGGGACCGTGGACACGCGCATCCTCGGCGCCCCGACCGTGACGATAGTCCGGTCAAACCTGTAAGTGTTGAATCTTCCCGAGTAGTACTTGTTGTAGTAGTCGAGCTTGATTGACAACCAATTTGTGTACTCTGCAGGAAATCAACGGATCTGTCCTGGGAGGGGGATGAACCCTCTACAGCGGTGGCGGAAGAAGAAGCCGTGCTGCCCGTCGAGGAGTCCACTCCCTCCCCTCAGGCGGAGCCCGAAGCTCCGGCTGCTGAGGCTACGTTGCCCGAGGCCGGCGTGGTCGAAGGTAAGTACTCTGCTGAGGCTGTAGTACTCCCCAAAGAGTAGTCGTAGTCACTGATGCACTTGTCTTCTTCTTGACAGGCACTGAGGCCGAAAAAAGTGACATCCCAGCGGCGGTGCCCATGCAGAATTTGACACCACAAGTGTCGGAGGCTGCTGGAGGAGCCCCCGAGCAGATGGAGGTGGCCGTCGGAGAGGCCTCCACAGCGACTGGAGGAGAGGAGACCGCCGCGCCGCCAGAACCCGCTCTGGAGGTGGTCGTCCGCTCCCCGGAGATCCAAGACGCGGAGCCCATCCGCTCTGCGCCGATGACTGAAGCCGCCATGAGTAGTCATGGCGGGGTAGAGTTGCTGGCAGATGACTTGGTCGATCCGGCAACGGTGGCCAGGCACCTAGAGGCGGTCCGCCAAGCTGAGCAGTGGATGAAGGTGAGTAGTCATAACTCCTGAGTAGTCAATCCGTAAGTGTTGAGTACTCATTTGACATGTGTTGTCTGTGCAGGACGTCGTGGAGAGGTCCCGCGAAAACTCTCGCATGCATCAAGGCTTCGGCGACGCGGTGCTTCAGGCTGAAGCGCTGGAGGATCAACTCTTGAAGTCACAGAAGCACGCGGCCGCCATGCAGTCCAAGCTTGATACCGCCTTCGCCAAGTATCACAACGACGTCCAGGAGATGCAGGAGAAGAGCGACGACTTGGTGCGGAAGAACAAGTCGCTCCGCAACAAGAACAAAGGTACACCACTTGTCTTGTTGAGTACTTGTTGGAGGTCGAGAGGTAGTCTAACCCGCTTTTCCTTGTTGTTTGCAGAGCTTGAGACCCGGGTGGATCAGTTGAAGGCTTCAGAGACAGATCTCAAGAATCTCTTCTACCGGGAGTAGGAGGCCCGCCAGGTACTCGAGTTAGATTATAAGGAGCTTGCCTACGAGTGCGACAAGCACATCGAGCTTCGTATTGCCTACGATCGTGACCTTGTCAACTGCTACAAATCGTTGCAGAAGCTGAACGAGGACTGCGAGGGGCTGCGGGCCCAGCTGAAGGAGCTTGAAGAAGCCGCGCTCCCCATCGCAAGACTCCTGGTGCCTCATCCTGGCGGCCCCAAGATAGCACCGCTGGTGGATCGACTGAAGGAAGCCCCCAGCCGGCTGGCGGCCTACGTGAAGCATCTGGCGAAGTCGATCCTGAACCAGGTGCTGGCCTTCATGAAGTCTTACTTCCCGAAGGTGCCCGTGGATGTAGTCGCTGGCGGGGTAGCTGCCAACTGTACAGACGAGTGGTATGCGGAGCTGCTGGAGTAGATGGCGCCCATTGCGGAGCAAGTCGCCGAAAAGCTTAACCTCTAGTAGTCCTGTAATAGTTAGCTCGTAGCAGTATATGTACAAAAACATTTTCAATGTAAATGTTCAAGTATTAATGAAGAAAAGATCCATCAATGAGTACTCGTAGTCGTGATCTCAGAGTGCGGAGTCCCATCGTGGAGTTGTCGCGAGTAGTCGTACTCGGCAGTAATCCCGTTGAGGGAAGTAGATAGTAAAGAAGTTGATGAACAATCAAACTTTATTACTGAAGAAGTACACCTGGATGCCCAGTGCCGTAGTTACATAGTAGTTGCCAGGACCCGGAGGCCGCTTACGGCTAAGTCGTGCTAGGGCGAGTAGCCGCTTACAGCAGTAGATCCGTAAGTAGCCGTGTAGGCTGGATCTTGGAGTACATGGTCTGTTAGTAGACCGCTGCTAGAGTCCTTTGTCGCTCGTCGCAGCCCAGGATCCGTAGGTAGCCGCGCGGGCTTGATCCTGGAGAAGAGTAGTCCGGAGACTAGTGCCTGGACCCGGAGGCCGCTTACAGCGAAGGAGTAGTCCGGAGACTGGAGCCAGGACCCGGAGGCCGCTTACGGCGGGGGGTCTTGATGTAGTCGTGTAGACTTGAGCCCCGGAGTAGTCATGTAGACTAGGCGTAGAATCGCCAGAGCTGGTCAATGTTCCACGAGTTGTTGACATCTTCGCCTTCAAGTGTCTGGAGGCGGTAGGAGCCCGGCCCGGGCACCTTTGCCACGGTGAAGGGACCTTCCCAGGGGGAGCTGAGCTTGTGTAGTCCTTCCGTGTTCTGGATATGACGGAGGACGAGATCGCCAACGTTGAAGGAGCGTTCCTTGACATTGCAGTCGTGGTAGCGTCGGATACCCTCCAGGTACCTTGCTGATTGGACGAGGGTAGCGCAGCGAGCTTTTTCGAGTCCATCGATGTCAACTCTTCTGCTGTCTTCAGAGACGCCTTCGTCATAGTGCTCCACTGCTGGTGAGTTCCATATGACATCAGCAGGGAGGATTGCTTCGGAGCCGTAGACCAGGAAGTAAGGGGATTGCCCCGTTGGCTTGGAAGGCTGAGTACGTAGCCCCCAGAGTGCGTTGGGTAGTTCCTTGATCCACTTGCCTCCTTTGGAATTAGCAGCGTCGTGTAGCCGCTTCTTGAGAGTGTCGAGCACCATCCCGTTGGCGCGCTAGACTTGTCTGTTGGCCCGAGGATGGGCAACTGAGACATATCGGACGTCGATCCCGCTGTTCTCGCATTACTCCCAGAACTGGTGGTTGTTGAAGTTGGAGCCCAGATCCGTGATGATGCGGTGGGGTAGTCCGTAGCGATGCACGAGTTCATCCAGGAAGTCAAGTACTCTGTCAGCCTTGGGGCATGTGACCGGCTTGACCTCGATCCACTTGGTGAACTTATCGATGGCCACCAATACTCTGTTGAAACCACCTGGCGCAGTTGGCAGTGGCCCAATCATGTCGAGCCCTCAGCAAGCGAAGGGCCAGGTTGGCGGTATGGTGACTAGCTTGTAGGCTGGGACGTGTTGCTGCTTGGCGAAGTATTGGCATCCTTGGCACCTTCTGACGAGTTCTTCGGCGTCGCCCGCAGCCGTGGGCCGCAGAAAGCTCGCCGGAAGGCCTTGCTGACCAGCGTGTGGGAAGACGCGTGGTTGCCGCAGACACCCTTGTGGATCTCCTCCAAGATGTCCTTGCCTTCTTGCCTGGGGACACACTTCATGAGTACTCCGGAAGATGCGCCCCGCTTGTAAAGCTTGTCTCCGACGAGGACGTAGGACTTGGCGCGGCGGATGAGCTGCTCGGCCAAGTTCTTGTCCGAGGGAACCTTCTGCTTGCTGAGGTACTCGATGAAGGGTTGCCTCCAGTCCACGTCGATCATCATGACCTCCTCGTCCGGCCCTGGATGTGTTCCGGGACAATGGTCGGTGGCGCCGGCTCCGGGATGGATGGCGCGTGAAGCTCGTGAACGAAGACACCCGCTGGTACTTGAGCGCGGGTAGATCCAAGCTTCGACATGACGTCCGCTGCAACGTTGTTGTCGCGGACGATGTGGTGGAACTCGAGACCAAAGAACTTGTTCTCGAGCTTACGGACTTCTAGGCAGTAGGCATCCATGTTCTCCTTGTTGCGGTCCCAGGACTTGTTGACTTGGTTGATGACCACTGCGGAGTCGCCGTAGACTAGTAGCCGCTTGATGCCCAGTGAAGCCGCGAGGCGGAGCCCGTGCAGGAGAGCTTCGTACTCGGCTTTGTTGTTTGAGACCTTCCAGAAGATCTGCCGGACGTACTTGAGTTGTTCGCCCACTGGAGAGATCAGGAGTACCCCTGCACCTACGCCCTCGAGGTTGAGTGAGCCGTCGAAGTACATCACCCAATGCTCTGGTCGCACGGTTGGAGTAGGTAGCTGATTCTCCCGCCACTCCGCCATGAAGTCGACTAGCGCCTGCGACTTGATGGCTGTGCGTGGCTTGAAGTCGATGGTGAGGGTGCCGAGTTCGACTGCCCATTTGGAGATTCTTCCAGTAGCATCTTAGTTCCGCAGGATGTCGCCGAGCGGGTAGTCGGTGACGACGGAGATCGAGTATTACTGGAAGTAGTGTCGTAGCTTCCGCGAGGTGATGAGTACTGCGTACAGGAGCTTCTGCACAGGCTGATAGCGTGCCTTGGACTCTAACAGGACCTCGCTGACGAAGCAGACTGGGCGCTGGACTGGATAGGCGTGGCCGTCTTCCTACTGCTCGACGATGATGGCAATACTGACCACATGAGTAGTCGCAGCGAGGTAGAGCAGTAGCTGCTCGCCTTTGCGAGGAGCTGTGAGGACCGGTGGCTTCGATAGGAAGTCCTTGAGATGGGCAAGGGCTTGATCCGCATCTGGAGTCCACACGAACTTCTCTGGGTGCTTGAGTAGTTTGAAGAAGGGGAGCCCCCGTTCTCCAAGCTTCGAGATGAATCTGTTCAAGGCCGCCATGCACCCGGTCAGCTTATGTACATCTTTGATGCACGTGGGAGCTTTCATGCTGGTGATGGCGGAGATCTTCTTGGGGTTGGCTTCGATGCCGCCTTGGCTGATGATGAAGCCGAGTTGTTTGCCTGAAGGTACGCCGAAGACGCACTTGTTCGGGTTGAGCTTCCAGCGGTACTCGCGCAGGGATGCGAAAGTCTCTTCAAGGTCGTCGATGAGGGTACTGGAGTTTCTGGTCTTGACGACCACGTCATCCACGTAGGCTTCAACGTTCTTGTTGAGCCGCCTCTTGAAGCGAGCCCGGATAGCTCGTTGGTAGGTAGCGCCGGCGTTCTTCAACCCGAAGGACATGGTCGTGTAGCGAAGTACGCACCAAACGGGGTGATGAACGCGGTCTTCTCTCGGTCTTCTTCCTTGATCGCGATCCGATGGTACCGGAGTAGCGAATCGAGGAAGTAGAGCGAGGTCGCGCCCGCCGTGGAGTCGATGACTTGATCAATCCACGGCAACCCGAAGGGGTCCTTGGGGCAGTGCTTGTTGAGATCAGTGTAGTCGACGCACATCCTCCACTCGTTCGAGTTCTTTTTGCGGACGAGGACGGGGTTGGCGAGCCACTCAGGATGGAAGACTTCTCTGATGAAGCTAGCCGCGAGTAGTTTGGCGAGTTCCTTCTTGATGGCATCCCGTCTGTCGTCGGCGAAACGTCGGAGGTGTTGTCGCTTGGGGGTGGCCTTAGGATCGACGTTGAGGCATTGCTCGATCAACTCCCTGGGCACTCCTGGCATGTCCGCTGGCTTCCACGCAAAGATGTCGTGGTTAGCCCGGAGGAAGTTGATGAGCGTGTCTTCCTATTTGGGGTCGAGGCCGGCCCCGATGGTGGTGGTCCTGCTGGAGTCGCCTGTTCCGAGGTCGATCGTCTTGACTAGGACCTCCTTAGCTGGCTGAGGCTTGTTGGCACTGTCAGACTTCTCCGGGATGTCGAGTTCACTTGTAGCAAGCTTCTTCGACGCAGCGTAGACCTCCATCGTAACGTTGGGTACTTGGTTTGTAGAAGCGATCTCCACGGCTTCTATATCGCAGTCGTGGGAGATCCTCAAGTCCCCTTGGAGAGAGAGTACACCCGCTGGGCTTGGCATCTTGAGTACCAAGTAGGTGTAGTGGGGCACCGCCATGAACTTGGCGATGGCCGGTCTGCCGAGGATGGCATGGTACGATGTCTCGAAGTCCGTGACCTCGAACTTGATGTACTCGGTACGGTAGTTGTCCCGAGATTCCCGAAGGTAACTGGCAGGACCACTGAGCCCAGTGGGATGGCCGCGTTACCAGGGACGATGCCGTAGAAGGACGTGTTGCTCTTGGTGAGCATATGGGTTATGTCGAGCTTCATCTTCTTCAAGGTCTTGGTCAAAAGGACGTTGAGCCCGCTTCCACCGTCGATGAGGACCTTGTTGAGCTTGGAGCCCGTGACCACCAGCTTCAGGACGAGGGGGAACCGCCCTGGTTCAGAGAAGCTGGTCCATCGATCCGCACGGGAGAAGGTAATGGGTACCTCCGACCACCTGAGAGGGGTCGGGACCGCTGGTTCAATGCTCATGACTTCTCGACGGGTAGCCTTTTGCTCCCCGCCTCTCGGGTAGTCCGCCGAAGAGGACGTTGACAGTCTTGTCGGGTTCCTGGAAGTCGTTGTTGTCTCCGTCGTTCTTCTTCTAGCCTTTCTTGTCATGAGGGTGCGGTGGCTCTGGTGTACTCTTGAGTGCATGCCTGAGTTGGTAGCACTGCTTGGTGGTGTGGTTGTCGTTCAAATGCCACGGGCACTTCTCCGTCAGCAAGTCTTTGAAGCCGCCGGAGTTCTTCCTCGAGTTCTCCTTCGCAGGGCGCTGGATAGCCGCGACAGTGTTGTCTGGCTTGCGCTTGCGGTTGGGACCCGAGTAGTTGTTGTTGTTGCGACGGCCTTGGTTACCGTTATTGCCGCTGCCGCCGCCGTTTTTCTGCTTGTTTTTGCCACGGATGGTGTCGTACTTGGCGTTGGCCTTGTCTTCTTCATCCGCCCAGGACGTAATCATGTCCTTAAGGTGGGGGGTGGACTTGGGGCGGCGACGACCGAAGTCTTCAAAGGTGCGGCGATGGTAGAGGCCATCTTGGAAGAGGTCGATGACCTCCTTGTCAGTGACGTCGACTACGGTAGCGCGCTTGTCGAAAAAACGGCGCATGTACTTGCGGAGGGTCTCGCCTTGTTCCTGCTTGACCATGGCCAGGTCCATGCGAGTACCCGATCGGCCCATGGCGGCCGCGAAGTTCTTCGGTGAACGCTCCTTCGAGTGGTCCCACTTGTCGATCGAGTGCTTGTCCAGCAACTCGAGCCATGTGAGTGGGGCTTGGTCCAGGCAGAAGGGGAAGTAGAGGCACTTGGTGTCATTGTTGCCGCCAGCATTCTCGATGGAGAGGGCGTAGCACCTGAGCCATTGGATGGGGTCCTGCTTCGCGTCGTACTTGGTGATCCCCAAGGGATTGAACTTGTCGGGGACGAGCAAGTTGTGAAGTCGAGGTGAGAAGGCAGGGAAGCCGTCGTTGTCGCCGGCAGTGGCTGACTTCTTCCGCCGCAGCTCCTCAATCTTCTGGCGGGCGTCGTAGCCGCCCTGTGAGGCTCCGGAGGCGTGGCTGTTCATGTGGTCTCGACCGCCGCGACTGCCGCCGCCGCCGGCCCTCTTGTTGGCTCCGTGGTTGGAGCTTCTGTCGTCGGCCGCCGCCGCCATTGGGGTCACGGCGCCGCCGCCACGAGCGCGGTGAGGGACGACCTCGCGGTTCTTTGTTGCCACCCCGTGAGGGTCCGCCGGCGTTTGCGCGCGTACGGTTGGGCGAGGGCGGGAGCTCAGCTCAAGTACGGTTGCGACCGAGGTCGGCGCTGCGACTTGTAGCTTCGTTGTCGTGGTTCTTGGCGGGAGGAGGCTGGTTGACCCTGTTGTCGACCCGCATGAAGTAGGCGTCTTCAGCGAGCTTGGCGATGACCTCTCCGGCGCGAATTCCCTGAGCCTGGCGTGCGATCGCTGTGATCGACATGAGGCATTGCTCAGGGGTAGTGTGTACTCTGCTCTCGACCGCCTCGAGAGCTTCCGCAAGGTTGCGGATGGGGAGGTTGTCTCGGAGATGCCGGCGTCGTTCGCTGTGTTTCCTGTTATGCTCACGTCGAGCGTCCCTGCTAGCGGCGGTCTCGTCTGCAGGTGCATCAGCAGACAGCTTGTCTGCGGAGATGTCTTCAAGGTACTTGTCTTGAGCCGTCCCTGAAGGTCCTGGCGTGTCGCCGGCAGCCATGAAGACTTGGCGATCAGGGGTGCCAAGGCTGGACTCAGAGGTCGCCACCTCAGTCGGGGTGTTCGAGTCAGCTCGGGCAAGCGGTGTTCCCTCCTGGAACGGGAGCGAGTCGATGTAGGAGACGTAGCGTGAATCTCCACTTATCAAGTCAGCGGGCTTGCGGTCTGGCTAGTAGACGAATCTCCCGGCCGGTGTGGACGTTATAACCAGCCCAGAGGCCGGCCCTGATAAGGGATGCTCAGTAGAGTTGTCCTCGGACTCGGGATCCTCTAGGTCCGACCCGAAGTCGAACTCGTACACGGAATCCGAGTAGAACCTGGAGAGGGAGTTGGAGTCCGAAGCGTGGCCGGGGGCGGTGTCGGAGTCCAAGTTGTACTCGGGTACGGGCTCCTTGCCGGCCCGTCGCGAAGAGGGAGCCTCCGTGCGGGTCCTGCTGAGGATGCGGGGACCACGCGTGGAGCGCTCACGGGGTGGTGGGACCACATGCGATGGCTGAGCAGCCGGCTCGCATGCGATAGCCCGTGGAGATGTCGAGTTCAAATTGGAAGCGGACTCGAGCTCGAAGTCAGCGTGATGGTCGAAGAGCGAAATTTCGCCAAACTTGCCGGCGAGTTCGCCTGTGACAACTTTAGGAAGCGTCACGAAGCCGGTCTCCGGGTTGGGCGGCATGGTGAGGCGGCGCTGGAAAGATCCCGCGCCGTCAGCAGTGCAGACCCAAGCGCCGAAAACGAAGGTGTCGCCGCGGTTGAAGGCGACGGTTGGCTTGAAGTAGATGAATGTGGCCTCGCCGAGATCGGTAACTCGAAGGAAGAGACACGTGGCACACAATTTAGACAGGTTCGGGCCGCGAGGTGCGTAATACCCTACGTCCTGTATGATGCGTAGCTCTAGATTGATTGGGTACGATTACAAGATGGTGTAATTGTACGCCGTGAGATGAGATGATGTAGAGAGGGGTCCCTGCCTCGCCTTATATAGCCCGGAAGGTAGGGTTACAAGTTGGAGTAGGGAGAGAGTACTAGTCGAGTACGTCTAGGAGTCTTCCATACAGTGCGGGACATGAACAGCTTCCTAATTGGGTACTTCTCCTCTGTAGTCCTTGTGCTCCACGCCATCAGGTGCCGTGTAGCGCAAGCCGGGTAGTCCCAGGGGCCCACCGAGTAGTCGGTCCTGGTACCCACCGAGGTAGTGGGCCCAGGGAGGTCCATACGACAATGACCACAACAAGTTGCTTGATAAGCACAATGAGCTAATCGTCAAGCATGACGACATAACTGTGCTTAACAAGTCTCTTGAGTCAAATCATATGAAGCTTAAGAAAGAACATGTGATCTTAGAGATGAAATATCAAGAGCTTGAGCTTGCATATGAGGACATTGGCTCTAGTGGGCATGAAAATGCTAAAGAAGTCACTAAAACCAATGCCTCTACCTCATGTGATGATCTAATTGAAGAACCTAAGATCTTGCTTAATGATGAAAATATTGCATCTTCCTCCATGACTAACCATGCTAGGGTGAAAGCTCTTGAAGAAAAAGTGAGAAGCCTAAGGTCTTGTGTAAGGGTGAGGAGTTACACAAGGAAATCCTCTACTACAATGCAAAAGATTATGGGACAAGGGGACTTGGTTCTTTCCCAAATCCCATCAAGGAAACTCCTAGGTCTAAGGAGCTATATGGGTGTTTCATCAATGAGGTTGGGTCTTATTGTCAACATTGCAAGGACACCGGTCATCACACAAGGGAGTACCCAACACCTACTCACCCTTTGCCTACCTTTCCTAACAATTTCAAGTCCATGTACAATGATAACCATTTCTTGTTGATGAAGAAAAACAATGGCAAGGTTGCGGTCAGGTTCATTGGTGCCAAACCAAAAGTCAAGCCACCTAGAAGCTTATGGATTCCGAAAGCTCTTGTCACTCACATCAAGGGGCCCAAACTAGATTGGGTTTCTAAATCTCAATCCTAATTTCTTGTGTGTAGGTGAACTACAAGACCGAAGGGTGTCATTGGATACTTGATAGTGGTCGCACTAAACACATGACCGGCCAAGTAAAAATGTTCACCTTTATACTGGATGATGGACGAGATCATGAACAAGTTTCATTTGGTGATAACTCTAAAGCAAGGATCTCCGGATTGGGTGAAATCTCTCTAACAAATGATCTATCCCTCTCCAATGTTCTCTTTGTGGGTTCTTGTAGTTATAACTTCCTCTCTATTGCACAATTTTGTGACTTTGGTCTTTCATGCACCTTTGATGATGAAGGGGTCACAATTACTAACAAGAAAACTAATGAAGTTGTTTTCAAGAGATTCCACTATGGCAATCTTTATCTTGTAGACTTTGCATCCCATGAAGCAAATTTGACTACTTGCCTCATCTCCAAGACATCCAAGGGTTGGCTATGGCATTGACGCATTGCACATATAGGCATGAGCCAACACAGGAAGCTTTCAATAAGGGTATGGTACTTGGTGTGAAGGATGTCACATTTGAGAAGGACAATTTATGTAGTGCATGTCAAGCCGGCAAGCAAGTTGCGAGTCATCATCCTATGAAGGATTATGTATCTACCACAAGACCATTAGAGCTCATGCACATGGACCTCTTTGGAACAACTACATACAAGAGTCTTGGTGGTAATCTCTATTGATGATTACTCACACTATACTTGGACATTCTTTTTGGAGGGCAAGGGCAAGACATTTGACATCTTCAAGAAGTTTGATACTAGGGCCCAAAATGAGTTTGGGTCATCCATGGTGAAGATTAGAAGTGATAATGGATCGGAATTCCACAACACAAGAGTGGAAGAGTATTGTGATGGTGAAGGCATAAAGCATGAATTCTCTTCAACCTACACACCACAGCAAAATGGTGTGGTAGAGAGGAAGCACAAGACACTCATCACTCTTGCAAGAGCTATGTTGGATGACTATGGGGTTTCACAAAGATTTTGGGCGGAAGCTATCAACATGGCATGTCATGCTTCAAATAGAGTGTATCTCCACCGACTATTGAGGAAGACACCATATGAGCTACTCATTAGGAGAAAGCCCAACATCTCCTACTTCTGGGTGTTTGTTTGTAAGTGTTTCATATTCAAGAAGAGGAAGCATCTAGGGAAGTTTGAGAGTAGAGTAGATGAGGGCATGCTTGTTGGTTATGCATCTAACTCCAAGGCATATAAAGTATTCAATAACTCTACACGAGTGATTGAAGAAACATGTGACGTGGAGTTTGATGAATCTAATGGCTCCCAAGGAGATGGTTTTTGTTGTGATGATGTAGGAAAAGAACCTCTTCGAGAAGCAATGAAGAAGATGGCTATTGGGGACATCTATACTATAAAGAACGAGTTCTTTTGAAAACACATTTTACCAAAAGTTATACCCCCTTACCCCTCACAGGAGGACCCACTTGTCACAAAAGGCCCACCAAAATCGCCCTCTTGTGATGACGAAAGGGGAGGGGGTAACCATTTTTTTATCGTTAGAAAATAGTTCTGGCAAATTCCTCCGTTTTTTCTCACCGCGAGCAGACCTTACCGCCCGCGTACCCACCCCCAATCGGGCCATTCCTTTCCTTCTCTCCGTCTGCAGCCCAGGCTCCCCTTTCCTTCTCCCCGTCTGCCGCCCCTTCTCCCTCCCCATTCCTTCTCTGCGCCCACCCTTCTCTTCACCAAGGGCGGCGCTCACACACACGTGTGCCCTCGAGGAGGTCGCGGTCATCCCCCACGACAGCGACGACAGCGACGACACCGACCACGCCAAGCTCCCACAGCGCCATCACCTCTTGGGCGCCGCCGAGGCAGACGGCGACAGAGGACGTGGCGAGCATGCCGTTCGTGAGGTACCTATGGAGGACGGTGGCGTGGCGGTCCACCCCGCGCCGCCACTCGCGGGTTCGCCACGCGTCGGGGGGACCGGCGGCCACCCGCGCGTGGGTTCCCCCTCCCGACCACCGTGGCCCGGACGGCGGGGTCGGGCCGCCCTCCCCCGCCGTCGACAGAGGAGCTCGCGGCCCGCGTCTGATGCGCCCGCGGCCAGAGAGGCACACCGCCACCGCTGGTCGGGAGAGGAGGAGAGGGGATGCACTGGCTCCCCGGGAGCCACTTCCCTTCACTTTCTTACGTGAGTACGGAGCTCGTCGTTCCCTCGAGCTCGATTCCATGAGCATTGCTGCCCCCCCTTTCAATTCCTTCCATCCATAGCTCCACCATCACCTAATCCATGCTCCTCAATTTAAGAGCTCAATGCCGACGAGGTCGATCTCGTCGGTTTTTTCTCCCGCAAGCCATACTCCATCCTCTTGGCACGCGTCCTTCGCGGGAGGAGGAGAGAGGGTGCAGCGCAGGCGGTGGATAGGTAGGAGGAGAGGGGATCCAGCGAGCTTGACTACAAGCACGGAGTGGCGCCAGGCAGAGGTTGACGGCTGAAGGCTGAAGATAACCTTGTAAGTGGGCTACATACAATAGAGTTGATAGAGCAAGAAAGGATTACTGGATACGTTTTTGTGAATTTATCAACTTCATATAGATTTTGCGTACATTATGTGACTACAGTATAGATTACATCATGTATTCTTAAAACTATCAATTTCATTGTGCATGATCCATCTGTAAGGAATCGGATGCCCGTTATCCTAAGAGGGGGAGGGGTGAATTAGGCAACTTAAAACCTTAACCTATGGCTCACTAAATTTTACACAAAAGTAAACTAAGACATACTATCTATATGTGCAACTATGGTTGTCCTAGTGTGAAACTCCCATCCCAAACAAAGGTTTGCAACCTATAGCCAATCCTAGCATGATACTACTCTAGGAAGGTAAAGGCAAGCAAAGATTCCAAGAGAGTAAATGCGGAAACGTAAAGGGGATGAGAGGAAGCAAACTCTTGACACGCGATTTATTCCGTGGTGTCGGTAGGCACTAAGCCACCCCTAGTCCACGTTGTTGAAGCACTCACACAAGAGTATTGCTTCCCGGTCACCAAGTCTCTCCCAAGAGCACCACTTGACTCGCCACAAAGGCTAGCCACTTAGGCACTTGCCAAGCTCCCTTGGTCACCTTGATGTCGCCTCCACTAAGGAGCTTCTCCACCAAGGAAAGGGGTCTCCACGTCCCCCGCACAAAGTGTCCTCGCCGCTCCACACCAAGCCGAAGGGTCGATAACGATTGCCGGTGAGCCACTTAGGCCCCAAGGCTTCCGGCGAACCTTGTACAACTAGATTCACTCAAGAATCACCTCACAAGGTTGGCACAACCTTGCACTCACTCAGCTCTAAGCTAAGCCTAGCACTAAGCACATACACTAAGCATGTGCAAGTCTAAGGATGAGCAATTAAGCACTTGGATGGATTGGATATGATCTTGAACGTGTCTTGAACTCCTCTGCACTTCCACACAATCCAGCAACCTCAAATGGGTGAGTGGAGGGGGTATAAATAGCCCAAGGCATCAAACTAGCCATTGGCTAAAATCTACTGAAAAAGGTACCATCAGATGATCCGATGCTATGCTTTTCCAGGGCGTCAGTTCATCCGGTGCCCCTCCCACGTCACGTATCCGTTGAGGTTTTCTGACACAACTGCTCTGATGCTATGCTCCGACGCTACGTCGGATCATCCGGTGCTGAAGGCCTCACGTCCAAGTCGCCACTGTTAGCTTCCAACAGGCCGTCAGATAGACCGACACCTTGTCTTGGCCAGGCGTCGGATCATCCGGTGCTGAAGGCTTTGTCTTGGCGCGTCTCTGTATGAATTCAAACTGAGCGTCGGATAGACCGACGGGGACCACACTCAGACCGTCGGATCATCCGGTGCTACTGTCTTCCTTGCTCTTCCTCTGCAACTCGTCCGACGCTACTAAATAAAGGACCGTCGGTTCATCCGACTGTACCTAGGATTTGACCTTGTACACCAACTCGTCTGACGATTGCACCGACGCTTGTTATTGAGGGACCGTCGGTTCATCCGACGGTGTCTTCTCTTTTCCTTTTCTTGCTCGGTTTTGACCCTTTGTTTTGGCATTTTTGCATGTGGTTTTCTGGCATCCTTGGGACCTAGAAATGTCTACAAAGACATGCTCAAACAATATGGTTAGTCCCAATGATCATGTTGTCATGAATCACCAAAATCAAACTCCGAACTAATGGCATAAGAGGCCATGTTCGCTACAATCTCCCCCTTTTTGGTGATATATGACAACACAACCAAAGCAATCATAAATTTGCTAGAATTGACAGAATTAGAACCACTTACACTTGCTTGGATGCCTACCATCATCCAAACTCCCCCTAGATCAAACTTCCCCCTTTTTGATCTTCATGTTCACATTCTCTCCTTTGGTCTCATATCCTTGAAACCACTTGAAAGCATCCTTGAAACCACTTGTAGGCTTAATCCACAAGCTTGCTTTGGTCTCACATTCTCCCCCTTTGAAATAAAATCTCCAAAAAGTCCCAAAGCAAACGGGTCCAAGGAAACTAGCAAGATCTAGCAACCATAGCTCAAAGGAGAAACGTTAAATGCAAGGGAGAGAGCCGCATGAACCATGATCCATATGTATGATATCAATGAAGATACCACATGTGTGAATAACTAAGGTGGATCACAAGCTCATGAGACTAACATGATACAAACTAAGCTCCCCCTAAGTGTGTGCACAAAAAGAATACCACTTGTAGGACATGGGTAGTGAGAAACAAGTGCACAACTACAAACTTGAAAGACAAGGAAGCTTAGAGCATATCATGCAAGTAGGTATCTTAAATAACAAGAGATAAGACAAATGGGTTCTTGATACATTACCACTTGTAGATATCACTTGTAGTCTTTTGATCATTGCATACCTCCGGGGGTTGATCCTCTCTACCTTGTTGGCACCGCATTAAGATGAGCCACTTGGAAATGATATCATTAGGTGACACCACTTGAAAGAAGCTTGCATAGAAGACACTTGGGGTACCACAAGGATTAGGAATGTATGAGTACATTGCCTTTGAACTTATATAGAGACATAAGCTCGCAAGGACATGACTCAATAGCATGAAGCTCATATTGCTATATTCACTCTTTTAGAGATGTTAGATCACATTGAGAGTGAAATAGCATTCTCTTAGAATGAAGTACCGCACCGGAACGCGTCGCCAAGGGACTACATAAGATAGGCTTGAAACAATGTTAGTCCCATAATCAAACCATAGGATGAGCTCCCCCTAAATGTGTGCATTTAGTGTTTGAATCACCAACCAAATGTATGCCCATTGTTTATGAAAACAAAAGGGAAGCTAACCCTATAGCTTGCTCATGATGCAAAGAGATATATATGAAAACATGCACCATGAAAGAACAAGTGTAGCTTTCCTACACACTAATTAAACCATGTAGATTTCTCATGGGTTAGCACATGACACAAGCAACCTAACAAATGTAAACATTGCAACAAATGCAACCTAAACAAGGCAATGGAGCTACAATGATACGAGAGATAGGTACTAGTTTCCATTACCTCAACCGGGGAACTTGGGCAACACATGTCCAATTTGCAAGCTTGGCTTATAGGCTTGAATCTTCTCATCTTAATTGTACCAAGCCTCCCAAGTCCCCGCTTTCATGGCCTTCAAGTGGCCTTCGGAACCCAAACCATTGGAGGCCCCTTCATGTTGGTGATGACTTCCTTGGGCACCCAAATGGGTTGGTTCCTACCCCACTCTTCCCTCATCTTCCCAACCTTGTGTGCAACCACCTTGCCATTTGCCTTCTTCTTGATGATGTAGGTGTTGATATTTGTCTTGTTCTTGCGGTTGGGCTTGGTGTAGATAAGGGAGCTCTTGATTGTGGGCTTCAATTTCTTCTTTGTGCCCTTGTCCATCTTCTTTGCGCCCTAGTCTAGCCGCACCGCCGCGGAAGCTGCGCAACCCTGCCCGCAAGCGGGTGTCGAAGAAGTTGAAGGTCTCTGAGACCACGCCCCAAGAGGTAAGAACGTCTTGAGTAGTGTAGTCGAGTACTAGTGTCTCGAGTTGATGTGTTGACAACTGAGCTTCCTTGCTAGCAGGAGGTGCCGCCTACGGAGCCCGTTGATCAGGGCGACGAAGGCGAGTGGGACACAGTGGGGGAACCCGCTGAGAGTCGTAGCCCAGCCCCCACTGTCGAAGAGCTCCTGGCGCAAATGGAGCGCCAGTCCCCCTGCTCCTCAATGGAGCGCAGAGGCCGCAGCTGCCGCTGCAGAAGAAGTGGTGGCCGTGGAAGCGCGGGGAGAGCGGCCCGCACCGCCGCCGTTGCCGCGAAGAGCGGCGGTCGCAGAGGCGCAAGAGGAGGCGCCCGCCGAGGCTGGACTGGTGGACATCGCTAGCATCCTCGGCGCCCCGACCATGTCGATAGTCCGGTCAAACTTGTAAGTGTTGAATCTTCCCGAGTAGTACTTGTTGTAGTAGTCGAGCTTGATTGACAACCAATTTGTGTACTCTGCAGGAAATCAACAGATCTGTCCTGGGAGGGGGATGAACCCTCTACAGCGGTGGCGGAAGAAGAAGCCGCGCCGCCCGTCGAGGAGTCCACTCCCGCCCCTCAGGCGGAGCCCGAAGCTCCAGCTGCTGAGGCTACGTTGCCCGAGGCCAGCGTGGTCGAAGGTAAGTACTCTGCTGAGGCTGTAGTACTCCCCAAAGAGTAGTCGTAGTCACTGATGCACTTGTCTTCTTCTTGACAGGCGCTGAGGCCGAAAGGAGCGACATCCCAGCGGCGGTGCCCATGCAGAATTTGACACCACAAGTGCCGGAGGCTGCTGGAGGAGCCCCCGAGCAGATGGAGGTAGCCGTCGGAGAGGCCGCCACAGCGACCGGAGGAGAGGAGACCGCCGCGCCGCCAGAACCCGCTCTGGAGGTGGTCGTCCGCTCCCCGGAGATCCAAGACGCAGAGCCCATCCGCTCTGCGCCGATGACTGAAGCCGCCACGAGTAGTCATGGCGGGGTAGAGTTGCTGGCAAATGACTTGGTCGATCCGGCAACGGTGGCCAGGCACCTAGAGGCGGTCCGCCAAGCTGAGCAGTGGATGAAGGTGAGTAGTCATAACTCCTGAGTAGTCAATCCGTAAGCGTTGAGTACTCATTTGACATGTGTTGTCTGTGCAGGACGTCGTGGAGAGGTCCTGCGAGAAATCTAGCATGCTTCAAGGCTTCGGCGACGCGGTGCTTCGGGCTGAAGCACTGGAGGATCAACTCTTGAAGTCGCGGAAGCACGCGGCCGCCATGCAGTCCAAGCTTGATACCGCCTTCGCCAAGTATCACAACGACATCCAGGAGATGCAGGCGAAGAGCGACGACTTGGTGCGGAAGAACAAGTCGCTCCGCAACAAGAACAAAGGTACACCACTTGTCTTGTTGAGTACTTGTTGGAGGTCGAGAGGTAGTCTAACCCGCTTTTCCTTGTTGTTTGCAGAGCTTGAGACCCGGGTGGATCAGTTGAAGGCTTCAGAGACAGATCTCAAGAACCTCTTCTACCGGGAGCAGGAGGCCCGCTAGGTACTCGAGTTAGATTATAAGGAGCTTGCCTACGAGTGCGACAAGCACATCGTGCTTCGTATTGCCTCCGATCGTGACCTCGTCAACTGCTACAAATCGTTGCGAGCCGAACGAGGACGCGAGGGGCTGCGGGCCCAGCTGAAGGAGCTTGAAGAAGCCGCGCTCCCCATCGCAAGACTCCTGGTGCCTCATCCTGGCGGCCCCAAGATAGCACCGCTGGTGGATCGACTGAAGGAAGCCCCCATTCGGCTGGCAGCCTACGTGAAGCATCTGGCGAAGTCGATCCCGAACTAGGTGCTGGCCTTCATGAATTCTTACTTCACGAAGGCGCCCGTGGATGTAGTCGCTCGCGGGGTAGCCGCCAACTGTACAGACGAGCGGTATGCGGAGCTGCTGGACCAAATGGCGCCCATTGCGGAGCAAGTCGCCAAAAAGCTTAACCTCCAGTAGTCCTGTAATAGTTAGCTCGTGGCAGTATATGTACAAAAACATTTGCAATGTAAATGTTCAAGTATTAATGAAGAAAAGTTCCATCAATGAGTACTCGTATTCGCGATCTCAGAGTGCGGAGTCCCATCGTGGAGTTGTCGCGAGTAGTCGTACTCGGCAGTAGTCCTGTTGGGGGAAGTAGACAGTAAAGAAGTTGATGAACAATCAAACTTTATTATTGAAGAAGTACACCTGGATGGCCTGGGCCGTAGTTATAGAGTAGTTGCCAGGACCCGGAGGCCGCTTACGGCTAAGTGGTGCTAGGGCGAGTAGCCGCTTACAACAGTAGATCCGTAAGTAGCCGTGTAGGCTGGATCTTGGAGTACATGGTCTCTTAGTAGACCGCTGCTAGAGTCCTTTGTCGCTCGTCGCAGCCCAGGATCCGTAGGTAGCCGCGTGGGCTGGATCCTAGAGAAGAGTAGTCCGGAGACTAGTGCCTGGACCCGGAGGCTGCTTACAGCGAAGGAGTAGTCCGGAGCCCGGAGCCGGGACCGGAGGTCGCTTACGGGCCGGGGGTCTTGATGTAGTCGTGTAGACTTGAGCCCGGAGTAGTCATGTAGACTAGGCGTAGAATCGACAGAGCTGGTCGATGTTCCACGAGTTGTTGACATCTTTGCCTTCAAGTGTCTGGAGGCGGTAGGAGCCCGGCCCGGTCACCTTTACCACGGTGAAGGGACCTTCACAGGGGGAGCTGAGCTTGTGTAGTCCTTCCGTGTTCTGGATATGACGAAGGACGAGATCGCCAACGTTGAAGGAGCGTTCCTTGACGTTGCAGTCGTGATAGAGTCGGCTACCCTCCAGGTACCTTGCTGATTGGATGAGGGCAGCGCAGCGAGCTTCTTCGAGTCCATCAATGTCAACTCTTCTGCTTTCTTCAGAGACGCCTTCGTCATAGTGCTCCACTGCTGGTGAGTTCCATATGACATCAGCAGGGAGGATTGCTTCGGAGCCGTAGACCAGGAAGTAAGGGGATTGCCCCGTTGGCTTGGAAGGCTGAGTACGTAGCCCCCAGAGTGCGTTGGGTAGTTCCTTGATCCACTTGCCTCCTTTGGAATTAGCAGCGTCGTGTAGCCCCTTCTTTAGAGCGTCGAGCACCATCCCGTTGGCGCGCTCGACTTGTCTGTTGGCCCGAGGATGGGCAACTGAGACATATCGGACGTCGATCCCTCTGTTCTCGCAGTACTCCTAGAACTGGTGGTTGTTGAAGTTGGAGCCCAGATCTGTGATGATGCGGTGGGGTAGTCTGTAGCGATGCACGAGTTCATCCAGGAAGTCGAGTACTCTGTCAGCCTTGGGGCATGTGACCGGCTTGACCTCGATCCACTTGGTGAACTTGTTGATGGCCACCAATACTCTATTGAAACCACCTGGCACAGTTGGCAGTGGCCCAATCATGTCGAGCCCCCAGCAAGCGAAGGGCCATGTTGGTGGTATGGTGACTACCTTGTAGGCTGGGACGTGTTGCTGCTTGGCGAAATATTGGCATCCTTGGCACCTTCTGACGAAATCTTCAGCGTCGCCCAGAGCTGTGGGCCAGTAGAAAGCTCGTCGGAAGGCCTTGCTGACCAGCATGCGGGAAGACGCGCGGTTGCCGCAGACGCCCTTGTGGATCTCCTCCGAGATGTCCTTGCCTTCTTGCCTGGGGATGCACTTCATGAGTACTCCGGAAGATGCGCCCCGCTTGTAAAACTTGTCTCCGACGAGGACGTAGGACTTGGCGCGGCGGATGAGCTGCTCGGCCAAGTTCTTGTCCGAGGGAACCTTCTGCTCGCTGAGGTACTCGATGAAGGGCTGCCTCCAGTCCATGTCAATCATCATGACCTCCTGTCTAGCCGGTGGATGTGCTGGGACAGTGGTCGGTGGCGCCGGCTCCGGGATGGATGGCGCATGAAGCTCGTGAATGAAGACACCCGCTGGTACTTGAGCGCGGGTAGATCCAAGCTTCGACAGGACGTCCGCTGCAACGTTGTTGTCGCGGACGATGTGGTGGAACTCGAGACCATAGAACTTGTTCTCGAGCTTGTCGACTTCTAGGCAGTAGGCGTCCATGTTCTCCTTGTTGCGGTCCCAGGACTTGTTGACTTGGTTGATGACCACTACGGAGTCGCCGTAGACTAGTAGCCGCTTGATGCCCAGTGAAGCCGCGAGGCGGAGCCCGTGCAGGAGAGCTTCGTACTCGGCTTCGTTGTTTGAGACCTTCCAGAAGATCTGCAGGACGTACTTGAGTTGTTCACCCACAGGAGAGATCAGGAGTACCCCTGCACCTGCGCCCTCGAGGTTGAGTGAGCCGTCGAAGTACATCACCCAATGCTCTGGTCGCACGGTTGGAGTAGGTAGCTGATTCTCCCACCACTCCGCCATGAAGTCGACTAGCGCCTGCGACTTGATGGCTGTGCGTGGCTTGAAGTCGATGGTGAGGGCGCCGAGTTCGACTGCCCATTTGGAGATTCTTCCAGGAGCATCTTGGTTCCGCAGGATGTCGCCGAGCGGGTAGTCGGTGACGACGGAGATCGAGTACTCCTGGAAGTAGTGTCGTAGCTTCCGCGACGTGATGAGTACCGCGTACGGGAGCTTCGCACGGCCGATAGCGTGCCTTGGACTCGACAGACCTCGGCCCGACGAAGTAGACCGGGTCTTCCGGACCGGATAGGCGTGGCCGTCTTCCCGCCGCTCGACGATGATGGCGATCGACCACATGAGTAGTCGCGGCGAGGTAGAGCGATGGCGCTCGCCTTTGCGAGGAGCCGTGAGGACCGGTGGCTTCGATAGGAAGTCCTTGAGCTAGGCAAGGGCTTGATCTCGCCTCTCGGAGTCCACACGAACTTCTCTTGGTGCTTGAGTAGTTTGAAGAAGGGGAGCCCCGTTCTCCAAGCTTCGAGATGAATCTGTTCAAGGCCGCCATGCACCCGGTCAGCTTCTGGACGTCTTTGATGCACGTGGGAGCTTTCATGCTGGTGATGGCGTAGATCTTCTCGGGGTTGGCTTCGATGCCGCGTTGGCTGATGATGAAGCCGAGTAGTTTTCCCAAAGGTACGCCGAAGACACACTTGTTCGGGTTGAGCTTCCAGTGGTACTCGCGCAGGGATGCGAAAGTCTCTTCAAGGTCGTTGATGAGGGTACTGGAGTTTCTGGTCTTGACGACCATGTCATCCACGTAGGCTTTGACGTTCTTGTTGAGCTGCCTCTTGAAGCAGGCCTGGATAGCTCGTTGGTAGGTAGCGCCGGCGTTCTTCAACCCGAAGGACATGGTCGTGTAGCAGGACGCGCCAAACGGGGTGATGAACGCGGTCTTCTCCTGGTCTTCTTCCTTGATCACGATCTGATGGTACCGGAGTAGCGATCGAGGAAGCAGAGCGGGGTCGCGCGGTCGCCGTGGAGTCGATGACTTGATCAATCCGCAACAACCTTAAGGGGTCCTTGGGGCAGTGCTTGTTGAGATCAGTGTAGTTGACGCACATCCTCCACTCGTTCGAGTTCTTTTTGCGGACGAGGACGGGATTGGAGAGCCACTCAGGATGGAAGAATTCTCTGATGAAGCCAGCCGTGAGTAGTTTGGCGAGTTCCTTCTTGATGGCATCCCGTCTGTCGTCGGCGAAACATAGGAGGTGTTGTCGCTTGGGGTGGCCTTAGGATCGACGTTGAGGTAGTGCTCGATCAACTCCCTGGGCACCCCTGGCATGTCCGCTGGCTTCCACGCGAAGATGTCGTGGTTAGCCCGGAGGAAGTTGATGAGCACGTCTTCCTATTTGGGGTTGAGGCCGGCCCCGATGGTGGTGGTCTTGCTGGAGTCGCCAGTTCCGAGGTCGATCGTCTTGACTAGGACCTCCTCAGCTGGCTGAAGCTTGTTGGCGCTGTCAGACTTCTCCGGGATGTCGAGTTCACTTGTAGTGAGCTTCTTCGACGCAGCGTAGACCTCCATCATAGCGTTGGGTACTTGGTTTGTAGAGGCGATCTCCACGTATTCTGTATCGCAGTCGTGGGAGATCCTCAAGTCCCCTTGGAGAGAGAGTATACCCGCTGGGCTTGGCATCTTGAGTACCAAGTAGGTGTAGTGGGGCACCGCCATGAACTTGGCGATGGCCGGTCTGCCGAGGATGGCATGGTAGGATGTCTCGAAGTCCGCGACCTCGAACTTGATGTACTTGGTACGGTAGTTGTCCCGAGATTCCCCGAAGGTAACTGGCAGGACCACTAAGCCCAGTGGGATGGCCGCGTTACCGGGGACGATGTCGTAGAAGGGTGTGTTGCTCTTGGTGAGCATATGGGTGATGTCGAGCTTCATCTTCTTCAAGGTCTTGGTGAAAAGGACGTTGAGCCCGCTTCCACCGTCGATGAGGACCTTGTTGAGCTTGGAGCCCGCGACCACCGGCTTCAGGACGAGGGGGAACCGCCCTGGTTCAGAGAAGCTGGTCCATCGATCCGCACGGGAGAAGGTAATGGGTACCTCCGACTACCTGAGAGGGGTCGGGACTGCTGGTTCAATGCTCATGACTTCTCGACGGGTAGCCTTTTGCTCCCGCCTGCTGGGTAGTCCGCCGAAGAGGACGTTGACAGTCTTGTCGGGTTCCTGGAAGTCGTTGTTGTCTCCGTCGTTCTTCTTCTTGCCTTTCTTGTCGTGAGGGTGCGGTGGCTCTGGAGTACTCTTGAGTGCATGCGTGAGTTGGTATCACTGCTCGGTGGTGTGGTTGCCGTTCAGATGCCACGGGCACTTCTCCTTCAGCAAGTCTTTGAAGCCGCCGGAGTTTTTCCTCGAGTTCTCCTTCGCAAGGCGCTGGATAGCCGCGACAATGTTGTCTGTCTTGCGCTTGCGGTTGGGACCCGAGTAGTTGTTGTTGTTGCGACGGCCTTGGTTCCCGTTATTGCCGCTGCCGCCACCGTTGTTCTGCTTGTTTTTGCAACGGATGGTGTCGTACTTGGCGTTGGCCTTGTCTTCTTCATCCGCCCAGGACGTAATCATGTCCTTAAGGTGGGGGATGGACTTGGGGCGGCGACGACCGAAGTCTTCAAAGGTGCGGCGATGGTAAAGGCCGTCTTGGAAGAGGTCGATGACCTCCTTGTCGGTGACGTCGACTACGGTAGCGCGCTTGTCAAAAAAGCGGCGCATGTACTTGCGGAGGGTCTCGCCTTGTTCCTGCTTGACCATGGCCAGGTCCATGCGAGTACCCGATCGGCCCATGGCGCCCGCGAAGTTGCTGGTGAACTGCTCCTTCAGCTGGTCCCACTTGTCGATCGAGTGCTTGTCCAAGCAACTCGAGCCATGTGAGTGGGGCTTGGTCCAGGCAGAAGGGGAAGTAGAGGCACTTGGTGTCATTGTTGCCGCCAGCGTTCTCGATGGAGAGGGCGTAGCACCTGAGCCACTGGATGGGGTCCTGCTTCGCGTCGTACTTGGTGATCCCCAAGGGCTTGAACTTGTCGGGGAGGAGCAAGTTGCGAAGTCGAGGTGAGAAGGCGGGGAAGCCGTCGTTGTCGCCGGCAGTGGCTGACTTCTTCCGCCGCAGCTCCTCAAACTTCTGGCGGGCTGCCCTATGAGGCTCCGGAGGCGTGGCTGTTCCCGTGGTCTCGACCGCCGCGACTGCCGCCGCCGCCGCCCTCTTGTTGGCTCCGTGGTTGGAGCTTTCGTCGTCGCTAGCGCCGCCGTCGGTGTCACGGCCGCCGCCTCCACGGGCGCGGTGAGGGACAACCTCGCGGTTGCTGTTGCCACCCTGTGAGGGTCTGCCGGCGTTTGCGCGCGTACGGTTGGGCTGAGCTGGGAGCTCAGCTCGAGTACGGTTGCGACCGAGGTCAGTGCTGCGACTTGTAGCTTCGTTGTCGCGGTTCCTAGCGGGAGGAGGCTGGTTGACCCTATTGTCGACCCGCATGAAGTAGGCATCTTCAGCGAGCTTGGCGATGACCTCTCCGGCGTGAATTCCCTGAGCTTGGCGTGCGATCGCTGTGATCGACATGAGGCATTGCTCAGGGGTAGTGTGTACTCTGCTCTCGACCGCCTCGAGAGCTTCCGCAAGGTTGCGGATGGGGAGGTTGTCTCGGAGACGCCGGCACCGTTCGCTGTGTTTCCTGTTACGCTCACGTCGAGCGTCCATGTTAGCGGCGGTCTCGTCTGCAGGTGCGTCAGCAGACAGCTCGTCTGCGGAGATGTCTTCAAGGTACTTGTCCTGAGCCGTCCCTGAAGGTCCTGGCGTGTCGCCGACAGCCATGATGACTTGGCGATTAGGGGTGCCAAGGCTGGACTCAGAGGCCGCCACCTCAGTCGGGGTGTTCGAGTCAGCTCGGGCAAGCGGTGTTCCCTCCTGGAATGGGAGCGAGTCGATGTAGGTGACGTAGCGTGAATCTCCACTTATCAGGTCAGCGGGCTTGCGGTCTGGCCAGTAGACGAATCTCCCGGCCGGTGTGGACGTTATAACCAGCCCGGAGGCCGACCCTTATAAGGGATGCTCAGTAGAGTTGTCCTCAGACTCGGGATCCTCTGGGTCCGACCCGAAGTCGAACTCGTACGCGGAATCCGAGTAGAACCCGGAGAGGGGGTTGGAGTCCGAGGCGTGGCCGGGGCGGTGTCGGAGTCCGAGTTGTACTCGGGTACGGGCTCCTTGCCGGCCCGACGCGAAGAGGGAGCCTCCGTGCGGGTCCTGCTGAGGATGCGGGGACCACGCGTGGAGCGCTCACGGGGTGGTGGGACCACATGCGATGGCTGAGCAGCCGGCTCGCATGCGATAGCCCATGGAGACGTTGAGTTCGAGTTGGAAGCGGACTCGAGCTCGAAGTCAGCGTGATGGTCGAAGAGCGAAATTTCGCCGAACTTGCCGGCGAGTTCGCCTGTGACAACTTCAGGAAGCGTCACGAAGCCGGTCTCCGAGTTGGGCGGCATGGTGAGGCGGCGGCGGAAAGATCTCCGCGCCGTCGGCCAGCAAGTGCGGACCCAAGCGCCGAAAACGAAGGTGTCGCCGCGGTTGAAGGCGACGGTTGGCTTGAAGTAGACGAGGAGTCGTCGAGTTCGCCATGTGATCTCTCGGCGAGAGCCCCTACCCGGCGCGCCGCGCTGTCGGTGTTTTAGACCGGCAACCTACTAAGGGGAGTACCCGAAGTAGATGAATGTGGCCTCGCCGAGATCGGTAACTCGAAGGAAGAGACACGTGGCACACAATTTAGACAGGTTCGGGCCACGAGGTGTGTAATACCCTACGTCCTGTATGCTGCGTAGCTCTGGATTGATTGGGTACGATTACAAGATGGTGTAATTGTACGCCGTGAGATGAGATGATGTAGAGATGGGTCCCTGCCTCGCCTTATATAGCCCGGGAGGCAGGGTTACAAGTCGGAGTAGGGAGAGAGTACTAGTCGAGTACGTCTAGGAGTCTTCCATACAGTGCGGGACATGTACAGCTTCCTAACCGAGTACTTCTCCTCTGTAGTCCTTGTGCTCCACGCCATCAGGTGCCGTGTAGCGCAAGCCGGGTAGTCCCAGGGGCCCACCGAGTAGTCGGTCCTGGTACCCACCGAGGTAGTGGGCCCAGGGAGGTCCATACGACATGCTCTACTGCTGATTTGCATCCTCGAGTGGAGGAGCTGCTTGCTTGCATGGGCCAAGAAGGTAAACACTAGAGACAACATGTCTTGTTTGCATCTAGCAGCTGTATTTTGTTATAAAATACATTGTCACACCTGTTTTCCCAAAGAAAACCAAGTGCAAACCTATATGCATATAGTGACATTTAAGTGAATACATAAACATTATCACGTAAGAAAAAGGAAGATTATCAGAGTGTTACGCTAAATCCTGGAAACGGAGACACCATACTCCACAAGCAGTCGACTGGGGGTTGCGTACGCCTAGAATTCCACAACATCTTCACGTCATCTTCATGCAACAAATTCCTCTTTCTGAGCAACGTATATAGCAAGGGTGATCACTTGTCGTACTCGGCAAGTGTGGGGAAAGGATGAATGCAAAGGCTTTATAGTGGACTGGGCTTTGAGCATTTAACATTTTAGATGGTCAAATTTATTAAACAACTATTTACTAGCAAGTATAATTACACCATCCCACAATTAAGAATAAAGATAAGAGAAACGCCATAAGCATATGGCTAAGAGAACAAGAAACCACAATTTAAGTCCATCTTCAAGTTCAATTATCACGTGAGGGACCAGGCCGCTCTTGACCGTGAGTATGACTAATCGATTAGTTTTACACTCTACAGAGGTTGTACACTTTCACCACAAGCAGCATAAAAGCTCCGAAGAACTTTGGACCAAACCATGCAATGCTAGCTAGGCACCAAACCACGCTACCGAGGTGTGGTTGCAAAGGGACGCTACAAGGCCTTTACAAAGGTTCCCCAGCAAGTTGTGACCCACAAGGTCCGGATCAGTTAGCAAGGTATAAAGTCTCCTAGCAGGTCAATACCCCACCATAGAATAAAGAACTCACCAAACCCCCTGCTAGGGCGAGTCCATACCCTGCAGTACCGCCGATCCCTTGTCCTTATCAGGTAAGATCACCCTAAGCTAAAGTTCCCAATTACTTGGCCAAGACCAGTGTCCGTTTAGTTCTTGTGGTTGTACTGTTTTCCTGGGTGGTTCTCCATGTTCCGATTAACATAACAAAGGTGGTCTTGCAATAAGAATAACATACAGCGGAACATAGAACATAAAGGTATCCATGTAGATTAATACCATTCTAGTAAAGCATGCTAAGCAATAGCTACCATCCAGATTAATTTAATAACCCGGTTACAAGGCAAAGGACATAAAAGACTAGGCATGATCCTTAATAGGTTCCCGTCAAAGTTGATGCAAGCAATGCAATGAGTGATTAAATAGTTATTAGGACAAGGAACCACACACTTGCCTGAAACCAGAGTAGTGTTGTTCATCAGAGTATCTTCACCTTCAAGCTCTTCAAAGCTCTCGATTCTCGAACAATGTTCATTCTACTCGCGTGAATCATTCAAAGCAAACATCCTAAGCACACACATACAAGCAAACAAATGAAATAAATTAAAAATAGTACACCAATCAAAAGGAAAACTTTGGAAGAACGTAAAAGCGAGATTGGAATTGAACTGAATAAGTTATGGATTTTAACAAGAAAAAGAATAGTTGGTTGAACATGACATAAGGATGATGTTAGCATGAGTAGTGAATCAAGGAATTAAATGGATAGATAAAGTGATTCTTGCATGTGGAAGGATTTTATAGATAAATGCAGAATTATCCTATAGATAACAAAAAAAACAATAGTGGCCTAAAGATCATTGGAGTCTGTGGAGGCCACGAGATTTATGAAGCTTTGATGTATATAGCAAAAGAAATACAGAATAATCATTCTAATGATTTTGGTATAAAGGAAAATCCTAATGATTGCTGCATATGTATGATCTCACCTTGATGTCATCCATGCATGGGCAAATGACTTCTTTCTGTACGTGCAGCTGGCTTCCTCCCAGGGCGCTAATATCTTGTTGCTGGATCTTTCCCACGCATGTGCTTAATTATCAGATAGGTAGCAACCACTGCGAAGAGAGGTGGCTTCAGCACTGAGGCATCAAAGGATCAACAAGGCATGAATTAGAGACAAAGTAGATGAATGATATAACAGTGCGTCCATTGGTAGTTGATGATAAGAACAAACTTCCTGATCCTACCATGCGTACGAGAAGATAAATAAAGAGAGAAACTCAGGAAGGTCAGGATGCGTGGATTACTGGATTGTGACCTACAGCAAAGAGGACGACCATGAGCGCCGGCCTGACTGCACGGAGAAGACAACATCCAAGGGATGGCCGGCCACCGTGGCGAACGACGAAGACGGCGAGACTCATGTCGTGGCCGGCATCACCGACGATGACGTCACACAGCAAGGTGATGACCCATGACGAGGCCAGGGTGCAACGCCTACGAACCGGACAAGGAGATGGTGGTGTGCTTGAGCGCTGAAGGATTAGGTCAGGGCTTGGTCGCCTCCGGCTGCACACATAGGAGAAGAGTTCTTGCACATGAGATCAAGATCGAGAGAAACATAAGGAGGGTAACACGAGATTCTCACCAGCAGCAGGTCATACATCGAAGGTCATGGATGAGGCCGAAACACCCAGCAACGGATCGGGTCAGCGCCTAGTGATGGTTCGGCTTGAACTATATATCTTTGATGATGGGATGATGGCGATGGGCGTCTCGATCTGGTGGTGAAAGGAGGATGACGAGCGGCGGCCAGAAGATCACAGGACGACAGGTGGGGACGGCAGCTGGCTGCAGAGATGGATCCACGGCGACGTACGTGTTGCGGACGACTCCCTGGTGCCACGTGCGGGTGTTGCTCCAGGCGGCAGCGACGGAACTGCTCACCTGGACGGTGCATCCTAGCAGCCCGCGCTAGGGCATGATCGAGCAGCGACGGCTTCAAGCAGGAAATGCGCTGCGCATATCGCTAGGGCATGGAGGAGAGATTGATCGACGTCGGCGGTGGCTTGCCAAGGAGCTAGGGCATACACGATGGAACACAGATGGATTTGAGAGTTGAGATCAAGATGATATCGATGTACCTTAATTGCTATTTATAGCCCACCCATCAGGGTCAGGTTCGGTTGACCTGTTTGCATGCACACGTCTAGATGGGAGTCCTGGTTTAGTTTCATCACGTATGCGTACGCCTACAGCCACCTGAAAAACCAGCTTGGTCTATGTGTCTTCCGTTGATGTGCACGTCAAAGATCATATGTAGTTTAACTTTGGCTCCAGAAGGAAGTGATCACAGGGTGCAACGAAACAAAAGATAATTTAAGAAGACTTGGACTACTATAGATGTTGTATAGAATCCTCAAAAGAAGACGGATTGACTAGCAAATAGATGATATAGAACACGGGAGACCAAAAGTAATACTTGGAGCTGGTGGAATAAATTACGTTACTAGATTTTGGAATTATGGAGGCTAAATAAAGTCTAAGAATAATACGAAACTTCTCGCATATTTGCAAAGGGAGAGAAAGGCGGCTCGGCGACAGGACAAGATTGATGACAACTTCAAGAATCTTTTCGGATATAATAATTCCAAAATAAAGTGTTCGGACCTCGAGAAAAAATTGTTGAGCCTTCTAATAAATAGAATTAGCTCAAAAGAAAAGGGAATAAATTTCAGAAAAAGCTGGAAAATTATCAGAAGGATTTGGTCAGCACCTAAACGCCTTTTTTTAAAACCTTTTGCACTCATAAAACTATAAGATGCATCAGCATGAATGCAACACTCACAACTGTTTATTCGATTCAAAAAATCAAACAAGGATTTCGTACACTATATTTCTTGTAAAGAAAATAAATGTTGGAAAAGTTTTAAAATTACGAGAAAATCATTATTTAATTATTCTCTCTATTCACATCCTGAAATTAGAAATTTTAGGGTGTGAGCAGGGGCGGAGATGGGCCTAGGGCCACTAGGGCCATGGCCCTAGGCGTGGCCCAAGAACCCTCTATACCCCTCTGTAATTTTCTACGGTCCAGCAAAGCTTTCCTGCCTGCCTGACTGGCCCAATAGCCGCCGACCGGCCCAAGATTCATTTGCGGCCCAGAAATTCGTCCAAGAGCCCATCTTCCTATTGATGTGCCTGCCTTGCAGACTTGCAGCCAGTCTTGCAGGTTCTCATTGACTGGCTTGAGCACTGACCGTAGCGGCTAGTGGCGTTGACGGCTTGGTGCATCGGCGCATCGCAAATTCCTGGGTGGTTAAGACATTTTCATATGTTGTGATATGATGAAATATCATAGTGTTTGGCCAAACACAAGGACGTATGCTAGTTCACTATCCAACTATATTTTGCATATTGCTTGCATGATTCCTCTAAAGTGTCCAAAATTGCATGAGTAGACTCAGGGTCAACTGTCAATGAAGATATGATAAGCGGGGTGGACAAAATTGGCCCTAGTTAGGTATTTTTCTAATCAAATTTGTTGTACAATTACCATTTTACTCTGAATGTACATTTTAATTAATACTTATATGAACTATAGCTAATGTGGTTATCACTATCTGGCTAGTTTAGGATTTTTGGCAATTTACACGTTTACCTAAGTGGCCCTAGGCATAGAAATATGTCGGCTCCGCCACTGGATTGAGGTTAAACACCTGAGAAAGTGAGAGGACGTTGGTGACGCACCGGTGTTATGCTTGTATTGCTCATTCCGGCCGGCCGGCCGGCTGCACCCGCTGGTGGCCGATAGCTGTCTGCTTGGCTTCCTCGGTTCGTCCGACCTCCTTTCCAGCCGGCAACAATTAGGATCAGGCCACCGAGGGCGGACTGACGCCCCTGAATGGCAGAGCACTGAGCAGTGACGGTGGTCAGCGGGGGAGCAACCGGCGGCGACTGCGTGGGGTCACGCATGGAGCACCAGGCGGCAGCGGCGGCAAGGGATCCTCTTCCTCTCACGCTCGCGGCGGCCTCACGCTATCGCAGGAGCTGACGTTTTTCTGCCCTATCTACTATTTTCCTGGGCCTACAAGAATCAATTTTGGGCCAAAAACGAAGACGGATTGTGGGCTGCACTGGGCCACGACTAGGGCTGCGGCCTGGGCGCCCCTAGTCACAGCGTCCCTGGCGGTAGGGGTCTTGATTTAATCTTGTTAGCCTTTTTATCTATCTCTATTGATTGTGATGCCCAAAATGTATGTTGCCTCACCTAAATCCTTCATCGCAAAACTATTTTTCAATGAGGTCCTAGCAGCCTCAAGCATAGGAATGTCATTTCCAATCAGCAATATGTTATCCACATATAATATTAGAAATACTACATAGCTCTCACTTGCCTTTTTGTTAACACAAGGCTCTTCTTCACTCTGAATGAAGCCAAACCCTTTGACCACTTCATCAAAGCGAAGTTCCAACTTCAAGATGCTTGCTTCAATCCATAAATGGATTTCTAAAATTTGCATACCTTTCTAGCAATTGTCAGATCGACAAATCCCTCGGGTCGTGTCATATACATATCCTCGATCAAATTTCCATTTAGGAAAGCCGTCTTGACATACATCTTTCATATCTCATAATCGAAATATGCAACTATAGCTAGAATAATATGAATAGTCCGTATAGATTAAGCATCGCTACGGGCGAGAAAGTCTCGTCGTAGTTAACTCCTTGAACTTGTCAGTAACCTTTAACAACAAGTCGTGCTTTATGGATGTGAACATTTCCATTTGTATCTCTCTTCTTCTTATCGGTCCATTTGCACTCTATGGGTTTAATACCATCAGGCAGGTCAACCAAGTTCCAAACTTGATTATCTCCCATAAAATCTATTTCGGATTGCATGGCATTTTGCCAATTTTTGGAGTTCGGGTTCGTCATTGCTTCCGCATATGTCATAAGTACATCATTGCCTAACAACATTATGTCGTGCTTTCCTGTAATCATTAGATTGAGCTTATCAGTTGCTCGACGTGCCCTTTCAAACCTTTGTGGTTGCGGTGGTGCTTCTCTTGCCATGGGCATCTTAACACGTTCATTAAAATCACTTGTGAAATCTTGCCCAAGCGACTCATCAGGAACTTCATCATGATACACCTTCTGTCTAAAGAAACTCTTTCTCTAAGGAAAAGCTATTCTGAGTGGCAAACACTTTTCCTTCCGACCGGTTGTAGAAATAATTTCCCAAGGTTTCCTTTGGGTATCCCATGAATATGCAGTTGTCCAATTTCGGTGTTAATTTATCTCACTGAGGTTTCTTCACATAAACCTCACAACCCCAAATTTTCATAAAAGACAAACTAAGAGTCTTACCAGTCCACATCTCATATTGTGTATTAACTACGGATTTAGATGATAGCTTATTTAAAGTGAAAGGTGCGGTTTCTAGAGCACAACCCCGAAATGATAATGAAAGGTCCGACTGACTCATCATTGATCGAACCATGTCCAACAAAGTTAGATTACATCGCTAGGATACAACGTTTCTCTAAGGTGTTCCTTGTGGCATAAGTTGTGAAACAATTCTGCAACTCTTTAGATGATTGCTAAACTCGTGGCTCAAATTCTCACTGTCACGATCTGATCGTAAGGCCTTAATTTTCTTACCACACTGATTTTCTACTTCATTCTGATTTTTTTTAACTTTTCAAACATTTCAGGCTTGCGTCTCAATAGCTAGATATATTCATATCTACTAAACTCATTAGTGAAAGTTATAAAGTATTGGAATCCTCATCTAGCCATTATACTCATTGGTCCGCATACATCACTATACACGAGTTTCAACAAGCCAGATGCTCTCTCAGGAAAACCTGAGAAAGGTGCCTTGGTCATCTTGCCCAGCAAACAAGCCTCACATGTCTCGTAGGATTCAAAATCAAACGAAGTTAAAAGTCCATCATTATGGAGCTTCTTCATGTGCTTTTCACTGATGTGACCTAAACGAGAATGCCAAATGTAGGTAGGACTCAAATCATTAGGTCAAGAACTGTTAGCACTTATGTTACAGATAGGCGAATCATCAAGATTTAAAACAAATAAGCCATTTACAATAGATGCACAAGATACACACATATTATCCTTAGAGATCACAAAACCATTGTTTTCACTCGCAAATGAATAACCATTGTTCATCAAACATGAATGAGATAAAATGTTTCGACTCAAACTAGGAACACAATTATTCAAGTCCATAATAAATCCTGATGGGAGGTGGAGTTGCATTGTCCTGGTTAATGCACCAACTCTTACATTATTGCACACGCGGAAATCAACTTCTCTTTGAAATCGATCTGGTATCAAATACCTAAGAATTAATAATAGTATCAGCGAGAAAAATATGATCTGTAACATAAACATGAAGTGTACCCAAAGTGGAAGTAACCTTACTTTCCTTGTTCTTCAAAGAAGCTAGGTACAACTTGCAGTTTCTTTTCCATTGACCAATTTCCTTACAATGAAAATACTCAGCCTTGGCAGCTAGACTAGCCTTGGGCACCTTGTTTGGCATGGGGATCGTATCCTTGTCCTTGCCTTTCTTCTTCCAACAATTACCCTTCCTCTTAAAGGTTGTCTTGTTTTGAATTGCCATCACATGACTGCTGGCAGCGCCTTTCTTGATGTCACTCTTTGTTATCTTTAGCATACCACACATCTCATTCATGCCCTTCTTCGCCCCATGCATATGGTAGTTCGAGATGAAGTTCCCATAGCTAGGCGGCAGAGACGTGAGAATGAAGTCTGTGGACAACTCCTTGCCTAAAGGGAAGGCTAGCTTCTCCAACCTCTAAATGTAACCAACCATTTTGATCACATGTGGTCCTACTAGTGCACCTTCTGCCAACTTGCACTCCACAAAGCCCTTAGAGACATTGAACCTTTCAGTTCTAGCCTGTGTGGCAAACATGTCTTTGAGTCCACAACCATATCGTACACATGGGCTGACTCAAACTTCATTTGCAAGTCAGGTTCCATACACCCAAGCATAAGGCAGCACACTTCAAGATCGACATCCCATGTCTTCTTGTAAGAATTCTTTTCAGCGAGTGTAGCATTTTCGTCAGGCTCCTTTGTTAAAGGGGTATATAGAACCTCTTCTTTTTTCTTAGCCATGAGAATAATTCTCAGGTTACATATCCAATCCATATAGTTCATTCCATTCAACTTGTCCTTATCAAGGACCGTACGCAAAGAAACGTCCTTACTAGGTGCCATCTATAACAAAAATAATAAATGCAAAATACTAAGACAAAATATCCATGACTAAGTAAAATAAAATAATTTACTCGCAGTAAAATAAATATTCCCGTGTTGATACTTAGTGATTCAGAATCCACAACTAACAAGTCTACTAGTGAGCTTTTGCGTCACCACTAGCAAACAAGGTAGATTGGTAAGCAACTCTTTGCTAGTCATATCACATATGACTCCTGTTGTTGGGTGACATCTCTATGTCTAGACTCCCAACCTTTATGCCCCAAATACCTTAATCATTAAGATGACTTTGACAAGCAATCCAACAATTATGCATGTAAGTGTCCAATACAAACCCGTCTAGTTATGAAAAACTAGTGGCACCCTAATTTCATAGACCCACCACTAATTGTACAAGACATGGGATGGTGGCAAGTGCTGGGAGGGCATGTTCACTTAAAATTCTGAAGTGATCATTCTACTCGCAACATCACACGCAAGAAAATAATCAGTGTCACATGTAAAAGTACAACAGTAAGAACAACATTCACACTGTTGTAACACGGTATGGCCCATTAAAATATGGTGATCTTCATCACCATTCATCTGCATAACATGTTGATCTCCATGTACATGATCTCTGTGCGCGCCATCCTCCAAGTGATGAGTCCTCCAAGCATTGTCTAATGCATGCTAGCAAAGAGAATTACAATTGCGCATTAGACCATCACAATTTGGTATGTAAACGATTACATTATTTTTTGACAATACATGTGGCTCCAGCTGTATTGTCGGACGGATGGCACACATGTCATGAATAAGTTACATACATGAATCACATACACAGAGGGGCCATATCAACCACAAATCCTGCAAAACAGACTATCACAATCCGACGTCCAAACTTAAAACAACCGAAACTCCATCTTACAGGCTGAATTTGGCAAATATAATTTCGCTGAGACCAACTAAGCTAGTTGATCACATGTATAATTTTTTGGACATCAATTTTTGTATAGAAAATATCTCCATATGAGTTAACCACGAAAAGTTACGACTATTTTACGAAACAACACGATTTCTGGTTTCTCCCAGGCCGGTAGTAGATCCAATGTACCGCCGCCGCACATCCCATGCGCTTGACACTTGACCTAGTTTCAATTCGATCAATCCAATTGATCTCCTCCTCATTGTGACTGGGTTTACGTATATCACTTAACTTTGATGGCGGAATTCCGACCGGTGGGAGTAAATCGTTACACGACTATCACAATAGGAACATGAAACCGATCAAAATTTCAATCTGCACCTACATATCTCCATATGCACGCATCTCAAATCTAAAACTTAGTAGTTATGGCTCTGGTACCATTGAAGGGATACGACGTGGCGACGATAGCGCAAAACAAAACCGTCTCGATGTAAACGAACGCATCGAGGGTAGCAGTGTCGAGCAATTGCTCACGTCACGTCCTTCACATGTGGCTCGTCCTAGTGCTCCAGATGCAGCACCTCCAGGGTATCCACACGTACGTGGAAACTATTTAATCTGTGACGCATTCTCCGCGACATTTTCAAAAAACATCACGAATGTGCATTGAAGCCCAGAACACTGTGACGATTTGTTAAATTCATCGCGATTCTATGACGTATTCCTGTTTTTTGTCACGGGTGTGCATTGAAGCCCAAAACACTGCGACGATTTGTTTAATTTGTCGCGATTCTACGACGTATTCCTATTTTTCGTCACGGATGTGCATCGATGGATATTGAAGCCCAAACCATCGTGACGATTTGTTAAATTCGTCGCAATACGGCCCACAACACCGTGACGTTTGAGCAGATTCGTTCCGTAAAAAAACAGCCACCTCACCAAGACCTAGGACCCACCACACTGCCACGCAGGCGCCACCTCACCACCACGCGAGCGCCCAGGGCCCACCACACTACCACGTAAGCGCCACGCGAGCGCTAAAGGCCCACCACACTGCCACGGAGGCGCCACCTCACCCAGACGCCACCTCACTACCACGCAAGCATCTAGGGCCCACCTCACTGCCACGCAAACACCACATCAACCGAGGCATGAGTTCCTTTTAAAAAAGGAAAACCTGTAGCCCAAGGTACTCGAACCCGAGACCTCACAATTCAACCCGAGCGCTTCTACCACTGCACTACCACTGTGTTTGTGACTTTGTCTAACATTTAAATGGCTTTAAATTTTGATTTGTTTTGAGGATATGAGCTGCATCCGACGGCCCATCACTTACCCGCCGGCCCAAATAAATGAGCCTCCTCTAGCGGCCGTCGGATGGGATCCGACAGCCAAAATGCATTCAGCCGCACCCCCCTCCGTATATAAGCCTGCTCCAACCCTAAAACCCTAACCCTCTCCCTCCCGCCCGCCCCCCCCCCCCCCCCCCCCCCGCGCCTCACTCTCTCCCTCAGCTCCACCTGCGCGCGCCGGCCCGATCCAGGGCGGATGCGCCGCCCTCCCGGCGGCGGCCGGCGGCCTTCCGGTGGCGCCTCCCCCTCCACCTAACCGGCGCACCTCCCTCTCCTCCTACGTGGCCACCTCTCCCTCTCCTCTGGATGGCGCACCACCATCGGCGGGGAGCCCACCACCGGGCATCTCCTGGCGCCACGGCGGCCACCTCACTCTCCTCCTCAGATCCGGCCAGCGAGCAGCGGCTCCACGTCGTCGTCCCCGCCGGCCTCCTCGTCATCTACACCGGCGGAGGCGAAGGCCGGAGCTCTCTGACGCCGCAGCTCCCTCCCTCGACCAGAGCTCCGGGCGGCGCCCCTCCCTCCATAGGTGGGTGACTAGTGGAGTATCCCTTGGTAGGTTGCTCTTGTTACATCTCTTGCATATAAGATCTGGTCAAGTCATCTGGGCGGGTGGTTTGCTGCCTGTGCAGTAGTATTGCCTATACTGCATCTAATCCGTGTATGATTTGGTACCAGATGTGTTGATGCTTGTAGCTAAACCTAGAACTGCAGTCTGTTAACTGTATGACCTTAATCTGACTTGTCGGCACTCGGCAGAGCTCAGGCAACAGTAGTTTGAAAAGACCTGGGTACAATAGAAATTGAGCAATGGAAGCTCAATTTTCAGTGCAAATGCACATGTTGCCAAATATTTTATCTGTTCAGTTTTTTACTCCACAAAAAAAAGACATATTTCTTCTTCGGTGATAGAGTTAAATGCAGACCTTTTGATTTTGCTAATGTTTAGAAAGTAATTCTAGTTGAACATGGAGATTGAAATTTTGCAAAATGGAAAGCTAAAGGCTCCCATAGTATCTTTAGTTCTTTATAGGGAGGGTATAGGATGAAATCAGATCCCCTCTAGGATTCTTATGAGGGTTACTTTCCCACTCGCTTTGAAGTTTTGTGTTCTGATGCTTATATGCATGTGAATGTAGGACCTGGGTGTTCATCCGTAGGAGTGGGGGCGTTCTCAGAGAATGGGCCATTCAGGCCTAGTGGCAATGTGCTAGTGAGGAATGAGTATAGCTGGAACAAAGGTGAGCATTTCTTGCAAGTTGTAGTAGCAACCACACCAAAGCAAAACTTTTGGCGTACATGGTACGCTGGTTCCTTTTTGGTTGGTACTCCTTTTTTGTGATAAAAAGGTCTGAAATTTAGGAGTCATTAATTTCCCTTTCGGTACCTGTTTGATGTTTTAGAGGCCAACATGCTGTATTTGGAGAGCCCTGCAGGAGTTGGCTTCTCATAGTACACTGATCCTTCCTTCTGTCAGGGTGTTGGTGACAGCATGACAGGTGGGTTCTAATCATAGCTCATTTCTGCTCTAGGGATTGATTTGCAGGCTAATTATTCTTGGCGTGTTTTAAATTTCTGAAGCCGGAGACAATTTGAAGTTCTTGCAAGGCTGGTTTGCCAAGTTCCCACAGTACAAGGGCAGGGATCTGTACATTACAGGAGAGAGCTATGCTGGTAAAGCAACTGTAGTGCATTTATCTTTAGCTGCTTCATGATCTTGAATTTATCCCTTCCATCTTGTAACCACAAAGATTCTTCTCTGTACCCTAGCCTAACTTTCTTGAGTTATTAAACACTGTATACAATCTTGCTGAATCAATCTTTTATTCTTTTTATATGATACTTAGTGAATCTGTTAGAAACACACATTTCTTGAGGGTAACGCCTTTGCTTTCCCTTGCTTTTTATTTCTCCCTAGGACTTGAAATGCATGGTCGAATAAATGTTTGGTGACACATTAATGCTATTTCGAGAGATCTCCAAGCGGATTGCTATATAGCCTGTTGTCTTCGGGCCGATTCGTTTTTGCTGCTTGTTCCTCCGTAAGGTAAGCGCCGCTCCTCTTCAGCAATGTTCAAGGTTGACAGAAATTGGGCGAAATGGTGCTGCCGAGAGTTGGGGAGGACGGATTTTTTTGCGCATTTTCTGTGGTTAGCTAATTTAGTGGCATCTAAGTGGAGCAACTGATTTAATCATGCAATGAATTGGTAGAGCGCTGAAACTGTGGTTTCGTTTGATTGATTCTGTGCTTAGATGTGGTAGCTTGTCGTTGTGATTATGCATTAGTGCACATATTTGCTTAGATCTGTAATACTATGGATGAAATTTGCATAGAAAGAGTAGTAGATGCGCAAGATTCCTTGCACATATCTGTTAATTGTTCTATAATCTATTCTATTGTTGCAAGCTTAGCTTTGGCTGCATCAGTGGTATATCCTTTCAACTGATCATTGATTGTACCTTATAATGCTTTGCAATAATTGCTTATCATCATAGCAGTTTTTACATCCCAGTAATGCAAAGAAAAGAATTTGGATATATTAGCATGGCTGTTTGATCTATTAGACCTTCCTAACATTGTTGTATATTTTCCCTCAGAGAAGTGCATTTTAGTAGTTGGAATAATATTAACAGTTTATATATGCTTGATTGGTTGCTACTTATCTTCCTGGCTCGAGCTATGTCGAGGTGATTCATGGGTCCAGCCGAATCTAGGTGTCCAGAAAACTTTTTTGAACCGATTGTTCCTCCCCCTTCTACTGACAAGCATGTGTTGTGTTTTCTAATTGCAGCCTACTCTAGAGACCTCGAGCTGGAACTGGAGGACAACTGGTAAGTGAGATGTGGACACTTGTTGAACATTGTTAGGAAAATAGGATGAAATGGCATCTGTTTGCACAGGAAAATCTAGTTGAACATTTTTAGGAAAATAGGAGGAAGCAAAAATCAGTATGTTGGGTTTCCTGACTGTGAACCCACTGACCTCACGCATCTAGATTGCTCCTTGTTCGTGCATAATCAATACTTATTGCTATGGCTACCTACATGTTACATTAGTTAACTGAATACAATATTGCGTAGATGGTGGATGCTAATCTGTATCAAATAACTTTTCTTAGTGCTCAATCCTCCAATTCTCTTAAGTGTTTGTTAGAATGTCATTAAGGTAAACTGTATGGGAATAAAAATATGTGAACCTCTTTGCTTTACTGCTTGCTTGGTGCATTCAGTTCCACTCTACAACAATTATTTGTAGGCTATGCCTAATATCTTATTTAGCAGATAGAGAAGATTTCTGCAAGGAACTTGTAGAATAGCCCATAATTTTTAGAGTAAATATGCCAGTGACTATTTGTTATGCTGCTTTCGTGGTCAAATGAGTCTAAAATGTTCAGCATTAACTTTCATAGTATTTTACCCTATGTGTGCAGAAAAAAGGTATATGCTGATGGTGGCTGACTTTCTTGGAAGTGGTATCGGTTGGAACTTGTTGATTCTGCATGAGAGTAGATTTTTGTTGATTTGTTTTACTCATAAATGTAAACCTGCGATTGTATCTGATCTGGAGCTAATCCCAGTACTTTGGTTGATAAATAAGTAGTGTTTGGGCTTAAATGGATTGTACTTGGCCTAAAATGGATGTTGCATTTATTCTATGGGTTAAAATGTGATGGGAAATTTTGGTGGGATGAAATAGTTTCATAAATTTTGGGCTGCAATGTGGCCCACTTATAAATTGGGCCCATTAGTCCAGGATAAATAAAATTCCACGTCAGCATGACATGTCACAGCTAAAAAAGTCCACGTCAACATCCTTGTCATTATCCACGTAGGCAGCCACGTGTCGTCCACGTAGGCAGCCACGTGTCATCCATGTCAACAGCCATGTCCACATAATGATCCATGTCAGCAGCAATCCGTGACGATTATTTTCGTCACTAAAACTAGGCTTTGGGTTGGGCTGTATGGGCCTTGGGCTACTCCGTGACGATCCAGATACGTCATGGACTGTGACGTTCATTAAGGAACGTCGACAGATTTAATCAATGACGCTCATTCCACCACGAAAATTTAAATCGTCGCGGATGCTGATTTGCGACGAATTTTATTTAATCCGTGATATAATGATTTCGTCACGGAATAAATAGTTTCTTGTAGTGTTCCATTCAACCTGTCCTTATCAAGGACCGTAAGCAAGGAAAAGTCCTTACTAGGAGAATAATAAATGCAAAATACTAATACAAAATATCCATGAATAAGTAAAATAAAATAATTTACTCACACTAAAATAAATATCCCCGTGTTGATACTTAGTGATCCAGAATCCACAAGTAACAAGTCTACTACTGAGCTTTTGCGTCACCACTAGCAAACAAGGTAGATTGGTAAGCAACTCTTTGCTAGTCATATCACATATGACTCCTGTTGTTGGGTGACATCTCTATGTCTAGACTCCCAACCTTTATGCCCCAAAGACCTTAACCGTTAAGATGACCTTGATAAGCAATCCAACGATTATGCGTGTAAGTGTCCAATACAAACCCGTCTAGTCAAGGAAAACAAGTGGCACCCTAATTTTATAGACCCACCACTAATTGTACAAGACGTGGGATGGTGGCAAGTGTTGGGAGGGCATGTTAACTTAAACTTCTGAAGCGATCATTCTACTCGTAACATCACACGCAAGAAAATAATCAGTGTCGAATGTAAAAGTAGAACGGTAAGAACAACATTCACACAGTTGTAACACGGTATGGCCCATTAAAATATGGTGATCTTCATCTCCATTTATCTGCACAACATGTTGATCTCCATGTACATGATCTGTGCGCGCGCCATCCTCCAAGTGATGAGTCCTCCAAGCATTGTCTAATGCATGCTAGCAAAGAGAATTACAATTGCGCATTAGACCATCACAATTTGGTACGTAAACCATTACATTATTTTTTGACAATACATGTGGCTCTAGCTGTATTGTCGGACGGATGACACGCATGTCATGAATAAGTTACATACATGAATCACATACACAGAGGGGCCATATCAACCACAAATCCTGCAAAACAGACTATCACAATCCGACGTCCAAACTTAAAACAACCAAAACTCCATCTTACAGGCTGAATTTGGCATATATAATTTCGCTGAGACTAACTAAGCTAGTTGATCACGTGTAAAATTTTCTGGACATCAATTTTTGTATAGAAAACATCTCCATACGAGTTAACCACGAACAGTTACGACTATTTTACCAAACAACACGATTTCTGGTTTCTCCCAGGCGGGTAGCAGATCCAATCTGCCGCCGCCGCACATCCCATGCGCCTGGCACTTGACCTAGCTTCAATTCGACCAATCCAATTGATCTCCTCCTCATTGTGACTTGGTTTACGTGTATCACTTAACTTTGATGGCGGAATTCTGACCGGTCGGACTAAATCGTTACACGACTATCACAATAGGAACATGAAACCGATCAAAATTTCAATCTGCACCTACATATCTCCATATGCACGCATCTCAAATCTAAAATTTAGTAGTTACGGATCCGGTACCATGGAAGGGATACGGCGTGGCGACGATAGCGCAAAACTGAACCGTCTCGATGTAAACGAACGCATCGAGGGTAGCAGTGTCGAGCAATTGCTCACGTCACGTCCTTCACATATGGCTCATCCTAGTGCTTTAGATGCAGCACCTCCAGGGTATCCACACGTACGTGGAGGAAACTTCGCGCGCTGGATTGCTAGGTCCACGAGTACGACATGGAGAGAGTGTGAATGGTGCGGCTATTGCTTAAAAGTCGTGCCTTTTCAAGAGGGGTGTGGTCCATATTAATTGGGAGGAAATCCCTCACACCATCGTCCGTTAGCAGTACGAGACTGTATATAGTGTAATCCCTCCCAACGCTAATGGGCTTTACAACATTTGTGGCCGATTAGGATTTTTAGACCATAATGGATCAAATCCATCTAAGCCCACTAGTTTATCTAATCCAGTTGGCTATTTGGTATATTTCCAATCACTATTAGGTAAGTTTTCCATAACCTGCACCATGTTGTCATCTTCTGTTAATAGAATACTATTCTTTTTTAGAAGGAAGATGTATTGATCTTAGAGCATTACACTAGCCCTTTTACAAATAGGACCCCAAAGAAAAGAAAAATTACAAAGAAGTTCAAAACTCCTATTCATCTTCCTGGAAGCCTTCAGAGAACCACTTGTCACCGCCGCCGAAGCCTCTCCCCAGTCGTCATCGAGCACTAGAGCCAATCTTCATGAGGTGGAGGTCGCAGAGGATGGCTTACTGCTAGACGAATAAGCCGAGTACACTGCCTCCTAGGCGCATCGACCAACTCTGGTACCCACGATGCATCCTTTGTATCCACCGCCGGCAACCCAAGTAAAGCTCAGATTTCCACTAAGGATCATCTTCCTTGAGATTAACAAAGTAAACAACATCGTTACCCAAAGAAGACGATGATGCGCCAGCCCTCGACTCCTGGACAGGTCTCGTCAGCCTCTCTGTTGAAGTCGGAGTAGTTTGTCGGTGTTTTAGACCAGCAACCTACTAAGAGGAGTACCCGAAGTAGATGAATGTGGCCTCGCCGAGATCGGTAACTCGAAGGAAGAGAAACGTGGCACACAATTTAGACAGTTCGGGCCGCGAGGTGCATAATACCCTACGTCCTGTATGATGTGAAGCTCTGGATTGATTGGGTACGATTACAAGATGATGCAATCTTACGCCGTGAGATGAGATGATGGAGAGAGGGGTCCCTGCCTCGCCTTATATAGTCCGGGAGGCAGGGTTACAAGTCGGTTCAGGGAGAGAGTACTAGTCGAGTACGTCTAGGAGTCCTCCATACAGTGCAGGACATGTATAGCTTCCTAACCGAGTACTTCTCCTCCGTAGTCCTTGTGCTTCACGCCATCAGGTGCCGTGCAGCGCAAGTCGGGTAGTCCCAGGGGCCCACCGAGTAGTCGGTCCTGGTACCCACCGAGGTAGTGGGCCCAGGGAGGTCCATACGACAAGCCCCCGAGTACTTTGTAGTCGAGAAGGATAGCTTCGAGTAGTCTTGACGGCCTTAACGAGTAGTCCTCAAGCGTCCCCGAGTGCTACAAGTCAAAAGTCCTCAAGAGTAGTCGAAGCATCCCGAGGCTGGAATGTACTCCAGCTGATGATTGAGCAATCCTGAAGTCTTCTCAAGTAGTCCCAAGCGTCCTCGAGGGCTGCCCTTGAAGGTCTTCAACAATGCCCGTGTTGTCTTGAAGCCGAAACTGATATGGAATTGCGATTGCAAAATCGCACTCTATATGGAGTAGCCCCCGAGCCTTAGGTTGAGTTGTAGACTCTGGCTGAGGGTCCATCTGAAGTTTTGGCAAGAATATCCCGAAAAATCCGGAGAAAAAACCGAAGGACACGTGGCACGGAGCCCCCGAGCCTTGAGTCGAGTACTTCCTCTTGAATTGAAGGATGCTCTCGAATATTGTCACTCCCCAGGAAGTTGAGTAGAAGTAGCCGAGCCCCCGAGGTGAGGCGCGTCGACTAGTAGAAGTTGAAGGGTCACGCGCCGCCGCCGCTGAGTCAGTCGAGTGCAGACTTATCCATCCGACCGTTGGAGGGGCCGCCGTTGACTTATAAATAGAAGCCAAAACCCTTAGGGTTTTTCACCCCACGCATTCGTAGTCATTCCAACGGATCTAGCCAGAAATCACCGCCAGTGCACACTGCCGCCGCTGAGAGGATTGTAGATCCGAGCGCGCCGCCGTAGGAAGCCACCGCTGTAGCCCCCGAGCGAATGCACATGAAGACACCGTGCACCTGGAGAATGAAGCCTTCACCATCGAAGACCGCGAAGGCTGCCAGTGGGAAGAAGAGGGCTCGTGAAGAGGCCGCCGGATCTGTTGCGGGGACGCCGCCGGTGTCTCCGCCGCGGCCAGATCCAAATCGCGTGTGGAAGAAGTCCAAGGCCAAGACCGAAGACCTGCTGGCCCTTCTCAACAGTGGGTTTCTGCGGGAGAAGGAGGTGGACATGTGGAGAGCCACGGCAGGGGATCCGTACCCCGTGGAGAAGAATCTGGACGAGATCCCGATGTTCACCCGGTTCACGGTGCGCGGACTGTCCCTCCCTGCCAGCGACTTCTTCAAAGGGTTGCTGGGGTACTATGGCATTGAGTACCTCAACCTCAACCCCAACGTTATCTTCCACACTGCCGTCTTTGTACATTTCTGCGAAGCCTTCTTGGGGATCAAGCCCCATTGGATCTTGTTCCGGAAGTTCTTCCGGGTGAAGCCTCAGCCCAGCGCCAGCAATCCCCGAGTAGTCGGAGGAGCGGGGATCCAGATGAGGGAGGACGCGGCAGAGCAGTACCTCTCCTAAAAGTTGATTGATTCCAATCAAGATTGGAAAGCGAAGTGGTTCTACGTCACGAACCACCACCCGGAGCTGCCGAAGCCAAGCGGGAAGCAGCCCAAGCACCAGCTGTGGTGGAACTCGGAGCCGACGATGCAAGAAGGTCTCCAGTTGCCCGAGCTGCTGGCGAGGGTCAAGGCGCTGAGGGAAGCCGGGCTGAGGGCCGAACATGTGGCCTTCAGCTTCATGAAGCGGAGGGTGCAGCCGCTGATGGCCCGCGACACCCTATGGTACGAGTACACCGGCAACGACGACACGTCGCGGATGCCTGGAGATGAAGTCGACGACGATGACATTATTGATAGGCTGGCCAGAATCTTGAAAGATATGCCGGCGTACACACCATGCCCAGTACCAGAGTACTCCGCCGTGCACCCACCAAATCATGTTAGTAGTCGTGCCCATTGCCGACTACCCAGTATGTAGGAGTAGCCGTGCTGACGGTTTGTGCTTCTTGTAGGATGACTTGGCGAAGTTCGTCTCCGAGCCGGCGTCGCCTCCTCAACTTGTCGAGGTCCCAGAGGAAGGGAGGGCCAAGGCCAAAGAGCGGCGCGAGGTTGGTGAAGGAGACGACACAGTTGTCGTCGAGGACACGTCCGAGGAGTACGATGATGAGGAGACGCTCCAAGAGCACTTCCAGCTGTGGTCGCGGTTCAGCCGCCCCGGATTGCCGCACATACCTCTCGTTCAGGATCAGCCAGCTAGTCTGGAGGCTAGCTTGCCCGCGCAGCCAAGGAAGCCGCGCAATGTGGCCCGCAAGCGCGTGGCCAAGAAGTTGAAGGTCACGGAGACCACATCCCAAGAGGTAAGCCATCTTGAATAATGTAGTCGAATACTGATATCTTGAGTTTGTGTGTTGACGATGAAGTTTCCTTGCTTGCAGGAGATGCCACCTTCCGACCCCATTGAGCAGGGCGACGAAGGCGACTGGGACACAGTGGGGGAGGCAGTTGGGGGTAGTCGTAGCCCAGCCCCCACCGTAGAAGAGCTCTTGGCGCAGATGGAGCGCCAGCCTCCTGTTGCTAAAGGGAGCACAGAACCAGCCGCTGCTGCCACTGAAGAGGTAGCAGCTGCTGAGGTGCAGGAGGAGGCGCCTGCCGAGGTAGGACTGGTCGACATCGCCAGTATCCTCGGCGCCCCAACCGTGAAGGTGGTCCGATCGAGCTTGTAAGTGTTGATCCTTCCCGAGTAGTACATTAGGTGTGGTAGTCGTACTAGGTTGACAACCAGCTTGTAAACTGCAGGAAATCGACGGACTTGTCCTGGGAGGGGGATGAACCCGCTGCTGAGGTGGCGGAAGAGGAAGTCACGCCGCCCATTGAGGAGTCCGCTCCCACCCCTCAGGCAGAGCCCGAAGCACTGGCCACTGAGGCTACGTTGCCCGAGGCCAGCGTCGTTGAAGGTGAGTACTCTGCTCAGGTGTGAATGATCCTGAAGAGTAGTCGTAGTCACCAAGTATGACTGATCCAGTTGTCATTTGTCGACAGGTGCTGAGGCCGAGGGAAGCGATATCCCGTTGGCGGTGCCCGTTGAAGATGTGGCACCAGAGACTCAGGAGGCTGCCGGAGGATCCCCCGAGCCGATGGAGGTGACCGTCGGAGAAGCCGCTGCGACGACTGGAGGGGAGGGCGACGACGCACTGCCAGAACCCGCTCTGGAGGTGGTCGTCCTCTCGCCAGAGATCCAGGACGCGGAGCCAATCCGCTCAGCACCAATGTCCGGAGCCACGACGAGTAGTCGTGGCGGGCTCGAGTTGTTGGCGGATGATCTTGTTGACCCGGCGACGGTGGCTCGGCACCTGGAGGCGGTGCGCCAGGCCGAGCAATGGATGAAGGTGAGTAGTCAACACCCTTGAGTAGTCAATCCTTTAGTGTTGAGTACCCATTTGACATGTGTTGTCTGTGCAGGACGTCGCGGAGAGGTCCCGCCAGAAGTCCGAGATGCTTCAAGGATATGGCGGCGCGGTGCTCTGGGCCGAAACATTAGAGGAGCAACTCGTGAAGTCCCGGAAGCATGCCGCCGCCATGCAGTCGAAGCTGGACACCGCCTTCACCAAGTATCACAATGACATCCAAGAGATGCAGACGAAGAGCGACGATCTGGTGCGGAGGAACAAGTATCTCCGCAACAAAAATAAAGGTACGTGACCGCCTTGTCGGGTACTTGTTGATGGTAGCTTGAGGTAGTCTGACCCACTTTGCCATGTTGATTGCAGAGCTTGAGACCCGTGTGGATCAGCTGAGGGCTTCAGAGACCGATTTGAAGAACCTCTTCTACCGAGAGCAGGAGGCCCGCCAGGTACTGGAGAACGATTATAAGGAGCTCGAGTGCGAGAAGCACATGGAGCTCCGTATTGCATCAGATCATGACCTCGTCAACTACTACAAATCCTTGCAGAAGCTGAACAAGGACTGCGAGAAGCTGCAGGCTCAGCTCAAGGAACTCGAGGAAGCCGCGCTCCCCATCGCGAGGCTGCTGGTGCCCCACCCTGGCGGTCCGAAGATAGCTCCACTGGTGGACCAGCTGAAGGAAGCCCCCAGCCGCCTGGCGACCTTCGTGAAGCACTTGGCCAAGTCGATCCCCAACCAAGTTCTTGCCTTCATGAAGTCGTACTTCCCGAAGGTTCCTGTGGACGTAGTCGCCAGCGGGCTAGCTGCCAACTGCACCGACGAGCAATACGCGGAGCTACTGGAGCATATGGCGCCCATTGCTGAACAAGTCGCCGAGAAACTCAACCTCCAGTAGTCCTGTAATGTTAGCTCGTAGCAGTAGTTGTACATAAACAATTGTAATGAAATTGTTTAAGTATGAATGAAGAAAACTTCCATGAATGAGTACTCGTTATCGCGATCTGTGAGTGCGGAGTCCCATCGTGGAGTCGTCGCGAGTAGTCGTACTCGCCAGTAGTCCCGTTGAGGGAAGTAGACAGTAACACAGTTGATAGAGAATCAACCTTTATTACTGAAGAAGTACACCTGGATGGCCAGGGCCGTTGTTACAGAGTAGTCGCCAGGACCTGGAGGCCGCCTACGGCTAAGTAGTGCTAGGGCGTGTAGCCTCTTACAACAGTAGATCCATTAGTAGCTGTGTAGGTTGGATCTGGGAGTACATGGTCTCTCAGTAGACCGCTGCTAGAGTCCTTTGTCGCTCATCGCAGCCCGGGATCCGTAGGTAGCCGCATGGGCTGCATCCTGGAGAGGAGTAGTCCAGAGACTGGTGCTTGGACCCGGAGGCCTCTTACAACGAAGGGGTCTTGATGTAGTCGTGTATACTTGAGCCCCAGGGTAGTCGTGTAGACTAGGCGTAGAACCGACAGAGTTGGTCGACGTTCCACGAGTTGTTGACGTGCCTTCAAGCGTCTGGAGGTGGTAGCAGCCCGATCCGGTCACCTTTGCAACCGTGAAGGGACCTTCCCAGGGCGAGCTGAGCTTATGTAGTCCGTCCGTGTTCTGGATGCGACGGAGGACAAGATCACCAACGTTGAAGGAGCGTTCCTTGACGTTGCGATCATGGTAGCGTCGGATACCCTTCAGGTACCTTGCTGATTGGACGACGGCGGCACAACGGGCTTCTTCGAGTCCTTCGATGTCAACTCGTCTGCTGTCTTCGGAGACGCCTTCGTCGTAGTGCTCCACTGCTGGTGAATCCCACATGACATCAGCAGGGAGGATTGCCGTAGACCAGGAAGTATGGAGATTGCCCCGTTGGCTTGGAGGGTTGAGTACGTAGCCCCCAGAGTGCATTGGGTAGTTCCTTGATCCACTAGCCTCCTTTGGAGTTGGCGGCGTCGTGTAGCCGCTTTTTGAGGGCGTCAAGCACCATCCCATTGGCGCGCTCGACTTGTCCGTTGGCCCGAGGATGGGCAACTGAGACATATCGGACGTCGATCCCGCTGTTCTCGTAGTACTCCCAGAACTGGTGGTTGTTGAAGTTGGAGCCCAGGTCTGTGATGATGCGATGGGGTAGTCAGTAGCGATGTACCAGTTCATCCAGGAAGTCGAGTACTCTGTCAGCCTTGGGGCATGTAATCGGCTTGACCTCGATCCACTTGGTGAACTTGTCGATGGCCACTAGTACTCTGTTGAATCCACCTGGCGCAGTTGGAAGTGGCCTAATCATGTCGAGCCCCCAGCAGGCGAAAGGCCAGGTTGGCGGTATGGTGACTAGCTTGTAGGCTGGGACATGTTGCTGCTTGGCAAAGTATTGGCACCCTTGGCACCTTCTGACGAGTTCTTCAGTGTCGCCCAGAGCTGTGGGCCAATAGAAAGCTCGTCGGAAGGCCTTGCTGACCAGCGTGCGATAGGACACGTGGTTGCCGCAGACGCTTTTGTGGATCTCCTCCAAGATGTCCTTGCCTTCTTGTCTGGGAACGCACTTCATGAGTACTCCGGAAGATGCGCCCCGCCTGTAGAGCTTGTCTCCGACGAGGGCGTAGGACTTGGCATGGAGGATGAGCTATTCAGCCAAGTTCTTGTTCGAGGGAACCTTCTGCTTGCTGAGGTAGTCGATGAAGGGCTGCCTCCAGTCCACGTCGATCATCATGACCTCCTGGCCAGTCGGGGGGTGCTCTGGGACAGTGGTTGGTGGCGCCGGCTCCGGGATGGATGACGCGTGAAGCTCGTGGACGAAGACACCCGCTGGTACTTGAGCGCGAGTAGAACCAAGCTTTGACAGGACGTCTGCTGCAACATTGTTGTCGCGGACGACGTGGTGGAACTTGAGACCATAGAACTTGTTCTCGAGCTTGCGGACTTCTAGGCAGTAGGCGTCCATGTTCTCCTTGTTGCGGTCCCAGGACTTGTTGACTTGGTTTATGACCACTGCGGAGTCGCCGTAGACTAGTAGCCGCTTGATGTTCAGTGAAGCCGCGAGGCGGAGCCCGTGTAGCAGAGCTTCGTACTCGGCTTCGTTGTTTGAGACCTTCCAGAAGATCTGCAGGACGTACTTGAGTTGTTCGCCCGTTGGAGAGATCAAGAGTACTCCCGCACCTGCGCCCTCGAGGTTGAGTGAGCCGTCGAAGTACATCACCCAGTGCTCTGGGCGCTCGGTTGGAGTAGGTAGCTGATTCTCCCGCCACTCCACCATGAAGTCGACTAGTGTCTGCGACTTGACGGCTGTGCGTGGCTTGAAGTCGATGTTGAGGGCGCCGAGTTCGACTGCCCACTTGGAGATTCTTCCAGTAGCATCTTGGTTCTCGCAGATGTCGCCGAGCGGGTAGTCGGTGACGACGGAGATCGAGTACTCCCCGGAAGTAGTGTCGTAGCTTCCGCGAGGTGATGAGCACCGCGTACGTGCTTCGTACGACCGGTAGCGTGCCTTGGATTCTGACAAGACCTCGCTGACGAAGGAGACTGGTCGCTGGACAGGGTAGGCGTGTCCGTCTTCCTGTCACTCGACGATGATGGCAGTACTGACCACGTGAGAAGTCGCAGCGAGGTAGAGCAGTAGCTGCTCGCCTTTGCGAGGAGCCGTGAGGACTGGAGGCTTCGATAGGAAGTCCTTCAGCTGGGCAAGGGCTTGGTCCGTCTCTGGAGTCCACACGAACTTCTCTTGGTGCTTGAGTAATTTGAAGAAGGGGAGCCCCCGTTCTCCAAGCTTCGAGATAAATCTGTTCAAGGCCGCCATGCACCCGGTCAGCTTCTGGACGTCTTTGATGCACGTGGGAGCTTTCATGCTGGTGATGGCAGAGATCTTCTCGGGATTGTCTTCGATACCGCGATGGCTGATGATGAAGCCGAGCAGTTTGCCCGAAGGTACGCCGAAGACGCACTTGTTCGGGTTGAGCTTCCTGCGGTACTCGCGCAGGGATGCGAAAGTCTCTTCAAGATCATCGATGAGCGTGCTGGAGTTTCTGGTCTTGACGACCATGTCATCCACGTAGGCTTCGACATTCTTGTTGAGTTGCCTCTTGAAGCAGGCCTGGATAGCTCGTTGGTATGTGGCGCTGACGTTCTTCAACCCGAAGGACATGGTCGTGTAGCAGTACGCGCCAAATGGGGTGATGAACGCGGTCTTCTCCTAGTCTTCTTCCTTGATCGCGATCTGGTGGTACCCAGAGTAGCAGTCGAGGAAGCAGAGCAGGTCGCAGCCCGCTGTGGAGTCGATGACTTGGTCAATCCGCGGCAACCCGAAAGGGTCCTTAGGGCAGTGCTTGTTGAGGTCGGTGTAGTCGACGCACATCCTCCACTCGTTCAAGTTCTTCTTGCGGACGAGGACGGGGTTGGCGAGCCACTCAGGATGTAAGACTTCTTTGATGAAGCCAGCCGCGAGTAGTTTGGCGAGTTCCTTCTTGATGGCGTCCTGTCTGTCATCGGCGAAGCGGCGGAGGTGTTGTCGCTTCGGGGTAGCTTTAGGATTGACGTTGAGGGAATGCTCAATCAACTCCCTGGGCACCCCTGGCATGTCCGCTGGCTTCCACGCAAAGATGTCGCGGTTAGCCCGGAGGAAGTTGATGAGTGCGTCTTCCTATTTGGGGTCGAGACCCGCCCCGATGGTGGTGGTCTTGCTGCTGTCGCCTGTCCTGAGGTCGATTGTTTTGACCAGAACCTCCTCAGCTGGCCGAGGCTTATTAGCTTTGTCCGACTTCTCTGGGATGTCGAGTTCACTTGGGGCAAGCTTCTTCGACGCAGCGTAGATCTCCATCATTGCATTGGGTACTTGATTTGTGGAGGCAATCTCCACAGCTTCCGTGTCACAGTCGTGCGAGATCCTCAAGTTTCCTTGCAGTGAGAGTACACCTGCTGGACTTGGCATCTTGAGCACCAAGTAGGTGTAGTGGGGTACCGCCATGAACTTGGTGATAGCCGGTCTGCCAAGGATGGCATGGTAGGACATCTCGAAGTTCGCGACTTCGAACTTGATGTACTTGGTACGATAGTTGTCCCAAGATTCCCCGAAGGTAACTGGCAGGACCCCTGAGCCCAGTGGAATAGCCACGTTCCTAGGGACGATGCCGTAGAAGGGCGAGGTGCTCTTGGTGAGCATGTGGGTGATGTCGAGCTTCATCTTCTTCAAGGTCTTCGTGAAAAGGACGTTGAGCCCGCTTCCACCGTCGATGAGGACCTTGTTGAGCCTGGAGCCCGAGACCACCAGCTTCAGGACGAGAGGGAACCGCCCTGGTTCAGAGAAGCTAGTCCATTGATCCGCGCGGGAGAAGGTAATGGGTACCTCCGACCACCTGAGAGGGGTCAGAACCGCTGGTTCAATGCTCATGACTTCTCGACGGGTAGCCTTTTGTTCCCGTCTGTTGGGTACTCCACCGAAGGGGCCGTTGACCGTCTTGTCGGGTTCCTGGAAGTCGCCATTGCCGTCGTCGTTCTTCTTCTTGCCTTTCTTGTCATGAGGGTGCGGTGGCTCTGAAGTACTCTTGAGTGCTCGCCTGAGTTGGTAGCACTGCTCAGTGGTGTGGTTGCCATCCAGATGCCACAGGCACTTCTCTTTCAGCATGTCTTTGAAGCCGCCGGAGGTCTTCTTCGAGTTCTCCTTTGCAGGGCGCTGGATAGCCGCGACAGTGTTGTCTGGCTTGCGCTTGTGGTTGGGACCCGAGTAGTTGTTGTTGTTGCGTCCGCCTTGGTTCCCGTTGTTGCTGCTGCCACCGCCCGTGTTCTGTTTGCTCTTGCCACGGATGGCATCGTACTTGGTGTTGGCTTTGTCTTCTTCGTCGGCCCAGGACGTGATCATATCCTTGAGATGGGGGATGGACCTGGGGCGGCGTCGACCGAAGTCTTCGAAGGTGCGATGGTGGTAGAGACCGTCTTGGAAGAGGTCGATGACCTCCTTGTCGGTGACGTCGACTACGGTGGCGCGCTTGTCGAAGAAGCACCGCATGTACTTGTAGAGGGTCTCGCCTTGTTCCTGCTTCACCATTGCTAGGTCCATGCGAGTACCCGAGCGGCCCATAGCGCCCGCAAAGTTGCTGGTGAACTGCTCCTTCAGCTGGCCCCACTTGTCGATCGAGTGCTTGTCCAGTGACTCGAGCCATGTGAGCGGGGCTTGGTCCAAGCAGAAGGGGAAGTAGAGGCACTTGGTGTCGTTGTTGCCGCCAGCGTTCTCGATGGAGAGGGCATAGCACCTGAGCCATTGGATGGGGTCTTGCTTCACGTCGTACTTGGTGATTCCCAGAGGTTTGAACTTGTCCGGGAGGAGTAAGTTGCGAAGCCGAGAGAGAAGGCAGGGAAGCCGTCGTTGTCGCCTACTATGGCAGACTTCTTCTGCCGCAGTTCTTCAATCTTCTGGCGGGCGTCGAAACCGCCCTGTGAGGCTCTGGAGGCGTGGCTGTTCGCGTGGCCTTGGCCGCCGCGATCGCCTCCGCCACCGGCCCTCCTATTGGCCCCATGGTTGGAGCTTCCGCCGTCGCTGCCTCCGCCGCTAGGGTCGCGGTGGGGGATGATCTCACGATCGCCGCCAGCAGCTGCGGCGCTGTTGCCAGCTTGAGAGGGTCCGCCGGTGTTTGCACGAGTACGGTTGGGTTGGGCTGGCAGCTCGCCTCGAGTACGGTTACGGCCAAGGTCCGCGCTGCGACTTGTAGCTTCGTTGTTGCGGTTCCTGACGGAAGGCGGCTGAGCGACCCTATTGTCGACTCGCATGAAGTAAGCGTCTTCAGCGAGCTTGGCGATGACTTGTCCCGCGCGCATCCCCTGGGCCTGACGTGCTATCGTGGTGATAGACATGAGGCATTGCTCTGGGGTGGTGTGTACCCAGCTCTCGACTTGGCCGAGTGCTTCCGCAAGGTTGCGGATGGGAGGGAGTCTTGAAGACGCCGGCGTCGTTCGTTCCGCTTTCTGTTATGCTCGCGTCGAGCGTCCCTGTTGGCGTCAGTCTCATCCGCGGGTGCTTCAGCAGACAACTCGTCTGCAGAGATGTCCTCAAGGTACCGGTCGTCTGCCGTCCCTGAGGGTCCTGGTGTGTCGCCGGCAGCCATGAAGACCTGGCGGTCGGGGTTGCCAAGACTGGAGTCGGAGCTCGCCACCTCAGTTGGAGTGTACTCCTCAGCCCGAGCGAGTGGTGTTCCCTCCTGGAAGGGAAGTGAGTCGAGGTAGGCGACGTAGCGTGAGCCCCGCTTATCAGGTCGGCGGGCTTGCGATCTGGCCAGTAGACGAATCTCCCGGCGGGTGTGGACGTTATAACCAGCTCAGAAGCCGGCCCTGATAAGGGTTGCTCGGTAGAGTTGTCCTCGGACTCGGGATCCTCGGGGTCCGACCCGAAGTCGAACTCGTACGCAGAGTCCGAGTAGAAGCCGAAGAGGGGGTTGGAGTCCGAGGCGTGGCCGGGGGGGTGTCGGACTCTGAGTTGTACTCGGGTACGGGCTCCTTGCCGGCCCGGCGTGTAGAGGGAGCCTCCGTGCGGGCCTTGCTGAGGTTGCGGGGGCCACGCGTGAAGCGCTCACGGGGTGGGGAAACCACATGCGATGGCTGAGTAGCCGGCTCGCATACGATAGCCCACGGGGACGTCGAGTTGGAGTTGGAGGCGGATCCGAGCTCGAAGTCGGTGTGTTGGTCGAAAAGCGAAATTTCGCCGAACTTGCCGGCGAGTTCGCCCGTGACTACTTCGGGAAGAGTCACGAGGCCGGTCTCCGGGTTGTGCGGCATGGTGAGGTGGCGTTGGAAAGATCCAACGCCGTCAGCAGTGCAGACCAGGCGCCGAAGACGAAGGTGTCGCCGCGGCTGAAGGCGACAGTTGGCTTGATGTAGACGGGAGCCGTCGAGTTCGCCATGTGATCTCAGGCGAGAGCCCCTACCCAGCGCGCCAGCTGTCAGTGTTTTAGACCGGCAACCTACTAAGGGGAGTACCCGAAGTAGATGAATGTGGCCTCGCCGAGATCGGTAACTCGAAGGAAGAGACACGTGACACACAATTTAGACAGGTTCGGGCCGCGAGGTGCGTAATACCCTACGTCCTGTATGCTGCGTAGCTCTGGATTGATTGGGTACGATTACAAGATGATGCAATCTTACGCCGTGCGATGAGATGATGGAGAGAGGGGTCCCTACCTCGCCTTTTATAGTCCGGGAGGCAGAGTTACAAGTCGGTTCAGGGAGAGAGTACTAGTCGAGTACGTCTAGGAGTCCTCCATACAGTGCAGGACATGTACAGCTTCCTAACCGAGTACTTCTCCTCCGTAGTCCTTGTGCTTCACGCCATCAGGTGCCGTGCAGCGCAAGTCGGGTAGTCATAGGGGCCCACCGAGTAGTCGGTCCTGGTACCCACCGAGGTAGTGGGCTCAGGGAGGTCCATACGACATAGATCGCCATCAGAGAATGGAAGAAGCTGGGAGAAATTATTCCCCTGCAACGTCATCGCTCCCGCATCGCCGACGCTAGCAGGAAAACCAAGCGACAGAGGAGTCACACTCCACCGGCAAAACCTAACTCCACCACGGAGCATCAGCGGCAAGCAAACCCTAGACCTAAGAGGACTCGATTAAGACCCTAAAAAGATAGTAGATCTGCTGAAGGGATGGAGCCAGCTCCTCTTCACCACTGACAGCGATGCCGGAGGTGAGGGAACGGGGGCTGCAACGGTGGTGGCGGCGGAGTCGCCGAGGCTTTCTTTCGCGAGGGGCTCCCACGCGGGTTTTCATAGAATACTATTCTCAAATGGCATGTGGACTTGAAAGCGCTCGACAGAAGGGTTTGCATGGTGAATATCAAATTGGAGTAGACGCCAAGCTGCCTCATTGGTGCATTCCAGGTGTGCGTATCTCGTCAATTTTCTGGGTATTAGGAGAGTCGACAGAAGGGTTTGCATGGTGAATATCAAATTGGAGTAGACGCCAAGCTGCCTCATTGGTGCATTCCAGGTGTGCGTATCTCGTCAATTTTCTGGGTATTAGGAGAGTCTGCAGGTTCTCGCCTACGCTGCCCTTGCACAGTCAAAGCCTTTCGTAACTACTTGAAGAGATACTTTTCCATTCCATCACAATTAACTCTTTCAACATTTATGTGTGCCTGATACTTAACCAATAAGTCAACATTGTGGGGAGCAACGAAACGATATTCAGGATCAATACGATTCTTCTCTGCAGTTATACCATTATTTGGTCGGGCAACCTTTCAAAAAAAAATTATTTGGTGGAGCATACCGAACATGACCATTTTGTAGGATTGTAGTTTTTTGCAATATTCTTTGGGATAGTTTTTGTAGCATTGACCATCAACCATACATGCACATGTTGGATTTGCAGCACCGCAAGGGCCATGCATCATGAAGGTGGAGACAACTTCATAGCCAATCGGATCAACTGTTGGATCTGGAAGTTGTGCTGATATTAGTTTGTCAATATCATCAGGTGCTAGAGGTCCGGCAAAACAAGTTCCGCGGGCGTGCGCGCGGAGCGCTCCCTCCGCGATCCGACCGATTCTGTCTTGCCGTCAGCTTTGTCGAACACACCTCAGCGCCTCAGCCCCCTTGTTCACATACATCCTCCTGTTCACATGCATGCATGCTGCATCTCTCTTTCTTTTCATTTTCCGTTCCTTACCGATAATTTTCTCCGTGTGTGTCTAATATATATATAAACACACACATAAATACACACTTACTCTTTCCGTCTCAAAAAGAATGTCATTCTATAAATTTTAGGAAAAAAATATTAAGTAGGTGAAATGATCTTGATTGCTCCTATTTATTTGCCATATTAGGTGCTAATTGATTGTTGCATGTCTACATGCACATGCACACATGCCAAATTAAGCAAAAACTTCATTTTTTTTGAACAAATTTTGAATCCTAAAACGTCATTCTTTTTGGGACGGAGGGAGTATTATGGTCTCAATTTATACACATATTTTTCAAAGAATTTATGCACACAACTTTTTTTAGCATAATTAGCCACATAAGTTTTTCATATATTCTTTTTTACATAATTTATGAGCATGATTTTTATGTATATAACTCCTGCAGCTCACAATTTGTCAACACAATTTTTATTTGGCACATTTTTTAATGATTTATACATGCATTTTTCTCATAACTTTTTGTTTCACATACTGTCAAAGTTATGTGCATAACTGGTTATGAGGGTCAAAGTTATGGGTATAACTTGTCATTAGCGAAAATGTTATCCGCATAACTCGTCGTCAGGGTCAAAGTTATGTGCATAACTTGTCGTCAGTGAAAAAGTTATCTGCATAACTCATAGTCAGGGTCAAAGTTTTGTGCATAACTCGTCATCAGGGTCAAAGTTATGTGCATAACTCGTCGCTCAGCAAAAAGTTATCTGCAAAGTTATGTGTAGCTCGTCGTTAGGGAAAAATATACATATAAATTAGGGTACGAAAAAAATATGTGCATAAGTTGTGGTGAGAAAACATTATGCGCGTAAATTGTTCATAGAAAAAATTATACAACGAACTTATATCTATAAATTATAATATTTCAAAAATAAAAAAATGTGGAGAGAGCACATGCGCCCACATGGGCGAGCAAATAAAACGGGCTTCCGAGCCATGCTTTGCATGCAGCTCAGCCGTGATAATGAAAAATGTAAAAAATATACACGCTATAAATGGAAAACTCCAACACGGAGTAACGCGAGGAAAGAGAATGAAAAATAATAATGACAATGTTGTTGGGAATCAGGCCCGAAGATGGACGCCGACACAACAGCCCCCTGAGTGTCCTCCCTGCTCCGAAGGGGAGAGCGGCCGAAGGCCCCCCTCGGAGAAAGGCGGAGAAACTTAGTTACTAGTGCTACCTCTGCTAATCCTACTACTGCTACCTTCTAAATACTCCTACTTCAGTGACTTCTACTACGAAAGAGAAATGAAGCATTTAGGAAACCGAAAGCCAAGAAACAAACCAGAGCCTTCGGAGCTCTCTTCTCGTTAATGTGTGTCCGTTCTATTACAAGGGGATCGCTATTTATAGGAGGCCCCCGGGTATGATCATCCACCTCAATTACACCTTTTCCGTTCCTGACAAACGGCTTTACACGCTTTACAAGGGCATAACAGTAACTCCCCGCGTCGTACAGGCCTCCAGCGTGTCTTCGCACGGCCAAACCGCCTTTACACGTCTGTTGTAGCCATGTGTCATGGCACCATCTCGACGGAGCCAAGGGCCACCACTCGCGCCACGCCTTCGGCGCAGAATCGGCCCATGACTCCGCCTCGGTCGCAAGGTGCTCCCAAGTCGCCCCGCACGGACCGCCTTCAACCATGAGCCCGAGCGCACCCGTCGCATGGCACCCTTTGGCCCCTTCGCACCTTCGGTGCCGAAGGTCACACCTCCACACCTTCGGCGCCGAAGGCCAGCGCCATTCGGGTTCGACGAGGGGGGCTGTTCCTGCGAAACAACGCTCACAAAACTCAAGCAGCATCAACGTTATCGTTAAATCACCAAAGCACGCTCCATCAAAACAACCCGAAGTCGCACACTGACTGAAGCCGAACACCTGGCCGGACGTGGCATGACGCTTCCGAAGACCATTTTCCCCAATAGACAGCTCATATCCTGCCAGACGTGGAGACGTGCGGATAACTCCAGAAAAGAAAGATCTGACGCGCTAGTACCCAAAATGGGAAAGAACTTGCTGTCTGAAACCGATTGCTGCGAACCCAGCAAACTCTTGACACGTGATTAATCCGATAGTATCAGTAGGCGCTAAGCCACCCCTAGTCCAAAGAGTATTGCTTCCCGGTCACCAAGTCTCTCCCAAATGCACCACTTCACTCACCACAAAGGCTCGCCAAGCTCCCTTGGTCACCTTGATGCCGCCTCCACTAAGGAGCTTCTCCACTGAGGAAGGGGGTCTTTGTTGACGGCTGTTAAGTACGTATTTTAAAGCCATCAATTCCTACATTTTACCACAAAAACTATGCATCCACAATAGAATAGGAGCTTATACTGATGAATTCTACTAGTGGAAATGCAAAGATGAAGGCAGGTATTTAGCACAAGAAAAGAGATGAAAGCACACCTCCGTGATCCAAGAAATTCACGCTCAGCCAATAGAAGGCTGCTATGCATGCGTCCACTGAATCCACGGTGTCATAAATCCATGGGAAGAAGACCCGACGAATCAGGAGCCACCACATAAGCGTCACATGGATCCTATGGCCCCCCTACGTGTCCAAACCACCTCCAATCCATGTGGGCACCCGGAACCGCCTTGAGGACCCACCTGACAGCCACCTGGAGAAAACACACCGCCACTGCGGCCACAAGGGGTCGGCTGACCCCACAGGTCGGCTAAACCGACCTTGTGGCCACTAGTGAACGAACACCAAGTGGAGCTTCCTAGTTGGCTCCTGGTCCATTCCTGCGGTGCTCACACCGATCTCACGAAGTTATCGTAGGACTATAAATATGAGAGAGTGGGGGTAAGAAGAGGACAACATACTTGAAGGCAACTTCTCACCTTGGTCTCCTTCTCCCCTCTCTTCCTCTCTTGGTTGAGGTGAAACTTCACCTCACCACGGGTATGTGTGTGGAGGATCTAGCCTATGTGGTGCTAGGTAGAGAGGTAGTGTGTGTGAGTGAGTAGAGGTGAGATGGTGATGATCCGTTCATCAGCCATCATCCCCTTGTACCTCGTGGATGATGTCATTCTTCATTTAGACTAAAGTGAGTATTTTAGTATATTCTAATTAGACTAAAGTAGAATTTATGCATAGGTGATATGTTCTTGTGTTCTTCATCCATTCTTGATCTTAGGCTTGCGTTCTAGTTTAACCATCCCTTTCAATCCTATGAAGAAGTTGCATAAGTTGTTTATCAGTTTGTATGACTACTTGTCAATTAGAATATGGTGGATGCTCATGCATATCTGATTTAGATCAAAGTATCATTCATATCTCATGTCACCTATTTGATTCCATGATGATCATGGCCTAGTTCTGCTCGCGGATTTGTCGCACCATATTTATACGGAGTGCCATAGTGTTGTTATAGGACGTTAGATGTAGCCGTGCTATAGTAGTAATTGGCGGTGTAGGCGTGGTGCCTTGACTGCGGGTTATCCTTCATTTGCTCCATATCCGATGGTTAGTTAGTGGTAGGCCACGGTAGTGACAGATGTTGGACCCTTTTTAGTCCCCCACGTTTGGATACAACATAGAGTTTTCAGCCAGAACCGACCTGTTATATCCAGGAGGGAACTGGTGCTTAAAGTAAGTATTCCCATCCCGAGCTTGCAGACTTCTTGAATCAATACCCATATGAGACTCCTCATCTCCCAGTCTACCTTAGCAGGGATCCTGTGTCCTTGGATAGTCACTCGTAGAGCTCCCCTTTTGTTCCTAGGATTTGACACCCATTGGAATACTCCTTAGGTGAAGTTCAACAACAATATATCTGTGCGCTTGCGGATTCGCTCGCACCCATAGGTATACCCAGGTGATTTAATGCTCACGCTATCCTGGTTCCATAGTGGTCACGTTAAGAAATACCAGCAGTCTCCATGTTCCCAGCACAAAGTGTCCTCTCCACACGACACCAAGCTGGAGGGTCGAAGACGATTGCCAGTGAGCCACTAAGGCCCCAAGGCTTCCGGCACACCTTGTACAACTTGATTCACTCAAGAATCACCTAACAAGGTTGGCACAACCTTGCACTCACTTAGCTCTAAGCTAAGCCTAGCCCTAAGCACACACACAAAGCATGTGCAAGTCTATGGATGAGTAATTTAGCACTTGGATGGTTTGGATATGATCTTCTAAGTGTCTTGCACTCCTCTGCACTCCCACACAACCTAGCACTATCCAACAACCTCAAATGGTGGGGTGGAAGGTGTATAAATAGCCTAATGCATCAAACTAGCTATTGGCTAAAAGCTGCAAAAAGTAGTACCATCGGATGATTCGACGCTATGCTTTTTCCGGGTGTCAGTTCATCCAATGCTACTAGCCATTGCCTTCCACCGCACATGATCGTTGACACAATTCATCTGACTCTTCAACCTATGCACCATCGGTTCATCCTGCTAAAGGGATCTTCGCAAAAACCCTACTGTTAGCTATCTTCACACCGTCGGATGAACCGCTGCTGACCCATCGGTTCATCCGGTGCTACTGCTTCTTCCGACCCACTGCTCTCTGTCTTTATTTCTCTGATCATCCAATAGACTGACGGTGCCCTCACTTAGACCATTAGTTCATCCGGTGCTACTATCTTCTGCTGCTTCGTTTCTTCCATTCATCATACGCATGTAAAACATGGACCGTCGGTTCATCTGACAGTCACTACGTGAAAAACTCGCTTTGGTAACGGGCATAGATTGCCTTTGGTGACTGTAACACCCTAAAATTCCATCATTAAAATAATGTAACAACAAGGTATTTTAGTTTTTGTTTTTCTAATGAATAAATAAATTATCAAGTAAATTTGGCTATAATATTTAAATATCATTGGAATAATATTAGAAGCAACAAGTGCTTGTGCATCATATTTTGTTTGCATGATGTTTATATATGTTGGTGTGAAGTTTTAAAAGTGTTTAGATTTTAGTTTGAAAGTTTGAAAGGTGTTTGAAAGTTTTAAAAGTTTGCAAAAGGGTTTAAAAAAAGTTTCGAAAAAAGAAAACCTAAACCCCTCCCCATACTTCTCACCCGAGCGGCCCAGCAGCCCAGCTCGCCTTCCCCCGCAGTCTAGCTTTCCCTGCGCCGGCCCATCTTCTCGCTCAGCCAGTTTTTCTTTACGGCCTAGTTCCTCAACGCGGCCCAGCTGCCCCTCCTCTCTCTTGCAGACGCTGACAAGTCGGGCCTACTCGTTAGTTTCCCCTTCCACCTCCCGCCGCCTCCTCTGCATCTCAACCGCACGCTGCCGACCGGCCGTTTCCCCACCTCCCGTGTCATCCCTCTTTTTTCTCCCCTCTTTATGACATAGTGGAGCATCAGTTCTTCTTCCCCTCCTTAACTCCCCTACCATTTTCCCCTCAAGCGCCCTCCCCTCTTGAAGGCAGTGAAGCCGCCGGCACCATGGCCATCAATGGAAACCTCCGCCTCGGCCGCCGCTTCCCCGTCCCTTTCCCTCTCTATAAACCCGTGATCGAGCACCCGTCTCACCCTTTTCCGCACCCGAGCACACCCTGCATCTCTCTCCACCCTCGTGTGCGCGCCGCCGCCCAGTGAGTTCCGCTACCGCGATATTGTCGATGCTTGGAGCTTCTCCCCTCGACAACGGTTGACGCCTTGCTCCCTCTTCCTCCTCGTTGCACGTGTCACCCGCACGTGGACCCGACGCCCTATAACTCTCCTTCCCCGCTGAACTAAGCCGCCGGACCGGAGCACCCCGACCGCAGCCGCCATTGTCGATCTCCGCCGCTGCTCCTTCCCCGTCGCCGTTCTTCTCTCCTGGAATTGTGTAGCGAGGTGAGGAACCTTATCCCCCCATTTGTTTCGCACAAACCGCACCGCCCCTACCACATCTCCTCATCGGAATGGCCGCCACCGCCCCCTTTCGTGGCAAGCCACCATGGCCACCCGAGCCACCTCCCTGATGCCCTAGTCGCGTCCGTCGTGTCCTCAGCTCCACGTAGAGCTTGTCCATGCTTCGATCCATGGCCGGGAGCTTGAAATCGAGCGAGCACCGGTGAGCTTTGCCGCCGGTGCCGCCGTGCGCATCACGCTGCCGCCGCTCGGTTGCATGCGGTTCACCCCCGCCGTCCGATCTGTGATTAACAGCACATATTAAATCGTGGTGTAACCCCTTAGCTCGCTCCACTATGGACCTGTGGACTAGGTCCACGGTCCCGCCAACCACTTGATCAGGAGCGGACGGCCTGGATCAGCCCCGGCCCCAAGTCAAACCAGAATATAGCGGTCAAACCCGACCAGCCCTGTAGTTTTGCAAAAACATCCCTATAGTTCTGAGATTCACAACAATACCCTTCCACCAATAAGAATCCTTCCAGTTAGGTCCTGTTTTTAGCTTTTAGACCGCTAGGCTTCTCTGTTTTTCCCATCCGCCGCCCTAAGCCATATTTTTGCACCTAGGTCCCTTGAATCTTCTGTAGTCCTATGTTTTAGCCCCTGGTTTCTTGCAGATAAGCCCCTGGAAGCCCTGTTTGGTCACAGAAAAGCCCTTGAACCTTGTTTTAGCCATATGTTTTACGTCTTTTATCCGTTTTAAGCGTTCTTGGTGTCCATGCGACCGTCTCTTCAAGCCCGTCAGGTTAAGAACCTTTTTTTGGTCGTATCTTTTGCATTTTAGCTCCGTTTCCAGCATTTCAAGTTGTGTTAGGTTCATATCAACTCAAACTACGTGTTAGGACCAATATTGAACATGTTCTATGTTTTACAATTTATTCAAATGTTAAATATGATTAAATCCTTATACACATGCTTTTCTAATTAAAATCTAATTAGTGTTTAACACGTGTTTTCATAAGAAGGTTAATATGATTAATACTAGCTAAATATTTCTTATAATTAAAAGTTAATTAGATGTATAGCTTGGTTTTCATAATCAAACTTACATTAATTAATGATTATGCAATTTGCTTTCTAATAAAAGGTAACATAGGTTATATCCCGAGTTTTCTTAATTAATTGTATATTTGAATAATATGAATATAAATGTGTGTTTAAGTTGTAATTTGATTAGAATAACTCAAAATATAAAGATAAACGCCTAGATGCTTTTACATGCTTCTTTTAAATTAAATGTATAGTTTGCATAAATCAAACTTGAATAGTTATAAATAAAATTGGACTAGGTTTACATCGTCTTTTAAATACAAATATAACTTGCTTAATTGTAAATAGGGTATTTCTCTGAAATAACCTATATACATAATTTTATTCAATTAAAATATACCAAGCACATAGCTAGCTCTTGTTGTGATCATCCAAAGCTCTCGATAGTTTCTTGTGCTTTTGTGTTCGCGTTCCTAGAGCCAACCCTTGTTCTCTCTTTAAGCATTTCATGTTTGGAGTATTATTTTGTTTATTGTATGTATTCTTGTGTGCTCGTAGACATCGTGTCAGTTTCAAGAGAACAGCCGGTTGGATCGGATCAAGAGCAAGTGTTTGAAGAAGAAGAACCCCAATGTTTAAGCAAGGAAGGCAAGTGGACTTCTGTTGACGGATAAAAGACGTATCCCTCTACGATCCGCAAGCGTACGGACCCCACACCTTTTTCACCACAGGATTTCCAAGGTTCTTGTCAATTCGTGGAGCAAGGGGATTACAAGCGTTCGATCTACCTTCACACACTAGCTACTCAAACCTCTAACTAGAATTAAACTAGAAAACGACTAAACTACACTAGAGAGAATGATTAAGATATTGTAACACCCTAAAAATTCCATCACTAAATTAATGTAGCAACAAAAGGCTAGGTTTAAAATTTCTTAAGGACATAAATAAATCATTAAACAAATTGGCTTTTAAAATAATTAAATATCATTAAAATAATTTAGAAATAATAAGTGTTTGTGCATCATGATTCGAATGCATGGATTTTGTTTCAATGGAGTTTGAATGTTTGAAAAATGAATTTGAAAGAAATTTTAAAAAAAAAGACAAAACCCTTTCCCTCTCCCTCTCTCTCTCTCTCCCTTTCTTCTATTTCAGCCCGCACCCAGGCCAACAGGCCTTTTCTTCTTCCCCCCCCGCGAGCAGGCCGGCCCAAGTAGCCCAACTTCGCGCATCCGCCGGCCCAACACCGCCCTCCCTCCCTTTTTCTTTTGCTACGGCCGCCGACGAGGGGACCCGGTGTCGTGCCCGTCCCTAACCTTCGGCCGGCCGCCCGCCCCTCCCACCCGAGCGCCGCCGGCCGTTACCGGCTGCCTCCCCGCGCCCCGCGCCTTCAAATCGAGCAATTAAGCCGCAGTGAAGCCCCTCCATCACTTCCCCTCTTCAAATCGCCGGTTACTGCCCTTAATCCCCCTCCCCCTTAACTCCCAATCAAGGCCGCGGCCGTTAATGGCCGAGCCGCCGGGGAACCGCCTCCCGAGCCCCCCTCGGGCCTATATAAGCATCCCCCCGAGCACCCCGCACCTCCCCCTTTGCTTCACATCACGCCCAAGCGCCTCCCGTGCCCTAGCCGCTTGCGCCACCGCGAGGAACCGTGCGCCACCGCGCCATTGCCGTCGCCCAAGCTCGTCCGCCGCTCGGTGAAGCCCCCCGGACTTTCTCAATCGATTCTTCTTCGCACGTGTGAGCTAACCATCGCATCCTATCGAACCCGCAGCCCTCGTGTACTCCGGGCGCGCAGCTCGCCGTCGCCGCCCGTGACGACCGTCCGCCGGAGTTGAACCGCGCCGCCGCCGCCTTCTCCGTCCACTTCTCGCCCACCGCAGCTCCTACCCATCGTAAGGACCCTATCCCCGCCCTCCTTTTCACTTGTGCCCGACCGTAGCGCCGCCGCCGCTCGACCGGCCACCGGCCGTCCGCCCCCATGGACGCCGCGCCTCGGTTGCCGGCCGTTCCACTCGTGTAAGCGCTTGGCTAGGTTAGCCTTATTCCCGCCTACGCGTAGATGCTCCTTCCGCTCAAATCCGTGGCCGGGAGCCCCTGTTTTGGTCGTCGCCGGCGACCCACCGCCGTGCGCCGCCGCGCGCCGCCGCCGCCGGCGCGGGCGCCGCCCCCTCGCCGCATGCAGGCGTGGGTGGCCGTCGGATCGGCCATCTAAGGCTCTGATCCGTTGGATCCCGCGGGTCAAACCGCGTGTAACGGTCAACCCGAGGACAATTTCTTAAAGAGACCCCCAACTCTTTTATAATCGCAAGCCGGTCCTCCCACCTTTAAAGATCCTTGCAAATCAGTCCTGAATTTTATGTTTAAGCCCCTGTTTTTAATAAAACTTTGCTCAGAGGTCCAGAACAACCTTTTTATAGTTTAAACCTTCTGTTTTTAAGTTTATTTACGTTTTAGCCCCCGTTTTCTTGCTTGTTAAGTCCCCGTATAGTTTAGTTTATCACGCATTAGTCCTTAAATCTTGTTTTTAGCATAACTTCTCCGTTATAGCTCCGTTTTTAGCGTTCTAGTAGTCCTTGCGATCGTCTCGGCGAGCCCGTTGTTTTAGTAGCATGTTTTCAGTCTTTAGGATTGATTGGTGATCTGTTTGATTTATTGTATGCTTTATTGTGTGCATCGTAGATATCGTGCCTCGTTTCATCCGAGCCACCTCTCGGGGACGATCGGGGAGCGCTTGTTCGAAGAGGGGGAAGTTTTTACCGTAGTTGAGGAAGGCAAGTGGTCTTCTCCCCCTGCATGTTCTCTTTTTGTCCTATATAATTGCATTACAAATTAATGTTTACTTTATGTTATCATTGCATTAATTTGACGGGAAAACCTTTTTAAGGACTTACCTAGATCTTTTTACCCTGATCCTTGGCCTACCCCCTTTTAAATAAAGTTTTGGGTAGAAAACGCTAGTTGCTTAACATGGGTTGGTTAAATGGGTCTTTTATGGAAATGATATATGGTTTATAGTTAATGTTTTGGGTAATGCAAGAACACTTGATTTAATCGGAACATGGAGAACCACCCAAGAAAACATGCGCAACCACAGTGTTACATGGCTCTGACCTTAGCCGAATAATTAGGCGTGTGATCGTACTAGTGGCCCTTTTCCGAAAGGAGCAGAGGGGGATCCGGGTTGCAGGGGTATAGCCCGGCCCTTTTGGGGTAGTAGCCTTTGCTAAGGTGCTGACCACTAGGGAGGGTTATGGTCCGCCCTGATCTGTAACTATGCGGGTCGTTAGTCTTTTGCATGCCTTTGTAAATGCTTCGTAGTGTCCCTATGCAATCACACCTCGGAAGTGTGGTATGGTGCTTGGCCAGCATCGCATGGTTGGGTTTAAAGTTCTTCGGAGCTTTTACGCGAACTGTGGGTAAAGTGTGCAAACCTCTGCAGAGTGTAAAACTGATCGATCAGCCGTGCTCACGGTCATGAGCGGCTTGGACCCTCACATGATTAATAAACTTAAAGACGAGATAAATCGTGGTTGGTGAAGCTCGTTGAGCTTGGGCTGCTTGGTATTTTAAGTTTTTCTTAAGTGGGATGGTACGAACTTACACTTAGTAACTAGGTGTTCTATAATTAAAACTTGATCAACATTAAAATGCTAACCGCCGTGAACCTTAGCCTATCCTTGATAGCCTTGCATTTTTCCCCCACTTGCCGAGCTCCAACCATAAGTGTGCTCGGCCTTGCTTATCGCCGTTCGCAGGAAAACTTTGGAGGGGAGTTCTACGATGACTTCGATGAGCCGTGAGGCTTGCGGACCCCCCGATCAAGCGCCCGTGGGAGCGGAAGACGAGGACTCGACGAGTAGTTATCGTTTTCCGTTGTTAGAGACCTTCGAGTCTCCCCGCATGAGTGTAATAAGAGGTTAAACTTTGAGATACGTTTGAATACTGTTTATGATATTTCACTCATTTTTGTCTATCATATGTGTGTGAACTGATCCTGGCGCACATATGAGATGCACTTGGTTCCTCTTCGGAATTCAGGTGTGACAGAGTGGTATCAAAGCAGTGTTGACTGTAGGAACGCAGCCTTAGTTAGAAATGGACGAAATTTAAGGATTCATGTTCTAGATCATTCTGTCATCCTTCAAAACCACCTTATTTTCGCATAAAAATCTAATATGTTCTTGTTCTTTTGTTGAAAATTTGCATCATTTTGATTTCCTCTATGCTGAGTTCACTTTCTCTTAACGGATGGCCGGGACTCGTTTGATCGCCCGCAAGAGCACCGGTGGTCGCCTTCCCGCAGACGCTTGGCTCCACGCTACCCGAGAGTCCCGGAGGAGGCACACCTCGGAGGAGATGCAAAGAGGAGATTGGAGACTACCCGGTGCGATTCATGGCCGGGAGCGGTTGAGCAGGGATATCGGCAAGACAAAGATCAAGAAAATGATGAAGAGGATCCAGAGGAAATAGTGTTTGAGGATGATGGGACCGAGGAACATCCACAGCTATATGACGGCGTTTTTCTGGAGGTTAATGAGGATGGAGACATAATATTTCCACCAGAAGTAGAAGCTGAACCAGAACCAGATGTAGTAGGAGGAGAAGAGCTCGAACAAAATGCTGCAGGGGATGATCCAGATGACTCCGGGGATGACTCAAGTAGCAGTGAAGATAGTTCCAGCGAAGAAGATGATGAGAGTGAGGAAGAAGAAGAGGAGGTGGACATAGAAGGATTAGAAGATGACAACAGTGCTGTGGGAAATGGAGAAGACAACAATGACAATCAGAATGAGAACAACAACAATAACAATGAAAATGGAGACCAACAAGGTGATGAGCATAGGTATCACAGGGCTGAGTATCATGAACACACATACATCGGCCCAGACGCTCCGTTCTGTGAGCTATTGGAGGAGTTGTTGTAGGAGATAGAGTATGCAGTGAGACCGTTGTACATCACCAAACACTATGTAGAGCCAGGGATGAGAGATTATTATACCACAGAGGTCCATGTCAGGGTTGCCACTGCACAAGCAGGAAGATGGAGGACCCGTACTATTCACCCCTGCACAGCACACTTTGCCTCAGAAGCAGCTGCTATCAACGATGCCGCAAGAAGAGCACTGTGGTCCATCAGCAACACGTTCCGCGATCGCTTAGAAGGCACGGACTTCCGATTCGTCCCCAGCAGAGTCAGTGGTACAGAAAACACCGTGATACCTATGGGGGACTTCCGAGATAGCCGTGTTGACATACTTGCCGCAGTGACAAGCAGCTCTTAACACGGACTTGGAGGGAGCGACAGCGGAGTTGGATAGGACACATCAGGAGCTACAGAATGCACAGGCGAGGATAGCTCAGCTGGAAGCTCAGCTGCAGGACAGCAGCCACCTGACGAAGCAGAAGCATCTTGTCCTTCCCGTTCTCCTCCCCGCAAAAGGCTTCGATACGGCACTCCAGCAGCTACCACTAGTCTTCAGTGGAATAGGGGCTAGGATATCCACCCTCTTTTTGTTTTTCCGGTAGACGTTCCTGCGAGGACGAACGATTGTAATAAGTTGTTGATTGAACCATGTTTGATTTGGATCTTTGTTTGAGTGAGTTGTATTGTGGAGTGATGGCCACAAATGCAACAAGAAAAATCATGCTAAGTTAATGGTTAGTTGGGGTTCAATTCAAAGTTGACTTCTACCTTACTTATCCAGCCAAATCAATCGTACAAAATCTGTTCGCGCAGCCCCTTGGCAGCACAGCAATGTTTTTATCATAACTCAAGCTACAGAACTCCGATTGACCTAAATCCAGTTGGGTTGGTTCACAAATTTTGTGGATCAACCTCTATCCAAAATTCAGCACCAAAGGATTAATATACAGCGAGTTATATACAGAACAATGGGGCTAACAGAATCAGTAAAGCCATGCTAACACAGCTGCGGTGTTTGAATTTTATCTCAAGTTGTGGATCTCCAAATGGGATGAAACCAGTGGGGTTAGTTTCATAAATGGGTTCTACATGGCCTAGCAAAAATTCATAGTTTTTGAAGAAGGATACCATGGGATACAACTGTTTTATCGGAATCAACCAAATCCATCACAGAAAAGAAAATCTTGCTGTTTCCTTAATTCAAACTCACTTCTTTATACAACAGTTCGATAATCTTATCTGAAATATCTTTCTCTAACAATCAGATGGTAGACACCAGGTCAGGAGGAGGACAGGACGTCCCACCAGTTGTTCGGGCACACATAGCCAACCAACAAAACCCGGTGCCACCTCCCCCGCTCAATCCCGCAATGGATCCTGCTACCCAGCAATTCTTCGCTGCCCAGATGCAGCTGATTCAGAATCTCACTGCTGCAGTGCAGAACATACAAGCCCAGCAGAATCAGCCGCAGGCACCACCCCCACCCCCACCACCCGCTCCGAGGGACATGCATAAGGAGTTTATGAGCCACCACCCTCCCACCTACTCCCACTCAACCGATCCGCTAGATGCTGATGATTGGTTGAAAACTGTTACCAAAAAGTTGGAGAGGGCTCAGTGTAATGACCGAGAAATGGTCTTTTATGCTTCCGGACGCCTGGAAGGGCAGGCATCGGATTGGTGGGATGCCTACTCAGCCGCTCACCCTGCACCTAACACCATCACATGGCAGCAGTTCCGAGATGCTTTTCGCGCTCATCACATCCCTGATGGGGTATTGAAGCTTAAGCAGAGAGAGTTCCTTGCTCTGAAACAGGGCAATATGTCTGTAAATGAATATCTTGACAAGTTCACTCAGTTGTCTCGTTATGCTCCCGACGAGGTCAACACAGACCCAAAAAGGCAGGAACGCTTCCTTGATGGGTTGATAGGACCACTGAATTACCAGCTCCAGAGCCATACCTTCCCAGATTTCGCCACTCTGTTAAACAAGGCAATCGGCCTAGAGAACAAGCGCAGAGAGCTTGGGGAGCAGAAATGCAAGTTTCAGTCCCAGGGTCAGTCTAGCAGCCATACCCGCCCACGTTTCATCTACCAACAGAATACACCATTTTGTCCTGGAGGACATGGTGGAAAGCACCCACAGAATATGCAGCTCCAACGTTCATTCCAGCAGCCTCAACGGTTCAACCCGCAAACCCCTCGCACACCAAACTTCCAGCAGAACCGCCCAGCTCTTACCCCGGGTGCACCGGCAAGAAACACCACACCTGTGCAGCCCAATGGATGCTTCAAATGTGGCGAGTTGGGGCATTATGCTAATAACTGCCCTAAGCGTGGAATGCAGACTCCCCAGAGGAGTAATATTCAGAAGGTTGGACAGCCATCAACTCCAGCCCGCCCTGGAAATGCAGGTACTCCCGGCAACAAAGCGCGGCAAAAAATTATGTGCGCGATAGGGTGCACAACATGACCGTGGAGCGAGCACAAGACGCTTCCGGGGTTGTGCTTGGTACGTTCCCTATCGACTCGTACCGCTACGGTACTATTTGATTCGGGAGCTACGCATTCATTCATTACCGATCAGTTCGTAGCAAGGCATAATATGCCTGTGAGTCTAATGAAGAAACCGTTGCTTGTTAGTTCACCTGGCGGTGATATGAAAGCCAGCCATCTGTGCCCACAAGTAAACCTTAAAATCATGGGGATAGACTTTCCATCTAATCTGGTAGTCCTCAAATCCTGGGGCATAGATGTAATCCTAGGGATGGAGTGGTTAAGAAAGTATGATGGGGTTATCCAAAGGTCGGGAGAAATCGCGTTCACTTGACTAGTCCACAAGGGGACGGAATAGAATTTATCGCAACACCGTCACCTACCGGGAAGGAGTTAGTGAATTCAATGAAAGGAAAAGTGCTAGAGGATATTAAGGTGGTGAATGAGTACCCGCATGTCTTTCCCGATGACTGCCGGGTATGCCACCCGACCGAGACATTGAATTCGATATCGAACTCTTACACCGGTACTCGCTCCTATATCCAAAAGACCGTATAGAATGGATGTCAAAGATTTGGCAAATTAAAGAAACAAATAGAGGAATTGTTAAGTAAAGGGTTTATCCATCCTAGTTCATCACCATGGGGAGCCCCCACACTCTTCGTAGATAAAAAGGATGGATCTAGGAGGATGTGTGTAGACTATCGATCTCTCAATGAGGTCACTATCAAAAATAAATATCCTTTACCCCGGATCGAGGATCTGTTTGATCAAATGAGAGGAGCGAAAGTTTTCTTTAAGATAGATCTGCGATCTGGCTACCATCAGCTGAAAATCCGTATGGAAGATATTCCTAAGACAGCTTTCACCTCAAGATATGGTCTATACGAGTTCACAGTGATGTCCTTTGGATTGATCAACGCTCCAGCATACTTTATGTATCTAATGAACAAGGTTTTCATGGAGTATCTTGATAGGTTTGTGGTAGTATTTATAGATGATATCCTAGTTTTCTCTCAGAATGAAGGGGAACATGAGGGACACTTGAGACTGGTATTGCAGAAACTTCGAGAGCATCAGTTATACGCCAAGTTTAGCTAGTGTGATTTTTGGTTGAAGGAGGTCTCGTTCTTGGGCACATTATCACTGACGGAGGAATTGCTGTAGACCCAAGTAAAGTTCAGGATGTGTTGAGATGGAATCCACCTAGAAATGTGCCAGAGATCAGGAGCTTCCTCGGTTTGGCAGGGTACTACTGACGGTTTATAGAGGGATTCTCGAGAATCGTAAAACCACTCACTTCTTTGTTGGAGAAAGGAAAGGAGTTTAAGTGGGATGATAAGTGTCAAGCTAGCTTTGAAGAACTAAAGAAGAAACTGACCACCGCACCAGTACTAATAATGCCTGATATACACAAAGGATTTGATGTGTATTGCGACGCATCAAGGCAAGGACTAGGATGTGTTCTGATGCAGGAAGGAAAAGTGGTAGCATATGCTTCTAGACAACTAAGGAAGCATGAACAAAACTACCCTACTCATGATTTGGAGTTAGCAGCAATAGTGCACGCACTGAAGATTTGGAGACACTATATGATTGGAAACAAGTGTCAGATATTCACGGACCACAAAAGCTTGAAGTACATCTTCACCCAGAGAGATCTCAATCTCAGACAACGAAGGTGGCTAGAGCTGATTGAGGATTACGATTTAGACATACAGTATCATCCAGGAAAGGCCAATGTGGTGGCAGATGCCTTGAGCCGTAAGAGTCAAGCCAACATGTTAGTAGCCCGACTAATGCCCCAGGAACTATGTTGGGAAATGGCACGACTCAATCTAGGGATAGCTGCACCAAGCGAAAGTATGACCTTAGAAATGGAGTCAACTCTTGAACAAGAAATTAGAAAAGGGCAATTGGATGATGAAAAGATTAAGGGATATAAGAAGTTGATTGAACAAGGCAAGGTTCCGGAATTCAGAGAGGATGAACAGGAACTATTTGGTTTAAGAACGAGGATCCGTGTACCGGAAATCAAACGTCTTCGTGAGTCCATATTGAAAGAAGCACACGATTCGGCCCTCTCTATACATCCAGGAAGTACCAAGATGTACCAAGATCTAAAGCGAAATATTGGTGGTACGGTATGAAGAAGGATGTTGCGGCCCATGTGGCACTATGTGATATATGCCAAAGAGTAAAAGCGAGCATCAAAGACCAAGCGGCGGGGTTACTACAACCACTTGCAGTACCCGAATGGAAGTGGGAAGAGATTAGTATGGATTTTATAGTAGGATTACCACGTACACGTGATGGATACAATTCGATATGGGTCATAGTGGACAGATTAACCAAAGTTGCACACTTCATACCGGTAAAGACAACATATTCAGGAACAAAGTTAGCAGAATTATACATATCAAAGATAGTCTGTCTGCATGGGGTTCCAAAGAAGATAGTATCAGACCGAGGCACTCAGTTCACGTCCCGATTCGCGAAGTTACATGAGTCTATGGATACGAAGTTAAATTTCAGCTCGAGCATATCATCCACGGACGGATGGTCAAACGAAAGGACGAATCAAATCTTAGAGGATATGTTAAGGGCATGTGCCTTGAAACATGGTGGAAGTTGGGATAAAAGCTTGCCATACGCTGAATTCGCATACAACAATAGTTATCAGAGTAGTCTTAAGATGGCACCATTTGAAGCTCTGTATGGAAGGAAGTGCAGGACGCCATTGTTCTGGAACCAGACCGGGGAGAGTCAACTCTTTGGTCCAGAAATAATAAAGGAGGCAGAAAGACAAGTGGAGATAATTCGAGAAAATCTCAAGATTGCTCAATCTAGACAAAAGAGTTATGCAGACCCTAAGAGAAGAGAAGTGATATTTGAAGTCGGGGATTATGCATATCTTAGAGTGTCACCTATCCGAGTCCTTCGAAGGTTTAATATCAGAGGAAAGTTGTCACCTCGCTTTATCGGACCATTTCAAGTCTTGGAAAGAGGTGGCGAAGTAGCTTATCGGTTGGAGTTACCCGAACGCTTGGCAGGTGTTCATGATGTGTTCCATGTGTCCCAAATGAAAAAGTGTACAAGTGAGGTCAGAGTGGAACATTTACCATTGGAAGAACTTGAGGTAAAGGATGATCTGACATACAAGGAACACCCAGTCAAAATCTTGGATACCTCCGAAAGGGCTACTCGCAGCAAGGTCATTAGGATGTGCAAGGTACAATGGAGTCACCATTCAGAGGATGAGGCTACTTGGGAAAGAGAGGACGAACTTAAGGAAGAATTCCCCCAGCTGTTCTCTAATCTTCCTGAATCTCGGGACGAGATTCTCTTTAAGGGGGTAGGATTTGTAACACCCTAAAAATTCCATCACTAAATTAATGTAGCAACAAAAGGCTAGGTTTAAAATTTCTTAAGGACATAAATAAATCATTAAACAAATTGGCTTTTAAAATAATTAAATATCATTAAAATAATTTAGAAATAATAAGTGTTTGTGCATCATGATTCGAATGCATGGATTTTGTTTGAATGGAGTTTGAATGTTTGAAAAATGAATTTGAAAGAAATTTTTAAAAAAAAGACAAAACCCATTCCCTCTCCCTCTCTCTCTCTCCCTTTCTTCTATTTCAGCCCGCACCCAAGCCAACAGGCCTTTTCTTCTCCCCCCCCGCGAGCAGGCCGGCCCAAGTGGCCCAACTTCGCACACCCGCCGGCCCAACACCGCCCTCCCTCCCTTTTTCTTTTGCTACGGCCGGCCGACGGTGGGACCCGCCGTCGGGCCCGTCCCTAACCTTCGGCGGGCCGGCCGCCCCTCCCACCCGAGCGCCGCCGGCCGTTCCGGCCGCCTCCCCGCGCCCCGCGCCTTCAAATCGAGCAATTAAGCCGCGGTGAAGCCCCTCCATCACTTCCCCTCTTCAAATCGCCGGTTACTGCCCTTAATCCCCCTCCCCCTTAACTCCCAATCAAGGCCGCGGCCGTTAATGGCCGAGCCGCCGGGAACCGCCTCCCGGGAGCCCCCTCGGGCCTATATAAGCATCCCCCGAGCACCCCGCACCTCCCCCTTCGCTTCACATCACGCCCAAGCGCCTCCCGTGCCCTAGCCGCTTGCGCCACCGCGAGGAACCGTGTGCCGCCGCGCCATTGCCGTCGCCCGAGCTCGTCCGCCGCTCGGTGAAGCCCCCCGGACTTTCTCAATCGATTCTTCTTCGCACGTGTGAGCTAACCATCGCATCCTATCGAACCCGCAGCCCTCGTGTACTCCGGTCGCGGCTCGCCGTCGCCGCCCGTGACGACCGGCCGCCGGAGTTGAACTGCGCCGCCGCCGCCTTCTCCGTCCAATTCTCGCCCACCAGAGCTCCTACCCATCGTAAGGACCCTATCCCCGCCCTCCTTTTCACTTGTGCCCGACCGTAGCGCCGCCGCCGCTCGACCGGCCGCCGGCCGTCCGCCCCCATGGACGCCGCGCCTCGGTTGCCGGCCGTTCCACTCGTGTAAGCGCTTGGCTAGGTTAGCCTTGTTCCCAGCTACGCGTAGATGCTCCTTCCGCTCAAATTCGTGGCCGGGAGCCCCTGTTTTGGTCGTCGCCGGCGACCCACCGCCGTGCGCCGCGCGCGCGCGCGCCGCCGCCGGCGCGGGCGCCGCCCCCCTCAGTCGCATGCGAGCGTGGGTGGCCGTCGGATCGGCCATCCACAGCTCTGATCCGTTGGATCCCGCGGGTCAAACCGCGTGTAACGGTCAACCCGAGGACAATTTCTTAAAGAGGCCCCCAACTCTTTTATAATCGCAAGCCGGTCCTCCCACCTTTAAAGATCCTTGCAAATCAGTCCTGAATTTTATGTTTAAGCCCCTGTTTTTAATAAAACTTTGCTCAGAGGTCCAGAACAGCCTTTTTATAGTTTAAACCTTCTGTTTTTAAGTTTATTTACGTTTTAGCCCCTGTTTTCTTGCTGTTAAGTCCCTGTATGGTTTAATTTATCGCATTAGTCCTTAAATCTTGTTTTTAGCATAACTTCTCCGTTATAGCTCCGTTTTTAGCGTTCTAGTAGTCCTTGCGATCGTCTCAGCGAGCCTGTTGTTTTAGTAGCATGTTTTCAGTCTTTAGGATTGATTGGTGATCTGTTTTATTTATTGTATGCTTTATTGTGTGCATCGTAGATATCGTGCCTGTTTCATCTGAGCCACCTCTCGGGGACGATCAGGAGCAGTTGTTCGAAGAGGCGAAGTTTTTACCGTAGTTGAGGAAGGCAAGTGGTCTTCTCCCCCTGCATGTTCTCTTTTTGTCCTATATAATTGCATTACAAATTAATGTTTACTTTATGTTATCATTGCATTAATTTGACGGGAAAACCTTTTTAAGGACTTACCTAGATCTTTTTACCCTGATCCTTGGCCTGCCCCCTTTTAAATAAAGTTTTGGGTAGAAAACGCTAGTTGCTTAACATGGGTTGGTTAAATGGGTCTTTTATGGAAATGATATATGGTTTATAGTTAATGTTTTGGGTAATGCAAGAACACTTGATTTAATCGGAACATGGAGAACCACCCAAGAAAACATGCGCAACCACAGTGTTACATGGCTCTGACCTTAGCCGAATAATTAGGCGTGTGATCGTACTAGTGGCCCTTTTCCGAAAGGAGCAGAGGGGGATCCGGGTTGCAGGGGTATAGCCCGGCCCTTTTGGGGTAGTAGCCTTTGCTAAGGTGCTGACCACTAGGGAGGGTTATGGTCCGCCCTGATCTGTAACTATGCGGGTCGTTAGTCTTTTGCATGCCTTTGTAAAGGCTTCGTAGCGTCCCTATGCAATCACACCTCGGAAGTGTGGTATGGTGCTTGGCCAGCATCGCATGGTTGGGTTTAAAGTTCTTCGGAGCTTTTACGCGAACTGTGGGTAAAGTGTGCAAACCTCTCCCGAGTGTAAAACCGATCGATCAGCCGTGCTCACGGTCATGAGCGGCTTGGACCCTCACATGATTAATAAACTTAAAGACGAGATAAATCGTGGTTGGTGAAGCTCGTTGAGCTTGGGCTGCTTGGTATTTTAAGTTTTTCTTAAGTGGGATGGTACGAACTTACACTTAGTAACTAGGTGTTCTATAATTAAAACTTGATCAACATTAAAATTCTAACCGCTGCAGAACCTTAGCCTATCCTTGATAGCCTTGCATTTTTTCCCGCACTTGCTGAGCTCCAACCATAAGTGTGCTCAGCCTTGCTTATCGCTGTTCAGAGGAAAACTTTGGAGGGGAGTTCTACGATGACTTCGATGAGCTGTGAGGCTTGCGGACCCCCCAGTCAAGCACCTGTGGGAGCGGAAGACGAGGACTCGACGAGTAGTTATCGTTTTCCGTTGTTAGAGACCTTTGAGTCTCCCCGCATGAGTGTAATAAGAGGTTAAACTTTGAGATACGTTTGAATACTGTTTATGATATTTCACTCATTTTTGTCTATCATATGTGTGTGAACTGATCCTGGCGCACATATGAGATGCACTTGGTTCCTCTTCGGAATTCAGGTGTGACAGATATAAAGATAAAGACACTTGCCCATGGGTCTACAATACTAGAGCAAGCAATCGCTTAAAGACATGAAAACAAATCTCATCTATCGGGGTTGTGACCACGGTTTCGCCCTTTCTCTCCTCTCGTACTGTCACTACGTGAAGGTATTCATGACTAGACCTATGATGGACACGGCGTATTGAATGGATCCAAGGAAGCATTGGAGCTCTACTCCCTTTACGGCGAGGTAGCTAACCTTAAGCATTAAAGTATATTCAACACAAGATGATAGATAGATAATCCGACAAATTACGATTACATCTCAATATCGATTACAACCCATGGACGAATAAGGAGATTACCCCATCAAGGTGCTGGACATAGCACCTTTGATCAGGGTTTCCCTTCCGATGGTGTCTTCCTTCTTCTCCACTTGTGGGTGCTTCCTTCGAGGTGGTTGATCTCCCTCCGGAGATCCCCCTCCTTTCTCTCTATCTTGTGGATGGCCTCCTGGTGCGAATGGCTCTCCCCCTGTCGAATGGCGGCACATCCAGGGTTTTAGGGTTGAAGATCCTTCGGGTGCAAGGAAAGGGGGGCCGAACCGACCCCCGGAGTGGGCTGGGTCGGCGGCCTGGGCCGACCGTCCCAGGCCCATCTCGGCCCGGTTCAGTTGCCCCTTCGCTCTCGTGGGTCCTCAGGTGATTATGCACTTTGCCCCCTCCACTTGCATGATTTTGACGATGTCATCCTCGCGTCGAAGATGGAGGTTCTCCGCACATGAAGTTTGGTCTTTTACGCTTCAATCCCTGGGGGTGTTCCTCGTAGCACTTCGGTCCTTGCCACCATTGGAAGTGATTTCATTAAGCTCATGAACACGAACAAGACTCCGTAAATGCTCCTTTGAACTTGCTGCGAATCCGTCCTTTATGTCCATGTTTTCCTACATAAACACAACACTTCCAAATGCATGCACATAGATGAACTTGTTATATGATTAGTGTGCCTAGTGGCGGGTTAGTTCCATAATCAAATCCAAACCAAAGTGTAATGAACATGCTTGGTGTACCAAAATACACGTCAACATCTCCCCCACGCTTAGCTCTTGCTCGTCCTCGAGCAAGTACTCGTAAAAGAACTTCGTCCAAAGTGTTGTAATCGTGTACCGCTAATCCTTCTTCACAAGTTAGTCAATCCTTTCATCTTTAATACATAAACATAAAGTAATGATCATCAAACATAAACATGGGCGTTTAGAATCTTTACCATGTCAAGATTTACCCCACAACTCAAACTCTTCACTCGAAGTCTTCAATTTCAGCCATGCTTACTTCTTTGCTTCCATCGGAGGGTTTTTATGATTTTTCAAACAAAATTCCTACAACAAGTATTAGACAAAAACCTTTCTCCAAGCTCTCTCAAGTCACTCATATGAGGTGGCTATCCTAAACCAATTTTATAAAACTCTCACCTCCCATAAGTCTCTCATATAACATGTAAAGTGGAGCTATAGGTAGGGCTAGCGCAATCAACGCAAGTATTGTCAAACTAAGAACTTCTCTAATGGTTGTTTACCATTCAAAGCCAATGATCATGAGAACCATATGTAGGGATATCAAGGATGAGAAGATTTAGAATGGTGGACATGTGCAAGGGCAAAACAAAATTATGACTACGAGGCACCGATGACGTCCTCGTTGTCGGATTGCACATGGTTGGAAAAGAATGAAAGTTTCGTCTCTCAACAACGTGACATCCTTCCGTACACTTTTATTTTTTTCTTTTACTTGATTCATCCCTCTCATATCCTTCTTGCCACTCCTCTTTTCTCTTTCTCTTCTTTTTCTTTCATTCTTTCTTTCTCATATTTTTCACTTTCTTTACTTTTCTATATTTTTTCTTTCTTTGTTTTCCATACTCGTACTTTTCTCTTTATTTTTCCCTCTCTTGACAACTTTTCAAAGCTCTCAAATCCTCTCTTTCTTGCATGCATACAATCTGAAATTTTGAATAAATCATGCTAGAGATGTGACGAAACTTTTGAAAGTAGGTTGTGTTCAAGGAATGCGATGTACAAAATAGATGTATAGGGTTGGGTATGGAATTCGGCGATGTATGGGACTTCCGATGCGAAAGTCACGTTACCGAATGCAAGACGAGGCTAGCAACAAACGATAAGTACAAGAACATGATCATTGCTCGAAATTAAAACTCCCAAGAGAGAAGGATCCTAGCCTAACTCATCGTGCTAATCACACTTATGGTGGAGCAAAAAATAAATTGGCTTTGTATAGGATTTTTTTTCTTACTTTCAACTTGGAAAAAGAGGTTTTGCTAACCTTTATTACAAGGTTTTTTAGATAATTTTCAGAACTGAAATCCTCCAACTTTTAGCATTGAACATAGCACAACTAACATGTGAAGCTCAAGGTCAAAGTGCGGTATGGGTACTTTAAGTAGTAGCAATTCCACTAAGCACCATGGTAAACATTTTTCGAACCACACACATATATTCATATATCAAGAATCAAAGATAAACAAACAAGTGAATAAATATAAGCATCACACAAGACACAAAATATATAAAGACTCTTTTTATTTGATTTTCTTTGACTCAACACTAATTTAAGACACTTCAAACTTGCAAAAATTTAAAAACACACTCGAAAACTAAAACTCTTTAAACTCTAAGACTCTCCTCTCTCGAAGACTAAACCGAACCTAAACTTTGAAACTCAAAAGCTAAGGCTAGCATGCTAGCTCTCCCCCACGCTAAAAACATACGACGTCCTCGTCGTATCTTACAAAATTCCTAAGGGAAAACTAGACCTAGTGGTACTTTCCGCAAGTATTGCACCACTTGCCTCTCATGTTCCCGACCATGCCAAAGAGTTTGCGCACGTTGCGGTTAAGGAACTTGTAGTCGTCTTCAACTACGCGCTCCAAATCCTCCAAACGTTGCTTCATCGCCTCCATGGCTTGGAGACATTCGTCGACCAACGCGTAGAGATCCCAGATGGAGTGACGGCAAGCTGCACAACACATCGGATGCAATCCGAATGGGGTCATTGCCATCGTCTCCACCATCGTCGCCACCACAATTGTCGTTGCCGCCGTCGTCGCCACCGCCGTTGGGGCCTTTGGGAGTCTTCTCCTTGGGCACCTCATCCCAAATGTAGAGGTCGTTATCATCTCTTCCGGCGGCCGCCCACGAGCTCGGGCTACGATCGTCGGAGTAGTCGCTACCCCCATAATCCTTAGGCTCGGGCGACACCTCCATGTAGTCTTTCCACTTCATGCCTTGGATGCGCGCCGACCTTCGAACGGGCGTAGGGACCTTCTCTCCTTCGACGGGGTTGCGAGATGCAATAGCTCCGGTCGGGACACGCCCTCCGCAACGGATGTCGACGGTCCTCTTGATCTCGACGGGTAGCTTGAGCTCGCATCACTTCGCCTCCTCCATCGATGGCTCCTTGGCTTCTAGCTTCAACTCTAAGCTCCTCGGAAACACAATGGCTGCTGTGTGGATGCAAAATATTGCTTGATGGGATTGATTCCCGAGCTCCCAATTCGGCCAAATAAATTGTCCAAAGAGAAAACCCTAGGAACCTCATTTTCCTTTTTTAAACTTCCCTTAAAATTTTCTGACCGAAGAAGTAAGTCGAAGACGTCCGCCGCCGGGACCCTGCCGGGCCGGTCGGACTGGGCCGGCCGGCTCACCCTGTCTCGGGGGCTGGGCCGGTCCAGTTTTTCGTGCGCCGCCCTTTTTTCACCTCCTTAGCCCACGGGAAAAAATTTGCCCAGTAAATCTTCGCGAGAAACTCCAGAAAATTAAAAGAAAAACTATTTACAGAAATTCATGCCTTGTTTTTCGTCCTAGGCGGGACATTCGGGCTCTTCTTCCATGGTGAAGACATCAACATGGTGAAGGGGCACAACGTCGGGTTCGTAGTAAACCTTAAGCCGTTGACCATTCACCATAAATTGATCGCCTTTTATATCCATAATGGTTACCGCTCCGTTGGAGAGCACCGAATCCACAACATAAGGTCCGTCCCACTTGCTTTGCAATTTCTCCTTTCCGAAGGTTTTAAACCTCGAATTGTAGAGGAGGACCTTATCTCCTTCTTTAAACTCTTTCTTTTTCAATCTTTTATCATACCACCTTTTGATTCTCACTTTGTATATGCTTGCATTTTCATATGCTTTCAACCTCATCTCCTCTAGCTTGCTTATTTGGATCCTTCATTTCACCACCGCGGCATCGAGATCGAGGTTCATCTCTTTAATCGCCCAATAGGCTTTATGTTCCAACTCAACCGGAAGGTGGCAAGCTTTTCCATAGACAAATTGATAAGGGGTCATACCTATCGGTGTCTTGAACGCCGTTCGATAAGCCCATAAAGCTCCGTCAAATTTCTTTGACCAATCTTTGCCTCCCTTCTCCATGGTTTTGTTGAGGATGCTTTTTAATTGCCTATTTGACGTTTCTGCTTGTCTGTTGGTTTGTGGGTGCTAGGCCGTAGAGACCCTATGCTCAATTCCCAACTTGGACAAGCACTTTTTGAAATTCTTCCCGGTGAAGTGAGTTCCTCCATCACTTATCAAGATTCTCGGTGTACCGAAACGAGGAAAAATCACGTTCTTGATCATAGTAATGGACTCCTCCGTGGAAGCTTTACGACATGGCATAGCCTCTACCCATTTGGATACATAATCAACCACGACTAGAATATACTCATATCCGCATGAGTTTTTGAAAGGCCCCATGAAATCTATACCCCATACATCGAACAAATCAATTTGTAGATTGTAATTCAAGGGCATAGAATTTCTTTGAGAGATGTTTCCGGTTCTTTGGCATTCGGGGCATGATGCAACATATCTTTTAGTATCTTCATGCATCTCCGGCCAAAAGAATCCGCTCGACCATACTTTTGCTTGGGTTCGAAAATGGCTATAGTGTCCACCGTACTCCGCCGAGTGGCACTTCCTTAGAATTTCTACCCTCTCTTCTCTTGGCACACATCTTCTCATGACTCCATCATTAACAAGTTTGAAGAGGTATGGTGCATCCCAAAAGTATTTCCTACTTTCGGAGATTATCTTCTTTTGAGAGTTTTTGTCTAGATAATTGAGGGGCATCTTCCGAATTGCTCGAATGATATCGATCATCCAAGTATCTTTATCAAGCACTCGATAGAGGTGGTCATCTCTCATCTTATCTTCTGTGGGATCTTTATCATCTTGTCCACGATTCATCCTAGACAAATGATCGGCCACAACATTCTCCACCCCCTTTTATCATGAATTTCAACATCAAATTCTTGGAGAAGAAGGATCCAACGAATCAAACGTGGTTTAGCTTTATTTTTAGCCAAGAGATACTTGATGGCTGCGTGATCGGTGTAAACAATAACCTTCAAGTTCATGATGTAAGATCTGAAATTTTTGAAAGTGAAAACCACCGCTAGCAACTCCTTTTCCGTAGTGGCATAATTTAATTGCGCCCCACTGAGGACCAGGAGCGTCCCGGTAGTCGATGGATGACCGCTCCTTAGTGATGAGTGATTGACAATGGGTGTTGGACTGACTCTTGGCTTAGTGTGCAGGTGTAGACTGCGGCCTAGTTCGTGTTGTTAAAGGTGAAGAACGGGCGCGAAAGGTCTTCAGCCTTGAGGGGCCTCCGGGAGATGGAGAGACAAGTAGGCTCGGTTCGAGGGACCCGGTGGACAGCGGGACTAGGTGCGGGCCACATGGTGGCGACACGAGCAAGACGAAGTCATGGACAAGCGAGCCGGTGCACGGTGGCGGTCGACTCAAGTGGTTTGGCAGGAGGCCGGACCGAGCACGCGGGGTTTCGTGGTTTGCCCACAAAACCATCGGAGGACGGTTTTTTGGTTTGAGCCTCAAAACCAAGTCCGAGGGCCCAACACGAAGGAAACGGGATCCGGGCGTGTCGGGAAGCTTTGAAGCGGAGGACACGCGGCGGGATCGCATGGCTTGCGTCGGGAGGACGCGGGTGCGGCAAAGGCGTGGCCGTCCGATGGCAAGACCCACAAACATTACCTAAATGCCCTTACGTGGGCTGTATCGCCAGTGGTTAAGTTAGGGGTAGTCGAGTCATTTACCACTCCGGCGGGACCTGATATATAAGCCATGAGTGTGTGTGGATGGCTCTCTCTCTCCGCGACTTAGGGTTTCATTTCCCCCCTCCCTATTTTTCATTTTCGTAGCTATTTTCTTCTCTATTTTCTCTAGGCTAGCATGAGAGCTTCATGTGAGATTTGTTGAGAGGGATGGATGCTAGGGCAGCATGCTAGACCTTGTGAATCTTTCCTGGTTTGTATAGAAGATTCGGAGTTGTGTTTTTCGTGGTCTTTTTGTGCTTGTTTTCGTGCCTTTGCTCTTGGTGTAATTCCGCGGATTTGAGTGGGTTTCTCCCCAGCTTTCTTTGAGGGAAACATGGATGGATGTCTAGTGCATCTTTGTGATTGATCTTGTGCCCTCAAACGCCGAGAAAACACTTCGATTCAAGGATTTTCCTTCGGTGCTCTAGTTTTTGGTGGTGTTCAAAGGATCCGCGATTCCCGATGATTTAGGGAGTTAGGAGATGAAACTTTTGGGGAATAGCATCCTTGGTTGCCGCATATCTTGTCCCCAAACTTTTGTCTCAACAGCTTCTACCGTTTGGGAGATCCGGTGATGGATTGGAGAGGTTGACCTTCGAGGTCGAGCTGGTTTCAGCTCTGTCCGCAAGGCGCGGACAGTTCGCGAGCAGGTGGCGGACAGTCCGCGACGTGCAAGTTCTTCCCGTGTTCTTCGTGTTCTTGCTCGGCTTCGCTTTCGATCCGTCGTGGCTTTGAGTTTTCGTTGGGCGAGGTTTCGGACAGTCCGCAGCAGCGGCGGACGGTCCGCGGGTGCCTGGTGGACAGTCCACGTGCTCCCCGCGGACGGTCCGTTTTTCGACGTTCTCTACTAGAGGTTCTGTTCGCTTTAACGGATGGTCCGCGGCTCAGGATGGACAGTCCGTGGAAAGGGTGCGGACAGTCCGCGGTACCCTGCCGGACGGTCCGCGGGGCCCATCGCGGACAGTCCGCCCTGCCTGGCCGGACGGTCCGCCAGAGGCTGAGTGCTTTGCTTCTTGGTTTGATTCCTCTCTTCCTTTCTCGTGCTTCCGTGTGTGCTTCAAGGAATCGTTCCTAAGACTGGAGGTTGATTCATAACCTCGTTGTCTTGGCGATTGGTGTGTGATTCGATCCATCGCTTGTGTGTGATCGGAATTTGACTAGGGTATAGGCCGGGTTCTTTGAGAAGAATTTTTACCGGCTCCTATTCACTCACCCCCTCTCTAGTCGCCATCTGATCCTTCAATTGGTATCAGAGCTTGGTGCCGGATTCTTTGCGACTTTGACAAGTCTTGAATCCTAAGATGGCGTACGTTGAGCGGGGCGGTCCGCCGCACTTCGATGGCAAGGGTTACCACAAGTGGGCGGCTCGTATGATGATCTTTCTTGATGGCAAGTTGTTGGATTTCATTGTGCTTGACAAGACCTATGCTATTCCGGTCAACATCCATACTCTTATGGTGACCGATGCCGGTGCTAAGGCCAAGTATGAGGCAAATGCAAAAGCCGTTGATCACTTGGTCCGGAGCTTGTGTGATCCTGAGTTTGAGCGTGTTTGCCATTTGAATCTTGATTGGCAAATTTGGGAGAAGTTGTTGGTTGCTCACGGTGGTGATAACCATGTGAAGGCTCGCCTCTTTGTCTCTTACCGGATGCAATATGAGAACTTCACTCAACTTCCCGGTGAAGACATTGATGCGATGTTCCAGAGGTTCACCGCCATCGTGAACAACATGAAGGCTAATGTTGAGGATTTCCCTTACACTGAGCATGATCAAGCTTTGAAGCTCTTGCATGTCTTGGACCCAAATGTTTGGGGTGCTAAGGTTGAGGCCATCAAGGAGTCTAGGCAATATTTGACCATTGAGTTGGATGACCTCTTTTCTAAGCTCATGTCGGCTGTGGTTGACAGGAAGTTGCAATCCAAGCATGAGGGTTCGACTGATCATAGTCTTGCTCTTGTGGGCGGATCAAAGGGCAAAGCCAACACTAACCCTTCCTGTCGACAATTTTCCTTGTCTTCTCTTATGTCTATTCCAGATGAGGAGTTTGATGTGCTGGGGCGAGGAGGAGCTGGCCTTTCTCTCAAGAAGGTTTGATCGACTACACGAGAGTCAGAGGAATGCAAGGCGGAGCTCAGGGACGTGCTACAAGTGTGGCAAGCATGGCCACTTCATCGCCGAGTGCAAGGAAGCGGATGAGAACAAGTACAAGATGAGCGAGTACAAGGCGCACCCGAGGCGTGAAGACAAGTACTCCTCCAAGGGCAAGCACTTCAGCAAGTCCAAGAGCAAGGACAAGGACAAGCATCGACCGAGCAAGGGCGGCTACAAGAAGGACAAGGCAAGAGCCATGGTGGCCGGTGCAAGCGACGTCGACTCAAGCTCAAGCGACGCGCAGTCAAGCTCAAGCAGTGAAGATGAAGGCGCCAGGAGGCGCAAGGGCAAGAAGAGTGCAAGCCGGAACCTAAGTGGATTGAGCTGTGTGGCGCTTGAAGGCTTTTGTGGCATGGCCCATAGCTCAAGCAGCAAGAAGAGTGAGAAGGAAGACAGCGACTCCGACTCGGAGGATGAGGTAAATCGTGACCCCGACTCTTTGCTTGCTGAGATCACTAGGTTGAATGGCTTGATTGACAACCGTGATAGTGTGTTGAGAGATGCTAAGAAGATGAGGAAAGATCTTAGGGCTCAACTTGAGAATGCCAGTGAGAAAGTAGGAGAGTTAGTGTCCAAATTGCTTGAATTGAAACTTGAGAATGACTCTTTGAAACTTGCTCCTACTACTCCTGATGATGTTGAGTGTCTTGAGTGTGATGCTTGGTTGAATGAGATCAAGTTGCTTAATGAGAAGAATGCTTCCACTTTGGCTAAACTAGATGCTCTTAGGACTGAGTATGATGAGCTTAAGGCTAGACCCACTTTGCTTGGTGCTTGTAAATCATGTCCTATGTTGCATGCTAAGCTTGTTGATGCTCGTTCTACCATTAGTTCTTTGGAAGCATCTTTGAAATCTCCTGTTGCAAATGCATGCTCTAGCTGTGATGAAGTTACTTTGCGTAATCTTGAACTTACTTCCCGTTTGGATGTCATCTATGAGGAGAATGGTTATTTGAGGAAGGTGTTGGGTTGGTTGTACGGGCGGGAACCTCAATTGAAAATCATGATTGAGGAGTTCAAGAGAGCTGATGGTCGTGGTTTGGGTTTTGAGAAGGTGGGTGAGAAAGTGGGAGAGAACAGTGGGCAGAGTGTGCATGAGAAGTGTGTTGAGTCTAACCCCGAGTTTGAGGTGATCGGAGACATCCAAGTCCCACTTCCAAAAGCACCCAAGAACACTTTCACACCAAAGCCCAACCACCTTTGCAACAAGCTTGACACAACCCATGATCCACCTAAATTTCCACCCAAAACAAATGACTTCTAGAAACCCGTGAAGTTTGTTAGTGAGAAGGGTGAGAAACCTAGAGAGAAGCCAGAGCCAAAACCAAAACCCATCCCCTTCAGATGTGAGTATTGTGGCAAGGAGAGACACCTAGCAGAGTTTTGCTACAAGAGGAAGAGGGATGAGACGCTTGCTAGGGAGCAAGCAAACCAGGACAGGTATCGCCAGTCTCATGGTATTCCTGAGCCTAGAGTGCCACTTCCACGGGGTGTGGGAAGTGTGAGGAGTGTTGGCAGGTTCCCACAGAGAAGCGGTGGTGCGAGGTTTGAGAGGAGAGATGATGGTGTGCGTGCTGGTGAGAGGTTTGGTCGGGCTCGTGGTGGTTTTGCTGGACGTTCCCCTACTCGTCCTCAATATGGGTTTAAGGGAAATGATCGCAGCTTTGGGTTCCAGAGGAACTACGGACCACGTTTTCCCCCTCGTGGTGCTCGTACTCCTTCCATGGGACATGGGAAGTTTGGTGGCAAGGGAATGATGTTTGCTAACCCCTCTTTTGAGCTCGACACTGGTTTAACTTTCTTTGTGCTAACCCAGTGTCGAGTCATTAGCTCATTCTCGTTCTTGTTTCTGACTACAGGCAGGAGGCTTGGAGGACATTTGGTTGATCGACTCCGGATGTTCTCGACACATGACCGGAGATAAGAAGTGGTTCTCCAGCCTCACCCTAGTGAAGGAAAAGATGTACATCACATTTGGGGACAATGGACGAGGAAAGGTGATGTCTGAGGGTGTTGTGCATGTGAGCGACAAGGTAACATTGAAGAGAATTGCTCTTGTGAAGTCTTTGGGTTTCAATTTGCTTTCGGTTTCTCAGTTGCTTGATGAGGGTTTTGAGGTGCGTTTCAAGTCTGGCGAGTCGCGTTTGCTGGACTCTCGAGGTGATCTTGTCTGTATGATCATCCCTGAGGGTCAGATTTCCAGGGCTGATTTCTCTCGTTCTTTGGGTCCTGCTCACTATTTGATGGCCGGTCCTTCTTCTGATTTGTGGAAATGGCATAGGAGGTTGGGACACTTGAGCTTTGATTTGGTTTCCCGCTTGAGTGGTCTTGACCTTGTCCGAGGATTGCCGAGGTTGAAGCTTGAGAAGGATTTGGTTTGTGCTCCGTGTAGGCATGGCAAGATGGTAGCCACTCCCCATCCACCCCTGACCGATGTCATGACCGAGCGTCCGACAGAGCTGTTGCACATGGACCTTGTTGTGCCAGCTCGAGTTCGCTCGGTGGGTGGGAAGTGGTATGTCCTTGTTGTGGTGGACGATTACTCTCGCTATGCCTGGGTGTTTTTCTTGGAGGACAAGAGTGAGACATTTCATTTTGTTCAAGATCTGATCGTGAGGTTGAGGAACGAGAGGATGGGAATGCCATCCGAGCTATCCATAGTGATAATGGCTCAGAGTTCAAGAACTCTCGTTTTGATGCCTTCTGTCGTGATCTAGGTCTTGAACATCAGTATTCGACCCCTTATGTGCCCCCTCAAAATGGAGTCGTGGAAAGGAAAAATCGGACTCTTTGTGAGATGGCTAGGACGATGCTCGATGAGCACAGGACTCCTAGGAGGTATTGGGCTGAGGCGATCAATACGGCTTCTCATGTCTCTAACAGGATTTTATTGCGAGCTTTCAAGAAGAAGACCTGTTATGAGCTAATGCATGGTCGGGCACCCAAGGTGAGTCATTTCAGAGTCTTTGGGTGCAAGTGCTTCATTCTTAAGAAGGCAAAACTCGACAAGTTCGAGGCTAGGTCTAGTGATGGTATTTTCTTTGGATATGCTAACCACTCTAGAGCCTATAGGGTGCTTAACCTTGAGACTAACAAAATCATGGAGAATTGCGAGGTGACCTTCGATGAGACAATGCCATGTACCTCTCTTGGCTTTGAATGTGCAGGTGAAGAGGAGATGGCCGAGGACCTCTTTGAAGAGGAGAAGGATGAAGCTGGAGATGATGATGGGGAGAACCATGTGCCTGAAGCTGAGTGTGTACCCACTACTTCCCCTACGACCACTACAGAGCGTGGACCGTCTACTTCATGGACAATGACGGTGCGACAATAGGACCAGGCGAGAGAAGCTGAAGTTGAGGGGGAGGTAGTCTCGAGGCATGAGGCTCCCCGGCGGATTCAAGAAGTGCATCCCATGTCGAAGATCATTGGGGACATCGACGAACGTACTACACGGTCAAGGTCCAAGAATTCCTCTCATTTTGCTCATGCTGCTTTGGTTGCCACCTTTGAGCCCAAGGACATTGGACAGGCTTTATCTGATGCAAACTGGGTCAATTCTATGCATGAGGAGTTGGAAAACTTTGAGAGAAACCAGGTGCGGGAGTTAGTTGAACCACCTCCAAATTGCCATCCTATAGGAACCAAGTGGGTTTGGAAGAACAAAGAGGGTGAGAATGGGATGGTTGTGAGGAACAAGTCCAGACTTGTTGCTCAGGGGTTTAGTCAGAAGGAGGGGATCGACTATGAGGAGACCTTTGCTCCTGTGGTCCGTTTTGAGGCAATTCGGATCCTTCTAGCCTTTGCCGTGGCTAAAGGGTTCAAGTTGTTTCAGATGGATGTGAAGAGTGCCTTTCTGAATGGGGTCATAAAGGAGGATGTGTATGTGAAGCAGCCACATGGGTTTGAGAGAGAGTTGTACCCACACAGGGTGTACAGGTTGAAAAGGGCTCTGTATGGGTTGAAACAGGCGCCCCGTGCTTGGTATGGGAGATTGAGAGGTTTTTTGTTGAGCAGAGGGTTTGTGATGGGTACCGTTGATAGGACCTTGTTTCTCCTCAAGCATGGAAATGATTTGTTGATTGTTCAGATATACGTGGATGATATTGTCTTTGGTGGCTCGTCACATAACCTCGTTGCCAAGTTTGCAGATGAGATGAGCATGATGGGCGAGTTGCAGTACTTTCTCGGGCTGCAGATCAAGCAAGTGAAGGACAGAACTTTTGTGCACCACACCAAGTACACGAAAGACATGCTGAGGAAGTTCCAGATGCAAGATGTGAAGCCGATGTCGACTCCCATGGGGAGTACGACCACTTTGGATGCGGACGAGGACGGAGAACCAGTGGACCAGCGGGAGTACATGAGCATGATCGACTCCCTCCTCTACCTGACGGCGACGAGGCCAGACATACAGTTCAGTGTGTGTCTGTGCGCTCGTTTTCAGGCTTCGCTGAGGACATCACATCGACAGGCCATCAAGAGGATTTTTAGGTACCTACAGTCTGCCCCTGGTCTTGGCCTTTGGTATTCTTCTTCCTCGACACTTTCTCTTCATGGTTTTTCCGATGCGGATTTTGCTGGTTGTCGAGTCGAGAGGAAGTCTACTTCTGGTACTTGCCAGTTTCTTGGGTCTTCATTGGTTTCATGGTCTTCCCGCAAGCAGTCTAGTGTAGCTCAGTCTACCACCGAGGCGGAGTATGTTGCAGCCGCGAGTTGTTGTTCCCAGCTGTTGTGGATTTCATACACTTTGAGAGACTTTGGTGAGGAGTGCACCCAGATCCCAATTCTTTGTGATAGCACCAGTGCCATAAGCGTAGCCAAAAACCCAGTGCTTCACTCCAGAACCAAACACATAGAAATGAGGTATCATTTCTTGAGGGACAATGTGGAAAAAGGAACCATTGTGTTGAGTCATGTCCCTACCCAAGATCAGCTAGCCAACATGTTTACAAAGCCTCTCGACCAAGCTACATTTGTGCACTTGCGGGGGGAACATGGGGTTTGTTGCCCTTTCTAGTTGATTCTTGGGGGATTTTCTTTTGTATCATACCATGTTTTACTTTGATGTATATACATGCTTTGCTTGATGTACAAACCATGGTAGGATAGCCATCTTGTCATATATCATGTTGCATTTGTATCATATTGCATTTTAGGATGATGAGCTTCTTATATATGCCTTATTTGAGTCTCTTTGGCTATTTGTGAGATATTGGTCATATGTGTGGAGAAATGGTGTTGTGAGGCTATGCTCTTGGAATATTTGAGATATATGTGTGGTGAGATAGCCCTTTTTGAAATAAATGCTATTCTTGACTAATTTTTGGTGAAATGTGCTCCACTCATGTGTAGTAGTGTATCCATGTCACGTTTTGGTCTAAATGTGCCTTCTATGCTTAGATTGTGCTTGAATGTCTTTTTCTTGCATTTGGGCCAAAGGCCAAATATCATTGTGAATGTTTAGCCTATGTTGCATTCATGGGGGAGCATAAGCTTCTTTTTGCCGCAAAGGCACTTCATGTACCATGAAATGAATTAATCTTGAAAAGAAGTGTGTTTGCTTAAAAATGCTCCATCTATCATGTCTATGCTTAAAATGTCTTATCTTTCACATATGGGTGCAAAACATGTTGCATGATGTTCACCAGTGGAGAAGTCTCCCCGAAGTGGACACATGGCTCATGAGCTTTGACATGACATGCTTTGCTTTATGGGTGTTTGCCATGATCTTTTGCTGAGAATTTGATATCCTTGTATGATCTTTGAATGGTATGCATGTTTGTGGCTCAAGTGTGACCTGGATAGGCTTTTACATGTGAAGCGAGCCTTCTTTAGGTAAAACTGCTTAAATCTGAAAATTTTGCTTTGTCACATGCTTGTATTTTCATATATTACTTGTGGCAATGCTTTGACTATGCTATGATTCATATGTGTGATTTTTGTCTCATTTCTAGCCTTTGACACTAGATTTGGCCTATTTGAGAAGCTCATGTAGATGTTTATATGCTTTGTTGTGCATCTCTGCATTTTCACCTTGATTCATACATTGTCAACAAGGGGGAGAAGAGGTGAGCTTAATGAAAATTCAGAAGAGGTGAGCTAAAATTTGGAAGTTTGCATCCACATGTTCAGGGAGAGCTTGCATGTGTTCAGGGGGAGCTTTCTTGCTGTTTTCAGTATGGAGTTTGTGCTTTGCTTGGCTTGTGACCTTTCTTTGTTTTTCTTTGGTTTTGGTCATGAGTTGAGCTTCTTTGTTTTTCTTTCTTCTTTCTCTCTTTCTTTCTCTGAATTTCATTTCGCGTTGTGTGTTGTCAATGCACTCATCAAGGGGGAGACTAAGGACCAGGAGCTATGCTTCTTTGTTTTTCTTTCTTCTTTCTCTCTTTCTTTCTCTGAATTTCATTTCGCGTTGTGTGTTCGGGTCTTCTTTACCGGTGAAGGGTGAATGTTGCACCATGCGGATTGTTGAGGTCTTGATCTCGAACAACCTTCCGATCTCTGCGAGGTTCAAGATTGGTATGTTGGTGATGCCCGGGGTGCATAGCTGCCCGATCTTGCGTTCTTGCGACGGTTGTTCACCCATCGGTGGAATTCGATTCTCCCGAGGACTTTGAGGTGGTGAATTCTTCGGAGATTCCTTCGATCCTTTGTCTTCCGAATTCAAATCTACAAAATCCAGCTTTTTAGCATGATGTTCTTCGTGTCTCCTTAGCCTATAAAGTTTATCTGGATCACCCACAAAATTATCGGGTTTGTTGGAGAGGTAGCCGTCCATCTCCTGTTAGGGTTAGCGATAAACAAAATATGCAAAAACCAAAAAAAGTGAAAACAAATCTAAGAAAACTAGGGTTAGACAAACTAGATTAGATTTATTTTGAGGATGATCAAATGTTAGTAGATGCAAAAAGAAAAACTAAAAGAATACTGAAAATCACAAAAAGGCAATAAAAGATCAAATCTTGATCACTTGTTACCTAGCAACATCGCTAGAAAAAGGGGCTTGTTGACGGTTAATTGTTGTATCAAAGTTCGTTTAGACTTGCAAGCGGACAAGTCTCCCGTCATAGTCAAGGGACCCTTCTTCCCTCGAGTGGTGAACCCAAGGTATCGAATCCGTGGAACAAATGTGTGACGCAAAAGATGATCTAGTAATGCCATGTAACTTCAATTTTCGAGAGATAAAACCCTAATGCATCTAATCATAAGAATCAAAACAAGAACGAATCTAATCTACTAAAGACCGGAGGTAACAAAGATAGAGGGGGTAGATAAACCGATCTAGAGAGATCGGGCTGAGCCTTTTGTTGAAGTTCCAAGCGAAAGAAGAAGTAACAAATCAAATCTCATTAGAAGCCTCTTTAAACCATGGTTTCCCAATCGACTCCGAAAACGCCTGCCTTTCAGAGCCCCCGTTCTGTCATAACGTACTCCTATTCATGCGGTAGTCTAGGGCGAGTCCAAGGACAAGTCGAGTTCTTTCGGAAGATCAGGCGTGCACCTCTAGCCACCGCGGCTACAAGAACACCCTATGTGATCTATCTCGAGAATAGATCTAAACTAAGCAAAGCCGATCAAAAACAAAGACTTCAGAGAAACACTTAATCGCTAAGAATCGGATTCAACTTGATACATCAATAGTACAATGATAAGTGAACAAGATCACCATCGGGATCCTACCTTGATCTTGCTTCTATCTCCGAGAACTCCGACGTAGTCTTCCTTGCAAAGTTCCCACATCGGCTAGGGAGACACCAGTCAAATAGCCCGACCCTCTCCTCTCCGGGATGGTGTCCCTCTCTTCTCCGCTCCTCAGCGGCCGATGACAAATTGATCGATGCGTGGCTCTTGACCCCGGGGCTATAAATAGCCCGATTGGTGGCTAGGTAAAAGTGGGAGGTGACTGGGCCCTGGAATGGGCCGGGCCGACCGGCCTGGGCCGACCGTCTTGGGCCGACCGACCTGGGCCCACCCCGGCCCAGTTGCTTGCCTCCTTCGCGTGGCGTCGGTTCCCGAGTCTTCTAGATCCTTCCCCCTTCTGCATGTGGGCCCTTGTCGTCAGTTTCTCTCCGAGTTGGACGTAGCTCCTTGTCCCGCAAGATTCGGCACTTTTCTGAATAGGTCCTCGGAGTTTATCATCTTCTCGGGTTTGGTACCTGGGCTTCTTGGAGTCAAGTTTGCTTCATTGCATGACTTGTATGGGGCTTCAAGGTCTTGTCACAAGGTGCTTGATGAACTTATCCTGGAAGTCTTGCTTTCTACATCAAAACCCTGCATAAACACTAAACTCCAAAACCGACATGCACGAATGAACTTGTTATACCAAGGGGGTTTGTACCAATGGATAAAGTATAAAACTCATGTCAACACAGAAGGTAAACTCATGGCTAGGATGACAGAATTTCACCATCAACACTTGGAGAGGCTAAGGAGAAGGTGGTTGAGCTAGAATCTTTGCTTGATGATGCTATGGCTCAAATAGATTCTCTTAAGTCTGCTCCTGTTGTGACTAATGAACCTGAATGCACTGATTGTTCCACTTTTCTTGGTGAATTGACTGTGCTTAAGGAGAAGTATGCCTCCAAGGTTGAGGAACTAGATGTGCTTAGGGTTGAGCTTGATGAGATTAAATCTTGACCCTCCTTGCTTGGTGCTTGTACTTCTTGTCCTATTTTGCATGAGAAGCTAGATGTTTCGCTTGTGTATGCTAGATCTCTAGAGTCTTAGCTGAAAGCTCCTATTCCTACAATTTGCTCCACTTGTGAAATAAATGTTGTGAAGAATATGGAGCTTGCACATTATGTTGATCATTTGCAGGATGAGAATGATGAGTTGAAAAAGTTGATGGGTTGGTTGTCTGGTCATGAGCCTCAGTTGAGGGAAATGATCGAGACATACAAGCGCCAGGATGGGGAAGCGCTTGGGGCAAAGAAGGCTGGTGAGGGAAGCGGTGAGAGTGATATCCCAGAGCCACCAAAAACCCACCACAAAATTCCTTTGTTCCTAAGCTGAATCATCTTAGGAACCGACTAGACACAACCCCAGCTCCACCCGTGTTTCCTCCACAAACCGACGACTTCTAGAAACCCATCAAGTTCAAGAGTGTCTTGGGGAATGAGTTCTTTGGGCAGAAGGGAGAGAAACTGAGTGAGGAGAAGCCAGAAACCAAAGTGAACCGAAAACCAAAGCTAAACTGAAACCCTTCCATTGTGAGCATTATGGGAGGGATGGGCACCTTGCTGAGTTTTGCTTCAGGAGGAAGCGTGAGGAGAGGTTGGCTAGAGAGTTGGCCAACAAGGACAGGTACCACCCCTCTCGTGGTGTGCCTGAGCCTAGGTTGGTACCGAGTGGTGAGGGCATGGTGCGTACCATTTACCCTTGTGAGAGGCGTGAGTTTGTTCCTCGAGGTGAGCCACCACATAGAGAAGGTGGTAGGCATGTTGGGTTTGGGCGTGGTGAGTTTGCTGGATGTTTCTTTGCTCGTGGACAATACGAGTATGGGGGGAACGATCATAGCTTTAGGTCCTAGAGGAGCTACGGGCCACGGTCTCCCCTTTGTGGTACGCGTAGTCCTCCAAGGGGCCATGTGGGTGTTCCACCTAGGAGAAATAAGATGGATTTTGCTAACCCAACGTTTAAGAAAATGGCGAGGCACTGGTTTGATTCATTTTGTACTAACCCAAGTGCTGAGTCCTTTGCTCACTCTTGCTCTCGTTTTTTATTTTGTAGGTGGGAGGCATGGAGGGATTTTGGTTGATCAACTCCGGTTGCTCTTGACACATGATCGGAGATCTACGGTGGTTCTCCAGCCTCACCCCGGTGGTGACCAAAGAGTACATCAGTTTTGGGGATAATGGGAAAGGTAGAGAGCTTTCAGTGGGCACGGTGAAGGTGAGTGAGTTTGTGACTCTTCGGTGTGTTTCTCTTGTCAAGTCTTTGGGGTTCAATCTTCTCTCTGTCTCTCAACTTCTTGATGAGGGTTTTAAAGTCCATTTCAAGACGGGCTGTTCTCATGTTTTGGATTCTCGAGGCGATCTTGTGTGTACGATCGTCCCTGAGGGTCAAATTTTCAGAGCCGATTTTTCTCAGTGTGTTGGCTCTTCTCGTTGCTTGGTTGCTGGTGTTTCGGCGGAGCTTTGGAAATTCCATAGGAGACTAGGTCACTTGAGTTTTGACTTGTTGTCACGCATGAGTGGGATACGATTAGTCAGAGGATTACTAAAGTTCAAATACCAAAAGGATTTGGTATATGCTCCCTTCCTATTTTTCTAGGATTTCTATAGGACTAGCTTGAGAGCTTTATGGTGATATCTTGTGACAGGGTAGGATGATCGGGCGGAAGCTAGACCTTGTATGAACCTTCATGGTATGTATAGATCATTCGGCGTGGTTCCTCAAGGCTTGTTTGTGTTCTTCCCGGTTTTCCTTTTTTATTGATTTTTGGAGCCTTTTCTTGGTGATTTTCTTGGAGAGATTTCGAGGCCCTTTTCTTGTGGATTTGTTGGGGGATGTATACATGTACCCTTCGTGGTTCTTTTCTCTTTGATTCCCCTCCCAAATCCGTGAGAAAAGGGACTCGATTTTGGGGTTTTTGTTGTCCTAGTGTTTGGTGTGTTCTTGGCGGAAATTCTTCGATTACGCTTGATTCAACGAGTTTTGGTGGACTATAACTTCTCTATGGAGTGCCCATGAGGTGTTCCTACTATCCCCAAAGTCTTGTTCGAATCCGTGGAGCGAATCGAGAGATCGGGAGTTCGATTTGGAGTAGTTGACCCGCAGGTTCTGTTCATCCCGAGCTGACCAGGTTACACCGGTCTGACTGGTGCTCTTGACCGGTTTGATCAGTTTGAGCCCTTTGTTGGATTTGCCTCGGGTGAGTTGCTTAATCCGTGTGTCTTTGGGTTGTGTTGGTGCTGATCAGTTCTTGCAAGGTTTGGAGGTGCTTTGGTTCGCTTTGTGTAGGGTTCTTCTTCCGTGCAGATTGTATTTTGTGGGTGTTTTTTTCCAAGGCCTAGAGAAGTCACTGTGGCTCTCTGGAACATTTGTTGTGCGGCTGTTGTAGCCACCGACCCGACCGGCTCTGTCCACCGGTCTGACCGGTGTCACCGGTCTGACTGGCGCAGGCCATTGGTGTGACTAGTGTAGCACAGGCAGCAAGCCGTGCAAGTTTCCGCTGTACGTGTTGGTGTGTTTTGACTCACAAGGTTGTTTGTTGTTTGTTGGCTCCAAGGATTAGTAGCACTTCAGTGGCTACGTGGTCTTGACCAACATGGGTAGCTGAGTCGGAGACGTGTGTTGGAAGCTGTGTTCATCTTGTTGGAGCCTCTATCTCCTTCGAGAAGAATTTTTATTGGCTCCCATTCACTCCCCCCTCTCTGGTTCGCCGTATCGGTCCTTCGAGTGGTATCAGAGCTGGTTTTGGGTCTTGATTGACTCTAACCAGTCTAAGGTCCAAGGATGGCGTACCAAGAATGGGGTTCGGGGCCTCCACACTTCAATGGCAAAAACTACCAGATGTGGAGTAAGCGGATGGCGGCGTTCCTCCGCGGAAAGGGTCAGATCCTTTGGGATGTCACGGTGGACACAGGCTATGTGCAGCCGATGAACTTCCTTGCTCCAGGATCAAGGTACATGTTCGACGCCAACAACAAGGCCGTTAACTACTTGTTTTGTGCTCTGTGTCAGCCTGAATTCGATCGGGTGCACACAGAGAACTTGGCTTGTAGAATTTGGACGGTGTTGAAGGAAGCTCATGTTGAAAATGCTCAAGTTCAGGCTCGGATGTATGTGACTTACCGGAGAGAGTATGAGAACTTCACTCATCTCCCCGGTGAGTCCATCGATGCCTTGTTTCAGAGCTTTACAGTTGTGGTGAACAACATGAGGGACAATGTGGACGTGCTCCCGTATGATGATCATGATAGAGCCGTCAAGCTCTGTCAGATGATGAGATTTGGACATCCCACGGGGGTGTTAATCACTATGGTTTAGTTGTTTGGCGGGGAGATCGGGATCTAAGAACGCGATGGTTATGCTAGCGTAGCACACGAAAATTACGACGAGACACAAGGACAAGGCGATTTTATACTGGTTCCGGCCTCCGGAGAGTAATACCCTACGTCCAGTTGCCGGTATGGATTGCTTGAGGATTGCGTGATGTTACAAGGGGTCGCCTCATCCGCCTTATATTGGCCAGCGGATGAGGTCGGTTCCCAGACTCCTGGTCGGTTACGACCAGGAGACCTAAGTCTATGTTACACATCTTGCCATATCCCGTCGATCTGCTTTGCGCGAAGTCCACCGAGGTCTTGTCGTGTATGTCAAGTCTTGAGGTCGTGCCGAATGAGGTCGTGTGGGGAATCTTCTAGAAGGTCTTCAGGAGGTCATGTGGGCTGCCAACTAGGTCGGTTGGGCCCACTGACAGGTCGGCGGGTCTTCTGGTAGGCCGAACCCACTTGTCGGGGACGGCCATGAGCCTGGTCAGTGGGGACCCAGGGCTACCCATGTCTCACAAGCCCCCACGCGAGGTGTAGGCGCAGCGACCTTAGAAAGGTCATGACAAAGTCGTAGAGCTATCGACTGGTCGAATAGCATGCACGTCGGTCCAAAAAAGAAAGAGGAACAAATCAGCGTAGAAGCCAACCTGTTTGTAGTTTTGCCGAAAGAAGAGAGGTCGAGTGACGACCTATAGGAAACAGGCTTCCAATAGATCGAAATGACGTTGAAAAAATTCAGAGGGCATCAAAGATGCACTCATGAGTAGTATTCGAGCATCATGGCAGGCAGGATGGCCGGTATGATGGTCCAGAAGAGAAGAAAGAGTAGGTCGAGTAACGACGTGATGAGAAACGGGTTTCCCAACAGGTCGGCACGACGAGGAAAACAAGAGGGCGTCGAAGACGCACTCGTAGAGTAGTCCTCGAGCATGGCTGGTTTGATGCTCCAAAAAGAGAAGATAACTAAATCATGGTCTTGATCGAATGAAGTGTAGAGACACCCAAATCTCCTAGCATAGCTGCAAGGAGTTTGGCGGGGCCGACCTCACGGAGGCCTTGTAGGCGTGCCGACCTCGAAGAGCCCTCAAATCAACAATGCCCAGTATCCGAGGATACCCAACAAGGTCTTGGAAGGTGCGTTGTGTGAAGATGTTGTCAATGATGATGTCGTAGTTGTAGTTGCGATGTCCGGGGTCGGTCGATGATGAAGCCGGCGAAATAACATTGATCTTGATCATATGGAGTGTAGAGACACCCAGATATCCTTCATAGCTGCAAATAGTCTGGCAGAGCCACTCGACGCATGCCGACCTCGGGAAGGTCTCAAATCAGTAGCGCCCAAGCACCCAGAAGTACTTGGCAGGGCAATTAGGTGCGCACCCCATAGGGAGGCCTTCATTCCCAATGTAAAAATCCTGGGGAGGTCTTCCGAGCTGACGATGATGATAATGGAGCCGAATGGAGCTCTACTGATCTGACAAAGATGACGACAGAGCCGCAGGGAGGTCTAGCAACCTGACGCTAGCGACGATATAGCCATAGGGAGGTCTAGCGACCTGATGAAGACGGCGACAAAGCCGGAGGAAGATCTAACGACCTGACGAGGATGACGACAGAGTTGGAGTAAGGTCTAGCGACCTGATGAAGAAAACAGAGCGGCAGGGAGGTCTAGCGACCTAACGCCAGTGACGCCGGAGCAAAGAGCTGGTCCTGTAAAATAAAATAAACACCAGGTCGGTGTATCAACCTGTCGAATATAATGGAAACATAGCCTGAGCTAAGTAAGCAGATGTTGAATAATGCTAGCCGGAGCTGAGCATTCTTGTGCTATGTCTTGTTTTTTTAAAAAGGGCATTCCACTTATCGTGCCAAACACGCATTATGCAGACTCGAAAGCTCTGAAGCTCCAAAGTGTTTCACCCCTCTACAATGCTCAGCAGGGGGGCTTAGATGTAGCCGACGCACGGGGAGGGGCCTAGGACACAGGTTTTGCAACCACACAACATCGAATACTCATAACGAGTGTCAAGCAGTTAAAGGAAGAACACACATAAGAGAAGCAGGACCACATAGGTCTGGCGACCCTTAGATTGGCAAGGCCAAGCCCCGGAGCATGTCGAGGGGAGGGGAACATAGAACAAGATAAAAAAATTGGGTCCCTCAGGTCTGGCGACCTAAATGTTGGCACGGCCAAGCCCCCGAGCATGTCGAGGGGAGGGATCAGAAGAGCAGAGAAGCATGTAAAGTATGCCTACAAAATTAATTAAAGCTGTAAAATATTTAATTGCAAATAATACTTAGCTTGCGCGTCATGGAAGATTGTTGCTGTAGACTCGAGCTGAAGCCTTGTTGAACTGTCGGGACGTCGAGGAGGTCGGGCGAACACTAACCAGATCAGTGGTCGCATTGCTGCTGCAAACGCTGAGCTGTACTTCCATCAGGTGCCTAGTACATGGCAGGCCGCATGGGCAAAGGCCTCTTCACGTAGCTGCCTGTAGATGATGTTTTCTTTTTTTACGGAACGGACCAGGAGTTGGCCCCGTGGTCATGCCGCATTGTACACAGGCCCAAGAGACCTGATCTATATGTAGCTGGTCGAGTCATTGTAGACTTGTATTAGGAAAGGAGAGGTAAAATAATGAAAATATTCCTTGTTCGTGTACGTGCAAGACACGTAAACGTAATCAACAAGGCCGGATGGTACGCAAGATACGCCGCCGGATTACATCTAGGGCCTCACCCGTAGGCTGGCATGCGGTAGTACAGAAACTCGTCGAGTTGCCGAAGCGACCGCCTACGATATAGATGTGGATGCTCGCCATCTGCAGAAGCCATCTGAATAATGAAAACGTCGTCCTCGCGATTAGATCAGAGGGTGTGGGTGCGTGGGTCACCATGGCGAAATCTGTCGCGTCGTTGAGGATCGTCGGGTGGGTGGGTGGCGAAAAAAGATTTTGGCACGCCATGTGCAGAACGAAGATGTCAACCTCGCGATTAGATTGGAGGGTGGCAGCGAGCAGATCGCTATGGAGATATCCTTCATGTTGTCACCGAAGATGATAGCCGGAGCGAACTGCCATCACGCTACACGAAGAGCTCGTGATCTGCCCCTACCTGGCGCGCGAACTGTCAGATGGTGAGATCTGGATAGCCCACGGGGGTGTTAATCTCTGTGGTTTAGTTGTTTCGCGGGGAGATCGGGAGCTAAGAACGCGATGGTTATGCTAGCGCAGCACACGAAAATTACGACGAGACACAAGGACAAGGCGATTTTATACTAGTTCGGGCCTCCGAAGAGTAATACCCTATGTCCAGTTGTCGGTGTGGATTGCTTGAGGATTGCGTGATCTTATAAGGGGTCGCCTCGTCCGCCTTATATTGGTCATCGTATGAGGTCGGTTCCCAGACTCCTGGTCAGTTACGACCAGGAGACCTAAGTCTATATCACACATCTTGCCATATCCCGTCGATCTGCTTTGGGCGAAGTCCACCGAGGTCTTGTCTTGTACGTCAAGTCTTGAGGTCGTGCCAAATGAGGTCGTTTGGGGAATCTTCTAAAAGGTCTTCAGGAGGTCGTGTGGGCCGCCAACTAGGTCGGTTGGGCCCACTTACAGGTCGGCGAGCCTTCTGGTAGGCCGGACCCACTTGTCGGGGACCGCCGTGAGCCTGGTCGGTGGGGACCCAGGGGTACCAATGTCTCATAAGCTCTTACACTCATTGGATCGTACGGTTTGGGGCGGAAAGTTCGAGGACATTGTGGAGTCAGAGAAGTATGACACTCTAACCATGAACGAGCTGTCCTCGAAGCTCATGTCGGTTGAGGTGGATCGGGGCATGACAGCCAAGATTGAGGGCCCGACTGACTCTCATAGTCTTGCCCTCATCGGTGGATCGAAAGCAAAGTCTAACCTTAACCCATCCACTAGGATGTTCTCCTTGTCCTCTTTGATGTCCGTGCCAGATGAGGAGTTCAACGTGCTTGGAGAGGACGAGTTGGCGCTGCTGACGAGGCGGTTCAAGAGGTTGCATGAGAACCAGGTGAACATGAGGAGGAACACGAGGACATGCTTCCAGTGCGGCAAGCCGGGACACTTTGTCGTTGACTGCCCCGAGAAGGTCGAGAACAAGGACAGCTACAAGCACAAGTCGAAGACGGATGGCAAGTACCGGTCAAGGTGTGATCATAAGCACAAGCACAAGAGCAAGCACAAGGACGAGCGACGATCTAGGAAGAAGAAGAGCCAAGGCAAAGCTTGATCGATGGTTGGAGCGAGCGACGTCGACTCTAGTTCCGCGTACTCCACCTCGAGCTCGAGCAGTAGTGAAGATGAAGGTGAGCAACGCAAGGGCAGGAAGTCATCCAAGAACCTGAGCGCGCTAAGCTGCTTCGCTAGAGACGACTTCTGCACCATGGCACTTAGCTCCGGCAGCATGAAGAGCAACCGAAGCGACTTAGACTCTGATTCCGATGACGAGGTACGTGATGAACTTCCCTTGTTGCGCCAGGAGAATGAATGGCTTGGCTTGTTGCATGATAATCATGATAACATTCTTAGAGAGGGTAAGAAGATGAGGAAAGAGCATAGGGCTTCACTTGAGGATGCTAGGACTAGAGTGGCTGAGTTAGAAACACAAAACCTGGATGCTAAACTTGAAATTGACTCGCTTAAGGCTTCACCTGTTGTTTCTGATGAAGTTGAATGTGCTGATTGTCCTATTTTCCTAGCTGATCTTGCTTTGTTTACGGAAAAGCATGCCTCCAAGTGTGAGGAACTAGATGTGCTTAAGGTTGAAGTGGCTGAGCTTAAGTCTAGACCTGCTTTGCTAGGTGCTTGCTCTTCTTGCCCCAATTTTCATGGGAAATTGATGAGATGCATACTTACATTATTTCTCTTGAGGCTAAGATGAAAGAACCGATTCCTACTTCTTGCTCTACCTGTGAATTGCATGCTTTGAAAAATCTGGAACTTGCACATTATGTTGATCGTTTGCAGGATGAGAATGATGAGTTGAGAAAGTTGATGGGTTGGTTGTCTGGTCATGAGCCTCAGTTGAGGATAATGATCGAGACATATAAGCGCCAGGATGGTGAGGGACTTGGGGCAAACAAGGTTGGTGAGGGAAGTTGTGAGAATAGCCCAGAGCCAACAAAAACCCACCACAAAATGCTTTTGTGCCTAAACCGAACCATCTTAGGAACTGACTAGACACAACCCCAGCTCCACCCGTGTTTCCCCCACAAACCGACGATTTCCAAAAACCTATCAAGTTCATGAGCACTGCGGGAAAAGTGTTCTTTGGGAAAGAGAGTGAGAAGCCAAGTGAGGAGAAAGTGGTTGAGAAGCCAAGTGAGGAGAAACCGGTTGAGAAGCCGAGTGGAGAGAAACCAAATGAACAACTCCATCCCAAGCCTAAGCCTAAGCTCATAAAGTTTCATTATGGCTATTGTGGGAGAGATGGCCACAAATAGGAGTTTTGCTTCAAGGGGAGGCGTGAGGAGGGAATGGCGAAGGAGTGGGCTAACAAGGACAAGTACCACTCTTCCAATGGTGTACTTGAGCCTCGTGTGCAGATGCCTGGGGACAAGGCAAGTGTGAGGACAGTTTCGGCTTGGGGATAGCGAAAGGCTGCAGGAGGTGCTGCTGGCCGGGCTACACCGGTCAGACCGGTGCGTCACACCGGTCAGACCGGTGCAGGTCTGGACAGACATCATTTTGGGTTTCGTGCTCGCACAGATGCTAGGTTTGGTTCTGGAGGTCGTGGTTCTGGTGGTTGGTCTGGAGAGTTTGCAGGTGGTCAGTTTGCTAGGTGTACCCCCCTCGTGCTCAATACGGGGATGGGAGGAGTCGTGGCTTTGAGGTGGAGAGGAGGAACAGCCCACGGTCTTCCTTTCGTGGGTTTGGTCCTCCTCCAGTTAGAGAGGGTTGGTTCCCTCATATCGGTTACCATGGTGGTGTTCGTGAAGGTAACTTTGTTAGGAGAGATGTTTTGGATTGTGATAACCCCACTTTGGAGCAAATGGCTCGGCACTAGTTTTACTCTTTTGGTACGAACCCCAGTGCCGAGTAGTTTGTTCACTCACGTGCCCGTTTTTGAATTTCAAGTGGGAGACTTGAAGAACATTTGGTTGATTGACTCCGGTTGCTTGAGGCATATGACCGGAGACAAGGGGTGGTTCTCATGTCTCGTTCCGGTGGTGACAAAGAGGTACATCACCTTTGGGGAGAATGGGCAAGGGCGTGTGTTGTCAGAAGGTGAGATTAAGGTGAGTGACAAGATCACTCTTAAGCGTGTTGCTCTTGTTCAATCGCTTTAGTGCAATTTGCTTTCCGTGTCCTAGCTTTTGGATGAGGGTTTTGAGGTGTTGTTTCGAACTGGTGGTTCTCGGAATTTGGATTCTCGAGGGGACCATGTCTGTATGGTTGTTCCCGAGGGTCAGGTGTTTCGAGCTGATTTTTCTCAGTCTTCTGGTGTTGAGCGTTGTTTCTTGGCTGGTTCTTCGAGTGAGTTGTGGAAGTGGCATAGGAAGTTGGGTCACTTGAGCTTTGACCTTTTGTCTCGCTTGAGTAAACTCAATTTGGTCCAAGGATTGCCAAGGTTGAGGCTTGACAAAGAGTTGGTTTGTGCGCCGTGTAGGCATGCCAAGATGCTAGCCTCTTCTCACCCGCCTCTCACCGATGTGATGACTGAGCGTCCATGCGAGCTGCTCCATATGGACCTTGTTGGCCCAGCTCGTGTGCGATCTGCGGATGGGAAGTGGTACGTCCTTGTTGTGGTGGACGACTACTCTCGGTATGCGTGGGTGTTCTTTCTTGAGGAGAAAGGGGAGACGTTTGGTTTTGTTCGAGATATTGTCTTGAGGTTGAGGAACACGAGGCACGGAGAGGCCATACGAGCCATCCTCAATGAAAATGGCTCGCAATTCAGAAACTCTCGCTTCGAAACCTTTTGCCATGACTTGAGTCTTGAACACCAGTTTTCGAGTCCGTATACGCCTCCCCAGAATGGTGTTGTGGAAGGTAAAAACAGAACCTTGTGTGAGATGGGAAAGGTCGATCAAACCTTGTTTCTTCTTAGGCGGGGAATTTGAGATGAGCATGATGGTGAGTTGTAGTTCTTCCTCGGGCTACAAATCAAGCAATCAAAGAAAGGAACATTTGTGCACCAAGCTAAGTACACCAAGGACATTGTGAGGATATTCAAGATGGAGGACTCCAAGGCCATGACGACGCCTATGAGTACGACTACAGCTTTTTCTCAGATGAGTAAGGTGAACACGTGGACCAGAAGGAGTACCGGAGCATGGTCAGGTCACTCCTATACTTGATGGCGATGAGGCCGGACATCAAATTCTCGGTATGCCTGTGCGCTCGTTTTCAAGCGTCTCCAAGGACTTCGCATTGGCAAGCGATCAAGCGCATATTCAAGTACTTGCGTCACACTCCCGACTTCGGCCTTTGGTACTCCGCATCTTCTTCTTTGGCGCTTCATGGTTTTTCAGACGCGGATTTTGCCGGGTGTCGATTGGATAGGAAGTCCACTGCTAGGACTTGCAAGCTTTTGGGATCTTCCACTAGTACAGTACTCAACATCAATGACCAAACGGTTTGGTCATGGTGCATGCAAATTTGGTCACGGAACATTTTTTATGACCAACTTATGACCAAATTGAATTGGTCACAGAAGCTCCGTCACATTTGGTCTACCATGACCAATCGGTCATTTTGGTCATAGAAGTGGAACTTTTCCATGACCAACACGTTTTTCATCATAGAAGTGTATTTCTTCTATGACCAAGCCAAATGGTCACGAAATTGGTCACGGAAGGGGATGCCACTTGGCACGGCCCATGCTGGCTGCTGACGTGGCAAGGCGCGTGCTGACATGGATATGATGACGTGGCTCTTTGACACAGCGCCACGTGTCGCGCTGCGGTTTGTCCACGTTTTGACATGGCTCGATGCCACGCGGGCTATCTACATGGACGATGATGTGGCTGCCTACGTGTACAATGACGTGGCTGCCTACATAGATGATGACATGGTAGTTGATGTCAGCCTACTCAATTTTTTCCCAAACTGAATTTCAACCTATATAAATCCATTACAGCCCAACCCACATACATTCTTGGCACAACCCATATACATTTCAGCCCAACAAATGCCCAACAGATTCAAAATAGGTATATAAATCCCACAAATCGCCAAATCACCATATATTTCACCATATTAACAGAGATCACCAGAATATCAACAGATCACATACATTTTCTATCTAGCATCACCACCCACCATTTGGCATTATAAACATTGTCTTTGACCAAGTCTTGACACCCTTCTCTTTCATAATTATAACCACTCTGTACCTGCACATACACATAGTATTTAAGATACTAAGGTCTTGCATATTTAGATCTTACATTTCTATATATGTGTTCTCTACAGATCAACAAAGTATACAATATGCAGTTTGCACAGGCTGAACAACTATCACTATGTTTAAAAAAGTGATTATTGCAATTTCGAGGAGATAATAGTGCTAAAATTTCTAGTAGCTAACAATGGAAGCACAATTGAATTTAGACTTGTTATATATACAGTTTATCTGCCACGTGCCAAGTGACAACATAAAGGTTATCTTAAACCGTGAAGTGAAAAGGTAAGCATGAAGTAAATACAGTTTGTATTGATGTGTAATCCTTACAGCTGAAATAGATAGAAAATTCACTGACGGGCTAGACAGCCATGTGTTAAACAGAGCAAACATACCTTGAATCACATGTAAAGTTCAATAGCCAGCACCGTCCATATGCTCCAAATCTGCTAGACCTGCACATATCATAGTTTTCTTAACATATTGGATCGATCAGTATACTGCTTACCTTTAGTTTTACTCAAAACATAATGCAGAAAAAAGTTAAATGACCCATCTCCAAGTATTATGACTAGCTATCTGAAGCGTCCCCTCATCAGAGGTGACTAAATGTGACACAAATACCAGTCCCAGGAGGCTGGTATCACATTTATTACAACAGGTGGAAATCAGTCTTTTACATCACGGCGACACAAAGGGCACGGTAGTGCCAACGCTACAAGGAACAACACAAATGCTAACGACCACACTACAATGTCAAAGGCTTCCATAGCCTCCTCAGAGTACCACACCATGGAAGCTTTCGGTAGGGCCCTGGGTACACAGGCACGGTTGGGTGTAGGGCACGACCTACTCAACGTCTTCGGGAATGTAATCGGGATCCTCCTCTGTAAAATAGTTAGTGAAACAAGGGTGAGCACATACGTACTCAGCAAATCCAACCCCACCCACGGAGGGGCTTATAAGCAGAATCATGCATAAGGTATAACAAGGATCAAGTTAAGGTTCATTTTGCAAACTTACACATGCAGGGGTTCATTTCGAAAAGGTTTTCGCAAATCATTTTCATAACCCAAGTAACTCAATTGTTTTAGGGAAAAACCACTGTGGATCTACCGGACTTCCCGTCCGTCGTAGCCCAGGCACACAGCCACACACACATCACCGGTACACAACTCACGCCAGAAAGCATCCCATCCCAATCACTAGTTTTTGTGACCACACCGTGACTCGTCCAATACCGTGGACACGGCTATTCGAATAGGTTTGACACTCTGCAGAGGTTGTACATCTTTACCCACAAGTAGGGTACCGTCACACGGACACCTCGGCGCGGTACGGATCCTATCATAGCCATTACCCACCTTAGCTAACACTACGAGCCACCACGAAAGCACCCAAGGGGTTATACCACATAACCGGGGCGTACCTCACACGGAGCGTACCCCGACTCCTTGGTCTCCCCGCTCGCTCACCCGCACACCAGATGGCAAGTAGATTAACTAGTGGGGTTTATGCTAAGCCGTTGCCACATACAACGGTCGAGTGGTTGTACGATGATTTGGGTCAGGTGAGATGTCACGCAACCCGGTCCTTAACCGACAAGATGGACAACTCCCAACACGCTCAACCACACAGGTACGAGCTCACCCATATGCCTGACACACACGTCCATCCCGTCTACCCAGTTCTTTACTCATTTTCTGAAATATCCCCTTTTTGTTTTTAAAGCACTAACACATTTTGAAAGCACACACACATTTTTAAAGCACTCGTTTAGGCCAAAACAAGGTTCAATCATAGCAATCAAGGGTGGCTATCCTACCATGTTTTGCAGTAAAACAATATGCAATTTATAAAACGGGTATAGGATATATTTTCAAAACTAGGACAGAAGCATGCATCAAAGGGGAAGGTTGAACTTGCCGTCTTCGAAGTCTTCGGGGAGTGCCGGCTCGGCGTTCGGGACCTCGGGCTCCTGCTCGCAGTAGTCGGCTTCGTTCTCCGGCTCGGGGTACCTTCCTCCGTCTACTCCGTCGGCTATGACACACACACAAGCAAGCAAGCAGTATTAGCACACACGTTTCCGACCGAGCTCGGGGAGGGGGAAGTGAGCGGAGGAGGGGTATATATGTAAGCCCTAGGAAAGGGGGGGTTGGTGCGGTATTATTTGGGCTTAACCGGGATTAAAAAGGCGTGTATGAAAGGCTAGTTTAAGGAGGGGTTATAGGTATTAAGGACCTATGGGTAATTTCTACTAATGAGAGAGGGTGTGTTTACGACAATATAATTTGGGTTAGGGCCTGTTTATAAATTATTTAGGGCTTAACAGTAATTAATTACTAGTCTTAGGGGCTATTTGGAAGGAAAAGGAGAGGGAGTGAATAGGATAGGGGGGCTCAGGATAAGGGAAAAGGCCGGGGGGCCTTGGGCAAATCTGCCCTTCTTCTTCCCCCCCTCGAAACAGAACAGAGAGGGAGGGGGCGCGGGCTCGGCCGGCCGGCTGGGGCGCCCGCCGGCGGCTCCCGGCCGCGGCGACGGCCGGGGACAAGGGGAAAAGAGAGAGGGGGGCGAGGGGGTCCTATTCCCGTGCTCACCTCGGGCTATCGTGCACGGTGGAGGCGGCTCCACGAGAGAGCAGTGGCGCGGCGGCGGCGCTAGGGGGCGGCGGCGCAGTGGTGCTCGGGGAAGAGGGGAGGAGGTGCTGTGAGACCGTGGTTGTGAAGTGCAGCGAGTCGGGGAGGCCGTCGGCCCCTTTTATAGGCGGCGGGGAGGCGGTTTGGAGTGGAGATTTTTCTCCCGGCGAGCCCCACTCCGGCGAGCTCGAGGAGCTTCGCGAGGCGGCGGCCGGCGACGCGACGGCTCGGCGCCTCCGGTCGGCTTTGCGCGGTGCGTGCTAGGGCGCGGGGCGGCGGTCGCGTCGGCCGGTGGTGGAAGTGATAGCTCGGGCGGGGGGGGGAGTTGCGGCGGCCGGCCGCGTCGGCCGGCTCCGCGTCCCGGCCGGGCGGGGCTGCGGTGGCGTGCGGAGGCGGGTGCTCCTACCGGTCCGGTGGCGTGCGGAGGAAAGGGCGATGCGCGACGCGCGGGGCCCGGTCAACGGCGCCAGGGCGCCGGTCGGGTGCTGGCCTGGCCGCGCGGGAGGAAGGGAAAGGAAGGAGAGGAGAAGAAGAAGAGAAGGGAAAAGAAAAAGAGGGAAGGAAAAAGAAAAGGAAAAGGAAAAAGGAAGGGAAGAAAGAGAAGAAAAGGGAAGGAAAAATAGGGAAAGATTTTGGAGAATCCGGAAAATTGTTAGGGAAAATTGGGAAGGGTTTTGCGGGGTTTTTCCCGGTTTTTCGGGCGTCGGCGCATTTTCCGGGACGGCGGTGATGGCGAGGCGGACCGGTCGCCGGGACCGCGGCGTGTGCGGGATTCCGGCCGGTGGCCGACCGCGGCGTTGGGAAGGCGTGCAAGGGTGCGGTCGAGGTGCGGTGCCGGCGGGATTCGCGGCACGCGCGCCGGGGAGAGAGAGAGAAAACAGTGGCTAGGGTTTGAATGGTAATTGAGCTCGGCGGGTCGGTTTTTGAAATTACGCATGATTTAGTAGGTGATTTATTTAGAGCTAAAAACGCGGGCGTTACACTATCCTGACTAATTTCTAGAAATAAAGGTTCTCAACTTAATTCACATCCACTGAATATACAGAAAAATTATACATTTCACTCTGCACTATCCAAGAATAGCATCAATACCATCATTGCATAATTCCCTATCACTCTAGTACACAACAAGATACCGTCTTGCAATTACCCATCAGCATTCAATTCATCACAAGTTCTACTGATTAAGGTAGTAATAAACAAATTGCCATTGTTCTGAAACCAAAAGTTCAGCCAAATATGGCACAAAACAAATGCAATGCTGATATGCAGTAATTGCAGTGAGCTGAAAATATTCATAAACAAGATATCATTTCCATAAGGCATACAACAGAATAATAAATATTTATGTGATTTGCTTTAATGTAAAAAATAATAAATAAATCCTAATGGATGCTTAATCCCCTTCCCATGCAGAATTTCTTCATCACTCAGTCTGTGCAAAATCTGAGCCCAGTATAATCCATGAAAACTCACAGAAAACTGAGTTTACATATACTTTCACCGTTTATCTTTATGAAAAAATTTATTATAAGGTGTGATAGAACTTTACACGGTCTCCCAAATTATACTTTGCCACTAATTTATCATACACTGGAAGTTTCGGGCTTAGCCGCAGCCTCCAGTGCTTAAGTCTAAGCTGTAAGCAACTTTACCACTATGCGTGTTTAAACAAAAGACAGAATCAGACTAAGTAAATGGATGCTTTTGGTAATGCTCGTTCCAGTGTTCTAGCTAGAACAGCTCATTCTGTGATTGCTAGTGCAGTTGATAATGCAAAAGCATCTGTGACTTCAGTACACTTTAGCCTGGGTGAATGAAATATGTTGGCTAAAAATAAGCTCCAGAGAGTTGCACAATTTAGTTAACAAAATCTTTAGCATGTAAAACATAACTACTGATGCAATTGTTATATGGTTGATTACCCAAAGACAGTAGCTGGTTTTCAAGAATATTCAAGTCATGTCCCACAATGTAATTTCATTGTATAGTAGAAACAGATTGGCAGTCAGCCAAATGTCCCAAACTGTAATTTCATTAGGATCTCTTCTCCTTTTTGGAAGCTACAATGTGAATTCCTACCTCCATTTTATTTCATTAAACAATTCTTGTCAGCTTTTACGAACTCAAAATGCTAACTCTTCATTCTTTTTCTTTTTTCTATTCAGTTATTCCTTCTTCTTTTCATTTTATAAGAGGGTCCAATGCAAAGCATCTCTTTCTGAATACGTGCTCTAGGTACTAGAGGTAGGTAGGCAGCTTTGCTTTGGTTTACACTTTACACCATGATATAAAAGCCATCTGAGTGCACAATGGAACCAAAATGCAATGCAAGCAGCTAAAGTCTGTGTCTGACTTGATCCAGGAGCATGGTAACAGTCGTAGGCTTGGGAACCATAGAGAAGCTTGAGTGCTTGTTCACCTAGTTACCAGGGGCATGTTGTGTGAGTGCTCCTGCTTGGTAACTACTGATGCAATAGTTATACGGTTGATTAACCAAACACAATAAAACTGGTTTTCCAAGATTCACAGTGCGAAGCGAACCGGGGGGGGGGGGGGCGAAGCCGACAAGATCTCGCGCTGAACAGCACACAAGCCATAAACGCCTCCCCCTTCTTCCTCTGATGGAGCTCCTCCGGCCGTTTCAAACCCCCCTCCTCCGTGAAGGGAAACGGGGTGGCTACGCTAGCGCAAAACAAAATTTTCCCCGCAAAACAGGAACTGCTGCTGTCAGAGATCACGGGATTACCACTAGACGCGCAGATGCAGCGGAACCGTCTCGATGTAGACGAACGTGTCGAGGGTAGCGAGCGTGCAGGTGCTCACGTCCTTCTTGACTTGCACGTGCGGCTCGTCCGATCCAAGTGCTCCAGATGTAGCACCTCCAAGGTATCCACACGTACGGAGAAAGAAGCGACGCACGCCGGACTGCTAGGTCCGCGAGTGCGACGAGGAGGGAGCGTTGGCAGCGCGGCTGCTACTTGAGAAAGTTGTGTCTTTTTAGGAGGGGTGTGGTCCATATTTATTGGGAGGAAAACCCCCCACACCATCATCCATTAGCAATACGGGACTAATAGATGGTGTACCCCTTCCAATACTAATGGGCTTTACAACATTTGTGGCACATTAGGACTTTTACACCATAATGGATCAAATCCATGTGAGCCCACTAGTGGATCAAATCTAGTTGACTCTAGGGCATATTTCCAATAGTCTCCCACTTGCACTAGAGTCAACTATGCAAGTATATTCATCCTCATTCGGCTTCCAACCCCTTAAGTGTGTGACCCTATAGGTTCACATACACATAGACTTGACCCGAGTACATTACTCGATCAATAGTTGATAGCGGCCTCTAGCAAAACGTGTCAACTCATATGCATACGTAAAGATCTTATCAGACAAACCATCACAACAATTCATACATGCTATTCCCTTTGCCTCACGATATTTGGTCTAGCTCCAAGCTGACCTCTATTTCTCGACACTGTGATTCGGATCATCAAAAGGGGGTTAACCCTTAACCCGAAGACGGCCATGCATTTCTTGATCCGATCACTCGAGGGGCCCGCAGATATCTCTCTCAAGTAGAGGGGCAAATTCTATCTTGATTGACCATGCCTCACGGCATGCTTCCCGACAAACCCGAAAGTCATCTTTATGACTACCCGATTCTGGAGTAGCGGTTGATGGCCCCTAAGTAGGTCAATTCACATCTTGAGTACATGCGACAATCTCAAGTCTAAGGACATAGCGTATACGTTGTGTAAACGAGAGAACAAGGTCTCAAATTGGGTCGGTCCGGCCCCATGTCATACATGTGCCCACATTATTAGTTATACATCTCCATGTTCATGACTTGTGAAACATAGTCATCAACTAATTCATGTGCTAGTCATTAACTCATACTAGGGACAACTTTTGAATAACCATACAAGTAAAAGAGTTTCACAAACAATTCACATAATTGCCAATCAAATACAAGTCGCCTTTCATGGATATTCAATAAAAGAACCAAGTGACATGGATATAATGAAATATAATCATCTCTATAATTCCTTATAGGACATATTTCTAACATTCTTCCACTTGCACTTGAGCTAATCTAGAATATATCTAATACCCATAGCTCTCATGTGCGCCTCATGCTTAGGGTCGTGGAAGGGGTTTTGTCAAAGGATCTGCAACATTCAAATCCGTGTGCACTTTGCATATCTTGATATCACCTCGTCTAACGATCTCTCGTATCAGATGAAATTTCCGCAGTACATGTTTATTCTTTTGGTGGTTCCTTGGCTCCTTTGCTTGCGCAATAGCCCCATTGTTGTCACAACAAAGATCCAACGGGCTAGAGACACTCGGAAACACACCAAGTTCAGAAAGGAACTTCCTTATCCAAACACCCTCCTTTGCAGCTTCCGAAGCCGCGATGTACTCGGCTTCGTTGTAGAATCGCCCACTCGTCTCCTCGCTTGGAACTCTTCCAGCTCACGGCTCCACCATTTATCGTAAATACGTATCCCGATTGCGACTTTGAATCGTCTTGGTCGGTTTGGAAACTAGCATCGGTGTAACCCGTTACAACGAGCTCCTCCTCACCTCCATAGACTAGGAACATGCCTTTAGTCCTTCTTAAGTACTTAAAAACATTTTTAACCGCTGTCCAGTGACCCTCACCTGGATCAGATTGGTATTTGCTTGTAACACTGTGTGCATACGAAATATCTGGACGTGTACATATCATTGCATACATAATAGATCCGATGGCCGAAGCATACGGTATTCTACTCATGCGTTCCCGCTCATCAGTTGTCGAAGGACACTGAGTCTTGCTAAGATGTATGCCATGTGACATAGGCAAGAACCCTTTCTTTGCCTCTTCCATGTTGAACCTTTTCAACACTTTATGAATGTAAGTGTCTTGGCTTAATCCTATAAGCCTTTTTGATCTATCTCTATAGATTTTGATGCCCAAAATGTATGCCGCCTCACCTAAGTCCTTCATTGAAAAACTATTTTTTAATGAGGTCTTAGCGGCCTCAAGCATAGGAATGTCATTTCCAATCGGTAATATGTCATCCACATATAAGATTAGAAATACTACGAGCTCCCACTTGCCTTCTTGTAAACACAAGGCTCTTCTTCACTCGAATGAAGCCAAACCCTTTTACCACCTCATCAAAGCGAAGGTTCCAACTCCGAGATGCTTGCTTCAATCCATAAATGGATTTTTGAAGTTTGCACACCTTCCCGGCATTGGTTGGATCAACAAATCCCTCGGGTTGTGTCATATACACATCCTCGCTCGATTTCCATTTAGGAAAGTCGTTTTGACATCCATCTCGCCATATCTCATAATCGAAATATGCGGCTATAGCTAGAATGATCCGAATAGATTTAAGCATCGCTACGGGTGAGAATGTCTCGTCGTAGTCAACTCCTTGAACTTGTCGAAAACCTTTTGCAACAAGTCGAGCTTTATGGATGTGAACATTTCCATCCATGTCCCTCTTCTTCTTATAGATCCATTTGCACTCTATGGGTTTAACACCATCTCGGCGGGTCAACCAAGTTCCAAACTTGATTGTTATCCATGGAATCTATTTCGGATCTCATGGCACTTTGCCATTTCTCGGAATCTGGGTCCATCATTGCTTCCGCATATGTCATAGGTTCATCATTGTCTAACAACAATATGTCGCGCTCTCCCGTGATCATGAGATTGAGCTTATCAGTTGCGCGACGTGCCCTTTCAGACCTTCGTGGTTGTGGTGGTGCTTCTCTTGCCACGGGCATCTCAACTTGTTCAGCTACATTAGCATCAATTGTGAAATCTTGCCCAACCGGCTCATCTTGAACTTCTTCAAGATACACCTTCTGTCTACATTTTTCTCTTTTAAGAAACTCTTTCTCTAAGAAAACGTCGTTCCGAGCGACAAACACTTTGCCTTCTGACCGGTTGTAGAAATAATATCCCAAGGTTTCCTTTGGATATCCCACGAATATGCACTTGTCCGATTTAGGTGTTAATTTATCTGATTGAAGTTTTTTCACATAAACCTCACAACCCCAAATTTTCAGAAAAGACAAACTGGGAGTCTTACCAGTCCACATCTCATATGGTGTCTTAACTACGGACTTAGAAGGTACCCTATTTAAAGTGAAAGCTGCGGTTTCTAGAGCATAACCCCAAAATGACAATGGTAGGTCCGATCGGCTCATCATTGATCGGACCATGTCCAACAAGGTTCGATTACGTCGCTCGGATACACCATTTCTTTGAGGTGTTCCGGGTGGCGTAAGTTGTGGAACAATTCCGCAACTCTTTAGATGATCGCTAAACTCATGGCTCAAATACTCACCTCCACGATCGAACGCAAGGTCTTGATTTTCTTGCCACGTTGATTTTCTACTTAACTCGAAATTCTTTGAACTTTTCAAAAGTTTCGGACTTGTGCTTCATTAAATAGACATAACCATATCTACTTAAATCATCGGTGAACGTTATGAAGTATTGGTATCCACCTCTAGGCGTCGTACTCATTGGTCCGCACACATCCGTATGTATGAGTTCCGGTAAGTTCGAGGCTCTCTCGGGAAAACCCGAGAAAGGCATCTTGGTCATCTTGCCTAGCAAACAAGCTTCACATGTCTCGTAGGATTCAAAATCAAACGAAGTTAAAAGTCCATCGTTATGGAGCTTCTTCATGCGCTTTTCACTGATGTGACCCAAATGACAATGCCATATGTAGGTAGGACTTAAATCATTACGTCGAGACCTTTTAGCACTTATGTTACAGATAGGTGAATCATCAAGATTTAAAACAAATAAGCCATTCACAATGGATGCACAAGCCACAAACATATTATCCTTAGAGATCACACAACCATTGTTTTCACTCGCAAATGAATAACCATCCTTCATCAAACATGAAGGGGATAAAATGTTTCGACTCAAACTAGGAACAAAATAACAATTATTCAAATCCATAATAAATCTTGACGGGAGGTGGAGTTGCATCGTTCCGACGGTCAACGCAGCAACTCTTGCATTATTGCCCACGCGGAAATCAACTTCTCCTTTTCCAACGCTTCTACTTCTTATCATTCCCTGTGTCGAATTGCAAATGTGAGCAACCGATCTGGTATCAAATACCCAAGAATTAATGACAGTATTAGCGAGGAAAACATGATCTGTAACATAAACATGAAGTGTACCTAAAGTGGAAGTACCCTTGCTTCCCTTGTTCTTCAAAGAAGCTAGGTACAACTTGCAGTTTCTTTTCCAATGACCAATTTCCTTACAATGAAAACATTCAGCATTGGCAGCTGGACTAGCCTTGGGCGTCTGGTTTGGCATGGGGATCTTATCCTTGGCCTTGCCTTTCTTCTTCCAAGACTTGCCCTTCCTTTTAAAGGTCGGCTTGTTTTGGATCGCCATCACATGATTTCGCCGCGTGCCTTTCTTGATGTCACTCTCTGCTGTCTTTAGCATACCACACAGTTCATTCAAGCCCTTCTCCGCCCCATGCATATGGTAGTTCGAGATGAAGTTCCCATAGCTAGGCGGAAGAGATGTGAGAATGAAATCAGTGGACAACTCCTTGCCCAGTGGGAAGCCTAGCTTCTCCAACCTTTGAACGTAACCAACCATTTTGATTACATGTGGTCCTACTGGCGCGCCTTATGCAATTTGCACTCCACAAAGGCTTTAGAGACATTGAACCTTTCAGTCCTAGCCTGTGTGGCGAACATATCATTGAGTGCCACGACCATATCGTGCACATGGACTGACTCAAACTGCATTTGCAAGTCCGGTTCCATACACGCAAGCATAAGGCAACCCACTTCAAGATCGACATCCCATGCCTTCTTGTAAGCGTTCTTTACAGCGAGTGTTGCATTTTCATCAGGCTCATCGGGTAAAGGGGTGTCTAGAACCTCTTCCTTTTTCTCGGCCTTGAGAATAATTCTAAGGTTACGGATCCAATCCGTATAGTTCGTTCCATTCAACTTGTCCTTCTCAAGGATCGTACGCAAAGAAAATTCCTTACTAGGTGCCATCTACAACAAAATAATAAATGCAAAATACTAAGACAAAATATCCATGACCGAGTAAAATAAAAGAATTTACTCCCACTAAAATCAATATCCCCACATTGATACTTAGTGATTCGGAATCCACAACTAACAAGTCTACTAGTGAGCTTTTGCGTCACCGCTAGTAAACAAGGTAGATCGGTAAGCAACTCTTTGCTAATCATATCACATATGACTCCCGTTGTTGGGTGACATCTCTATGTCTAGGCTCCCAACCTTTATGCCCCAAAGTCCTTAACCGTTAAGATGACTTTGATAAGCAAACCAACACTTATGCGTGTAAGTATCCGATACAAACCCGTCTAGTCAAGGAAAACTAGTGGCACCCTAATTTCATAGACCCACCACTAATTGTACGAGACGTGGGACGGTGGCAAGTGTTGGGAGGGCATGTTAACTTAAAATTCCAAAGGGATCGTTCTACTCGTAACATCACACGCAAGAAAATAACATTGTCGCATGTAAAACTATAACGGTAAGAACGACATTCACACAGTTGTAACACGGTATGGCCTATTGTCGCATGGTGATCTCCATCTCCATTGACCTGTACATCATGTTGATCTCCATCTCCATGATCTGTGTGTGCCATCCTCCATGTGATGAGTCCTCCAAGAACTATCTAACGCGTGCTAGTAATGAAAGTTACACAATCGCGTATTAGATCATCACAAATTGGTACGCAGACCATTACATTAATTTTGACAATACACATGGCTCCAGCCGTATTGCCGTGCACGTGACACGCAGGTCACGAATAAATTACACACATGCATCACATACACATATAGGCCATACCGATCACAAAACCTGCAAAAAAGATTATCGCAATTCCGACGTCCAAACTTAAAACGCCCGAAAACCCATCTTGCAAGCCGAATTTCGCAAAACTAATTTCGCCGCGACCAGCAAAGCTGGTTAACTACATGTGTAAAATTTTCTGTAGATCAATTTTCATATAGAAAACTTCTTCATCCGAGTTAACCACGAAAAGTTATGGCTGTTTTACCGAACAACATGTTTTCTGGTTTTTCCCGGGCCGGTAGAGATCCAATCTGCCACCGCCACGCATCCCATGCGCCTGGCACTTGACCTAACTTCGATTCGACCAATCCAATTGATCTCCTTCTCGTTGTGACTGGGTTTACGTGTATCACTTAACTCCGATGGCGGAATTCCGACCGGTAGGAGTAATTCGTTACACGACCATCACGTCAAGAACACGAAGCCGATCAAAACTTTGATCTACATCCGCATATCTCCATATGCACACATCCCGAATCTAAAACTTAGCAGCTACGGCTCTGGTACCACTGAAGGGAAACGGGGTGGCTACGCTAGCGCAAAACAAAATTTTCCCCGCAAAACGAGAACTGCCGCCGTCGAGATCACGGGATTACCACTAGACGCGCAGATGCAGCGGAACCGTCTCGATGTAGACGAACGCGTCGAGGGTAGCAGGAAGTGCAGTTGCTCACGTCCTTCTTGACTTGCACGTGCGGCTCGTCCGATCCAAGTGCTCCAGATGTAGCACCTCCAAGGTATCCACACGTACGGAGAAAGAAGCGACGCACGCCGGACTGCTAGGTTCGCGAGTGCGACGAGGAGGGAGCGTTGGCGGCGCGCGGCTGCTACTTGAGAAAGTTGTGTCTTTTTAGGAGGGGTGTGGTCCATATTTATTGGGAGGAAAACCCCCCACACCATCATCCATTAGCAATACGGGACTAATAGATGGTGTACCCCTTCCAATACTAATGGGCTTTACAACATTTGTGGCCCATTAGGACTTTTACACCATAATGGATCAAATCCATCTGAGCCTACTAGTGGATCAAATCCAGTTGACTCTAGGGCATATTTCCAACACTCCGGCCCCCGCCCGACGCCACGCGGCCCCGTCCCCGCACCCCGGCCTCCCCACCCCGCGCCGACACGCGACGGCCGCCGCGGTTCTGATTTTCTGACCGTTGCTACTCAGTGCGTTGCCGGCCCGGATTCCTTTGGCCCCTGATGCGTGGGCGGGCGGGCAGCCGGGCGCGGATGTGAGGGGAGGCCTGGCGGTGGGGGGAAGGAATGCAGAGGTCGAAGAAAGCCCTTCTGCGGAGGACGGCGGCGGCGCATGAGCAGAGCGCGGGGGCGGCAGAATCGATCCAGCTACGCGCGCAATCGATCGCTCAGACACACATGAAAAAAAGGGGGGAGACGACGTCATGATGAGAGCGAAGACGACGAACACGAACCTGCTGCCATGGCGCGCGCCGCGTGGCTCCTGGTTTCGGCTCGATTCGGGCGGGCGGGCGGGCGGCCTTGATTCCCCCTCCCCCACTTGGATTGCTCCAGGGGGCAACTAATCCTGGCTCCGTCTGCGTCCTCGGGGGGTTCCGGCGAGCGGTGGCCGCGCTGGATTCGGAGTGAGGAGGAGGAGGCGCGGGGAGCTTAGAGAAGGGCGACAGGGGAGGAGAGACTACGGGAGGAGGGGGATGGGGTTAGGGTTAGGGTTGGATGCAGCTTATATACCAAGGAAACACGATGAGAACCATTGGATTGACGATCGATGGCTGCGAATCGTTGGGCTATTTGGGCCGACATGGGCTTCTCTGTTTATTGTTTTTCTTTTTCTTTTTTTCCTTTTAATTGCACCATTGTGAAGTAACACTAAAAAATAATTATGTTATATGTAAAAATATATTTTTTATATATAGCAGTATGAATACAAGTTTTCATCTAGGAGTTTCAAGAATTTTCGAGTGGATTTGCTATTTTCTATCATTTAAATGAATTTCTACGTGTTTACCGAAAGTAATTCAAAATTGACCTATATGTGCATCTAATAATTTTAAAAAATTCAAAAAAATTATATTTAGGCGCCTATGGTCCATTCTAGGAAACATCTAGGAGATTGACGAAAAATTCAATTGGATTGTAGGAAATTTCAAACTTCTACTAGTCACCTTGTTATAAAATAATGATAATAATAAATAAAACTTATAAAAAATTATGTAAATTGGCATAGGATCATTTTATCAATGCACAAGCTTGACAAAAAATGTTTCATAAGATTTTGTGAAAATTGGAGTATACATTGTTCATAAACTAGCTAGATCATCACATTGTTTCATACAACTCAACTTAAACATCAAAGTTTGTACACACTCAAATACTTTCTAACTCATGGGCACCTCAAATTTGGATGCAACCTTGTGTTGACCATAACATTAGAGAATATTAAATTATATTAGCAATTATTATTAAAAAACATGTTTTTTATATTCTCTTTTTAGTTGGAAAATATATGTTGTATGAAAAGCAATCAAGAAATAGTAATTAAGATCCAAACAAATGGCACTGAGTAAAACATCTCGATTTTAGAAAAAATCAGGAAAAAGAATAAACCGATTTGGAGTTCGTATGAGGGAGAAAGACTAGTTACAATTTTTAATCCGAGGAAAAAAAGAGAAATCGGTCCTTCTTCATGAACACGTGACGAACTAAAATGAACTGATCGATTTTTCTTTTTTTCCTCGGGTTAAAACTTGTAACTAGTCGTTCTCCCTCATACGAACTCAAAATGAGGTGATTCTTCTTCCCAAAAATTTTTAAAATCATGATTTATCAAGTTATGGTGTTGGATTCAATCATTTCTCCATGCAACAAAACATGAGCAATTCAAATTTTTCCAAGTATGACTCGGTCAAAACTCAGTCAAACGAAACACGAAAAGAACTCGGATGAAAATCTTTTGAACACAAAAGTTTCATAACTTGTCGAGACTAACAAACTTTGTGTAGGTCAAATTTCCATTTGAGGAAGTGGTGATATTATGTAGTTCAAATATAACAAGCCACTCACATAGTTTAAGGAACTATGTGAGTGACTTGTTCATGTCTTAATCTATCTCTAGGAATTTTCCTGGAATTTTCGTTGATTTTTCGAGTATTTTTCGTGCTCTAAAAACATTTTCTGGTGATTACTAGAATTGTTTTCGCATTGAAAAATAAATTCAAAAAAAACCTATCCTACTGGAACGGGCCGAGCCCGAAGGCCTGACCCGCTCCGGCCCGCTCGGCCCGCCCGCCAACCCCATCGGGGCCTGGCCGCATGCAGCAGATTCGTCTCACTCCTCACTCGTCAATTGTGACAAAATTCAACAATTCGTCACTGTTAAATTAACTACTATGACAAAATTTGTATATCGTCATAGAAAGAATAATCTTCTATGACCAAATATTTTTCTCGTCACTGCAAAGAAAACTTCTATGACCAAACAGGAAATCGTCACTAGGTAATGGTCATAGATGATAGCATTTGTACTAGTGTTCTTTGGTGTCTTGGTCTTCCCACAAACAGTCGAGTGTTGCTCAGTCCACTACCGAGGCAGAGTACGTTGCCGCAGCTAGTTGTTGCTCTCAGCTCCTTTGGATCACATGCACCATGAGTGACTTTGTTGAGGAGTATACCCATGTTCCACTTCAATGTGACAGCACCAGTGCCATAAGTGTTGCAAAGAACCTAGTGCTCCATTTCAAAACCAAGCACATAGAAGTGAGATACAATTTTCTGAGAGACAACATAGAGAAAGGGAAGATAACTTTGATCCATGTACCCACACATGACCAACTAGCCGATATTTTCAGCAAACCCATAGATCAAGCAACTTTCACTCGTTTCCGGTGAGAGCTTGGTGTGTGTTTTATTTCCTGAGTTGGATGTGTGGGAGCTCCTTTGTAGCATATGTATAGCTTTCCTTTGTGCACTTCTTGCATTTGGCATGGCATATGTAACATGATGTATAGGCATCCTTGTATCTTAGATTGCATGCATTTTGTATCATATGCATTTGTTAGGAAAAGCTTCTCCTATATACATTGTTCACCATGGAATGATATTTATATCTTTGTGAGCTTGTTTGGTATGATATGATTAGTTTGGCTTAGCTCTTGATAACCTTGATTTATATCCATGATTGATGGCTATGTTTTTGAAAAATGTCACATGTATGCTCTCTTGTGAGTAAATGCCTTCATATGATCTTGACATGTTTTAATGCCTTGGCTATGCTTCATTTGTGGTTGGATAGCTTATTTTGATCATATGGGGCCAAAGGTTCATTTGCCTTCATGAATGTTTAGCCCTCTTGCTTTATCTTGTGGAGGGGCTTCAGTTCCTTTTTGTGGCAAATACATTTCATGTACCAAATATGAATCCGAAAATGAAATGTAAATTGCTTGGAAAACATGCTCCTATGTCATATGTGCTAAAAATAATTTGCTTTGGGTGCTAAACCGCTGCATGATGCCTACCAATGAGAAGTCTCATATATAGAAGTAGGCAAATGGCTCTGTGGCTTTGACATGATATGAGGTGCTTGTGGGTGTTTGTGATGGTCTTATGATTAGAATGGTTGTCCCAGCATGTAGTTTGTGTGGCTTTGCTATTTTGACATGTTTTACTCATGTTTAGGACTTTGCTCATGAGAGGGTAAATTTTCGCAAAATTGCTCAATTCTATCTTAGCTTCGTCCAATGGTTGTGAAACTTGGTGATCTTGTAGTTGATGTCATTATGAAGCTATAGAGTATCTAACTTGCTCATTTGGACATGTGTAGCATCCTATGTTGAATTTTGTCTATTTGAGAAGCTCTAGGTTGCATTTTTCTAATTTTTTCCTTGATTCATGCATTGTCAACAAGGGGGAGAAGTTTGAGCATATTGTGGGCTACTGAATGCATTTGGAAGGTTTTCATGTGGTTTCAAGCCATTTCTGGGCTCTGTGTGTCACCGGTCTGACCGGTCGTGGTCACCGGTCTGACTGGTCAGAGGGCTGGTCCTATTCACATGTTGAGCGCCGGTCTGACCGGTGGTGGTGACCGGTCGGACCGGTCAGAGCTGAGCTGATGCATCTCCTCTGTTTTCACCAAGTGGTTTGCATGCATTCGTCCAGGAGTTTTTCATTGGTTCAGGGGAAGCTTGCATGTGTGTAGGGGGAGCTCTTTGTGGTTTTCGAGCTTTGGTTTGGTGGTTTGTGCTCTTTGCTTGAGCATAGTTTTGTCTCGAATGTGTCGAGCCGTTACCCTTGCCTATGGGGTCCGAGACTTGTTTTCTTCAAGTGATCTTGCTCTTTGCTTTTCTTTGGCTTTCGATCGCTTGTTGGAGTTTCTTTTTATTCATTTCTTTTCTTTTCTTTTTCTATCAGGTTACTATATTTGTGTGTTGTCAATGCGCTCATCAATGGGGAGATTAAGGACCATGTGTGGTTCGAGGACCGGTGGATGGTCGCTTCCTAGTGTGATGAGTGATTGACAACGTTGTGTGGACTAATTCTTGGCTAAGTATTGCAGGTGCAGGTTGTCGCTCGACTGGTGTTGGTGCAGGTGAAGAACAAGCACGAAAAGTCATTGCCGGTGAGGCCTCCAGGTGTGGAGAAGACAACTAGGCTTCGTTCGAGGGACCCGGTGGCCAGCGGAGTCAAGTGCGGGCCGCATGGTGGCAAGAACAGCAAGATGAAGTCATGGACGGTTTCTTGGTTGAGCCTAAAAACCAAGGTCGAGCCGGGACTACGTGGGAGCCAAGTCATGAGTGGCAATTGGCAGAGGCTACACCGATTTCGCGGGGTTTCCACTGGTTCACTAGAAAACCACTGGGTTCCTTGGTTGATCCACAAAGCCAAGACCGAAGAACCAAAGACAGAGGTGTAGCAGCATCGGACCGGTCTGACCGTTGGGTCTGACCAATCTGACTGGTGGGTACCAGTATGACCAGTGAGGAGCAACGGTCTGACCGGTGTGTGACGACGCAGTCCGGAGACATCGAAGCTTAGGACACGTGTCGGGATCGCAAGGCTTGCATCGAGGCTAAGCAAGTTTGCAGTCGCTAGGCATCCGTCCGATGGAGCGATGACAGACTTCCAAATTCGCCCTCGAGGGGCATGTATCTCTAGTTAGCTAGTAAGGGTATTTTAGACTTTTGGTTGCCTCCATGTAACCCAAGAGGTGAGAGGATGGCAGCCAACTCTTGGAACCCTAGCTCATTTGGTTTTTCTATTTTTCCCTTCCTATTTTTCTAGGATTTCTATAGGACTAGCTTGAGAGCTTCATGGTGAGATCTTGTGAGAGGGTAGGATGATCGGGCGGAAGCTAGACCTTCTATGAACCTTCATGGTATGTATATATGATTCAGCGTGGTTCCTCAATGCTTGTTTGAGTTCTTCCCGGTTTTCCTTTTTTGTTGACTTTCGGAGCCTTTTCTTGGCGATTTTCGTGGAGAGATTTTGAGGTTGTTTTCTTGAGGATTTGTTGGAGTATGTATGCATCAACCCTTTGTGGTTCTTTTCTCTTTGATTCCCCTCCCAAATTTGTGAGAGAAGGGACTCAATTTTGGGGTTTTCGTTGTCCTAGGGTTTTTTGTGTTCTTGGCAGAAAAATCCTTCGGTTACTCTTGATTCAATGAGTTTTGGTGGACCATAACTTGGCTATGGAGTGCCCATGAGGTGTTCCTACTATCCCCGATGTCTTGTTCGAATCCGTGGAGAAAATCGGGAGATCGGGAGTTGGATTGGAGTAGTGGACCCACAGGTTCTGTTTATCCCGAGCTGCCTAGGTTACACCGGTCTGACCGGTGCTCTTGACCGGTCTGACCGGTGTGAGCCCTTTGTGGGATTTGTCTCGGGTGAGTTGCTTAATCCGTGTGTCTTTGGGTTGTGTTGGTGCTGATCAGTTCTTGGCAGGTTTGGAGGTGTTTTCGGTGGCTTTGTGTAGGGTTCTTCTTCCGTGCAGATTGTGTTTTGGTGGTGTTTTTGTTCCAGGTCCTAGAGAAGTCACTAAGGCTCTCTGGAACATTTGTTGTGCGGTTGCTGTAGCCACCGGCCTGACCGGCTCTGTCCACCATTCTAACCGGTGTCACCGGTCTGACCAGCGCAGGCCATCGGTCTGACCGGTGTAGCACAGGCAGCAAGCCGTGCAAGTTTCCGCTGTACGTCTTTGTGTGTTTTGGCTTGGAAGGTTTTTTGTTGGCTCCTAGGATCAGTAGCACTTCAGTGGCTATGTGTTCTTGACAAACTTGGGTAGTTGAGTCGGAGACATGTGTTGGAAGCTGTGTTCTTCTTGTTGGAGCCTCTATCTCTTTCGAGAAGAATTTTTATCGGCTCCCATTCACCCCCCCCTCTCTGGTTCGCCATATCGGTCCTTCAATTAGTCTCCTCAATTATTTGTGCCTCCGCTAGTTGTTTGCACTTCTTCAATTGTGAGACATGAAACACATCATGCACTGCTCACAGTCGGTCCGGAAGTTGAATACGATAGGCGACCGTACCGAAATTCTCGGTGACCTCATAAGGGCCAATATAGCGTGGAGCAAATTTCCTTTTCACCCCAAAGCGTTGCACGCCTTTGGTTGGAGATACCTTTAGGTAGACATAGTTACCAACTTCAAATTCTTGGGGAGCTTTAGACTTGTCGTGGTAACTCTTTTGCCTCATATGAGCTGCTCTCAAATTTTCTCTAATCACTCCTACCTTCTCTTCAGCTTCTTGTACTAGCTTCAGACCAAACAAGGTCCGCTCACCCGCTTGTGACCAATTTAGAGGGGTCCGACACCTTCATCCATACAGGGCTTCGAACGGAGCCATCTTCAAGCTAGCTTGATAACTATTGTTATAAGCAAACTCTACTAAAGCTAAGTATTTGTCCCAAGTCTTGTCAAAGTGAATGACGCCAGCTCTCAACATGTCTTCCACTATTTGATTTACTCTCTCCGTCTGACCATCGTTCTGTGGGTGATAGATGGAGCTATGGATTATCTTGCTACCCAAAGATTCATGAACTTGTGCCCCAAAACGAGCAACAAACTGAGTGCCTCTATCTGACAAGATAGTTTTTGGAACGCCGTTCAAACGTACTTTGAGATCAACATAGATTTCCACATAGCGCTCGGCTGAATAGGTAGTGTGGACAGTTATGAAATGAGTGGTCTTGGTAAGCCCGTCCACTATTACCCAAATAGAATCAGGCTTCCTGGGAGTGAGAGGTAACCCGACGATGAAATCCATGCTTATGTCGTCCCACTTCCATGCAGGAATAGACAAAGGTTGCATTTGACCTATGGTCTTTAGGTGACTAGCTTTGATCCGTTGACATGTATCACAGCCGGACACATACTCGGCTATCTCACCCTTCATGTTTGACCACCAAAAATTTTCCCTAAGGTCTCGGTACATCTTGGTGCTACCGGGATGAATGGTGACTTTAGAGAGATGAGCCTCATCTAAAATTTCCTTCTTTAAGTCTGGATCCTGGGGAATGACTAACCTTTGACCAAACCATACAACTCCCTTGTCATCCCTCCGGAAACAATTAAATTTGGGATCTCCCTCAGATAACTTCTGTATGATTTTCTGAACCTCTTCATCAATAAGTTGAGCCATAGCAGTTCTTTCGTGGAGAGGGGATTCGATCGAGACGTCATAAAGATTTCCATGCTCGACCAACTCCAAGTTAAGCTTCCTCATTTATTCACATAAAGCCTCATTATACGGCTCCAGCGTCACGTAGTTGCAATGCTTGAGACTAAGCGCATCCGCAACTACGTTGGCTTTGCCGGGATGATAATGGACTTCCAAATCATAATCCTTTATCAATTACAACCATCTTCTTTGCCTCATATTTAGATCTGATTGAGTGAATATATATTTAAGACTCTTGTGATCGGTGAAGATATTGCAGTGATTTCCCATCAAATAATGCCGCCAAATTTTTAAGGCATGAACAACCGCTGCTAGCTCAAGATCATGAGTAGGATAATTCTTCTCATGAGGTCGAAGTGCCTATGAGGCATAGGCAATAACCCGGTTCTCTTGCATAAACATGCAACCAAGGCCAGTGCCCGAAGCATCACAAAACACCTCAAACGGTTTTGACATATTGGGCTGTGTTAACACGGGGGCTGAGGTTAAATATTCCCTCAAAGTATGGAAGGCTTTATCACAATCTTTACTCCATACAAACTTAACACCTTTCGTGAACAGTTCAGTCATGGGTTTAGCTATTCTGGAAAAGTCCGGAATAAATCGACAATAATAGCCCGCTAGACCCAGAAAACTGCAGATTTGGTGCACCGACTTTGGTGGCTTCCAATCCATGACCTCCTGCACTTTGCTAGGATCCATGGAGATACCATCCTTGGAAATAGTGTGACCCAAGAATTTCACATTGTCCAATCAGAATTCACACTTGGAGAATTTGGCATAGTGTTTATGATCCCTCAAGCACTGCAAAACAATATGAAGATGTTTTGCATGCTTGGCTTCGTTCTTGGAATAAATAAGGATATCATCAATGAATACCACTACGAACTTGTCCAATTCATTCATGAAGACTGAGTTCATAAGGTACATGAAATAGGCAGGTGCATTTGTGAGACCAAAAGACATCACCAGAAATTCATAAAGACCATATCTGGTAGAGAAGGTCGTCTTCGGGATGTCACTTGATCGAATCTTAATTTGATGACAGCCTGATCGAAGATCGATCTTGGAAAAGACTTGGGCACCAGCCAATTTGTCAAAGAGGACATCAATGCAGGGCAGAGGATATTTATTCTTGATTGTCACCGCATTGAGTAGACGATAGTCAACACACATCCGCAAACTACCATCTTTCTTGTTCACAAAAAGAGCGGGACTCCCTCAAGGAGAATAACTTGGGAGGATATACCATTTGAGGACCATGTGTGGTTCGAGGACCGGTGGATGGTCGCTTCCTGGTGTGATGAGTGATTGACAACATTGTGTGGACTGCTTCTTGACCAAGTATTGCAGGTGCAGGTTGCGGCTTGACTGGTATTGGTGCAGGTGAAGAACAAGCGCGAAAGGTCATTGCCGGTGAGGCCTCCAGGTGTGGAGAAGACAAGTAGGCTTCGTTCGGGGACCCAGTGGCCAGTGGAGTCAAGTGCGAGCTGCATGGTGGCAAGAACGGCAAGATGAAGTCATGGACGGTTTCTAGGTGGAGCCTCAAAAATAAGGTCGAGTCGGGACTACGTGGGAGCCGAGTCATGAGTGGTGATTGGCAGAGGCTACAACGAGTTTGTAGGGTTTCTGGTTTTTCACTAGAAAACCACTGGGTTCCTTGGTTGATCCACATAGCCAAGACCTAAGAACCGAAGTTGGAGTTGCAGAAGCTCCAGACCGGTCTGACCGGTCTGACTAGTGGGTATCGATCTGACTGGTGAGGAGCACCGGTCTGACCAGTGTGCGACGACGTAGTCCGGAGACTTCGAAGCGGAGGACACACGTCGGGATCACAAGGCTTGCGTCGAGGCTAAGCGAGTTTGCGGTCGCTGGGCATCTGTCTGATGGCATTACAAAAACAATTTCCCAAAGTGCCCTTGGTGGGCGTGTATCCTATTTTAGGCATTAGGGGTAATTTAGTCTTTCGGGTTACCTCCATCTAACCCAAGAGGTGAGAGGATGGCAGCCAACTCTTGGAACCCTAGCTCATTTGGTTTTCCTATTTTCCCTAGGATTTCTATAGGACTAGCTTGAGAGCTTCACGGTGAGATCTTGTGAGAGGGTAGGATGATTGGGCAGAAGCTAGACCTTGTATGAACCTTCATGGTATGTATAGATGATTCGGCGTGGTTCCTCAAGGCTTGTTTGAGTTCTTCCCGGTTTTCCTTTCTGATGATTTTCGGAGCCTTCTCTTGGCGATTTTCTTGGAGAGATTTCGAGGCCGTTGGCGCGAACAGCCCTGGGGAGTCCCCTAAACAACTGGGAGAAACCCACCTTATCTCATAAAAAACGAACTCAAACAAACCTGAAAGCACGCACATGATAATCCCACGGGCCCACGACCCACCAGACAATCGGCCTAGCCACCCTCGGGCGGAAATCCGCTTCGCTCGAGGGGAATAGGGCCGCGCTGGTAAAGCCCCGCCTCACTCGAGGGCCGGTCGCCCCCTCGGACGAGGATCCACCTCGCTCAGCGGCTGGGCGCCCCCTCGAGTGGGGACTCGTCTCCATCGAGAGCTGAACGCCCCCTCGAGCAATGCTCCACCTCGCTCGAGGACTTCACGGGCCCGCCGCCTCTACACCCGCTCCCCCGGCAGGAGCATTTAATGCACTGACACATGCAAGAAGAGCGAGAAGGAAGACACCGACTCCGACTCAGAGGATGAGGTAAATCGTGACCCCAACTCTTTGCTTGCTGAGATCACTAGGTTGAATGGCTTGATTGACAACCATGATAGTGTGTTGAGAGATGCTAAGAAAATGAGGAGAGATCTTAGGGCTCAACTTGAGAATGCTAGTGAGAAAGTAGGAGAGTTAGAGTCTAAGTTGCTTGAATTGAAACTTGAGAATGACTCTTTGAAACTTGCTCCTACTATTTCTGATGATGTTGAATGCTCTGAGTGTGATGCATGGCTAAGCTTGTTGATGCTCGTTCTACCCTTAGCACTTTGGAAGTTTCTTTGAAATCTCCTGTTGTCAATGCATGCACTAGCTGTGATGAAGTTACTTTGCGCAATCTTGAACTTACTTCCCGTTTGGATGTCATCTATGAGGAGAATGATTATTTGAGGAAGGTGTTGGGTTGGTTGTCTGGGCAGGAACCTCAATTGAAAATCATGATTGAGGAGATCAAGAGAGCGGATGGTCGTGGTTTGGGTTTTGAGAAGTTGGGTGAGAAAGTGGGAAAAAACAGTCGGGAGAGTGTGTATGAGAAGTGTGTTGAATCTAACCCCGAGTTTGAGGTGATCGGAGACATCCAAGTCCCACTTCCAAAAGCACCCAAGAACTCTTTCACACCAAAGCCCAACCACCTTTGCAACAAGCTTGACACAACCCAAGATCCACCCAAATTCCCACCTAAAACAAATGACTTCCAGAAACCAGTGAAGTTTGTGAGTGAGAAGGGTGTGAAACCTAGAGAGAAGCCAGAGCCAAAACCAAAACCCATCCCCTTCAGGTGTGAGTATTGTGGCAAGGAGAGGCATCTAGCAGAGTTTTGCTACAAGAGGAAGAGGGATGAGAGGCTTGCTAGGGAGCAAGCAAACCAGGACAGGTATCGCCAGTCTCATTGTATTTTTGAACCTAGAGTGCTCTTCCACGGGGTGTGGGAAGTGTGAGGAGTGTTGGTAGAGTTGGACCTCAGGGTGGTAGGTTCCCACAGAGATGTGGTGGTGAGAGGTTTGATAGGAGAGATGATGGTGTGCGTGCTGGTGAGAGGTTTAGTCGGGCTCGTGGTGGTTTTGCTAGACGTCCCCCTACTCGTCCTCAATACGCGTTTAGGGGAGATGATCGCAGCTTTGGGTTCCAAAGGAACTACGGACCACGTTTTCCCCCTCGTGGTGCTCGTACTCCTTCCATGGGACATGGGAAGTTTGGTGGCAAGGGAATGATGTTTGCTAACCCCTCTTTTGAGCAGATGGCTCGACACTGGTGCAACTTTCTTTGTGCTAACCCCAGTGTCGAGTCGTTGGCTCATTCTCGTTCTTGTTTCTGACTACAGGCAGGAGGCTTGGGGAACATTTGGTTGATCGACTCCGGATGTTCCCGACACATGACCAGAGACAAGAAGTGGTTCTCCAGCCTCACCCCAGTGAAGGAAAAGATGTACATCACTTTTGGGGACAATGGACGAGGAAGGGTGATTTCTGAGGGTGTAGTGCATGTGAGTGATAAGGTAACGTTGAAGAGGGTTGCTCTTGTGAAGTCTTTGGGTTTCCATTTGCTTTCGGTTTCTCATTTGCTTGATGAAGGCTTTGAGGTGCGTTTCAAGTCTGGCGAGTCTTGTTTGCTTGATTCTCTAGGTGATCTTGTTTGTATGATCATCCCCGAGGATCAGATTTTCAGGGCTGATTTCTCTCGTTCTTTGGGTTCTGCTCGCTGTTTGATGGACGGTCCTTTTTCTGATTTGAGGAAATGGCATAGGCGGTTGGGTCACTTGAGCTTTGATTTGGTTTCTCGCTTGAGTGGTCTTGACCTTGTCTGAGGATTGCTGTGACAACCCGCCCAGGAAAATACCGTACTATCGCCTAAGACCGATCCACTTTGGTGATTAAGCCATAGTAAAGTATCATCCTGTCGTTGGTTGCCGGGTTAACGCCCGGCAAATCACTTGGACATCGAATAGAGGATCGACACATGCATTAAAACTCACGCGAAGGCGAGTCCAGAGTACAACATGAATTAAACATTTTATTACAAACCATTGTTCATGGCATGAGATAAAAGGTTCAGAGTTCGAAAATACAGCGGAAATAATTTTAAACTAGCGCAACGGTAGACACCACAGGAGGCCATCCGTGATGTCATCACTTGTCGTCACCCTTCTGATCAATCACACCTGCATCAACAGTTTTAAAGCAAGGCTGAGTATACTAATACTCAGCAAGACTTAACCGTCGGGTGATGACTACATCGCCAACCTCTAGACATGAAAGGCTTTTGGCCGGTGGAGTTTCTTTTGCTGGAACAGCTGCTAAGAGTAGATCCTTACTTTCAAAATTTTAGCACAAGTTCTAGTTGGTTACCATTTCTAAATGCGCCATCTAAGCCAATCAAGAATTGGACAAGCAATTAATTCATACAACAATATTTCTCAATGTTCCGTCATTATGGGATATCATGGCCAGTTGATTAAGCAGTCTCGGATAACGGTGAGAGGCCGACAATCGATTGATTTAAACCTTGCAAGGTAAACCCAAACACACGGTAGGCTGCCCCCGCGAGGACAACTTTCCCAGGCCGTCCCCATAAATCCTCGGGTTGGGATCGAATCTTACAGTCCCTGGTGCAGGCTATCCGGCATACCCCGCGAGATACCCGGAGTCACCATACACCACCCTTCCCGGTAGCTAGCCGGGTAGGAGATTTCTCAAGAGTAGTAATAGTAAGATCCCGTGCCACCTCATTAAGGTACTAGGCTTACCGGCCCCATAACCGGCATGTGCTTAGTACGTTCAAAAGCTTAGCCCACATGCCCACTGGACCGGAGCCCAATCCCATGCTCTTACCACGTGAGCGATCCATTTAAGGATATCTTATGATTCCTATCTAGGAACCAATTCTCGCGAGTGACGAACATCACTCGACTTCTATCGGTCCTATAGCATGGCAGCTATCGACCTAGCAGACTAGTGATGGAGCATAGGTACCTAGGGATCATGCATTTAGGGTTTCAAATCAATTCCTGAAACGTAAATGCACAATCATAGCAAACATAATTGCATAATTTTAAAAGACGGGGTTAATGATCCGGGGCTTGCCTTCGATGGCAAGGTTGGCCTTGGGCCCTTCTGGACTTGGGTCCAGGTCTTGAGCTACGTTCACGCACGGTAGCTCTTTGTTGATACCTTCGCCTCCTCCTTCCGGCACGAGCGTACGTCTACTGGCGGAAAGATCTACACGGAGATGTAAATGCAAGATTTAATTGATGACTTCTACTTTACTCACTTACGAACCATTTTGACAATCAAGGGGCGTATTTGTTGGGCACATTCACCTAGATAAGAATACATTCAGCATACTCTTCCATAAAGGAACAATATGCAACTCTTTATTAGTTATTCTTTTTGATGGTGACTGTGTACATATATATGTAAATAATTTAATTTAAATTCATCAACAGTAGTGGGTAGGTACATTTAACCTTTTTAACATGATTTGCAACCACACTCAAGTTAGTAAGGGTGGTTCGGTGATTTCTCTTTTAGGAAGGTGATTGGTTGTGCATGGGTTATTCTTTTATTGCACAAATGAATAAAGGCTTCTTCATACTTGTCATTTCATGTGAAGGCTTTAATCATTTTCCTTTCACAAGCAAAGGTATAATTAATACTTTTATCCTTGAATTATTTCCTTATCAGTAATAAGAATTAATTATCTTTTAATTAAATTAGATAATACTTTCAAAAGAAAAGAATTAATTAGGGATTTTTTATTTAACTTCTCTTTAATATAAAAGGGCTTTTGAGCTTTTTATTAAGCAATTAAATTTCCAAAAATTAACGTAATGTTTCTTAAGCCTACTAGCATCTATACTGGTCCATTGGATCCATATGTAAGTGTTGGATGCTAGGAAATTAATTGTCATGGCAAATAACAAAGGTTATCTAGTGATTCAATTTAAATGCATATAAAAATAATTAAGCACCAAAATGATCCAAACTTTCTTGTGCATGCTCTCTGGTCCTAAACAAGCCTAGAGAACCAGCATGTTTGCATGGAATCTCTACTGAACTTGGTTTATTAATTTACAAAGTAAAACATGCATAAATCAAGAATAATTATTTCTGTTAATCCAAAATTCATGATTAATTCACAAGATGTGCATTTTGGTATTACAAAACGGTGTGCACAAGTGAAAACATGCATAAATCAAGAAAAATCATTTATGCAGATCTGCCAGAAATAGAAAAACATTTTATAAAACGATTTACATGATAACTTTGTTCAATTTTTGGCATAGCAGCTAGTCATGACCTAACACACAACATATCCAAAAATTAGCTACATAAGGCTTATGGTTTTTGAGATATTGCAGATCTAGTGTTTTCACATTTGTATGTTTCATGCAAAAACTAAAAGGAATTAGCATAGGCCAGAAGAACAAAAGTTGTTGTATAAATCACCTCGGATCCAACAAAATTGGTTTCACATTTTTCTGAATTTTCTGTGATTTTCTACACAATTTAAAATAATCAGCAAAACTGTTGTACTATTGGAGTTACCTTTTTGCAGATAAGGCCCTGGAAAGATATAGATGTTTGCAATGTGACCCCTATGGCGGCCGGCCGGCGCGGGCTTTGCAATTCCGGCGAGGCCGGCGGCCTTGGCCGGGCGGGAACGGGCCGGGGAGGATCTAGGGGTGTTCTAGGATTGGTTTGGGGGCTTGGTCGGGGCGGAAACGCGGCTGGCGATGGTTCTCGGTGGTGGGCAGGCAGGAGTGGCCGCCGCGGCTACCGTGTGCCGGAGAGGGGGCTCGGTGCAGAGGGCTGGGCGGTTGGCGAGCCTTGGTAGGAGTAGGGAAAGGTAGTGGCCGATTTGGTTGGGCGCTCAGCCGGCCGCAGCCGCGACTCGCCGTGGGCCGCCGACCGCGGCGCCGGCGGGCGGCTCGCGCGGCGGGGAGGGGCGAGGCACGGTGCGGCCGGGGGCCGGTTGCCTATATAGGCCACGCGGAGGCGCGCGCCTAGGACCAAAGGACCGTCGGACGCTCGGGGCACCTCGGGAACGCACGGACGGCGACGGCGGACGGACCGCGGGGCGGACCGGCGCTCATACGGTGGCGCGGTGCCCTAGGGTGCGGCGGGGGGTGTCTCCTCGGTGTGCATGTACCTCGGGACGGCGCGGTGCATTGGAAAGACGCGGGGTGGCGCACGGATCGAGGTACGGCGGAGGGAGGGGCGCGGGGCGGCGCGGGCGGCGCGGCGGCACGGTGCGCGCGCGCGCGGCACGGCGTGCGTGCGAGAGCGCCTGAAACCTTTCCGACTGGCCCTGTTCGAGCTCGTGTTTCTCCCAAAAATTGAATAAAAGTGCAAAAGGCAATGAATAGGAAAGTTGTATATCTAACTACCCTCTACAACTTTCAAAAAGGCCAAATAGTGTTTTTCTCAACGGATTTTGCAGGAACGTCGTGCCAATATTGAATGTCAGCCTGTTCTGGAAAACAGGGGTACTGTCAATCGATCAAGTTTTTCGCTAATATCCACTCAAAATTTGAAATGCCAATCTACATGAAAGTTGTGTCCCTCAAAAAGATGGACAACTTTCAAAAAGGTAGATTTTGAAGTGTTTAGGTGAATTTTGGAGAACGCGGCAAAAGTTCCGGACGACATTCGCTGACGTCAACGGTCAAGCGGGTTTTGACCGTGTCTTGGACCAAGGGTTGACTACGGGTGTGTGTAGGCTTGGTCAAGGGGTTCATTGGGGTTCATTGGCGAGGTTTTCGGGTGATGACCCAGGTTGACCTAGGTTTGACCGGGGTTTGACTGGTTTGACCCGGCTGATCCGGTCATTAGCGTTAATGACGGTAATTAAAAACCTGGGGTGTCACAGCCTACCCCCTTAAGAAGAATCTCGTCCCGAGATTCGAAATTACAAAAGGGAGTGAGGAAATGGTTCTGGATAGAAGTGTTACCTACAAAATTCAGTTGGCTTTGCTCCACTTGAGAGCTTGGCCTGTTGTTGTTGATAGCAGATCCAGGGTTCTGCTCTTGCTGCTGGGGCTTCTGCTGTCTGGGGCTCGGGCACTCATTGGCAAAATGCCCGGGCTGCCTACAATTGTAGCACAAACGGGGTGGAAGATCTTTGGGTTTGGAGATCGGTTGCTGGGCTTCCTGGATAAGGCGGAGCCTCTTCCTCTCCTTTTTCTTTGCCCTCTTTGTGGTTCGCGAAGGTGTTGCACTAGCAGGGGGTTGAGTGGCACTACTAGGGTTACAGCTTCGCTTGCCTTCATGCGGACAAGTCTCCGTACAGGTAATTTCTCACTCACTTACATCTATCTCAGAAAGTTCTCGTTTACTACCTTTATTTGCCCTCTTTTCTGCCCCAAGATCCATTGGTAGTCGAGAAGGTGGTAATATTGAGTTGGAGGCTTGAGGTTGGTCTTGATTAACATACTCCTCCAACAGATTGAATAAACGGGCTTGTTCGACCATAGAGGCAGATAAGGACTAAGAGAGACTGTTTGCCAAATTATTCTGATATGGTTTCCCATAACGTCCTTGGATGATATCGTACACCATCTGATTCAGCACTGAATTCTGCCCTTCTAATAGTTGAGTTATGCCGACAATGGCGTTTATGTCCCTCTGGGTGGGTACTTCGGGTGAACAGGGCTTGGAAGGTTGAAGCTTCGATGGCAACGACGACATTTGTTGCAATTGTTGAGCCATTTGCTGTTGTGTCTGCAGGAGTTGGCACAACACTTCAGTATGCGCGGCTACGAAAGCTTCAGTCAACATCGTGGGCGGCGGTGGCGTACGATCACCACTACCCGATGCTTCAAAATCATTGGGTTTATTCCATGCCGGTCGGAACATCTGAAAATTTAAGTCCCTAATTAGCACACTAGGAATCTCACCCCTAAGCCTATAATTCGAACATATTCTACGAGACTCATTCACGGTAAGCAATGCAAACCGGACATCCCAACAGTCACAATATCAAATTGGTAACACCTTTCCTACACACATCCCATGATCGGGAATGCAGATGGAACAAAAAGGTACAAGATGCTTTTCCTTACTACCTCATCTCCGTTCGTGAGGAAGCGGACGATGAATGTGCACATGCACAGCTAATAGTAGACACAATCCTCCTACTATACAGAGGTACATCCCTAACAATGTCCAGCGGAATGAATCGAGCTCTTCCGAAGACGGAGTCATTGGTGGCAGCTTGGATTGATTTCTGCTTTCGGTCTACTCCGAGCTTCTTCTTAACGTCGGAAATGCAGACGGAGAATAGTTTGCTCGGGAAGATCGAAGTAGCTGGAAGAGGTGCTCTAGTGGCAAGTAGTCAGGCTAGCTAGAAGAAGAACAAGAACAGTGATACTGCCGAGCTCTGATGGAAATGGAGCTTTCGTATCGGCGGTTCCGGGTAAAAGGTTCCATTTTATACCCGCTGCGAGGCTGTAATGGTCAGTTGACCCAGTCGGGTATCGGGTGTACACAACACGGAGCTCGACAAGGTCAGCTCACGCGATTACGGCGTCGCGAATACGGTTGCGGAACTCGAGGGTAGAGCGACGTCATGGCGACGCATGACCGTGACACTGATGACGATGGGGCTCAACGGTCTAAATAATCGACCGTGATGGGGAGCAAAACGAGAAAAGCTCAGTGTACAACGATTTGTGTTTGCGATAGCAACAAAGAGAAGCGTAGCAAATTGCTTCGATCGATACTGGGCGTACTTCCTTGTTTGACTTTGAGGATTTGAAGGTTAAGAGCACGGACCAAGGATGAATACACGATGGATGACTCTCCATGCTGACTATTCGAGAACCTTGACTGCTCAAGAGAAAAGTTTCTACTTCTACTGTTTCCACTTGGCTAGCAGGAAAGGAATTGATGTTACGAAGTTGTCGTGATTCACGACCAGGGACCAAATCGACAGAGATTTCCAATAGACCATTACAAAGAAAGGGAAGCTAAAGACAGAGTTCCATAATCTCTTGTACACGAAAGATGACTTCAAGTGGGAACTTCAAGGAATAATCTTGCTCACACCTTTACTTATTTCGCAAATTTTTGAGGTTTTGACAACTCATTGTTTTGAAAGTGCAATACTTTTCAAGTTGATGCAATGCGTATGCTTTCGCAGTATGGTGCTTATGATGCACGTTAGAATGTCTTGGTTACCCATATGCGTTAGTGATTGCAAGGGCAATCAAGGTAGAGAGGAGATCTGTGTGACGAGTTGCTATCTCACAACCAAAATACCTAGCGCGCTCCTAGTGGCAGTCGGGTGGCTGCAGCACACACGATACCCTAGGTTCCGTCGCGGCACCTTTGACTATGGGGTAACAACGTCACCAAACAAGAGAGGTAAGGTGAGGGTACGGAGTTTCATGCGAATGCACGTTAGTATACCCACGCTTCCCAAATGCACATGCTATGCAGTGCATGCTCAGAAGCAACATTTTAATTTAAATCACAAGGTTTGAGCAAGACCGAAAAGAGCAAGTTCAGGATTGAGGAATTGATTAGATCTGTGATTGACACGAAATTGGTGGAGCACAAAACTTGATTGATCACAACTTAGCATAATCAATGCCTCACGAACATCATTACTGAAAGGGGTATTTACTCAAGGCAGTACATCGATGAGAGTTTTCAGAATTACCAACAACATTTAGGATTACAAGGCAGACTAGCTGCAATGACAAGATTTCTAGTTCAACGGACAGCGGTAGTTGACCAACGGGGGTCATGGTACACTAGGATTCCTCACAACACTGCATTCTCATGACTTGGATCTTATTCCTGACGGACCAACTTCCAAGGGTGGGATCTTCCACGCTGAAAGACTACGGTGACTCAGGTCCAGACTCAATTCCAGATTCACCCTGGATATCTTCAACCTCTTCTTCTTGCACTGTTCCAGGAATGACAGGTTCTGGGGGTGGAACGACTAGAGCTTCCAATTGATTTTCTAGTTCAAGCATATACTGATCGTTATGCGGCAACAAGAAATTCTGCTCATGTATGATCTCGGTTAACTCTTGTATCTTTGCCTTGTCCTTGCGTCTTTCCTTCTTGAGAGTAGCGATCATTGCTTGGGCTTCCTTCAACGCTTGAGCTGAACACTCTACTTCCTTAACTTTGTATCTATAGATTTGGTGTCTATAGAATACGCTTTCTACCACCATTCGCAGATAGGTGTCGTACATGGCTTCTGAAAAGCGGACTGAGGTGACAAGATCAGGGCTATAGTGAGAGTTGCTCTGGGCTGGAAGGATAGTTTCTCGTTCTCCACCCGGTGCAATGTGTCGCTCGGGTACCGGAATGACTTTAGCTGCAGAGTTGGCTATCTCGGCAGGGTGCTTTCCATAGAAAGTTGTAAGTGCTTCGAGAGCAGCCTTCTGCACCGTGTCGGACAAGTTTCTTCCGTGTGCCGTACATTCCCACTCATCCCAAGCAGGATTGGTCGGGCATGTTGAAATCTTCACCTTCACTTCACAACGAAGGAGTTGGCCTGTGGTCATGACCTCACGTGTCGAGTACTCTGGGTAAGTGGTGTACCCAAAGTCCTTCAGGGTGTCCCACAAAAGTGCAGGGAAACCACCCTCCTCGAGGTAGTTCACGGGAGTCCATGATTCCACATTAGCCGACGTAGAGCCAGCGTTGTCCATCTGGACATAATGACAAAAGTGAGAATTAGGCGGGTGCGAGTGTACAAAGGTAACTCGATCCACGAATTGGGTAAGGGTCAAAGTATGGGGTAACCATGCATACTTAAATACCATCGTATGCTGAGCTCGAACGAGCAGGCATACCAACGATACATGGTCTAGCAATCGGAGACCGAACATCCTACTCAAACCAGAGTTCAACACTTCCCCAATTGGCGTAGCAACTTAGCAAGGTTATGAAACTTAAGTTGGGTACTCAAGGTTGAGCTAAGGAACTAGAAAGGTGCTGAACCAAGCAAGGTTCAATGGTTCTAGGGGGATGTCAAGACAGGGTTGACTACCAAGCATAACCTGTGGCAGACCAAGGTATGATCACGAACTTGGGCGAGTAGAACGGGATTAGATTTGAAGTGACCTAGGTCAAGATCACCTAGATGAAAGGTTCTTGGACAAGGACAGCAATTTAAGCAACAGTGCTATTAAATTTAAGCATGACAACACATCTACACCAAAAGGGCTAAACCTGATCAAAACACGCTATCACTATTTTACCTTAGAGAGCACGGAAACAGACGTGGGTTCAGTTTAGGTTCTTTCGTGACTTTTAACATGATGCAAGACGTCCTAATCGTCCTCACAAGCATTCCAGCCAGAATTCGAAGTTAGCGCCGGTGGCATGGCACATACACGTATCTCCCTATAATATCTAGTCGAGATCTAGCCGAGGCTCACTTAGCGATTTACGAACGAGGTTAGTGTACCTGCAGAAGATCACAGAACACAACGAACCTTTCATGCCAGCACTCATGAAAGCATCCACATACATTACCATTCACTATAGAAACGACATCCATGCGTTAAGCCGTTGCATGGACAGCGTCCTATTTAAGACTCTAACGCGACGTGAGTGCCCATGGGATTAGGCCTCACTCATCCCTCACGGACTTTCCCGTGGTACCATCACGTATGGAAAAACGTGACGAGACTCAAACGCGACGTGACACCCATTGGAATAGGTCCCACTAGTCCCTCACAGGACTTTCTTGTGGTACCACCACGTATGGCAAAACGTGATGAACTAGTATGGTTGTGCGAGAATGTAAGTTTGACATAGAGTAATGTGCTGGGAGTTAGCAAAATAAACCATAGATTAATAAGCCACCTAAAAGAAACCAAAAATTCTCTCTAGGGCCTCTCGGTCTAGTTTATCCTTAACGGACCAACGTGTTTTGCAATTCAAACAATCTTGGCAAATTTTATTCGGAAATCATGTGATTAGAGTTGTTAATTAAACTCTGGTGCATGCAGTCGCTCTGATACCAGCTGTGACAACCCGCCTAGGAAAATACCGTACTATCACCTAAGACCGATCCACTTTGCATGCAGTCGCTCTGATACAAGCTGTGACAACCCACCCAGGAAAATACCGTACTATCACCTAAGACCGATCCACTTTGGTCATTAAGCCATAGTAAAGTATCATCCTGTCGTTGGTTGCAGGGTTAACGCCCGGTAAATCACTTGGACATCGAACAGAGGATCGACACATGCATTAAAACTCACCCGAAGGCGAGTCCAGAGTACAACATGAATTAAATATTTTATTACAAACCATTGTTCATGGCATGAGATAAAAGGTTCAGAATTCGAAAATACAACGGAAATAATTTTAAAGTAGCGCAACGGTAGACACCACAGGAGGCCATCCGTGATGTCATCACTTGTCGTCACCCTTCTGATCAATCACACCTGCATCAACAGTTTTAAAGCAAGGCTGAGTATACTAATACTCAGCAAGACTTAACCGTCGGGTGATGACTACATCGCCAACCTCTAGACATGAAAGGCTTTTGGCCGGTGGAGTTTCTTTTGCTGGAACAGCTGCTAAGAGTAGATCCTTACTTCCAAAATTTTAGCACAAGTTCTAGTTGATTACCATTTCTAAATGCGCCATCTAAGCCAATCAAGAATTGGACAAGCAATTAATTCATACAACAATATTTCTCGATGTTCCGTCATTATGGGATATCATGGCCAGTTGATTAAGCAGTCTCGGATAACGGTGAGAGGCCGACAATCGATTGATTTAAACCTTGCAAGGTAAACCCAAACACACGGTAGGCTGCCCCCGCGAGGACAACTTTCCTAGGCCGTCCCCATAAATCCTCGGGTTGGGATCGAATCTTACAGTCCCTGGTGCAGGCTATCCGGCATACCCCGCGAGATACCCGGAGTCACCATACACCACCCTTCCCGGTAGCTAGCCGGGTAGGAGATTTCTCAAGAGTAGTAATAGTAAGATCCCGTGCCGCCTCATTAAGGTACTAGGCTTACCGGCCACATAACCGGCATGTGCTTAGTACGTTCAAAAGCTTAGCCCACATGCCCACTGGACAGGAGCCCAATCCCATGCTCTTACCACGTGAGCGATCCATTTAAGGATATCTTATGATTCCTATCTAGGAACCTATTCTCGCGAGTGACGAACATCACTCGACTTCTATCGGTCCTATAGCATGGCAGCTATCGACCTAGCAGACTAGTGATAGAGCATAGGTACCTAGGGATCATGCATTTAGGGTTTCAAATCAATTCCTGAAACGTAAATGCACAATCATAGCAAACATAATTGCATAATTTTAAAAGACGGGGTTAATGATCCGGGGCTTGCCTTCGATGGCAAGGTTGGCCTTGGGCCCTTCTGGACTTGGGTCCAGGTCTTGAGCTACGTTCACGCACGGCAGCTCTTTGTTGATACCTTCGCCTCCTCCTTCCGGCACGAGCGTACGTCTACTGGCGGAAAGATCTACACAGAGATGCAAATGCAAGATTTAATTGATGACTTCTACTTTACTCACTTACGAACCATTTTGACAATCAAGGGGCGTATTTGTTGGGCACATTCAACTAGATAAGAATACATTCAGCATACTCTTCCATAAAGGAACAATATGCAACTCTTTATTAATTATTCTTTTTGATGGTGACTGTGTACATATACATGTAAATAATTTAATTTAAATTCATCAACAGTAGTGGGTAGGTACATTTAACCTTTTTAACATGATTTGCAACCACACTCAAGTTAGTAAGGGTGGTTCGGTGATTTCTCTTTTAGGAAGGTGATTGGTTGTGCATGGGTTATCCTTTTATTGCACAAATGAATAAAGGCTTCTTCATACTTGTCATTTCATGTGAAGGCTTTAATCATTTTCCTTTCACAAGCAAAGGTATAATTAATACTTTTATCCTTGAATTATTTCCTTATCAGTAATAAGAATTAATTATCTTTTAATTAAATTAGATAATACTTTCAAAAGAAAAGAATTAATTATGGATTTTTCTTTATTTAACTTCTCTTTAATATAAAAAGGGCTTTTAAGCTTTTTATTAATCAATTAAATTTCCAAAAATTAAAATAGTGTTTCTTAAGCCTACTAGCATCTATACTGGTCCATTGGATCCATATGTAAGTGTTGGATGCTAGGAAATTAATTGTCATGGCAAATAACAAAGGTTATCTAGTGATTCAATTTAAATGCATATAAAAATAATTAAGCACCAAAATGATCCAAACTTTTTTGTGCATGCTCTCTGGTTCTAAACAAGCCTAGAGAACTAGCATGTTTGCATGGAATCTCTACTGAACTTGGTTTATTAATTTACAAAGGAAAACATGCATAAATCAAGAATAATTATTTCTGTTAATCCAAAATTCATGATTAATTCACAAGATGTGCATTTTGGTACTACAAAATAGTGTGCACATGTGGGGATCAAGAACATGAATATTTTTAACAAGAAAAATCATTTATGCAGATCTGCCAGAAAAAGAAAAACATTTTTATAAAAAGATTTACATGATAACTTTGTGCAATTTTTGGCATAGGAGCTAGTCATGATCTAGCACACAACATATCCAAATATTAGCTACAGAGGACTTATGGTGTTTGAGATATTGCAGATCTAGGGTTTTCACATTTGTATTTTTCATGCAACAACTAAAAGGAATTAGCTTAGGCTAGAAGAACAAAAGTTGTAGTATAAATCACCAAGGATCCAACAAATTGGTTTCACATTTTTCTGAATTTTCTGTGATTTTCTACGCAATTTACAAGAATCAGCAAAACTGTTGTACTATTGGAGTTACCTTTTTGCAGATAAGGCCCTGGAAAGATATAGATGTTTGCAATGTGACCCCTATGGCGGGCGGCCGGCGCGGGCTTTGCAACTCCGGCGAGGCCGGCGGCCTTGGCCGGGTGGGAACGGGCGGGGGGAGGATCTAGTGGTGTTCTAGGATTGGTTTGGGGGCTTGGTCCGGGCGGAAACGTGGCCGGCGATGGTGCCGGGCGGCGGGCGGGGAGGAGCGGCCGCCGCGGCTACCGTGTGCCGGCGAGGGGGCTCGGTGCGGAGGGCGGGGCGGTTGGCGAGCCTTGGTAGGAGTAGGGAAAGGTAGTGGCCGATTTGGTTGGGCGCGCGCCGGCCGGCCGCCGCGGCTCGCCGTGGTCGCCGACCGGGCGCCGGCGGGCGGCTCCGTGCGGCGGGGAGGGGCGAGGCACGGCGCGGCCGGGGGGGCGGGCCGCCTATATAGGCCACGCGGAGGCGCGCGCCTAGGACCGGGGGACCGTCGGACGCTCGGGGCACCTCGGGAACGCACGGACGGCGACGGCGGACGGACCGCGGGGGGCGGACCGCCGCTCGTACGGTGGCGCGGTGCCCTAGGGTGCGGCGGGGGGGGGTGTGTCCCCGGCGTGCGTGTACCTCGGGACGCGCGGTGCATTGGGAAGACGTGGGGTGGCGCACGGATCGAGGTACGGCGGAGGGAGGGGCGCGGGGCGGCACGGCGCCGGCACGCGCGCGAGAGCGCCTGAAACCTTTCCGACTGGCCCTGTTCGAGCTCGTGTTTCTCCCGAAAATTGAATAAAAGTGCACAAGGCAATGAATAAGAAAGTTGTATATCTAACTACCCTCTACAACTTTCAAAAAGGCCAAATAGTGTTTTTCTCAACGGATTTTGCAGGAACGTCGTGCCAATATTGAATGTCAGCCTGTTCTGGAAAACAGGGGTACTGTCAATCGATCAAGTTTTGCGCTAATCTCCACTCAAAATTTGAAATGCCAATCTACATGAAAGTTGTGTCCCTCAACAAGATGGACAACTTTCAAAAAGGTAGATTTTGAAGTGTTTAGGTGAATTTTGGAGAACGCGGCAAAAGTTCCGGACGACATTCGCTGACGTCAACGGTCAAGCGGGTTTTAACCGTGTCTTTGACCAAGGGTTGACTATGGGTGTGTGTAGGCTTGGTCAAGGGGTTCATTGGGGTTCATTGGCGAGGTTTTCGGGTGATGACCCAGGTTGACCTAGGTTTGACCGGGGTTTGACTGGTTTGACCCGGCTGATCCGGTCATTAACGTTAATGACGGTAATTAAAAACCTGGGGCGTCACAATTGCCGAGGTTGAAGTTTGAGAAGGATTTGGTTTGTGCTCCGTGTAGGCATGGCAAGATGGTAGCCACTCCCCATCCACCCCTGACCGATGTCATGACCGAGCGTCCGACAGAGCTGTTGCATATGGACCTTGTTGGGCCAGCTCGAGCTTGCTCGGTGGGTGGGAAGTGGTATGTCCTTGTTGTGGTGGACGATTACTCTCGCTATGCCTGGGTGTTTTTCTTGGAGGACAAAAGTGAGACATTTGGTTTTATTCGAGATCTGATCGTGAGGTTGAAGAACGAGAGGCATGGGAATGCCATTCGAGCTATCCGCAGTGATAATGGCCCAGAGTTCAAGAACTCTCGTTTTGATGTCTTCTGTCGTGATCTAGGTCTTGAACATCAGTATTCGACCCCTTATGTGCCCCCTCAAAATGGAGTCGTGGAAAGGAAAAATCGGACTCTTTGTGAGATGGCTAGGACGATGCTCGATGAGCACAGGACTCCTAGGAGGTATTGGGCTGAGACGGTCAATACGGCCTGTCATGTCTCCAACAAGATTTTATTGCGAGCTTTCAAGAGGAAGACCTGTTATGAGCTGATGCATGGTCGGGCACCCAAGGTGAGTCACTTCCGAGTTTTTGGCTGCAAGTGCTTTATTCTTAAGAACGGAAAACTCGACAAGTTTGAGGCTAGGTCTAGTGATGGGATTTTCTTTGGATATGCTAATCATTCTAGAGCCTATAGGGTGCTTAACCTTGAGACTAACAAAATCATGGAGACTTGCGAGGTAACCTTCGACGAGACAATGCCATGTACCTCTCTTGGCTTTGAATGTGCAGGTGATGAAAAGATGGCTGACAACCTCTTTGAAGAGGAGAAGGATGAAGCTGGAGATGATGATGGAGAGAACCATGCGCCTGAAGCTGAGTGTGTACCCACTACTTCCCCTACGACCACTACGGAGGGTGGTCCGTCTACTTCATGGACAACGACGGTGCGACAAGAGGACCAGGCGGATTCAAGAAGTGCATCCCCTATCGAAGATCATTGGGGACATCGACGAACGTACCACGCGGTCAAGGTCCAGGAATTCCTCTCACTTCGCTCATGCTGCATTTGTTGCCACCTTTGAGCCCAAGGACATTGGACACGCGTTATCTGATGCAAACTGGGTCAATTCTATGCATGAGGAGTTGGAAAATTTTGAGAGGAATCAGGTGTGGGAGTTAGTTGAACCACCTCCAAATTGCCATCCTATAGGAACCAAATGGGTTTGGAAGAATAAAGAGGGTGGGAATGGGATGGTTGTGAGGAACAAGTCCAGACTTGTTGCTCAGGGATATAGTCAGAAGGAGGGGATCGACTATGAAGAGACCTTTGCTCCTGTGGCCCGTCTTAAGGCAATTCGAATACTTCTAGACTTTGCCGTGGCTAAAGGGTTCAAGTTGTTTTAAAAGGACGTGAAGAGTGCTTTTCTGAATGGGTTATAGAGGAGGAGGTGTATGTGAAGCAGCCACCGGGGTTCGAGAGTGAGAAGTATCCACACAGGGTGTACAGGTTGAAAAGGGCTCTATATGGGTTGAAACAGGCGCCCCGGGCTTGGTATGGGAGATTGAGAGGTTTTCTGTTGAGTAGAGGGTTCGTGATGGGTACCGTGGATAGGACCTTGTTTCTCCTCAAGCATGGGAATGACCTGTTGGTTGTGCAGATATACGTGGATGATATTGTCTTTGGTGGCTCGTCACATAACCTTGTTGCCAAGTTTGCAGATGAGATGAGCAGGGAATTCGAGATGAGCATGATGGGCGAGTTGCAGTACTTTCTCGGGTTGCAAATCAAGCAAGTGAAGGACGGAACATTTGTACATCAGACCAAGTACATGAAAGACATGCTGAGGAAGTTCCAGATGCAAGATGTGAAGCCTATGTCGACACCCATGGGGAGTACGACTACTTCGGATGCGGACGAGGACGGAGAACCAGTGGACCAGCAGGAGTACCGGAGCATGATCGGCTCCCTCCTCTACCTGACAACGACGAGGCCGGACATACAGTTCAGCGTGTGTCTGTGCGCTCGTTTTCAGGCTTCGCCGAGGACATCACATCGACAGGCCGTCAAGAGGATCTTCAGGTACCTACAGTCTGCCCATGGTCTTGGCCTTTGGTATTCTTCCTCCTCGACTCTTTCACTTCATGGTTTTTCTGATGCGGATTTTGCTGGTTGTCGAGTCGAGAGGAAGTCTACTTCTGGTACTTGCCAGTTTCTTGGGTCCTCGTTGGTTTCGTGGTCTTCCCGCAAGCACTCTAGTGTAGCTCAGTCTACCACCGAGGCGGAGTATTTTGCAGCCGCGAGTTGTTGTTCCTAGCTGTTGTGGATTTCATACACCTTGAGAGACTTTGGTGAGGAGTGCACCCAGATCCTACTTCTTTGTGATAGCACCAGTGCCATAAGCGTAGCAAAAAACCCAGTGCTTCACTCCAGAACCAAACACATAGAGGTGCGGTATCATTTCTTGAGAGACAATGTGGAGAAAGGGACCATTGTGTTGAGTCATGACCTACCCAAGATCAACTTGCAGACATCTTTACAAAGCCTCTCAACCAAGCTACATTTGTGCGCTTGCGGGGGGAACTTGGGGTTTGTTGCCATTTCTAGTTGATTATTGGGGGATTTTCTTTTGTACCATATGTATCATACCATGTTTTTCCTTTGATGTATATACATGCTTTGCTTGATCTATAAACCATGGTAGGATAGCCATCTTGTTATATATAATGTTGCATTTGTATCATATTGCATTTTAGTATGATGAGCTTCTTTCATATGCCTTATTTGAGTTTCTTTGGCTACTTGTGAAATTTTGGTCATGTGTATGGAGAACTGGCTATGTGAGGCTATGCTCTTGGAATATTTGAGATATATGTGTTGTGAGATAGCCTTTTTGAATCAAATGCTAATCTTGACTAAATTTGATGAAATGTGCTCCACTCATGTGTAGTAGTGTATCCATGTCACATTTTGGTCTAAATGTGCCTTTCATGCTTAGATTGTGCTTGGATGTCTTTTTCTTGCATTTGGGCCAAAGGCTGATATCATTGTGAATGTTTAGCCTATGTTGCATTCATGGAGGAGCATAAGCTTCTGTTTGCCGCGAAGGCACTTCATGTACCATGAAATGAATTAATCTTGAAAAGAAGTGTGTATTCTTGAGAAATGCTCCATCCATCATGTTTAGGCTTAAAATGTCTTATCTTTCACACATGGGTGCAAAACATGTTGCATGATGTTCACCAGTGGAGAAGTCTCCCCGAAGTGGACACATGGCTCATGAGCTTTGACATGACATGCTTTGCTTTATGGGTGTTTGCAATGATCTTTTGTTAAGAATTTGATATCCTTGTATGATCTCTTGATGATATGCGTGTTTTTGGCTAGAATATGACATGGATAGGCCTTTACACTTGAAGTGAGCCATCTTTTGATAAAACTGCTCAAATGTGAAAATTTGCTTTGTCACATGCCTATATTTTCATATATTACTTGTGGCAACGCTTTGACTATACTATGATCCATATGTGTGCTCTTTGTCTCATTTCTAGCCTTTGACACTAGATTTGGCCTATTTGAGAAGCTCATGTAGATGTTTATATTTTTTTCTTACATTTATGCATTTTCAACTTGATTCATACATTGTCAACAAGGGGGAGAAGAGGTGAGCTTCATGAAAAATTCAGAAAACTTGGAAGGTTGCATCCACATGTTCAGGGGGAGCTTGCATTTGTTCACGGGGAGCTTTCTAGCTGTTTTTAGTGTGGAGTTTGTGCTTTGCTTAGCTTGTGACCTTTCTTTGCCTTTCTTTGGTTTTGGCCATGAGTTGAGCTTCTTTGTTTTTCTTTCTTCTTACTTTCTTTCTATGAATTTCATTTCACGTTGTGTGTTGTCAATACACTCATCAAGGGGGAGATTGAGGACCAGGAGCGTCCCGGTGGTCGATGGATGACCGCTCCTCAGTGATGAGTGATTGACAACGGGTGTTGGACTGACTCTTGGCTCAGTGCGCAGGTGTAGGCTGCGGCCTAGTTCGTGTTGTTGCAGGTGAAGAACGGGCGCGAAAGGTCTTCAGCCTTGAGGAGCCTCCGAGAGATGGAGAGACAAGTAGGCTCGGTTCGAGGGACCTGGTGGACGGCGGGACTAGGTGCGGGCCACATGGTGGCGAGACGAGCAAGACGAAGTCGTGGACGATCGAGCCGGTGCACGGTGGCGGTCGAGTCAAGAGGCTTGGCGGGAGGACGGGCCGAGCACGCGGGGTTTGGTGGTTTGCCCACAAAACCATCGGAGGACGGTTTCTTGGTTTGGGCCTCAAAACCAAGTCCGAAGGCCCAACACGACGGAGATGGGATCCAGGTGTGTCGGGAAGCTTCGAAGCGGAGGACATGCGGCGGGATCTCATGGCTTGCGTCGGTAGGACGCGGGGTGCGGCGAAGGCGTGGCCGTCCGATGGCAAGACCCACAAATATTACATAAATGCCCCTGCGTGGGTTGTATCGCCAGTAGTTGAGTTAGGGGTAGTCGAGTCATTCCCCACACCGGCGGGACCCGATATATAAGCCATGAGTGTGTGTGGATGGCTATCTCTGTCCGCGACTTAGGATTTCATTTCTCCCCTCCTCTTTCTCATTTTCCCGAGACTTTTTCTCCTCCATTTTCTTGTCTAGGCTAGCATGAGAGCTTCATGAGAGATTTGTTGAGAGGGATCGATGCTAGGGCGGCATGCTATACCTTGTGAATCTTTCCTGGTATGTATAGAAGATTCGGCGTTGTGAATTTCGTGGTCTTTTTCGTGCTTGTTTTTGGTGCCTTTGTTTTGGTGTGGTTCCGCGGATTTGAGTGGGTTTCTCCCCGGATTTCTTTGAGGGAAACATGGATGGATGTCTTGTGCATCTTTGGGATTGATCTTGTGCCCTCAAACGCCGGACAACCACTTCAATTCAAGGATTTTCGTTCGGAGCTCTAGATTTTGGTGGTGTTCAAAGGATCCGCGATTCCCGGTGTTTTACGGAGTTAGGAGGCAAAATTATTGGGGTATAGCATCCTTGTTTGACGCTTGTCTTGTCCCGAAACTCTTGTCTCAATAGCTTCTACCGCTTGGGAGATCCGGTGATGAGTAGGTGAAGTTGACTTCACGAGCTCGGGCTTTTCCTGTTCTGTTTTGAACTGGCGGACTATCCGCCCGCTCCCTGCGGACTGTCCGCGAGGAGCCAGTTCAGCCAAGTTCATCGTGGTGTTCTTCGTGTTCTTGGTTTGTTTCGATTAGATCCGGTCTTGATTTAGGTTTTCGTTGCAGCCGGTTTGCGGACGGTCCGAGCGTCAGTAGCGGACGGTCCGGAACCCGCGCGGACGGTCCGCCTGGTCTTCGCGGACGGTCCGTTTTTCTCGGGTCGGTTCTGGTGGTTCTGTTGGCTTTAACGGACGGTCCATGGCTTCTTGCCGGACGGTCCGCGTGGCCCTTGCGGACTGTTCGCGGCACCTGGCCGGACTGTCCGCGTGGCCTTTGCGGACAGTCCGCCCCACCTGGCCGGACAGTCCGCAGTGCCTGACAGCTTTGTTCCTTGGTTCGATTCCTCCCTCCTTCTTTCGTGATTCCGCGTGTGCTTCAAGGAATCGTTCCTAAGACTTGAGGTTGATCCATAACCTCGTTGTCTTGGCGATTGGTGTGTGATTCGATCCATCGCTCGTGTGTGACCGGGATTTGTCTAGGGTATATGTCGGGTTCTTTGAGAAGAATTTTTACCGGCTCCTATTCACTCCCCCCATCTCTAGTCGCCATCCGATCCTTCAGCAGGGCAGCACGCGGGACGACGGAGGCGCGCAAGGTCCCGAGGCATCAGTACATGTAGGCAGCGCGACGGGGCAGCCCGCCAACCAAGGTCGTACGTCGATCAGGGAGCGAATCCTTGGCACGCGAGGGCAGGCCAAGGACGGCGACGCTCGAACGCCATCAATGTCCAGCGAACGGGCAACACGGAGGCACATGCTGCAGCAGGCTACCACCCACAGTGGGGTGGGCGCTATGACAGCTGTGAGGACCGCTCGCCGACGCTAGAGCCCCGGGGGACCTGCGTGTTCAGCTGGGAGATCCGCACGGCGAGCTTCCCCCAGCGCTTTCGCCAGCCCACGTCCATCGACAAGTACACAGGGAAACGGACCCCCGTGTATGGCTCAACGACTATCGCCTGGCGTGCCAGCTGGGCGGAGCCACCACCGACGAGGTCATCATCCGCAACCTGCCGCTACACCTCGCCAATTCGGCGCGGACGTGGCTCGAGCATCTGTCGGCCAGCCATATCCACAACTGGGACGACTTAGTTTGCACCTTCGTGGGAAACTTCCAGGGCAGGTACTTGCGCCCTGGGAACTCATGGGACCTGCGCGCGTGCACCCAGAAGCCCGGCGGGTCACTCCGGGACTTCATACGGCACTTCTCCAAGCGCTGTATGGAGCTCCCGAGCGTGGCCCAGTCCGAGATCGTGCACGCCTTCCTCGAGGGCACGACTTGCCGGGACCTCGTGCGCGAGCTCGGGCGCAGCCCGCCGGTCGACTCCAACGAGCTGTTCGACATCGCCACCAGCTTTTCCTCCAGCGAGGAGGTGGTGGGCGCCATCTTCGACGGGAAGAAGGGCAAGCGCACGGACGACGCGCCCGCGTAGGCAGCAAGTCCAAGGAGCCCCCGTAGAAGCACAATCGGGGCAAAAAGGGCAAGAAGCCGCACCGTGAGGCACGCACGCAGGAGCACGACGACGGCGGGGACGAGGCCCTCGCTGTTGACCCAGCTCGAAGGGGTCCTCGAGTGGCCCCTTGAGGCCCCGGCGTGTTCGACGCCAAGCTCAAGAAGACCTGCCCCTACCACAAGACGCCGGTCAACCACACCCTCGAGCAGTGCGACATGCTCAAGAAATACTACAGCTGCGCCAACGTGAAGGAGGGCGAGGCTAAGAAGGATGGGGGTGACGGCGACGCCGGCGGCTTCCCTACGGTTGAAAACGTCTTCCTCATCTTCGGGGGACCCAGCGTGTATATGTCCAACGGCCAGCGCAAGTGGGAACGGCATGAGGTTCTCACCGCGGAGAAGGCACCTCCCTCCTTCCTCGACTGGTCGGAGGACGCCATCACCTTCAGCCGTGAGGATCACCCGAACCGCATCCCCAATCCGGGCCAGCACCCGCTGTTTGTCGACCCGATCATTGAGAATGCGCGGTTCTCCAAGGTGCTGATGAACGGAGGCAGCAGCCTCAACATCCTCTACGTGCACAGCCTACGCCTGCTAGGGATCGGGTTGGACCAGCTGCGGCCCAGCACGACATCGTTCCATGGCGCTGCGCTGGGCAAGCATGTCCAGCCCCTCGGGCAGATCGATCTGCCAGTCTGGTTCGGCACGCCGGACAACTTCCGCAAGGAGACACTCACCTTCGAGGTGGTGGGTTCAGGGCCACGTACTACGCCATCCTCGGTCGGCCGTGATACGCCAAGTTTATGGCGGTCCCGAACTACACCTACCTCAAGATGAAGATGCCGGGACCCAACGACGTCATCACCTTGGGCTCATCGATCGAACATGGAGAAGCTGGTCAACGAGGACCTCGACTCCACCGCCAAGGACGCCGGTAGCTTCGAGGCTGCTGAGCAAACCAAGGAGGTGCCCCTCGACCCTGCCACCCCCGAGGGCAAGGTGTTGAGGGTCAGTTCTACCCTTGACCCGAAATAGGAAGTGGTGCTCGTCGACTTCCTCCGCGCCAACGTTGACATCTTCGCGTGGAGCCCCTCGGATATGCCAGGCATCGCGAGGGAGGTCGCCGAGCACTCCCTTGACATCCTACCTCACTCCCGCGCCGTGTAACAATGGTTGTGCCGCTTTGACGAAGAGTGGCGTCGGGCGATCGGAATGGAGCTACGGAAGCTCCTCGAGGCCGGGTTCATCAAGGAAGTGTTCCACCCTACGTGGCTAGCTAATCCTGTACTAGTTAAGAAAAAGAATGGGAAGTGGTGGATGTGTGTAGATTACACTAGTTTGAATAAAGCATGTCCTAAAGTTCCTTTTCTTTTGCCACGAATCGATCAAATCGTTGACTCGACTGCAGGGTGTGAGCTTTTATGCTTCCTTGACGCCTATTCTGGGTATAAACCAAATAAAGGTGAAGGAGTCCGACCAGCTCGCGACTTCGTTCATCACGCCATTCGGGATGTACTACTACGTAACAATGTTGTTTGGTCTCTGAAACGCGGGCACTATCTACTAGTGATGTATGCAGCACGTTTTCGGGTACCACATCGGGCGAACTGTTGAGGCTTATGTAGATGACATAGTCGTAAAAACCAGGAAGACGAACGACCTAGTTAGCGACCTGCACTTGGCGTTCGATTTCCTACGAGCCAGCGGGGTGAAGCTGAACCCCGAGAAGTGCGTCTTCGGAGTGCCGCGAGGCATGCTGTTGGGGTACATCGTCTCCCAACGGAGAATCGAGCCAAACCCCGAGAAGGTTACAGCCCTCGAGTGGATGGGCCCAATTCGAGACCTAAAGGGGGTCCAGAAGGTGTTGGGGTGCCTCGCCGCCTTGAGCCATTTCATTTCATGGCTCGACGAGAAGGGGTTACCCCTCTACTGGCTCTTGAGGAAGCACGGGCACTTCTCCTTGACCGTCGAGGACCAGTAGGTGCTCGACAAGCTCAAGGCGACGCTCGCCCATGCGCTGATCTTAACACCGCCCCAGGATGGTGAGCCTCTGTTCCTCTATGTCGCTGCGACCACCCAGGTGGTCAGCACTGTCATCGTGGTAGAGCGTACAGAGGAAGGGCATGCCCTACTAGTCCAACGGTCCGTATACTACATTAGCGAGGTGCTGTCCGAGACCAAGACGCGGTACCCGCAGATCCAGAAGCTGCTCTATGCGGTGGTGCAGGCACAGCGCAAGCTCCAGCACTACTTCGAGGCCCACCCGGTTACGGTAGTCTCCTCCTTCCCGTTAGGGGAGATTATCCGGAACTCGGACGCGGCGGGCAGGATCGCCAAGTGGTCCGTGGAACTCATGGGCGAGACGCTCGCCTATGCGCCGCGTAAGGCAATCAAGTCCCAGATCCTGGCGGATTTCGTCGCCGAATGGAAGGACACGCAACTGCCACTGCCTGAAGGACCGATACGGAGAACCAGAGAGGCGGGGAGTGAATGGGAGCCGATAAAAATTCTTCTCAAAGGAGATGGATACTCCAACAAGACGAACACGGCTTCCAACACACGCCTCCGACTCACTAACCAAGTTGGCCAAGTCCACACAGCCACTGGAGTGCTAGTGTGCCTAGGAACCAACTTCCAACCTCACAGACCCGAGAACGCAGCGGAACACCAAAACTCGAGTCCACTAACCAACACCAGTTAGACCGGTGAGTACCACCGGTCAGACAGGTCCCTGCTGGTGGAACTTGGAGACTTCCAAAGAATGGCTCCTCACCGGTCAGGCCGGTGCAACACACCGGTCAGACCGGTCTCAGCCGGAAAGCCCCAAAACACCAAATAGGCCTACTGAGCTCCAAACTGACCCAAACTCGAAACAGCAGCAACACAGGACAACAGTGAACACACCCAAATGTTCGCCCGAGCAAAAACCCAACAAGGGTTGCACCGGTCAGACCGGTGAGAGGCACCGGTCAGACCGGTGTGACCTTGGCTTCTCGGGACGAACAGCACCCGCGGGTCAACACCACCAAATCCAAGCCTCGATCTTTCAAATCACTCCACGGACTTGAACAAGACTTTGGGGATATTAGGAACACCTCATGAGGAGTCCATAGCCAAGTTTTATCCCACCAAAACTTGTTAAATCAAGAGGAATCGAACAAATCCTGCCAAGAACTCCTTTAACCCTAGAACACCAAAAACCCCAAAATCGAGCACCTTAACTCACGGATTTTGGAGGGGATCAAAGGCAAAAGAACCACGAAGGATTCCCACATATTTCCCCCATCAAATCCCCAAGAGCAAGGTCCCGAAAACACACCGACGAAAACCACCAAGAGAGGGCTCCGAAATTCACCACCAAGAACAACCGGGAACAACACAACAAAGCCTTGAGGAACCACGCTGAATCATCTATACGTACCAAGGAGGTTCATACAAGGTCTAGCTTGTCGCTCGATCATCCAACCCTCTCACAAAATCTCACCATGAAGCTCTCAAGCTAGTCCTATGGAAATCCTAAGAAAATAGGAAGGGAAAAATAGGAAAGCAAATGAACTAGGTTTGCAAGAGATTGGCTGCCATCCTCTCACCTCATGGGTTATATGGAGGCAACCGAAAGTCTAAAATACCCTTACTTAATAACTAGGGATACAAGCCCCTCGAGGGCGGTTTTGGAAGTCTTCAGATTTTCTTCTTCGGACGGATGCCCGGCGACCGCACCCTGCTTAGCCTCGATGCAAGCCATGCGATCCCGACGCGTGTCCTTCTCTTCGAAGATTCCGGCTGCGTCGTCGCACACCGGTCAGACCGGTGCTCCTCACCGGTCAAACCGGTACCTACCAGTCAGACCGGTCTGGAGCTGCTGCAGCACCGTCTTCGGTTCTTCAGTCTTGGCTTTGTGGATCAACCAAGGAACCTAGTGATTTTTTGGTGAACCACTGGAAACCCCGCGAACTTGGTGTAGCCTCTGCCAATCGCCACTCATGACTCGGCTCCCACGTAGTCTCGTCTTGACCTTGGTGTTGAGGCTCAACCAAGAAACCGTCCATGACTTCACCTTGTTGTTAATGCCACCATGCGGCCCGCGCTTGACCCCGCTGGCCACAGGGTCCCTCGAACGAAGCCTACTTGTCTTCTCCACACCTGGAGGCCTCACCGGCGACGACCTTTCGCGCTTGTTCTTGACCTGCACCAACACCAGTCAAGCCGCAATCTGCACCTGCAATACTTAGCCAAGAATCAGTCCACACAACGTTGTCAATCACTCATCACACAAGGAAGCGACCATCCACCGGTCCTCGAACCACACATGGTCCTCACCGCCGCAGATCCAGGCTGAATGTTGGACCCTCTACTTCGATGGGTCGGTGATGAAAACGGGGGCAAGCGCGGGCTTGCTCTTCATCTCACCCCTCGGGGAGCACATGAGGTAAGCGTTGCGCCTACATTTCCCCGCGTCGAACAACATGGCGGAGTACGAGGCCCTTCTTTGCGGCCTCAGAATTGCCGTCGAGACGGGCATCAAACGCCTCGACGTCAGGGGGGACTCGCAGCTCGTGATCGACCAGATCATGAAGAACGCGAGCTGTCACAACGACAAGATAGACGCATACTGCAACGCTGTACGGGCCCTCGAAGACAAGTTCTACGGCAACGATCTCAATCACGTGCCCCGACGACACAACGAGGAGGCGGACATGCTCGCCAAAATCACATCGGGGTGAATCATCGTTCCCCGAACGTTTTTGTGTGGGACGTCGCTAGACCGTCGGTAAACCTCGAGCCGGCATCCTCGAATCAGGGCAAACCCTTGGGGGATCCCTCGAACCCAACAGGCGAGGAGCCTATGGACGAGGACCCCTCGAACGAGGCGTTCGTACTCTCCCTACTCGAGGGGTATGGCGCGGACAAGGCCGAGGCCATGGACACAGAGCCAGTCCCCTGCGCGGAGGACTGGCGAGACAGATATATAGCGTGTATGGACCGAGGGGAACTTCCCTCGGACCGATCCGATGTCAGATGCATCGCCAGGATGGCTAAATCGTTCACCCTTGTGGACGGCGAGCTGTATAAGCGCATCGCGACAGGCGTCTTGCAGCGATGCATGCCCATCCTTCAGGGGCACGAGCTCCTTCGAGACATTCACCCGGGCGTATGCGGCCACCACGCAGCACCACGCACTCCCGTCGGCAACATGTTCCGCTAGGGCTTCTACTGGCCCACTGCCGTCGCTGATGCAGCGAGATCATGTGCACCTGTGAAGGGTGCCAGTTTTATGCCCGCAAGACCAACCTCCCTGCGCACGCCCTCCCGACAATCCCTGTCACATGGCCCTTTGCCGTATGCGGGCTGGACATCGTCGGGCCCCTGCGAAAAGCTCCCGAGGACTACACCCACCTGTTGGTTGCCGTCGACAAGTTTTCCAAGTGGGTCGAGGTGCGCCCGATCACGAACCTCAGGGCAGAGCAGGCCGTGACGTTCTTCACCGACATCATCTACCGGTTTGGGGTGTCTAACTCCATCATCACCGACAACGGGTCCCAATTCACCGGCAGGAAGTTCCTGTAGTTCCGCGACAAGTTTCACATCCGCGTGGACTGGGCGGCCGTGGCGCACCCACAGACCAATGGTCAGATGGAGCGCGCCAACGGCATGATCCTACAAGGTCTCAAGCCCAGGATTTTCGACAGACTGAACAAGTCCGGCCGAAAATGGCTCCAGGAGCTGCCAGCGGTCGTGTGGAGCCTCAGAACCACCCCAAGCAGAGCCACGGGATTCACCCCGTTCTTCCTAGTCTATGTTGCGAAGGCCATCCTCCCCACGGACCTGGAATACGGGTCGCCTAGAACCCGGGGCTACGATGAGGGCACCAACCAGTGAACCTGCGAGGACTCGCTGGACCAACTGGACGAAGCCCGCACCGTGGCCCTGATGCACTCGACAAGGTACCAGCAAGCTCTGAGGCGTTACCAGGCCCGGAAGATACGGCGCCGAGACTTCAACGAAGGGGACCTAGTCCTAAAGCTACGCCAAGATAATTGAGGCCGCCACAAGCTGTCGCTCCCGTGGGAGGGACCCTACGTCGTGGTCAAGGTGCTCAAGCCAGGCACTTACAAGCTGGCCAATGAAGACGTTGAAGAACTCGCCAACGCTTGGAACATCCAACAGCTACGTCGCTTCTACCCTTAGAACGGATTTCCAAGTTTTTTCCTTATTCATGCACCCAACACCCCAGTTGGCCGTACGAATGTAAATTCCGTCGGGATGAATAAATATAAAGGGCAACTCGGCTTTCCCCTAAAAACCAAGTCACCCTCGAGGGCTACTGCGGGGAGCATCCCCGCAAAATGTCCCATTTTTTCGCAAAAAACCATTGCAAATGTATCAAGTACGCCTCGACCCATGTTCTGGGTGAACTTACGCGGGACGCAAGCAGCTAAAAGGCGAAAAAGCACAGGCCCTGGATAGTCTACGCCTCTGGCAGGATACGGCCCTTCCCCCTCGCCGCTTCGCCTATAAGCTACTTGTGTGAATGAACCTTTCCCAGCCAGGGTTCACCTAAGAAAATTGGAAGGCAAAACAATACAATTGCCAGAGTAAAAAATGATTACTTCAAATTACAGGCATGCAAGTGCTCTGAAACATAATTGTTTAGTACATAGCCGTATGGCTCGAACACTAACGCCAAAAACGTAAAGGGCACAAATGCCCGGTGGTCTTCAGGCTTGAGGACCGCCCGCCACTGGAGCATCTGGGAAGAGGAAGTCCATGAAGTCCTCAGCGAGCATATCGGCAGCAGTGGCGGCGAGCGCGTCCGCACGGTTCATTGCCACCTCGTCCTCGACGCCGACCGGGATGACGTAGCCCAAGGAGACAACCTCGAAGTCGACCTGGTAGTGAGACGCTGTCGTATGGACCTCACTGGGCCCACTACGTCAGTGGGTACCAGGACCGACTACTCGGTGGGCCCCTGGGACTACCCGACTTGTGCCGCACGGTACCAATTGGCATGAGGTACAAGGACTACGGTGGAGAAGTACTCGGATAGGAAGCTACGCATACCATGTACTGTGTAGAGGACTCCTAGACGTACACGACTAGTACTCTCTCCCTAAACCGACTTGTAACACTGCCTCCCGGACTATATAAGGTGAGGCAGGGACCCTCCCCTCTGAAACGCACGAGATTACGCGTCATCTTGTAATCACATCCAATCAATCCAGAGCTACACAGCATACAAGACGTAGGGTATTACGCACCTCACGGCCCGAACCTGTCTAAATTGTGTGCCACGTGTCTCTTCCTTTGAGTTACCGATCTCGGCGAGGCCACATTCATCTACTTCGGGTACTCCCCTTAGTAGGTTGCCAGTCTGAAACACCAACAGCTGGCGCGCCAGGTAGGGGATCTCGCCGAAGATCATATGGCGATCTCGACGGCTTCCATGTTCATCAAGACAACCGTTGCCTTCAACCTCGGCGACACCTTCATCTTCGGCTCCTGGGTCTGCACTGCTGACGGCGCCGGATCTTTCCAGCGCCGCCTCACCATGTCGCCCAACCCGGAGACTGGGCTCGTGACGCTTCCCGAAGTAGTCACGGGCAGTCTCACTGGAAAATTCGGCGAAATTTCGCTCTACTACCAACACGCTGACTTCGAGCATGGATCCGACTCCAACTTGAACTCGACGTCCCCGTGGGCTATCGTATGCGAGTTGGCTACCCAGCCATCGCGTGCGGCCTCCCCACCCCTGAGCGCTTCTCCCCTGGCCCTCGCAACGCCAGCAGGGCCCACTCAAAGGCTCTCACCACACGCCGGGCCAGCAAGCAGATCATACCCGAGTACGACTCGGACTCCAACACCGTCCCCGGCTACAACTCAGACTCCAACCCTTTCTCCGGCTTCTACTCGGATTCCTCCTACGAGTTCGACTTCGGGTCGGACCCCGACGAGCCCGAGTCTGAGAATAACACCACAGAGCAACCCCTATTAGGACCAGCTTCCAGCCTGGTTATAACATCTACACCAGCCGGGAGATTTGTCTACTAGCCAGACCGCAAGCCCGCAGACCTGACAGGAGGGAACTCACGCTGCGTCGCCTACCTCGACTCGCTTCCCTTCCAGGAGGGAACACCGCTTGCTCCAGCTGGGGAGCACATTCCAACAGAGGTGGCAACCAGCGACTCCAGCCTTGGCACTCCAGACCGGCAAGTCTTCATGACTACCAACAAGACGCCAGGGCCCACAGGGACGGTCCCTGACCAATACCTTGAGGATATCTTAGCAGGCAAGTTGTCCGCCAACGCGCCCGCCGACGAGACCGACGCCAACAGGGACGCCCGACGTGAACGCAACAGAAAGCGGAACGAATGGCGCTGATGTCTCCGCGAGTCCCTCCCCATCCGCAACCTTGCAGAAGCACTCGAGCAAGTCGAGAGCCGGGTGCGCACCACCCCAGAGCAATGCCTTATGTCTATCACTACGATAGCACGTCAGGCTCAGGGGATGCGTGCGGGACAAGTCATCGACAAGCTCGTGGAGGACGCCTACTTCATGCGAGTCAACAACAGGGTCGCTCAAACGCCCCCCGTCAGGAACCGCGACAACGAAGCCACAAGTCGCAGTGCAGATATCGGTAGTAACAGTACTCGAGCGGAGCTACCAGCTAACCCCAACCGTACTCGGGCAACAACCGGTGGACCCTCTCATGGTGGCAACAGTGCCGGTGATGACCGAGAGATCGTCCCTCACCGCGATCCTGGCGGCGGAGGCAGCGACGGTGGGAGCTCCAACCATGGGGCTAACAGAAGCGCTGGGGGCGATGGTGACCGCGGCGGCCGAGGCCACGCGGATAGCCACGTCTCCGGCGCCTCACGTAGCGGCTTCGATGCCCGCTAGAAAATCAAAGAACTACGACGCAAGAAGGCCTCAACGGCAGGCGACAACGACGGCTTCCCCGCCTTCTCTGCGCGACTTCGCAACCTACTCCTCCCAGAGCAATTCAAGCCTCTGGGAATTACCAAGTATGACGCGAAGCAAGATCCAGTGTAGTGGCTCCGATGCTACGCCCTCTCCATCGAGAACGCTGGTGGCAACAATGACACGAAGTGCCTCTACTTCCCCTTCTATCTGGACCAAGCCCCGCTTACATGGCTCGAGTCACTCGAGAAGTACTCGATCGACAAGTGGGACCAGCTGAAGGAACAGTTCACCAGCAACTTCGCGGGCTCCATGTGTCGCTCAGGTACTCGCATGGACCTGGCAATGGTGAAGCAGGAACAAGGCGAGACCCTTCGCAAGTACATGCGGCGCTTCTTCGACAAGCTGAAGGACCGATACGGCGAACCAGAGAGGGGGGGAGTGAATGGGAGCCGATAAAAATTCTTCTCGAAGGAGATGGAAACTCCAACAAGATGAACACGACTTCCAACACACGTCTCCAACTCACTACCAAGGTTGGTCAAGCCCACGTAGCTACTGGAGTCCCACTGGACCTAGGAACCAACACACCACCTTCCGACCCGAGAAACGCTGCGGAAAAACCAAACCTCGAGCCTACAGACCAACACCGGTCAGACCGGTGAGCACCACCGGTCAGACCGGTCCCTGCTGGTGAAACTGAGCAACTTCCACTAAGTGGCTCTACACCGGTCAAATCGGTGAGACACACCGGTCAGACCGATGGCAGCCTGAAAGCCCCCAAGGCACCAAACAGGCCAACCGACCACCAAACGGACCCAAACTCGAAACAGCAGCAACACAGGACAACAACGAACACACCAAGACGTTCACCCGAGCAAAAACCCACAAGGGCTCGCACTGGTCAGACCGGTCAAGAGCACCGGTCAGACCGGTGTAGCCTGGGCAGCTCGGGATGAACAGCACCCGCGGGTCAACTCCCCCAAATCGAAATCTCGATCTCTCGAATCGCTCCACGGACTTGAACAAGACTTTGGGGATATTAGGAACACCTCATGAGGAGTCCATAGCCAAGTTTCATCCCACCAAAACTCGTCCAAAAAGGAGGAATCGAAGAAATCCCGCCGAAAGTACTTCCAACCCAAGAACTCAAGAAACCCCAAAATCGAGTACCTTTAAACACGGATTTGGGAGGGGAATCACAGCCCAAAGAACCATGAAGGGTTCCCACAAATTTCCACCATCAAATCCCCAAGAGAAAGGTCCCGAAAACAACCCAAAGAAATCACAGAGAGAGGGCTCCGAAAATCACCACCAAGAACAACCGGGGAAAACACATCCAAACCTTGAGGAACCACGCCGAATCATCTACACATGAAACAAAGGTTCGTACAAGGTCTAGCAAGCCGCCCGATCATCCATCCCTCTCAACAAGATCTCTCCGTGGAGCTCTCTTGCTAGTCCTAAAGAAAACCTAAGGAAAATAGGTGGAAAATAGGAAAACTAATGAGCTAGGGTTCCAAGAGTTGGCTGCCATCCTCTCACCTCTTGGGTTATATGGAGGCAACCGAATGTCTAAAATGCCATTCTCTACTAACTAGGGATACAAGCCCCTCAAGGGCGGATTTGGAATTCTTGATGTCTTCACCATCGGACGGATGCCGGCGACCGCACCTCGCGTAGCCTCGACGCAAGCCATGCGATCCCGACGCGTGTCCTCCGCTTCGAAGATTCCGGACTGCGTCGTCGCACACCGGTCAGACCGGTGCTCCTCACCGCTCAGACCGGTCCCCACCGGTCAGACCCACCGGTCAGACCGGTCTGGTGCTGCTGCAGCTCCGTCTTCGGTTCTCCGGTCTTGGCTTTGTGGATCAACCAAGGAACCTAGTGGTTTTCTGGTGAACCACCGGAAACCCCGCGAACTCGGTGTAGCCTCCGCCAATCTCCATTCATGACTTGGCTCCCACGTAGTCCCGGCTCGACCTTGGTTTTGAGGCTCAACCAAGAAACCGTCCATGACTTCATCTTGCTGTTCATGCCACCATGCGGCCCGCACTTGACCCCACTGGCCACCGGGTCCCTCGAACGAAGCCTACTTGTCTTCTCCACACCTGGAGGCCTCGCCGGCAACGACCTTTCGCGCTTGTTCTTCACCTGCACCAACACGAGTCAAGCCGCAACCTGCACCTGCAATACTAGCCAAGAATTAGTCCACACAACATTGTCAATCACTCATCACACAAGGAAGTGACCATCCACCGGTCCTCGAACCACACATGGTCCTCACAAGCGCGCCACCGTAGTCGATGTCTCTGACAAGGAAGTCATCGACCTCTTCCAAGATGGTCTCTACCACCGTCGCACCTTTGAAGACTTCGGCCGTCGCTGCCCGATCTCCATCACCCACCACAAGGACATTATCACCTCCTGGGCTGATGAAGAAGACAAGGACAACGCCAAGTACGACGCCATCCGTGGCAAGAGAAAACAGAACACGGGCGGTGGCAGCAACAACAACGGGAACCAAGGCGGTCGCAGCAGCAACTACTTGGGTCCCAATCGCAAGCGCAAGCCAGACAACACTGTCGTGGCTATCCAGCGCCCTGTGAAAGACAACTCGAAGAAGACCTCTGGTGGATTCAAAGACTTGCTGAAAGAGAAGTGCCCGTGGCATCTTGACGGCAACCACACCACCGAGCAGTGCTACCAACTCCGGCGAGCACTCAAGGATACTCCAGAGCCACGGCACCCTCTCGACAAGAAAGGCAAGAAGAAGACTGATGAAGGCAACGGCGACTTCCAGGAAACCGACAAGACAGTGAACGTCCTCTTCGGCAGACTACCCAACCGACGGGCTCAGAAAGCTACCCGTTGAGAAGTCATGAGCATTGAACCAGCGGTACCGACCCCTCTCCGGTGGTCAGAGGTACCCATTACCTTCTCCCGCGCGGATCAATGGACAAGCTTCTCTGAACCAGGACAGTTCCCACTCGTCCTGAAGCCAGCGGTCGCGGCCTCCAAACTCAACAAGGTCCTCATCGACGGTGGAAGCGGGCTCAACGTCCTTTTCACCAGGACTTTGAAGAAGATGAATCTCGACATCACCCACATGCTCACCAAGAGCACCTCACCTTTCTATGGCATCGTCCCCGGGAACGTGGCTATCCCACTAGGCTCAGTGGTTCTGCCAGTTACCTTCGGGTAAACAAGGGACAACTACCGTACCGAGTACGTCAAGTTCGAAGTCGCGGACTTCGAGACGTCCTACCATGCCATCCTCGGCAGACCGGCTATCGCCAAGTTCATGGCGGTACCCCACTACACCTACTTGGTACTCAAGATGCCAAGTCCAGTGGGTGTACTCTCACTACAAGGGGACTTGAAGATATCCTTCAACTGTGACACAGACAGGACGCCATCAAGAAGGAACTCGCCAAACTACTCGCGACTGGCTTCATCAAGAAGTCTTCCATTATGAGTGGCTCGCCAACCCCGTCCTCGTCCGCAAGAAGAACTCGAACGAGTGGAGGATGTGCGTCGACTACACTGACCTCAACAAGCACTGCCCCAAGGACCCCTTCGGGTTGCTGCGGATTGATCATGTCATCGACTCCACGGCGGGCTGCGACCTGCTCTGCTTCCTCGACTGCTACTCCGGGTACCACCAGATCGCGATCAAGGAAAAAGACCAGGAGAACACCGCGTTCATCACCCCGTTTGGCGCGTACTGCTACACGACTATGTCCTTCAGGTTGAAGAACGCCGGCGCTACCTACCAACGAGCTATCTAGGCCTGCTTCAAGAGGCAACTCAACAAGAATGTCGAAGCTTATGTGGATGACGTGGTCATCAAGACCAGAAACTCCAACATGCTCATCGCCGATCTTGAAGAGACTTTCGCATCCCTGCGAGTGTACCGCTGGAAGCTCAACCCGAACAAGTGCGTCTTCGGCGTACCGTCGGGCAAACTACTCGGCTTCATCATCAGCCACCGCGGCATCGAAGCCAATCCCGAGAAGATCTCCGACATCACCAGCATGAAAGCTCCCACGTGCATCAAAGACGTGCAGAAGCTGACCGGGTGCATGGCGGCTCTGAATAGAGACCGGGTGCATGGTGGCTCTGAACAGATTCATCTCGAAGCTTGGAGAACGGGGGCTTCCCTTCTTCAAACTACTCAAACATCAAGAGAAGTTCGTGTGGACTCCAGAGGCAGACCAAGCCCTTGCCCAGCTCAAGGACTTCCTATCAAAGCCACCAGTCCTCACGGCTCCTTGCAAAGGCGAGCAGCTGCTGCTCTACCTCGCTGCGACTTCTCACGTGGTCAGTACTGACATCATCGTCGAGCGGCAGGAAGACAGCCATGCGTACCCAGTCCAGCGCCCTGTCTACTTCGTCAGCGAGGTCCTGTCAGAATTCAAGGCACGCTACCAGCCAGTACAGAAGCTTCTGTACACAGTGCTCATCACCTCGCGGAAGCTACGACACTACTTCCAGGAGTACTCGATTTCCGTCGTCACCGACTACCCACTCGATGACATCCTGCCGAACCAAGATGCTACTGGAAGAATCTCCAAGTGGGCAGTCGAACTCGGCGCCCTCAACATCGACTTCAAGCCACGCACAGCCATCAAGTCGTAGGCACTAGTCGACTTCATGGCAGAGTGGCGGGAGAATCAGCTACCTACTCCAACCGAGCGGCCAGAGCACTGGGTGATGTACTTCGACGACTCGCTCAAGCTCGAAGGCGCGGGTGCAGGGGTACTCTTGATCTCTCCAACGGGCGAACAACTCAAGTACGTCCTGCAGATCTTCTGGAAGGTCTCAAACAACAAAGCCGAGTACGAAGCTCTGCTACACGGGCTCTGCCTCGCGGCTTCACTAGGCATCAAGCGGCTACTAGTCTACGGCGACTCTGCAGTGGTCATCAACCAAGTCAACAAGTCCTGGGACCGCAACAAGGAGAACATGGACGCCTACTGCCTAGAAGTCCGCAAGCTCGAGAACAAGTTCTACGGTCTCGAGTTCCACAACGTCGTCTATGACAACAACGTTGCAGCGGACGTCCTGTCGAAGCTTGGTTCTACTCGTGCTCAAGTACCAGCGGGTGTCTTCGTCCATGAGCTTCATGCGCCATCCATCCCGGAGCCGGCGCCACCGACCACTGATCCAGCACATCCCCCGGCTGGCTAGGAGGTCATGATGATCGAAGTGGACTGGAGGCCACCCTTCATCGACTACCTCAGCGAGCAGAAGGTTCCCTCGGACAAGAACTTGGCCGACCAACTCATCCGCCGCACCAAGTCCAATGTCCTAGTCGGAGACAAGCTCTACATGCGGGGCGCATCTTCTGGAGGTACTCATGAAGTGCGGTCCCCGAGAAGAAGGCAAGGGCATCTTGGAGGAGATTCACAAAGGCGTCTGCGGCAACCACGCGTCCTCTCGCACGCTGGTCAGCATGGCCTTCCGACGAGCTTTCTATTGGCCCACAGCTCTGAGCGACACTGAAGAACTCGTTAGAAGGTGCCAAGGGTGCCAATACTTCGCCAAGCAACAACATGTCTCGGCCTACAAGCTAGTCACCATACAGCCAACTTGGCCTTTCGCCTGCTGGGGGCTCGACATGATTGGGCCACTCCCAACTGCGCCAGGTGGATTCAACAAAGTATTGGTGGCCATCGACAAGTTCACCAAGTGGATTGAGGTCAAGCCGGTCACATGCCCCAACGCTGACAGAGTACTCGACTTCCTGGATGAACTCGTACAACTACTGCTACAAGCTAACCCTACAGGAACTACTGGAGGTTAAGCTTCTCGATGACTTGTTCAGCAATTGGCGCCATCTGCTCCAGTAGCTCCGCGTACTGCTCGTCTGTGCAGTTGGCGGCTAGGCCGCCGGCGACTACATCAACCGGAGCATTCAGGAAGTACGACTTCATATATGCCAAGATCTGGTTGGGGATCGACTTCGCCAGGTGCTTGACGTACGTCGCCAGACGGCTGGGCGCTTCTCTCAGCCGGTCCACCATTGGAGCTATCTTCGGCCCGCCCTGATGAGGCACCAGTAGCCTTGCGATGGGAAGTGCGGCCTCCTCGAGTTCCTTAAGCTGGGCCCGCAGCTTCTCGCAGTCCTCGTTCAGCTTCTATAGTGATTTGTAGCAATTGACGCGGTCACGATCCGAGGCAATGCGAAGCTCCATGTGCTTATCGCACTCGTAAGCCAACTCCTTATAGTCATATTCAAGTACCTCACGAGCCTCCTTCTCCCGGTAGAAAAGGTTCTTCATGTCGACTTCTGAGGCCCTCAGTTGCTCGAGACGAGTCTCAAGATCTGCAATCAACAAGCAAGACGGGTCGGACTACTTCAAGGTACTTCCAATAGGTACTCGACAAGACAGCACACACCTTTATTCTTGTTGCGGAACGACTTGTTCTTCTGCACAAGCTCGTCGCTCTTCGCCTGCATATCCTGGACTTCGTTGTGATATTGGGCGAAGACGCCGTACAGCTTTGATTGGAGCATGGAGGAATGCTTCCGGGCCTTCACGAGTTGTTCCTTCAAGGCCTCTGCCCGGAGCACTGCATCGCCATATCCCTGGAGCATGCCAGACTTCTGTCGTGATCTCTCTGCGACGTCCTGCAGCAGACAACAGATGTCAACTGGGTACTCAGCATTCTACGACAGATTGACTACTTAAGAGCATCGGCAACTCACCTTCATCCACTGCTCGGCTTGGCGCATCGCCTCCAAGTGACGAGCTACCGCCGCCGGGTCGACAAGGTCGTCTGCCATCAGCTCAATCCCACCACGACTACTCGTGGTGGCTCCAGACATTAGCGCCGAACGGATTGGTTCCGCATCCTGGATCTCCGGCGAACGGACAACTACTTCCAGAGTTGATTCTGGCAGTACGTCGTTGCGTTCTCTTCTGTCCATCGCGGGGGCTTCTCCGCCGGCTACCTCCATCACCTCGGGGGCTCCTCCGGCAGCTCCTTGGGTCTCCGGCGCCTGGCTTTCAACAGGCACCACTTCGGGAATAGTGCTTCCCTCGGCTTCGGCACCTGTCAACAAGAAGACAATGGGATTAGTCACCCTTGTGGCTACGACTACTCCTTGATGATACCTGCACTCGTGCAGTGTACTCACCTCCTACGACGCTCGCCTCCGGCAATGCAGCCTCCACGGTCGGCGCCTCGGACTCTTCTTGAGGGGCGGGAGCGGACTCCTCAGCGGCTGGCGTGGATTCCACTTCAGCCACCGCTGCGCTGGTTTCATCCCCATCCCAGGTCAAGTCCGTGGATTTCCTGAAGTGTACGCAGTTGGTTGTCAACCCAGTGCGACTACCAAACCAAATGTACTACTCGGGAAAGATCTTCACTTACAGGCTCGACCGGACTACTGTCACGGTTGGGCGCCGAGGATGCTGGCGATGTCGACTAGTCCATCCTTGGCAGGTGCCTCCTCTTGGTCCTCAGTAGCCGCTGGCTCTTCAGCGACAGCAGCGGCCGGTTCAGGACTCCCCTCAGCAACTGGGGGCTGGCGCGTCAGTTGCACCACGAGTTCTTCCATGGTGGGGGCTAGGCTGCGGCTGCCTCCAGCCAGCTCTCCGACCGTATCCTAGTCGCCTTCGTCCCCCTGCTCTACAGGGTCGGAAGGAGGAATCTCCTGCAAGCAATGGAGTTTCATCGTCAGCATACACATCATCAAGAAACAAGTACTCAACTACTCTACTCAAGGAAGGTTACCTCTTGAGATGTGGTCTCCGTGACCTTAAGCTTCTTGGCCACGCACTTGCGGGCCACGCTGCGCCGCTTCTTTGGCGGCGTGGGCAAACTAGCCTCCAAGCTAGCAGGTGGATCCGGAACGAGAGGGACGTGGGGCAATCCAGGGCGGCTGAATCTTGACCGCAGCTGGAACCGCTCTTGCAGCGTCTCCTCATCATCTTCATCTGACGTGTCTTCAATGACTACTGTGTCGTCTCCTTCACCGACTTCGCGGCGCTCCTTAGCCTTGCCCTTCCCCTCATCTGGGATCTCGACAAGTCGAGGAGGTGACGTCGGCTCGGAGACAAACTTCACTACGTCGTCCTGCAAGAAGCACATTGGATGAGCACGACTACTACTACATAATCAGTACTCGACTTCAGTAGGCTAATGACCTCATTGGGTGGACGCGCAGCGGAGTACTCGGGCACGGGGCATGGTGTGTACGCCGGCATGTCCTTGAAGATACTCCCCGGCCTGTCAACGATGTCGTCGTCGTCTACTACACCCCCGGGCATCCACGACGTGTCGCCGTCGCCGGTGTACTGATAGCCCAAGGTGTCGCGAGCCATCAGAGGCTGCACCCTTCTCTTCATGAAGTTGAAGGCCACATGCTCGACCCTTAGCCCGGCTTCTCTCAAAGCCTTGATGTTCGCCAGCAGCTCGAGTACCCTCCTGCATCGTCGACTCGAAGTTCCACCAGGGCCGGTGCTTCGGCTGCTTCCCGCTCGGCTTTGGCAGCTCCGGGTGGTGATTAGTGATGTAGAACCACTTTGACTTCAAATCTTGGTTGGACTCGATCAGCTTGTACGCGAGGTACTGCTCCGCGGCATCCTCGTGCATCTGGATGTCAGCTCCCCCAACTACTCGGGGGTTGTTGGCACTAGGCTGGGGCTTCACTCGAAAAATTTCTGGAAAAGTACCCAGTGGGGTTTGATCCCCAAGAAGGCTTCGCAGAAATGAACGAAGACGGAGGTGTGGAAGATACTGTTGGGGTTGAGGTTGAGGTACTCGATGCCGTGGTACTCCAAGAGCCCCTTGAAAAAATCGCTTGCTGGGAGAGACAACCCTCGCTCCGCGAACCACGTGAACATGGGGATCTCATCTGGATTCTTCTCCATGGGATACGGATCTCCTGCAGTGGCACGCCACATATCGACTTCCTTCTCCCGAAGGAACCCACTGTTGAGGAGTGCCAGCAGATCCTCAGTCTTCGCTTTTGACTTCTACTCCTAGTTGGGATTTGGTCACGGCGGAGACACCGGCGGCCATGCCCCTACGGCGGATCCGGCGGCTTCCTCGCGGGACCTTTTCTTCCCACCAACGGTCTTCAAGCTCTTCGACGGCGAGGGCTTCATTCTCCAAGTGCACCGGGTTTTCACTCGCATTCGCTCGGGGGCTACGGTGATGGCTTTCGGTGGCGGCGCGCTTGGATCTACACTCTCCTCTGAGGTGGCAGTGCGCACTAGCAGTGGATTCTAGGCACGATCTGCTCGGAATTGCTACAAGTGTGTGGGGTGAAAAACCCTAAGGGTTTCGGCTTCTATTTATAAGTCAACGGCGAATCCTCCAACGGCCGGACGAATAAGTCTCCATACGGCTGACTCAGCGGCGGCGCCTGACCCTTCAACTTCTAGAAGTCGATGCGCCTCATCTCAGGGGCTCGGCTACATCTAATCAACTCCATGGGTAGCGACAAGATTCAAGAGCAACTCAGGACACCTTCTACATACAAGATGACCCTTCAATTCGAGAGGAAGTACTCGACTCAAGGCTCGGGGGCTCCGTGCCACGTGTCCTTCAGATTTTTCTCCGAATTTTGCGGGATAATCTTGCCAGAACTTCAGATGGACCCTCAGCTAGAGTTTACAACTCAACCTAAGGCTCGAGGGCTACTCCATATGGAGTGCGATTTTGCAATCGCACTTCCATATTGGCTTCGGCTTCAAGACAACACAGGTATTGTTGAAGACCTTCAAGAGCAGCACTCGAGGACGCTTGGGACTACTCGAGAAGACTTCAGGATTACTCAAATATCAGCTGGAGTACATTCCAGCCTCGGGATGCTTCAAATATTCTTGAGGACTTTTGGCTTGTAGTACTCGGGGACACTTGAGGACTACTCGTTAAGGTCGTCAAGACTACTCGAAGCTATCCTACTCGACTACAAAGTACTCGGGGACTTGTCGTATGGACCTCCCTGGGCCCACTACCTCGGTGGGTACCAGGACCGACTACTCGGTGGGCCCCTTGGACTACCCGACTTGTGCCACACGGTACCTGTTGGCGTGAGGCGCAAGGACTACGGTGGAGAAGTACTCGGATAGGAAGCTATGCATACCATGTACTGTGTAGAGGACTCCTAGACGTACATGACTAGTACTCTCTCCCTAAACCGACTTGTAACCCTGCCTCCCGGACTATATAAGGCGAGGCAGGGACCCTCCCCTCTGATATGCACGAGATTACGCATCATCTTGTAATCACATCCAATCAATCCAGAGCTACGCAGCATACAAGACGTAGGGTATTACACACCTCGCGGCCCGAACCTGTCTAAATTGTGTGCCACGTGTCTCTTCCTTCGAGTTAACGATCTCGGCGAGGCCACATTCATCTACTTCGGGTACTCCCCTTAGTAGGTTGCCGGTCTAAAACACCGAAAGACGCCACCACGCCTAGGGCCTTCTGGACGCCCAGGTGAAGGGAGCGGCACATGCGCCGGGCGACATGCCCGCCGAGGGCGTGGAGGCGACTCGCCGTCGAGCTCCCAGCCTGCGCCTCGCCTTCCTCGACCTCCTGGCAGGCCTCGAGAGTGGCGGCCCGCAGCTCCTCCAACTCCTGTTGCGAGGAGTCGTAGGCTGTCTGCACAGGCTGAGCCTGGGTCGTCGAGTTCCCCAGGGCGACCCGCAGGCCTGAAAGCCACAAACAAAAGACGAATTGGGAGCGGATCCCTAAAAAGACGAAACAACAAGCGAGAAGATAAGCGAAAGATAGCCCACCTTCAACCTACTTCCTCTCCGCCTCAAGGGAGGCGCGCGCGTCTTCAGCCACCTGCCGTAGATTCAGGACCGTGGTTTCCTGCTCCTCGAGGGACTGGCGCAAATCCTCGTGCGAGACTCTGAGCTGGGTCAGATCCCCGTGGAGCCGCGAGACCTCGTCATCCCACTGCTTGAGGGCCGCCTGTGCCCCCTCAAGGGTGGCGTGCTCTTGCTGGATCCGGCCCTGCTCCTCCTCCCACGTTAGACACTCGCACTCGAGGGCGGCCCGGGCCTCGGCAAGGGTGATCCGCTCCTGTTGGAGCTGGGCCTCCGCCTGCTGGCGTGCGACCCGCTCCTGCCGGATATGCTCCTCCGTCGTGGCGAGAGAGGCGGCTTGGTCGGCCAAGCTGGTCCTCAGCTACTCCGCCTCCTTGGCCCTCTCTTCTGCCTGGCTCTGCCAAGCTCGCGCTCCCTCAAGGGTCGCGCGGTCTTGTTGGAGCTGGGCCCGAACAGAGGCCACCTCGGCCTCCCACTCCGCCGCCACGGTCCGTGCCCCCGCCAGATCCTCCCGTGCCTTGTACAGCGCATCGTCGCGGTCTACAAGTGCCGTTTTCACCCTCTCGACTGCGGAGACGTCCTCCACAATTGGGGCGGCCAGCTCTGGCAGTTGGTCCCGCAGGGCTTGCGCCCGGTACACCAGCCAGCCGTCGGGGGTCCTCAGGGCCACGACGAGGGCGTCGAGGGCGCTGTACTACTCCCGGTACCAGCGGAGCTCGGCGTCTAGCCGGTCAAGAGTGTCGTATCTCTCCCGAGCCTCGCCCTCCAACTCCTGCCACTGGCGGACAAAGTAGGAGAAGACAAGGGTCCAGGGAAGCGCAAACATGGAACAAACGAGAGTGGAAAGACCGTGAAATCCAGCGAGAAGTCACAAACCCGAAAGACGCGCCACCCGGGACCTCGATGTATCCGTAGCGCCTCGTTCAGCGCCCAATTGAGTGAGGCGTTGTGGTCGTGGAATTCCTCCCATAGCGCCTGCTCAGCCTAGGCTTCACTAAAGTGGGCCGGCGGCGCATTGACGCGCTCCTTTTCCTGCTCCGGACGCGCCGCGGTGCCGCCTGAAGCAGGAAAGGCGGCGCGGGACGACAAGGTCTCAGCGCCGTACGTCGGGTGCCTGTTGACGGTTAATAGTTGTATCAAAGTTCGTTTAGACTTGCAAGCGGACAAGTCTCCCGTCGTAGTCAAGGGACCCTTCTTCCCTCGAGTGGTGAACCCAAGGTATCGAATCCGTGGATGTGCAACGCAAGGATTGAATCTAGTAAAGCAAGGTAAACTATCTTATGAAGACAAGTCGCATCTAATCTACTAACTCATAAAGAAAACACATCTAATCTAATCTACTAAAGAGGTAACAAGAAAAAGCAAAAAATAACCGATCTAGAGAGTCTAGATCATGCTTATGTTGTAGCTCCAAACAAGATAGATGAAGATAGAAAAGCGAATCTCATTAAAAGCATCTTTAAATCGTGGCCTTCCATCCGACTCCAGAAATGCCCGCCTTTCGGAACCCCCATTCTGTCACAACGTATCCCTACTCATGCGGGTAGTCTAGGGCGAGTTCGATAAGAACAAGTTGAAAACACTTGGCTGGTCCGGTATGCACCTCTAGCCACTGCGGCTACAAGAGCACCCTAAGAAATCTAGCTACAGATAGATTGGGGAATAAGAAAAACCAAGAAGAAAACAAAATCATCAAGAAGGCACTTGATCGCTAGAAATCGGATTCACTATAAAAACTTCACCATGAATGATTACATGAACAAGATCACCACTGGGGCCCTACCTCGATCCTGATCCTTGCTCCGGAGCTCCGACGTGGTCTTCCATGCAAGGTTCCCACATCGGCTAGGGAGACCCTAGACAACTAGCACGACCCTCATCTCCGAGATGGTGTCCCTCAAGCTTCTCTGCTCCTTGGCGGCGGATGACGAATTAGTGGCTCTGTGGCTCTCGGTCAGGGGGCTACAAATAACCCAAGATGCAATTAGGTCAAAGGGGAGGTCGACTGGGCCCCGGAACAGGCTGGGCCGGCCGGCCTGGGCCCTTCCCGGCCCAGTCTGTGGCTTGCTTCGCCCGGTGTTGCTTCAATCGTCTTCTAGATCCTCTCCCCTTTTGCATGTGGGCCCTTGTCGTCGGTTTCTCTCCGAATTGGATGAAGCTCCTTGTCTTGCAAGATTCAGCACTTTTCTGGCTAGGTCCTCGGAGTTTGTCATCTTCTCGGGCTTGGTCCTTGGGCTCTTGGAGTCATGTTCACTTCATTGCTTGACTTGTACCGGGCTTCAAGGTCTTGTCATGAGGTGCTTAATGAACTTATCCCGGAAGCCTTGCTTTCAACATTAAAACCCTGCGTAAACACTAAACTCCAAAACCAACATGCACAAGTGAACTTGTTATACCACGGGGGTTAGTACCAATGGATAAGATACAAAAGTTATGCCAACACCGAAGGTAAACACATGGCTAGGTTGACGGATTTTCACTGTCAACAGCTCCCCCATGCTTAAACCTTGCTCGTCCTCTAGTAAGACTTTGATGGATATCATCGTTGCCCTTCATTGTTTAAACCTTGCACTTGATCATACATGAAAAAAACATAATGCTCTCAAAAGTTTAATTCATTAAAGTTCCATAATGTACTAGCCTTCATCCCTACGGAGGGTAGATATTTAATTAAGCTTATCCCACAAGTATTAACATGCTCCCAAAATTCAAAAGGATCTCAGAAATTTTGAAATAAAGAACAAGATGAAAAAGAGCTAAACCAAGTTCACAAATTTAAACCACCTTGCATCTTGCTCATGAACTCTCATCTCATCTTGTCTCTCAAGCCTATTTATTCTACTCCTTTCCCTCTCATAGCATTTATTTATGTGGTAGGCTTTATATGGAACTTTTTGGGAAAGTTTAGTCCTACCAAGATTTTATAAATGAGATGTTGTCAAAACAAGACAAGCTTCTCATGGTCTTACCGAGACTCGTCAAAAAGGTCATTGGAAAATGATGTTATATCGAGGAGGGGAAAGAGAAAAATACACACACTTGAGATGAGTGGACATGTGCAAATGGCAAAAGTGATCCTGAGGCACAAATGAAGTCCTCGTTATCGGATTGCACATGGTTGGAAAATGAGTATGGATCTTTTAATCTTGAAGCATTGAATTTCCTAATGCACTTTTAGAGAACTGGGGAGTTCACTTTATTTTTGCACATACTCATATTTTTCTCTTTTTCTCTTCTTTCTTTCTTTCTCTCATTCTTTTTCTCATTCATTCATTTTTTTGTCATACATTCGGTAATGAGACTTTCACATCGGAGTTTTGATTTTTTATTTGCACCCCTTTGAATTTTTTTAATTGCTCCCCTTTGAACTCTAAAAATTGCATCGTACCTACCTCCTCCCCCATGCTTAGACGTTGCTCGTCCTCGAGCAAAGAGGCGATAAATAAGGTAGGTACCGGAAATACTTTTCCTTTGGAGAGATACTTGAAGTCTTCAATCTTGGCACCATCGATCTTCCTTGAATTGATGATCCATACTCAACGATAGGTTGTGGTCAAGGAGGTAAACACAAAAGATGATATTTGGTTTTAAGGGTGGATATCCGGCGAAGTTTGTGAGATCTCCGATGTGGGGATACACAATGCACGGATAGAGAGGCTAGCAAAAAGATAGATACGCAAAAACGGAATGACCAGCTTCTTAGTCTCGGGCCAGAGAAATCAAGGCCTGAAATAACTCACCCAAAAATAAACCTTGTATACTAAGTTTTTGCACTCAAATATTTATATGGCTCTGGATAGGTAGAGCAACACGCAAGTGGTATTTATGACAAGGTTAGCATTACTTTTAAGAACAGAAATAATTTATCTTTAATCCATCTAAAACTTGATAGCACATAAAACACTATGGGTCTTTATTTTTATCATAACCTCCGCTAAAGATGAAGCTAGCATTTAGATAATTTCAGATTTGTATTTTAAGAGAGCACTAGTTTAAACATGCATAAAACAATTACAAAGATAAACAAAGTGGCAATTATAATCATATATCATCATGGCATAAACCTTGTAACTTTACCAAAGGTAAAAACATGGCAGTGACTTTATTCATGATGAAAATAAAACTAACACACATGCTGAAAATAAACTAGCACACATGCTGAAATTTAAATAAGAACTGAAAACACTACGCATACATAGGCGCAAACAAGCTGAAAATTAAAGAAAGGGGGGGCAAAGGAAAGATAACTAAAGCTCCTCTCTCTAATCTTCCGCGGGTGGTTGATATTGATAGTCTTGGTTGTTGTACCCTTACTCATAATAAGATTGCGCCTCTCCTCATATGAATTGTCTGACGGTGCTAGGTGAAGGTGTCCAAGCACATAAGTAATGTTTGCATTTCCTTCACCAATTTGGTTTGCATTGGTTTGGATGGCTGCAATAATTTGCATGTTCCTTGCAGCGTATCCTCCAATGGTGGCCACATTTTGTTGTGGTTGAGGAAGGTGTGCATATGGCTCCGCAAAGGCTACATTGGGCACCGCAAAAATGGTGGGGGTATGGCTGCACCACTCCCCCATGCTTGCATTGGTACACCACCGTAGTAATTTGGCGGTGCCGGGATTTCTCCAAATGGTGGCACATAATTTTGTTGTGCACTTCTTGGGCCATAGAAGATCCTTCTCCTTTATTTTTTCTTCGCCGGCACAAGAAGTCCTTCCTCTAACCAATCTTCTTCCCCTCAAGAAAAAGTCTTAACCTTACTTCTGAAAGGGGCAAATTCACCTAGGCCACTTTGAAGCCTCCTCTCTCATCTTCACTTATATATTTTCCTTTTTCATCATATATTCCTAGGGAAGTCCCGGGTAGGAGATGATTCGGGTTCCTTGTAATACCCGGTTTTAAAGAGATAGTCAACATGGAGAGGTAACAACCCGATCTCCCGAATCCGATGTTGCTCACAACACCACTGGTTGATCATCGGTGAGTGGGGTTGATTGGCTTCTTGGCAAAAAGCCGACTAAAGCCAATTCAACTCCGTGTTGGTTATCTTTGTCTCTCTCGTTCTCCCAAAAATCCACTTGCAGAAAAGTGACACACTTAGATGATGGGGTTCCGGATAGTATTTCTTTGTTGATGGTCTCCTCCCGTGATCATACTCCAAAAACCTTCCCATGTGCCTTCATGCACATCCACTTGTTCAGGAGCTCCCTTTTGAAAATAGGAGGCACTCGCCCATGGGTCTACGATACTAGAATATGCAATCGTTTTGAACCTGAAAACCAATCTAATCTATCGGGGGTTGTGACCACGGTTTCGCCCTTTCCCTCCTCTCGTACTCTCACTACGCGAAGGTATTCATGACTAGACCTATGATGGTCACGGTGTAAGATGATAGATAGATAATCCAACAAAGTTCGATTACATCTCAAGATCGATTGCAACCCATGGATGAAAGGAGATTACCCCATCAAGGTGCTAGAAATAGCATCGTTGATCAAGGTTACCCTTCCGACGGTGTCTTCCTTCTTCTCCACTTGTGGGCTCCCTCCAAACGGAATGAGAGACTCAGCACTCCTTCATCAAGGGTATGCGCCATGGTCATGAAAATTTCCTAGGCGAATTCCTTGTGGGTGTTTGTCGACACTCTATTAGAGAATTGCACCGGTGTCCCGTATGAAACCCAATATGTGAAAAGCTTGGTTGTCGATGTCGACGTTCGCTACAAGCCTCTACTTAAGGCGAGCGAGCTTCTTATCCTCCTCCTCTGTCACGATGACATACCCCTCGGAATACCACGGAGCGTATGGAGGTGGAGCGGATGATCGTGTCGAGTGGCGAGGTTGGACGGGCGGCTCCTCCATATGTCCTTGAAGTTTGGTGAATCTCATAAACGAGTTTCATGTAGCCCTCATGCCACCGAGGAGGAGAGTGTGGTTCCTCCTCGGCGGTGTCGTGTCCTCCTCCATACTCCGAGGAGACTCGGAAACCAAGTGGCTTCTTGAAGAGGTTGTCGATGATGGCTTAGACGATGATGATCCCTTCTTTTTTTTGGTGAAAAGGCTTGTAGTTTTCGTCCATGATTGCTGCACTCTTCTCTCCACTAAAACTCCGGGTTGCAACCGGTAACTAGGCACATAAAATCTTACTTCGGGATGTGGACTTTGAGTAGATTAAGGGTGTGGATTTTTTTTGAGCTATCAAGCTTGGGAAGGTTGGCTATGTCTACGGAGGCTCTGGGCACACAAACTTGAAGACACAAACTGAAGAAGGAGAGGGAAGCTTACGTGGAGAAAACGGGAGCCGGGGGGCTCCTTAGTAGGGGAGGCTGGCCGGCCTGGGCCGAACGACCTGGGTGGCCTGGTGCTCCTCCCCGCCTCGGCTTTCTTCCAGCACGATCATTTCGCCTCTACAACTTTCCTGCCCGCGTGCTCCACGAGTTGCACCGCCCAAACGCTCTCGTCCACTCCTTTTCTTGCATTATTGGTCCTTCCACTTGATGCTTCATGCTTTGAGTCGTGTCCATGCTCCCTTGTTCCACTTGCTTCACATGCCACCATGAAATTCCTGCAAAGTTCATGCTTGCTGCCCACCATGCTTGTCCTTTGCATGTGGACTTGGTGAAAGTTGATGAAAGAGTATCCAATGGTGCATGCATGATTAATTCAAACTAGATTGCCTCCCTTTAAGTGTGTTTAAGGCTAAGCACTCCTCTAATTTTGAAATTTAAAAATATTTTTCAGAGCCATGCAAGAACTCAAGCATAAATTTAGAGAAGTTTTTAAACCATTAAAAGCAAATGTAAGTCGAAAATATTTTCCGACTACGTTGATATCGGTCTCACCGGTATAGCTTACCATCATTGGTTGAGAGCAAACTTTTCCCGGCTTGATCATGGGGGCATAGGTTTAGGTTCTAATTTTGGCTAAATGAGAAATGATTTTGAATAAAACAAAATTAAATGAGGCTTAGAAAAATTCTAATCTTAGAGAAACCAAGGATAAGGATTTTAAACCAACCAAAAGTTTAGTTTCTAGGTTCACGCGAGTCCTACCACGTGCTGAAATTTAATTAACACCTAGGTACAAGTCGTGGCTCTACTCGTGTGTTTTTAGCATGAAAAAGTAAGTCAACCACAACACCATAATGAGGGTGAAGGGTTGAGTTAGGTTCTGAAATTATTTGGTTGTGGTTTCTCGAAAAAGAACGAACAAACACATAGGAGGGTTCATGCAAAGGGTTTATGACAAAGCAAAATATTCAACCAAGAATTATGTCTCTAACATTGTTCAACCATTCTAAGTCTAATGTTTTGCGTAGTAAAATTCAAAAACTAAATTATTAAAAAGACTCGAAAAACCTGGAATCGGGTTGTCCTCCCGGTAGCTTATTATTGACTCTACGAAACGGGTTGCCTCCCGCCTAGCGCTTCGTTTATAGTCCATGGCTAGACTTCTTCACTTGATTACTCCGGATCAACGCTCTTTGCGGGCGTTGCAATCTTGGGTACCCACTTCCGCACCTTCTTGGGCACGGGCTTATTATTCGGCTTAGTCGTATTTTTGGTCTTCACAGGCTGGCTTTGCCCTTTGGTCTTGACGGATGCAACAACTTTTTTCATGTAATGGCTCGGCATCTCAAACTTCGGTCCTTCGGTCGTGATCTTCATGGTCTCCCGAATGAGTTTGAGTAGCCTTCGCTATCTTGGGACCTTGGAGTTGTCTCGGATATTCTTCTTTGTTACCCATCAGGCGCCCGGCAAGTTGTCCCACTTGCGTCTCTAGCATCTTCATCACGATGAGCACTTAAATCCTCGCATGTGGATCTTGCCTTGGTAGCCTTTAGGTGTTGAGCTTCTTTCTCTATCTCCATCTTCTCCATCCTCCTCTTGATCTTGAACGGCCTTCCGGCGTCTTGACTTGGAGGTGGTGATTCCCTTGGAAATTTTGATGGTCCTCCGAGTTTGACTTTTGAATCTAGGGTTTCCAACCATTTAGCTTGTGTTGCACGTCTCCTTTGCCTGTAAAGTTTTCCTGGATCATCCACAAAAAAGTTTGGGTTTCTTGGAGAGGCAGCCAACCATCTCCTGTTAGGGTTAGCAATAAAACAAAAATCTGAAAAGAGAAAAATTAGGGTTAATCAAAACTAGATTAGATTGATTTTTTTCTTTTGAGGATGATCAAACTTAAGAGATGCAAAAGAAAATCAAAAGAAAAACTGAAAAATAAGCGATACTAGATCGGATCTTGATTGCTTGTTCCCCGGCAACGGCGCCAGAAAAAGGGGCTTGTTGACGGTTAATAGTTGTATCAAAGTTCGTTTAGACTTGCAAGCGGACAAGTCTCCCGTCGTAGTCAAGGGACCCTTCTTCCCTCGAGTGGTGAACCCAAGGTATCGAATCCGTGGAACAATGTGCAACGCAAGGATTCAATCTAGTAAAGCAAGGTAAACAATCTTATGAAGACAAGTTGCATCTAATCTACTAACTCATAAAGAAAACACATCTAATCTAATCTACTAAAGAGCTAACAAGAGAAAGCAATAGATAACCGATCTAGAGAGTCTAGATCATGCTTATGTTGTAGTTCCAAACAAGATAGATGAAGATAGAAAAGCGAATCTCATTAAAAGCATCTTTAAATCATGGCCTTCCATCCGACTCCGAAAACGCCCACCTTTCGGAACCCCCGTTCTGTCACAACATATCCCTACTCATGCGGGTAGTCTAGGGCGAGTTCGATAAGAACAAGTTGAAAACACTTGGCCGGTCCGGTATGCACCTCTAGCCACCGCGGCTACAAGAGCACCCTAAGCAATCTATCTATAGATAGATTGGGGTATAAGCAAAACCAAGAAGAAAACAAAATCATTGAGAAGACACTTGATCGCTAGAAATCGGATTCACTATAAAAACTTCACCATGAATGATTACATGAACAAGATCACCACTGGGGCCCTACCTCGATCTTGATCCTTGCTACGGAGCTCCGACGTGGTCTTCCATGCAAGGTTCCCACGTCGCCTAGGGAGACCCTAGACAACTAGCACGACCCTCATCTCCGAGATGGTGTCCCTCAAGCTTCTCTGCTCCTTGGCGGCGGATGACGAATTAGTTGCTCTGTGGCTCTCGGTCAGGGGGCTATAAATAACCCGAGATGCAATTAGGTCAAAGGGGAGGCCGACTGGGCCCCGGAACAGGCTGGGCCGGCTGGCCTGGGCCCTTCCCGGCCCAGTCTGTGGCCTGCTTCGCCCGATGTAGCTTCCAACGTCTTCTAGATCCTCTCCCCTTTTGCATGTGGGCCCTTGTCGTCGGTTTCTCTCCGAATTGGACGAAGCTCCTTGTCTTGCAAGATTCAGCACTTTTCTGGCTAGATCCTCGGAGTTTGTCATCTTCTCGGGCTTGGTCCTTGGGCTCTTAGAGTCATGTTCACTTCATTGCTTGACTTGTACCGGGATTCAAGGTCTTGTCATGAGGTGCTTAATGAACTTATCCCGGAAGCCTTGCTTTCAACGTTAAAACCCTGCGTAAACACTAAACTCCAAAACCGACATGCACAAGTGAACTTGTAATACCACGGGGGTTAGTACCAATGGATAATATACAAAAGTTATGCCAACACCGAAGGTAAACTCATGGCTAGGTTGACGGATTTTCACCGTCAACAGTGCCCCGACATCATGCGGTCGTCCTCCCTCATCAGAAGCACCCCCACCGGGGGCTTGGGGACCGGCAGGAAGGCTCTCCCACTGGCCCCATCCAGGCGGTGGGACATTGTCGTCCAGGACCTCGACCATCGCCGCTTGATTGCCGCCGGCAGGAGCGGACGCCAGCAAAACCGACGGCGCAACGAACGCCGCGGTCTTGGCCGCCGTTGTGGCCGATGCCGCCCGCCGCGGCTCCGCGCGCCGCGCCCGCACGGCGCGGAGGCTCGCCCCCGTTGCCGCCGCCGTGCCCCTGGTAGCCCTTGGCGCCCCCGACAAATGTCTCCTCGTGGGGACGGACACGTCCGACCTAAGCGCCTTGGCGGGCGCGAGAGGGGGGACGACCGGCGCCGCCCTGTCAACACGAAGACAAGGGTTTGAGCGCCAACCCTTCGAAACCCGAGCATCCGGAGAAGCGACCGCTTACCTCAAGGTGGAGAAGTCACGCTTCCTCTTCCTCGAGGGCTCGCCGGACGCCGTGGCGCGCGCCGGCGCCCTCCGCAACGCGCGCCGCCCCTTCCGTAGACCGCCTGGCGGTGGACGCTCCCGTGCCCGCCCCAAGCGCTTGCTCTTCTGCCGCCTCCGCGGCTCTCGGTAAGGGGGGACGTAGCCTCCCACCTCTCAGAGGGGGGGCCGTCACTCTCCTCCTCCTCTTCCTCTCCCGACGATGAGTACTCCGAGGTCGCCAGGGGAGAGAGTCCCTGCTGCTCGCGCAGCCGGAATTCCTCGTCACTCTTGAAAGGATCGAGGCAATATGACCTAGAGGAGGGGTGAATAGGCCTGCACACACAATTTAAACTTTTTCTGCGAAAACACTGTCAGACTCTAGAACCTCCGAGATTATTCTCGGAACCTCCGAACGAGGCAGCCTCCGAGAATAAACTCAGAACTTCCAGGAACTGTTAGAACAGAGCATATAGGACTTGAGCTGCAAATAACTTGATGAAAAATAGATCGACCAAATTCTAGGAGGTACTTAGGACATAGCAAGAAGATTTCTAAGCAAAGAACAAGATAGGAAGGTACCACAACATAGATCGGGAACAAATCCTAATAGATCTAGTCAAGAACAAGCATGAACAAGAAAGTAAACTAGAGCACACACGAGACAAAGATTTATCCCGTGGTTCAGCTTACCACAAAGGCTTGCTTACGTCCACGTTGTTGAGGAAGCCACAAAGGCTAGGGACCACAAAGGTTAACTCCTCTCTCACACCTATCACTTTGGGTAATAGGTGGAGGCTTTCCACTAGAATCACAAAGGGTAATATAAACACATTAGAGCTTCCACAAATCGGGTTTGAGGGCTTCCAAGAACCTCTATCTGTCTAGGAGCAAGGCTCCAAGAGTAATAGATCCACCAAGCTTGCTAGGGCTTTTCCAAGTGCTCAAGTTCAAGAGAGAGAGAGAGAGATTTTCTCACAAACTCACTTCAAGAATCCACTCTAGATTAATGCTAGGCAAGGATTTGGAAGAGAGTAGGTTAGGAGTGAATGCAAGGTGAGAGAAATGAGTTAGAACGGCATTCTGTTCTGGGGCAGGGAGAGGATAGCCGTTGGGGGACCAAGGGGTATAAATACCCCCAGATCCAGAACAGTAACGGCTATATTCCAGAGTTCGGAACCTCTGACAAATATCTCGGAACTTCCGACCTTTGAAATCTTTGTTGACTGTAGCTCGTACGGTCGGAACCTCTGAGAAAAACCTCGGAACCTCCGAACAACAAACAGCAGGGGCAAAACAGCAGCAGATCTCTTCCCTTTGGGTGAGGGTTAGGGTTTAAGCAAGATAGACTATGAGCACTTGAAACCACCCTAACTCACCATTAGTATCCCTCTTGATAGTACGGATTGTCCTATACTCAAATTCAAAAGATAAAATAAATAAACTTCTCCGAAGAGCATAGGTATCCTTCTTCATTCAGTTGAGGGGTCTCCATTCTTTCTTTTGCACCTGTAAAATAATTTTATGCTGCACAAAAGTCTCAAAGGCTCATTAGCTCTTTAATTGTGTGATCAACATCACCAAAACCCTCATTGGCCCTATTACATCCATCACACAAGTGTTTTAAAGTTTTCACATCCCATAGTTTGACCATGACCAGACCATGCTTGCCAACAGAGGCAAGCTTAAAGCTTTACAGCAGTTCACCAACATTAACCACCAGGAGTTTATGAGAGAATAGTTAGCACTCTCATCTCACCAAAAGAACAAAAGAATTTTTTGTTAGCCACCAGCCCCTCTAGAAGCTCTTAGCCACCAGCCCCTCCAGAAGCTCTAGGTCTTCAGATCATCATCTCAATCTTCATAATTCTCCCCCTTTGTCAATAGTTTAACAAAAAGGAAAGAAAAGAAGAGAGGAAGTTAGAACAGGACCTAGGGAATTTACTCTTCATCACTGGAGTTAGAGGCATCCTGCTCAGCCTTAAGGACAGTGTTGTCAGATCCAAAGTCAGAGCTAGATCCAGAGGATATGTCCACAAACCTTCTGACAGGTCTTCCAGCGGTGTCCTTCCTTCTGACCCTACCACCAGATGAAGAGCCCATTGCCCTCTTACCAGCAGCTTCCTTCCTGAGTTTGGCCATCTTGGCACTGAGTGGCTCAACATCTTCTTCTTCTTCTTCTTCTTCAGATTGAGCAGCAGGGGTCCTCCTCACCTTCATCCTCACTAGTGGTATATTCTGGAAAATTAGGAAAGATGGGTGGAGGATGGAGCATGGCATTGAAAGACAGCCCCTGGTGCTTCAGCAGCCTGTTCGTGTCCTCTCTGAGCTCAAACAGCTGAGTTGCTGTCCAGTTGCAGAACCTCCAGGTGTCCCTCACCATGCCCCTCAGCTTATGCAGTCCAGTGGGCATGGGTGCCTTGCCGGGTCCTTCTTCTTGATCAGTCTTGTGCTGCTTGGAACTGGCCTTCTTCAGGATGTGGTCCTCAACCACTTGTGCTACTTTTTCTGGTGCTGCCACTGCTTGACCTGGTATGAGGCATGCTCAACATCTTTCTTGAAACTCACACCGGAGACCATCTCTATCATATACATGATGTAAGGGGCATAAGGCAGGTTGCACTTGCCACTTTCAGTCACTTCCACCAAGTTAAACCAAATGAACCTGCTGACTGAAAAGGGTTGGGCTCCTGGCAGCAGCCTAGCTATCAGATTTGGTGCAAACCTCCTGAGGCTGGTTGAGTCACTTCCCCCTTTAGGGTAGACGGTTTCTCTAAATATGTTGTTGAGCACATAATAAACAGACTTCAAGGCAGTGGTGGAGCCATCTGCCAGCTCATCATACTCATAGGCAGCAACAATCTTGATGTGGTTCATGTGAGCCTCAAAGTGTATAACATCAGCCTCCCTGTTCTCCTTGCTGAATCCAAACAGCCTAGCAAAGGTAATGAAGTCTATCTTGTAGTGCACTCCTTAAGTCATCCAGTGAATGGTCTCTTTGTTGTCCTCATGAAAGAAAGTAGCATGATACTGAGTCAAGACTTCAATGTTCCAGTCATACTTGAAGCTCATTATATCTCTCATCTTGTACTTCTCCACCAGCTCAAGAACATCCCCCTTCACTGGTTCCTCTGCTGCCTCTAGATGGGTAAAATCAATCCATTTCATCTTGATCAGCTTCATCTTAGTGTTCAGGACTGTCTCATAGAACTTGAAGTGAAACACAGACCAAAACCTGTAATCTATTGCTGCCATCTTGGGATTCACATATGGATTCTCTACTCTGGCCTTCTTGACAAGGTAACCTGCCACATCAAAGTTGGTGCGCTCAATGTAGACTGAATTATCATACTTGGTAGGAGGGTGTCTTTTGAGCAGCACCTTGTGATACTTCAAGTATGTGGAGTCAATCTCCCAAGCAGCATATCATCTTCAAGCTCAATGGGGATGGTCTTCCCTTCTGTACCCCCATTATGCTCTACATGAGCTGCAGAGCCTGATCCTCTACCTCCTGACAAGCTGCCCCCTTTTCCTCTTCTGGGAGTTGCCTTCCCCCTACTACCACTGCCAGTCCCAACTTCTCTTGCTGCAATCTCAAAAGCCCTTTCACCAGCAGGAGTCTCAAAGGGTTGCCTCTGCCTCTTGGCATAGGTTTTATCAGCAGGAGTTCCAGACATCTGCCAGGAAGAATCATAGGTACAGATAAGGATCGGATCAAGATAGATAAAGACTGAGGATCACAGATAGACATGAAGTTCAATTGATTAAGTTTTTAGTGGAATTTTGAATCACAGACTGTCACTTGTTAGTACAGACTTAGGAACCTCCAAGGATTTTCTCGGAACCTCCGAAGTCTGGGTACTTACAGAGGATAGTTTGTTGATTTAACTTTCAACTGAGTCTTAACCAAAGGAAGCAAACATGATGGAATTTAACTATGACAGATATGAGATAAGGTGCTGCAAGTGAAGTAAAATTCAGTGGAACTTTGAATCAAAGTCAGCCTACAGTAGGCTACAGGGTTCGGAACCTCCGAGAATTTTCTCGGAACCTCCGAGACTCTGTGAACCTTACTGCATTCTGAACTTCGATTCAACTTTCAACTGAACGTAAACTACACATGCATCACAAGCATCCAGAATGTGGCACAAGGTAGCATTCTACAGCCGCAAGATCTAGAACCCTAAGATCAGGTGAATCTAGGAATTAGGGTTAGGGTTTGATCTTGGTTTACCTCGAATAGGGAAGAATATGATTGAAGTCGACGATCTAGAGATGCGTTTACGCCAGGGGACGTAGCCCAGAGGCCCCCTCCAGATCAGAGATCTGGTGGCGCTGAAGAGGAGCAACTCGCCGGAATAAATCCAACGGTGCAATGTTGTTCCTCTTCTGCTCTCAGAGATCGACGAGAAAGATGAGTAAAGGCGCAGATCGAGGCTTCCTTCTTCTTCTCCATACTAGATCCGAGCGGATCTAGGTCAACTCCTGGAGCGGTTCTTTTTCCTTCCTCCTCAGCTGCGACCCACTGGCAAAGAGAGGTGCCCGGCCTCGCACGTGTGACCCACGAGGAGCGCGGTCACCGGCGGCGAGGAAAGCGGTGGTGGCGCGGTGGTGGAGAAGGGGAGTGCGATGCGGTCGCCGTCAGGAGAGAGAGGAAGAGAGAGAGACGCGGTACAAGTGGATCTGAGAGATTGACCGCACGGTGAAAGGCGAACGATGGATTAACCCTAGGTGAAAGAATATTCCCCGAAATATGCTAGTTTCTCTTTAACTGCTCTTCGGTCGAGACTGAACGCTAAGTCTGTAAAGATTGGAACTTTTGATGATTTTCTCAAAGCTTCTGAGGCTCGGAGCCTCCAAAGATTTCCTCGGAGCTTCCGAAACTTGAATTCTAGAGACAGTTAACTTTCACTCCTTTTGAGATTTAGAACATTTTGACCACTAAGATCCTTAGGTCATGGTACCCTTGACTCAAGTGGCTAGAAAAACAAGCAATCACACATTCAACTATAGCCACTTAAGACAAGTTAGGAATATGAAAGTAGATTTTGAAATACTTTTTAAGATAATGTTTTCACAAACACTTTTTCAAACAAATTTTTAGAGAATATCAATAGTTTGAAGCATACAATCATGGCATGCTAGAGATCTAACCACGCAACGAGAATCAAGAATATTTAGTTCATTCCTTAAACTACAAAACTGAAGGACCGATACGGCGAACCAGAGAGGGAGGGGAGTGAATGGGAGCCGATAAAAATTCTTCTCGAAGGAGATTGAAACTCCAACAAGATGAACACGGCTTCCAACACACATCTCCGACTCACTACCCAAGTTGGCCAAGCCCACGTAGCCACTGGAGTGCGACTGGACCTAGGAACCAACACACAACCTTCCGACCCGAGAAACACTGCGGAAAACCAAACCTCGAGTCTACAGACTCACACCGGTCAGACCGGTGAGCACCACCGGTCAGACCGGTCCCTGCCGGTGAAATGGAGTGCGACTGGACCTAGGAACCAACACACAACCTTCCGACCCGAGAAACACTGCGGAAAACCAAACCTCGAGTCTACAGACTCACACTGGTCAGACCGGTGAGCACCACCAGTCAAACCGGTCCCTACCGGTGAAACTGAGCAACTTTCACTAAGTGGCTCTACACCGGTTAGACCGGTGAGACACACCGGTCAGACCGATCGCATCCTGAAAGCCCCCAAGGCACCAAATAGGCCAACCAACCACCAAACGGACCCAAACTCGAAACAGCAGCAACACGGGACAACAACGAACACACCAAGACGTTCACCCGAGCAAAAACCCACCAGGGCTCGCACCGGTCGGGGATCGGTCAAGAGCACCGGTCAGACCGGTGTAGCCTGGGCAGCTCGGGATGAACAGCACCCGCGGGACAACTCCCCCAAATCCAAATCTCGATCTCCCGAATCGCTCCACGGACTTGAACAAGACTTTGGGGATATTATGAACACCTCATGAGGAGTCCATAGCCAAGTTTAATCCCACCAAAACTCGTCCAAAAAGGAGGAATCAAAGAAATCCCACCAAAACTCGTCCACGAAGGGTTCCCACAAATTTCCCCCATCAAATCCCCAAGAGAAAAGTCCCGAAAACAACCAAAGGAAATCACCAACAGAGGGCTCCGAAAATCACCACCAAGAACAACCGGGGAAAACACATCCAAACCTTGAGGAACCACGCCGAATCATCTATACATGAAACAAAGGTTCATACAAGGTCTAGCAAGCCGCCCGATCATCCATCCCTCTCAACAAGATCTCTCTGTGAAGCTCTCTTGCTAGTCCTAAAGAAAACCTAAGGAAAATAGGTGGAAAATAGGAAAACTAATGAGCTAGGGTTCCTAGAGTTGGCTGCCATCCTCTCACCTCTTGGGTTATATGGAGGCAACCGAATGTCTAAAACGCCCTTCTCTACTAACTAGGGATACTAGCCCCTCAAGGGCGGAGTTGGAATTCATGATGTCTTGACCATCGGACGGATGCCTGGCGACCGCACCCTGCGTAGCCTCGACGCAAGCCATGCGATCCCGACGCGTGTCCTCCGCTTCGAAGATTCCAGACTGCGTCGTCGCACACCGGTCAGACCGGTGCTCCTCACCGGTTAGACCGGTCCCCACCCCCGTCGACCGGTCCGCGCGCCGCGCGGCCTCCGTCTTCGGTTCTCCGGTCTTGGCTTTGTGGATCAACCAAGGAACCCGGTGGTTTTCTCGGTGAACCACCGGAAACCCCGCGAACTCGGTGTAGCCTCTCGCCAATCTCCACTCATGACTCGGCTCCCACGTAGTCCCGGCTCGACCTTGGTTTTGAGGCTCAACCAAGAAACCGTCCACGACTTCATCTTGCCTGTTCATGCCACCATGCGGCCCGCACTTGACCCCGCTGGCCACCGGATCCCTCGAACAAAGCCTACTTGTCTTCTCCACACCTGGAGGCCTCACCGGCGACGACCTTTCGCGCTTGTTCTTCACCTGCACCAACACCAGTCAAGCCGCAACCTGCACCTGCAATACTTAGCCAAGAATCAGTCCACACAACGTTGTCAATCACTCATCACACAAGGAAGCGACCATCCACCGGTCCTTCAACCACACATGGTCCTCAATCACCCCCTTGATGAGTGCATTGACAACACCCACACGAAAGTAACAAGAGAGAAAAGAAAAAGAAAAGAAACGAACAAAAAGGAACTTCAACAAGCGATCGAAAGCCAAACAAAGGCAAAGAGCAAGATCACTTGAAGAAGACAAGTCTCGGACCCCTTAGGCAAGGGCAACAGCTCGACACATCCGAGACAAAGCAAAGCTCAAGCAAAGAGCGCAAACCACCGAATCAAAGCTCGAACAACCACAAAGAGCTCCCCCTGCACACATGCAAGCTCCCCCTGAACCAATGCACCCCCCCTGGACGAATGCATGCAAGATACCACTTGAAACAGGGCAGCTGCAACAACTCAGCCCTGACCGGTCAGACCGGTCAACACCACCGGTCAGACCGGTGTGCAACATGTGAACAGAGCCAGCCCTCACACCGGTCAGACCGGTGACCCTGACCGGTCAGACCGGTGCACAACAGAGCCCAGAAATGGCTCGAAACCACCTGAAAACCTTCTAAACACGACCAACAAGCCATTTCAAGCTCAAACTTCTCCCCCTTGTTGTCAATGCATGAATCAAGCCAAAAATGCAAAACTTTCAACCTAGAGCTTCTCAAATAGACAAAATTCAACAAAGAATGCTACACATGTTCAAATGAGCAAGTTAGATACTCTACGGCTTCGTATCGATCTCAACTACATTATCACCAAGTTTCACAACCATTGGACGAAGCTAAGATGGATTTTGGCAATTTTGCGAAAAACTTGCCTCTCATGAGCAAAGTCCTAAACATGATCAAAGCATATCAAAATGCCAAAGCCACACAAACTTCATGCTAGGACAGCCATTCTAATCATAAGACCATCACAAACACCCACAGCACCTCATGTCATGTCAAAGCCACCGAGCCATGTGCCTACTTCTATGTATGAGACTTCTCATTGATAGGCATCATGCAACGGTTTAGCACCCAAAGCAAGTTAAATTCAGCACATATGACATGGGAGCACATTTCCAAGCATTTTTCATTTCATTTTCAGATTTGTAAATGGTACATGAAATGTCTTTGCGACAAAAAGGAACTTATGCCCCTCCACAAGATAAAACAAGAGGGCTAAACATTCATGATGGCAAATGAGCCTTTGGCCCCATATGATCAATAAACTAGCTATCCAATTACAAATTAAGCATAGCAAAGCCACAAAAACATGTCAAGAGCATGTAAAGGCATTTACACATGAGAGAGCATACATGTGACATTTTTCAAAAGCATAGCTATCAACCATGGATTATTCATCAAGATCATCAAGAGCTAAGCCAAACTAACCATAGCATACCAAACAAGCTCACAAAAACATATATTTCATTCCATGGTGAACAATGTATATGAGAGAAGCTTTTCCTAACCAATGCATATGATACAAAATGCATGCAATCTATGATACAAGGATGCCTATACATCATGTTACATATGCCATGCCAAATGCAAGAAATGCACAAAGAAAAGCTATACATATGCTACAAAGAAGCTCTCACACAAAACTCACAAAACCACCGGCCAAAGAGAGCTCGCACACACCCAACTCAAGAAATCAAACACACACCAAGTTCCCCCCGCAAACGAGTGAAAGTTGCTTGATCTAGGGGTTTGGTGAAAATATCGGCTAGTTGGTCATGTGTGGGTACATGGATCAAAGCTATCTTCCCTTTCTCTACGTTATCTCTCAGGAAATGGTACCTCACTTCGATGTGCTTGGTTTTGGAATGGAGCACTGGGTTCTTTGCAACACTTATGGCACTGGTGCTATCACATTGAAGTGGGACATGGGTGTACTCCTCACCAAAGTCACTCATGGTGTAGGTGATCCAAAGTAGTTGAGAGCAACAACTAGCAGCGGCAACATACTCAGCCTCGGTCGTGGATTGAGCAACACTCGACTGCTTGCGGGAAGACCAAGAGACCAAAGAGGAACCCAAAAACTGGCATGTCCCAGAAGTGGACTTCCTATCCAACCGACACCCGGCAAAATCCGAGTCTGAAAAACCATGAAGCGCCAAAGAAGAGGACGCGGAGTACCAAAGGCCGAAGTCGGGAGTGTGACGCAGGTACCTGAAAATTCGCTTCACCGCTTGCCGATGCGAAGTCCTCGGAGACGCTTGAAAACGAGCGCACAGACACACCGAGAATTGTATGTCCGGCCTCGTCGCCGTCAAGTAGAGGAGTGACCCGATCATGCTCCGGTACTCCTTCTGGTCCACGTGTTCACCTTCCTCGTCCGCATCAAGAGCTGTAGTCGTACTCATCGGCGTCATCATGGCCTTGGAGTCCTCCATCTTGAACTTCCGCACAATGTCCTTGGTGTACTTAGCCTGGTGCACAAATGTTCCTTCCTTTGATTGTTTGATTTGTAGCCCGAGGAAGAACTGCAACTTGCCCATCATGCTCATCTCAAATTCCCTCGCTCATATCATCCGCAAACCTTGCAACAAGAGAGTTAGACGAGCCACCAAAGACAATATCATCCACGTACACCCGCACAATCGAATATCTCTCGCTCCGCCTCGGCAAAAACAAGGTCCGATCGACCTTCCCCATCTCAAAACCTCTCTCAAACAAGAACCCCCTCAACCTGCCATACCAAGCTCTAGGCGCCTGCTTCAACCCATACAGCGCCTTCCTCAACTTGTACACCCGGTGGGGGTACTTCTCGCTCTCAAACCCAGGAGGCTGCCTCACATACACCTCTTTCTCCAGCACACCATTCAGGAAAGCACTCTTCACATCCATTTGGTGCAACTTGAACCCTTTAGCCACGGAAAAGTCTAGAAGGATCCTAATCGCCTCCAAACGGGCTACGGGAGCAAAGGTCTCCTCGTAGTCGATCCCCTCCTTCTGACTGAACCCTTGAGCAACAAGTCTCGACTTGTTCCTCACAACCTCACCCTTCTCTCCGTCTTTGTTCTTCCACACCCACTTTGTTCCAATCGGCTTACACCCTGGAGGAGGGTCAACCAACTCCCACACCTGATTCCTCTCAAAGTTCTCCAACTCTTCATGCATCGAATTAACCCAATTGTGATCAGATAGTGCGTGTCCAATGTCTTTGGGCTCAAAAGTAGCAACAAACGCAGCATCAGCGAAATGGGAATTGTTTCGAACCCTCGACCGTGTAGTGCGTTCATTCATGTCGCGGATGATCCTCGAAGCTCGGTGATCCACTTGTACTCGCCGGGGAGGTTCTCGCCTCGATGCTACCTCCCCCTCAACATCAGCTTCTCCTCGTTCTTGATTTGTCGTCGTAGGTGTAGTAGAGGGTCCATCCATCACCGTAGTCGAAGTAGTGGGTACATGTTCAGCCGGGGGCACCACACCGCCATCTTCATCCTCTCCATGTTCATGCTCCTCCTCCTGAAATATCTCCCCAAGCTCATCATCACCTGCACACTCAAAGACAAGCTGACTACGTGGCTCTGTCTCGTCGAAGGTTACCTCGCAAGTCTCCACGATTTGGTTAGTTTCAAGATTGAGCACACGATATGCTCTAGAATGAGATGCATAACCAAAGAAAATGCCATCGACAGAGCTAGCCTCAAACTTATCCAACTTCCTGCCTTTCTTCAGAATGAAACACTTGCAACCAAAGACATGGAAGTGACTCACCTTGGGTGTGTGACAATGCATCAACTCATAGCATGTCTTCTTCTTGTGCACTATGAGGTATATCCTGTTCGATACATAGCACGCGGTATTCACCGCCTCAGCCCAATACCTCCTCGGAGTCCTATGCTCATCAAGCATCGTCCGAGCCATCTCGCACAAGGTCCTGTTCTTCCTTTCCACAACACCATTCTGGGGAGGTGTATACGGACTCAAAAACTGGTGCTCAAGACCCAAGTCATGGCAAAAGGTTTCCAAACGAGAGTTCTTGAATTCCGAGCCATTATCACTGCGGATAGCTCGTATGGCATCTCCGTGCCTCTCGTTCCTCAACCTCAAGACTAGATCTCGAACAAAACCAAACGTCTCCCCCTTATTCTCAAGAAAGAACACCCACGCATACCGAGAATAGTCGTCCACCACACCAAGGATATACCACTTCCCACCCGCAAATCGCACACGAGCTGGGCCAACAAGGTCCATATGGAGCAGCTCGCATGGACGCTCAGTCATCACATCGGTGAGAGGCGGGTGAGAAGAGGCCACCATCTTGGCATGCCTACACGGCGCACAAACCAACTCTTTCTCAAGCCTCAATTGCGGCAATCCTCGGACCAAATTGAGTTTACTCAAGAGAGACAAAAGGTCAAAGCTCAAGTGACCCAACTTCCTATGCCACTTCCACAACTCACTCGAAGAACCAGCCAAGGAGCAACGCTCCACACCCGAAGACTGAGAAAAATCAGCACGAAACACCTGACCCTCGGGAACGACCATACAAACAAGGTCCCCTCGAGAGTCCAAAATCCGAGAACCACCTGGCTGAAACAACACCTCAAAGCCCTCATCCAACAACTGGGACACAGAAAGCAAATTGTACCCCAGCGATTGAACAAGAGCAACACGCCTCAGAGTGACCTTGTCACTCACTTTGATCTCACCTTCTGAAAGCACACGCCCACGCCCATTGTCCCCAAACGTGATGTACCTCCTTGTCACCACCGGGACGAGACTTGAGAACCACCCCCTGTCTCCGGACTTATGCTTCGAGCAACCGGAGTCAATCAACCAAATGTTCTTCAAGTCTCCCACCTGAAATTCAAAAACGAGCACGTGAGCGAACAAATGACTCAGCACTGGGGTTAGTACCAAAAGAGTAAAACCAGTGCCGAGCCATTTGCTCGAAAGTGGGGTTAGCACCAACCAAACCATCTCTCCTACCAAAGCTACCTCCACGAACACCACCACGGTAACCACCCTGAGGGAACCATCCCTCTCTGCCTGGAGGAGGACCAAATCCACGCAAGAAAGCCCGTGGAACGTCCTTTCTCTCCAACTCAAAGCCACGACTCCTCCGATCCCTGTATTGAGCACGAGGAGGAGAACGCCTAGCAAACTGACCACCTGCACCCTTTCCACCCCCCGGCCCACCGAACCACGACCACCGTAAACAACCCTCGCACCCGTACGAGCTCGAAACCCAAACAACCGTCTCCGTCTGTGCCCGCACCGGTCTGACCGGTGCTCCACACCGGTCTGACCGGTGTGACTTGGGCAGAAGCAACACCAGCAGCCTTCCGCTCTCCCCAAGCCCGAACTATTCTCACATTCGCCTTGGCCCTGGGCATCTGCACACGAGGCTCGAGTACACCACCGGAAGGGTGGTACTTGTCCTTGTTAGCCCACTCCTTTGCCATTCTCTCCTCTCGTTTCCTCTTGAAGCAAAACTCCTCCTTATGACCATCTCTCCCATAATAGCCACAATCAAACCTCACAAGCCTAGGATTTGGCTTGGGATGTGGCTGCTCACTTGGGTTCTCTCCACTCAACTCCTCCACCGGTTTCTCACCGCTAGCCTTCTCACTCTCCTTCCCAAAGAACACTTTCCCCGAAGTGCTCACAAACTTGATAGGCTTTCGGAGATCATTTGTGGGTTTAGGAAACACGGGTGGAGCTGGGGTTGTGTCTATACGGTTCCTAAGATGGTTGGGTTTCGGAGGGAAATCATTCTTGTGGTGGGTTTTTGGTGGCTCCGGGATTTCTCTTCACTTCCCTCACCAACCTTGTTTGTCCCAAGTCCCTCACCATCTTGCCTCTTAAAGGCCTCGATCATCATCCTCAACTGAGGCTCATGACCGGACAACCAACCCATCAACTTCCTCAAGTCATCATTATCATCCTGCAAACGATCAACATAATGTGCAAGTTCCAAATTTTTCAATGCATGCATTTCATAGGTAGAGCAACAAGTAGGCATGGGATCCTTCAATTTAGCCTCAAGAGAACTAGTGTAAGCATGCTTCTCATCAATCTTAGCATGCAAAACAGGGCAATAAGTGCAAGCACCTAGCAAAGCAGGTCTAGACTTAAGCTCAGCCAATTCAACCCTAAGCACATATAGTTCCTCACACTTGGAGGCATGCTTCTCCTTAAACAAAGCAAGATCAGCAAGGAATATGGAGCAATCAGCACAATCATTCTCATCCGAAACAACAGGGCTAGCCTTAAGGGAATCAATCTTAAGCTTGCTATCAAGCACCTGTGTCTCTAGCTCAGCCACTCTAGTCCTAGCATCCTCGAGTGAAGCCCTAAGCCCTTTCCTCATTTTCTTGGCCTCTCTAAGCATGTCATCACAGTTATCAAGCAAAGAGCCAAGCCTCTCATTCTCCTGGCGCAAGAAGGGAAGTTCATCACGCGCCTCGTCGTCGGACTCAGAGTCCGAGTCACTCTGTGTGCTCTTCTTGCTGCCGGAGCTCAGCGCCATGGTGCGAAGCTCATCTCTCACGAAGCGCCTCGGCCCGCTCGGGTTCTTGGACGACTTCTTGTTCTTGCGACGATCACCTTCGTCTTCACTGCTGCTCGAGCTCGAGGTGGAGTACGTGGAACTGGAGTCGACGTCGCTCGCTCCAACCATCGCTCGGGCCTTGCCTCGGCTCTCCTTCTTCCTCGATCGTCGCTCGTCCTTGTACTTGTTCTTGTGCTTGCTCTTGTGGTCGCGCCTCGACCGGTACTTGCCATCCGTCCTCGACTTGTGCTTGTAGTTGTCCTTGTTCTCGACCTTCTCCAAGCCGTCGGCGACGAAGTGTCCCGGCTTGCCGCACTGGAAGCACGTCCTCGTGTTCCTCCTCATGTTCACCCGGTTCTCGTGCAGCCTCTCGAACCTCCTCGTCAACAGCGCCAGCTTGTCGTCTCCAAGGTCATCAAACTCCTCATCTGGCATAGACATCAAAGAGGAAAAAGAGAACATCCTGGTGGATGGGTTAGAGTTAGCCTTTCCTTTGGAACCACCAACGAGGGCAAGACTATGGGAATCGGTCGGTCCCTAGAGCTTGGCGATCATGCCCCTATCCACCTCGGCCCGACTTGAGCTTCGAGAACGGCTCGTTCACCGTCAGAGTGTCATACTTCTCCGACTCCACAATGGCCTCGAACTTTCCGCCCCAAATCGTACGATCCAAAGAGTGTAAGAACTTGACCGCTCTATCATGATCATCGTACGGGAGCACGTCCACATTGGCCCTCATGTTGTTCACAACCACCGTGAACCTCTGAAACAAGGCATCGATGGACTCACCGAGGAGATGAGTGAAGTTCTCGTACTCTCTCCGGTAGGTCGCATACATTCGTGCCTGAACCTGGGCGTTCCCAACATGAGCCTCCTTCAACACCGCCCAAATCCTATAAGCCAAGTGCTCGGTGTGCACCAGATCGAACTCAGGCTGACACAAAGCACAAAACAAGTAGTCGACCACCTTATTGTTGGCGTCGAATATGTCCCTCGACCTTGGAGCGAGGAAATCCATCGGCTGGACATAGCCTGTGTCCACCGTGACATCCCAAAGAGTCTGACCCTTTCCGCGGAGAAACGCACCCATCCGCTTGCTCCACATCTGGTAGTTCTTTCCATCGAAGTGTGGAGGACCCGAACCCCGTTCCTGGTACGCCATCCTTGGATCTTAGACTGGTTAGAGTCAACAAAGACCCGAACCGACTCTTATACCACTTGAAGGGCCGATACGGCGAACCAGAGAGGGGGGGAGTGAATGGGAGCCGATAAAAATTCTTCTCGAAGGAGATTGAAACTCCAACAAGATGAACACGGCTTCCAACACACGTCTCCGACTCACTACCCAAGTTGGCCAAGCCCACGTAGCCACTGGAGTGCCACTGGACCTAGGAACCAACACACAACCTTCCGACCCGAGAAACGCAGCGGAAAACCAAACCTCGAGTCTACAGACTCACACCGGTCAGACCGGTGAGCACCACCGGTCAGACCGGTCCCTGCCGGTGAAACTGAGCAACTTTCACTAAGTGGCTCTACACCGGTCAGACCGATGAGACACACCGGTCAGACCGATCGCAGCCTGAAAGCCCCCAAGGCACCAAATAGGCCAACCAACCACCAAACGAACCCAAACTCGAAACAGCAGCAACACGGGACAACAACGAACACACCAAGACGTTCACCCGAGCAAAAACCCACCAGGGCTCGCACTGGTCAGACCAGTCAAGAGCACCGGTCAGACCGGTGTAGCCAAGTTTAATCCCACCAAAACTCGTCCAAAAAGGAGGAATCGAAGAAATCCCGTCGAGAGCACTTCCAACCCAAGAACTCAAGAAACCCCAAAATCGAGTACCTTTGCTCACGGATTTGGGTGGGGAATCACAGCCCAAAGAACCACGAAGGGTTCCCACAAATTTCCCCCATCAAATCCCCAAGAGAAAAGTCCCGAAAACAACCAAAGGAAATCACCAACAGAGGGCTCCGAAAATCACCACCAAGAACAACCGAGGAAAACACATCCAAACCTTGAGGAACCACGCCGAATCACCTATACATGAAACAAAGGTTCATACAAGGTCTAGCAAGCCGCCCGATCATCCATCCCTCTCAACAAGATCTCTCCGTGAAGCTCTCTTGCTAGTCCTAAAGAAAACCTAAGGAAAATAGGTGGAAAATAGGAAAACTAATGAGCTAGGGTTCCTAGAGTTGGCTGCCATCCTCTCACCTCTTGGGTTATATGGAGGCAACTGAATGTCTAAAACGCCCTTCTCTACTAACTAGGGATACAAGCCCCTCAAGGGCGGATTTGGAATTCTTGATGTCTTCACCATCGGACGGATGCCGGCGACCGCACCTCGCGTAGCCTCGACGCAAGCCATGCGATCCCGACGCGTGTCCTCCGCTTCGAAGATTCCGGATCGCGTCGTCGCACACCGGTCGGACCGGTGCGCGCGGCTGCTGCGGCCTCCGTCTTCGGTTCTCCGGTCTTGGCTTTGTGGATCAACCAAGGAATCCGGTGGTTTTACGGTGAACCACCGAAACCCCGCGAACTCGGTGTAGCCTCCGCCAATCTCAACTCATGACTCGGCTCCCACGTAGTCCCGGCTCGACCTTGGTTTTGAGGCTCAACCAAGAAACCGTCCACGACTTCATCTTGCTGTTCATGCCACCATGCGGCCCGCACTTGACCCCGCTGGCCACCGGGTCCCTCGAACGAAGCCTACTTGTCTTCTCCACACCTGGAGGCCTCATGGGTGACGACCTTTCGCGCTTGTTCTTCACCTGCACCAACACCAGTCAAGCCGCAACCTGCACCTGCAATACTTAGCCAAGAATCAGTCCACACAACGTTGTCAATCACTCATCACACAAGGAAGCGACCATCCACTGGTCCTCGAACCACACATGGTCCTCAAAAACCTTGAATCATCGAGAGGTTTAGTGAAGATATCGACTAGTTGTTTGTCGGTGCTCACATGACCTAAAACGATATCTCCTTTGCCTTCGTGATCTCTCAAGAAGTGATGACGGATGTCTATATGTTTTGTGCGAGAATAGCTTACGGGGTTGTTTGCAAGCTTTATGACACTTTCATTGTCACACAAAAGTGGGATATGGGAAAAGTGACATCCGTAATCTTTTAAGGTTTGCTTCATCCAAAGTAGTTGAGCACAACATGCGCCGGCTGCAACATACTCGGCCTCGGCGGTGGAAAGAGCTACTGAGTTTTGCTTTTTCGAACTCCAAGACACTAGGGACCTACCAAGGAATTGACATGTCCCCGATGTACTCTTTCTATCTACCTTGCAACCGGCATAATCGGAATCCGAATAGCCAAGTAGATCGAAAGTGGAGCCCTTAGGATACCACAAGCCAAGGTTAGGGGTATGCACTAGATATCTCAAGATTCTCTGTACGGCCATGAGATGGCACTCTTTCGGGTTAGCTTGAAATCTAGCACACATGCACACACGAAGCATAATATCTGGCCTAGATGCACATAAGTAAAGAAGAGAGTCGATCATGGAGCGACATACCTTTTGGTCCACGAATTTCCCTTCTTCATTGAGGTCCATGTGTCCATTAGTAGGCATTAGAGGCTTGATGGGCTTTGCCTTGTCCATGTCAAACTTCTTTAGCATATCCCTTGTATACTTGGTTTGACATATGAACGTCCCTTTTTTTGCTTGTTTGATTTGAAATCCGAGAAAGAACTTGAGCTCACCCATCATGGACATTTCAAACCTCTTTGTCATCACCCTACTAAACTCTTCAGAAAAAGTTTCATTAGTACTACAAAATATTATGTCATCGATATATATTTGGCACACAAAGATATGACCATCAACTTTTCTAGTGAAGAGAGTAGCATCGGCTTTGCCTATCTCAAAGCCTTGCTTGAGCAAGAAATCCTTAAGGCATTCATACCATGCTCTTGGTGCTTGCTTTAGCCCATAGAGCGCCTTATGGAGTTTGTAGACATGATTAGGACGCTTGGGGTCTTCAAAACCTGGTGGTTGCTTAACATATACTTCTTCGGAGAGTGGTCCATTTAGAAATGCACTCTTGACATCCATTTGATAGAGCTTGAAGTCATGATGGGCAGCGAAAGTTAGTAGAAATCGAATTGCTTCAAGTCTTGCTACCGGCGCATATGTTTCTCCAAAGTCTAGTCCTTCAACTTGAGTGTACCCTTGAGCAACCAATCTTGCTTTGTTCCTAGTCACAATACCAAACTCATCTTGCTTGTTTCGAAAGACCCATTTAGTGCCAATGATGTTGGTATTTGGCCTGTCCACCAACTCCCACACTTGATTTCTTCAAAAGTTGTTCAACTCCTCTTGCATAGCCACCACCCAATCCGGATCCTCAAGAGCTTGCTCTACCTTTGTTGGTTCAAGAGAGGAAACAAACGAGTAAAATGCGCAAAAATTCTTAAGACGAGATCGTGTTGTTACCCCTCTCTTATGCTCCCAAGGATATTGTCAACGGGATGATCCCGTTGTATGACTTGATGTACATGAAGATGTGATGGTCCAAGAGGTTGGTGTAGAGGTTGGTCTTCATTATCTTCATCAGCTTGGGGCTCAGATGTGCTTCTTTGAACATCCCCTTGCTGATCAATTTGCTGGTTCAGGGTGTCTTGTGGTGTTGGACTTCCAGACCCCGGAACCTCTAGAGAATTTCTCAGAGGTTGAGTTTCAGTGCCAGTTCCCGGAACCTCCGAGAAATTTCTCGGAACCTCTGAAGTCTGTACAGTTGCTGAACTAGTGACTTCTGGCCCTTCGAGTGGTGTTGAAGCTTGTGCTTTGTTATCATCTTCCTCTTGTGCCTCAATTGGTCTAAAATCACCTATGGCCATTTGCTTGATTGCTTCACAAGATGGCTTCTCATTACCTACAACTTTTAAGTCAACTTGCTCCACTTGAGAGCCATTAGATTCATCAAAGGTCAAATCCACCATGACTTCAATCCTTCCGGTGGTTAGATTGAAGACCCGATAAGCATGATCATTTGGACCATAACCAAGAAGAAATCCTTCGTCAACCTTTGGTGCAAACATAGAAGTTCGGGGCCTCTTGTTTAGAATAAAACATTTGCACCCAAACACTCTAAAGTAAGACACCTTGGGCTTTTTACCGGTGATGAGCTCATAGGAGGTCTTCTTGTGAAACTTGTGAAGATAGAGGCGGTTGATGGCATGGCAAGCAGTGTTAATAGCTTCGGCCCAAAAGATATCTTGAGTCTTGTACTCATCCAACATGGTTCTTGCCATCTCAATAAGAGTTCTATTCTTCCTCTCAACCACCCCATTTTGTTGAGGGGTATAAGGTGTTGAAAATTCATGCTTGATGCCCTTTTCATCATGAAACTCTTCAACATAGGTGTTTCAGAACTCCGAGCCATTGTCACTTCTTACTTTCTTGATTGGTAGCCCGAACTCCCTTTGTGCTCTTCTTATGAAGGTCTTCACCTTTCCTTGTACTTCACTCTTTTCAAACACAAAGAACACCCACGTGAAGCGAGAATAGTCATCAACAATAACCAAGCCATATTTGTTACCCCCAATACTTATGTAGGCCACCGGTCCAAATAGATCCATGTGAATGAGCTCCAACGGGCTTGAAGTAGTGAGGATGCTATTTGGTGGGTGAGGTGCTCCTACTTACTTTCCGGCTTGGCACACTTTGCAAATCCTATCTTTCTCAAAATGTACATTTGCTAGTCCAAGGATGTGTTCATCTTTCAAAAGTTTGGCCAAGTTCCTCATGCCAACATGGGCTAGTCGGCGATGCCGTAGCCAACCCATGCTAGATTTTGCCACTAGACAAGTCTTGGCAGAAACTTTACTTTTGTTGAGATCAACTAGGTAAAGCCTCCCCCTCAAGCGACCCGTAAGGACAATAGAGGAATCCTCCCTTCTTATGATGGACACATCCTGCTCTGAGAAGTGGCAATCAAAACCAATCTCACTAAGTTGTGAAACGGATAATAGATTGTAAGCCAACGGATCAACATGAAGAACATTTGTAATTGAATAGTTTTGAGAAATAGGGATATCACCGACGCCGATGACTTCTTTTTTTGTATCCCCTCCATATGCAATAGTTTCCTTTGGTCCTTCCAAATGGAGCTAGGATGAGAACATACTCTTTTCTCCGGTCATATGATGTGTACTATCAAGCACCCAACTTGATCCACCGAAGGAGTATGCCTACAAAACAATTTAGTTCCTTCTTTTAGGTCCCCAATTTGACTTGGGGCCTTCCACGTTAGAAAACAAAACCTTTGGAACCCATGGAGATCTTTTCACATATATGTTGGACTAATTTCCAACATACGTGGCAACAACTTTACCAACATTGTTGTGTCTCAACACATAGCTAGGAGGTATGTCTCTAGATGCATGGGCCTTGTTCTTGTTGGGGTTCAAATTTATTCTAGGCATTATTGGATGATTTTGAACCTGCATACAAGTGTTGGATGCCTTGGAAACATGCTGGTGCTGAGCCTTGCTCTTTTTCTTTGTCTTGTCTTTACAGACCCCGGAACTTCCGAGAATTTTCTCGGAACCTCCGAGTTTGGCTGTCTGTGTGGCTCGAGGCTTCCAGACTCCGGAACCTCCGGGCTTGGAGGTCGGAACCTCCGGGGTCTGGGCAAACAGAAACCCAGTGCTCTTGAATTCAAGGCATTCTTTTTCCTTGATGATTTTTCTTTCATTTGTCTTGCCACTTTCAACATATCCAAAGCCTGGATTCTTGCTTTTCTCTAACACTTTCCTCTTGGTGAATCTTGCCCTTTTGTTTTCTTCACCCATGCATCCTCTAGCTATGATTGAGTTCAACCTAGCAATCTCTTTCTTCATTGCCTCCATGTTGGCAAGATTAGTAGCATAGGAATCAATATCAATATGATGACATCTATCACAGCCCTTGCTAGTAGAAGCACTAGAGTCGCGTTTTACCTTCGAAGGATGTGAGGTGCTACTCCAAAAGAGACTTTATTGCTCCTCAAGCTCTTCATTCCTCAACTTGAGAGAATTACATTGAGCTTGAGAGGCAGCAAGGTCTTCCTTGAGAGTAGCTATGACACTCTCCGCTTGGTTAACTTCCAAACGCAAAGCCTCAAGCTCACTTCTATCGGAGATAATAGTGTCTTGGCTTTTCTCTAGTTCTACTATTAGCCTAGCCATAAAATCTCTAGATTGCTCATCCATCTTACGAACAAGTTGGTTTGCTTCCTCATCACTAGAGTCCATTTCCGACTCATCACTAGGTTGAGAAGAGGGTTTTGAGTTGTTTTTTACCTTCTCGCCCTTGGCCATGAAACAATGAATGGATGTGCTCTCTTCATCATCGGTCAAGTTGTTGAACAACCTTGAGGTAGAGGGAAGCTTCTTTATAGCCACGGTTGCAATTTTCTTCCCTTCCTCTTCACTAGAGCTTTCATCTCCGGAATTCCATTCATGACCAATATGAGCCTCTCCACTATAGTTTCTTCTCTTGTAATGTGTCTTTTGGTGTTTCTTGTAGTTCCCTTTACCCTTGTCAGTCCTATTTTCTCTTTTCTCATTAGGGCAATCCGCAATGAAGTGCTCGGTGCTTCCACAATTGTAGCAAGTTCTCATTTTCTTGTTGGGAAACTTCCTCTTGGCAAACTTGTACCCTTGCTTCTTTAATCCTCTCTTGTATGTCTTCATGAACAAGGCCATGTCCCCAATCTCAACATGAGATCCTTCATCTTCATCTTCACTTGAATCACTTGTAGAGCTCTCTACTTCCACTTTCTTGGATTTTGATTTGGTGGGCTTGGATGGAGTAGAATGCTTGGATGAAGTAGTAGGCTTGCTTGACTTGTTGGAATGGAGAGCAACCTCTTTGACCTTCAAGTTGTTCAACATAGCTTCTAGCTCACCAATTTTTTTTCTATGTTGGATTTCCTTGTCCATTAGCTCATGAGTAAGAATTCTCCCAAGAACATCATTTGGAGAGAACTCTTCAAATCTCTTCTTCTCTCTAATCAATGTGACTAGAGTGGGATTCCTTGGAGCAAAGGCCTCCAACATCACCTTCACAACATAGTGATCATCCAACTCATCACCACCTAAACCTCGTATCTTTCCAACTATGACCATTAATCTATCAAACATCTCTTGTGGCCCTTCTCCATCAAATATAGTGAACCTATTAAGCTCGGCCATGAAAATGTTGATCTTGGACTTCTTCACTTTGTCAACACCCTCATGAGCAATGAGGAGGGTGTCCCAAATTTCTTTGGCAATCTCTAGCCCATTAACCCGATTGTACTCTTGAGCACTCAAAGCACTAAGAAGTATGCTTGTAGCTTGAGCATTTCTTTTGATGTTGCGACGATCACGTGGAGCAAGGTTTCCAAAGTCTCCGGGATCATCAAAACCTACACACACAATGTTCCACAACTCCAAACTCAAACCAGTTAGATAGGCTTTCATCATATGCTTCCATTTAGCAAAGTTAGTCCCATCAAATTGAGGTAATTTGCCAACGGGTGTAGTGATATCATCCTTACATTTTGTTTCCAAAGAATCATAGTTAAAGGATACGCTTCTATAATCATTCTTGGACTTAGCCTTGGGCTTTGGCTTGGGCTTGAGTGTTCTCTTGGGAATTCTTGTGTCGTAGTACTCGTCATCCCCATCTCCATTCTCACTAGATGAAGATGATGATGAGGATGATGAGGATGGTGATGGAGATGGTGAAGGTGTTCTCTTTCTTCTCTTCTTTTCTTCTTTCTTCCCTTTCTTCTTTTTTCTTGCTTGTTGTTCTCTTTCTTCTTGTCCTCTTTCTTGCTTTTCTTGCCGTTGTCCTTGGAGATTTCTTTGACAGCCTTCTTGAGCTTGTCAAATTTCTCTTGGGCTGAGGTGTTCCCTACCTCCGAGGCATCACCTTCAACGTCACTTGGTAAGTCCTCAAATTCCTCCCCCTCTTGCTTGTCATCTCCACTTGCCATATCCTCACACGGTTAGGTGTTCGCAAGGATAACCTGCTCTGATACCAATTGAAAGGATCGAGGCAATATGGCCTAGAGGGGGGGTGAATAGGCCTTTGCACACGAAATTTAAACTTTTTTCGTGAAAACAACTGTCCGGACTCCGAACCTCCGAGATTATTCTCGGAACCTCCGAACGAGGCAGCCTCCGAGAATAAACTCAGAACTTCCGGGAACTGTTAGAACAGAGAATATAGGACTTGAGCTGCAAATAACTTGATGAACAACAGATCTACCAAATTATAGGTGGTACTTAGGATCTAGCAAGAAGATTTCTAAGCAAAGAACAAGCTAGGAAGGTACCACAACATAGATCGGGAACAAACCCTAATAGATCTAGTCAAGAACAAGCATGAACAAGAAACTAAACTAGAGCACACACAGGACAAAGATTTATCCCGTGGTTCAGCTCGCCACAAAGGCTTGCTTACGTACACGTTGTTGAGGAAGCCACAAAGGCTAGGGACCACAAAGGTCAACTCCTCTCTCACACCTATCACTTTGGGTAATAGGTGGAGGCTTTCCACTAGAATCACAAAGGGTAATACAAACACTTTGGAGCTTCCACAAATCGGGTTGGAGAGCTTCCAAGAACCTCTTTCCGTCTAGGAGCAAGGCTCCAAGAGTAATAGATCCACCAAGCTTGCTAGGGCTTTTCCAAGTGCTCAAGTTCAAGAGAGAGAGAGATTTTCTCACAAACTCACTTAAAGAATCCACTCTCAATTAATGCTAGGGAAGGATTTGGAAAAGAGTAGGTTAGGAGTGAATGCAAGGTGAGAGAAATGAGTTAGAACGGCGTTCTGTTCTGGGGCAGGGAGAGGATAGCCGTTGGGGGACCAAGGGGTATAAATACCCCCATATCCAGAACAGTAACAGCTATATTCCAGAGTTCGAAACCTCCGAGAAATATCTCGGAACTTCCGACCTTTGAAATCTCTGCTGACTGTAGCCCGTACGGTCGGAACCTCTGAGAAAAACCTCGGAATCTCCGAACAACAAACAGCAAGGGCAAAACAGCAGCAGATCTCTTCCCTTTGGGTGAGGGTTAGGGTTTAAGAAAGATAGACTATGAGCACTTGAAACCACCCTAACTCACCATTAGTATCCCTCTTGATAGTACGGCTTGTCCTATACTCAAATTCAAAGGATAAAATAAATAAACTTCTCCAAAGAGCATAGGTATCCTTCTTCATTCAGTTGAGGGGTCTCCATTCTTTCTTTTGCACCTGTAAACTAACTTTATGCTGCACAACAGTCTCAAAGGCTCATTAGCTCTATAATTGTGTGGTCAACATCACCAAAACCCTCATAGGGCTTGATTGCACTTACAACTCTGCTCCCGGCGCTCCCGCCGCTGGATCCTTCTCTCCTTCTTGCGCACCGCCTGCTCCTGCTACTGCCGCTACACCCCGCGCGCGCGCTCGGGCTTGGGGCGTAGGTGGGTCAGACTGCGTGGCATTCATAGTCACCCTCTACTAGGAAGAGTGAAACGTCAGAACCATGACGGCGCATTATGGAGGGATAAAGGAAAAAGGGGAGAACCCACTCACAGGCGGGGCGTCGGGAAGCATAATGAACGACAAGAGGTCGTCGTCGTTGTGCCTGACGGCCTTGAGGATAATGGCCCGCCTCACCCTCATGGCCGCGTATTCCCGCGGAAGGCACTCAGAAAAGAACCGCGAGCGCGCCAGTGACATGGGGTTGGCCGCTTCGCTCATCTCGTAGATGCGGAACTCCCTCCATGAGGGGGACGATCCGCCAGTGGTGGAGGTTCGCGAGGACCGATGCCGCGCCCAGCCCAGCGTCCGCCAGGCTCTTCAACGCGAGGAGGGCCGACTCCAGCCGATCCTGACGCGACAAGGGCGACAGGCCGTGCCACCAAGAGTCTGCCTTCTCCTTCAGAACCTTGCCAGTGAGGGGGGAGCTGGGCTCGTCGTTGTGGAGGTAGAACCACCCCCGTTCCCACTCGGTGTTGTTGTAGGTCATCGTATAGGGAATGTAAAATTCCCTGCACGACTCCCGTAGAGAGATCGTCATGCCACCGGCGCGCACCGCGCAGTGCACCCGCGACTCAGGTGTGGTGAGCGTGTGCAGCTCCGTACAGGGAATGTAAAATTCCCTGCACGACTCCCGTAGAGAGATCGTCATGCCACCGACGCGCACCGCGCAGCGCACCCACGACTCAGGTGTGGTGAGCGTGTGCAGCTCCGCGCGGAGGAGATGGATCCAGAGATCCTAGTTCACTGGGATCCCCAGGAGCCCCTCACAGATGCCAATGAAGGAGGCTGCCTGTGAGATCGCGTTGAGCGCGAAGTTGTAGCTCCACCCCGTAGTGGTAGCACAACCCGCGCATGAAGCGGCTCGCCGGTGCCGCGAAACCGCACTTGTGGTGGCTGATGAAGCTGACGATGTAGCCGTGCGGCAGGTTGGGCTCCTGATCCGTCGCCGGCGGGACAATCCACGCCGTGGGCTGCCCGTCCACATTCGGCGCAAGCTGGCCGCCGTTCACAAGCTCGCTCAAGGCGAACCTCGTCACCGTCGAGCGGCTCCACGGCAGAGGGTCCACCACGGTGATTGCCTGCGGGGGAGCCATGTCGATCGGCGGAGAGGTGCGGTGACGAAGCAAGCACTAGGTGAAAACGAAAGGCCGAGTGGCGCTCGGGAGTGGAAGCAAGAAGCAGGGCACGACGGGTGTTAAGTGTTGAGGTAAAAGACTCACCTCCCTTTTCCTTGGATTTATAGATCCATGGGAGCCACACTCCCCGAACCGCGCGCGCTGCGCGCATTTCTACAGATGGCGGCGCTCGTCACTGACGAGTGGACCCCACCACGTCCGAAACGGCCAGTCGCACGCACGCGTGCCATCATTACGGCACGGCAACCGAAGAGCCGCGGCGGGCCGTCACGTCCGCCTGCCCACGTCGCCCACTGAGCGTGCGGCTGCGTCGCTTGAAAAGGCGCGCCCGCAACGCATGACCGCGGCCACGTTCGTTGGCATTTAATGGCTCGGACCCTTACCAAGTAAGCGTGACCCTCACGCGGTCCAAGCCCAGGGCTCGAAAAATACGACCCTCGAAGGGTGCGATCATCGACTAGTGGTCTCGAGATCTGCTCGACGAGAGCAGGCGCCACAGGTGCCCTCGATTTTGGAGGATTACTGGTCAGCAACTCTTGGACCGGCTCGACCGCGAGCACACGGGTCATGCAGATGTAAAAAAGACGGGGGCACCCGACTACCACCACGCAACAGCCCTACTGATCAGGGGTTCGAAGCCTGACCCTCGAAGGTTTCGACCAGGTGCAACAGATCAACGGAGTCAGGGACGACGAGGGCACGCGTATTCGAGCCTATCCTCGAGCTCACCAGCTCGAGGGCGCCACACATGTCATGTTCAAGAGCCAGCGAAGGCAGCTAGTTGAGGGATTCCATCGAGGGAGAGCTTTCGCGCCCTCGGTCCCCAGCGAACGGGACTGAGCCCTGCCTACCAAACCCACACAAGCGCTTTCATGGACGAGTCTCCGGACCACGAGCCTACCCTTATCGAGTGGCGCATGGGCGTCCACTTGAACCACCCGATAACAGCTCAACGAGGAATCCGCAATTCGCGACCCGCTCGATGGGGGTTGCGGAAACCTCACCCTCCGTCCCGCGGAGGGATGGCGAGGGAGCGTACAAACTAGTCGGAGAGCCCGTCCCGATCGCCTCACGGGCCCAGGCTCGGGGGCTCGACGCACTGCTGCACCTCCTGTGGTGCACCGAACGCAAACCATGCCAGATACGTGCGCGTGGCACCGCCGAGGTCGGTTGAAATATCGCCGATGCCGGCTGAAATTAACGCCCCGCACACCGGCAGAACCTGTGAAAAAACCTTGCAAGAGCACTCACGCTCCTGCAAGGCTTCGGGGGCTAGACCAGCGGGTCCGCTAGCGCAGTCCCACAGAATAACACCAGCAACCAGGAGGGAAGAAAGTCCCATCAGTAAACATCAGCATCTGCGGGATCCTACTGATACCCCCGCAGTTGCTCGGGGCTACTGTCGGGGATAGCCATGGGGAGTCCCCTAAACAACCGGGACAAACCCACCTTATCTCGTAAAAAAAGAACTCAAACAAACCTAAAAGCGCACACAAGATAATCCCACGGGCCCACGGCCCACAAGACAATCAGCCTAGCCACCCTCAGGCGGAACTCCGCTTCGCTCGAGGGGAATAGGGCGGCGCTGGTAAAGCCCCGCCTCGCTTGAGGGCTGGTCGCACCCACAGACGAGGATCCGCCTCGCTCGGGGGATGGGTGCCCCCTCGAGTGGTGTTCCGCCCCTCTCGAGGCTGGACGCCCCCTCGAGCGGGGACTCGTCTCGATCGAGAGCTGAACGCCCCCTCGAGCAAGGCTCCGCCTCGCTCGAGGACCTCACGGGCCCGCCACCTCTACACCCGCTCCCCTGGCAGGAGCATTTAATGCACTGACACATGCAGGCGCTTGGGTCAAAGGTGAATCCATGCCATGATGCACCTGGGAATCACGCCACAGCACTACTCCGCCGACTCCCCGCCGCTGTGCAACACTGTGCGGCATGGTCAGCAACCACCCCGTGGCACTGTACCACCCACTCCTGTGCAGCCTGCGCACCGCACCCTCGAAAAAGGACGGTAGAGCCCTTGAGGGGAAGACGCACGATTGCTCCACGACCGCACGGGACGGCGCCGTGACGTCAGGCCAGTGAGAGCAGTCACCTCCGTCGCCATCGACCCTATGCGACCGTCCCCGCCATTGCGATGCCATCCCGGCCACTGCAACACCATCCCCGACGTTGTGGAAGCATGCGGCGACAGGACACCGCCACGCCATCCACTGTGCCCCGTACGGCCCCACGTCAACGGCACCCTCGAGTCCTCACACGGACGGCCCTCGAACGGGCAACCTCTACGCCGCCACCCTCGAAGCTGCTCCTGGACGTGCACAAGACGCACGATGACGCCACACTAGAAGCAAGATTCGCTAGGACGGCTGTCTACTCCACGACACTGGACGTCATGCCTCCACACATAGCTAGAATAGTGCGGCACGCTTGTAAACTGCTTTCTCCTTAGCCTATAAAAGGAGAGGCAGTCCCCAACCACAGGGGGACGACGGATGGCATTCACCTACACGCTTTCCACCTTCACACGATATTGGCACTTGCCTCAATCAGTACCTCTAGGACCTGGAGGACCAGCCTCCTCTCCCGCCTCGCTTGTAGCCCCCCTCTGCAAGCACCATGGTGCACCGCAATATAGTGCCCCGAGCACGCCCCTGCTGGACGTACGGCCCCGGCCGGAACCAGGATAAACTCAGTGTCACTAGTTGCTTAGCACCGTCCATCGAGAGATAGATCTCAGTGCTTCTTACTAGTTAGTGTCGGGACTAGTTTCCGAACCGACAACCATTTTCTTGGGGATTTGTTGGGTGATGTATGCATCAACCCTTCGCTGCTCTTTACCCTTTGATTCCCTCCCAAATCCGTGAGAAAAGGGGCTCAATTTTGGGGTTTTCGTTGACCTAGGGTTTGGTGTGTTATTGGCGGAAGTCCATCGATTCCTTTTGATTTAACGAGTTTTGGTGGACCATATATAACTTGGTGTCACACCCTGAAATTTCCAATTTCAGGATGTGAATAGAGAAAATAATTAAATAACAATTTTCTCATAAATTTAAAAAAAATTCCAACATTTATTTTCTTTACAGGAAATATAGTATAGGAAAAATCCTTGTTTGATTTTTCTAAATCAAATAAAACGTTATGAGTGTTGCATTCATGCCGATGCATCTTTGTGCTTCTTGAGTGCTTAAGGTTTAGAAAATGCGTTTAGGAGCTGTCCAAATCTTTCTGAGAATTTTCCGGATTTTTCTGGGATTTATTCTCATTTTCTCTAAGCATTTTCTATTTATTAGAAGGCTCTAAAATCTTTTTCATGAGCTCCAAATACTTTATTTGGACTGTTCATGTCATAATCTACCTCTGGGAATTTCCCTGGAATTTTTGGAAGTTTCTGAGTATTTTCTGTGCTTTAAAACATTATCTAGGATTTCCTGGAAATGTTTTCGCATTGAAAATTGAATTCGGAAAATAAAAAAATAAAAAAAACCTTTCTATTCTTTTGGGCCAAGCCCATCCGCGGAAGTCCGCCCGTGCTCCCTTGTCTTTCCCGCCAGGCCGCCGCGACCCCCCTCGTTTTCCCTTAGCCTAGCTCGGCCCAGCTCTTGTTCCGGCCCGTGCCCGCTCCAAGCCCGCTCGCCCGGCCCGACAAGGCCCATCCGAGCCCGTGCTGCCGCCTACCTCGTGCTCCGTCGGGACTGCGCCGAGTCCGGTGCTTCCCCGTCCTTGGCGTCCGTGCGCGCCACGACTACCTCCTCGCGCCCCTATTTAGCCGCGGCCGAGCCTCCCCCTCGCGTGCTCCCGCCCACCGCCGCCCCACACCTCACCCCCGCGCCGCCGCCCCTCCGAGCCGCCGTCGACCCCCATGGAGGTCCGCCACTGTCCGTCGCCGAGCGCCGCTGTTCATGCTCGATTCGTCGCGGCCTTCACCCGATGGACCAAAAAGACGGCAGGAGGAGCTTCGCCTGGAGAAGTCACACGCACTCCACCGTAGGGATCGGTCATCCCGAGCTCCACCAGGCGGAACACGCCACTGCCTGCTCGTCGATCTCGTCCGAAATCCGGTCGCTACCCTTCATCTCCAACGATTGTGAGCACACCCATGAAATTTCCTTGATCTCCTCTCTCCGTTTTGTGTTTCACCCGAGCCCCTAGGTGTCCGGGACCTCGCCGATTTGATGCTCTAGGAGCTCCTGCACGCTCCTGTACGCCTTGAGCCCCTGTCTGTTCCTGCCTGGAGGTTGAAGAGATAAGGTGGTTTTGCTTTTAGGTCCCTAGGTTTCTCCAAAATAGATCCCTATTGTTTGTGTCTTGCACCTTTTATGGAAAACCCCCTAGAATAATCCCACCATTCGCACATAAATCCCACCCGACCCTTTTACAGATCTAACCGTGAACTATATCACTTTTGCAAGCACTGTGTAATGTTTCTTGTGAGTTTTATCTGCTACTCCCTGAGATCTATAGTTAATCGTGTATAGGTCCTTCCAATCTTGTTTAATCCATATCTTCCACGTTTTAGATCCGATTTAATCCGTTCAAGTTGCGTTAGGTTCATAATAATGTAAAGCACGCGTTAGTGGTGCGTTTTCACCATGTTTTGTTATCTGAAAATAAGATTAATATTAATTTCGATTAATGTCTATTTACACATGCCTTTTCTAAATAAAAGTAAAATAGATCTATACATCGTTTTTCATAAGAAAATTTAATTTGATTAATGTTTCTATCACATGTTTTTGTACATAAAAGTTAATTAGATCTTTATCTCGGTTTTCGTAAATCAAATCTTAATTTGTTTAATAGTTAATTAATCTTTTACAATTAAAATTTGATTAGGCTTTTACATCGGCTTTTATAATAAATATTATTAATGCTAATACTATAATGTTTTTAATAATAATATGATCTACTCGAATTACAAAGTTTCGTTTAGATAGTTCATATAGTTTAGTTTTTCTAAATTAAATGTTTAATTGGTTAATTCATATATGAATCTTTGTAAATAAAACTTGATTAGTTCTTTACACCGGTTTTGAAAATAAAGTTTAATTTACTTTAATTCCAACATGTGGTATTTTATTTATGAAATATCCTTACATATATTTTGTTAATTAAAATAAACCTAGCTCAAAGCTTGATCGCTCACATATATGTGCAAATCAGTCGTTAGACGTTCTTTACCTCAATATCTCCTTTGATCAAGTTTATCAGAAGCTCTGAATCTTTCTAGTGTTAGCTCAAGCTCTGTCTCAGTGTGTCTCTGTTGTAGAGCTAGCCTTCTTTCAAGCTCCAGATCTTTCCAATCCTAGTACATGCCATCCTACCGTAATTGTCTTTTATGTAAGACAGCTATACTCTTTCAGTTCTTTGATCCAACCTTGTGCCGCTAACTTTCTAAGAATCAGTGTCTCTGTCATCTAGCTGTTCTCTCTTCATCCTAGTTCTCCTTGTAGGCTAGTCTTCCTAGATCCTAGCCTAAGGTTTCTTGTGCGCTTGATAGTTCGTTGCTACCGTTCTCGTTTGCTTCACCTTAACTTGTACGTTAGCATGTGTATCACCTGTTACTTGTTTTAACACTAAAACCACATGTTAATCTTGACTAATTCTTATTCCAATGCTTTTATAAATAAAAAGTGATTAGGTTATAATCCGGTTTTCTTTAATCATGATGTAATTGGTTAATCCCTATTCATAACTAGTTTTTCTAAATAAAAGATGTTAGAGTTAAACATCGGTTTTCTTAATAAAGTAATATGCCTAATGACAGCATAAATGCTTTTTCAATATTAAAATTTGTTTAGTTGAACGCGTGACATAAAGTTGCTTGTCTAGATATCTTATACTTGCTTTATCTTTTTAAAAGTAATTGTTAATTTGACATAATTTCTACTCGAATGTTATAAATAAAACATGATTAGGTTTATCGTGATTTCTTTAATAAAATGTAACTTGTTTAATGGTAACACAGAGTATTTCTCTGAAATATTCTTTCACATGATTTCTTAATTAAAATATGCCAAGCGTAGTTTCTTGTGGTTTGATAATAATCTTTCGATAGATTTGAGCTTAGTTCTGTTTTAGCATTTCTTGCGCTTGCGTAACCAATAGAATTGAGCTCCATCTCAATGTGATCTTTCCGGTCCTTGCTCAATCTGCCGCAATCATCTCTTTAAAGCTAACCAAGCTTTTCCCTTCCAAGCACACTTTGTGTTCTTCAGTGATCCTTAGAATCGATCCTATTCTTTAAGTGCGTTCTTTAAAGATTTGATTTGATTGATGTATTGTTCTTAGTATATGCTTGTTTGTTTGCTTTGTATGCTTGTGCCCGATGATTGATGCGAGTAGAATGAACGTGGTTCGAGAACTTGGAAGAGTGTGAAGGTGAAGACGATCTGAGCAACTACTCTTTGGTTAAAGGCAAGTGTGTCCTTGATCTTTTGTCCTAATAACTTTATTAATCACTATTGCATGTGCCTTGCATTAATTTTGATGGGTGCCTATTAGGGATGACTAGCCTCTTTTGACTGTTATCTTGAACCTGGTTTTAATTAATATTGATGGTAGATTTTGCTTAGTTTGCTCAACTGGGTTGGTGTTAAACAACATGGTTATCATTTCATGCTCTATGTTCCAATGTGTTATGTGATGTTTAATATACAAGACCATATGTTTAATCGGAACATGGAGAACCACCCGGAAAACGAAGACAACCACAAGAACTAATGGGCAATGGTCTTGGCTGAATAATTAGGAACTTTAGCTTGGGGTGATCTTACCTGATAAGGACAAGGGATCGGCGGTACTGTGGGGTATGGACTCGCTCTAGCAGGGGGTTGGGTGAGTTTTCTTTCTATGGTGGGGTATCGACCTGCTAGGGGACTTTATACCTTGCTAACTGATCCGGACCTTGTGGGTCAAAACTTGTTGGAGAACCTTTGTAAAGGCCATGTAGCGTCCCTATGCAACCACACCTCGGTAGTGTGGTATGGTGCCTAGCTAGCATCGCATGGTTGGGTTCAAAGTTCTTCGGAGCTTTTACGCTACTTGTGGTGAAAGTGTACAACCTCTGCAGAGTGTTAAACTAATCGATTAGCCGTGCTCACGGTCAAGAGCGGCCTGGACCCTCACATGATTAACTGAACTTGAAGATGGACTTAAATTGCGATATGTGTTATGGCTATGCTTGCCATGTGTTCATTCATGGTGTTTCTCTTATCTTTATGCTTAATGTGGGTTGGTATAAACTTATACTTTATTAGTAATTAGGTGCTAATAAAATTTGACCAACTAAAATGCTAAATGCTTTGAGCCCGTCCACTATAAAGCCTTTGCATTCATTCTTTTCCCCACACTTGCTGAGTACGACAAGTGCTCACCCTTGCTATAAACAATGTTGCTCAGAAGGAGGAAGCTACTCTGAAGTCTTGTGAAGATGTTGTTGGTTCTAGGCGTACGCAACCCCCCAGTCGATTGCTTGTGAAGTTTGGTGCCTCCGTTTCCAAGATTAAGCGTAAACTCTGATAATCTCCCTTTTCCTTACGTGATAATGTTTCTGTTATTCACTTATGTCAACTATATGCATGAAAATTGATCCTCGCATGCATATAGGTTTGCACTTGGTTTTCTTTGGGAAAAACAGGTGTGACAGAGTGGTATCCGAGCTGTATCGATTGTAGGACGCAAGCCTAGTTAGCAATGGTCATTTCTTAAGGTTTCCTTGATCTAAAATTCATCACTACTTTCCCTTTGAGCTCTGTGATGAATAATCCCACTCTTTGTCCATTTTCTTTTAAAAATCCCCCTTGATATCTTAACCCTTCCCACTTATCTTCTTTCTATTTTCACTTCATTGTTTTTCAAATGTTAAGACCCCTACCTTGGTCTTGACCTTGCAAGGCATATCCCAGGTATCTTGCTTAGCTAACTATTTTGAACCTAGCTGTCAATTCTTATCCACATATCTTCTTCATTTAACTTCTCCTTTTTACAACGCTACTTTGGACTTCTCCTTGTTTCCATGTCTTTTCATTCTAAAGTGTCGTTCTACCTTTTTAGTTGATCCTTGTGACGTACCCTAAAGCAAGCATACCCAAAGAAACCATAGATAGAAATGGTCGTTTCCTCATGTGTCCCTTGTTCTACAATCCAATCCTACCTTATCAATGACCTCTTTGATGAATGTTCTCACTTCTCCTCATACCTCTTCACCATGAAAACCCTTCTCCCTAGTTGACTCTTAGCATCTGCACTTCTGCTAAATCCTAAACTCTTATATGTTTACCTTTACCCTCCCTGAACGCTTCCGGATCTTTCTTCCAAGCAATGACATCACCTTGGTGTGGTGAAATTGTTATCCTTGATATTATATCAGCATGTCCTTAAAAAAATATCTCTTCCTTACTCCCAATATATCTATCTCCACCAAATATATGTATTCATCTACCTATTTCTCATCCCAGTAAGTTGGTGTCAAATCTATTCGCGCAGCTGTCCGACACATCAGCGCTGTTTCAATTTTATCTTGAGCTACAGAACTCCGATTGACATGAAACCAGTTGGGTTAATTCCTAAATTTCATAAGTGAATTTCTATCAAAAATTCAGCCCTATCCAGTACATGCTCCAGAAGCTATACTCGAAACATTGGAGCTATCAGAATCTGTAAACTCTGCTGACCTAGTTATCTTCAATATTCTATATCTCGGGCTATAGACCTCCGATTGAGGTAAATTCAATTGGAGTAATTCAGGAATTTCATAAGATTCACTCTGTCTAAAAATTCATCAATTTTGGTTGTATATACAGAGAGTTATGCCTGAAACTTTGGAGGTTCTCGAATCTGTCAACGTTGCTGACATAGCCATCTTGTTTAATTCATATCTCGAGTTCCAAACCTCCGATTGAGGTGATTCCAGTTGGGTTGAACTCATAATTCTAGCCTCCTTGATCTAGGAAAAATCCATTGTTTATGGATACCCTTGCTAGGAGTTACATCTGATCTATTAGGAGGATACCCTCTGACTTTATTAACAACATGTAGTATCGTTCTCTTAGCTATGCCTTGATTGGTGGAATTGAGTGCTTGCATGATAATGCTTGGTTTTATGGCATTGCTTGTATTGGTTCTTTGAAGTGAGTGTTGGTGTATTGTGGATCTTACATCTGCAATAACATCAGTTGCTTAGTTGGGTTCGACTTTTGTATCTCCCACCTCCTTGCTCTTCCCATTCTTTCTCTCTACTCTTCAGCCTATCTCTGCTGATCCTATCGCAAATACCCAATCAGATGGAGAGCGCCAACACAAATCATGAAGATAAATATAATGAAGGAAACATCAACATTCCTCTTGCAACCTCATCATGGGAACGCAAGATGTTGGAGTATATCGTTGCATAAACTCAGGTTTTGCAAGCAATGGTCCCAAACCATCAGTCCATTAAAGAGCAAGCTTCACTCCCTAAAGCCCACAATACTGTCACCAACGATAACCATCAAAACATGACTCCTTCACCATTTGATAAAGAGAAGCTATCAGCTATGCAGACTCAAGTCTCACGAGGAAGGATGCAGCCTAGCGCAGCCTACTTTCGTAATGAGATAGCCACAGACGGAGTTCCCATTGGGCTAGTGAAGAGGCAAGTTGCTGAAGCATGGAATAATCAATGAAAGGAGAAGAAGCATGAAGCACAGAAACTAACAATGGAGAAACAACATGAGGTTAACAAGGCTCCAGACATGTGTCAGTGTGGTGAGCACCATGGTTTTCCATGCCCCAGACGGAAGCTAGCCTTATGATAACAGAAGCTCGCCAACATAACCCTATAGAAATCAATAAGCAGAAGATGTTGTCCACCTAAAACTCAACTCAAGAAGAAGGTTCTCAAGCTGAAGGTCATACTCAAACCTTAAACCTTGATGATTGGATTATCACTTGCAAGGAATACAAACCTGGTAGACGCAAGCGATCTAACAAACAAAACCGTAGAACAAGACGAGAGAAGAACTCATCACATCTAGGGACAGTTAATGGTACTGAACCTGGTTCCGACAAACCCTAGCCTAAGATTGTTCGACGTATATATGTCACTCCTATCAAGAAGAATCCTGATGCACAAGTTGATCTACCAATGACTATGACGGTGCAAAGCGAAGAATGGAGAAATCACAATAATAGAAGGGTGGATAAGTTATAAGTGGGACCAGACTATATATTCCCATGAGCTGTGAAGAATAGAAGAGCATGTTTGGTGTGCTTGTGCAAGGAAGGTCGATATGAAGAAAGTTGATAAGCTTTGGATAATACCCACATGAGTCTTTGTTTCTTGCTAACCTTTTTCGAATCTCGGGACGAGATTCCTTTTAAGGGGGGTAGAGTTGTCACACCCTGAAATTTCCAATTTCAGGATGTGAATAGAGAGAATAATTAAATAACAATTTTCTCATAAATTTTAAAAAAAATTTCCAACATTTATTTTCTTTACAGGAAATATAGTATAGGAAAAATCCTTGTTTGATTTTTCTAAATCAAATAAAAAGTTATGAGTGTTGCATTCATGCCGATGCATCTTTGTGCTTCTTGAGTGCTTACGGTTTCAAAAATGCGTTTAGGAGCTGTCCAAATCTTTCTGAAAATTTTCCGGATTTTTCTGGGATTTATTCTCATTTTCTCTGAGCATTTTCTATTTATTAGAAGGCTCTAAAATCTTTTTCATGAGCTCCAAATACTTTATTTGGATTGTTCATGTCATAATCTACCTTTGGGAATTTCCCTGGAATTTTTGGAAGTTTCTGAGTATTTTCTGTGCTTTAAAACATTATCTAGGATTTCCTGGAAATGTTTTCGCATTGAAAATTGAATTCAGAAAATAAATAAATAAATAAAACTGTCTATTCTTTTGGGCCAAGCCCATCCGCGGAAGTCCGCCCGTGCTCCCTTGTCTTTCCCGCTAGGCCGCCGCGACCCCCCCTCGTTTTCCCTTAGCCCAGCTCGGCCCAGCTCTTGTTCCGGCCCGCGCCCGCTCCAAGCCCGCTCGCCCGCCCGACGAGGCCCATCCGAGCCCGTGCCGCCGCCTACCTCGTGCTCCGTCGGGACTCCGCCGGAGTCCGGTGCTTCCCCCGTCCTTGGCGTCCGTGCGCGCCACGACTACCTCCTACTCTCCCTATTTAGCCGCGGCCGAGCCTCCCCCTCGCGTGCTCCGGCCGCCGCCGCCCCACACCTCGCCCCTGCGCCGCCAGCCCCTCCGAGCCGCCACCAGCCTCCATGGAGGTCCGCCACTGGCCGTCGCCGAGCGCCGCTGTCCATGCTCGATTCGTCGCGGCCTTCACCCGATGGACCAAACAGACGCCAGGAGGAGCTTCGCCTAGAGAAGTCACACGCACTCCACCGTAGGGATCGGTCATCCCGAGCTCCACCAGGCGGAACATGCCACTGCCTGCTCGTCGATCTCGTCCGAAATCCGGTGGCTACCCTTCATCTCCAAGGATGGTGAGCACACCCATGAAATTCCCTTGATCTCCTCTCTCCGTTTTGTGTTTCACCCGAGCCCCTAGGTGTCCGGGACCTCGCCGATTTGATGCTCCAGGAGCTCCTGCATGCTCCTGTACGCCTTGAGCCCCTGTCCGTTCCTGCCTGGAGGTTGAAGAGATAAGGTGGTTTTGCTTTTAGGTCCCTAGGTTTCTCCAAAATAGATCCCTATTGTTTGTGTCTTGCACCTTTTATGGAAAACCCCCTAGAATAATCCCACCATTCGCACATAAATCCCACCCGACCCTTTTACAGATCTAACCCTGAACTATATCACTTTTGCAAGCACTGTGTAATGTTTCTTGTGAGTTTTATCTGCTACTCCCTGAAATCTATAGTTAATCGTGTATAGGTCCTTCCAATCTTGTTTAATCCATATCTTCCACGTTTTAGATCCGATTTAATCCGTTCAAGTTGCGTTAGGTTCATATTAATGTAAAGCACGCGTTAGTGGTGTGTTTTCACCATGTTTTGTTTTCTGAAAATAAGATTAATATTAATTTTGATTAATGTCTATTTACACATGCCTTTTCTAAATAAAAGTAAAAAAATAGATCTATACATCGTTTTTCCTAAGCAAATTTAATTTGATTAATGTTTCTATCACATGTTTTTGTACATAAAAGTTAATTAGATCTTTATCTCGGTTTTCGTAAATCAAATGTTAATTTGTTTAATAGTTAATTAATCTTTTACAATTAAAATTTGATTAGGCTTTTACATCGGCTTTTATAATAAATATTATTAATGCCAATACTATAGTGTTTTTAAAAATAATATGATCTACTCGAATTACAAAGTTTCGTTTAGATTGTTCATATAGTTTAGTTTTTCTAAATTAAATGTTTAATTGGTTAATTCATATATGAATCTTTGTTAATAAAACTTGATTAGCTCTTTCCACCGGTTTTGAAAATAAAGTTTAATTTACTTTAATTCCAACATGGGGTATTTTATTTATGAAATATCCTTACATATATTTTGTTAATTAAAATAAACCTAGCTCAAAGCTTGATCGCTCACATATATGTGCAAATCAGTCGTTAGACATTCTTTACCTCAATATCTCCTTTGATCAAGTTTATCAGAAGCTCTGAATCTTTCTAGTGTTAGCTCAAGCTCTGTCTCAGTGTGTCTCTGTTGTAGAGCTAGCCTTCTTTCAAGCTCCAGATCTTTCCAATCCTAGTACATGCCATCCTACCGTAATTGTCTTTTATGTAAGACAGCCTATACTCTTTCGCTTCTTTGATCCAACCTTGTGCCGCTAACTTTCTAAGAATCAGTGTCTCTGTCATCTAGCTGTTCTCTCTTCATCCTAGTTCTCCTTGTAGGCTAGTCTTCCTAGATCCTAGCCTAAGGTTTCTTGTGCGCTTGATAGTTCGTTGCTACCGTTCTCGTTTGCTTCACCTTAACTTATACGTTAGCATGTGTATCACCTGTTACTTGTTTTAACACTAAAACCACATGTTAATCTTGACTAATTCTTATTCCAATGCTTTTATAAATAAAAAGTGATTAGGTTATAATCCGGTTTTCTTTAATCATGATGTAATTGGTTAATCCCTATTCATAACTAGTTTTTCTAAATAAAAGATGTTAGAGTTAAACATCGGTTTTCTTAATAAAGTAATATGCCTAATGACAACGATAAATGCTTTTTCAATATTAAAATTTGTTTAGTTGAACGCGTGACATAAAGTTGCTTGTCTAGATATCTTATACTTGCTTTATCTTTTTAAAAGTAATTGTTAATTTGACATAATTTCTACTCGAATGTTATAAATAAAACATGATTAGGTTTATCGTGATTTCTTTAATAAAATGTAACTTGTTTAATGGTAACACAGAGTATTTCTCTGAAATATTCTTTCACATGATTTCTTAATTAAAATATGCCAAGCGTAGTTTCTTGTGGTTTGATAATAATCTTTCGATAGATTTGAGCTTAGTTCTGTTTCAGCATTTCTTGCGCTTGCGTAACCAATAGAATTGAGCTCTATCTCAATGTGATCTTTCCGGTCCTTGCTCAATCTGCCGCAATCATCTCTTTAAAGCTAACCAAGCTTTTCCCTTCCAAGCACACTTTGTGTTCTTCAGTGATCCCACTACAAGAAACTATTTAATCTGTGACGTAACCATTCTGTCACGGATTAAATAAAATTCGTCGCAAATCAGCATTCGCGACGATTTACATTTTCGTGGTGGAATGAGCGTCATTGATTAAATCTCTCGACGTTCCCTTAATAAACGTCGCGATCCGTGACGTATCTGAATCGTCACGGAGCAGCCCGAGGCCCATGCAGCCCAACCCATGGCTCACTATCCGTGACAAAATAAAATCGTCACGGATTGCTACTGACATGGCAGCTGACATGGATGATGATGTGGCATCCTACGTGGACAATGACGTGGCATCCTGCGTGGACGATGACGTGGCTTGGACGATGACGTGGCATCCTGCGTGGACGATGACGTGGCTTGGACGATGACGTGGCATCCTGCGTGGACGATGACGTGGCTTGGACGATGACGTGGCATCCTGCGTGGACGATGACGTGGCATCCTGCGTGGACAATGACGTGGCATCCTACGTGGACGATGACGTGGCATCCTACGTGGACGATGACGTGGCATCCTACGTGGACGATGACGTGGCATCCTGCGTGGACAATGATGTGGCATCTGCGTGGTCAATGACGTGGCATCCTACGTGGACGATGACGTGGCATCCTACGTGGACGATGACGTGGCAATTAACACACCAAATTTCAATTATTTTTCCATCCCAATTCATTCAACAAGTAAGCAATCGGGGAGTCAAATTTATTACAACGGGAACATCCCAATTTTAACATTTAACGGTAAGTAATTCCACCTCACAAGTAACGACATCACATGTTTTACAATTCAGAGTATTAAAAGATCACATGCATTTGTTAATCACTAGTAGTGCAACATAGAAAATCTAAGTCTCCTCTTTCCTTCTAACTGCTTGTTACTGGATGCAACTGATCCTCATCCAATCACTTCTAGTGGCTTGCTCCTTGCCGATCCGATCCTCGCCACGAAAGAGCACATTACCAAATACTAATAGTTAGAGGGTAATGTTAAAAAGTTCTCAAATGTTTGGGTCATCATATGTCTTGAAAGTTCCTTGTTTCATGACTACTCTCTAAAATTTGGACTCTTAGATTGCTTTGGGTAAGCATAGCCGGTGGCCTCTTAGATTGCTCATGTCTTGCCGGACACATATTTCAATCACGATGAGATGCGGGTGAGATACATTAAGAAAACATAACTTAAGTTATCCGGATGGAGCCTGCAACATGATAATTAACCAAAATAAGCCGAGACAAAGTAATGATAGAACTACCAAGCAAGCGAGAAAGCAAAGAGGTTCACATATTTTTATTCTTATACAAATTTTCATTTAGTTTTCTAAACAAGGAAGAGCTGTAAATAAATGGGGTTTATGCATTTAGAAATGTTAGATGTCTTTTTCAATGTACAATGGTGCATCTCTGTAGTTTATGTGTCAATCATACAAATAATTAACCAGAATAACACTAACTACATTAGTATAGTAGAATATTAAAATGGTCTTAACAGTTGTTCCGATATTATTTTTGCACTATATAGTTTTTTCTGATAATGCAAAAAATGTGAAATTGATGAATCATGTATTTGTTTTCTGTATTTAACTTGAAGCCTACAATTGATTCATGGCACATAGTGCAACATTCCACTACCAAAGAGTATCAAATGAATACTACAAAATTGCACACCTTAAAGTTTCCTGGTTTAGTGATGCATTCTATACTTATTTTTACTAAAAACAATGGATTGCGATTCAAATTAGTGGACAAGTTGTGCGACTTGTGCCTAAGGTAGTCATATGCACTAGTATGGAAACATTACCGGAAGTGTCTCCCAAATAGCTTCATCGCTCATGCTTTCTTCATGTCCAGGCATTAAAGCTCTACACATCTCCAGGCATTAAAGCTCTACACATTCCTTGCGAGTTCGTATAAATCCTGAAATAAAGAAAACCGGAATCCAATTAGACATTCATGGTTTTCCCTATTTTTTTATCATAACATGTAATTAGTTTATTACTGTCACTTGTTCATGGGCAAATAAAGTCTGTTTGGACATAACATTAGCAACAAAATTAGTTGTATACTGAGCTAACAAAATTAGGGTAATATTTAGTATATATATTTAGCAAGAAAAAGTATACCTTATTTATTGCATCATCTAGAAGGCTAACTTGTGCTCGCTAAATATATTAAATACTACACTGTCAATTAGCACATATCAATAGAAGCAATTTGTCCTTTTAGTAACATTACATGATACTAATAGTTTAGCCATTGAGGTTGTGGCTTATAAGTAGCCACATCATCTCACGCGTTATTTTGTTGCAGAATTAGGAGAGGTGGTGGGCTTTCTGGTGGCAGAGGCATGAGTCGTAAACAATGGGGCAGGCAGATGCTCTGGAACATGTGTGAGCCTAATGGAGAAAAACAAAGACAGAAGAAAATAGCAGATTCTGCCAGACAAGATAGCTCTGCAGAAAGTAACAAAGAAATTATAGACATGTGCTTAGATTTGATTAAACCAAGACAGCAATAGAATACTGATAGTGCTCATAACCTGTGACAGTATTGGTATTGAAGCCCCGTAAAGAACGACTACTCCAACAACAAAAGAAGACAAATATAACTGTGAGGACAAGATTTGTATAGTACATGTCAAGTACACTTAATCTTATTAATGAACTAGCAAGCGAAGCTCATAAGCATCGGTATAGAAGTACACCCGAATGTGTGAAACTATGAACCTATAACATAAACTTTGAACCGAACTCATAAGCTTGAGAAATTTACCTCCGGCCCGCCATCCCCGCTCGCTTGCTCCAAACGCCTCTAAGAGCCCTACGGCTAGAAAAGGTTTCTGCGGTAGAGACGAAAGATCTCATCGTTGACAATGCCCGCTTGATACCGAAGATACGGGATCGAGAAATAGACAACTACATATCTGTCAAAATAATAAGATTCAAAGTCATTACCGAGAGATCAAGAAATATTCGAAACATAGTTTCGGGAAAGGATTATCCGAAATTAATTTCTCGCGGGGTACAAAGGTACGGGTAAAATGTGTGATGGTGAACTATTTACGATGAACCGAGTAAAGCCTGTCATCCTACTCAAGAAAACCTAACAAAGAGGATCTGTTCAGGGGACCTAACAAAGCCATATGCACAACTATTGTACATAGATTTCAGCTTAGCAATTTTCAGATTGGTGTACTGACTAAGTGTAGAAAACCTTGAACTCCGCCACAATCACATCCTACTTATCAGGGCATGACACCTAAAACCGTCGCACACAAGGTAGAGTTCAAATTGGGGAAACAAATTACACGGGAAAATCAATTCACCCCAAGTGCATCCGGCCAAGGTTAGTTGTAAACATATAAAAGGGTTTTGGCGAGATATATATGTCAGATTACTTCAATTTCATTATTCGTCAAGCATTCTGGAACATCAAACCCCTACCATTCTTAGCAATTTGGCTTAATATTGCCAGGAAGAACAAAACAAATCCAGTTAATTCAATGTAGCAGATTCAACCAGGCAGCTATAATAAAGCACCAATTTTGGTTGCGCGGGGGATTCACAATTTCTTGGCGGGATTTATATTTTTAGACTGCCACTTGTTTTCTTATTTTTTAAATAGATAATTAACACATCTTGTGTAGTAAACAACAAAAAAACTAAACATCACCAGTAAAATTTTTTCATGACAATGATGACATCTAAGGTGTCATGAAGGAGTTTCATGATTTTTTGAAAAAAATGGTACTTTTGATCATTTAAGTGAATTTCTGCGTTTATTCAAAATAATTGTTAAGTTGTACTATGTGTATGTCCAATACGATTCCAAAAAATGTAGAAAAAATTCATTATCATTCATGTACGGGAGATCTTTGAAATATTCAAAAGTTTTTTAGGGATAATTTTTAAAAATTTTCATAACATTTAGGTATTTGTTTTCATATGACAAACCGAACCATTGAGTGTTCTTATAAACAAATGTAGAAAGATAACACGATCTTCTATAAGCCTAAGCCTATTACATAGTGAAGATTTCATATCTCCTCCCGCAATTGACACGAGACAACCCCATAACATCCGTTGGTGTTAGGATTAGTCCCGACACCAACTAGTAGGTTGGTGCGGATACTAACATAGAGACACGGGCTTATCCTGGTTCCGGCCGTGGAACCGTACATCCAACGAGTGTGCGTGTGCACTGTAGAGTCCACCAAATTGACATGAAACCATATTTTAAGGGTATAATGCTCCTATAAAAAATTCATATGTTTTTGATAAAGTGAAATTATAGATGTTCACAAATAGGACACAAGACTCGCATAGTTTCCTACAATTGAAAACAAACTTTGAGATTTGAACAACTAATAACGTAACCAAACTTGTATGCACCTCAATTTTTGACACCATCTCATGTTGACCATAAAACTATAGAATATTAAGTTATATTAGCAATTATTATGAAAAAACATGTTTTTTATATTCTCTTTTTAGTTGGAAAAGTTATGTTGCATGAAAAGCAACCAAGAAATAGTAATTAAGATACAAACAAATGGCACTGAGTAAAACATCTCGATTTTAGAAAAAATTAGGAAAAAGAATCAACCGATTTGGAGTTCGTATGAGGAAGAAAAAACAGTTTACAAGTTTTATCCGAAGATTAAAAACAGAAATTGCAATTGCTATGAACCGAGATGAACAAGTGTGTTATCTCTTTTTAATCTTTGACTAAAACTTGTAACTAGTTTTTCTGCCTCATACTAACTCCAAATTCGATGATTCTTTTTTCTAAAATTCTCTAAAATCATTCTTTACCAAGATCTACAACTTTAACAAATGAAAAATTGATTTCGACAACGAGTTTATTAGGAGTAATTCAAACTTACATCTCGAATTTACACTATCACTTTAGGGAAAACTCGAATTTCAACTAATCACCTTGTTCTACAAATTGGCATAACATCATGTTTTTGTCCCAAAATATTGCCATAAAACATTTAAGTGGTTTGAAGAAAGTAGGATCATTCATTGTTCACAAAAGGATACATCCATTCTACGAGTTTCCTAAAACTCAAAGTCAAACTTTGAGATTTCTGTACCTCATTATAAGTTTGAACTTGTATGCACTTCAAACTTGGAGACAAACTTATTTGAGCATAATTTGATCAAATATGAAGTTGCATTATCAATTCTTTTGCAAAAACTTGGTTTTTCTGTATATATATACACACACACATACTCGATAGATGAAAACAAGTCATACTAAAAAGTTGAACAAATTTCAATTAACATAGAAACAAACATCACTAAATGAAAGTTCGTGATTTTAGAAAAATTTGGGAAAAAGAAACATAAGATTTGGAGTTCATATGAAAGAGAAAAACCAAACACAACTTTTAATTCAGGATTAAAAAGAAAAAGATGAACCCTTAAGGTGTTCTTCAATTTGTAAATTTCGGATATAAAATGCAACCCTAACCAACATGTTTTAATATATATATACAAACTTCTGCAAGTAAACACAACTTGACTTGTAACTCAGTGGTAACTCATCTTCCTCCCTACCCCTAGGTCGTGGGTTCGAGTCCCCCCATCCGACGCTTTTTTTGTATGCGGGATATATTTCAGAGGGGTTGGGCCAATGTGGCGTTGTGGCCCATGCGTCGGGCCGGGCCTTTGTGGGGCTAGCGGCCCATGCGGTGTTGGCGGGGCCGGCGGCTTAGTGGCCAACCCGGCGCCGGCGGCCGTGCGGTCGTTGGGCCATCTTAGCGTGGCGGCCCATGCGGCCGGGCCGGGCGAGGTGGCGGTGTGGTGGGCCCCTGGTGCTCGCGTGGTGGTGACGTGGCACCTGGGTGAGGTGACGCCTACGTGGCAGTGAGGTGGGCCCCTAGCGTTCGCGTGGTGGTGAAGTGGCGCCTGCGTGGCAGTGAGGTGGGCCCCCCGGCGCTCGCGTGGTGGTGACGTGGCGCATGGGTGAGGTGGCGCCTGCGTGGCAGTGTGGTGGGCCCCGGCGCTCACGTGGTGGTGACGTGGCGCACGGGTGAGGTGGCGCTCGCGTGGCAGTGAGGTGGGCCCCGGGCGCTCACGTGGTGGTGACATGGCGCCTAGGTGAGGTGGCGCCTGCGTGGCAGTGAGGTGGGCCCCTGGCGCTCGCGTGGTGGTGACATGGCGCCTGGGTGAGGTGGCGCCTGCGTGGCAGTGAGGTGGGCCCCTGGCGCTCGCGTGGTGGTGACGTGGCGCCTGGGTGAGGTGGCGCATGCGTGGCAGTGAGGTGGGCCCCGGGCGCTCACGTGGTGGTGACGTGGCGCCTGGGTGAGGTGGCGCTGCGTGGCGGTGTGGTGGGCCCGAGGCGCTCACGTGGTGGTGACGTGGCGCCCGGGTGAGGTGGCGCTGCGTGGCGGTGAGGTGGGCCCCGGCGCTCACGTGGTGGTGACCCGGCGCCTAGGTGAGGTGGCGCTGCGTGGCGGTGAGGTGGGCCCCTGGCGCTCGCGTGGTGGTGACGTGGCGCCCGGGTGAGGTGGCGCTCGCGTGGCGCGTGTGGTGGGCCCCTGGCGCTCGCGTGGTGGTGACGTGGCGCCCGGGTGCGGTGGCGCTGCGTGGCGGTGAGGTGGGCCCCGGCGCTCACGTGGTGGTGACGTGGCGCCTGGGTGAGGTGACGCCTGCGTGGCAGTGAGGTGGGCCCCTGGCGCTCGCGTGGTGGTGACGTGGCGCCTGGGTGAGGTGGCGCCTGCGTGGCAGTGAGGTGGGCCCTGGGCGCTCACGTGGTGGTGACGTGGCGCCTGCGTGGCAGTGTGGGTGGGTCCTAAGTGCTGGTGAGGTGGTTGTTTTTTTATGGATCGCGACGAATCTGCTAAAACGTCACGATGTTGTGGGCCGTATTGCGACGAATTTAACAAATCGTCGTGATGGTTTGGGCTTCAATATCCATCCATGCACGTCCGTGACGAAAAAATATGAATACGTCGTAGAATCGCGACAAACTAAACAAATCGTCGCAGTGTTTGTGACGAAAAAAAGGAATACGTCGTAGAATCGCGACGAATTTAACAAATCGTCACAGTGTTTTGGGCTTCGATGCAAATCCGTGACGAAAAAAAGGAATACGTCGTAGAATCGCGACGAATTAAAGAAATCGTCGCAGTGTTTTGGGCTGCAATGCACATTCGTGACGTTTTCTGAAAACGTCGCGGAGAAAGCGTCACAGATTAAATAGTTTCTTGTAGTGTCCTTAGAATCGATCCTATTCTTTAAGTGCGTTCTTTAAAGATTTCATTTGATTGATGTATTGTTCTTAGTATATGCTTGTTTGTTTGCTTTGTATGCTTGTGCCCGATGATTGATGCGAGTAGAATGAATGTGGTTCGAGAATTTGGAAGAGTGTGAAGGTGAAGACAATCTGAGCAACTACTCTTTGGTTAAAGGCAAGTGTGTCCTTGATCTTTTGTCCTAATAACTTTATTAATCACTATTGCATGTGCCTTGCATTAATTTTGATGGGTGCCTATTAGGGATGACTAGCCTCTTTTGACTGTTATCTTGAACCTGGTTTTAATTAATATTGATGGTAGATTTTGCTTAGTTTGCTCAACTGGGTTGGTGTTAAACAACATGGTTATCATTTCATGCTCTATGTTCCAATGTGTTATGTGATGTTTAATATACAAGACCATATGTTTAATCGGAACATGGAGAACCACCCAGGAAAACAGTACAACCACAAGAACTAATGGGCAATGGTCTTGGCTGAATAATTAGGAACTTTAGCTTGGGGTGATCTTACCTGATAAGGACAAGGGATCGGCGGTACTGCGGGGTATGGACTCGCTCCAGCAGGGGGTTGGGTGAGTTTTCTTTCTATGGTGGGGTATCGACCTGCTAGGGGACTTTATACCTTGCTAACTGATCCGGACCTTGTGGGTCAAAACTTGTTGGAGAACCTTTGTAAAGGCCATGTAGCGTCCCTATGCAACCACACCTCGGTAGTGTGGTATGGTGCCTAGCTAGCATCGCATGGTTGGGTTCAAAGTTCTTCGGAGCTTTTACGCTACTTGTGGTGAAAGTGTACAACCTCTGCAGAGTGTTAAACTAATCGATTAGCCATGCTCACGGTCAAGAGCGGCCTGGACCCTCACATGATTAACTGAACTTGAAGATGGACTTAAATTGCGATATGTGTTATGGCTATGCTTGCCATGTGTTCATTCATGGTGTTTCTCTTATCTTTATGCTTAATGTGGGTTGGTATAAACTTATACTTTATTAGTAATTAGGTGCTAATAAAATTTGACCAACTAAAATGCTAAATGCTTTGAGCCCGTCCACTATAAAGCCTTTGCATTCATTCTTTTCCCCACACTTGCTGAGTACAACAAGTGCTCACCCTTGCTATAAACAATGTTGCTCAGAAGGAGGAAGCTACTCTGAAGTCTTGTGAAGATGTTGTTGGTTCTAGGCATACGCAACCCCCCAGTCGATTGCTTGTGAAGTTTGGTGCCTCCGTTTCCAAGATTAAGCGTAAACTCTGATAATCTCCCTTTTCCTTACGTGATATTGTTTATGTTATTCACTTATGTCAACTACATGCATAAAAATTGATCCTCGCATGCATATAGGTTTGCAATTGGTTTTCTTTGGGAAAAACAGGTGTGACACTTGGCTATGGAGTGCCCATGAGGTATTCCAACTATCCCCAAATTCTTGTTCAAATCTGTGGAGCGAATCGGCAGATCAGGAGTTGGATTTGGAGGAGTTGACCCGCGGGTTCTGTTCATCCCGAGCTGCCCAGGTTACATCGGTCTGACCGATGCTCTTGACTGATCTGACCGGTGGGAGCCCTTTGTGGGATTTGCCTCGGGTGAGTTGCTGGTCCTACGTGTTTTTGGGTTGTGTTGTTGCTGGCCAGTTCTTGGTCTGTTTGGAGTTGTTTTGCTAGGTATTGTGAAGGATTCTTCTTCCGTGCAGGTTGTGTTTTGGAGGTGTTTTTGTTCCAGGGCCTAGAGAAGTCAACGAGGCCCTCTGGATCATTTGTTGTGCGGGTGGTGTTGCCACCGGCCTGACCGGCTTTGTCCATCGGTCTGACCGGTGTCACCGGTCTGACCGGCGCAGGCTATCAGTCTGACCGGTGTGGCACATGCAGCAAGCCGTGCAAGTTTCCGCTGTGGATGTTGGTGAGTTTTGGCTCGGAAGGTTGTTTGTTGGTTCCTATCATCAGTAGCACTACAGTGGCTACGTAGTCTTGACCAACTTGGGTAGTTGAGTCTGAGACTTGTGTTTGAAGCCGAGTTCATCTTGTGGAGCCTCTATCTCCGTCGAGAAGAATTTTTATCGGGTCCCATTCACTCCCCCCTCTCTGGTTCGCCGTTTCGGTCCTTCAAGTGGTATCAGAGCCGTTTACGGGTCTTGATTGACTCTAACCAGTCTAAGATCCAAGGATGGCATACCAGGAACGGGGTTCGGGTCCTCCACACTTCGATGGAAAAAACAACCAGATGTGGAGTAAGCGGATGGCGGCGTTCATCCGCAGAAAGGGTCAGATCCTTAGGGATGTCACGGTGGACACAGGTTATGTCCAGCCGATGAACTTCCTTGCTCCAAGACCGAGGGACATGTTCGAGGCCAACAACAAGGCAGTCGACTACTTGTTTCGTGCTCTGTGTCAGCCTGAATTCGATCGGGTACATACGGAGAGCTTGGTTCGTAGAATTTGGACGGTGTTGAAGGAAGCTCATGTTGGAAACGCCTAGGTTCAGGCTCAGATGTATGCGACTTATCAGCGCCGAAGACGAAGGTGTCGCCACCGTTGAAGGCGACGCTGGCTTGAAGTGGACGGAAGCCGCCGAGTTCGCCATGTGATCTCGAGCGAGAGCCCCTACCGCGGCGCCGCTATCGGTGTTTTAGATCGGGCAACCTACTACGGGGAGTACCCGAAGTATATGATTGTGACTCGCCGAGACCGGTAACTCGAAGGAAGAGACACGTGGCACACAATTTAGACAGGTTCGGGCCGCGAGGTGTGTAATACCCTACGTCCTGTATGCTGCGTAGCTCTGGATTGATAGGGCACAATTACAAGATGGTGCAATAGTGCGCCGTGAGTTGTAGGGGATTGGATGAGATGAGGTGATCCTGAGATCGGTCCCTGCCTCGCCTTATATAGTCCGGGAGGCGTGGTTACAAGTCGAAGTAGGGAGAGAGTACTAGTCGAGTACGTCTAGGAGTCCTCTATACGGTGCGGAACACGTACGGCCTCCTTAACCGAGTACTACTTCGTGTAGTCCTTGTGCTCCACGCCTTCGGTGCCGTGCGGCGCCGCAAGCGGGTAGTCCTGTGGGGGCCCACCGAGTAGTCGGTCCTGGTACCCACCGAGGTAGTGGGCCCAGGGAGGTCCATACGACAGTAACCACTCTGAGGAAACCAACCCTCTCTGCCTGGAGGAGGACCAAAACCACAAAAGGAGAACCGTGGATCGTACCTCCTCTCCATCTCAAATCTACGACTCCTCTCATCCCTATATTGAGCACGAGAGGGAGAACGCCTAGCAAACTGACCACCTGCTGACTCTCCAGACCAACCACCAGAACCACGACCAATTAAGACAAACCGAGACTCCTCACGGGCACGAAAACCAAACTTGCCACTCTGCAGACCCCAAACCGGTCTGATCGGTTTCAAAACCGGTCTGACCGGTTTCACTCCTCCAGCAACACCTCCTGCACCCTTTCGCTCTCCCCAAGCCGGAACTGTCCTCACACTCTCTTTAGCTCTTGGCATCTGCACACGAGGCTCAAGTACACTACTGGAGGGGTGATACTTGTCCTTGTTAGCCCACTCCTTCGCCATTCTCTCCTCTCGCTTCCTCTTGAAGCAAAACTCGTCCTTATGGCCATCTCTCCCACAATAGCCACAATGAAACCTCACAAGCTTAGGCTTAGGCTTGGGTTGGGGCTGCTCACTTGGTTTCTCTCCACTCGACTTCTCCACGGGTTTCTCCCCGAAGTGCTCACAAACTTGATAGGCTTTTGGAAATCATTTGTTGGTGGAGGAAACACGGGTGGAGCTGGGGTTGCGTCTAGTCGGTTCCTAAGATGGTTAGGTTTGGGAGGGAAATCATTTTTGTGGTGGGTTTTCGGTGGCTCTGGAATATTTCTCCACTTCCCTCACCAACCTTGTTTGCCCCAAGTCCCTCACCATCCTGCCTCTTGAATGTCTCAATCATTATCCTCAGCTGATGCTCATGACCAGACAACCAACCCATCAACTTTCTCAACTCATCATTCTCATCCTGCAAACGATCAACATAGTGTGCAAGTTCCAAATTCTTCAAAGCATGCATTTCACAGGTAGAGCAAGATGTAGGAATTGGTTCTTTGAGCTTAGCCTCAAGTGAAACAGTGTAAGCATGCATCTTATCTATCTTAGCATGAAAGACAGGGCAAGAAGTGCAAGCACCTAGCAAAGCAGATCTAGATTTAAGCTCAGCCACTTCAACCCTAAGCACATCTAGTTCCTCACACTTGGAGGCATGCTTTTCCTTAAACAAGGCAAGATCAGCAAGGAAAATAGAGCAATCAGCACAATCAACCTCATCAGAAACAACAGGGCTAGCCTTAAGGGAATCAATCTCAAGCTTGCTATCAAGAACCTGTGTTTCTAGCTCAACCACTCTAGTCCTAGCATCCTCGAGTGAAGCCCTAAGCTTTTTTCTCATTTTCTTGGCCTCTCTAAGCATGTCATCACGATTATCAAGCAACGAGCCAAGCCGTTCATTCTCCTGGCGCAAGAAGGGAAGCTCATCATGCACCTCGTCGTCGGAGTCAGAGTCTGAGTCGCTCTGTGTGCTCTTCTTGCTGCCGGAGCTCAGCGCCATGGTGCAGAAGCCATCTCTAGCAAAGCAGCTCAGCTCGCTCAGGTTCTTGGATGACTTCCTGCTCTTGAGACGATCACCTTCATCTTCACTGCTGCTCGAGCTCGAGGCTGAGTATGCAGAACTAGAGTCGACGATGCTCGCTCCAACCATCGCTCGGGCCTTGCCTCGGCTCTCTTTCTTTGTCGATCGTCGCTCGTCCTTGTGCTTGTTCTTGTGCTTGCTCTTGTGGTCACGCCTCGACCGGTACTTGCCATCCATCCTAGACTTGTGCTTGTAGCCGTCCTTGTTCTCGACCTTCTCCGGGCAGTCGACGACAAAGTGTCTCGGCTTGCCGCACTGGAAGCATGTCCTCGTGTTCCTCCTCATGTTCACCGGTTCTCGTGCAGCCTCTCGAACCTCCTCGTCAGCAACACCAGCTCGTCCTCCCCAAGCACATTGAACTCCTCATCTGGCATAGACATCAAAGAGGACAAAGAGAACATCCTGGTGGATGGGTTAGTGTTAGCCTTTCCTTTCGAACCGCCGACGAGGGCAAGACTATGAGAGTCAGTCGGGCCCTCGAGCTTGGCTGTCATGCCCCTATCCACCTCAGCCGACTTGAGCTTTGAGAACAGCTCGTTCACCGTCAGAGTATCATACTTCTCCGACTCCACAATGGCCTAGAACTTTCCACCCCAAATCGTACGATCCAAAGAGTGTAAGAGCTTGACCGCTCTATCATGATCATCGTACGGGAGCACATCCACATTGGCCCTCATGTTGTTCACAACCACCGTGAACCTCTGAAACAAGGCATCAATGGACTCACCGGGGAGATGACTGAAGTTCTCGTACTCTCTCCGGTAGGTCGCATACATCCGAGCCTGAACCTGGGCATTCCCAACACGAGCCTCCTTTAACACCAACCATATTCTACAAGCCAAGTGCTCGGTGTGCACCCGATCGAACTCAGGCTGACACAAAGCACGAAACAAGTAGTCGACCGCCTTATTGTTGGTGTCGAACATGTCCCTCGATCCTGGAGCGAGGAAGTTCATCGGCTGGACATAGCCTGTGTCCACCGTGACATCCCAAAGGATCTGACCCTTACGGTGGAAGAACGCCGCCATCCACTTACTCCACATTTGGTAGTTCTTTCCATCGAATTGTGAAGGACCCGAACCCCGTTCCTGGTATGCCATCCTTGGATCTTAGACTAGCTAGAGTCAATAAAGACCCGAACCAGCTCTGATAGCACTTGAAGGACCGAAACGGAGAACCAAAGAGGGGGGAGTGAATCGGAGCCGATAAAAATTCTATTCAAGAATTCGGCCTAAGAACCCGATTCCACTCGTGCACCTCCGCAAGCTTCTCTTGCCAAGTTCACGTAGCCACTGAAGTGCTACTGAACCTAGGAGCAAGACCCAACCAATAGCCGCAGCACACACACAGCGGAAACACACACGACACGGCCGTCGGGTACCAAACCGGTCGTCGGCGGTTTCGAAACCTGGGCCGACCGCTTATGTTGGACTTAGCCTCACGCAGGCAGGGGAAACCGGTCAAACCGATTTGGCAAACCGGTCAGACCAACTTTGTCCAGAACCTTCCCAAAGACCCAAAACACCTCAAAAGCCTTCCCACATCTGAACAAAAGAAGCCATGGCACAACAGAGACATCCTTGCTCAAAAACCCTTCTCGACAGCCCACAGGGCGAAACCGGTCAGACCGGTTTGGGAAATCGGTCAGGCCAGTTTTTGCCTGGACAGTCGGGGAGAACACAGCCCACGGGAAAACTCAACACTTCCTCCAATCGATCTCCCGATTCGTTCCACGGATCAAAGTGAGACATTGTGGATAGTTGGGTACCTTGTGGGCTACCCTTGACTAGAAGCTCGGTCCCCAAAACCCACTCAATCAAAAGGAATCGAAAGTCAACCCTCACGAACACCTCTAACCCTAGAACTCCGAAACCACCAAAGTCGAGCCCCTTAACTCACGAATTTGGGAGGGGAATCACGCCCAAAGAACCACGAAGGGTTCCCACAAATTTCCCCCATCAAATCCCCAAGAGCAAGGTCCCGAAAACACCCAAAAAACCACCAAGAGAGGGCTCTGAAAATCACCACCAAGAACAACCGGAAACAACACAATAAGGCCTTGAGGAACCACGACGAATCATCTATACATACCTAGAAGGTTCATACAAGGTCTAGCTTGCCGCCCGATCATCCAACCCTCTCACAAGATCTCACCATGAAGCTCTCAAGCTAGTCCTATAGAAATCCTAAGAAAATAGGAAGGGAAAATAATAAAGCAAATGATGTCCGCACACGCCCGCATGGTTGTCTCGGAGGTGCTCGCACCCCTGGGGGATGGGCACGCCCCGCTGCAGGACGCCTGATGCGGCGTGCTTGTACAGCTCGCCGTCCACGAGGCTGAATGACTTGGCCATCCTAGCGATGCGTCTGGCCTCGGATCGGTCCGAGGGAAGTTCCCCTCGATCCATCCAGGCGATGTACTTGTCTCACCGGTCCTCGCGCGGGCGCCGGCTACGTGTCCATGGGCTCGGCCTCGTCCACGCCGTACCCCTCGAGCAAGGGAGCACAAACGCCTCGTTCAAGGGGTCCTTGTCCATAGGTTATGCTCCTACTGGGTTTGAGGGAACCCCCGAGGGTTCTTCTTGGTTCGAGGGTGTCGGCTCGAGGTTGACGGATGGTTTCGCGACGTCCCGCGCAAAGACGTTTGGGGGAACGGTGATTCGCCCCGACGCGATTTTGGCGAGTTCATCCGCCTCCTCGTTGTACTGGCGGGGAACGTGATTAAGCTCGATGTCGTAAAACTTGTCTTCCAGGGCTCGTACAGCATTGCAGTAGACCTCCATCTTGTCGTCGTGACAACTCGCATTCTTCATGACCTGGTCGATCACGAGCTGCGAGTCTCCCCTGACGTCGAGGCGTCTGATGCTTGTCTCGATGGCGATTTTGAGGCTGCAAAGGAGGGCCTCGTATTCCGCCATGTTGTTGGACGCGGGGAAGTGTAGGCGTACCACGTACCTCATGTGTTCCTTTAGGGGTGAGATGAAGAGCAGCCCGCGCCCGCCCTCGTTTTCATCGCCGACCCGTCGAAGCAGAGGGTCCGGCACTCGGCCCGGATCCGCGACGGCGGCGAGCCGTGTGTGTCCGTCCATTCGGCGACGAAATCCGCAAGGATCCGAGACTTTATTGCCTTGGGTGGCGCGTAGGCGAGCATTTCGCCCATGAGCTCCACAGACAACTTGGTTTCGGATAATCTCCCCCAACGGGAAGGAGACTACCGTAACTGGGTGGGCTTCGAAGTAGTGCTGGAGCTTGCGCCGTGTGAGCACCACCGCGTAGAGCAGCTTCTAGATCTGTGGGTAACACACCTTGGTCTCGGATAGCACCTCACTGATGTAGTAGACAGGACGTTGGACTGGTAGGGCATGCCCTTCCTCTGTACGCTCCACTACGATGACGGCGCTGACCACCTGGGTGGTTGTGGTGACGTAGTGGTACAGAGGCTCACCATCCTGGGGCGGCATTAAGATTGGCACCCGGGCGAGCGTCGCCTTGAGTTTGTCAAGCGCCTCCTGGGCCTCGACGGTCTAGGAGAAGCGCTCGTGCTTCTTCAGGAGTCGGTAGAGGGGTAACCCCTTTTCACCGAGCCGCGAAATGAAGCGACTCAAAGTGGCAAGGCACCCCAGCACCTTCTGGACCCCCTTGAGGTCTCGAATCGGGCCCATCTGTTCGAGGGTTGCGACCTTCTCGGGGTTGGGCTCGATGCCCCGCTGGGAAACTATGTATCCCAGCAGCATGCCTCGCGCACTCCGAAGACGCACTTCTCGGGGGTTCGGCCTTCACCCCGTTGGCTCGTAGGAAGTCGAATGACACGCGCGCAGTCGCTAACCAGGTCGTCCACTGTGACAACCCGCCTAGGAAAGTACCGTACTATTGCCTAAGACCGATCCACTTTGGTCATTAAGCAATAATAAAGTACCATCCGTCGTAAGTCACCGGTTAACGCCCGGTAAATCACTTGAGAGCACAAGGATCGAATATATGCATTAAAACTCACTCGAAGGCGAGTCCAGAGATACAACAACATTCAAATTCAAATTCGTACCCCGAAGGGTTTAATTATTACAAACCATAGTTTTTGTCATGACGAATAGTTCAGAGTTTTGAAAAGACACAGCGGAAATTAACTAGCGGAAGCAAGTCACCACGGGAGGCCATCCATGATGCTTCAGTAGTCGTCCTCCACCCACTCCGCCTCCCGGGGCGGGATCTCACCGGGCCACACATCACTGAAGGCATTACCTGGATAAACACATTAATGCAAGGCTGAGTATACTAATACTCAGCAAGTCTTACCCGTCGGTGATATCTACTTCACCACATCTAGACCATGAAAGGCTTTTTGGCTACTGGGTTGCCTTTGCTAAAAAGTAACAAAGAGTAGGTCCTTACTTTCAATATTTTAGCACAAGTTCTAGTGGTTTAACCTTTACTACATTAGCCAACTAGTACAAACAAAGTTGTACAATACAATTATTCAAACATCATCTTCATCAACTTCCATCATTAGGGATCATATGACTAGTGGAGTAAGTAGTCTCGGATAACGGTGAGAGGCCGACAATCGATTGATTATAACCTTGCAAGGTAGACCCAAACACACGGTCGGCCGGCGCCCCGCGAGGACAACTCCCCAGGCCGTCCCCATAAATCCCTCGGGTTGGGATCGAATCTTACGGTCTTTGGTGCAAGCCATCCCGCATACCCCGCGAGATACCCGGAGTCACCATACACCACCGGTAGCTAGCCGTGAGAGCGAATCCCAAGAGTAGTAATAGTAAGATCCCTCACCGCCTCATTATGGTACTAGGCTTACCGGTCCCATACCCGGCATATGCTTGGTACGTTCAAAGACTTAACCCACATAACCACTGGACCGGAGCCCAGATCCCATGCTCTTTACCACGTGAGCAGTCCTTTTAAGGATATAGTATGATTCCTATCTAGGAACCTATTCTCGCGAGTGAGGTCATCACTCGACTTGTAACGGTCCTATAGCTTAGCAGCTATCGACCTATCATACTAGTAGGGACAAAGGTACCTATGGATCATGCATCTAGGGTTTCATTCAACTCCTGAACGTAAATGCACAATCATTCACAGTAATTGAATAAAGAACTTTTAAAAGCGGGTTAGATGCACCGGAGCTTGCCTTCGCCGCCTAGGTTAGCTTGGGCACCCTCGGTGTCGAGTACGTCCACGTACTTGCAGAGATCCTTCCGCTCCTCCTTCCTCGGTTTTCGGGACAAGGGAGTAGTCTCCGTCCGAAGATCTACACGGAATGCAATGCACTTTAGGTGATGTGATAGTTTGTTGTCTTATCCAACTCTAGTTGGTCATATTCACCTTATCAAGCATCTATCTAAGGTTTCTATTTGAGGAAGTCATTGGTTGTACATGGATTACTCTTTTACTTCTTATTTGAATAAAGGTTTTATTTAAGCTTATCATTTCATGTGAAAGCTTTATTTCACTTTATTTTTAACCAACAAGGTGTACTTAATATCTTTTATTTATGAATTAAATTTCTTGATCAGTAATGTTAATTAAATTTCTTTTATTTAGATTAAGTACTATTTCCAAAAAGAAAAAGGATTTAATTAAGGATTTTTCTTTATTTTTAATTTCCCTTTAATATTAAAAGGGCATTTAAGCCTTTTATTAACCAATTAAATTACCAAAAATTAAATGAGTGTTTCTTAAGCCTACTAGCACCTATCCTGGTCCATTGGACCCACATGCAAGTGTTGGATGCTAGAAAATTAAATATTCATGAAAATAACAAAGGTTATCTGGTGATTCATCTTAAATGCAAATAAAAATAAATAAGCATCAAAATTACTCAAACTTTCTGGTGGTTGCTCTCTGGTCCTAAACAAGTCTAAAAAGCTAACATGTTCACATGGAACCTCTACTGAATTTGGTTTATTAATTTACAAAGGAAAATAGGCATAAATCAGGAATAATTAGTTCTGGTACTCCTAAATTCATGATTAATTCACAAGGGGTGTCTTTTGGCATCTCAAGGTAGTGTGCACAATTTGGGCTCAAGAACATTAATATATTTAACATGAAAAATCATTTATCTAGCAATCGCCAGAGATGGAAAAACATTTTTATAAAAACATTCACATGGTAACTTCGTGCAATCTTTGGCACAGCATCTAGTCTTACTCTAACACACATCATATCCAAAGCCTAACTACAGAGGAGCTGTACATTTCAAGATATGACATATTCAAGCATAACATATTTGCAATTTTTCTGCCAAAGCTACTTTGAATCTAGTCTCAAGTGTACCACACATGGATGGGGTTTGGGATCCTGAGTCCTACAAAATTTGTTTGGGGATTTTTGGAATTTTCTGTGATTTTCTAGGGATTTTCTAAGACCATGGACTGAACTATAAATAAACTAAGTTAGGAATCCTTGCACATATGCCCCTGGGTTCACATTTGTGCCCTTGCCGGCGGCGGGAGGGTTCGCCGGCGGCGATGTCGGGCCTATCCACGACAACAAGCGACACCATGGTGAAATTGAGCTCACCACGGTCCGGTTGGTGGTGGTGGCGAGGGCGGAGTTGGCTCCCGGCGACGGCGCGCGGCGGCGACCGGGCGGCGGCGCCGGGAGGGCTCGGTGTCGTGCGGCGTGGAGACCAAATTGGCGCAAACAAGCGTGCTGGTGAGCTTGCCCGGATGCTAAGGAGCCTAGCGGTGTGCTTGAACGGCGGCGAGCGCGGGCCGGGGAGGGCTAGCACCGGCGGCGGCGGACCGGCGGCGGCAATGGCGCGGCGGCTCGGTGCGGCGCGCGAGGAGGGGCCGGGAGGCTTTATACCCGGCTCGGGCGGCCGTGGGTGACGCGTTGGTGACGGCGGGAGATGTCGCCGTGCTACGGCGTGTCGGGTCGCGCGCGCACGGCGGCGACGCGCCGACGGACCGCCGGTCGGTGCGCGCGCGCGCGCGCGTGCGCGGCGCGGACGCCTAGACGCCTCGGGACGGTGTGCATCGGGGCGCGCGTGCCTCGGGACGCAAGCATGGCGCGGACGTCGAGGGCTCGGGCGGCGTGGGCACGGCCGCCGGGGCAAGACCGGCGGCGGCGGCACGGTGGCGCGCGGGCGCGCGCACGACGTCGCGCATGGCGTGCTCGAGGGCTCCGGCCGTGTTGCTAGTGCCATCTTTGACTCGATTTTTCTCAAAATTTTTCAACGGAACTTTGCCAAGTGATGAATACCAAAGTTGTAGATCTAGGTACCAGCTACAACTTTTACAAAGGTTGTATAGGGTTTTGTTGCCTATATTTGAAACCGTGGCGATGCCAACTTTGAATGTCAGCAGGGTTCTGTCAACAGGTGATTCCTGGCTTGTAAGGGCTTTTTCACAATTTTCCCCTCCAAACCAGCAATGCCACTCTACATGAAAGTTGTGTCCCTCAACAAGATCTACAACTTTCCCAAAGGTAGAATTTTAAGTGTTTAGGTGAATTTTGGGGAACGCGGCAAAAGTTCCGGCAGACACCTGTGGACATTGGGTGGCAAGGGGGCTTTGACCCACCCTTTGACCAAGGGTTGGCCCCACCAGTGTTTTACTATTCACTAGGGTCACTTAGGGGTATGTTAGGGAGTTTTCATGGGTGAGGGCCCAGGTTGACCTAGGGTTGACCATATGACCGGCTAATCGTGTCGTTAGCGTTAATGACGGTAATTAAAAACCTGGGGCGTCACATCCACCTTCCTAGTTTTCACGACTATGTCGTCTACGTAAGCCTCAACGGTTCGCCCGATGTGGTCTCCGAAAACGTGCTACATACATCGCTGGTATGTAGCACCCGCGTTCCGAAGGCCGAATGGCTTCGTTACGTAGCAGAACATTCCAAACGGCGTGATGAATGAAGTCGTGAGCTGGTCGGACTCCTTCATTTTTATTTGGTGGTATCCGGAATAGGCATCAAGGAAGCATAGAAGCTCACACTCTGCAGTCGAGTCAACGATTTGATCGATTCATGGCAAAGGAAAAGGAACTTTGGGACATGCTTTATTCAAGCTAGTGTAATCTACACACATCCACCACTTCCCATTCTTTTTCTTAACTAGTACAGGATTAGCTAGCCACGTAGGGTGAAAACTTCTTTGATAAACCCGGCCTTGAGGAGCTTCCGCAGCTCCACTCCGATCGCTCAGTGTCGCTCTTCATCAAAGCACCGCTGCCGTTGTTGCACAGCTCAGGAGTGAGGTAGGATATCAGGGGAGTGCTCAGCGACCTCCCTCGGGATGCCTGGCATGTCCGAGGGGCTCCACGCGAAGATGTCGGCGTTGGTGCGGAGAAAGTCGACGAGCATCACTTCGTATTTCGGGTCGAGGGTGGAACTAATCCTCAACGCCTTGCCCTCGGCGTGCTATACGCACTCGACATCGTAGTCGAATGCGTGCACGATCGATGAGCCCGCGGTGATGACGCCCTTGGGCCCCGGCATCTTCATCTTGAGGTAGGTGTAAGTTGGGACCACCATGAACTTGGCGTAGCACGGTCGCCCAAGGATGGTGCGGTACGCGCCCCTGAACCCCACCACCTCGAAGGTGAGAGTCTCCTTGCGAATGTTGTCTGGTGTGCCGAACCAGACTGGCAGATCGATCTGCCCGAGGGGCTGGACGTGCTTGCCCGGCGTGACGCCATGGAACGGCGTCGTGCTGGGCCGCAGCTGGTCCAACCCGATCCCCAACAAGCGCAGGGTGTGTGCGTAGAGTTTTTTGAGGCTGCTACCTCCGTCCATCAGCACCTTAGAGAACCACGCATTGCCGATGACCGGGTCGACGACCAACGGGTACTGGCTCGGATTGGGGATGCGGTTCTGGTGATCCTCGCGGCTGAAGGTGATGGCGTCCTCCGACCAGTCAAGGAAAGAGGGAGGAGCCATTTCCATGGCGAGGACCTCGTGCCGCTCCAGCTTGCGCTGGCTGTTGGACATGTCGACGGTCGGTCCCCCGATGATGAGGAAGATGTTCTCCACCGCTGGGAAGCCACCGGCGTCACCGTCACCCCCGTCCTTCTTGGCCTCGCCATCCTTCGCGGTGGCGTGGCTGTAGTACTTCTTGAGCATGTCGCACTACTCGAGGGTGTGGTTAACCGACATCTTGTGGTACGGGCAGGGCTTCTTGAGCATGTCGTCGAATACGTCGGGGCCTCGAGGAGCCGCTCAAGGGCCCTTTTGAGTCAGGTCAACTACGAGGGCCCCGTCCCCATCGTCGTCGCGTCTCTGCGCGCGCGCCTCGTAGTGCGGCTTCTTACCCTTCTTGCCCCGCTTATACTTCTATCGGGCACCTTGGACTTGCTGCCCTCCGCGGGCGTGTCATCCACGCGCTTGCCCTTCTTGCCGTCGAAGATGGCCCCCACCACCTCCTCTCCGGAGGCAAAGCTGGTAGAGATATCGAACAGCTCGTTGGAGTCGACCGGCGGGCTATGCCCAAGCCCGCGCATGAGGTCCCGGCAGGTCGTGCCCTTGAGGAAGGCGTGCACGATCTTGGACTGGGCGACGCTCAGGAGCTCCGTACAGCGCTTGGAGAAGAGTCGTATGAAGTCCCGGAGCAACTCGCCTGGCTTCTGGGTGCATGCGCGCAGATCCCAGGAGTTCTAGGGCGCACGTATGTGCCCAAGAAATTTCCCACGAAGGTGCGTACCAAGTCGTCCCAGTTGTGGATCTGGCTGGCCGGCAGGTGCTCGAGCCACGTCCGCGCTGAGTCTGCGAGGTGCAGCAGTAGGTTGCGGATGATGACTTCGTCGGTGGTGGCCCCGCCCAGTTGGCACGCCAGGCGATAGTCGTTGAGCCACACACGAGGGTCCGTCTCCCCCGTGTACTTGTCGATCGAGGTGGGCTGACGGAAGTGTTGAGGGAAGCTCACCGTACGAATCTCCCGGCTGAACACGCGGGTTCCTGGGGCTCCAACGTCGGTGAGCGGTCGTAGCGCCCACCCCGCCGTGGGTGGTAGCCTACCGTCGCCCGCGCCTCTGCGTTGCCCATACACCTGGTGTTGAGGACGTTACGGGCGTCGCCGTCCTGGGCCTGCCCGCCGTGTCAAGGATTCTCTCCCTGGCCGGCGTTCAGCCTTGGTTGGCGGGTTGTCCCGTCGTGCCACCTACGTGAACTGACGCCTCGGGGGCCCGCGCGCCTCTGTCGTCCTGCGCGCTTCCCTGCTGGCGAATGTGGGACGCCGAGCTCTCGGCCTGTTGCACGGCCGCCTACTCGATGAGCGCCTGCGCCTCGCGGAGCAGGTTCTGTGCTTCGGGAGTCAAAGGAGCGGCATGGCTCGCAGCAGCGTCGTGGCTGCAATGAGCTTCTAGCTCGCTCGCGGGGGCGTGTTTGGGTTGTTGACGTCAAAGTCGGCGTTGATGCGCTCGCGGGCCTGCTTGCCCAGCTCACGCGCGCGTTCGCCGCGCACGTAAGCTTCTCCAGCGATGGAGACGCGGAGTAGTCGTACCGCGGTACTCCTCTGCAAGCTTAGCCTCGAGCTCACGCGCTTGGGCCAGCTATGCATTGGTGTCAGCGCCACCCATTGGCGAGGTGGGGTGCGCTCGGCCCCGGGCCCTAGGGTAATCTAGTTCCCGGGTTATGGGGGGCTTCTCCATCGCCAGCCCTCACCGCATTCGTGCTGTTTACCTGGTCATCAACGACCACCACAAAGCACTCACGCGCGGGGTCGTAGCTCCCGGCGTTGGAGTCGTCGGAGGAGCCGAACCAGTAGTCCGCGGCGTCGAGGAACCGCTGGAACATCACCGGGTCTGGCACACCGGAGAAGTCCCACTCCGCATATCCATGCGAGGTGGCGGGCGGCAGCTCGCTAGCGGAGCCGTGGTAGGACTCGTCATTGGTGGTGGCGATGAGGTTCCTGGCCACCAGGAGATGGTGGCTGGGAAGGTCCTCGTACGCTACCACATCAGTGCTGGCGGATGATGCATATGCCATCGTGGCATTTCGCATGCCGTGGGGGAACCGCGGCTCAGGAACCGTGCGCTCCTCCGCGGGTGCAGTCACCGTCTCGCCAGCGGGTGCGTCGTGTTGTGAGGCAACTCGCGCGGCCCGACGTCATTCCATCTGCGCCTGTCGAGAGCGCTGGCCGGAGCGTCGTCGGCGTCGTGGTACTGAGGGGCCCACGACGTCCGCTCGGGCGGACGCCGGGGCGTTGGCACCAGGCATGACGGGGACTGGTCCTGGCCCGGTCGACCGTCATGGGTGAAGCTCGTCGCGGTTGGTGATACGCATGAGGTAGCCGTTCCCCGTGGCTTGGAAGTTCAGGCTTCCGAACCGGATTTCGAATCCAGGTAGGAGGGGGTCCGAGCTGCCCATGGAGCACCTCTGGCCCCTGTACTCGGTGCGGATCACCATCGAGGTGGCTTGTCGAAGCTGATCTTCAGCGCGCAGTCCCCCTACCTGGCGCGCCAACTGTCGGTGCAGAAAGTAGTCCCGACACTAACTAGTAAGAGCGTTGAGATCTATCTCTCGATGGTCGGTGCTAAGCAACTGGATGACGCTGGATTTATCCTGGTTCGGCCGAGGCCGTACGTCCAGCAGTGGTGTGCTCGAGGCACTGTATTGCATTGCACCGTGGTGCTCGTAGAGGGGGGCTACAAGCGAGGCGAGAGAGGAGGCCGGGCCTCATGTCCCAGAGGTTTTTTGATTGAGGCGAGTGCCAATAACGCGGTGAAGGAGGAAATCGTGCGTGTGTGTGCTATCCGTCGTCCCCCTGCGGCTTGGGGACTGCTCCTCCTTTTATAGGCCAAGGAGGAGGCAGTTTACAATCATGCCACATTGTTTTATCTACGTGTGGAGGTATGGCGTACAGTGTCGTGGAGTAGACGGCCGTCCTGGCGAACCTTGCTTCTGGCGGGATGTCATGGCGTGCCCTGTATCCGTCCAAGAGCGACTTCAAGGGTAGCGGTGTAGAGGTTGCCCGTTCGGTGGCCGCCTGTGTCCTGATTCGATGGTGCCGCTAACGAGAGGTCGTACGGGGCACAGCAGCGGGTATGGCGATGTCCTGTCGCCGAGTGTTTCCACAGCACCGGGGATGGCGCTGCAATGGCTGGGATGGCCGCACAGGGCTAATGGTGACGGCGGGGATGCGCCCGACGTCACGGCATGGCCTCGTGCGAGCATGGAACAAGCGTTCGTCCTACTTTGAGGGTTCTGCCGTCCTCTTTCGTGGGTGTGGCATTCCGGCCATACGGGAGTGGGTGGCACAGCGTCACGGGCCTGACGCCGGCCATGCCACACAGCGCCGCACAGTGGTGGGGATGGCCTCACCGGGGGAGTTGGCGGAACAGCGTCGGGGTGTGATTCCCAGGCGTGTCAGGGGCGTGGCGTGGATTCGTCTTTGACCTGGGCGCCTGCAAATGTAGTGTATTAAATTCCCCTGTCGGGGGAACAGGTGCGGAGGCGACGAGCCCACGAGGCCCTCGAGCGAGGCAGAAACTCACTCGAGGGGGCGACCGCCTCTCGAGCGAGGCGGAACCTCGCTCGAGGGGTGGCCCAGCCCCCGAGCGAGGAGGAAACTCACTCGAGGGGTGCGACCGCCTCTCGAGCGAGGCGGAACCTTGCTCGAGGGGGTGCCCAGCCCCCGAGCGGGGCGGAACCTCACCCGAGTGGGGCGACCGGCCCTCGAGCGAGGCGGAACCTCGTTCGAGGGGGCGCCCAGCCCCCGAGCGAGGTGGAAGTTTGCCCGTGTAGTGTCGTGCCCCTAGAGCGGAGCGGTGTTCTGCTTGAGGGTGGCTGGGTCATCTGCCTGGTGGGTCTTCAGGGCCACCAGAGCCGTTGGCCAGCCGTTGGGCAGTGAGTTTTATCTTAAGTGTGTTTTAACTTCATTTGCGTTTTGTTTTTTGCAAAAGAAAGTGGGTTTTCCCTAGTTGTTTAGGGGACCCTTATGGTTGTCCCCAACACATATGACAAACTTAAATGTATAAATGAAGAATGAATGGAATGACAATTGGGTCACAAATCTTAATGTGTCGCACATCACAAAATTCATCAATTGATCTGTGCTGACATTTCATTGCAGCACGAGGCAAAGGAAATGCGGATTATTAAGACAAACAGAGTAACAAACTTCTGGCATAACTCTGGGATATATACACATTGCAATTCATTGTGAACTTCTGCCATATAATGACACAAACAGAGTATCAAACTTCTGGCATACACATTGCAATCCATTGTAAGCTGCTACCATAGACATTGCAATGCCTTCCAAAATAGGAGACATGGATTGATCCACCGCGTCTTTTAGATCTACTAGTTCATCACAAGTTCAACATACACTGATCTACTAGCTAGTCCATCAAAAGTTCAACAAGCACACTGGAAGAACACATTAACATAAGAACAAATTAATTAAGCAGAGGTAGTCGCCGCCGGAGGAGCCCCACCGTCGGAGTCAGAGTCAGAGTCGGAGCCGGAGCTGGAGACATCGAGGCCGCCATTGTCGTCGTCGGGGGGGACCTTTCTCTCTCCAGATGCCCAGCCAAGACATTGACCTTGAAGGCGTAATCCATCACGGTCGTCTGCAGCGGCTCAGGAGGCCGTTGGACCCCAAGATGAACAGCCATCTTTTTAAGAATATGCCAAGTCTGGTAGAGCATCTTCACTGAAAAATAGGCATCCTCAACATTTACGGACGGAGCACGCATGGGCAGCGGCACCTTGCGCCGGAGCGGCTTCAGGCGCTTCACCTCCTCGGGCGGGGGCGGCGGCACCTCCTCGGGCGGCGGCGGCGGCACCTCCTGGGGCTCGGCAGGCGAGGGCGGCGGCACCTCCTCCCTCCCCCGCTTCCTTGATGGATCGCTTGACGCCATGCACTTGCTTGAGGAAGGAGAAGCTCTTTGATTCACTTCTTGGTGACCGGAGACGGTGGTGTTGGGGTTTTCTTGGTGCTACAGTTGATGAAGTTCTTGGCCGGCCAGGATTTATATTGACAAGACGGCGAACCGTCAGGCGGTCGGTCACACGCCTCGGAACCTGTGTCCGCTCAGGAGAGCTCTTGGCCACAAAAATCATGTGGTCACAAGGAGACGTGTGACTGTTCATATTTTATTCAAAATACCAAATGCCCAACTACTCCTATGAGTTGTTCGATTCTTAAAAAAACTATGAATTGTTCGTATTTTTATTAATCTATATCTATATAACTTAAATAATTGGTACCCACTAACTATCATTAACTTCATTTCTCTCTTCATGCAAGCTACCCACATCATCTCTCATCAAACTAAGGGTTATTAACTCTATCTCCTTTTCTCTTCATTACACCAATTCTTTCTTAATACAAACTACAAAGTGACCCGGGTTTGCTAACCCGCGTCGGCATTGACTGCTACCCCCTCCATCCCAAATATTGCCCCTTTCTTCTTTCCTAATGGATAAGCGCAGCAGTTTCCTTGAAAAAAACGCAGAGGAGGCGTGGAGACAGAGACGACAATGAGCGTCGGCGAGGGCCCAAGCAGCAGACGACCCCGCGCACCCGGGATCGAGGAGAACCGGAACGCGAAGCGGTGTCGCAACTGGATCCGCGCGCGTGCCGGCGAGATGGCAGCGAAGAGGGAGACGACGATGAGCGCCGGAAAGGGGCCAAGCGGCGGTGGAGTGAACCCAATGCCAGAGACGAGGGTGCTCGACTGGATCCTCTCGGATTCCGACGAGGGGCCAAGCAGCAGCAAGGAGGAGCATGCCGGTGAGGGGGCAGCGAAGTGGGCGAGTGGCCTGCCTCACGTTTGCGAGCACAAGTGTCTGGCAACTACGAAAAGGTGTCGAGGGATCAGCGAAGAAGGTGTAGAGGACCACATCTCTGACTCTGGCAACTACTACGACGACGAAGAGGCAAGTTTCTCTGAATCTCACTGCCTTTTTACTTGTTCTATAGATGGAGCTTAAGGTAGCTTGAGCTTGAGCTTCATAAAGTTAATTAGTGCCTATGATGATGTCTTCCATGCTTGTCATGATCTTAATTATACCAAATTCTGAGGTAAATCAGTTCTGAACTAAGTTCTGCTTTTACTTGTCACACCCTGCTCCAAGGTGTGAGGAAAATTAGTTCTGAATTAACTATGTTGTTCTTATACCATGTTTAACCCTGTTTCAGGCAAAACACTTTGTCGGTGCGAAATATGGTCCCGACACTAACCAGTAATAAGCGCCGTGGTCTATCCCTCAATGGTCGATGCTAAGCAACAAGAGACACAGAGTTTATCCTGGTTCCGGCCGAGGGGGCCGTACGTCCAGCAGGGGCGTGCTCAAGGCACTATATTGCTCAGCACTGGGGGTGCCTGTAGTGGGGCTGCTACAAGCAAGGCGGGAGAGGAAGCATGGCTTCCAAGTCCCTGATGTAGTGGCTGAAGATGTTGTGGGAGAATTGGAGAACAAGTGCGTGATGCGGCTTGTCTCGTGTTGTGTCTGTCGTCCGTCTCCTCCCTGTCCTCCGTCCCCTGTGGCAAGGGGGTTCGTCCTCCTTTTATAGATCAAGGATGGAGCGAATCACATGCGCGCCGTGCTATTTAGCTACGTGAAGGGGCGTGGCGTGCTATGCTGTAGAGTGGGCGGCCGTCCGGACGATCCTTGCAGCGATCCGGTCATCATGGCTTATCTTGTACCCGAACAGTGGCGGCCTCGAGGGTAGAAGAGCAGCGGACGGCTGGGATGTCTTCAGATAGGCTCGGGGAAGCCGCTGACGCCGGCCCGTACGGAGCACAGTGGCAAGTAAGGTGGCGTCCCGTTCCCACACACTCCACGGTGCCGGAGCCGCGCGCGGCGCCGGCGTGCGCCCGTAGGCGCGGGGGGCGGCAGCCATACCGTAACAGTGGCAGGGATGGCATCCCACCGGCCTAGCGCCTCCACCTAACCCCCGTAAGGTCACAAGAAAGCAAATCGAGGGTGCGGCCGGCCCCCTTCGAGGGCTCGGCGCGTTAGCCGTACGGGAGCGGGCGGCCGGTGTCACGGACCGGCACCGGCCGCGCCGCACGGCCCCCCCCCCCCCCCCCCACGGAGGATGGGGATGGGCTCCCTCCGGGGAGTTGGTGCGGCGGCACCGGGCGCGAGCCCGGGCGCATGATGGCGCCGTCCCGCCGATGTCGGGCGTTAAATGCCCGCGTACGGGGGCAAGCGCATGTGTGTGGGGCGCCCTCGAGCGAGGCGGACCCCGGTCGAGGGCGGGGCGGACCCTCGAGCGAGGCGGAACCTGCTCGAGGGGGAGCGGGCCCTCGAGCGAGGCGGAGCCTGCTCGAGGGAAGCGCACCCCCTCGAACGGGACGGAGCCCGCCTGAGGGAGGCGCGCATCCTCGAGCGGGGCGAAGCCTGTTCGAGGGGATCTTCAAGAGGGCCGCCTTGGTGGGCCGTTGAGGTCCCCGCGGCATGGGCCGCGTCCTGCATGGTTAGGTGAAGTGTGTTTGGCTTTGTTGCGGGTTTTAAGTGGGGATTTCCCAGTTGTTAAAGGGGACCCCTAGGGCTGTCCCCGACAGTAGCCCCCGAGCATCTGTGGGTTTGCCATTGAGGCTCCCGCAGATGCTGGAACCTACTGATAGGATGTTCTTCCCTCCTTGTCTTGCGAACGCTTTCCGTGGGGCCGCGTCAGCGGACCCGCGGGTCTAGCCCCCGAAGCCCTGCAGGAGCGTGGATGCTCCTGCAGGGGTTAACCGTGAAAGCTGGTCAGAGGGCATGGTACATGTTCCAACCGGTGTCGGCAATGTCTCAGCCGGCTTCGGTGACGCACGCGCTGCTGGCACTATCCCCGCTGGGTGCAGGACAGGAGGTGTAGCCGTGCGTCAAGCCCCCGAGCCTGGGCCCGTTTAAGGTGATCGGGTAGAGATTTGCGACTTGTTTTTTAACGCGCCCTCGCCGTCCCTCCGTGGGACGGAGGGTGAGGTTTCCGCAACCCCCATCGGTCGGGTCGCGAATTGCGGATTCCTCGTCGAGCTGTTAATGGGTGGTTCGAGTGGACGCCCATGCCCCGTTCGATAAGGGTAGGCTGCGTGGTCCAGAGACTCGTCCATAGAAGCGCTTGCGTGGGTTTTCTAGGTGGGGCTCGGTCCCGTTCGCTAGGGACCGAGGGCGCGGAAGCTCTCCCTCGGTGGGATCCCCCGGCTAGCTGCCCTCGCTGGCTCTCGAACACGACATGTGGGGCACCCTCGAGCTGGCGGGCTCGAGGAACGGCTCGAATGCGCGTGCCCTCGTTGTCCCTAACTCTGTGATCTGGGGCGCCTGTTCGAACCCGTCGAGGGTCAAGCTTCGAACCTCTGATCAGTAGGGCCGTTCGGGGTGACGCCTGGGCGGCCCCGTCTTTGCATCTGCATCCACCGAGGGGCCTGGGCGAGCCAGCCCTCGGGGCGCTGGTTAGCAATATAGCGTGGCATGGGTGCTTGTGGTACCTGCTTTGTTTCAAGTGGGCCCCGAGGCGACCTTCTCACGCCTGTGTCCTTCAGAGGGCTGACATCATTTCGAGCCAGGGGCTCGTGCCGCTCGAGGGTTCTGCGTGGCATGGGTGCTTGCGGTGCCCGCTTTGTTTCAAACGGGCCCCGAGGCGACCTTCTCACGCCTGTCCCCTTTAGAGGGCTGACATCGTCTCGAGCCAGGGGCTCGTGCCGCTCGAGGGTTCTGCGTGGCATGGGTGCTTGCGGTGCCCGCTTTGTTTCAAACGGGCCCCGAGGCGACCTTCTCACGCCTGTACCCTTTCGAGGGTAGAAATTTATCCCGAGCCAGGAGTCCGTGCCGCTCGAGGGTTCTCCTTGCTTTACAAGGGACCGGGCCATTAAATTCTCCACAGTAGAGGCTGCGGTTTCGCGTCGCGGGCGCGCTTTTTTAGGCGTTGCGGCCGCGCGCGCGCGTAGTGGGCGGCGTGGGCAGGCGGACGTGACCTCCTGCCACGGTCCCTGCTATTCTTCACCGTGATGATGGCTCGTTCGCGGTTGCGTGGCCGCCGCGGTCGTGGTGGGGCCCACCCGTCGGCGAGAAGGAAAGATTCCCTGCAGTTAATGCGCGCGGGACGTCCGCCCCGGAGAGCTCGCCCGCGGCTTTATAAATCTGAGGGGAGGGAAAAACAGCGGTTTTTTACCTTAGCGTTCCTCCGTTCTCGCCCTTTGCGCTCTCGCCTTCGATTTGCTCTCGCCATCGCGTGCCTTCGCCATTAGAGCTCTTCTTCCTCTTCTTGTCCCCCGCTCTCGCATCCCTTGTCTCTTCTCATGGCGCCGCCTCTGCCCCTCACGATCCTTGACCCGTACGCCTGGGAGCGGTCGACGGTGACCCAGCTGGCCCTTGGCGAGCCGGTCACCGCCGCCGCTGGCGGCAAACGAGGAGGGCCGCCCGGCGGAGTGGATAGTGCCGCCGGCGGGGGACCGCGTGCCCAACCCGCCGGAAGGCTACGTGGTGAGCTTCGTCCGCTTCCACGAGCGCGGCTTCGCCGCGCCGGCGAGCCACTTCATGCGAGCGCTGTGCTACTACTACGGCGTGGAGTTGCATAACTTCGCGCCGAACGCGATTTCACAGGCGGCCACGTTCGTGGGCGTCTGCGAGGGGTATCTAGGGATCCCAATCAACTGGGAGCTTTGGATACACCTCTTCCGCGCGGAGCTCTTCACGCAACCCACGACGGAGCAGAGGACCCGCCGCGCGGTGCGCGCCGGGGAGATGTCGCTCGCCCTGCGGGGGCAGTTCAAGGACGACTACATCCCCTGCACCATGACGACGAACAACGCCGGCTGGGAGCGGGGGTGGTTCTACCTGCAGGCCTCCTACAACTCCTCTGAGCAGGAGCTGCAGGAGTTGCACAACGCGGCCCTCGAGACCTGCCGGGTCGTGGAGGAGGGCGAAGCACAGGCTGGCAGCTCGTTGGCCAGCCTCCTGCGCGTCCTTGGCGGCCACGTCACCGAACGGATGCGCCGGGCGTTGCATCTTGGCGTCCAGAAGGCCCTCGGAGTGGTACGATCCCACTACGAGGTCAACTTCGAGGCGCTGGCGGAGGGCTACGTCATTCCCGAGGGTGTCGAGGACGAGGTGGCGATGGAGCGCGTAGACGCGCTCGCCGCCGACACCGCCGGGTCGCTCGCTGAAGCCTTCGAGGAGTTCCTCTTCCCGGATGCTGCTGACGCCGCCGTTCCTCCTGCCTGAAGACAGCTGGGCGCTAGGCCCGTTTTTGTTTGTGTATTAGTATTCTGGCCACGCGGCCTTTGTAAATAAACAAGCTATTTCATAAACATTTGCCAATGTAAAGTAAAGTCCTTTGTTTATTTGCGCTTTTTTGTTTCTCCTTCTTCCTGAGTAGATTCTAGTTGGGGGAGTTCGATTTTCGCGGGGGGGGCCTGCTGGGTTGGAGGCGAGAGAGAAGGGCCGTATCCTCGCGGCGTGGGCTATCTCTGGCTCGCGCGCTCCTTCCGCTAGGCCGCCTGCGCCCTGTTCGAATCGTTGCTCGGGATCGAAGTAGAAAACAAACTTAGCGCGTGTGAGTTGTTTTGTTTTTGCACGAAAAATGGGACCATTTTGGGCGGATGCCCCCCGCAGTAGCCCCCGAGGGTAACTTGGGTTTCAGAGGAAAGCCGAGTTGCCCTTTTCATTAGACTTGAGGCGTTTACATAGTTGTCACCAACTGGGGCATTGGTCATATGATTTTTACAACAAAATACTTGGAAATCCTGGCTAGGGGTAGAAGCGACGTAGCTGTTGGATGTTCCAAGCGTTGGTGAGCTCTTCACCGTCCTCGTTGGCCAGCTTGTACGTGCCGGGCTTGAGTACCTTCACCACGACGTAGGGTCCCTCCCATGGGGGTGATAGCTTGTGGCGCCCTCGGTTGTCTTGGCGTAGCCTTAGGACCAAATCCCCTTCGCTGAAGTCCCGTCGGCGTATCTTGCGTGCTTGGTAGCGCCTAAGGGACTGTTGATACCTTGCGGAGTGCATCAAGGCTACGAGGCGTGCCTCGTCCAGCTGGTCCAGTGAGTCCTCGCGGGCTCGCTGGTTGGCATCCTCGTCGTAGCCTCGAACTCTGGGCGATCCGTATTCCAAGTTCGTGGGGAGGACGGCCTCCGCGCCATGGACTAGGAAGAACGGGGTAAACCCGGTGGCTATGCTCGGGGTGGTCCTCAGGCTCCACACGACTGCTGGTAGCTCTTGGAGCCATTTCCGACCAGATTTGTTTAGCTGGTCAAAAATCCTGGGCTTAAGGCCTTGTAGGATCATGCCGTTGGCACGCTCTACTTGGCCGTTGGTCTGCGGGTGTGCCACAGCTGCCCAATCCACACGGATGTGGAACTTGTCGCAGAACTCCAAGAATTTCCGGCCCGTGAACTGGGACCCGTTGTCGGTGATAATGGAGTTTGGCACTCCAAAGCGGTGGACGATGTCAGTAAAGAACGTCACCGCTTGCTCTGCCCTGAGATTCGTGATGGGGCGCACCTCCACCCACTTGGAGAACTTGTCGATCGCGACCAACAGGTGGGTGAAGCCCCCGGGCGCCTTCCGCAGGGGCCCGACGATGTCCAGTCCCCACACAGCGAACGGCCATGTTATGGGGATGGTCTGCAGGACGTGAGCGGGGAGGTTGGACTTGCGGGCGTAAAACTGGCACCCTTCGCAGGTGCGTACGATTTTGCTGGTGTCCGCGATCGCGGTGGGCCAGTAAAAGCCTTGGCGGAAGGCATTGCCGACGAGGGTGCGAGGCGCGGCGTGATGGCCACAGATCCCCGCGTGGATGTCCCGCAGGAGTTCGCGCCCCTCAGGGATGGGCACGCACCGCTGCAAGATGCCGGAGGCGGCGCGCTTGTACAGCTCGCCGTCAACGAGGGCAAAGGACTTGGCCATCCTGGCGATGCGCCTGGCCGTGGCCCGGTCTGAGGGGAGCTCTCCTCGAGCCATCCAGGCCACATACTTGTCACGCCAGTCAGCCTTGACGGGGGCTGGCTCGATGTCCATCATGTCGCCCCCGTAGGAGCCATACCCCTCGAGGAGGGAGAGCACGTACGCCTCGTTCGAGGGGTTCTCATCCATGGGTTCCGCACCCGTTGGATTCGAGGGAGCCCCCGAGGGTTCTATGTGGCTCGAGGGGTGAGGCTCGAGGATGACCGAGGGCTGGGCGATGTCGCGGGCGAAAACGTTCGGGGGGACGGTGATCCGCCCGGATGCGATCTTGGCCAGCTCGTCCGCCTCCTCGTTGTACCGGCGTGGCACGTGATTGAGCTCGATGCCGTAAAATTTGTCTTCGAGGGCTCGCACGGCCTTGCAGTAGGCCTCCATCTTATCATCATGGCAGCTCGCATTCTTCATGACTTGATCGATTACGAGCTGCGAGTCCCCCCGTACGTCGAGGCGCTTGATGCCTAACTCAATGGCGATTTTGAGGCCACAGAGGAGGACCTCATATTCAGCCATATTGTTAGATGCGGGGAAGTGGAGGCGCACCGCGTACCGCATGTGTTCCCCGAGGGGTGACACGAAGAGCAGGCCCGCGCCCGCCCCTGTTTTCATCACCGAGCCGTCGAAGAACAGAGCCCAGCACTCTGCTTGGATCTGCGGCGGCGGCAGCTGCGTATCCATCCATTCAGCGATGAAATCCGCTAGGATTTGAGACTTGATGGCCTTGCGCGGGGCGTAGGCAAGCGTCTCGCCCATCAGCTCCACGGACCACTTGGCAATCCTGCCCGCCGCGTCGGGATTGCGGATGATCTCCCCCAGCGGGAAGGAGGAGACCACAGTGACGGGGTGGGCCTCGAAGTAGTGGCGGAGCTTGCGCCGCGCGAGGACTACCGCATACAGCAGCTTCTGGACCTGAGGGTAACGCGTCTTGGTATCAGACAAGACCTCACTGACGTAATAGACCGGCCGCTGTACAGGCAAGGCGTGTCCTTCCTCCGTGCGCTCCACCACTATCACGGCGCTGACCACCTGGGTGGTTGCGGCGACGTAGAGCTGTAAGGGCTCGCCGTCCCGCGGCAGCGTGAGGATTGGGGCGTGTGTTAAGGACGCCTTTAGCTTGTCGAGCGCATCCTGGGCCTCGGCGGTCCAGGAGAAGCGCTCGTGCTTCTTGAGGAGGCGATAGAGGGGCAGGCCCTTCTCGCCGAGCCGCGAGATGAAGCGGCTCAAGGCGGCAAGGCACCCCAGCACCTTTTGCACCCCTTTGAGGTCCCGGATTGGCCCCATTCGTTCGAGGGCCACGACCTTTTCAGGGTTGGCCTCGATTCCCCGTTGGGAGACGATGTATCCTAAGAGCATGCCCCGCGGCACTCCAAAGACACATTTTTCGGGGTTTAACTTGACCCCATTGGCCCGTAGGCAGCCGAACGCGATGCCAAGGTCGCCAACCAGGTCGTCCACCTTCCTGGTTTTCACGACGATGTCATCTACGTACGCCTCGACCGTCCGTCCGATGTGATCCCCGAAAACGTGCTGCATGCAGCGCTGGTATGTTGCGCCCGCGTTTCGGAGGCCAAACGGCATCGTGACGTAACAGAACATCCCGAACGGCGTGATGAAGGAAGTCGCGAGCTGGTCGGACTCCTTCATCTTTATCTGATGATACCCGGAGTAGGCATCAAGGAAGCATAGCAACTCACACCCAGCCGTTGAGTCAACAATTTGATCAATGCGTGGCAAAGGAAAAGGAACTTTAGGACATGCTTTATTAAGACTAGTGTAGTCAATGCACATCCGCCACTTCCCGTTCTTTTTCTTTACAAGTACAGGATTTGCTAGCCACGTTGGGTGGAACACCTCCTTGATGAACCCGGCCTCTAGAAGCTTCCGCAGCTCCGTTCCGATAGCCCGTCGCCGCTCCTCGTCGAAGCGGCGCAGCCATTGTTGCACGGCGCGGGCGTGAGGCAGGATGTCAAGGGAGTGCTCGGCGACCTCCCTCGGGATGCCTGGCATATCCGAGGGGCTCCACGCGAAGATGTCGGCGTTGGCGCGGAGGAAGTCGACGAGCACCACTTCCTATTTGGGATCGAGGGTAGAGCTGATCCTCAACACCTTGCCCTCGGGGGCAGAAGGGTCGAGGGGGACCTCCTTGGTCTGCTCCGCGGCCTCGAAGGTGCCGGTGTGCTTGGCGGTGGAGTCGAGGTCCTCGTTGACCATCTTCTCCAAGGTGGTCACTAGCACTTCGTCCAGCGCCAGTGCTTCTGCGTGCTCTATGCACTCGACGTCGCAGTCGAATGCGTGCTCGATGGACGAGCCTACGGTGATGACACCGTTCGGTCCTGGCATCTTCATCTTCAAGTAGGTGTAGTTGGGGACCGCCATGAACTTTGCGTAGTAGGGCCGCCCAAGAATGGCGTGGTAGGCGCCCTTGAACCCCACCACCTCGAAGGTGAGTGTTTCCTTGCGGAAATTTTTCGCGGTGCCGAACCAAACCGGCAGATCGATCTGCCCGAGGGGCTGGACCTGCTTGCCAGGCGCGACGCCGTGGAACGGCTTCGTGCTGGGCCGCAGCGGGTCCAACCCAATCCCCAGCATGCGCAGCGTATGCACGTAGAGGATGTTGAGGCTGCTGCCCCCGTCCATCAAGACTTTCGAGAACCGCGCGTTCCCGATGATTGGGTCGACCACCAGCGGGTACTGTCCCGGGTTGGGGATGCGGTTCGGATGATCCTCCCGGCTGAAGATGATGGCGTCCTCTGACCAGTTGAGGAAGGAAGGAGGCGCCTTCTCTGCGGCGAGGACCTCGTGCCACTCCCGCTTGCGCTGGCGGGTCGACATGTCGACGGTGGGTCCCCCAAAGATGAGGAACACGTTCTCCACGGCGGGGAAGCCGCCGGCGTCGCCATCTCCTCCGTCTTTCTTGGCCTCTGCCTCCTTCGCGGCGGCGCGGCCATAGAACTTCTTGAGCATATCGCACTGCTCAAGGGTGTGGTTCACTGGGGTCTTGTGGTAAGGACATGGCTTTTTTAGCATGTCATCAAACACTCCCGGACCTCGAGGGGCCGGTCGAGGGCCCCGTCGAGCCGGGTCAACAGCAAGAGCCTCGGCCTCACCGCCGTCGCGCCCTTGCTCACGCGCCTCGCGGCGCGGCTTCTTTCCCTTCTTGCCCCGCTTGTCCTTGCGGTGGGGCTCCCTGGACTTGCTGCCCTCCGCGGGCGCATCATCCGAGCGCTTGCCTTTCTTGCCGTCGAAGATTGCCCCCACAGCCTCCTCTCCTGAGGCAAAGCTGGTGGCAATGTCGAACAGCTCGTTGGAGTCCGCGGGCGGGCTGCGCCCCAGCTCTCGTACGAGGTCCCGGCATGTGGTACCCTCGAGGAAGGTGTGCACAATCTCAGATTGCGCCACGCTCGGGAGGTCTGTACAGTGCTTGGAGAAGCGCCGTATGAAGTCCCGCAGTGACTCGCCGGGCTTCTGGGTGCAGGAGCGCAGGTCCCAGGAATTTCCAGGGCGCACGTACGTGCCCTGGAAGTTACCTACGAACGTGCGGACCAGATCGTCCCAGTTGTGAATCTGGCTGGCGGGCAGGTGTTCGAGCCATGTTCGGGCTGCATCACCGAGGTGCAGGGGAAAGTTGCGGATGATGACCTCATCGCTGGTGGCCCCGCCCAGTTGGCACGCCAGGCGGTAGTCATTGAGCCAAACGCGGGGATCCGTCTCCCCGTTGTACTTGACGATGGTCGAGGGTTGGCGGATGCGCTGGGGGAAGGCCGCCGCGCGGATCTCCCGGCTGAACACACGGGTCCCCGGGGGCTCCGGCGTCGGAGAGCGGTCTTCGTCGCTGTCGTAGCGTCCACCCCGTCGAGGGTGGTAGCCCACCGCCGCTCGCGCGTCCGCCTTGCTCGTGCGCCCGGCGTTGATGACGTTGCGGGCGTCGCCGTCCGGCATCCCGCGCGTGTCGAGGAGCCGCTCCTTGGCCGGCGCGCGTCCGAGTTGGCGGGTCGCCCCCGCCGCTTCACCCGCATTGACCGAGGGTTCGCCCCCCTGAGCGGCCCCCTCTCCTCGCGCATCCCCCTGCTGGCGGATGCGTGAGGCCGAGCTTTCGGCCTGCTGGACGGCCGCTTGCTCGATGAGAGCCTGCACCTCGCGTTGCAGGTTTCGTGCCTCAGGGGTCGAGGGTGCCGGCATAGCCCGCAGCAGCGTCGCGGCGGCAACGAGCTTCTGACTTGCCCGTGGGGGAGCGTCGGGGTTGTCGGCGTTGATGCGGTCGCGGGCTGTCCGCCCGGCTCCCGCACGCGTTCGCCGCGAGCGGAGGCTTCTCCGGCCATCGAGGCACGGAGCGGCCGCACCGTTCGGTACTCCTCCGCCGGCTTAGCCTCGAGCTCGCGGGCTCGGGGCCGCCCGCGCATCGGCGTCGGCCCCGGCGGGGGCGCTCGGCCCCGCAGCCAGGCGCGGAGCGATCCCTGGGGCAGGTGTGACCTCCCCGTCCCCGGCACCTGCAGCGCCGGTGGCGTTGGCTGGGTCATTGGCGATGACGACACAGCACTCCCGCACGGGGTCGTAGCTCCCGGTGCTGGAGTCGTCGGAGCAGCCGAACCAGTAGTCCGTAGCGTCGAGGAAACGCCGGAACATGACTAGGTCCGGTACGCCAGAGAAATCCCACTCCGCGTACCCGTGGAGGTTAGCGGGTGGCAGTGCGTCAAGAGAGCCTAGGGACGATTGATCACCAGCTGAGGCGCTGGGATCTCTGGCGACGAAGACGTGACGGCCAGGGGGAACCCTGCGCATCGTGGTGTTGACGTTGGCGTTGTAGGCCGTCATGGCACCACGCAGCCCAATGGGAAAACGCGGTCCGGAGACCGTGCGCTGTCCCGTTGGGGTGGCGGTGGCTGCCGTGGTGGCGGGCGCGTCGTGCTAAGAGGCGGCGCGCTCGGCCCGCCGTCACTCGGACCGTACCGGCGTGAACGCCGGCCGAGCGGCGACGGCGTCGTGGCGTCAACGGGCCCGCGCATCTGCGCCCGCGGTGGGCGCCGCGCGCGTGGTGGTGCGCGCGGCGGGGACCGGAGCGGACCCGGCCTGGCGCCGCGCGCGGAGCTCCTCGCGGTTGGTGAGGCGCATGAGGTAGTCGTTCCCCGTGGCCTGGAAGTTTAGGCCCCCAAACCGGATTTCGAACCCGGCGGGGAGGGGGTCCGAGCTGCCCATGCAGTAACGCGTACCACGGTACTCAGTGCGGATCACCATGGAGGGAGTTGGTGGAATGACCTTAGGTGCTCGATTGCCCCACGGTGGGCGCCAACTGTCGGTGCGGAATATGGTCCCGACACTAACCAGTAATAAGCGCCGTGGTCTATCCCTCAATGGTCGATGCTAAGCAACAAGAGACACAGAGTTTATCCTGGTTCCGGCCGAGGGGGCCGTACGTCCAGCAGGGGCGTGCTCAAGGCACTATATTGCTCAGCACCGGGGGTGCCTGTAGTGGGGCTGCTACAAGCAAGGCGGGAGAGGAAGTGTGGCTTCCAAGTCCCTGATGTAGTGGCTGAAGATGTTGTGGGAGAATTGGAGAACAAGTGTGTGATGCGGCTTGTCTCGTGTTGTGTCTGTCGTCCGTCTCCTCCCTGTCCTCCGTCCCCTGCGGCAAGGGGGTTCGTCCTCCTTTTATAGATCAAGGAGGGAGCGAATCACATGCGCGCCGCGCTATTTAGCTACGTGAAGGGGCGGGGCGTGCTATGCTGTAGAGTGGGCGGCCGTCCGGACGATCCTTGCAGCGATCCGGTCATCATGGCCTATCTTGTACCCGAACAGTGGCGGCCTCGAGGGTAGAAGAGCAGCGGACGGCTGGGATGTCTTCAGATAGGCTCGGGGAAGCCGCTGACGCCGGCCTGTACGGAGCACAGTGGCAAGTAAGGTGGCGTCCCGTTCCCACACGCTCCACAGTGCTGGAGCCGTTGCCACAGCGCCTGGCGTGCGCCCGTACGCGCGGGGGCGGCAGTCATACCGTAACAGTGGCAGGGATGGCGTCCCACCTGCCTAGCGCCTCCACCTAACCCTGTAAGGTCACAAGAAAGCAAATCGAGGGTGCAGCCGGCCCCCCTTCGAGGGCTCGGCGCGTTAGCCGTACCGGAGCAGGCGGCCGGTGTCACGGGACTGGCACCGGCCGCGCCGCACGGCCCCCCCCCCCCCCACGGTGATGGGGATGGGCTCCCCTCCTGGGGAGTTGGTGCGGCGGCACCGGGGTGCGAGCCCCGGCGCATGATGGCGTCGTCCCGCCGATGTCGTGGCGTTAAATGCCCGCGTACGGGGGCAAGCGCACGCGTGCGGGGCGCCCTCGAGCGAGGCGGACCCCGGTCGAGGGCGGGGCGGACCCTCGAGCGAGGCGGAACCTGCTCGAGGGGGAGCGAGCCCTCGAGCGAGGCGGAGCCTGCTCGAGGGAAGCGCACCCCCTCGAACGGGACGGAGCCCGCCCGAGGGAGGCGCGCATCCTCGAGCGGGGCGAAGCCTGTTCGAGGGGATCTTCAAGAGGGCCGCCTTGGTGGGCCATTGAGGTCCCCGCGGCATGGGCCGCGTCCTGCATGGTTAGGTGAAGTGTGTTTGGCTTTGTTGCGGGTTTTAAGTGGGGATTTCCCAGTTGTTAAAGGTGACCCCTAGGGCTGTCCCCGACACACTTTGAGTCGCGAGCAGAGATTGAGTTACTTAACCTTAATGTCTGGAATTATTTGAAACCTGAGTTTGAAATAATCACAAAAGAAGTGAACATCCTCATCAAAAAGGCTAAGCACATAAGGAGGTACAATTATACTACTTTACAAAATCTCGAGCCCATTGAAGGTGTGCTAGAAGGGCTTCAAGAATCCTTGGTTGCTTACGAAGAGGCTGCAAAAAGAGCCAATAATCCTGATAGGGCATGATCTAGTTCAAGCTTGTTGATGTGCAGGGTGAGTAGCCATACTTTTGTGGATGTTCAAGGGGCATGCCTTTGTTGATGTGTATGGTCAGATAGCACGACCATAGTAAATAATGTGATGGACTAGTTAAGTCCTAGCCTGATATATGGACAAGTTAACCTTTTGTAATAATTATCTTTATTCATGTGGACAAGTTATCTCTCTTATGATGTCTGTTTTGTCTTAGAAGATATGTGTGTTGATTGTGCCTGTATGTCGAAATGGAAGCAACGAGAGATGGATCGAGTTGACCTGTCAATGAGGACAAACTCAAAGGAGACGATGATTAACAAACCTCCGTCTCATTTGTTCACTGACGTCGTGCTCCCGCTACACGGCAGTTGAGTGCTCTCAGACTTCAATTATTGGGCTCTCAAACTAGTAACGGGCGTCAAATGCTCGTCGGTAACGGACTTTATAGCACGTTACCAATACAGAGTGATCAGTAACGGACTTAAGCAGCCCGTTACCGATAGGCCATTGATCGGTAACGGACTTTACAAGCCCGTTACCGATAGGTTTAACATTTGTAACGGGTTCTTTTAACATCTGTTACAAAGAATTTATGTAACGGGCGTTTAAGAAGCCTGTTACCAGAAGTCCACATTGGTAACGGCCGTTGTGGAGGCCAACCTCGGGGTCGTCCTGGCGTGCTTATAGGTAACGGGCGCCAAACAACAACCGTTACAAATGTGGGTGGATGTAACGGGTGTTAAGGACCCGTTACAAATGTTGAGTGACCTATTTGAGGTTTTCACGTAGTGGGATGATCGGGAGGCAAGCTAGACCTAGTATGAACCTTCATGGTATGTATAGATGATTCGGCGTGGTTCCTCAAGGCTTGATGGTGTCTCTCTCGTTTTCCCTTTTTGGTGATTTTCAGTCTTTTCTTGGCGATTTTCTTGTGGTAGATTTGAGGCTGTTTTCTTGGGGATTTGGTTGGGGATGTATGCATGAACCCGTTGTGGTTCTTTTCCTTGTGACCCCCTCACAAATCCGTGAGAAAAGGTGCTCGATTTTGGAGTTTTCTTAGGTTTCGGGAAAGTGGTGTTGTACCGGCCAGACCAGTGCAAGGGCTTGCTTGTGGAAATCGTCAAGTCTTGCTCGGGTGTTCCGGTTTGGGGTCTCGGGTGACCCAGAGTGTTTCTGGTGGTTGTCGGGTGATCCGACGGTCTAGTCCGGGTAATCCAGCCAGGACCGTCTGACAGGTGGTGGTGACCGATCTGACCGGTGTGGTCTGAGTGCTGCTCGAGTTGCTTGTTCCATTGTGTTCTCGAGTAGGCTTTGGTGGTTGTTGGTTCCTAGGATCAGTAGCACTTCAGTGGTTACGTGGTCTTGGCCAACTTGGGTAGTTGAGTCGGAGACGTGTTTTCGTTAGCCATGTTCATCTTGTTGGAGAAGTTATCTCCTTAGAGAAGAATTTTTATCAGCTCCAGCCCTGTTTTCAGTTCGGTCCTTCAGGAAAGCAACGAAGCATCATGGGTTCTATCTAGCACACTAAGAAGCATCATACACAAGAACTGTTGAACATATATAATGCAAAACAAATGAACACACAAATATGTCCATCGGTCCATCGGATACTCTGAATATTGTCTTTATATCCTCGTAGTAGAAACTATATAACAACGAACAAGTTGCAGGAATTATAAAGTTCATGCACAGAAAAAGTTTGCAGATGAATTAATAAGATATTATGATAATAATATATTTTATGCCCACAAGCTACCAGAAACATGAGTTGATGTTCAAGCTACAACATAGCCGACAAAATATTTTAACACAATACTACTACAGTTATTTGCAATCTATATGCCTCAACAGACCTTAGATATTGCAGATTTCAAGTTGACCATAAAAACACTTGTCAGACCAACGGCAGCAATCACCACCACATGTCTTGATTTTCACGTGTTCTGACACATTTTATGTGTGTACTTTTTTTAATGGAAATCTTCATACAGATGCAATTTTCTGATCTGCATCTCTTTATCTTTATTGGAAAAGATGTTACACTGTCCACATGCTCCACCAGCTACTGCTCCATCCTTACAGTTTTGCAAATTGTGTATGTTCCGAAATGTCAAAAATAAACAAGTGCTGACCTTCTCCGTATACCAAACATTTAACTAAATAAGTGGTATTGGGTGAGAAATTTGATATCATCAATGAAATGTATTCCGTTGCAGATCCATTAACTACAGGCACCAGATCACCATTGTGAAAAGGCCATCTCCAAATCAGAATTGTCACTTTGTCAGTCAAAGATGAATCATTTTGGACGGAAGGCAGCAAACGTCCGTCGTTCACTTTATTTTCAATTTCTTTATCAGACAAAATCATACTCGTCTCATTTGGAAAAAAAAACTGTGCTCGTCTTGTCTTATTTCAATTGTTCACGATATTTTCTCTCCGAAATCTACCGCACAAACTTGTCTTTTATCTCAAAACAAATATATTGTACAAACATGTAAAAGTTGTGCCGAACGACCCACACTACCCGTCGGTTAGGATCATTGGCTGGTTGTCCTCTACTTCATCCGTCCAGCAAAGAGCATCCTTTTGCAGCTGGTTCGGATGAAGGTAACTGGTACAATTGAAAGGGAAAGGAAATTTAGAAAGAGGTTAAAATTTTATTGTTTGTTTGGTGGGTATAAGAATTTCAGTGAGATGAGGAATAAAAATTTAGAAGGGCAACTCCAAACGATTACTTCCCTTGCTCCTAAAGTTACGAGTCTCGTTAGAGCTATTTTTTGTGCTTCTCTTAAAGCCTAACCCCAATTTTTCACTAGTTCAATTTCTATTATAATTTTAGGTGATCGATGGATACACAAAATTTCATTCTACATACAGCTAAATGTGGCACTGCACTATCCGCTATCTATTCCAATCTACTTTCCCCCCACCTAGTGCCCTTTTTGTCCCAAGAGATTGCTCCACGCCTGGAACATGAGTAAACTATATACATACTACAGTAACAAAAGAAATTATAAACAACAAACAAATCAAAACAAGGCATGAAGAGTCATGGCTTTCGGAGAGCTGACGCTGCTCCCATTATTACGGCCATCACAATCCCCAGTCCCGCACCAAGGGATGCGCCTACAGCCGCAGCTGTAACAGAGCCATCTCTTTTCAGCTTCTGTTTTGCTTGCTGAGACGCCCCTTTCTCTCGCGCCAGATCCAGCGACAATCTCTCCTGAGCAAGCTCCTGTCCAACCATATGCAGTATTTAGGGTCACAGCTAAAAAGTAGTACACAAAATATGTTTCAAAATCTTGGCAATGATCAATCCTAGGCTTCCTAGCACTGACTTCTAAATTCACAGCTCGTGGACTAGACACCCTTCTATTGGAAAGCTGACATGCTATTTTGCAGTGATAAGACCATGAAGGCAGATTTAAAGCAATATACTCTCTCTGTCCCAAATTACTATTCGTTTTGACTTTTCTAGATACGCACCTTTTGATATGCATGTAGATATATACTTATGCCTAGATACATAACAAAAAGTAATGCATCCAGAAAAGCCGAAACAAATAGTACTTTGGGTCGGAGGGAGTATGGGGCATACCAGTACTCTGAAACCTGGGTTTCTAAATATTCACATTCCTGCAATATGTAGATCATGCCCCCCCCCCCCCCCCCACACACACACACACACCACCCCCACAAAAAACATAGAAGGATAGTAAAATGTACCTCAAATGCTGGCTCTTCATTATTGTGGATTACTTTATGTACAAGTTGGCGAAGGGCAGTAACACCCTCCACATGCATAACAATGTCCTTTCTCTGAAATGGTGATAATACAAAGTTTGCAGGAAGATAAGCAGATCTGTTTGCAGGATCCTTGTTCCCCAAATTCCCAGGAGATGAACCTATGGGCAGCAAACTATTTCTAGCACTTGGCATTAGAAATGGGGTAGAGTTAACAACTTTCGTCATCTCAGGAGAAGCCTGATATGCTTCCATAGCCAAGCTGATCAACGTGTTCTGCTCATGCGCGCTGACAGAGAATTTGTTGGTTATTGCAAGAATCCAAGGAATGCCAAGAGCCTTGGCTTCATCCAAGAGAAGTGAAAGAGCAGGCTGAGGCCGAGAAGTATTGGACTGTTGATACTGTGGAATTCGATGTGCTAGGTTATGCACGGCAATAACAAGGTCAGTCCTCTTGCTGACATCATGCATTCCTAAGAGCAATTCTTCTTTGAACCGCCTAACCTCCGAAGGTAGCTCCTGATACATGACGAGTTCACAACAATACTTAGGGTTAGACACTGAGGATATAGAAAATCTTCTGGGGTATCCACTCTTCATTTACCATAAACGAATTCACCAGACAAGAACAAGGAACAACTTACTCTCATGTACCTACACTTCTATGAACCATGAAATCCAATAACAATACCAACCAATTACATACACATTTCACAAGTAATAGTTTAACTCAAGTAGATGCAGGACCATAATAGGAAAAAGAGAAGACTCGAATCCTATGAATAAACACTCTGGTGATGAAAAGGAAAAAAGAAAGAAAAGCAGGCAGTGTTAAAAAGTGGAGCAAAGCATACTTTTCCAGATTGTTTTCTAATTCACACATGCCAATTTTTATCATGCAACATCACTACATTTTCCGTGGCACACTACTGAGTAGTGAGTAGTACAGTCAAGCACAATGCAATTGTGTAAAATCCAAGAGAGTAATACATTTTTAGTTGTATCAGCACATAAGAACTTCAACTGGAAACTTAAACAAGTGCCACAATTTTAAAATGGTTTAAACCATGTCACAAGTTAATAGCAAGTTTTAACAGAACACATTTAGACCTAATAAATTCAAGAAAATCAGAAGTAACAACAGTACCTGCAAGTTCACTGTCGTCGAATCTATGTAGCACAATCCGCTTGATATTCCTTTGCCATGCAAATCTACATGTATGCATTCAAGAACTGCACTGTTTCTTTCTTTAACTTGTCCTAACATTGCTTTAAGCAGGGAAGTTTTACCTGCCCCCTATGTCACACAAATAGATCCAATATGTAGCATTTCCATGGAGCTTATGTAAATGGACATATTATAATACCTAAAGATATGGAGGTACCTCCAATCCAAGCAATCGCACCCTCCTTGTCCTGACATAGACCTTTTTACGCACAGTTACAAAATCATTTGTTCCATATATGACAAATCCATTCAAACCCTTGCAGCAATCTCTATCTTCAAACAATGAATCAAATCCAAAATCCAGGGTTGAATCAGCACCTGTGATCAGAGGAACCAGGAAATCCTCACTAATGCAATTCGGAGGCTGCTTTAGTGGAGGGCCAACACGGATCCGCATTTTTTGCAATGTAGGTTGCATTTCTTCACTTGGTGAATACGAAGTGGCTGCGGGTAGAGTCTCTACTACCGTGGAGTACCTGTATACAAATACTTCAATTTAAGTGTGAAAATACTTACACTGTGAAGAGCAAACTTGTACATGCCAATCAACCAAATGCAACATGCAAACATCAATAATCTTCAGCAATCAAAGCTGTACTACCTCACACTCCAACACAAACCTCAAGTGCCTGAAGTGTGAACTAACGAATTAGATGACTTGTCTATAAGTTGAAGATAAATGGTTTCAAATTCCACAGAAGCATGCAGTTCACTAACAGTTTCAAATTCCATACACACCACACCACATGTGCAGTATCTTTTCTGAATGTCAGTTTATTTTTTCTCAAGCACTACATCTAAAGAATGGAGTATCACAACATAGAAGACACCAGTATTTTTAAATTTGCTAACAAAAGCTATGGTGATTACACAATTACATTGCTAATTAAATAAAATCGACTTTGATGAGCTGTATCAAAAATCTGTAAAATATTTCACAAAATAATGCATACCAGTTTCCATTTATCTGTGCCTGGAAAAGAGTGCACAACTGCAGGCCATGCCCAATTATATCAACTTTCAGCGGCTCAGCATTTTTACCACCAGGTAGTCCATCCCATCCAAGAGGAAGAATAGAACTGGCAGTCCGAATAATAGGAGGGTCCACGATGTGACCAAGTTCAGCAGAATCAGCAGCTGCTAGACCAATTAGTTCTTGTATATGTGAAAATTGTGGCAATTGTTCAATGCCCGTGAAAATGGGGGCATTTGCACACATGCACGAATCATATATTCTGCATAATGAAAACAGAACTAGTCATTTAATTTTAATGAAACTAACTGAAGGATGTACGAAAACTAAAGACATGCTTAAATGCACACGTCATTAAAACTAAGAAGCAAATTGTGAATGATTAAAATGTGGAGAAAATAATTTACCACAAACACGATAACACATAGGATGATACATACTCTCTCCGTTCCAAAATGCAAGACGTTTTGATTTTGTCTAAGTCAATTTCTCTTTCTTTGATCAAGCTTATAGAAAAATGCACCAACACTTACAATATCAAATTTGGTTTCACATTACAACATTTATCTTTCCATAATCTGTATTTCATTTCCGAAAGAAAAATAAATCTTGTTTCCAAATTTGAATCTGAAACAAAATACACACCTAAGGTCCTCTAGCCGTAGTGGTTAGAGGGCACCGTGGCACTGCTCAGGGTCCTGGGTTTGACTCCCCGTTGGAGCGAATTTCAAAAAAAAATTCCCTCGTCTGTCCCACGCCAAAGCATATGGAAGGGCCAGGCTACCTCAAGGGCAGCGAGCCCCTATGCACAGATAGGGCAGGGATTTGGGGATTTTCTCGGCCTGTGTGAGGTCTTCTTAATACAATACCGTGGGGGTGGTCTTACCCTCCGCTGGTCGAGTTTTTTGAAACAAAATACACCAAAGCATTTTTTTTGCAAACTAGCAACGGCACAGGATTTCAGCCGGTTGGCTGACATTGATGAGGATGTTAGGCACAGGATTTCAGCCGGTTGGCTGAAATGGCGCCAAGCTTCTGGCGTCCTCTGTGACAAGAAGGTGCCCCAAAAGCTAAAAGGTAAGTTCTATAGAATGGCGATTCGCCCGACGATGTTATACGGTGCTGAATGTTGGCCTACAAAGAGACGACATGTCCAGCAACTGAGTGTTGCCGAGATGCGTATGTTGCGATGGATTTGTGGGCATACAAGAAGAGATAGAGTCCGAAATGAAGACATTCGGGATAGAGTTGGAGTGGCACCAATTGAGGAAAAATTGGTCCAACACCGGTTGAGATGGTTTGGTCATGTCCAGAGGAGGCCTCCCGAGGCACCGGTGCGTAGTGGGGTGCTAGACCGGGTCGGTAGTGTAAGGAGGGGTAGAGGTCGACCTAAACTAACTTGGGAGGAGGCGGTCAAGAGAGACCTTAAGGAGTGGGACATCCCCAAGGAGTTAGTTATGGATAGAAGTGCTTGGAGACTTGCAATCAATGTGCCTGAGACATGATCTTCCCTTTTTCTTTTGTGCTTTTGTGTTCTTGTGCTTTGTGCTTCTCCTTTCCTTGTTTCTTGTGGGTTTCATCTCTAGCCTACCCCAACTTGCTTGGGACAAAAGGCTAAGTTGTTGTTGCAAACTAGCAACGGCTCAGATTTAGCACTTTCAAACAGAAAAATAGTAGAGAACCAGTTGCATCCTATTTCCCATAAATGATCAGTTGGCTGCCTTTCAATTAATGTAATTAAAGTAAAGAGTCACTTGACACACATAGACACACCTAATCGTATTTTCACTATGTTGGGTGCAGCATTGTGGATACCTTGTCTAACCATTATGGCAAATGAATGTTTACAGACAAGACCATTACAAATAACAAAAAAATCCTTTATTCTCTTTAGTTACTGTAGCAATTCATCTAGCATCCGTGTACCGTCTAAGATTGAAGGTAATACCTTCACGGTCATATATGGTATGAATATGAGAGCTCAGGTATAAGATCCAGTGAGATGGAAGATTGGTAGGTGAAAGTTTTGGGTAAGAGCTAGTTCTAGCTGAAGATAACCTGATAGTGAGGTCTTACTTTTGGAACCGAGCCCTGTAGGACTTCATCGAGTGTGATTGCAAACGCTCTCTTAACTCTGATATAACAGACTGCACCTGCAAATGCCTTTGCCAAAATATAGCAAGAAAATGAGTAGACCAAATATGGCAAGAATTTAAAACTAAAACCTAAGAAAAACAAAACATGCTTCCTATCTTTTTGTTTTTAAAATAATGGCAGTGAAATACAAAGCTCATACCGATGTCATCTTGGAGTATTCTGAATCTGACAGTGTATTGACTGAAGAATCTCCCAATAGATAGAGCTGAAAACAAAAAACATTGACAGAAGTTGAAGCTCTAATCCATTTAAAGATCTAGATGTACCTTGAGAATTTAATTAGGGTCTTTTCAAGAGCATGGATACCGCATTAATGAAATGAAATATTTTGCTGCATCATTCTCTGAAGGTATGCTACGGTCTAGAGACTGATGATAAGAAAACCATATAAAATCAGAGCACTGATAGGCATGGCACACTAAGGTTGTTGAATAAGTCATATATTTGCATGATCCTCATCATCTAATTTTAGGAATGGGCAAGTTTCAGACTTAAAACACATTTTCAAAAAGGCAAATGATGACTAGCTTGAGAGAGAATATTATGTGGAATAATGCTATAGTTAAATTACAAAAAATGGAGAAACGAAAAAGTTAATAGTTTACAACGAAATTCTAGCTGTTTAGCGATCTGCCATGGATGACCTTCAATCATGTGGCTGGAAATTGTGTGGCAACATGTTTGTTTACATTCACAGTTTTGCTTCACAGATAATCTGTTTATAAATATGTATATCTGTCTTACTAAACTGAAAATTCCAATTTGAGGCAAAGGGACAGTGGCTATCATGTTAAACAGGAGTGAAAAACAATAACTCCTTTAGAGTACATAAATTAAGAAGACTGTATGCTACTAACCTCACCAAATGGCACATACGAAGGCAAAGAAGGTACCCTAGTCCAGCGTTTAGAACCCCCCGTTTCAGATGCATTTATTTTCTCTGTCCTGTTATTATCATCATTGTGTTCTCCATCTTTATCAGATAAACGGGTAAGAGCAATTCCTTGCGAACCTTCCTGAATCTCTAGAGATTGTGGTTCTTCTGATTCATCAACCTTCAATTGTAAATAAATATCTAATTGTGATGGTGCCTTTCCAAAAACATTTGTTTGTTTTTGAATTACACTTATGCTTTTACGCACCCCTTCCAAAGGAACAAGTTTTGAAAGTCTCCATAGTGACTTTTGCACTGGACCAACACCTAGAACAAGCTGCTCCCCATTGTTCCCTTTGGTCCTTTCAGCACTTGTCTCCGTATATTCTTCAGATTTCACATCACTTTTATTTATAAAAGATGCTTCAGGTGTTTGGGCATTGTAGTGGTGAAAGTATGCCGGAGATAGAATGCGTGGCACTAAATCTTCTGGAATACAATAGGATTTGAAGTAGTCCTGCCATCCTCTCGTGTGAACATAACTAGCAAAAGGCAAACAAGGGGATAAAGAAGCAATTTTGATAGTACCAACCTTGTTAAGCCAACACACCTTCTCCAGAGAAATCAAATACGATTAGTTAATAGTATTTGTAATAAACTAATAATCTCATGCTCAGTCAAGTGTAGCATTATAGCTATATCTAAGGAAACTTACTCTCTCAAAGCAGCATTCCCAACAGGTGGCTGAGAGAAGGTGATACACTTTACATGAAGCCTATTATCCTCCTTAGATGGAGAGGAAGCAATAGCTCTCAAGATTGCAAGTGTAGCCAATGCAGCTACCTGCAGATATATCAAAGGCGTATGAGCAGATAATGTGCAGGCAATGTATATTGTCTACAGGTACGTACCGCTCCACCAAGCGAGTGTCCACAAAGAACAAGTTTCCTGTTCCTTTTCATTGCGAGGTTGTATAACTCCAGTGCTGGAATCCCCTTAGCACGAGCCATGAAACCCTGTATGGTACATTATGTTATGCAAATCTGAACAATAAAGATATGTAACACAAGACGAAATTGATTCCAAAAGAAAATGCTTACTCGGTGCACTGCAGGTTTTGATTTTCTCAACTTCTTCGATGTTTCTCGATAAGATTTAACAAGGTTTTCCTCACCCTTTTGAGCATCATTTTGTGCAGACTTAACATCAGGAGAGAAACCCTGAGCAGTCTCCTCATGAAACATGGTTCCTTGGAGTATATTCGCATCAGCAATAATATCTCTATAGACAAAAAACAAACACTTGATGCAATTGTATTACTGAAAACACAACATGATGTGGACATCCCAAGAGTTACGCAAGATCAAGTATCAGGCACACAAGCTCAAGTGATTCAAGGCCCTATTACACGCAGCCATGCTAAGAAACTCCAACAAGAGGTGAATTCTTTCATTGCTAAAATTAATTTCAAAATATATGAGAATGTTATACTACCTAAAAGTTGTACTTTGGTTGTCCTTAGGAATATACATGAAGAAGACGGTACAAATAAACATGGAGAAGAAGTAAACAACAAGAAACAGTCAGACCGCTCAAACCAAGGATCCTGGAGAATTCCGTCAAATTCTGTTCGGACGATTGTTCAAACCAAGAATCACCCGTTCTGAACGAGTATCCTGGATCATTCCATTCGGACAATTGTTCGGACAAGCTTTGGAAACCAAGAATCACTCATTCGGAACAAGGATCCAAGAAGTTCGCTTCGGACCTCCATTTCAGGCCAGTTCGGACCTGCATAATGAATCGACCATAACTCTTTGGTCGTGACGTCTCTGGAGCCCCACGAGTACTTGACGGAACGTGCTTGAAGTCAACTTTGCAATGCAAGAAACCGCATGTCCATTAAACTTCCCAATAAAGAGTTATGACCGATTTAGTGGAGGCTGCACAGAAGGTCAACAGCCACGCGAGTCTATCTCGGGAGTTGATTTCTATAGTCTTTTCACATACTTAGCCCCTTCATTTTCCTCTCGAGTTCACACCCAAATAGGAGGGTTGTTCCTAGTATAAATACCCCTATATGTACTACCAAGAACCCAGTTTTGATTATTAGTTGTTAACCACATACGGTTGATCGCAGCTTCGCTGCTGAGTGTTCTTACACACCTTTGTTCTTGCGAGTTCTTCTTGGGCTTGTGAGAGATCTCTCTTAGGTCCCCTTCGTGCTCTACGGTTTCCGTTCGGCTGCGCCGTATTGTGTGGATTAGTCCCACAAATCGTTCGGAGATCAAGTCGAAGTCCTTCGCGGTTTCGGTGCCTCTCTCCCCGTCGTTTGGTCACAACCAACATTTGTCAGATATAAAGCTAGTTATCCCTGCTATTCTACACCAATTTATCCTTGTTCTTGAACCTACTGTCGTGAAGGTCGGGCAATCCTTGTGCTGATCCAAGTCAGCACCTATCACAAGATACATTCAAGAGTGTGAAGTTCCCAACAAAGTCTTACTTGTAATCTTTTGTGCCAATAAATGTAGCAAACAGGGTGTCACCAGCCTCCGCCAACAGATACCTACATAATTTCACCACTAAGTATATTCATATAAAAAGGCAGAAAAATCATGTGAAGATTGCCATTATTTGAACAACTTAAAATAAGAAACAGATTATCAGACCAAATGTAAATATTGTCTAAAGATACGATGCTGCAAGACTTGGTAGCACTAGACCGTTAGCATATGATACTGAAGGATTCATAAGGAAAATACAGAATGTGCACAACAAAATGTAATGCCCATGGCCTAGTGAGCCTGGTGATACTGAAATTAATCTACATGTGTTAATCACCATTCATAATTCAAATCAAAGAAGATGTCCATATGTTGAACATTTTCTTTCAAAGATCCTTGACATAATGCAGATTTTAGAGTGGTTTCCAGCAAGATGAAAAATTTAAGTCATCCCACAGCATAATTTGCCTTCTCTTCAAAATAAATGCAAAAAGGACTACCTCATCGTGTTATTAAGGGAACTCAGGTGAATCAAGGACTGCACATGCAATTGATCTACTAGGGATAATAGTTGCACAGAAAATAACTGTATTGTATTTGATTATAGTGCCTGAGTACAAACTTTTGTGGAGAGCAAAAACAGAAGCACAAAACACAAATATTTGAAGTAATGAATGGGCTTTAGCTTTTGGCTTTACCGATGTGGTACATGATCCATGGATGGTTGAACACGCTCCAGGGACACAATGGTTCCACCAAAATCAGATTTAAACTTGTTAATATATCTCACCATCTCAGAAACAGGCCTCTGAAGAAAAGGTTGATTAAGTGACATGTGGCAAGGAGGGGAATTGAATATTGTGAAATATTCTAACTATTGTTATTATCAACAACGACAACAAAACATTTTAGTAAGAACATTCAAGAAGATAGCAAATGGGAAGAGAGATGATGATCAGACATATTATATAGTAAAGCTGAATAAAATAATGTAATGTAACAGTACAATGTGCAACCAGACCCAGTGTAAGCATTCGGGCATTTACTGTGACTCATCCATAAAAAACAGTGTTTAGAAAGCTTAAGATGCTATTCAAGCAGCATAGTGGGTCCTAGCACAGCGATCAGGTGGGCGAGGTGGAAATTAGAAAGTAGGACTTTTTGGAAAAGGGATGAAGACTTGAAATGTCAATACGAAAAACAATAAATATGAAAAATCTACATGAGACATGATTGTTAATTTGTTATAGTATGATAAGCATAAGTAATCCAGAGATCCACTATATCAAGCAAGCACTTTAAACACTAGTGATATTTCTTGGTGAGAAAATTACAAAATGACGAACTCCACATTAGTAGAATGAAGTACTTCCTCCGTTAAAAATTGTAGATTGTTTTGGCATTTCTAGATTCATAGCTTTTACCATGTATTTAGACATAATGTATATCTAGGTGCATAAAAAAATTATAAGCTTAGAAATGCCAAAACGACATTCAATTCGGGGTGGAGGGAGCATGTAACTATCCCGGATTCCCGGTTTTGGTTGGAATAGTGTCCAAGCTAGTGTGCCCACATTTGGTGGGTGGAATATTACATGCAAGAAACATATAGACATTTCATTAACCTTCCCCCACCAGAAGAGGAAGGCAACTCCTAATCTCCTATATCCAGCAACTAGACAACATTCTACTCCTTTTGCGGCATGCACCATTTGCAACTATCTCCAGCCAAGAATGGCTGCACAAATCTATCTACAATCCGTCCGTAGGGATCCGAAAAAGTATATGCAGCGAGCGCGGGGAGAGTGCCACCGGACGGACCTTGTAGACGCACTCGGCGAGGACCATGGCGCAGAGCAGCTCCTGGAGCTCGGCGAAGGTGTCGACGCGGACGGCGCGGCAGAGCTCGCGGAGCTGGTGCCGGCGCCGGTCGACCTCCTCCCGGAGCATGCGCTCTCGCTGGCGCATGCGGCCCCTGGGCCACGGCCAGGCGGGCAGCGGCGGGGGCCAGGGCCACCGCGGCGCTTGCGGCAGCCGCGACGCGTGGTCCCGCACCCACGACTCTACGCGGCTCGCCAGCGCGACCACCATTGGCCTGGGGGCAAGGCGGGGACGACGTGCGATGGGGCGATCTGTCGCGGCGCGAGAGGGGAGGGAGAGGAGGAGGAGGAGGGGAAGTGTCAACTGTCCAGGACTCGTATATGCCGCGGTATCTCTGCAGCCAAGTATAGATCGAGGAAGACGACACGCCTCTCTCTTCTTCGGGTTTTCTGAATTCTGACGATGGATTTACTTACATTTTACAGGGAGGATTTCAGCGAAAATGGTCTCGTGTGGCCGTGCATGGTCGCATGGGACGATTTTTGAGATAATAAAAGTGAAGCCTCCGTATTTGAAGTAGTTTGGAATTAAATTGGTGTTTCTGTTTTGGAGTAAAAGGAAAAATTGACGTTGCTAGCTTATATGATATGGACGAAGTAACACCTTTTCTTGAAACCATATTGTCTTCACGACTTTTGATGGCTCTCACTCGTAGATGGTGATAATATGCCCTCCTGTTTTTTTTTCGGCATACTCCCCCGGTACTCATGCAAGGAAAGAAGACTAGACACCCGCCCCTTGGACTATATAAAGGAGGGCCGGGTACATAGGAGGACATCCACAATCCCTCTGAGGACAACACCAAGCGCAGGGCGCGATATACTACTCCAAACAAGACGTAGGGTAGCTACTCTGGCTACCCGAACCTGTATAAATCTTGTGTCTTGTGTCCTCGCGCATACCTTCGGATTCCAGATCATGGCGATCCCCACCTTCTACCTTGCTGCGGGTACCTCCTATGGAGGTCGACAGGTTAAAACACCGATAGCTGGCGCCTACCGTGGGGCGATCGTCACGATCATCAGGTGCAATTCGAAGGATCTCACGAGCAAAAAATCAATCTACCGCGACGGCTCCAATCAACAACTCGCCGACTCTCCCAATCCAAGTTCGAATTATTTACTCGGCGACATGCAACTCAGCACCTTCCGCGGCCTCGAGTCCGAAGTCGATTCATACTTGAAGTCCAAGACCAAAGCTGGCGCAAGTACTTGATCACAGGTTTCCAAGTCAAGATCAGATCAGGAAAACTGTCCGTCGTGTTGCTGAGCTGATTTGCAAAGATAAAAAAAATTCTTTTCCCGAGGCTCTGACGCTCTGTGCTGTTGTACACCAAAATCCAGAAGCACTGAAGGCCCATCAAGCAGCGGCTACAAGTCTACGGCAGCAGCGCACACATTCAGAAAAAATCCAAGCAGAGCATCAAACTACTACTAGGGATGGATTCGGATGTCTAGAAATCCGAATTATCAGTATTCGTATCCGCTAAAAACGTTAATATGGATATCCATATTCGTATTCGTTTTGAATATGGATGTCATATGGATGTATTCAAATCTGATTTTCAATATTATCCGAATTCGATATTATCTGAATTATTCGACAAAAATCTGACATATCCGACATTATCCGTATGCGCAAAAATAAAGTACCCATTGAAACTATGGCCATGTTTGGATGGAGATGTTAGTGTTAGTTTGTAGCAAACTAACACCAAAACTTACACTTTGGAGCCAAACACATGTGTTAGTTTCGTGTTAGTTGGAACTAACACCCCCAAAAAGCTAACACCTCCAAGAGGTGGAAATTGGTGTTACTTTGGTGGACCCCACCCCTTTTCTCTCTCCCTCCTGTAAGGAATCGGATGCCCGTTAGCCTAAGAGGGGGAGGGGGTGAATTAGGCAACTAAAAACCTTAACCTATGGCTTCACTAAATTTACACAAAGTTAAACTAGAACATACTATCTAGATGTGCAACTAAGGTTGTTCTATTGTGAAACTCCCATCCCAAACAAAGGTTTGCAACCTATAGTCAATCCTAGCATGATACTACTCTATGAAAGTAAAGGCAAGCAAAGATTGCAAGAGAGTAAATGCGGAAACGTAAAGGGGATGAGAGGAAGCAAACTCTTGACACGCGATTTATCCCGTGGTATCGGTAGGCACTAAGCCACCCCTAGTCCACGTTGTTGAAGCACTCACACAAGAGTATTGCTTCCCTGTCACCAAGTCTCTCCCAAGAGCACCACTTGACTCGCCACAAAGGCTAGCCACTTAGGCATTTGCCAAGCTCTCTTGGTCACCTTGATGCCGCCTCCACTAAGGAGCTTCTCCACCAAGGAGGTCTACACGCCCCCCGCACAAAGTGTCCTCGCCGCTCCACACCAAACCGGAGGGTCGATGACGATTGCCGGTGAGCCACTTAGGCCCCAAGGCTTCCGGCGAACCTTGTACAACTAGATTCACTCAAGAATCAGCTCACAAGGTTGGCACAACCTTGCACTCACTCAGCTCTAAGCTAAGCCTAGCACTAAGCACATACACAAAGCATATGCAAGTCTAAGGATGAGCAATTAAGCACTTGGATGGATTGGATATGATCTTGAATGTGTCTTGAACTCCTCTGCACTTCCACTCAATCCAGCAACCTCAAATGGGTGAGTGGAGGGGGTATAAATAGCCCAAGGCATCAAACTAGCCGTTGGCTAACGTCCACTGAAAAAGGTACCGTCGGATGATCCGATGGTGTGCTTTTCCAGGGCGTTGGTTCATCCGGTGCCCCTCCCACGTCACGTAGCCGTTGAGGTTCTCGGACACAACTGCTCCGACGCAATGCTCCGACGCTGCGACGGATCATCCGGTGCTAAAGGCCTCGCGTCTAAGTCGGTACTGTTAGCTTCCAACAGACCGTCGGATAGACCGACGCTATACCTTGACCAAGGCGTCGGATCATCCGGTGCTGAAGGATTCGTCTTGGCGCGTCTCTGTATGAATTCAAATTGAGCGTCAGATAGACCGACAGGGTCCTCACTCAGACCGTCGGATCATCCGGTGCTACTGCCTTCCTTGCTCTTCCTCTGCAACTCGTCCGACGCTACTAAATAATGGACCGTCGGTTCATCCGACGGTACCTAGGGTTTTACCCTGTGCACCAACTCGTCCGACGATTGCACCGACGCTTGTATTTGAGGGACCGTCGGTTCATCCGATGGTGTCTTCTCTTTTCCTTTTCTTGCTCGGTTTTGACCCTTTGTTTTGGCATTTTTGCATGGGGTTTTCTTGCATCCTTGGGACCTAGAAATGTCTACAAAGACATGCTCAAACAATATGGTTAGTCCCAATGATCATGTTGTCATGAATCACCAAAATCAAACTGCAAACAAATGGCATATGAGGCCATGTTCGCTACAATCTCCCCCTTTTTGGTGATTTATGACAACACAACCAAAGCAAGCATAAATGTGCTAGAATTGACAGAATTAGAACCACTTACACTTGCTTGGATGCTTACCATCATCCAAACTCCCCCTAGATCAATCTTCCCCCTTTTTGATCTTATGTTCACATTTTCCCCCTTTGGTCTCGTATCCTTGAAATCACTTGTAAGCATCCTTGAGCCCACTTGTAAGCTTAAGCCACACGCTTGCTTTGGTCTCACATTCTCCCCCTTTGGAATAAAATCTCCAAAAAGTCCAAAGCAAATGGGTCCAAGGAAACTAGCAAGATCTAGCAACCATAGCTCAAAGGAGAGATGTTAAATGCAAGGGAGAAAGCCACATGAACCATGATCCATATGTATGATATCAATGAAGATACCACATGTGAGAATAACTAAGGTGGATCACATGCTCATGAGACTAGCATGATACAAACTAAGCTCCCCCTAAGTGTGTGCACAAAATGATACCACTTGTAAGACAAGGGTAGTGAGAAACAAGTGCACAACTACAAACTTGAAAGACAAGAAAGCTTAGAGCATATCATGCAAGGAGGTAGCTTAAGGGACAAGAGATAAGACAAATGGGTTCTTGTTACATTACCACTTGTAGATATCACTTGTAGTCTTTTGATCATTGCATACCTCCGGGGGTTCGATCCTCTCTACCTTGTTGGCACCACATTGAGATTAGCCACTTGGAAATGATATCACTAGGTGACACCACTTGAAAGAAGCTTGTATAGAAGACACTTGGGTACCACAAGGATTAGGAATGTATGAGTACATTGCCTTTGAACTTATATAGAGACATAAGCTCACAAGGACATGACTCAATAGCATGAAGCTCATATTGCTATATTCACTCTTTTAGAGATGTTAGATCACATTGAGAGTGAAATAGCATTCTCTTAGAATGAAACACCGCACCGGAACGCGTCGCTAAGGGACTACATAAGATAAGCTTGAAACAATGTTAGTCCCATAACCAAACCATAGGATGAGCTCCCCCTAAATGTGTACATTTAGTGTTTGAATCACCAACCAAATGTAGGCACATTGTTTATGAAAACAAAAGGGAAGCTAACCCTATAGCTTGCTCATGATGCAAAGAGATATATATGAAAACATGCACCATGAAAGAACAAGTGTAGCTTTCCTACACACTAATCAAACCATGTAGATTGCTCATGGGTTAGCACATGACACAAACAACCTACCATATGTAAATATTGCAACAAATGCAACCTAAACAAGGCAATGGAGCTACAATGATGCAAGAGATGGGTACTAGTTTCCATTACCTCAACCGGGGAACTTGGGCAACACATGTCCAATTTGCAAGCTTGGCTTATAGACTTGAATCTTCTCATCTTGATTGTGCCAAGCCTCCCAAGTCCCCGCACATATGGCCTTCAAGTGGCCTTTGGAACCCAAACCCTTTGAGGCCCCTTCATGTTGATGATGACTTCATTGGGCACCCAAATGGGTTGGTTCCAACCCCGCTCTTCCTTCATCTTCCCAACCTTGTGTGCAACCACCTTGCCATTTTCTTTCTTCTTGATGACGTAGGTGTTGCTATTTGTCTTGTTATTGCGGTTGGGCTTGGTGTAGATGAGGGAGCTCTTGATTGTGGGCTTCAATTTCTTCTTTGCGCCCTTGTCCATCTTCTTGACAAATTGAGGGCATTTGTAGAACTTGTGCCCTTCTCCATGACACTTGTAGCAAGTCACGGTTGCACCCTTCTCAAGCTTCTTCACCATGGGATCACGATTATCTTGAGAAGGTTGGACTTGGCTCTTCATGTCTTGAGAGATGTCCACTTGTTCTTCATCGTTCTTGCCCATGCCCATCAAGTTTGCCAACCTCTCTCGGAGCCATTTCACTTCTTGCTTGAGCTCATCGTTTTCCTTGCCTATGAGATAATCACATGTTTCTACAACAACATTCTCATGGCAAGATGGTGAGCAAGATTCATCAATTAAATCAATGCAAGAAGTTGAAGCATCTACCTTGGAGATAGGGATTGCACAAGGAATAGATGTTTCATCATGCTCAAAGGAATTACTTGTTTTAGTCTCATTGCTCTCAAGCTTAGATTTTAGCTCATCACACTCCTTGCTAAGCAATTTGAATTTGCACAACAAATGTTCATAATTTGTAGAAAGGGTGTCACTAAGATCATTGAGAGCATTGAGTTCTTTGATTTCATTAGCTTGTTGTTCAAGCATTCCTTTTTGCTCATGGATTAGCTCAACAAGATCATTGAGAGAGGTGGTGTCGGATTCGTCATCACTTACATTGCTTTCCATACCTTTGGCCATAAGGCACATGTGTGATGATGAAGGACCTTGCATGAAGCGGGTGGTGAAGTTCTTTCTTGATTCATCACTTGAGCTAGAAGAACTTGATCCACCACTTGTCCACTCGCGGACGGCGAAAGTTGCTTCTTGCCTTGGTCTTCTCTCCTTGACCACCTTCTTTTTGGGCTTGTGCTCAATCTTGGTGAACTTGATGTGTTGATGATGGCGCCCTTCTCTCAAGTGGATGTTGTAGCCGTACATGTTGACTTTCTTCACATACTTGAAGATCTTCTTCACGTACTCGGCCACCATAGATTCAACCTCTTCATCACTTGAGGAATCTTCATTGTCACCATCATCACCATCATCTTCGCTTGAGCTTCCATGAGTAGCCATCCTACTCAACATTTTCTCTTGTCGGCTTGAGAGAGCATGGCTTGTTGTTGGAGAGGATGGTTCTTGAGGCTTTTCTTGGGGCGCCTTCTTTGACTTGGGCATGAGTTGAAGCTCATGTGCCATGATCTTGCTCAAGATATGCGATGTCTTCAAATCTTCGAGCTTCTTCTCGTAGATGATTGCTTTCACCAAGTCATAGTCGGGCTTTCGGAGACTTTGCAGGATCTTGCGGTTGATGTTCAAGTCCGTGATGTCCTTCACACCTAAGGCATTAATCTCATTGACAAGCACATTTAGGTGTGAGTACATTGATTCGGCATTTTCATTAGCAAGTTGCTTAAAGCTATTGAATTCCTCAAGGAGACAACCATAGCATTCATTAGCAACTTCTTTTGAACCCTCATTTTGCTCCTTGATGGTCTTCCATAGCTCATGAGCATTTTCGCAAGTAAAAACTCTATTGAAAACGCCTACATCTAGTGAGGACAAAATGATACTCTTAGCAATTACATCAAATTGCTTTTCCTTCCTAGTACCATTTTTCATGCCCTCATCGGTGACTCTCAAAACATCAAGATCCCTTGCTTGGAGATAGGCCTCCATGAGAACCTTCCACCGAGGATAGCCCGTGCCATCGAAATGTGGAGCCAAACCTAAGGTATCCACCCCTTTCATTCCTCTATAGAGCAACTCACTAGGCGGTGAAGCCTAACCGTTCCAATGAGCCGGTTTTCACAATTTACCAATCGAATTGGCGTTTCCTTGTGAAGGAATTGAGTCCCGGCTCTGATACCACTTGTAAGGAATCGGATGCCCGTTAGCCTAAGAGGGGGAGGGGTGAATTAGGCAACTAAAAACCTTAACCTATGGCTTCACTAAATTTACACAAAGTTAAACTAGAACATACTATCTAGATGTGCAACTAAGGTTGTTCTAGTGTGAAACTCCCATCCCAAACAAAGGTTTGCAACCTATAGCCAATCCTAGCAGGATACTACTCTAGGAAAGTAAAGGCAAACAAAGATTGCAAGAGAGTAAATGTGGAAACGTAAAGGGGATGAGAGGAAGCAAACTCTTGACACGTGATTTATCCCGTGGTATCGGTAGGCACTAAGCCACCCCTAGTCCACGTTGTTGAAGCACTCACACAAGAGTATTGCTTCCCAGTCACCAAGTCTCTCCCAAGAGCACCACTTGACTCGCCACAAAGGCTAGCCACTTAGGCACTTGCCAAGCTCTCTTGGTCACCTAGATGCCGCCTCCACTAAGGAGCTTCTCCACCAAGGAAGGGGGGCTCCACGTCCCTCGCACAAAGTGTCCTCGCCGCTCCACACCAAACCGGAGGGTCGATGACGATTGCTGGTGAGCCACTTAGGCCCCAAGGCTTCCGGCGAACCTTGTACAACTGGATTCACTCAAGAATCACCTCACAAGGTTGGCACAACCTTGCACTCACTCAGCTCTAAGCTAAGCCTAGCACTAAGCACATACACAAAGCATATGCAAGTCTAAGGATGGGCAATTAAGCACTTGGATGGATTGGATATGATCTTGAATGTGTATTGAACTCCTCTGCACTTCCACTCAATCCAGCAACCTCAAATGGGTGAGTGGAGGGGGTATAAATAGCCCAAGGCATCAAACTAGCCGTTGGCTAACGTCCACTGAAAAAGGTACCGTCAGATGATCCGATGGTGTGCTTTTCCAGGGCGTCGGTTCATCCGGTGCCCCTCCCACGTCACGTAGCCGTTGAGGTTCTCTGAAACAACTGCTCCGACGCTATGCTCCGACGCTGCGAAGGATCATCCGGTGCTGAAGGCCTCGCGTCTAAGTCGGTACTGTTAGCTTCCAACAGACTGTCGGATGGACCGACGCTATACCTTGACTAAGGCGTCGGATTATTCGGTGCTGAAGGCTTCGTCTTGGCGCATCTCTTTATGAATTCAAATTGAGCGTCGGATAGACCGACGGGGTCCTCACTCAGACCGTCGGATCATCCGGTGCTACTCCCTTCCTTGCTCTTCCTCTGCAACTCGTCCGACGCTACTAAATAATGGACCGTCGGTTCATCCGACGGTACCTAGGGTTTGACCCTGTGCACCAAATCGTCCGACGATTGCACCGACGCTTGTATTTGAGGGACCGTCGGTTCATCCGACGGTGTCTTCTCTTTTCCTTTTCTTGCTCGGTTTTGACCCTTTGTTTTGGCATTTTTGCATGGGGTTTTCTTGCATCCTTGGGACCTAGAAATGTCTACAAAGACATGCTCAAACAATATGGTTAGTCCCAATGATCATGTTGTCATGAATCACCAAAATCAAACTCCGAACAAATGGCATATGAGGCCATGTTCACTACACCTCCCCTTTTCCAAATGATTGGAAAAGTTACTTTAAATGCAAACTAACACCTCCATCCAAACATCCAAGGTGTTAGTTTTTTATGTGTTAGTTTGAAGGTGTTAAAAACTATCACTACCACTAACACCAACATCTACCATCCAAACATGACCCATCTAAAATTTATTTATATTACTAAATACTAATTACAAATTATGCTAATTTTAATATTGCTAGTAAAATAATTAATTTACACCATTTTAACTATTAAAAATTATATATATGACAACTAACTAATTATGCTAACCTAATATTACTAAATTATATAATGATATTTTTAATTAATTTTGATGTGTCTAATCATAGTAATTTTAAATACATTATATTATTTAGCAAATAAATGATCTATATTTAAATGTATTTGTGTATTTGTTTTTACTAATAAAAGATGTTTATATATTTACAAAATTACTTATTTATATTTATTGTGATACATTAGTTAATTAATTTATTATTTAATATGTTATTTGCAATAAGATATCTATTTCAGTAATGATCATAAATTACTCTCTACTTGTAACATGATTTGATCAATTATAAAACCATCGACAAATAAAATTGATACTCATTATGACTCTATGCTATAAATCAAGTAAGTATTTGAATGCGAATCCGAATTCAAAATATCCGTTTTGTATTCGTATTCGTATCCGAATTCGAAATAAAATGTGGTAAATAGTGACATCTGAATTCGTATCCGTGCATATCCGATCCGAATCCATCCCTAACTACTACTGCCTTTGTTTTCGTGTGGTCAAGGAACAATTTGGTGCCTTGCTGCGTGGTGCACGTGAAGATCATCATCATTGCATTGGCACTTTGCCACATGCACATCAGCAACGTAGCCAAATTGCCAGGGTTCACGCAGCTCGACTACACCAATATACGACGACTACAGCGTTCGGGTGTACGACTACTTCAACTCCTCGAGTACAACTACATCGGCTTCCGGCTGCTGAACAACGTCGACTACTCAGCTCGACTAGTTTTGACTGAAAAACTAGTCGAGAGCGACTACCACGCCATCAACAACAACCGTCATGGATCCACCGCCGACCGCCACGGCTTCGCCGACACTCGTCCACGAATCAAGCTAAGTCACTTATTTCAATAATTTTTTCTTCGGCTTGTTTTCTGCATACAGGAACCAACATTGAAGACTACTTCATGTACGCCTCTCAACGGCTACTTGCCAGCAGAGCTACATTGCGCACAACAAATGCTCTCTTTTCTCCGCCACGCGGAACAGTCTCAATGACAACTTTACGAGCAATCACGCTCTCTCTTGTCGTCATGCCGACTACTTTCGTCTACCTCTTAATGGTCTCCCTCCAGTAGCACACGCCTTGATCTGCGCAAAGCCTCGGCTCTCCTGTCATGCCTCCACGCCCCAGCGGCTATGGCTAAGAACGACCAAAGAGACCGGGCGCTTAACCGCATCAGGCTAACTACTCGACTCCTTACGAGCATAACAAGAGCATGACACATGACATTTACACTTATATTCATATCTGTATTTGTCATTAGTAGATTCAATTTCTACAAAAATGCTACATAATGTACGCATCTTTACTTTCAGGTCAAGCTCCGGCGATGACTTTCCAGGACGCTCCGCGTACCTCCACCGACACGGCTAGTTCCCAAACTCGGGGGCTACGCACCAAATCACTACTCGACAACAACTCGAGTAGTCTCCACTAACTCTCTAGCTCAGGGGCTCAGCACCAACAACGGCTCACCTAGCGACGAGCTCGGGGGCTAAACGCTACAAGAGTACTCAGATGATGACTTCCGCAAACACTGAAGACCCTTGGATTGATTACCTAATCATTTCAAGGCTCGGGGGGCTGCTATGCTACACCCATCTTTAAATTTTTCAAGACGGAAGATTTAGAATCAAGATTGACCCTCAGCTAGAGTCTGCAACTCAACCTAAGGCTCGGGGGCTACTCCATATGGAGTGCAATTTTGCAACCGCACTTCCATATAATCTCGACTTCAAGACTAATGAGCTGGACCACCTTCCAGCGTCGCGGCAGCTCAAGTACTATTGAAGACTTCTCAAGTAGTACTCGAGGATGCTCAAGATCTACTCGAAGAGGCTTCAAGACTAATCAAACTACTACTCTCGACTACAACGTGCTCGAGGGCTTGCCGGGCATACTACCCGGGTATTCATGCAAGGAAGGAAGAAGACGGACTCCTACTAGAATTCCCATATAATCCTTCTAGGACTCGTTCCGTGTAATTCTATCAAGACTCCTACCTTGTAACCGACTAGGCACCCGCCCCCTGGACTATATAAAGGAGGGCCGAGTACCTAGGAGGACATCCACAATCCCTCCGGGGACAACACCAAGCGCAGGGCGCGATATACTACTCCAAACAGGATGTAGGGTAGCTACTCTGGCTACCCGAACCTGTATAAATCCTGTGTCTTGTGTCTTCGCGCATACCTTCGGGTTCCAAATCATGGCGATCCCCACCTTCTAACTTGCTGCGGGTATCTCCTATGGAGGTCAATAGGTTAAAACACTCCAGGGGGAAGCTGGAGTTTGTGGAGGTTTGATTGGAAGATTTCTTGAACTAGAACAATCCGGCGCGCGATGCGCGCCCTATCAAAAACTCACTCCATCATGGTTAATTTTTTTTGACAAACTGGATTAAGGCAGCATTACAACCAAGCCCTTGAGAAAGGACCAAATTACAAACACACCCTCAAACGCACGCATGCAAACACGTGTCATGGAAGTCAACACGTGTCGAGGTGCTGCCAAAGATGAACCCTCAACAACGTCGTCACCTTGAAGCAGCTCACCATGGCGTAGGGAACGCAGTGGCGTCATGGACGCTTGCACCTGATGTGGAAAGGCCTCACAAAGTGGAGGTTGAAGTAGGGAGATAAACCCGCAGATGAAAACCATCTCCAACGACCCAAGCTTTACAAACAAGCAGAAACACGACATAGACTCTGTTTTGATTTCAACACAACCACCAAACCACTGTCACAACTGAAATAAGAGGTTAGCACATAATTCATGGGGTGTGTGTAGATTTGTTAAAAAAACCTTCAACTCAGCTCTTAAGACAGGTCTAATGCACCCCGGCATTCACAAACCTTTCAAAGCACAAAAGCAATAGCATTAAAACGGAGGTACCCCACTGACTTTAAGTGAGCACAACAACGTAGTATGAAAGGAATGGACAACAATCTCATGGGAAAAGGCAAATTGTCATATAATTAAATGCCCCACCTATTTATTTTCTATGGAATGAGAAAAAATAAGGAATTAGAAGACAAAAGAAGTTAACAACAATCCCAGAATGTAATGCATCAAACATCAGTAGCTTCAAGACAAGACATCTAGCTCCAAGGTGAATCAACCATCATGCACTTTATGTGGATAGCACTAACATCAAGCATAGGACATCTTTTGTAGCAAAAGTTCACAACCAACAATGGAGAAACAGCAATATGTTAATATTTTGGGTTTCCTTAATTTTTCATCTTGCACATAGAGGCCGCTACTGATTGCTTATGCATTCTCCATTCAAAAGATTACTGACGCTCACAGTCTCAACGCTGCATAGCACGCGGAAGCAAAGATATAAAGATTCAAAAAAATTTGAACTATAGCGATCAATCTGCAGATATTACAAATTGTTTTGTTACTCACATTCACATTATTTTCAGATGCCTAGAACCTGCAATGGAGAACTGGAATGAGCAATTGCTAGTTTTTAGATGCTAGGAGATCCACAATAAGGAACTATGACAAAAAAACTTCTCGCTATAGGGCTGATAGTAGGCACACAAGTACAAAGGCAAAACTCTGTTTTGCTAAAAAAATCAGATCAATGACAACATTGTAAGAATATTGTAAGAATCTTTGATCTGAACTATGACAATGCTCTGTTTCATATGGCATTAAAAACAATTTAACCAATGAAAAGTAAGAATCTATGATCTGAACTGTAAATCAGATTAAGAAGGCAATCCATGGTATTGAACGAATACAATGATGGAGACCCATCCTATCTCAGATTTGCCAACATCAGTGCTAAGTTATCACATTGCAAGACAATCACACCCTCTCAAGCATGCAAGAAATAACTCAATAGCAACACAACACGATGAAGGAGGTGTACCTGAATCAGGCCTAAAATGGAGGGGGCGGGGGCAGGCGGTCGGCTGGAGCTGCAATTTGATGCAGACTTGCAGAGCTCACTGGTCACCGCTGCACCCCTGCTCTCTAGCAGGTCACAGCTGCCTTCCTTCGCTTAGGAGCACCACTGCCGTCTTACTGTGTGGATCCATCACCCTCCCTCTCCGTCTCGCTCGTTTCATGGCTCAGATCTGAAGGCAGAGAGACAAAATAGTGGAGAACAAAGGATGAGAATGGTACGGGACGACCATCGTGCCCACATCAGTAGCGCCGACCTGGAATGGTAGGGGGAGGGAGGGAAGGAGGGGAAGGGGCCGCACCAGCCTCCGCCCGCTGCCGTGCCGTCTCGTCGCCCGACCTCCGCCTGCCGCCGCGTTGTCTCGTCGCCCGCTGCTGCGTCGTCTCGTCACCGTCGCCGACCTCCGCCCACTGCCGCACTGTCTCGTCACTGTCGCCGGAGCAGGAGAGGGAAGGGCCGGAGAGGAAGAGGCGACGGAGGGAGTCGTCGTCGTGAGCGCGAATCTGACTCGGGGAGGAGCACCACGGTGGGGGAGGCGTAGGAGGGTTGCGCCAGATCTGGTGCCCTGCCGCCTGCCGGAGTCCCCCATGGCTGTAATCGCCATTAATCTGCGTCGGCTCCGCGCCCGCGCGCTAGGCTCCATCTAGCCTATCGCCATCATATCTGTGTGGTCCTTTGCGCCACTCCATGGTCGGCCGCTGCAAGCTAGGGAGGAGGTGGTGGCCCGATGTAGGAGGACAAGGAGGCTACTCGTCCCTGCTCTGGCCACCGAGAGGGTGGGCTGCGGGAGTGGCGGAGGAGGAGGAGGAGGAGAGCAGGTGGGGAGAGGGTGGCAGCGGAATGCCGGGGAGGGGAGAGCAGGGGGCAGCGGGGGTGTAACTGAGGTTAGGGTTTGTGTCGAGGGGCGGGGGGGGGGGGTGGGGGTATTAGGTGAGGAGCGAGGTGGTGGGAGGGGGTGTTCGTAAAAGTGGCTCGGGTGTGTTTGTAAAAACGACATTTTATCTTCTTCATGTTGAAATAAAGTTTAGATTGAGGGTCTGTATGCAAAATAAACCAACGTGTTCACTATGTGATAGGGACGTGGTGGATATTTTTCGCAATTTCTGTCAAATCTGATGTTTTTTCTGCAAAATCGCCAAACACACAGCTGATCGACACGCAGGCCGGGAAACGCGGAGAGCACGAGAAAGAGGAGTAGCTTTTCATTTCTCCGATTAGTGGAGTTGAGCAGTTTTTTTAATGCAGTGCTAACAAACACCCCTTAAATCAGTTGAACTAAGTAGTTTCATGTTTTGCTAAAACTATGGGAATCTCACCCGCGCGTTGCTGCGGGAATTAAGAAAAATGCAATGATTGTAAGAGAGAATTTCAGCAACCTCGCATGTCTGATCATAAGAGAGAATTTCGGTGACCTCGACAACCTCGTCGCTGCCATTGGTAATTCTTTGACCTAGGTTTAATCTAGGTTCTAACACCACGCGCGTTTCTATGGGATTTTGTCAAAATTAAATCTATTATAGATGTAAACCACTAATTTTTTTAGAAAAAAGAGGAGATTACAATCCCATCCTAACTCAATTTATCATCAGCCATCTCATTTATTTTGTTAAAGAAGGTGGAGATTACAATCTCATCCTAAATTAATTTATCATTGGCCATCAATCACACGCTGACCAGGAGATTGAAAGGGAATGCCGTTCGCAACTTCGGGTTGCTAATCTGCTAATTGCAAGAAGATGGTCGCCAATTGAATAAAAAAAGAAATAATTGATGGACTGCATACATGCAATTAGCAAACTGAACTAAAAGTAGATAGATCAATTCGGTGATTCCTAACTATATCACATTCAAAAAAATGTGCAAAATATCATTTTTTTGTTCTTTAATTTATTAATAAAAAATTCAGGAATAACCTAAAATTGATTGTTTGTACAAATTTTTTAAATAAGACGAGTGGTCAGACTTGAGGTTAAAAAAGTCATCTACATGTGTGATTTGTTTGGTGAATTTAGACAACTTTTTTATCGTGGTTTGCACGGGTTTTCAGGAAGGTTGTGATTTCCACCGGATATGTTCCCTTTGTACTATGGGAGTTTTGTAGCGAGATACTAGCAAAGACTAATAACTTGCATGCATAGATGCTAATAGTCTTACTACTCTTATAAACTGATGGAAGTCTTAAATAGTTGATCATAGTGGAGGGTGACATGACATGTGATGTAGTAGGTTCCTAGATTGAGAGAAATAGAATTAATGATCCTCGACATGATGCATTTATATATGTTATATAGACAAGCTCCGCCTTACGATGTTTAATTAGGACAAACTAGTTAGTTAAAAAGTAAACTAATTTACTTGTTCTAATTGTGATATAGTTAGGAACGGACTGCGTACTACAAGACCTATATTTTATGAAAAATTTCAAATTACTATCATCAAGTATAATGAAAGTTTAGATAACCCCTAAACTACACTTTGGTTCATTTTACCCCAAATGTTAACTATTTGGTTCAACTTGCGTCATAATATGATTTGTTATTTTTGTTTCTCCATAATAAGATGATTTTAATTTGAGACTTTGCAAGATGGTAGTGGACATCATAATCTATTTTAGAAAAATATTTTATGATTATATCATTATTAGTTTTTATATATTTGTATCTCAAGGATAGATTTTGTAATTAAATCTACCCTATCAAAATATGATAAAAATTTGGTGATAGATATTTTAAACATGCCTTATGATGTCTGCTATCACCTTGCAAATTTGGAACTTAAAACTCTGCTTGTGCTTGGAAAAAAAACAAAAATTGTGTTAAGAGGTAAATTGAACCACATGTTGTAGTTTAGGTGGCGAACTGAACCAAAAATTTTGGGAGTGTATCTAAATTTTTGTTATATTTGAAAGGAGTAATTCAGACTTTATTACATGAGTGTTGGGAAGATCATTATTCTTCCAAGGAATTCCACAAGGCACCGCTATGGTAGCATATGCAAACGGAGACTCCAGTAAACGCCAACTCTGTTACGCCAACTCCAGTTCCATGAGAGTGATCGAGACACGTATATCCATTGATCCTGGGCTCTTAAATTACTTTGCCAGGTAGTGTTTGCTCCTTTAAAATTGTTGCCGAGTTTGTATTAATTTGCACCAATATAATGTTAACTAGAGTCTGGGGCACGCCGGAGCCACTCACTCGAACCAATAGACTCATCTAGCTTTGATGGTAAATCATTGGTTGTAAATTGTATAAGATGGACCTAAAAATCATCTCAATATTGTTTCACATGCAAACAAGAAAATAGTACATAAGCTGAACATTCGGTCATTCGAAAACAAAACGACCAAAAATCCACCTCACCCATACGCTTCTAACAAATTTCATCAACAACGACAGTAAGAGAGAAGTTAAATGAAGGTCTCCTTGTCGGAAATTACGAGTCTCTTCTCACAGTAGTCAACCAAGAAATTGAACACTTCATCCTCATCCAACTCAACTTGTGTGTCTCCATCAGCAGACCTACTTGAAGAATAGTCCATGATCTGACATTCTCTCTAGGAACATAATACTCAGTAAAGTAGCAATAAAACGGTCAATTAGGTGAAGCCAAATAGTAACATGAAATGTTAACATGAATTCGACACGGAAAATTGACATTTAACACCAAAGTGTAACATTCTGCCCACCAAAGCCGCACCACCCAACCCTTCTGTAGCGGCGGGCACGCATACACATAGCACCCTGCTTACACTTTCATCCTCGCTTCGTGTAGAAGGGTCAACACGATGGTAGTATGGCTGGTGGACAAAGGCTTATAAGTTGGCTTCACCCTTGCTCAACTAGCAATGTGGCACTAAATTAAAGACGCGCACCTGCACTCATGGGCCACTCATGGGCCATCCAAATTGGGCCGGGTGTGACATTCACCCCCCCTCAAAGAACCCGACGTCCTCGTCGGTCCAACTCACCCGTCCAATGCCGACCCATACGCCATGATGTGTGTCCCATCCAAAGCCCACGCATGCATATATATGTCCGCACACTGACCCGAGTAAATGTCTAGGAACCTTCTCTCTTAGCGCACGGTCGTACGTCCTGTGCCGACCATTATGCCATGCCGTGTGTCCCATCTCAGGCCCACATGCGCCATGCGCCCTATGTCCGCGCACTGACCTGTACGCGCAACCGCGAGGGACAGCTCTGATACCATTTGTAACACCCTGCCCACCAAAGTCGCACAGCCCAACCCTTCCGTAGGGACGAGCACACGTACACATAGCACCCTGCTTACACTTTCATCCTCGCTTCGTCTAAAAGGGTCAACCCGAGGGTGGTATGGCTGGTGGACAAAGGATTATAAGTTGGCTCCACCCTTGCTCAACTAGCAATGTGGCACTAAACACGCGCACCTGCGCTCATGGGCCACTCATGGGCCATCCAAATTGGGCTAGGTGTGACACAAAGATAGCCAATAAATTCTACTGAATAACTTATACAGGGAAATATGAAAGATCAACAAACAGTGCCACCGCCCTTGGAACACAATCTGAAATGCTAATTCATGTAATTACCATTAAACAAATGACAAGAAAGTTAATGCAACCAGGCAAGAGATTCAGACACATGTAATTGTGAAGGACCGATTATGCGAACCAAAGAGGGGGGGAGTGAATGGGAGCTGATAAAAATTCTTCTCGAAGGAGGTGGAAGCTCCAACAAGATGAACCCAGTCGGATACCCAAAATCACACGCTCAGCACACAACCTTTCGTTTGCCAAGACCACGTAGCCACTGGAGTGCCACTGGTCCTAGCAACAAACACTACCAGGAACCACAAATCCTACACACACATGGCAGCGGAAACAACCCGGAAGCTGCCTGCCTAGAGGGGGCAGTTAGACCGGGTATGGAGGGCGGTTAGACCGCCTCCACTTGGTAACCAAGAAATCCTCCGAAACACCTCTTCCGAGCTTCAAAACACACCACAGTTTCACCAACTGAAATCTCTGGTCAAGGCCAAGCCAGCTACCAGAAAATCTTGGTGAAAACCAAACGTCACCCAGCGGCCTAGGGGCAGTTAGACCGGCTACCACAGGCGGTCTAACCTCCTGCACCCAGCAATGAACTCAAGACAAGAACTCCTAGCAAATAGCGCCGAAACGAACCAAGATTTCACCAGAACGCTTCTCTAATCAAGGCGAACAAACTCACAGAGGAAAATCTGATAAAACCAAAACTTCCTCCTGCGAGACCTAGGGTGGTTAGACCGCCCTCCTATGGGGGTTAGACCACCCCACCCAGAAACCTGGCCGCGAGTCAACCCTCAACTACCCAACGCTCAATCTCCTGATTCACCACACAGATTGCGGCAAAAAATCGGGGATAGCTGGGTTACCTCCTCGGTAACCTCTCCCTCAAAGGAATCGAACCGAAATGCCCACAATCAAAGGGAATCGAGGATCTTGGCCCTCTAGGTCATGAGCTCGAGCCACCAAATCGAGGTCGATTCAAGGGAGTTTTTGGGGCGAAGTCACCAACCAAAGGGGCACAAGGTCCTCATACATGACACCCAACAAGGATCCCACAAGGAATCGCCATCAAAACTCCGCTAAGAAAATCACAAGAAAGAGCTCCGAAAATCACCAAAAAGGAAAACTTGAGAGGCTACACAAGGCCTTGAGGAACCACGCCGAATCATTTATACATACCATGAAGGTTCTTACAAGGTCTAGCTTGCCACCCTATCATCCATCCCTCTCTCTAGATCTCTCATGAAGCTCTCAAGCTAGTCCTAGAAAAACTAGAGGCAAATAGGAAGAGAAAAATGGAAAAACAAATGGGATAGGGTTCCAAGAGTTGGCTGCAATCCATCCCCTCAAGTGTTTATATGGAGGCACCCAAAAGACTAACTACCCTTACTAGATAACTAGGGATACATGCCCCTCAAGGGCGAATTTGGAAGTCTTCAGATTTTCTCCATCGGACGGATGCCCAGCGACCTCAACCTTGCCTAGCCTCGACGCAACCCTTGCGATCCCGGCGCGTTTCCTCTGCTTCTAAGCTTCTCGGCAGCTGCGACCCGGGCGGTCAGACCGCCCCCCTTGGGCTGTTATATCGGCCCAGGCGGTCTGACCAGCCCTCCTGGGCGGTTGAACCGTCCTAGGTAGCTACACCTCCTCATCGAGTCTTCGGCCTCGGTTTTGTGGCTCAACCGAGTAACCTAGTGGTTTTCTGGTGAACCACTGCAAACCTCGCGAACTCGGTGTAGCCTCCGCCAATCATCACTCATGACTTGGCTCCCATGTTGTCCCGGCTCGACCTTGGTTTTGAGGCTCAACCAAGAAACCGTCCACGATTTTGTCCCATTGTTTTGCCACCATGCGGCCCACACTTGACTCCGCCGGCTACCGGGTCCCTCGAACAAAGCCTACTTGTCTTCTCCACACTTGGAGGCCTCACCGGCAATGACCTTTCGCACTTGTTTTTCACCTGCACGAACATCAGTCAAGCCACAACCTGCACCTGCAATACTTAGCCAAGAGTCAGTCCACACCACGTTGTCAATCACTCATCACACCAGGAAGCGACAATCCACCGGTCCTCGAACCACACAGGCTCTCAATCTCCCCCTTGATGAGTGCATTGACAACACACACATTTGGTAACCAAAGAGAAAAGGAAAAGAAAAGAAACGAGTAAAAGAAACTCCAACAAGTGATCGAAAGCCAAAGGAAAGGCAAAGAGCAAGATCACTTGATGAATAACAAGTCTCGGACCCCTTAGGCAAGGGCAATAGCTCGACACATCTGAGATAAAAACCATGCTCAAGCAAAGAGCACAAACCACTAATCCAAAGCTCGAACAACACAAAGAGCTCCCCCCTGCACACATGCAAACTCCCCCTGAGCCAAAGCACACTCCCCCTGAACTAATGCAGCAATGCAACATGGGAATGCAACGAAGGGCAAAAACCTGCTCACTCTGCCCAGGGTGGTTAGACCGCCTACCTGGGCCAGTTAGACTGCCCCTCTGGGATCTGACTGCCTAGGGGGCGGTTAGACCCCTCAAGAAACCGACCCTGCACAAACTTTTCAAAACGTGCCCGAACCACTTTGAACACCTTCCAAATGCTCCCAGGTGCCCAAATCATGCACAAACTTCTCCCCCCTTGTTGACACTGGATGAATCATGGCAAAATGCGAAAAGATTCAACATAGAGCTTCTCATATATACAAAATTCAACATAGAATGCTACACATGTCCAAATGAGAAAGTTAGATACTCTATAGCTTCGTAATAACATCAACTACATGATCACCAAGTTTCACAACCATTGGGCGAAGCTAAGATAGAATTGAGCAATTTTGCGAAAATTAACCCTCTCATGAGCAAAGACCTAAACATGAGCAAAACATGCCAAAATGGCATAGCCACACAAACTTCATGCTAGGACAACCATTCTAATCATAAAACCATCATAAACACCCACAAGCACCTCATGTCATGTCAAAGCCACCGAGCCATGTGCCTACTTCTATATATGAGACTTCTCATTGGTAGGCATCATGCAACGATTTAGCACCCAAAGCAAACTAAAAAAACCCATATGACATGGGAGCACATTTTCCAAGCAATTTACATTTCATTTGTAGACTTGAATTTGGTACATGAAATGTCTTTGTGACAAAAAGGAACTTATGCCCCTCCATAAGATCAAGCATGGGGGCTAAACATTCATGATGGCAAATGAGCCTTTGGCCCCATATGATCAAAAAGAGGTATCCAACCACAAATTAAGCATAGCTAAACCACTAAAACACATCACGATCATATAAAGACATTTACTCACAAGAGAGCATACATGTGACTCTTTTCAAAAACATAGCCATCAACCATGGATATAATCAAGATTATCAAGAGCTAAGCCAAACTAACCATAGCTTACCAAACTAGCTAACAAAGATATACATATCATTCCATGGTGACAATGTATATAGGAGAAGCTTTCCTAAACAATGCATATGATACAAAAATGCATGCAACCTAAGATACAAAGATGTCTATACATTATGTTACATATGCCATGCCAAATGCAAGAAATGCATAAAGGAAAGCTACACATATGCTACAAAGGAGCTCCCACAGACCAACTCAAGAAATCAAACACACACAAAGTCCCCCCCGCAAACGAGTGAAAGTTGCTTGATCTAGGGGTTTGGTGAAAATATCGGCTAGTTGGTCATGTGTGGGTACATGGATCAAGGCTATTTTCCCTTTCTTTACGTTGTCTCTCAGAAAATGATACCTCACTTCTATGTGCTTGGTTTTGGAGTGAAGAACTGTGTTCTTGGCTACACTTATGGCACTAGTGCTGTCACAATGAAGTGGGGCATGGGTATACTCCTCACCAAAGTCACTCATGATGTATGTGGTATAAAGGAGCTAAGAGCAACAACTGGCTGTGGCCACATACTCTGCCTCGGTAGTGGATTGAGAAACACTCGACTGTTTGCGGGAAGACCAAGACACCAAAGAAGAACCCAAGGACTGGCATGTCCCAGAAGTGGACTTCCTATCCAATTGACAACCGGCAAAATCCGCATCTGAAAACCATGAAGAGCCAAAGAAGAAGACCGGAGTACCAAAGGCCAAAGTCAGGAGTGTGACGCCAATACTTGAAAATGCATTTGACCGCTTGCTGATGCGAAGTCCTTGGAGACGCTTGAAAACGAGCGCACAGACATACCAATAATTGGATGTCCGGCCTCGTCGCCGTCAAGTAGAAGAGTGATCCGATCATGCTCCAGTACTCCTTTTGGTCCACGTGTTCACCTTCCTCGTCCGCATCAAGGGCTGTAGTCGTACTCATAGGCGTCACCATGGCCTTGGAGTCCTCCATCTTGAACTTCCGCACAATGTTTTTGGTGTACTTAGCTTGGTGCATCAATGTTTCTTTCTTTGATTGTTTGATTTGTAGCCCGAGGAAGAACTGCAACTCACCCATCATGTTCATCTCAAATTCCCTGCTCATGTCTTCTGCAAACCTTGCAACAAGAGAGTTAGATGAGCCACCAAAGACAATATCATCCATGCACACCTGCACAATCAGGATATCTCCGCCCTCCCTGAGATGAAATAAGGTCTGATCGACCTTCCCCATCACAAAGCCTCGCTCAAACAGGAAACCCCTCAACCTAACCATACCAAGCTCTAGGCACCTACTTCAACCCATACAATGCTTTTCTCAACTTGTACACCCGGTGGGGGTACTTCTCACTCTCAAACCTCAGTGGTTGCCTCACATACACTTCTTCCTCCAACACACCATTCAAGAAGGCACTCTTCACATCCATTTGGTGCAACTTGAACCCTTTATCCATGGAAAATGCTAGAAGGATCCTAATCGCCTCCAAACGAGCTACGGGAGCAAAGGTCTCCTCGCAGTCGATCCCCTCTTTCTGACTATACCCCTGAGCAGCAAGCCTTGACTTGTTTCTCACCACTTCACCTTTCTCTCCCTCTTTGTTCTTCCACACCCATTTTGTCCCAATCGGCTTACACCCTGTGGAGGGTTAACCAATTCCCAAACTTGGCTCCTCTCGAAATTCTCCAACTCCTCATGCATTGAATTAACCCAATTATGATCAGATAGCGCGTGTCCAATGTCTTTGGGCTCAAAGGTGGCAACAAAAGTAGCATGAGCGAAATGAGAATTATTCCAAATCCTCGACTGTGTAGTACATTCATTCATGTCGCCGATGATTCTCGAAGTTGGGTGATCCACTTGCACTCGCCGGGGAGGTTCTCACCTTGATGCTACCTCCCCATCAACAACAGCTTTGCCTTGATCTGGGTTTGTCATTGTAGGTGTGGGACATTTTCGAACATCATCGAAGTAGTAGGCACATGCTCAGTCGCTGGCACCACACCGCCATCTTCATCATCTCCATGTTCATGCTCCTCCTTCCGAAAGATCTCCTCGCCAAGTTCATCATCACCTGCACACTCAAAAACAAGCTGACTACATGGCTGTGTCTCGTCGAAGGTTACCTCACAAGTCTCCATGATTAGGTTAGTTCAAGATTAAGCACACGAAATGCGTAACCAAAGAAAAATACCATCGACTGACCTAGTCTCGAACTTGTCCAACTTCTTCCCTTTCTTCAGGATAAAGCACTTACAACAAAAGACATGGAAGTGACACACCTTGGGTGTACGACCGTGCATCAACTCGTAACATGTTTTCTTCTTGTGAACCCTGAGGTAGATCTTGTTCGACATGTAGCACACAGTATTGATCGCCTCAGCCCAGAACCTTCTCGGAGTCCTATGCTCATCGAGCATCGTCCAAGCCATCTCGTACAAGGTTCTGTTTTTCCTTTCCACCACGCCATTCTGGGGAGGCGTATACGGACTCAAAAACTAGTGTTCAAGACCCAAGTCATTGCAAAAGGTTTCAAAATGAGAGTTTTTGAATTCCGAGCCATTGTCACTGCGGATCGCTCGTATGGCATCTCCGTGCCTCTCGTTCCTTAACCTCAAGACAAGATCTTGAACAAAACCAAATGTCACCCCTTTGTCCTCAAGAATGAACACCCATGCATACCGAGAGTAGTCGTCCACCACAACTAGGACGTACCACTTCCCACCCGCAGATCGCACACGAGTTGGGCCAACAAGGTCCATATGGAGCAGCTCGCATGGACGCTCAGTCATCACATCAGTGGGAGGCGGGTGAGAAGAGGCTACCATCTTGGCATGCCTACACGGCACACAAACAACTCTTTCTCAAACCTCAACCGTGGCAATCCTCGAACCAAATTGAGTTTACTCAAGTGAGACAAGACGTCAAAGCTCAAGTGACCCAACTTTCTATGCCACTTCCACAACTCACTCGAAGAACCAGCCAAGAAACAACGCTCTACACCAGAAGATTGAGAAAAATCAGCTCAAAACACTTGACCCTCGGGAACGACCATGCAAACTAGGTCCCCTCGAGAATCTAAAATCCGAGAACCACCAGGCCGAAATAGAGCTGGGACTTGGGCCGTGCTATTTATGGGCCGCACGAAGCACGACATTTTGGCATGACCCGTAGCATGACACGACACGATAAATTTTGGGCTGTGCCCGCACAACATGAATGCGAGGGTCGTGCGTGCCTAGGATCTCGGCACGATGAGCGGCACAACACGTCACGTATTTTGGGTCGTGCTTGGGCCGGCACGGCACGAAAATGGCCAATTTGCAAATCTGTAGGTTATTCCTTCCTGGTAGCATGCGTTATATGCATTATATAGCCTAATATAACTAATGACATAAAAATAGATCACAAAATCTACCTTACATGTATGAAATTGTGTTAATCATCATTCATATCATAATAAGATTGTGTTCTCGTATGGTCAGAAGTAGTCACATCCCGAGGGCCGTGCTTGGGCCGGCACGACACGAAGACGTGCCGCCGTGCCACGAGCCGTGCTTGGGCCTAGTAAAAAATTTGTTGTGCCATGCCGGCACGACACGACGTGCCTCGCGTGCCTAGAAGTTTAAGCACGGGGCGACACGAGGCACGAGAGTGCAGGCCGGGCCGGGCCGGCACGGCCCAAGTCCCAGCTCTAGGCTGAAACGACACCTCAAAGCCCTCATCCAACAACTGGGACACAGAAAGCAAATTGAACCCCAGTGATTGAACAAGAGCAACACGCCTGAGAGTGACCTTGTCACTTACCTTTATCTCACCTTCTGATATCACACGCCCTCGCCCATTGTCCCAAAGGTGATTATGTCCTCGACACCACTGGGACGAGACTTGAGAACCACCCCTTGTCCCCGGTCATATGCCTTGAGAAACCGGAGTCAATCAACCAAACTTTCTTCAAGTCTCGCACCTAAAATTCAAAAGCGAGCACGTGAGTGAACAAATGACTCAGCACTGGGGTTAGTAACAAAAGAGTAAAACCAATGCCGAGCCATTTGCTCCAAAGTGGGGTTAGCACAATCCAAAGCATCTCTCCTATCAAAGCTACCTCCACAAACACCACCATGGTAACCACTAAGAGGGAACCAACCCTCTCTAGCTGGAGGAGAATGAAAGCCATGAAAGGAAGACCGTGGACTGTTTATCCTCTCCATCTCAAAGCTACGACTCCTCCCACCTTCGTATTGAGCACGAGGTGGAGAATGTCTAGCAAACTAACCACCACTAGATTCACCATGCCAACCACCAGAACCACAGCCACCAGAACTGAAACCACTCGAATTGCCACCTCGAAAACCAAACCGCCCAGAATTCTGGGGGGAGGGGGGTATGACCGCCAAGCCTGGTCGGTCTAACCGCCCCCTCTAGGTAGGGCTAGTCTGACCGCCCCTCCAGGCCGATCCGACTGCCCTCTCCAGGAAACCACCTCGGCTATGGGAACTCGCATCTTCCCATGCTGGAACACTTCTCAAAACCGCCTTACCCCTGGGCAGTGGCATACGAGGCTCATGTACACCATGGGAAGGGTTGTACCTATCCTTGTTAGCCCACTCCTTAGCCATTCTCTCCTCACGCTTCTTCTTGAAGCAAAACTCGCCCTTGTGACTATCTCTCCCACAATAGTCTCAATGGAACTTCATGGGCTTAGGTTTAGGCTTGGGATGGGGCTGCTCACTTGGTTTCTCTCCACTCGGCTTCTCATCTAGTTTCTCCTCACTAGGCTTCTCACTCTCTTTCCCAAAGAATTCATTCCCCAAGTTGCTCTTGAACTTAATGGGCTTTTGGAAATCATTTGTGGAGTGAGGGAATATAGGTGGATCTGGGTTTGTGTCGAGTTTGTTTCTCAGTGGGCAGGGTTTAGGAGCATAAGCATTTTTGTGAAAGGTTTTTGGTGGAGCTTGGATATCACCTATCTTCTCCCTCACCACTACACTCTCCAACCATCTTTGAACTAAGTGCTTGTCCATCATAGCGCTTGTATGTCTCCATCATCATCCTAAGTTGGGTTTCATGCCCCGACAACCAACCCATCATTTTTCTCAACTCATCATTCTCATCCTGCAAGTGATTCACATAGTGTGCAAGTTCCAGATTTTTCAAAACATGCAGTTCACAAGTAGAACAAGAAGTAGGAACAGGCTCTTTCAACTTAGCCTCAAGAAAAACAGTGTAAGCATGCATCTCATCAATCTTTCCGTGCAAAACAAGGCAAGAAGTACAAGCATCTAGCAAAGCAGGTCTAGACTTAAGCTCAACCACTTCGACCCTAAGCACATCTAGTTCATCACAAGTAGAAGGATGCTTATCCTTAAGAGCAGTAAGATCAACTAGGTACACAGAGCAATCACAACAATCAATCTCATCAGGAACCACAGGAGAAGCCTTAAGCGAATCAATCTCAAGCTTAACATCAAGATTCTGGGTTTGTAGCTCAGCCACACGATTCCTAGCATCTTCTAGTGAGGCCCTAAGTTCTTTCCTCATATTCTTGGCCTCTCTAAGCATATCATCACGGTTATCAAGCAACTAGCCAAGACGCTCATTCTCCTCACACAATAAGGGAAGCTCATCACGTACCTCATCCTCGAAGTTGGAGTCCGAGTCGCTCTGGTGACTCTTCTTGCTACCGGAGCTACGAGCCATGCCGCAGAAGCCATCTCCCGCAAAGCAACTCAACCCACTCAAGTTCTTGGAAGCCTTCTTGTTATTGAGATGATCACCTTCATCTTCGCTGCTACTCGAGCTCGAGGAAGAGTAGGCGGAGCTAGAGTCGATGTCGCTTGCTCTGACCATCGCCCGGGCCTTCCTGCCACGACTGTCCTTCTTCCTCAATCGTCGCTCGTCCATGTGCTTGTTCTTAGGCTTGTTATCGTGCCTCGATCGGTACTTTCCGTCCTTGTTCGACTGGTGCTTGTAGCCGTCCTTGTCCTCCGTCTTCTTTAGGCAGTTAGCGACGAAGTGTCTTGGCTTGCCACACTGAAATCACGTCTGTGTTGTCCTCCTCGTGTTCAATCGGTTCTCGTGCAGCCTCTCGAACCGCCTGGTTAGCAACGCCAGCTTGTCCTCTCCAAACACGTCGAACTCCTCGTCTGGCAAAGACATCAAAGAAGACATAGAGTACATTCTGGAGGAAGCATTAGCGTTAGACTTGGTCACTTTGCCACTGACGAGAGCAAGACTATGGGAGTCAATCGAGCTCTCGAGACAGGCTGTCAAACCTCGATCAACCTCAGCTGACTTGAGCTTCGAGAACAGCTCGTTTTTTCACCGTCATAGTGGTGTACTTCTAAAACTCAATAATGGTGATGAGTCCGGCCCAGGTGGGGTTGGATGGAAAGCCCGACGCATCGATCCGACTACGACGCCACTAGGGCCTCATGTCGCACCTTGGCAATCTTAGCACCAACAACCAAAATTACGACGCACCGGTCTAGCTTCAGATATGCACAATCTGGCCCTCGCAAATCCAGCTTCAGGTACGCACGACCTGGCCCCCGCGATTCAGGCTTCAAATACGTACGATCTGGCCCCTGTGACCTTAGCACCACACTTCCGTGCACCCACTCGGGGAAAGGCCCAATCACCCCAAAAGATTAGTCTGACAGGGGAAGCGTGGCTCTCCCTTTTAAGGTGGCTTCCTCCTCCCTAGCTAAGTAAGGTGGGATTATGAGGCTCACACGGTCGCCGCCCGACTACAACCGGGCTACGGCCCATATTGCATCTTTCCTACTACAACTGGGCTACGGTCCATATTGCGTCTTTTCCAACGGGTAATAGTGGAGGATGTCCTTATCAGGTGGTATCAGTTTGCTAGGTTGCTCATGGTGCTTTCCAGTGATTTGTGGTTATGGCTTACAATTTTGACGTATACCTTGAGTTTGTACCAACTCTATATGCAACAACTTCTTCATCCGAGTACTATGAGTGGGAGGATGCTATAATAAACTATTATATAATTGGTGAATTGCCATTAACCCAGCTGGCAAATTTGGCCAAACAAAGTTTCTCTCTTCCTGTGTCATTATGGTTTCGAAGAATGCAGAGGCAACATGGTGATGACTATTGCACTTCTTGGTATAAGATGAAGGAGGTCTTACGACGACGGTTTGCTCCTCCTCTCGAGTCAGAGAATAATATATTGTCAATTAGTGGGAGTTCTTATGATCCATGATCTGAATCTATTGATGCTATCTTTGACAAAATTTTCTCAACCCATCCAGTTGATAGTTCCAAAGAAATACCAGAAAAAGATTCTCAGTTATTTGTAATGAGTGAAGTGACTGACCAGCCCGTTATACATGAGAGTGCTGATTTTTCTGTGGCATCTGTGCTGCATCCTATTGCTTCTTATGGTAATCAATCAGGTACTAAAATTGCTGATACAAATGATCAAAAGCAGAGAAGTACTGATCGAGGTGATGATATTTCTTCTTCTCATGAGAAGAACGCAGTGGGATCTCTTTGTGATGTTGGTAATGAATCACATGTTGGTGATATCCCTGATGCCTCAAATGGATTGTCAATGTTGGGGCGAGAAGTGCTATGGGATGGCACTGTTTTTGATGCGAAGAGGCAGCGATCTAATATATTTCAGTCTGAATGCACAATTCAAGATAAGTTATGCAAAGTAATTATTGATGGTGTTAGTTTCACAAACGCCAGTACTTCAGATGTTGTGCACACTCCATCTTTGTCTACACGAAGATTGCCAACACCACGTTATATGTGGTGGATGAATGAAAGTGGTACACTCAAAATCACTCATAAGGCTAGAGTAAAATTTTCTGTGGGAAATTATATTGATATTGATGTTGCGCCTATGAGTGCATGCCATTTATTATTGGGACGGCCATGGCAGTTTGATCTTGATGCTACTCATAGTGGCCGCTCCAATAATTATTCATTTGTGCACAAGGGAGTTCATCATATGCTCAGACCAATGCCGGAATCTGTTATAAAAGCAGCTGTGTTTCCTCCTGTCAAGAAGACGAAACAGGCGTTAAAAATGAGCCCAAATCCGCGAACGACTTTGTTTCAAGAGGGAGAGAATGATGTGAGTATCTGTTCTCCAAAACATGTAGCTAGTGATTCTGAAATTAGCTACAAGGAGGCAAATAATTTTCATGTTCTGATTGGTTCTACATCTAATATTTTGGAGTCAGAAATTATTCAGGACGAGGATGAAATCAGAATCAAATCTAATATGAGTGAGGTACTTCCGGTTTCATGTCAGACGAAGTTTGAAAATATTCCAAAGCCGAGGACGGCTTTGATTCGAGAAAGGGAAAATGATGAGCCCATGGACCATCAAGGGATTCCTAAAAGGTTTGATGAGAATTGTATAAAGGTAATAGATAATTTCACTATGCAATTTGGTTCATTCTTATGTGAGTTGAAGCAAAACAATATGAAGCGAGATGTTCTAGCTACCGTAAATAGTGTGCTGCCACACATGTTAGTTTTTCAAAGGAATTAATCTGCGCAAGAATAAAGGGGCGAAGAAATACATGCAAGTTGGAATTATGCAGGAGGCACCAAGTTGATGGAGCAGGCGAGATTATCGGCTTAATCCAATTATTTGGTGAGCATTTGGTAATGTGGCCAGCTTATTTTATTCACTTGTATTCATGCCGGATTGTTATATAATTTCCATGGGGTTTATAATCAGTTTGGGGTAGACGTGCTTTTAATTAGCTAGCCAATTAGGGAGTTCCATGAGCTTTTTGTCACCATGTGTCTGAGTCGGACCAGCTATTTTTGTGTTGAGTCTATCCTGTGCGTGAGTCCAGTTGGAGTCGTAGTCAAGGGCCTGCGTGCTTATAGCCCGGGAGGTGCCTCTGTATCAGCAGATTGGATTTTATTCGGAGTTATTCCTCGTCAAGGGTTTCTCCGACTCGATCAAGAGCGGCGGAAGCCCTCTCCAGTCTACCTTGCCGATCCTTCTCGGATTGTGTCGAGCGTGTAATCAAGCTCCTGCGGCTTGGACACGCCTTTTCTCTGACTCGATCAAGAGCGGCGGAAGCCCTCTCCAGTCTACCTTGCCGATCCTTCTCGGATTGTGTTAAGCGTGTAATCAAGCTCCTGCGGCTTGGACACGCCTCGGATTCCTGTCGGGATCCCATTCTTCTGACCGTGGTTCGTCGCAGCCGCGGGTGGAAGAAATTATCTAGGGTTTGGACATCATCGACTGTAAGCTGATCCCTCTATCTTTGTTATTGCTACGGCTACTGCTGGTGACTGATTTATTGGGAGGATTGTTTGATCTGAACTGTTACGGCCGGATATCAAGCCTCGGATTCTTGTCGGGATCCCATTCTTCTGACTGTGGTTCGTCGCACCCGCGGGTGGAAGAAATTATCTAGGGTTTGGACATCATCGACTGTAAGCTAATCCCTCTATCTTTGTTATTGCTACGGCTACTGCTGGTGACTGATTTATTGGGAGGATTGTTTGATCTGAACTGTTACGGCCGGATATTATTTCTCCTTTAAATATATTGTTCTGCTGGTTCATCGTGGTGGTCACTTATTGAGGTGCTGATAAATACTAGTTTTGACGTGAGGCTTAGTATTGTTTATTTCCTGAAATTCTCAATACTAGCATCTTGGTGCGAGTTCCAGCAAGTTGATATATATACTTGAATTATTCATATAAATTTGTACTGTGAACGATCCGGCCATAATTGTCGGACATCGTAGCCGTGTCCTTATCAGGTGATGAGTCCGGCCCAAGCAAGGATTGGATTATGGAAAGCCCGATGCACCAATTGTGTAGTTTTGCTTCGCACACCAGGTTGGACGACCCTCACGATCCGACTACGACGGGCAAGCCTGAAGCGCCAATGCAATCGCTGAACCGCAACTCTGGTGGTCCCCCTCGGGGAAAGGCCCAATCACCCCAAAAGACTAGTCTGATAGGGGAAGGGTGGCTCTCCCTTTTAAGGCGGCTTCCTCCTCCCTAGCTAAGCAAGGTGGGATTATGAGGCTCACACGGTCGCCGCCCGACTACAACCGGGCTACGGCCCATATTGCGTCTTTCCGACTACAACTGGGCTACGACTCATATTGCGTCTTTGCCAACGGGTAATAGTGGAGGATGTCCTCATCATTCTCCCCTTCTTAACAAGGACCCAGCTCTGATACCAAATGATGAGTTCAGCCCAAGCAAGGATTGGATTATGGAAAGCCTGATGCACTGATTGCGTAGTTTTGCTTCGCACACCAGGTTGGACGACCCTCACGATCCGACTACAACGGGCAAGCCCGAAGCGCCAATGCAATTGCTGAACCGCAACTCCGGTGCCCCCTCGGGGAAAGGCCCAATCACCCAAAAGACTTGTCTGATAGGGGAAGGGTGGCTCTCCCTTTTAAGGTGGCTTCCTCCTCCCTAGCTAAGCAAGGTGGGATTATGAGGCTCACACGGTCGCCGCCCGACTATAACAGGGCTACGGCCCATATTGCGTCTTTCCGACTACAACTGGGCTACGACCCATATTGCGTCTTTGCCAATGGGTAATAGTGGAGAATGTCCTCATAAAATGGCCTTGACCTTTTCATCCCACACGGTACGATCCAATGCATCTAAGAGCTTCACCGCTCTATCATGGTCATTGTACAGGAGGACGTCGACGTTGGCCCTCATGTTGTTCACAACTACCATGAACGCTGGAACAAGGCATCTATTGACTCACCGGGGAGATGAGTGATGTTCTCGTACTCTCTTCGGTAAGTTGCAGACAACCGTGCCTGAACCTCAGCATTCCCAGCATGAGCATTCTTCAGCTCCAACCAAATCCTACAAGCTAAGTCCACTGTCTGAACCCGATCGAATTCAGACTGACACAGAACACGAAACAAGTAGTCGACCACCTTGATATTGATGTCGTGCATGTCCCTCGATCTTGGAGCAAGGAAGTTAACTAAATGGATATAAGTTGCGTCCACAGTAACGTCCCAAAGGATCGGACCCTTTCCGCGGAGGAACGTGGCCATCCACCTCTGCCACATCTGGTAGTTCTTCCCATCGAAGTGCGGAGGACCCGAACCCCGTTCTTGGTATGCCATCTCTGGATCTTAGACTGGCTAGTCAATAAAGTCCCGAACCGGCTTTGATACCAATTGAAGGACCAATTAGGTGAACCAGAAAGGGGAAGGGGGAGCGAATGGGAGCCGATAAAATCCTTCTCGAAGGAGATGGAAGCTCCAACAAGATGAACCCGGTCGGATACCCAAAATCACACGCTCCGCACACAACCTTTCGTTTGCCAAGACCACATAGCCACTGGAGTGCTACTAGTCCTAGGAACAAACACTACCAGGAACCAAAACTCCTACACACACGACAGCGGAAACAACCCAGAAGCTGCCTGCCTGGAGGGGTGGTTAGACCGGGTATAGGGGGCGGTTAGACCGCCTCCACCTGGTAATTAAGAAATCCTCCGAAGCACCTCTTCCGAGCTTCAAAACGCACCACGATTTCACCAATAGAAATCTCTGGCCAAGGCCAAGCCAGCTACCAGAAAATCTTGGCGAAAACCATACTTCACCCAGGGGTCTAGGGGCGGTTAGACTTAGACCAGCTACCACAAGCGGTCTAACCTCCTGTACCCAGCAATGAACTTAAGACAAGAACTCCTAGCAAACAACACAGAAATGAACCAAGATTTCACCTGAACGCTCCTCTGATCAAGGCGAACAAACTCACAGACGTAAATCCGGCAAAACAAAAACTTCCACCTGGGAGACCCAGGGTGGTTAGACCGCCCCCTATGGGGGTTAGACCGCCCACCAAGAAACCTGGCCGCGGGTCAACCCTCAACTACCCAACGCCCGATCTCCCGATTCACCCCACGGATTGCGGCGAAACTTCGGGGATAGCTGGGCTACCTCCTTGGCAACCTCACCCTCAAAGAATCAAACCGAAACGCCCACAATCAAAGGGAATTGAGGATCTTGGCCCTCTAGGTCAAGAACTCGAGCAACTTGAAAAACCACCAAATCGAGGTCGATTCAAGGGAGTTCTTGGGGCAAAGTCACCAGCCAAAGAGGCACAAGGTCCTCATACATGACACCCAACAAGAATCCCGCAAGAAATCTCCCTCAAAACTCCGCCAAGAAAATCACAAGAAAGTGCTCCGAAAATCACCAAAAAGGAAAACAGGAGAGGCAAAACAAGGCCATGAGGAACCACACCGAATCATCTATACAAACTATGAAGGTTCATACAAGGTCTAGCTTGCCACCGGATCATCTATCCCTCTCTGTAGATCTGACATGAAGCTCTCAAGCTAGTCCTAGAAAAACTAGAAGAAAATAGGAAGAGAAAAATGGAAAAACAAATGGGCTAGTGTTCCAAGAGTTGGCTGCCATCCATGCCCTCAAGTGTTTATATGGAGGCACCCAAAAGACTAAACTACCCTTACTAGATAACTAGAGATACATGCCCCTCAAGGGCGAATTTGGAAGTCTTCAGATTTTCTCCATCGGACGGATGCCCAGCGACCGCAACCTTGCCTAGCCTCGACGCAAGCCTTGTGATCCCGACGTGTTTCCTCCGCTTCGAAGCTTCTTGGCGGCTGCAACCGGGCGGTCATCCCGCCCCCTTGGGCGGTTAGACTGGCCCAGGCGGTTTGACTGCCCCTTCTGGGCGATTGAACCTAGGTGGCCGCACCTCCTCGTCGAGTCTTCATCCTCGGTTTTGTGGCTCAACCGAGTAACCTAATGGTTTTCTGGTGAACCACTGCAAACCCCACGAACTCGGTGTAGCCTCCGCGAATCACCACTCATGACTCGGTTCCCATATTGTCCCGACTCGACCTTAGTTTTGAGGCTCAACCAAGAAACCTTTCACGACTTCATCTTGCTGTTCATGCCACCATGCGGCCCGCAGTTGACTCCGCCAGCCACCAGGTCCCTCGAACCAAGCCTACTTCTCTTCTCCACACCTGGAGGCCTCACCAGCAACGACTTTTCGCACTTGTTCTTCACCTACACCAACACCAGTCAAGCCGCAACCTGCACCTGCAATACTTAGCCAAGAGTCAGTCCATACCACATTGTCTATCACTCATCACACCAGGAAGCGACCTTCCACCGGTCCTCGAACCACATAGGTTCTCAAATTCGAGCATAATTCTTCCGAAAGAATCCTAGCTAGTATTCTATCACTTAACTACTGATACAAACAAATAGTATTTAAACGCCTTGATGAAAATTGATCATTTTTAAAAAAGAGTACAAACCAAACAAATACTAATAGCACAAGAAGCTAGCTGACTTTATCGGTGCCAAGGTGGTGCATACTAAATAATTTAATCAACATCACCACATAGACAACAACAACCATATTTGATGGAAAACTGATCTCAATCATGATCACCGTTGTCTTTTCTAACCAACCACACTAAATAAAATTGTTTAATGTAATACATTAGCACTAAGATCACAAATGAAGGGCAAATTTGCAAATTGCAATGAACATGTTAGCAGCTAAAGATATTAAAAGGTAGATGCTAATACCATTTATCATTTTGGGCTCTTCCATCTATATTCCTCTAATCACAAAAACAAGTGCAAAATGCAAGGCACTATGTGAAAAACTCACTTTGGTAACATGCGTAGATTGCCTTTAGTAACGGGCAAAACACCCGTTATCGATCAAGTGTTACAAATGAGCTAAGAAAGGTAACGGGCATATGCCTGTTACTGATAACACATATTTGTAACGATCATCAAACAACGACTATTACCACAACTAGCCACCGATCATTTGAAATGGTCGTTTCTCTGGGCCCATAGGGAACTTTGGTAATGGGCACCAAAATAGAGCCCGTTATAGTAGCTCAACATCAGAGACACGGGTTGTGTACCTACATCGCCTCTATCCAGACGAAATGAGATGTGTCTATTTCACGCACGTCTCAGCACATCTAGGATTCGTAATGGGCATCAAACTACTGAAGGACCGATACGGCGAATCAGAGAGGGGGGAAGTGAATGGGAGCCGATAAAAATTCTTCTCGAAGGAGATGGAGACTCCAACAAGACGAACACGGCTTCCAACACACGTCTCCGACTCACTACCCAAGTTGGCCAAGTCCACGTAGCCACTGGAGTGCCACTGGACCTAGGAACCAAAAAATAACCTTCCAAGCCAAAACACACCAACATGCACAACGGAAACTTGCACGGCTTGCTACCTGTGCTGCACCGGTCAGACCGATGGTCTGCGCCGGTCAGACCGGTGGACAGAGCTGGTCAGGCCGGTGGCTGCAGCAACCGCACAAGTGTTCCAGAGAGCCTCAGTGACTTCTATAGGCCCTAGAACAAAAACACCCCCAAAAACACAACCTGCAAGGAAGGAAATCCCTACACAACTAACAAAACAACTCCAAACAGACCAAGAACTGACCAGCATCACCAAGACCCAAAGACACATGAGTCAAGCAGTTCACCCGAGGCAAATCCCACAAGTGACTTGCACCGGTCAGGAGCACCGGTCGAACCGGTGTAGCCTGGGTAGCTCGGGATGAACAGCACCCGCGGGTCAACTCCTCCAAATCCAATCTTCGATCTCCCGAATCGCTCCACGGACATGAACAAGACTTTGGGGATAATAGGAACACCTCATGAGGATTCCATAGCCATGATTTTGTCCACCAAAACTTGCCAAATCAAGAGGAATCGAAGAAATCCCGCCAAGAACTCCTCTAACCCTAGAACACCGAAACCCCCAAATCGAGCCCCTTAACTCATGGATTTGGGAGGGGAGTTACAGGCCAAAGAACCACGAAGGGTTCACACAAATTTCCCCCACCAAATCCCCAAGAGCAAGATCTCGAAAACACCCCAAGAAAACCACCAAAAGAGGGCTCCGAAAATCACCACCAAGAACAACCGGGAACTGAGGACCATGTGTGGTTCGAGGACCGGTGGATGGTCGCTTCCTTGTGTGATGAGTGATTGACAACATTGTGTGGACTGATTCTTGGCTAAGTATTGCAGGTGCAGGTTGCGGCTTGACTGGTGTTGGTGCAGCTGAAGAACAAGCGCGAAAGGTCGTCGCCGGTGAGGCCTCTAGGTGTGGAGAAGACAAGTAGGCTTCGTTCGAGGGACCCGGTGGCCAGCGGGGTCAAGTGCGGGCCGCATGGTGGCATGAACAGCAAGATGAAGTCGTGTACGATTTCTTGGTTGAGCCTCAAAACCAAGGTCGAGCCGGGACTACGTGGGAGCCAAGTCATGAGTGGAGATTGGCGGAGGCTACACGAGTTCGCGGGGTTTCCGGTGGTTCACCGGAAAACCACCGGGTTCCTTGGTTGATCCACAAAGCCAAGACCGGAGAACCGAAGACGGAGCCGCAAGCGGCGCAAACCGGTCCGCTCGACCGGTGGGGACCGGTCGACCGGTGAGGAGCACCGGTCCCGACCGGTGTGCGACGACGCGGTCCCGAATCTTCGAAGCGGAGGACACGCGTCGGGATCGCATGGCTTGCGTCGAGGCTACGCAGGGTGCGGTCGCCGGGCATCCGTCCGATGGTGAAGACATCAAGAATTCCAAATCCGCCCTTGAGGGGCTTGTATCCCTAGTTAGTAGAGAAGGGCATTTTAGACATTTGGTTGCCTCCATATAACCCAAGAGGTGAGAGGATGGCAGCCAACTCTTGAACCCTAGCTCATTAGTTTTCCTATTTTCCACCTATTTTATTTAGGTTTTCTTTAGGACTAGCAAGAGAGCTTCACGGGGAGATCTTGTTGAGAGGGATGGATGATCGAGCGGCTTGCTAGACCTTGTACGAACCTTTGTTTCATGTATAGATGATTCGGCGTGGTTCCTCAAGGTTTGGATGTGTTTTCCCTGGTTGTTCTTGGTGGTGCTTTTCGGAGCCCTCTCTCGGTGATTTCTTTGGGTTGTTTTCGGGACCTTTCTCTTGGGGATTTGATGGGGGAAATTTGTGGGAACCCTTCGTGGTTCTTTGGGCTGTGATTCCCCTCCCAAATCCGTGAGTAAAGGTGCTCGATTTTGGGGGTTTCTTGAGTTCTTGGGTTGGAAGTGCTCTTGGCGGGATTTCCTTGATTCCTCCTTATTGGACGAGTTTTGGTGGGATTAAACTTGGCTATGGACTCCTCATGAGGTGTTCCTGATATCCCCAAAGTCTTGTTCAAGTCCGTGGAGTGATTCGGGAGATCAAGTTTTGGATTTGGGGTAGTTGACCCGCGGGTGCTGTTCATCCCGAGCTACCCAGGCTACACCGGTCTGACCGGTGCTCTTGACCGGTCTGACCGGTGCGAGCCCTGGTGGGTTTTTGCTCGGGTGAACGTCTTGGTGTGTTCGTTGTTGTCCCGTGTTGCTGCTGTTTCGAGTTTGGGTCAGTTTGGTGGTCGGTTGGCCTGTTTGGTGCCTTGGGGGCTTTCAGGCTGCGATCGGTCTGACCGGTGTGTCTCACCGGTCTGATCGGTGTAGATCCACTTAGTGAAAGTTGCTCAGTTTCACCAGCAGGGACCGGTCTGACCAGTGGTGCTCATCGGTCTGACCGGTGTGGGTCTGAAGACTCGAGGTTTGGTGTTCCGCTGCGTTCTCGGGTCGGAAGGGTGTGTGTGTGTTGGTTCCTAGGTCCAGTGGCACTCCAGTGGCTACGTGGGCTTGGCCAACTTGGGTAGTGAGTCGGAGACGTGTGTTGGAAGCCGCGTTCATCTTGTAGGAGTTTCCATCTCCTTAGAGAAGAATTTTTATCGGCTCCCATTCACTCCCCCCTCTCTGGTTCGCCGTATCGGTCCTTCAAGTGGTATCAGAGCCGGTTCGGGTCTCTATTGACTCTAACCAGTCTAAGATCTAAGGATGGCGTACCAGGAACGGGGTTCGGGTCCTCCACACTTCGATGGCAAGAACTACCAGATGTGGAGCAAGCGGATGGGTGCTTTTCTCCGCGGAAAGTGTCAGATCCTTTGGGATGTCACGGTGGACACAGGATATGTCCAGCCGATGGACTTCCTCGCTCCAGGGTCAAGGGACAGATTCGACGCCAACAATAAGGCGGTCGACTATTTGTTTCGTGCTTTGTGTCAACATGAGTTCGATCGGGTGCACACCGAGCACTTGGCTTGTTGGATTTGGGCGGTGTTGAAAGAGGCTCATGTTGGGAACGCCCAGGTTCAGGCACGGATGTATGCGACCTACCAGAGAGAGTACGAGAACTTCACTCATCTCCCCGGTGAGTCCATCAATGCCTTGTTTCAGAGGTTCACGGTGGTTGTGAACAACATGAGGGCCAATGTGGACGTGCTCCCGTACGATGATCATGATAGAGCGGTCAAGCTCTTACACTCTTTGGATCATACGATTTGGGGCGGAAAGTTCGAGGCCATTGTGGAGTCGGAGAAGTATGACACTCTGATGGTGAACGAGCTGTTCTCGAAGCTCAAGTCGGCTGAGGTGGATAGTAGCATGACTGCCAAGCTCGAGGGTCCGACGGATTCCCATAGTCTTGCCCTCATTGGTGGTTCGAAAGGAAAGGCTAACACTAACCCATCCACCAGGATGTTCTCTTTGTCCTCTTTGATGTCTATGCCAGATGAGGAGTTCGACGTGCTTGGAGAGGACGAGCTGGCGCTCCTGACGAGGCGGTTCGAGAGGCTGCACGAGAACCGAGTGAACATGAGGAGGAACACGAGGACATGCTTCAAATGCAGCAAGGCTGGACACTATTTCGCCGAGTGTCCGAAGGTGAACTACCACGACAAGCACAAGCTCATGGACAAGAGGAAGAAGTCCAAGAAGAAGGATCATGAACATGGGAAGAAGGCTCGGTCTCGAGAGAAGATGAAGAGATCGAGCGACATTGAGTCCGACTCCGAGGACACGTCTTCAAGCTCGAGTGATGAAGACGAAGAGGATGTCAAGAAGAATAAGAAGAAGAACCTCGGCAAGTATCTCAACGGCCTCTGTGTGACGGGCCTAAGCCTCAAGGACGACTTCTGCGGCATGGCTCGCAGTTCGAGCAGCAAGAGAAGCCAGAAGGACGCCTCGGACTTGGATTCCGAGGATGAGGTATGTGATGAGCTCTCTTCTTTGCGCAAGGAGAACGAGGAGTTGGTTGACTTGCTTGATAATCGCGATCACATGCTTAGAGAGGCTAAGAAGCTTAGGAAGGAGCTTAGATCTTTGCTCGAGGATGCTAGGAATAGAGTGGCTAAGCTAGAAACACAGGTTCTTGATAGCAAGCTTGAAATTGATTCTCTTAAGGCTAGCCCTGTTGTTTTTGATGAGAACGATTGTGCTGATTGCTCTTCTTTCCTGGCTGACTTGACTGATCTTAGGGAGAAGTATGCCTCCAAGTGTGAGGAACTAGATGTGCTTAGGGTCGAGTTGGCTGAGCTACAATCTAGACCCACTTTGCTTGGTGCTTGCACTTCTTGCCCTAGTTTGCATGAGAAAATTGCTGAGCTCCGTTCTCGCATTGTTTCGCTTGAGGCAGATTTGAAAGTGCCTATTCCTACTTCTTGCTCTACATGTGAGTTGCATTCTATGAAGAATTTGGATCTTGCAAAATGTGTTGGTCGCTTGCAAGATGAGAATGATAAGTTGCGTGAAGCGCTGAGTTGGTTGTCGTGTCAAGAACCTCAGCTTAATATGATGATTGCTAGCTGTAAGCACTTTGACGGTTGGGCTTTGGGATTGGATAAGGTTGGTGAGGGCAGTGGTGAGAGAGAAAGGAGATTTGGGAATGTTTTAGTTCCACCACAACCCACACCCAAAGACAAGCTTGCATTCGTTCAGGGGGAGGTGCATTGGTTCAGGGGGAGCTTGCATGTGTGCAGGGGGAGCTCTTTGTGGTTTTTCAAGCTTTGCTTTGGTGGTTTGCGCTCTTTGCTTGAGCTTTGTTTTGTCTCGGATGTGTCGAGCCGTTGCCCTTGCCTAAGGGGTCCGAGACTTGTCTTCTTCAAGTGATCTTGCTCTTTGCCTTTGTTTGGCTTTCAATCGCTTGTTGGAGTTTCTTTTTGTTCGTTTCTTTTTCTTTTCTTTTCTCTCTTGTTACTTTCGTGTGGGTGTTGTCAATGCACTCATCAAGGGGGAGATTGAGGACCATGTGTGGTTCGAGGACCGGTGGATGGTCGCTTCCTTGTGTGATGAGTGATTGACAACGTTGTGTGGACTGGTTCTTGGCTAAGTATTGCAGGTGCAGGTTGCGGCTTGACTGGTGTTGGTGCAGGTGAAGAACAAGCGCGAAAGGTCGTCGCGGTGAGGCCTCCGGGGTGTGGAGAAGACAAGTAGGCTTCGTTCGAGGGACCGGTGGCCAGCGGGGTCAAGTGTGGGCCGCATGGTGGCAAGAACAACAAGACGAAGTCGTGTACGATTTCTTGGTTGAGCCTCAAAACCAAGGTCGAGCCGGGACTACGTGGGAGCCAAGTCATGAGTGGAGATTGGCGGAGGCTACACCGAGTTCGCGGGGTTTACGGTGGTTCACCGAGAAAACCACTAGGTTCCTTGGTTGATCCACAAAGCCAAGACCGGAGAACCGAAGACGGAGGCTGCAGCAGCCGCGGACCGGTCCGACCGGTGGGGACCGGTCCGGCGGTGAGGAGCACCGGTCTGACCGGTGTGCGACGACGCAGTCCGGAATCTTCGAAGCGGAGGACACGCATCGGGATCGCATGGCTTGCGTCGAGGCTACGCAGGGTGCGGTCGCCGGGCATCCGTCCGATGGTGAAGACATCAAGAATTCCAAAAACCGCCCTTGAGGGGCTTGTATCCCTAGTTAGTAGAGAAGGGCATTTTAGACATTCGGTTGCCTCCATATAACCCAAGAGGTGAGAGGATGGCAGCCAACTCTTGAACCCTAGCTCATTAGTTTTCCTATTTTCCACCTATTTTCTTTAAGTTTTCTTTAGGACTAGCAAGAGAGCTTCACGGGGAGATCTTGTTGAGAGGGATGGATGATCGGGCGGCTTGCTAGACCTTGTATGAACCTTTGTTTCATGTATAGATGATTCGGCGTGGTTCCTCAAGGTTTGGATGTGTTTTCCCCGGTTGTTCTTGGTGGTGATTTTCGGAGCCCTCTCTCGGTGATTTCTTTGGGTTGTTTTCGGGACCTTTCTCTTGGGGATTTGATGGGGGAAATTTGTGGGAACCCTTCGTGGTTCTTTGGGCTGTGATTCCCCTCCCAAATCCGTGAGTAAAGGTGCTCGATTTTGGGGGTTTCTTGAGTTCTTGGGTTGGAAGTGCTCTTGGCGGGATTTCCTTGATTCCTCCTTTTTGGACGAGTTTTGGTGGGATTAAACTTGGCTATGGACTCCTCATGAGGTGGTCCTGATATCCCCAAAGTCTTGTTCAAGTCCGTGGAGTGATTCGGGAGATCAAGTTTTGGATTTGGGGGAGTTGACCGGGTGCTTGAAGGACCGATACGGCGAACCAGAGAGGGGGGAGTGAATGGGAGCCGATAAAAATTCTTCTCGAAGGAGATGGACACACCAACAAGATGAACGCGGCTTCCAACACACGTCTCCGACTCACTACCCAAGTTGACCAAGCCCACGTAGCCACTGGAGTGCCACTAGACCTAGGAACCAACACACACAGCCTTCCGACTCGAGAATGCAGCGGAACACCAAACCTCAAGTCTACAGACCCACACCGGTCAGACCGGTGAGCACCACCGGTCAGACCGGTCCCTGCTGGTGAAACTGAGCAAGTTTCACTAAGTGGCTCTACACCGGTCAGACCGGTGAGACACACCGGTCAGACCGATCCCAGCCTGAAAGCCCCCAAGGCACCAAACAGGCCAACCAACCACCAAACTGACCCAAACTCGAAACAGCAGCAACACGGGACAATAACGAACACACCAAGACGTTCACTCGAGCAAAATCTCACATGGGCTCGCACCGGTCAGACCGGTCAAGAGCACCGGTCAGACCGGTGTAGCCTGGGCAGCTCGGGATGAACAACACCCGCGGGTCAACTCCCCCAAATCCAAATCTCGATCTCCCGAATCGCTCCACGGACTTGAACAAGACTTTGGGGATATTATGAACACCTCATGAGGAGTCCATAGCCAAGTTTAATTTCACCAAAACTCATCCAAAAAGGAGGAATCGAAGAAATCCCGCCGAAAGCACTTCCAACCCAAGAACTCAAGAAACTCCAAAATCGAGCACCTTTACTCACGGATTTGGGAGGGGAATCACAGCCCAAAGAACCACGAAGGGTTCCCACAAATTTCCCTCATCAAATCCCAAGAGAAAGGTCCCGAAAACAACACAAAGAAATCACAAAGAGAGGGCTCCGAAAATCACCACCAAGAACAACCAGGGAAAACACATCCAAACCTTGAGGAACCACGCCGAATCATCTATACATGAAACAAAGGTTCATACAAGGTCTAGCAAGCCGCCAGATCATTCATCCCTCTCAACAAGATCTCTCCGTGAAGCTCTCTTGCTAGTCCTAGAGAAAACCTAAGGAAAATAGGTGAAAATAGGAAAACTAATGAGCTAGGGTTCCAAGAGTTCGCTGCCATCCTCTCACCTCTTGTGTTATATGGAGGCAACCAAATGTCTAAAACGCCCTTCTCTACTAACTAGGGATACAAGCCCTTCAAGGGCGGATTTGGAATTCTTGATGTCTTCACCATCGGACGGATGCCCGGCGACCGCACCCTGCGTAGCCTCGACGCAAGCCATGCGATCCCGACGCGTGTCCTCCGCTTCAAAGATTACGGACTGCGTCGTCGCACACTGGTCAGACCGGTGCTCCTTACCTGTCAGACCGGTCCCCACCGGTCAGACCGGTTAGACCCACCGGTCAGACCGGTCTGGCGCTGCTGCAGCTCCATCTTCGGTTCTTCTGTCTTGGCTTTGTGGATCAACCAAGGAACCCAGTGGTTTTCTGGTGAACCAACGGAAACCCCGGGAACTCGGTGTAGCCTCTGCCAATCTCCACTCATGACTTGGCTCCCACGTAGTCCCGGCTCGATCTTGGTTTTGAGGCTCAACCAAGAAACCGTCCATGACTTCATCTTGCTGTTCATGCCACCATGCGGCCCGCACTTGACCCCCGCTGGCCACCGGGTCCCTCGAACGAAGCCTACTTGTCGTCTCCACACCTGGAGGCCTCACCGGCGACGACCTTTCGCGCTTGTTCTTCACCTGCACCAACACCAGTCAAGACGCAACCTGCACCTGCAATACTTAGCCAAGAATCAGTCCACACAACGTTGTCAATCACTCATCACACAAGGAAGCGACCAACCACCGGTCCTCGAACCACACATGGTCCTCAATCTCCCCCTTGATGAGTGCATTGACAACACCCACACGAAAGTAACAAGAGAGAAAAGAAAAAGAAACGAAACGAACAAAAAGAAACTCCAACAAGCGATCGAAAGCCAAACAAAGGCAAAGAGCAAGATCACTTGAAGAAGACAAGTCTCGGACCTCTTAGGCAAGGGCAACGGCTTGACACATCCGAGACAAAGCAAAGCTCAAGCAAAGAGCGCAAACCACCGAATCAAAGCTCGAACAACCACAAAGAGCTCCCCCTGCACACATGCAAGCTCCCCCTGAACCAATGCACCCCCCTGGATGAATGCATGCAAGACACCACTTGAAACAGGGCAGCTGCAACAACTCAGCCCTGACCGGTCAGACCGGTCAACACCACCGGTCAGACCGGTGTGCAACATGTGTACAGAACCAGCACTCACACCGGTCAGACCGGTGACCCTAACCTGTCAGACCGGTGCACAACAGAGCCCAGAAATGGCTCGAAACCACCTGAAAACCTTCTAAATGCGTCCAACAAGCCATTTCAAGCTCAAACTTCTCCCCCTTGTTGGCAATGCATGAATCAAGCCAAAAATGCAAAAACAAATAGACAAAATTCAACAAAGAATGCTACACATGTCCAAATGAGCAAGTTAGATACTCTACGGCTTCGTATCGATCTCAACTACATGATCACCAAGTTTCACAACCATTGGACGAAGCTAAGATGGATTTGGGCAATTTTGCGAAAAACTTGCCTCTCATGAGCAAAGTCCTAAACATGATCAAAGCATATCAAAATGGCAAAGCCACACAAACTTCATGCTAGGACAGCCATTCTAATCATAAGACCATCACAAACACCCACAAGCACCTCATGTCATGTCAAAGCCACCGAGCCATGTGCCTACTTCTATGTATGAGACTTCTCATTGGTAGGCATCATGCAACGGTTTAGCACCCAAAGCTAATAAAATTCAGCACATATGACATGGGAGCATGTTTTCCAAGCATTTTTCATTTCATTTTCAGATTTGTAATTGGTACATGAAATGTCTTTGCGACAAAAAAGGAACTTATGCCCCTCCATAAGATAAAGCAAGAGGGCTAAACATTCATGATGGCAAATGAGCCTTTGGCCCCATATGATCAATAAACTAGCTATCCAACCACAAATTAAGCATAACCATACCACAAATTAAGCATAACCATACCACTAAAACATGTCAAGATCATATAAAGGCATTTACACATGAGAGAGCATACATGTGACATTTTTAAAAACATAGCTATCAACCATGGATTATTCATCAAGATCATCAAGAGCTAAGCCAAACTAACCATAGCATACTAAACAAGCTCACAAAGACATATATCTCATTCCATGGTGAAGAATGTATATGAGAGAAGCTTTTCCTAACCAATGCATATGATACAAAATGCATGCAATCTAAGATACAAGGATGCCTATACATCATGTTACATATGCCATGCCAAATGCAAGAAATGCACAAAGGAAAGCTATACATATGCTACAAAGGAGCTCCCACACACAAAGCTCACAAACCACCGGCTCCTCGAGGGGAGGCAAAAAGGGCTCGACACCACCGCAAAAGAGCAAAGGAGCACCAAACTCACAAGCTCCCCCTAAACTCATGCATTAAGGCCAAAGAGCGTACAAAGCTCACCTTACACACATGAGATAAGGCAAAGAGCAAAAGAAACAAGTGGCTTGACCAAGGCCACACACTTGAAGGTCACAAATACACTCACCTTTATCATTTCTTCACAATTCACTCATCCTTGTCCACCATCCCCGAAAGTGATGTACCTCCATGTCACCACCAGGGTATGAGGTCGAAGAACCACCCCCGATATCAACCAAATGTTCTCCGGGCCATCCACCTGCAACTCAAAACTAAGAGCGAGAGCGAGCAAACGACTCAACACTGGGGTTAGTTCCAAAAGTGTAAAACCAGTGCCTAGCCATTTGCTCGAAAGTGGGGTTAGCACAAACCAAACCATCTTTCCTACCAAAGCTACCTCCACGAACACCACCACGGTAACCACCCTGAGGGAACCACCCCTCTCTGCCTGGAGGAGGACCAAAACCACGAAAGAAGGCCCGTGGACCGTCCCTCCTCTCCTTCTCAAAACTACGGATCCTCCCATCCCCGTATTGAGCACGAGGAGGAGAATACCTAGCAACCGACCTCCCCGCAAACTTTCCAGCCCAACCACCAGAACCACGAACTCCAGAACCAAACCTCGCACCTGTACGAGCACGAAACGCAAACTGCTGCCTGTCCAGGCCTGCACCGGTCTGACCGGTGTAGCCTGGGCAGCAACACTCCAATAGCCTTCCGCTCTCCCCAAGCCCGAACTGACCTCACACTCGCCTTGGCCCTGGGCAACTGCACACGAGGCTCAAGTACACCATCGAAAGGGTGGTACTTGTCCTTGTTAGCCCACTCCTTCGCCATTCTCTCCTCACGCTTCCTCTTGAAGCAAAATGCTCTCTTGTGACCATCCTTTCCACAAAACTCACAATGGAAACGGATCAATCTGGGCTTAGGCTTGGGATGAGGCTCTTCACAAGGCTTCTCACTTGGTTTCTCACTAGGCGTTTCACTTGCCTTCTCACTCGGTTTTTCTCTTGGTTGGTTTGGCTGTGATGCAAACTTGTCTTTGTGTGTGGGTTGTGGTGGAACTGAAACATTCCCAAATTTCCTTTCTCTCACCACTGCCCTCACCAACCTTATCCAATCCCAAAGCCCAACCGTCAAAGCGCTTACAGCTAGCAATCATCATACCAAGCTGAGGTTCTTGACTCGACAACCAACTCAGCGCTTCACGAAACTTATCATTCTCATCTTGCAAGCGACCAACACATTTTGCAAGATCCAAATTCTTCATAGCATGCAACTCACATGTAGAGCAAGAAGTAGGAATAGGCACTTTCAAATCTGCCTCAAGCGAAACAATGCGAGAATGGAGCTCAGCAATTTTCTCATGCAAACTAGGGCAAGAAGTGCAAGCACCAAGCAAAGTGGGTCTAGATTGTAGCTCGCCCAACTCAACCCTAAGCACATCTAGTTCCTCACACTTGGAGGCATACCTCTCCCTAAGATCGGTCAAGTCGGCTAGGAAAGCGAGCACTCAGGACAATCATTCTCATCGAAACAACGGGGCTAGCCTTAAGAGAATCAATTTCAAGCTTTCTATCAAGAACTCGTGTTTCTAGCTCGGCCACTCTAGTCCTAGCATCCTCGAGCAAAGATCCGAGCTCCTTCCTAAGCTTCTTAGCCTCTCTAAGCATGTGATCGCGATTATCAAGCAAGTCAACCAACTCCTCATTCTCCTTGCGCAAAGAAGAGAGCTCATCACATACCTCATCCTCGGAATCCAAGTCCGAGGCGTCCTTCTGGCTTCTCTTGCTGCTCGAACTGCGAGCCATGCCGCAGAAGTCGTCCTTGAGGCTTAGGCCCGTCACACAAAGGCCGTTGAGATACTTGCCAAGGTTCTTCTTCTTCTTCCTCTTCTTCTCATCCTCTTCGTCTTCATCACTCGAGCTTGACGACGTCTCCTCAGAATCAGACTTGATGTCGCTTGATCTCTTCATCTTCTCTCGAGACCATGTCTTCTTCCCATGTCCATGATCCTTCTTCTTGGACTTCTTCCTCTTGTCCTTGAACTTGTGCTTGTCGTGGTTGTTCACCTTCGGACACTCGGCGAAATAGTGTCCAGTCTTGCCACACTTGAAGCATGTCCTCGTGTTCCTCCTCATGTTCACCCGGTTCTCGTGCAGCTGTTGACGGTTAATAGTTATATCAAAGTTCGTTTAGACTTGCAAGCAGACAGGTCTCCCGTCGTAGTCAAGGGACCCTTCTTCCCTCGAGTGGTGAACCCAAGGTATCGAATCCGTGGAACAATGTGCAACGCAAGGATTCAATCTAGTAAAGCAAGGTAAAGCTATCTATTGAAGAACAAAGTTGCATCTAATCTACTAACTCATAAAGAAAACGCATCTAATCTAATCTACTAAAGAGGTAGCAAGAGAAAGCAAGAGATAACCGATCTAGAGAGTCTAGATCATGCTTATGTTGTAGCTCCAAACAAGATAGACGAAGATAGAAAAGCGAATCTCATTAAAAGCATCTTTAAATCGTGGCCTTCCCATCCAACTCCGAAAACGCCCTCCTTTCGGAACCCCCGTTCTGTCACAACGTATCCCTATTCATGCGGGTAGTCTAGGGCGAGTTCGATAGAACAAGTTGAAATCACTTGGCCGGTCCGGTATGCACCTCTAGCCACCGCGGCTACAAGAGCACCCTATGTAATCTAGCTATAGACTAGATCGTAGAAGAAGCAACACCAAGAAGAAAACAAAATCATCGAGAAGGCACTTAATCGCTAGAAATCGGATTCACTTACAAACTTCACCATGAATGATTACATGAACAAGATCACCACCGGGGCCCTCCCTCGATCTTGATCCTCGCTCCGGAGCTCCGACGTGGTCTTCCATGCAAGGTTCCCACGTCGGCTAGGGAAACCCTAAACAACTAGCACTACCCTCATCTCCGAGATGGTGTCCCTCAAGCTTCTCTGCTCCTCGGCGGCGGATTACGACTTGGATGATGCGTGGCTCTCGGTCAGGGGGCTATTTATAGCCTGAGAAGCAATTAGGTCAAAGGGGAGGCCGATTGGGCCCCGAAAAGGGCTGGGCCGGCCGGCCTGGGCCCAATTCGGCCCATCTCGTGGCCTCGCTTCGCCGGTGTTGCTTCCCGCGTCTTCTAGATGTTCTCCCCTTTTGCATGTGGGCCCTTGACGTCGGTTTCTCTCTCGAATTGGACTCAAATCCTTGTCTTGCAAGATTCAAGACTTTTACGGTTCGGTCCTCGGAGTTTATCATCTTCTCGGGCTTGGTCCTTGGGCTTTTGGAGTCATGTTCACTTCATTGCTTGATCGTTATCGAGCTTCAAGGTCTTGTCATGAGGTGCTTAATGAACTTATCCCGGAAGTCTTGCTTTCAACGTTAAAACCCTGCGTAAACACTTAACTCTAAAACTGACATGCACAAGTGAACTTGTTATACCACGGGGGTTAGTACCAATGAATAAGATACAAAAGTCATGCCAACACCGAAGGTAAACTCATGGCTAGGTTGACGGATTTTCACCGTCAACATCTCCCCCATGCTCAAACCTTGCTCGTCCTCGAGTAAGCCTTCGATGGATATCATCGTTGCCCATCAATGTTTAAACCTTGCACTTGATCATACATGAAAAAACATAATGCTCTCAAAAGTTTAATTCGTTAAAGTTCCATAATGTACTAGCCTTCACCTCTACGGAGGGTAGATTCTTATTAAGCTTATCCCACAAGTATTAACATGCTCACAAAGTTTGAATAGATCTCAGAATTTTTGAAATAAAGAACGAGATAAAGAAAAGAGCTAAACCAAATTCACAAATTTAAATCACCTTGCATATTGCTCATGAACTATCATCTCGCTTGTCTCTCAAGCCTATATATTCTACTCCTTTCCCTCTCATAACATATATGTGTGGTAGGCTTTATATGGAGCTTTGAGAAAGTTTAGTCCTAACAAGATTTTATAAATGAGGTGTTGTCAAAACAAGACGAGCTTCTCATGGTCTTACCGAGACTCGTCAAAAAGGTCATTGGAAACTAATGTTAAATCAAGGAGGGGAAAGAGAAAAATACACACACTTTTAGATGAGTGGACATATGCAAATGGCAAAGAGTGATCCCGAGGCACAAAGGAAGTTCTTGTTATCGGATTGCACATGGTTGGAAAATGAGAATGGATCTTTCTAACTTGAAGCCTTCAATGCACTCTTAGAGAACCGGGGAGTTCACTTTACGCATATATTTTTTCTCTTTATCATATTTCTCATTCTTTTCTTTCTTTCTTTCTTTCTTTCTTTCATTCATTATATATATATATTTTTTTTCTTTCTTCTTGTAAGACCTTCACCTTGGAAGTCACGTTCGTCGCCAAATTTTTTCTTTCATCATTATTTTTTTTTAAAAAATACTCCCCTTTGAACTCTAAAACTGCACCATACCTACCTCCTCCCCCATGCTTAGACGTTGCTCATCCTCGAGCAAAGAGGCGAAAAATAAGGTAGGTACCGAAAATAATTTTCCTTGGAGAGATACTTGAAATCTTCAATGTCGGCATCGTCTTGCGATCTTCCTTGAATTGATGATCCATTCTCAATGATAGGTTGTGGTCAAGGAGGTAATCACAAAAGATGATATTTGGTTCAAGGGTGGATATCCGGTGAGGTTTGTGAGATCTCCGATGCGGGGATACACAATGCACGGATAAAAGGCTAGCAATAAGATAGATACGCAAAAACGGAATGACCAGCTTCTTAGTCTCGGGCCAGAGAAATCATGGCCTGCAATAACTCACTAAAAAATAAATCTTTTACACTAAGGTTTATGCACTCAAATATATATTAGGCTTTGGATAGGTTGAGCAACACACAAGTGATATTTGTGACAAGGTTAGCAATATTTTTGAGCATAAAAGACATCTTTAATCTATTCATAACTTGAGAGCACATAAAACACTATGGGTCTTTATTTTAATCATAACCTCCGCTGAAGATTAAGCTAGCATTTAGATAATTTCAGATTTGTATTTTTAAGAGAGCACTAGTTCAAACATGCATAAATCAATTACAAAGATAAACAAAGCGGCAATTATAATCATATATCATCATGGCACAAACTTTGTAACTTTACCAAAGGTAAAAACTTGGTGGCGACATTATTCATGATGAAAATAAACACTAAGACACACGCTGAAAAATTAAACTAACACTAAAAATTAAAGTAAAACTGAAAATACTACGCATACATAGGCGCAAACAAGCAGAAAATTAAAGAAAAGGGGGTAAAGGAAAGATAGCTAAAGCTCCTCCTCTCTCTAATCTTCCGCCGGTGGTTGATATTGATAGTCTTGGTTGTTGTACCCTTACTCGTAATTGGAATGCGCCTCTCCTCCTATGAATTGTCCGACGGTGCTAGGTGAAGGTGTCCAAGCACATAAGCGACGTTTGCATTTCCTTCACCCATTTGGTTTGCATTGGTTAGGATGGCTGCAATAATTTGCACATTCCTTGCAGCGTATCCTCCAATGGTGGCCACATTTTGTTGTGGTTGAGGAAGGTGTGGATATGGCTCCGCAAAGACTACGTTGGGCACCGCAAAAATGGTGGGGGTATGGCTGCACCACTCCCCCATGCTTGCATTGGTACACCACCGTAGTAATTTGGCGGCGCCGGGGTTCCTCCCAATGGTGGGACATAATTTTGTTGTGCACCTTATTCTTGGGCCATAGAAGATCCTTCTCCTATAATCCTTCTCTTTTATTTTTCTTCGCCGGCACAAGAAGTCCTTCCTCTAACCAATCTTCTTTCCCTCAAGAAAAAAGTCTTAATCTTCAATTCGGAAGGGGCAAATTCACCTAGGCCACTTGGAAGCCTCCTCTCTCATCTTCACTTTTATATTTTCCTTTCTTCATATATTCCTAGGGAAGTCCCGGGTAGGAGATGATTCGGGTTCCTTGTAATATCCGGTTTTAAAGAGATAGCCAATATGGAGAGGCAACACCCCGAACCAATATCTCCCGAACTCGATGTTGCTTAACAACACCACCAGTTGATCATAGGTGAGTGGGGTCTATTGGCCACTTGGCAATCAAAGCCGAGTAAAGCCAATTCAACTCAGTGTTGGTTATCTTTGTCTCTCTTATTCTCCCAAAAATTCACTTGCCCAAAAGTGACACACTTGGATGATGGGGTTCCGGATAGTATTTCTTCGTTGATGGTCTCCTCCCGTGATCATACTCCAAAAACCTTCCCATGTGCCTTCATGCACATCCACTTTTTTCGGAGCTCCCTTTTGAAAATAGGAGACACTCGCCCATGGGTCTACGATGCTAGAACATGCAATCATCTCGAACATGAAAACCAATCTAATCTATCGGGGATTGTGTTGAATGGATCCAAGGAAGCATTGAGCCCTTTACTCCCTTTATGGCATGGTAGCTAACCTTAAGCATTAAAGTATTTCCAACACAAGATGATAGATAGATAATCCAACAAAGTGTGATTGCATCCCAAGATCGATTGCAACCCATGGATGAAAGGAGATTACCCCATCAAGGTGCTAGAAATAGCATCGTTGATCAAGGTTACCCTTCCGACGGTGTCTTCCTTCTTCTCCACTTGTGGGCTCCCTCTAACGGAATGAGAGACTCAACACTCCTTCATCAAAGGTATGCGCCATGGTCATGAAAATTTCCTAGGCGAATTCCTTATGAGTGTTTGCCGACACTCCGTTAGAGAATTGCACCGGTGTCCCGTGTGAAACCCAATATGTGGAGAGCTTGGTCGTCGATGTGGACGTTCGCTACAAGCCTCTACTTAAGGCGAGCGAGCTTCTTCTCCTCCTCCGTCATGATGACATACCCCTCGGAATACCGCGGAGCGTATGGAGGTGGAGCGGCTGATCGTGTCAAGTGGCGAGGTTGGACGAGCAGCTCCTCCATATGTTATTGAAGTTTGGTAAACCTAATAAACGATTTTTGTGTGGCCCTCATGCCACCAAGGAGAAGAGTGCGATTCCTCCTCGGCGGTGCCGTGTCCTCCTCCATACTCCGAGGATACTCGGAAACCGAGCGCCTCCTCGAAGTGGTTGTCGATGATGGCTTAGACGACGATGATCCCTTCTTCTTTGGTGAAAAGGCTTGTAGTTTTCTTCCATGATTGCAGCGCTCTCCCTCACAAATATATATCCGGGGTTTTCACCTGGTAACAAGGTACACAAATATTATTTTGGAGTCTGGACTTTGAGTGGATTAAGGATGTGATTTGTTGCACGAAACAAACGCGGTGGATGGCTAAGTCTAAGGTGGTTCCGGCCCACAAACTAGAGCACATGAACAAAGAGTTGGATGAAAGACTTACCTCTCTCCTCCTCTTGGCTCAGTTCTTCTCTAGTGCATGTTGCTTCGTGACCGCGTACACCTTCCAAACGTTCCCGTCCACTCCTTCGCTTGCATTATTGCTCCTTCCACTTGATGTTTTCGCTTGATTCACTTCCATACTCCCTTGCCTCACATGCCTCCATGATACTCCTACAAAACAAAGCCTTGGCTGCCCCCCATGCTTGTACTTTGCATGTGGTTTGATAAAAGATGTTGGAGGGGCATCCCGTGATGTATCATGGTGCATGTATGGTCAAGTTAACTTGATTGCCTCCCTCTAAGCATGTTTTAAGGCTAAGCACTACTCTAATTTCGAAATTTAAAAATATTTTTCAAAGCCATGCAAGAGCTCAAGCATAAATTTAGAGAAGTTTTTAAACCATTAAAAACAAATGTAAGTCGAAAATATTTTCCGACTACGTTGATATCGGTCTCACTGGTATAGTTTAACTTCATGGGTTGAGAGCAAACTTTTCCCGGCTTGATCATGGGGGCATAGGTTTAGGTCCTAATTTTGATTAGATGAGAGAGATTTTGAATGAAATAAAATTAAGTGAGGCTTGGAAAAATTCTAATCATTAGAGAAACCAAGGATATGAATTTTTAAACCAACCAAAAATCAAGATTCTAGGTTCACGCGAGTCCTACCACGTGCTGAAATTTAAATAACATCTAGATACAAGTCATGGCTCTACTCGAGTGTTTTTAGCATGAAAAACAAGTCAACCACAGCACCTTAATGAGGGTGAAGGGTTGAGTTAGGTTCTGAATTTTTTTTGGTTTTGGTTTCTCGAAAAAGAAGCAAACAACATAGGATGGTTCATGCAAAGGGTTTATGACAAAGCAAAATATTCAACCAAGAATTATGTCTCTATATTGTTCAACCATTCTAAGTCTAATGTTTTGCGTAGTAAAATTCAAAACTGAATTATAAAGACTCGAAAAACCTGGAATCGGGTTGTCCTCCCGGTAGCTTATTCTTGACTCGACGAAACGGGTTGACTCCCGCCTAGCGCTTCGTTTATAGTCCATGGCTAGACTTCTTCACTTGATTACTTCGGATCAACGCTCTTTGCGGGCGTTGCAATCTTGGGTACCCACTTTGGCTTAGTCAATTTTTTTTGTCTTCACAGGCTGGCTTTGTCCTTTGGTCTTGACGGATGCAACAACTTCCTTGTGGCTCGGCATCTCGAACTCCGGTCCTTCGGTCGTGATCTTCATGGTCTCTAGTGTGATCCTTCATCTCTCCCGAATGAGTTTGAGTAGCCTTCGCCGTCTTGGGACCTTGGAGTTGTCTCGGATATTCTTCTTTGTTACTCATCAGGCGCCCGGCAAGTTGTCCCACTTGCGTCTAGCATCTTTATCACGATGAACACTTCACGTATAGAGCTTCCGACCTCCGTCACCTTGCCATCTAAATTCTTCAATATTTTCTCCATAGCCTCGAACTTAGTGACGGCGTCCTTGTTGATCTTAGCTTGATCGTCCATCAAGTCCTTGAATTGTGCACAAAGAGGAACCAAAACTTGAATCGACGAACTTGCATTAAATCGGGGTTACCTTGGACATGGTCGTACTCCACACACTCCTTGCATGTGGATCTTGCTTCGGCGGCCTTTAGGTGTTGAGCTTCTTTCTCCATCTCCATCTTCTCCATCCTCCTCTTAAGTAAACCGATATGCCACTCAAGGAATCCCGCTCGTATGCATTCAGCTCTCGCAATCATCATGCGGATAGTTGAGACTTTGATCTTGAACAGCCTCCCGGCGTCTTGAAGGTTTATGATAGGTAGATCAACGATGTCCGGGGTGCGTAGCACTCCGGTGGTTGAGGTTGATCTCCCTTTGGACTTGGAGGTGGTGATTCCCTTGGAGATTTCGACGGTCCTTCGACTTCAACTTTTGAATTTCCAACCCTTTAGCTTGTGTTGCATGTAACCTTTGCCTGTAAAGTTTTAACGGATCATCCACAAAAAAGTTTGGGTTTCTTGGAGAGGTAGCCAACCATCTCCGGTTAGGGTTAGTAATAAAACAAAAATCTAAACATAAAAACTAGGGTTAATCAAAACTAGATTAGATTGATTTTTTTTCTTTTTGAGGATGATCAAACTTAAGAGATGCAAAAGAAAATCAAAAGAAAAAACTGAAAAATAAGCGATACTAGATTGGATCTTGATTGCTTGTTCCCTGGCAACGACGCCAGAAAAAGGGGCTTGTTGACGGTTAATAGTTGTATCAAAGTTCGTTTAGACTTGCAAGCGGACAGGTCTCCCGTCGTAGTCAAGGGACCCTTCTTCCCTCGAGTGGTGAACCCAAGGTATCGAATCCGTGGAACAATGTGCAACGCAAGGATTCAATCTAGTAAAGCAAGGTAAAGCTATTTATTGAAGAACAAAGTTGCATCTAATCTACTAACTCATAAAGAAAACGAATCTAATCTAATCTACTAAAGAGGTAGCAAGAGAAAGCAAGAGATAACCGATCTAGAGAGTCTAGATCATGCTTATGTTGTAGCTCCAAACAAGATAGACGAAGATAGAAAAGCGAATCTCACTAAAAGCATCTTTAAATCGTGGCCTTCCCATCCGACTCCGAAAACGCCCGCCTTTCGGAACCCCCGTTCTGTCACAACGTATCCCTATTCATGCGGGTAGTCTAGGGCGAGTTCGATAGAACAAGTTGAAATCACTTGGTCGGTCCGGTATGCACCTCTAGCCACCGCGGCTACAAGAGCACCCTATGTAATCTAGCTATAGACTAGATCGTAGAAGAAGCAACACCAAGAAGAAAACAAAATCATCGAGAAGGCACTTAATCGCTAGAAATCGGATTCACTTACAAACTTCACCATGAATGATTACATGAACAAGATCACCACCGGGGCCCTCCCTCGATCTTGATCCTCGCTCCGGAGCTCCGACGTGGTCTTCCATGCAAGGTTCCCACGTCGGCTAGGGAAACCCTAGACAACTAGCACGACCCTCATCTCCGAGATGGTGTCCCTCAAGCTTCTCTGCTCCTCGGCGGCGGATTACGACTTGGATGATGCGTGGCTCTCGGTCAGGGGGCTATTTATAGCCTGGAAAGCAATTAGGTCAAAGGGGAGGCCGATTGGGCCCCGAAAAGGGCTGGGTCGGCCGGCCTGGGCCGGCCGGCCCGGGCCCACTCGGCCCATCTCGTGGCCTCGCTTCGCCCGGTGTTGCTTCCCGCGTCTTCTAGATGTTCTCCCCTTTTGCATGTGGGCCCTTGACGTCGGTTTCTCTCCGAATTGGACTCAACTCCTTGTCTTGCAAGATTCAAGACTTTTCTCGGTTCGGTCCTCGGAGTTTATCATCTTCTCGGGCTTGGTCCTTGGGCTCTTGGAGTCATGTTCACTTCATTGCTTGACTTGTATCGGGCTTCAAGGTCTTGTCATGAGGTGCTTAATGAACTTATCCCGGAAGTCTTGCTTTCAACGTTAAAACCCCGCGTAAACACTTAACTCCAAAACCGACATGCACAAGTGAACTTGTTATACCACGGGGGTTAGTACCAATGAATAAGATACAAAAGTCATGCCAACACCGAAGGTAAACTCATGGCTAGGTTGACGGATTTTCACCGTCAACATCTCCCCCATGCTCAAACCTTGCTCGTCCTCGAGTAAGCCTTCGATGGATATCATCGTTGCCCATCAATGTTTAAACCTTGCACTTGATCATACATGAAAAAAACATAATGCTCTCAAAAGTTTAATTCGTTAAAGTTCCATAATGTACTAGCCTTCACCTCTACGGAGGGTAGATTCTTATTAAGCTTATCCCACAAATATTAACATGCTCACAAAGTTTAAATATATCTCAGAATTTTTGAAATAAGGAACGAGATAAAGAAAAGAGCTAAACCAAATTCACAAATTTAAATCACCTTGCATATTGCTCATGAACTCTCATCTCGCTTGTCTCTCAAGCCTATATGTTCTACTCCTTTCCCTCTCATAACATATATGTGTGGTAGGCTTTATATGGAGCTTTGGGAAAGTTTAGTCCTAACAAGATTTTATAAATGAGATGTTGTCAAAACAAGACAAGCTTCTCATGGTCTTACCGAGACTCGTCAAAAAGGTCATTGGAAACTAATGTTAAATCAAGGAGGGGAAAGAGAAAAATACACACACTTTTAGATGAGTGGACATATGCAAATGGCAAAGAGTGATCCCGAGGCACAAAGGTAGTCCTCGTTATCGGATTGCACATGGTTGGAAAATGAGAATGGATCTTTTTAACTTGAAGCCTTGAATGCACTCTTAGAGAACCGGGGAGTTCACTTTACTCATATATTTTTTCTCTTTCTCATATTTCTCATTCTTTTCTTTCTTTCTTTCTTTCATTCATTATATATATATATTTTTTCTTTCTTCTTGTAAGACCTTCACCTTGGAAGTCACGTTCGTCGCCGAATTTTTTCTTTCATCATTATTTTTTTTTAAAAAATACTCCCCTTTGAACTCTAAAACTGCACCATATCTACCTCCTCCCCCATGCTTAGACGTTGCTCGTCCTCGAGCAAAGAGGCGAAAAATAAGGTAGGTACCGAAAATAATTTTCCTTGGAGAGATACTTGAAATCTTCAATGTCGGCACCGTCTTGCGATCTTCCTTGAACTGATGATCCATTCTCAACGATAGGTTGTGGTCAAGGAGGTAATCACAAAAGATGATATTTGGTTTAAGGGTGGATATCCGGCGAGGTTTGTGAGATCTCCGATGCGGGGATACACAATGCACGGATAAAAGGCTAGCAATAACATAGATACGCAAAAACGGAATGACCAGCTTCTTAGTCTCGGGCCAGAGAAATCATGGCCTGCAATAACTCACTCAAAAATAAATCTTGTACACTAAAGTTTATGCACTCAAATATATATTAGGCTTTGGATAGGTTGAGCAACACACAAGTGATATTTGTGACAAGGTTAGCAATATTTTTGAGCATAAAAGACATCTTTAATCTATTCATAACTTGAGAGCACATAAAACACTATGGGTCTTTATTTTAATCATAACCTCCGCTGAAGATTAAGCTAGCATTTAGATAGTTTCAGATTTGTATTTTTAAGAGAGCACTAGTTCAAACATGCATAAATCAATTACAAAGATAAACAAAGCGGCAATTATAATCATATATCATCATGGCACAAACTTTTTAACTTTACCAAAGGTAAAAACTTGGTGGCGACATTATTCATGATGAAAATAAACACTAAGACACACGCTGAAAAATTAAACTAACACTAAAAATTAAAGTAAAACTGAAAATACTACGCATACATAGGCGCAAACAAGCAGAAAATTAAAGAAAAGGGGGTAAAGGAAAGATAGCTAAAGCTCCTCCTCTCTCTAATCTTCCGCCGGTGGTTGATATTGATAGTCTTGGTTGTTGTACCCTTACTCGTAATAGGAATGCGCCTCTCCTCCTATGAATTGTCCGACGGTGCTAGGTGAAGGTGTCCAAGCACATAAGCGACGTTTGCATTTCCTTCACCCATTTGGTTTGCATTGGTTAGGATGGCTGCAATAATTTGCACGTTCCTTGCAGTGTATCCTCCAATGGTGGCCACATTTTGTTGTGGTTGAGGAAGGTGTGGATATGGCTCCGCAAAGGCTACGTTGGGCACCGCAAAAATGGTGGGGGTATGGCTGCACCACTCCCCATGTTCACGCGGTTCTCGTGCAGCCTCTCGAACCGCCTCGTCAGGAGCGCCAGCTCGTCCTCTCCAAGCACGTCGAATTCCTCATCTGGCATAGACATCAAAGAGGAAAAAGAGAACATCCTGGTGGATGGGTTAGAGTTAGCCTTTCCTTTCGAACCACCAACGAGGGCAAGACTATGGGAATCAGTCGGTCCCTCGAGCTTGCGATCATGCCCCTATCCACCTCAGCCGACTTGAGCTTCGAGAACAGCTCGTTCACCGTCAGAGTGTCATACTTCTCCGACTCGACAATGGCCTCGAACTTTCCGCCCCAAATTTTACGATCCAAAGAGTGTAAGAGCTTGACCGCTCTATCATGATCATCGTACGGGAGCACGTCCACATTGGCCCTCATGTTGTTCACAACCACCGTGAACCTCTGAAACAAGGCATCGATGGACTCACCGGGGAGATGAGTGAAGTTCTTGTACTCTCTCCGGTAGGTCGCATACATCCGTGCCTGAACCTGGGCATTCCCAACATGAGCCTCCTTCAACACCACCCAAATCCTACAAGCCAAGTGCTCAATGTGCACCTGATCGAACTCAGGCTGACACAAAGCACGAAACAAGTAGTCGACCGCCTTGTTGTTGGCGTCGAATCTGTCCCTCGATCCTGGAGCGAGGAAGTCCATCGGCTGGACATAGCCTGTGTCCACCGTGACATCCCAAAGGATCTGACCCTTTCCGCGGAGGAACGCACCCATCCGCTTGCTCCACATCTGGTAGTTCTTGCCATCGAAGTGTGGAGGACCCGAACCCCGTTCCTGGTACGCCATCCTTGGATCTTAGACTGGTTAGAGTCAATAAAGACCCGAACCGGCTCTGATACCACTTGAAGGACCGATACGACGAACCAGATAGGGGGGAGTGAATGTGAGCTGATAAAAATTCTTCTCGAAGGAGATGGACACTTCAACAAGATGAACGCGGCTTCCAACACACGTCTCCGACTCACTACCCAAGTTGGCCGAGCCCACGTAGCCACTGGAGTGCCACTGGACCTAGGAACCAACACACACAGCCTTCCGACTCGAGAACGCAGCGGAACACCAAACCTCGAGTCTACGAGACCCACACCGGTCGACCGGTGAGCACCACCGGCCGACCGGTCCCTCGCTCGGTGAAACCGAGCAACTTTCACTAAGTGGCTCTACACCGGCCGACCGGTGAGACACACCGGCCGACCGATCGCGACTCGAAAGCCCCCAAGGCACCAAATAGACCAACCAACCACCAACCGACCCAAACTCGAAACAAGAAAGAACACGGGACAACAACGAACACACCAAGACGTTCACTCGAGCAAAATTCCACAAGGGCTCACACCGGCCGGACCGGCCAAGAGCACCGGTCGACCGGTGTAGCTCGGGCGACTCGGGATGAACAAAGCACCCGCGGGTCAACTCCCCCAAATCCAAATCTCGATCTCCCGAATCGCTCCACGGACTTGAACAAGACTTTGGGGATATTATGAACACCTCATGAGGAGTCCATAGCCAAGTTTAATTCCACCAAAACTCGTCCAAAAAGGAGGAATCGAAGAAATCCCGCCGAAAGCACTTCCAACCCAAGAACTCAAGAAACTCCAAAATCGAGCACCTTTACTCACGGATTTGGGAGGGGAATCACAACCGAAAGAACCATGAAGGGTTCCCACAAATTCCACCCATCAAATCCCCAAGAGAAAGGTCCCAAAAACAACACAAAGAAATCACAAAGAGAGGGCTTCGAAAATCACCACCAAGAACAACCGGGGAAAACACATCCAAACCTTGAGGAACCACACCGAATCATCTATACATGAAACAAAGGTTCATACAAGGTCTAGCAAGCCGCCCGATCATCCATCCCTCTCAACAAGATCTCTCCGTGAAGCTCTCTTGCTAGTCCTAAAGAAAACCTAAGGAAAATAGGTGAAAATAGGAAAACTAATGACCTAGGGTTCCAAGAGTTGGCTGCCATCCTCTCACCTCTTGGGTTATATGGAGGCAATCGAATGTCTAAAACGCCCTTCTCTACTAACTAGGGATACAAGCCCTTCAAGGGCGGATTTGGAATTCTTGATGTCTTCACCATCGGACGGATGCCCGGCGACCGCACCCTGCGTAGCCTCGACGCAAGCCATGCGATCCCGACGCGTGTCCTCCGCTTCAAAGATTCTGGACTGCGTCATCGCACACCGGTCAGACCGATGCTCTTTACCGGTCAGACCGGTCCCCCACGGCCGACTCGGCCGGTCGGACCCACCGCCGGACCGGTGCCGCGCCGCGCAGCCTCCGTCTTCGGTTCTTTTGTCTTGGCTTTGTGGATCAACCAAGGAACCCAGTGGTTTTCTGGTGAACCACCGGAAACCCCGCGAACTCGGTGTCGCCTCTGCCAATCTCCACTCATGACTTGGCTCCCACGTAGTCCCGGCTAGATCTTGGTTTTGAGGCTCAACCAAGAAACCGTCCATGACTTCATCTTGCTGTTCATGCCACCATGCGGCCCGCACTTGACCCCCGCCGGCCACCGGTCCCTCGAACGAAGCCTACTTGTCTTCTCCACACCGGAGGCCTCACCGCCGACGACCTTTCGCGCTTGTTCTTCACCCGCACCAACACCCGTCAAGCCGCAACCCTCGCACCTGCAATACTTAGCCAAGAATCAGTCCACACAACATTGTCAATCACTCATCACACAAGGAAGCGACCATCCACCGGTCCTCGAACCACACATGGTCCTCAACTACAACCGTTACCACAACTAGTCACCGATCACATGAAATGGCTATTTCTCTAGGCCCACAAGTAAATTTGGTAACAGGCACAAAAATAGAGCCCGATACTGTGAACTCAACATCAGAGACACATTCTGTGAACCTGCGCCTCCTCTCTCTTGACGAAATGAGATGCATCTGTTTCCACACGTGTCTGCTGTCTCTCGACTAAAGGAGGCACGTGCTTTCAACCTGCATCTCCTCTATCTCGACGAACGGGCCAGGCATCAGTCTCTCCTGGCATCAGAACTCCTGGCATATCTGTCCTGAGGAATGGCACACCACTCCTATTCTTGGAAAAAGACATCAGACACTTCTGCTGGAACTGCTCCACAGCCTCTTTCAGTATCAGTTGATGTTCTGAAGATAGTTCATTAAAGGTGACATCCAGGACAGCTTGGATTTCAGGCATCTTGATCAACCCATCGAGTGTGCCAAAAAGTGTGTTGACGTAAAATCAGCACCTCACGCCAAGCACAAAGCAAGCCGGATTAGCTAGCTTCACACACGTGGCCCGGGCGTTGAATCCGGAAGTGTGCGAGTCAATTTTCCCTGAAACTGACAAAGGATGAAAGTAGTTAGATAAAACCTGGAACTTGCCGGGTGGTACCAGACAATTCCATATTTATGGCTATGAAGCCAGTTAGAACGACATATAGCTATAAACAAGCTATCTGTCAGCAATTTAAACATCATTCGGCAATTGATAAAAGCATGTAAACAGCGTACTGCCGAATGTATGACGTAAGCATGATGAAAAGTCAGTCTTTATTTAAACAATGTTACAACATGTAACCATGACCGATTATCAAGGATAAAGCATGATAAATTAAATAAAAGCGAAGCATGATCATGAATCTGCAGTAAACAAGCATGCATAGACCAAAACACTAGTCTACCGCGTGTCTAGATACTCTCAAACCCGTCAAGCATGACGTCAAACAAGTTAATCCACCGCATGATACAACTTGTTTACAATCACACAAGCAACCAAGCATAGATCAATCCAACACATGATACAATCTAAACATGGAAGGCTAAAAGCATACATTATTCAAAGCAAAACTCATGAACATGTTTCACTCGTGGGGGGATTGCCGAATACAGCTGTACAGCCGAATCGGGTTCCGTGGAGAAGGAACAAACCGTGCAAGATTAACAAGCTTGAACCCGCAACAAGTGACAATCTAGATTGATTCAAATTCGGCTATTAGAGAATGCATGACCCTCTTACGGAGTCAAGCCAAAGATTTGAATGTGCAACACATAGATCACGAACAAGACAGAGCCGAATCTAATCAATCTAAATTGGGCAATAAGAGTGTTACATGAATTAAACACAAAAAGGTAGAATTCAAAACAACACACGGTAACTTAATGAATCTATCAGATCTTGCCAAATCTAATAGAGCCAATAACTAGCTCCAAGCTAGATCTTAGCCTACCGCATGACTCATGATCCAACAAGGAAACCTTCTTGAACCAAGCTTAAATCCACCGCATGATACTAAGCATGGTAACAAGACTACTTTCATCACGGTCTAAATCCACCGCATGATACTAGACATGATACAAGGTTGCCGGTACTTACGGAGGTCGATGAATCGATGACTCCTCTCGAAAAACTCGACGACATGACTAGAAGGACTCGAAAGTTAGAAGGACTCGAAAGTTGGCACGGGGCCGGTTTGTTGTGAAATTGTTCGATACCTATTACAAACACTAAGGGTTTATATTTATACCCTGGTTCTAACACGACTCCTAGTCGACCACGATTACAACATTTATTACTTAAAATTAACACCATGGCGTCATGTCCATCTCGTATCCATCATCAATTCATCCCCTTCTTTATATTCAATCCACGTCATCACGCATTCCTGAATGCTTTCTGCTTTCACCCGTGGAACAGTTCTTCTGCCGAATGACGATGCACTCCCGACCGCAGCCGCCTCTACCGAATGCATTGAGGAAAACCTCCTGCCGAATGGTGCCTTCTGCCAAATTCGGCTCACATGTCAGTCTCTTCCCTGTACCAATTTTTGGTGTTAACAGATGAGTGATTGACAATGTTGTGTGGACTGACGCTTGACTAAGTATTGCAGGTGCAGGTTGCGTCTTGACTGGTGTTGGTGCAGGTGAAGAACGAGCGCGAAAGGCCGTCGATGGTGAGACCTCCAGGTGTGGAGAAGACAAGTAGGCTTGGTTTGAGGGACCCGGTGGCCAGCGGAGTCAAGTTCGGGCCGCATGGTGGCAAGAACAGCGGGACGAAGTCGTGGACGGTTTCTTGGTTGAGCCTCAAAACCAAGGTCGAGCCGGGACTACATGGGAGCTGAGTCATGAGTGGCAAATGGCGGAGGCTACACCGAGTTCGCAGGGTTTGCAGTGGTTCACTAGAAAACCACTAGGTTACTCGGTTGAGCCATAAAACCGAGGTCGAAGACTCAACGAGGAGGTGCGGCCACCCAGGCCGATTCAACTGCCCACGAGGGGCAGTCAGACCGCCTGGGCTGGTCTAATCGCCCAGGGGGGTCTGACCGCCCTGGTCGCTGCCGCCGAGAAGCTTCGAAGCGGAGGACACGCGTCGGGATTGCAAGGCTTGCGTTGAGGCTAAGCAAGGTTGCGGTCGCTGGGCATCCGTCCGATGGAGAAACTCTGAAGACTTCCAAATTAGCTCTTGAGGGGCATGTATCCCTAGTTATTAAGTAAGGGTAGTTTGGTCTTTTGGGTGCCTCCATATATACTCTTGAGGGGATGGATGGCAGCCAACGGTTGGAACCCAACTCATTTGTTTTCTCATTTTCGTCCTTATTTTCTCTAGTTTTCTAGGACTAGCTTGAGAGCTTAATGTGAGATCTAAAGAGAGGGATGGATGATTGGGTGGCAAGCTAGACCTTGTATGAACCTTCATGGTATTTATAGATGATTCGGCGTGGTTCCTCAACCTCTTGTGTTGCCTTTCCCGTCCTCCTTTTTGGTGATTTTCGGAGCTCTTTATTGTGATTTTCGTGGCGGAGTTTTGAGGATGATTTCTTATGAGATTCTTGTTGGGTGTCATGTATGAGGACCTTGTGCCTCTTTGGCTGGTGACTTTGCCCCAAGAATCCCCTTGAATCGGACTCGATTTGGTGATTTTTCGAGTTGCCCGAGTTCTTGCCCCAGAGAGCCGAAATCCATGATTCCTCTTGATTGTGAGCGTTTCGGGTCGATTCCTTTGAGGTAGAGGTTGCCCAGGAGGTAACCCAGCTATTTGTCACACCCTGCAATTTCCATTTTCAGGATGTGAATAGAGAGAATATTTAAATAACAATTTTCTCATAATTTAAAAACTTTTCCAACATTTATTTTCTTTACAGGAAATATAGTATAGGAAAAATCCTTGTTTGATTTTCTAAATCAAATAAAAAATTGTGAGTGTTGCATTCATGCCGATGCATGTTGGTGCTTTTTGAGTGCAAAAGGTTTCAATAATGCATTTAGGTGCTGTCCAAACCCTTCCGAGAATTTTCTGGATTTTTCTACAATTTATTCTCATTTTCCTCCAGCTATTACTATTTATTAGAAGGCTATAAAATCTTTTTAATTATGTCCAAATACTTTATTTGGATTGTTTATGCTCCAATCTAGCTCTAGGAATTTTGTTGGAGTTTTTGTGATTTTCATAGTATTTTTCTGTGACGCCCCAGGTTTTTAATTAACCTTAATAGCCGGTCAAATAGTCAATCGTGGTCAAACCTAGGTCAACCTGGGCCCTCACCTCGGAAACTCACTAACCCACCCTAGTGACCCTAATTGAATAGTAAACACACTTGTGGGGCCAACCCATGGTCAAAAGTTGGGTAAAACCCCTTGCCACCCTAGTGTCCACAGGTGTCTGCCGGAATTTTTGCCGCGTTCTCCAAAATTCACCTAAACACTTAAAATTCTACCTTTATGAAAGTTGTAGATCTTGATGAGGGACACAACTTTCATGTAGATTGGCATTTCAAATTTTGAGGGGAAAAACTTGAAAAATCAAGTGCAAGGCAGAAATCACTGTTTGCCAAACCCTGCTGACATTCAAAGTTGGCATTCAAATAACTTTTGATCTGGGCAGAAAAACCCTATATGGCTTTTGAAGAAATTGTTGCTGGTAGCTAGATCTACAACTTTGGTATTCATCACTTGGTCCAGTTCTATTCAAAATTTTAGAGGAAAATTGGTTGGAACAGGGCACCAGCAACAGGTTTGAGCCAGAGCGCCGCCACACGCGACGTTGTGCGCGCCGCGCGCCGCCGTCGCCGCCCACCGCCGCCGTGCCCCGCGTCCACGCCCGCGCCGCCCAAGGCCACGCCGACCGAGGCACGCTCCACCCCGTGATCCCCGTGCCCCAACGCGCCCGTTCCCGAGGCACCCGGCGCGCGCGCGCCGCCGCACGCGCGCGCACGCCGCGGACCGCCGGTCCGTCGGCCGTGTCGCCGCCGCACGCGCGCGCCGCCCGAGCGCCGTAGTACGGCGGAGCATCTCCGCCGTCATGCCTCGTCACCCGCGGACGCGCCGGGCCGCTTATAAAAGCGCCCGCGCCCTCCCGTGCGCCGCCCCCGAGCCACCGCCGCCATTGCCGCCGCCGCCGGTGCCGGAGCTCGCCGCCGTGCTCACCGCCGACCGGCCGCTCTAGTAACTTCCCTAGGTCCCGGTGAAGCCCACACGGTCGCTTGTTTGCCCGCCTTTCGCCTCCACGCCGCCGTTCACCGAGCCGCCGCGGTTGCCGCCACCGGCCGCCGCCAAACCTCGCCGCCGCCAACTCCCCGCCTCCACTCCCGAGCCCTACCACTTCTAGGTGAGCCACATGGCCCCGTGAGCCGCTTGCCCGGCCGGCGCAGCCGCCGACTCACCGGCGATCGGCCTTGCCCGCGCCGCTCGGCCGGCCAGGGACCCGATTGCATCGATTGCATTAATTCTAGGGTGCATCACGTAAAATGCAGGGCTTAGTTGTAAAGATCTTTATCTAGCTTTTCTTGCAGATTAGTCCAGTGCCTTGTAAAATGCCTAGAAATTCGTAGAAAAAACAGAAAAATCCCAAACCAATTTTGTAGAGTTCAGGAAAGGAAATCCCACCACTTTTGTTGTTTACTCATGGCTGGATACTAAATAGTTTTTGCATGAAAAATACAAATGTGTTAGACTTAGATCTGTCATAACCTAAAACTCATAACTCCTCTGTAGCCCAATTTTGGATATGTTGTGTGTTAGGATATGACTAGATTCTGTGCGAAAAATTGCACAAAGTTATGCAGTAGATCGTGGTAAATAAATTCTTTTCCATTCTTGCAGAAACTGCCTAAATGATTTTTCTTGTTAAATATAATTATATTCTTGAGCTCAACTTGTGCACACTGTCTTATAATGTCAAAATGCACATCTTGTGAATTAATCATGATTTTTGGATTAACAGAAATAAATATTCTTGATTTATGCATGTTTTCCTTTGTAAATTAATAAAACAGGTTCAGTAAAGTTCCTAGGTGTATGTACTGGTTCTTTAGACTTGTTTAAAACCAGAGAGCATGCTCGAGAAAGTTTGGATCAATTTGGTGCTTATTTATTTTTGTATGCATTTAAATTGAATCACTAGCTAGCCTTTGTTATTTTCTATAATATTTAAATGCCTAGCCTCCAACACTTACATGTGGGTCCAATGGAACAGGATAGGTGCTCATATGCCTAAGAAACACTTCTTTAATTTTGGTAATTTAATTGTTTAATAAAAAGCTTAAAAGCCCTTTTTATATCAAAGGGGATTTAAATAAAGAAAAACCCCTAAGTAATCCTTTTCCTTTTTGGAAGGTATTATTTAATATCACTAAAAAGCTAATTACATATCATCACTGATAAGAAATTAATTCATAAATAAAAATATTAACTACACCTTTGTTGGTGAAGATGAAAAGGAATTAAAGCTTTCACATGAAATGACAAGTATAATAAAAACCTTTATTCAAATGTTCAATAAAAGAATAACCCATGTACAGCTAATAACCTTCCTAAAAGAGAAACACTTGCTAGATACTTGTTAAGGTGAACATGACCAACCAAGAGTTGGATAAGACAACAAACTATCACATCACCTAAATCTTGCATTACATTCCGTGTAGATCTTCCGGACGGAGATTACTCCCTTGACCCGGAAACCGAGGAAGGAGGAGCGGAAGCGTCTCTGCAGTGCATGGAAGTACTCGACACCGAGGGTGCCCAAGCTAACTTAGCTGACGAAGGCAAGCTCCGGTGCATCTAACCTAGTTCTAAAGTTCTTTATTCAATTATCTATGAATGATTGTGCATTTACGTTCAGGAGTTGAATGAAACCCTAGATGCATGATCCCTAGGTACCTTTGTCCCTACTAGTATGATAGGTCGATAGCTGCTAAGCTATAGGACCGTTACAAGTCGGGTGATGACCTCACTCGCGAGAATAGGTTCCTAGATAGGAATCACAATGTATCCTTAAATGGTTTGCTCACGTGGTAAGAGCATGGGATCTGGGCTCCGGTCCAGTGGTTATGTGGGTTAAGTCTTTGAACATACCAAGCACATGTCGGGTATGGGACCGGTAAGCCTAGTACCTTAATGAGGCGGCAAGGGATCCTACCGTTACTACTCTTGGGATTCGCTCTCACGGCTCACCACCGGCGGTGTATGGTGACTCCGGGTATCTCGCGGGGTATGCCGGATAGCCTGCACCAAAGACTGTAAGATTCGATCCCGACCCGAGGATTTATGGGGACGGCCTGGGAAAGTTGTCCTTGCGGGGCAGCCTACCGTGTGTTTGGGTCTACCTTGCAAGGTTTAAATCAATCGATTGTCGGCCTCTCACCGTTATTCGAGACTACTTACTCCACTAGTCATGAGATCCCTAATGATGGAAGTTGGCTAATGTAGTAAAGATTAAACCTACTAGAACATGTGCTAAAATCTTGAAAGTAAGGGCCTACTCTTGTTACTTTTTAGCAAAGCAACCCAGTAGCCAAAAAGCCTTTCATGGTCTCGATTTGGTGAAGTAGATATCACCGACGGGTAAGACTTGCTGAGTATTAGTATACTCAGCCTTGCTATAATGTGTTGATCCAGGTAATGCCTTCAGTGATGTGTGGCCCGGAGAGATCCCGCCCGGCTGGGAGCTGGAGTGGGTGGAGGATGACTACTGAAAGCATCATGGATGGCCTCCCGTGGTGTCTTCGCTTCCGTTAGTTTTTTTCCGCTGCTTTCGAAAAACTCTGAACTATTTCATCATTGCAAAAACTATGGTTTGTAATAATTAAACCCCTCGGGGTACGAATTTGGATATTAATGTTGTTGTATCTCTGGACTCGCCTTCGAGTGAGTTTTAATGCATATATTCGATCCTTGTGCTTTTCAAGTGATTTACCGAGTGTTAACCCGGCAACTAACGACAGGATGATACTTTATTATTGCTTAACGACCAAAGTGGATCGGTCTTAGGCGATAGTACGGTATTTTCCTGGGCGGGTTGTCACAGTTGGCATCAGAGCTTATATGCACCAGAGATTAATTAATAAACCTCAATCAATGGTTTTTGAATAAAATATGCCAAGATTTTCTGATTTTCCAAAATACTTTGGTCCGCTAAGGATAAACTAGACCGAGAGGCCCTAGAGGGAATTTTGGGTTCTTTCAGGTGGCTTATTAATCTATGGTTTATTTTGCTAACTTCCAGCACATTTTACTTTATGTCAGACTTACCTTCTTGCACAACCATACTAGTTCATCACGTTTTGCCATACGTGGTGGTACCACAGGGAAGTCCTGTGAGGGACTAGTGGGACCTATTTCAATGGGTGCCACGTCGCGTCTGAGTCCCGTCACGTTTTGCCATACGTGATGGTACCACGGGAAAGTCCGTGAGGGATGAGTGAGGCCTATTCCAATGGGCACTCACCTCGCGTCAGAGTCTTAAATAGGACGTTGTCCACGCAGCGGCTTAACGCATGGATGTCGTTTCTATAGTGAACGGTAATGTATGTGGACACTTTCGTGACGTGCTGGCACGAAAGGTTCGTTTTCTGCAGGTACATAACAACGCTTCGTTAGTTGTTAAGCAAGTACCGTATAGCTCTCGACTAGATATTATAGGGAGAGACGAATAAAAGCCTTGCCACCGGCACTAACTTCGATTTTTGGCTTGATTGCCATGTGAGGTCGAATAGGACGTCTTGCATGCATACTAAAAATCGAAACAACTAAAATGGACCCAAAAATCGAAATTCCATATGTTCTCTAAGGAAGTTTATGCTAGTGTGTGCTTTTTATAAACTAAAGTACCTTTCATACCTAGCCGTCATGCTGCCGAAATTTTGAAAAAGTTGTTTACCTTGTGCTAGGTTTAATTAAACCAAATTGCTAAAAGCAAATGCTCCTTAACTAGCTATCTTGTAATAGCAAGTCTCAATCCTAGTTCTTTTTGGGTTGGTTACACTTTCCTAGGCACATCCAGGTTCAGGACCATTCATCTTGTTTCCTTGATCGATGCTCAACCTTAAAAGTTTAATTAAAAGCATTAAAGGTTTAATTTAAACTTGGGAAATTTTTGAGGTTTCTGGATTTTTGGTTATGAATTTTTATTCACAGCTGCCAGAACTTCACCATTTGACATGCCGTTCTCTTTGAGATCTGACATGAGTTACATTTGTGTACAGATGGATTTCCCCATGTTCCACCAGTTCGACGCTGACGGTACGATCCGTACCAATGGGTTGCACTGGGAGGGTTTTCCGCGTCTTGCGTGGGAAGCACTCCGTGCCGCAGGCTACCTCACCCCACCGACTTACGAGGTGAAGGAGTTTGAGCGCTTTGGCGTTCCCCGCTGCAGAGTGATCGTTACTGTTCTGCCACACCCAGACCACGCCGACTGGTTTGACTGAGCTTTATCTACTGGGGATTTATCACTCACGAGTCCGTTGAGTCAGCCGCCCTCAGAGTGTTGACAGACTTCTGTGACTACAACCCCACCGTGGTAGCTCTTTCTCCGTTTGGACTGTTTCCTGCTGTGAGTCCTCACGACCCAGCATGGTTGGATCGTATGGATCACCTACGGGAGCTACTGACCCTAGCAGAGACGTTGGATGTTACTCAGACGCTTGCCCGTTGTCTGAACGTTGTCTTCACACTTCAGGGGCTGCGTTATAATACCGCAGCGATTATTGGGCAGCGCTTGGAGGCATCTAGGCGCGGTTGGGAGCAGCTTTCAGCAGCACACCAGCAGCTGAACTTCTCTCTTACTCAGGTGCAGCAGGAGAATGACAGCCTGCGTGCTAGGAGGTTTCAGTTAGAGCTTGAGAGGGGTGATCGCCTACAGAGGATCGTAGATTTGGAGGAGGAGAACCATGCACTAGAGGAGGATGCCGATGCACACGAGATTGAGAGGCTGACGCTGCTGCAGAACATTGTTGATATGCAGCAGTAGGTGCAGGAGGCCGAGGTACAGGTGGCAGCCTTGCAGGCTATAGTGGCCTTACAGCCACTACCCCCAGTACAGCCACACCCGGAGGAGCAGCAGGCCTTGTCCGGTCTGGATCAGACGAGCCAGGCAGGACCACCGCTACCGACTCCCCCAGCTTCGTCTACGTATAGTGGTGCTTAAGTGGGCAACTAGGTTGCCGACAGCATGGATAAGAAGGATGTCGATCCAATCGAGTTGTCTTTGAGATGTTAGAGTAGTTGGCTTGACAGCACGTCTTTGTGCCAAGTAACTGCTTGTATCGTGTCATGTCATGTTGTTTCAAATTCAAGTTGTAATGTCTTTGAACCTTGTTCTATCGGGTTGTAATAACGAATGCTTAAGCATGTGTGCCTTAAAAGAAAATTTATTTGTCATTCAAATTTGAAATCTTCTTGCGTATGAATACCAGATCCTTGGATAAACCGTTGCAAATGACCACGCTTGTCAATTTTGCATTCTCACCTAAAAATGTTGGTAAACCAAAGCATTTTTAGGGACATCACTCATTGCAGGCAAATAAGTGCTCGTTCGTATACCACTTCGTTGGTATCCGAAATGACAATAATTGTTCGAGGGTATTTATGAGCCGTGCAATTGAGTAATCGCAGTCCTAACCATGTTGAGGAGAACGATTCTGTCGGGGACAGCCCTAGGGGTCCCCTTTAACAACTGGGAAATCCCCACTTAGAACCCGCAACAAAGCCGAACACACTTTGCCTAACCATGCAGGATACGGCCCATGCCGCGGGGACCTCAACGGCCCACCAAGGCGGCCCTCTTGAAGATCCCCTCGAGCAGGCTTCGCCTCGCTCGAGGATGCGCGCCTCCCTCGGGCGGGCTCCGTCCCGTTCGAGGGGGTGCGCTTCCCTCGAACGGGCTCCGCCTCGCTCGAGGGCCCATTCTCCCTCGAGCGTGCTCCGCCCGCTCGAGGGTCCGCCCCCACCCTCGACCGGGGTCCACCTCGCTCGAGGGCGCCCCGCACGCGTGCGCCTGCCCCGTACGCGGGCATTTAACGCCCTGACACCGACAGGACGGCGCCATCATGCGCCCGGGGCTCGCGCCCCAGTGCCACCGCACCAACTCCCCAAGAGGGAGCCCATCCCCATTACTGTGGGAGGGGACTGTGCAGCGCGGCCGGTGCCAGTCCCGTGACGCCGGCCGCCTGCTCCGGTACGGCTAATGCGCCGAGCCCTTGAAGGGGGGCCGGCTACACCCTCGATTTACTTTCTTGTGACCTTACAGGGTTAGGTGGAGGCGCTAGGCCGGTGGGACGCCATCCCCGCCCTCGTTACGGCATGGCTCGCCGCCCCCCGCGCGTACGGCGCACGCCGTGCGCCGTGGCACCGGCTACAAGACCGTGGAGCGTGCGGGAACAGAACGCCACCTTACTTGTCACTGTGCTCCGTACGGCCGACGCCGCCAGCCTCCCTCGAGCCTATCAGAAGACATCACAGTCATCCGCCACCCTTCTACCCTCGAAGCCGCCACTGTTCGGGTACAAGATAGGCCATGATGGCCGGATCGCTGCAAGGATCGTCCGGATGGCCGCCCACTCTACAGCATAGCACGCCACGCCCCTTCACGTAGCTAAATAGCACGGAGCGCATGTGATTCGCTCCCTCCTTGACCTATAAAAGGAGGGCGAACCCCCCCCCCCCCCCCTACCGCGGGGGGAGACAGACACAACACAACAGGAGACAGGCTGCGCCACGCACTTGTTCTCCAATTCTCCCACAATATCTCCAGCCACTACACCAGGGACTTGGAAGCCACGCTTCCTCTCCCGCCTTGCTTGTAGCAGCCCCACTACAGGCACCCCCGGTGCTGAGCAATATAGTGCCTCGAGCACACTCCTGCTGGACGTACGGCCTCCTCGGCCGGAACCAGGATAAACTCTGTGTCTCTTGTTGCTTAGCATCGACCATTGAGGGATAGACCACGGCGCTTACTACTGGTTAGTGTCGGGACCATATTCCGCACCGACAGTTGGCACCCACCGTGGGGCTATCGAGCGCCTAAGGTCATTCCGTCAACTCCCTCCATGGTGATCCGCACTGAGTACCGCAGTTCGCGCTACTGCATGGGCAGCTCGGACCCCCTCCTTGCCGGGTTTGAAATCCGGTTTGGGGGCCTGAACTTTCAGGCCACGGGGAACGGCTACCTCATGCGTCTCACCAACCGTGAGGAGCTCCGTGCGCGGCGCCAGGTCGGGTCCGCTCCGGTCCCTGCTACGCGCACCACCGCGGCGCCGACGCCCGCCGCACGGACGCCGCGGGCCCGTCAACGCCACGACGCCGCCGTCGCTCCGGACCGCGTTCGCGCCGGTGCACGGTCCGAGCGACGGCAGCCGAGCGCGCCGCCTCTCGCCGCGACGTGCCCGCCATCACGACATCCGCCACCCCGACGGGACAGCGCGCGGTCTCCGGACCGCGCCTTCCCATTGGGCTGCGTGGTGCCACGACGGCCTTCAACGCCAACGTCAACACCATGATGCGCAGGGTCCCGCCTGGCCGCCACGTCTTCGTCGCCAGGGATCCTGGTGCCTCCGCAGGTGACGAGTCGTCCCTGGGCTCCCTCGACGCGCTGCCGCCCGCCAACCTTCACGGGTATGCGGAGCGGGACTTCTCTGGCGTGCCGGACCCAGTCATGTTCAGGCGTTTCCTTGACGCTACAGACTACTGGTTCGGCTGCTCCGACGACTCCAGCACCGGGATCTACGACCCCGCGCGGGAGTGCAATGTCGTCATCGCCAACGATCTTGTGAACGCCACCGGCGCTGCGGGTGCCGGAGACGGGGAGATCACGCCTGCCCCAGGGATCGCCACGCGCCTGGCCGAAGGGCCAAGCGCTCCTGCTGGAGCCGACGCCGACGCGCAGCTGGCCCAAGCCCGCGAGCTCGAAGCCAAGCTGGCGGAGGAATACCGGACGGTGCGGCTGCTCCGTGCCTCAATAGCAGGGGAAGCATCGTGACCGCATCAACGCCGACCCCAACGTCGACAACAAGGACGCACCTTCGCGGGCGAGCCAAAAGCTCATTGCCGCCGCGACGCTGCTGCGGGCCATGCCGGCACCCTCGACCCCTGAGGCGCGAGACCTGCACCACGAGGTGCAGACTCTCATCGAGCAAGCGGCCGTCCAGCAGGCCGAGAGCTCGGTGTCGCGCATCCGCCAACAGGGGGACGCGAGGGACGACAAGGCCGCACAGGGGGGCGAACCCTCGGTCCACGCAGAGGAGCGGCGGGGCAACCCGCCAACCCAGACGCACGCCGGCCAAGGAGCGGCTCCTTGACGCACGCAGGCGCCGGCCGGCGACGCCCGCAACGTCATCAACGCCCGGCGCACGAGCAAGGCGGACGCGCAAGCAGCGGTGGGCTACCACCCTCGACGGGGTGGACGCTACGACAGTGACGAAGACCGCTCCCCGACGCCGAACCCCCCGGAACCCGTGTGTTCGCCCCGGAGATCCGCGCGGCGGCCTTCCCTCAACGCTTCCGCCAACCCTCGACCATCGTCAAGTACAACGGGGAGACGGATCCCCGCGTGTGGCTTAACGACTACCGCCTGGCGTGCCAGCTGGGCGGGGCCAACAGCGACGAGGTCGTCATCCGCAACTTGCCCCTGCACCTCGGCGATACGGCCCGGACATGGCTCGAGCACCTGCCCGCCAGCCAGATCCACAACTGGGACGACCTAGTCCGCACGTTCGTGGGTAACTTACAGGGCACCTACGTGTGCCCTGGGCATTCCTGGGACCTGCGCTCCTGCACCCAGAAGCCCGGCGAGTCGCTGCGGGACTTCATACGGCGCTTCTCCAAGCGCTGTACGGAGCTCCCCAGCGTGGCGCAGTCCGAGATCGTGCATGCCTTCCTCGAGGGCACCACGTGCCGGGACCTTGTGCGAGAGCTGGGACGCAGCCCGCCCGCGGACTCCAACGAGCTGTTCGACATTGCCACCAGTTTTGCCTCAGGAGAGGAGGCCGTGGGGGCGATCTTCGACGGCAAGAAGGGCAAGCGCTCGGAGGACGCGCCCGCGGAGGGCAGCAAGTCCAAGGAGCCCCACCGCAACGACAAGCGGGGCAAGAAGGGAAAGAAGCCGCGCCGCGAGGCGCGTGAGCAGGGGCGCGACGGCGGTAATGCCGAGGTTCTTGCTGTTGACCCGGCTCGACGGGGCCCTCGACCGGCCCCTCGAGGTCCGGGGGTGTTTGATGACATGCTAAAAAAGCCATGTCCTTACCACAAGACCCCAGTGAACCATACCCTTGAGCAATGCGATATGCTCAAGAAGTTCTATGGCCGCGCTGCCGCGAAGGAGGCAGAGGCCAAGAAAGACAGAGGAGATGGCGACGCAGCGGCTTCCCCGCCGTGGAGAACGTGTTCCTCATCTTTGGGGGGCCAACCGTCGACATGTCGACTCGCCAGCGCAAGCGGGAGCGGCACGAGGTCCTCGCCGCGGAGAGGGCGCCTCCATCCTTCCTCAACTGGTCGGAGGACGCCATCACCTTCAGCCGGGAGGATCACCCGAACCGCATCCCCAACCCGGCCGCACCCGCTGGTGGTCGACCCAATCATCGGGAACGCGCGGTTCTCGAAAGTCTTGATGGACGAAGGCACAGCCCTCAACATCCTCTACGTGCACACGCCGTGCTCGGCGGGGATTGGGTTGGACCGCCGCGGCCAAAGACGAAGCCGGTTCCACGGCGTCGCGCCCGGCAAGGTGTCCCCCCCCACGGGCAGATTGATCTGCCGGTTTGGTTCGGCACCGCGAAAAATTTCCGCAAGGAAACACTCACCTTCGAGGTGATGGGGTTCAAGGGCGCCTACCGTGCCATACTTGGGCGGCCCTGTTACGCCAAATTCATGGCGGTCCCCAACTACACCTACTTGAAGATGAAGATGCCAGGACCAAACGGCGTCATCACCGTAGGCTCGTCCATCGAGCATGCATTCGACTGCGACGTCGAGTGCGTCGAACACGCAGAAGCACTGGCGCTGGACGAAGCGCTGGTGACCACTTTGGAGAAGATGGTCAACGAGGACCTCGACTCCACCGCCAAGCACACCGGCACCTTCGAGGCCGCGGAGCAGACCAAGGAGGTCCCCCTCGACCCCTCTGCCCCCGAGGGCAAGGCGTTGAGGGTCAGCTCCACCCTCGATCCCAAATAGGAAGTGGTGCTCGTCGACTTCCTCCGCGCCAACGCCGACATCTTCGCGTGGAGTCCCTCGGATATGCCGTGCATCCCGAGGGAGGTCGCCGAGCACTCCCTTGACATCCTCGCCCTCACGCCCGCGCCGTGCAACAACGGCTCCGCCGCTTCGACGAGGAGCGGCGACGGGCAATCGGAGCGGAGCTACGAAAGCTCCTCGAGGCCGGGTTCATCAAGGAGGTGTTCCACCCAACGTGGCTAGCAAACCCTGTGCTTGTAAAAAAAAAGAACGGGAAGTGGCGGATGTGTATTGACTACACTAGTCTTAATAAAGCATGTCCTCAAGTTCCTTTTCCTTTGCCACGAATTGATCAAATTGTTGACTCAACGGCTGGGTGTGAACTGCTCTGCTTCCTTGATGCCTACTCCGGGTATCATCAAATAAAGATGAAGGAGTCCGACCAGCTCGCGACTTCGTTCATCATGCCGTTCGGAATGTTCTGCTACGTCACGATGCCATTTGGCCTCCTAAACGTGGGTGCGACATACCAGCGCTGCATGCAGCACGTTTTCGGAGATCACGTCGGACGGACGGTCGAGGCGTACGTAGACGACATCGTCGTGAAAACCAGGAAGGCGGACGACCTGGTTGACGACCTTGGCATCACGTTCGGTTGCCTACGGGCCAATGGGGTCAAATTAAACCCCGAAAAGTGTGTCTTTGGAGTGCCGCGAGGCATGCTCTTAGGATACATCGTCTCCCAACGGGGAATCGAGGCCAACCCTGAAAAGGTCGCGGCCCTCGAACGAATGGGGCCAATCCGGGACCTCAAGGGAGTGCAAAAGGTGTTGGGGTGCCTCGCCGCCTTGAGCCGCTTCATCTCGCGGCTCGGCGAGAAGGGCCTGCCCCTCTATCGCCTCCTCAAGAAGCACGAGCCCTTCTCCTGGACCGCCGAGGCCCAGGATGCGCTCGACAAGCTAAAGGCGTCTTTGACACACGCCCATGTCCTCACGCTGTCGCAGGACGGCGAGCCCTTACAGCTCTACGTCGCCGCGACCACCCAAGTGGTCAGCGCCGTGATCGTCGTGGAGCGCACAGAGGAAGGGCACGCCTTGCCTGTACAGCGGCCGGTCTATTTCATCAGCGAGGTCTTGTCCAATACCAAGACGCGCTACCCCCAAGTCCAAAAGCTGCTGTACGCGGTGGTCCTCGCGCGGCGCAAGCTGCGTCACTACTTCGAGGCCCACCCCGTCTTGGTGGTCTCCTCCTTCCCGCTGGGGGAGATCATCCGCAATCCTGACGCGGCGGGCAGGATCGCCAAATGGTCCGTGGAACTGATGGGCGAGACGCTCGCCTACGCCCCACGCAAGGCCATCAAGTCCCAGATCCTGGCGGATTTCGTCGCCGAATGGACGGATACGCAGCTGCCACCACCACAGATCCAGGCAGAGTGCTGGACTCTGTACTTCGACGGCTCGGTGATGAAAACAGGGGCGGGCGCGGGCCTGCTCTTTGTGTCACCCCTCGGGGAGCACATGCGCTACACGGTGCGCCTCCACTTCCCCGCCTCGAACAACATGGCCGAGTACGAGGCCCTCCTTTGTGGCCTCAAGATCGCCGTTGAGTTGGGCGTCAAGCGCCTCGACGTGCAAGGGGACTCGCAGCTCGTAATTGACCAGGTCATGAAGAACGCGAGCTGCCACGACGACAAGATGGAGGCCTACTGCAAGGCCGTGCAAGCCCTTGAAGACAAATTTTACGGCATCGAGCTCAATCACGTGCCCCGCCGGTACAACGAGGAGGCGGACGAGCTGGCCAAGATCGCGTCCGGGCGGATCACCGTCCCCCCGAACGTTTTCGCCCGCGACATCACCCAGCCCTCGGTCGTCCTCGAGCCTCACCCCTCGAGTCATGTAGAACCCTCGGGGGCTCCCTCGAATACAGCGGGTGCGGAACCCATGGATGAGGACCTCTCGAACGAGGCGTACGTGCTCTCCCTCCTCGAGGGGTATGGCTCTTACGGGGGCGACGTGATGGACATCGAGCCAGCCCCCGTCAAAGCGGACTGGCGTGACAAATACATCGCTTGGATGGCCCGAGGAGAGCTCCCCTCGGACCGGGCCACGGCCAGGCGCATTGCTAGGATGGCCAAGTCCTTTGCCCTCGTCGACGGCGAGCTGTACAAGCGCGCCGCCTCCGGCATCTTACAGCGGTGTGTGCCCATCCCCGAGGGGCGCGAGCTTCTACGGGACATCCACGCTGGAATCTGTGGCCATCATGCAACGCCTCGTACCCTTGTCGGCAATGCGTTCCGCCAAGGCTTTTACTGGCCTACCGCGGTCGCAGACGCTAGCGAAATCGTACGCACCTACGAAGGGTGCCAGTTTTACGCCCGCAAGTCCAACCTCCCCGCTCACGTCCTGCAGACCATCCCCATAACATGGTCGTTCGCCGTGTGGGGCCGGACATCGTCGGCCCCCCGCGGAAGGCGCCGGGGGCTTCACCCACTTGGCCGGTCGCGATCGACAAATTCTCCAAGTGGGTGGAAGTGCGCCCCATCACAAATCTCATGGCTGAGCAAGCGGTGACGTTCTTCACCGACATCGTCCACCGTTTTGGAGTGCCAAACTCCATCATCACCGACAACGGGTCCCAGTTCACGGGCAGGAAATTCTTGGAGTTTTGCGACAAATTCCACATCCGTGTGGATTGGGCAGCTGTGGCACACCCACAGACCAACGGCCAAGTAGAGCGTGCCAACGGCATGATCCTACAAGGCCTTAAGCCCAGAATTTTCGACCAGCTGAACAAATCTGGTCGGAAATGGCTCCAAGAATTGCCAGCAGTCGTGTGGAGCCTAAGGACCACCCCAAGCAGAGCCACCGGGTTCACCCCGTTTTTCCTAGTCCATGGCGCGGAGGCCGTCCTCCCCACGGACATAGAATATGGATCGCCCAGGGTTCGAGGTTACGACGAGGATGCCAACCAGCGAGCCCGAGAGGACTCGCTGGACCAGCTCGACGAGGCGCGCCTCGTGGCCTTGATGCATTCCGCGAGGTATAAACAGTCCCTCAGGCGCTACCAAGCACGCAAGATACGCCGACAGGACTTCAGCGAGGGGGATTTGGTCCTAAGGCTACGCCAAGACAACCGAGGACGCCACAAGCTATCGCCTCTGTGGGAGGGACCCTACGTCGTGGTGAAGGTACTCAAGCCCGGCACGTACAAGCTGGCCAACGAGGACGGTGAAGAGCTCACCAACGCTTGGAACATCCAACAGCTACGTCGCTTCTACCCCTAGCTAGGATTTCCAAGTATTTTTGTTGTAAAAATCACATGACCAACGCCCCAGTTGGTAACAACTATGTAAATATCATAAGTCTAATGCAAAGGGCAACTCGGCTTTCCCCCGAAACCCAAGTTACCCTCGGGGGCTACTACGGGGGGCATCTTCCCAAAATGGTCCCATTTTCGCGCAAAAATAAAACAACTCACACGCACTGAGTTTGTTTTCTACTTTGACCCCGAGCAACGATTCGAACAGGGCGCAGGCGGCCTAGCGGAAGGAGCGCGCGAGCCAGGGATAGCCCACGCCGCGAGGATACGGCCCTTCCCTCTCGCCTCCAACCCAGCAGGCCCCCCGCGAAAATCGAACTCCCCTAACTAGAATCTACTCAGGAAGAAGGAGAAACAAAAAGCGCAGTAAACAAAAGACTTCATTTCGTATCAACAAACGTTTACGATTAAAATAACTTGTTTATTTACAAAGGTCGCGTGGCCAGAATACTGATGCACAAACAAAAACGGGCCTAGCGCCCAGCTGTCTTTAGGCAGGAGGAGCGGCGGCGTCAACAGCATCTGGGAATAGGAACTCCTCGAAGGCTTCAGCGAGCGACCCGGCGGCATCAGCGGCGAGCGCGTCCACGCGCTCCATCGCCACCTCGTCCTCGACACCCTCGGGAACGACGTAGCCCTCCGCCAGCGCCTCGAAGTTGACCTCGTAGTGGGACCGTACCACTCCGAGGGCCTTCTGGACGCCTAGACGCAACGCCCGGCGCATCCGTTCGGTGACGTGGCCGCCAAGGGCGCGCGGGCGGCCGGTCCGGGCCGAGCTGCCGGCCTGTGCTTCGCCCTCCTCCACGGCTCGGCAGGTTTCAAGGGCCGCACCGCGCAACTCCTACAGCTCCTGCTCGGAGGAGTTGTACAAGGCCTGCAATGCCTCGGCCCGCTCGGCCGCGTGCCCCAGAGCGGTGCGCAAGCCTGGAGTCACCAAGACAAGAAAGAAATCAGAAAAAGAACGCGAACCTCTCAAACAGAAAACCAACCAAACAGGAGTCAAGCAGCGGCTCACCTTCAACTTGCTTCTTCTCCACCTCGAGGGCACGGCGCTCGGCCTCGACCGCCAGCTCGAGGCCCTTGACGGTCTCGCCCTCGCTCCCCGGAGGGCCGCCTCCCGGTTCGCGCTCGCAATGCCGAGCACTATCGCCCGCCCTCGACCTTGGAGAACGCGGTGTTCCGCTCCTCCGGCCGACTCCTCGCGCCGCCTCGCGAGCGAAGCGCTCCTCGCTCCAGGGCCGACCGGCGTCGGCGAGGGCGGCCTCGCTCCCCGCCGGAGCCGCCCCTCGGCCCCTTGGCGGGCGGTGCGCTCCCGCGGGCCGGTCCTCGCAGGCGGCGAGCGCCGCGCCTTGGCGTCAAGGGCGGCCTTCAAGTCGTCGGCCTCCTTGGCCCCTTGCTCGCCGCGCGCGCGCGCTCCTGGCCCGGCGCTGCTGCGCCTGCGCCCCTCGAGCGATGAGTGAAGCTCCCGGTTCTCGCCGCGGACGCCGGCCACCTCCGCCTCCCAGTTGGTCGCCAACGTCTGCATCTTCTTCAGGTCCGAGCGCGCCCGCCACAGCGCCTCATCACGGTCGATGAGGGCCGTGCAGATCCGCTCAAGGCTAGAGCGACGCGCCGGGTCTTGCCTCGTGCTATCGAGGAGTTCATCGTGCAAGGCCACGGCCCGGTACGCCAACCAGCCGTCCGGAGTCCTGAGGGCGTCGGTGAGCGCGTCGAAAGCGCAGCATCGCTCCCGGACCTGGTGGAGCTCGGCGTTCACCCGATCGAAGGCGCCGTACTTGTCGCGGGCACGGCGCTCGAGCTCCTGTCACCCACAACTCGAAACCCGTAAGCGTCACGATACAGCGACAGCGCGCAAAGACGAGGGAAAGAGGAAAACGAGCAACAACGCCCTACCTGGAAGACGTGCCATGCGGGGCCACCGTGGACCCTCAGCGCCTCGTTCAGCGCGCGGTCGAGCGTGGCGCCGTGGCTGCGAAGCTCCCCCCACGCCTCCTCGCTCCTCCCCGGGCGTCGGCGAACGCGGGCGGTCGTCGGCGACTCCCCTCCACCCGGGCGGAGTGGCCGCGCGAGAAGACGAGGCCTCGGCGCCATGTCCCGGCCCCCCGCCACCACGTAGCCGTCGCGTCGCCTCACGAGGGCCCCCTCCTGGGACTCCGTGGAGAGTGTGGGGAAGCTCACCCATTGATCCCACCCGGGCGGCGGGGAGTCGTCGTCTGGGACCTCCACCACCTCCGCCCGGGAGCCGCTGGTGGGCGCCGGCCCTAGCGCCGCCTCCGCCGGCGCCTCCACTTGCGCCTCCGTAGCCGCGGGCGCCGGCGCAAAGTGTCGCGGCCACCGCCTCGGGCCGTGCCTCCGCAACCACGGGGCGCCACCGCGGGCTGCACCCGCTCTTCCTCCTCCCGGCCGGCGGCCGCGGATTGCGCCTCCGTCGCGGCCGCCTCCGCGGGCCGCGCCTCCGCCACGGCCGCCGCCGTGGGTCGCGCCTCCGCCACGGCCGGCCGCCGTAGGCCGCGCCTCCACCACGACCGCCGCCGTGGGCGCGCCCCCACCACGGCCGACGCCGGCCGCTCCTCGGCGACCGCCGGTTGCGCCATGGGGCGGGCCGATCCGCCGGCCGAGGCCTCGAGGCCCCGCCGCGCGCCCGCGAGCTCTCGCCCGCCGCCGCCGCCGCCGTGCTTGCTCCCGCCCGCGGTGCCCTCTACGAGCGCCGCCGGGTGGGAATGGCCGCGTCCGTCCTCAACACCTTGGCCGGTGCGAGGGGAGGCACGGTTGGCACCACCCTGCGCAAGTACAAGCAAAAAGTCAGAACGCCTGGTCACCAAAAAACCAAACACAGCAGAAGGGCAAGCCCCTTACCTCGAAGAGGAGAAGGCGCGCTTCCTTTTCCTCGAGGCCTCGGCGGACGAGGCCCGCGCGGCCGACGCGCGCTGGCCGCCGCGCCCCCCGACGCCTCCGCCCGCGCACGGCCCCGCCCCGCGCGCGGGCACGCCTTGCCGCGCGCGCCTCGCGGCGCGTGCCGGCACCTTCGCGGCCCGCGCCGCCTCTCGTCGTTGATTGCCGGCGGCGGGCGCCGTTGCGCACGCCCCGGGCGATGCGCGCCTTGCCGCCGGAGCCGGCTCCGGCGACGGGGTGGGGGCGGGCTCCCACCCATCGGGGGGGCCCCGCCCCCCGCCTTCTTCCTCCTCGTCCTCCTCCGAGGACGAATACTCCTCGGTCCCCGGCGAGGAGAGCCCCCGCCGCCGCGCGGCCGCACTCCTCGCTCCGCCGCTCACCGGCGCTCGCGGTGCCGCCTCGCGCGCTCCCTCTCGCGCGCCGCCCGCTCCCCGCTCCCGTTGCTGCGCCGCCCGACCGACCGCGCGGGAGTCAGGGGTAGGCGGGACGGACTTCGCGGCGCTGAAGGTTACCAGCTACAGGTGAGAACGTCAAAGGCGCGTCAGGGGCCAGGAACATCATCAAGAACGAAAAACAATGCCAAGAACCATACTCACCAACGGGCCGGTGGGAAGCAACTCGAGGTCCCACGGGGACCGCTCCCCGGCGCAAAGATCCGGTGTCGACGGCGTTCCGCGCCCGCGTGAGCGCGTACGCCCGCCCGAGGGGGGTTGGGAGCATCCGCGACCTCGCCGGCCGCGACGGGGTCCGCCTCCTCTCGTCATCTCGAAGATGCGCAGCGGCCTCTCCATCGAGGCACAACCCGCCGGTGGTGGAGGAAGGCAAGGACACCCGCCGCGGTCGCCCGCGCGTCGCCAAATTCCTCAAGGCGGCCGGGAGCGAGTCCGGCCCGCCTCCGATGCCGGGCCGTGGACACCCCGTAGCCCCGGAGAGTCGGGCTTCCCCTTGAACACCCGACCGGTGTAGGGGGAGGCCGGGCTCGGCGTTGCGCAAGTAGAACCACCCCCCGCTCCCGGCCCGGCGTTATTCGTCGTCATGGTGCGGGGGATGTAGTCGTCCTTGAACCGCGCCCGCACGGCGAGCGACATCCCGCCGGCGCGCACCGCGCGGCGGGTCCTCTGCTCGATCGTGGGCTGCGTGAAGAGCTCCGCGCGGAAGAGGTGTAGCCAGAGCTCCCAGTTGACCGGGATCCCTAGGTACCCCTCGCAGACGCCCACAAATGTGGCCGCCTGCGAAATCGCGTTCGGCGCGAAGTTGTGTAACTCCACGCCGTAGCGGTGGCAGAGCGCCCGCATGAAGCGGCTCGCCGCACGGGGGAAGCCGCGCTCGTGGAAGCGGGTGAAGCTCACCACATAGACCTCCGGCGGGTTGGGCGCGTGGTCTCCCGCCGGCGGCACGATCTACTCTGCCGGTCGGCCCTCCTCGTTCGCCGCCAGCTGGCCGGTGGAGACCAGCTCGTTGAGAGCTAGCGGGGTCACCGTCGACCGCTCCCAGGCGTACGGGTCGAGGATCGTGAGGGGCGGAGGCGGCGCCATTAGAAAGGACAAGGAATGCGAGAGCGGAAAACAAGGAAAGGAAGAGGAGCTCTAATGGCGAAGGCGCACGATGGCAAGAGCAAGCCGAAGGCGAGAGCACAAGGGGCGAGAACGGCGAAATGCTAAGGTAAAAAACCGCCGTTTTTCCCTCCCCCTCGCATTTATAAGCCGCGGCGAGCTCTCCGGGCGGACGTCCCGCGCGCATTAACCGGCAGGGAATCTTTTCTCTCGCCGACGGGCGGGCCCCACCACGACCGCGGCGGCCACGCCACCACGAACGAGCCATCATCACGGCGAAGAATAGCAGGGGCTGCGACAGCGGTCACGTCCGCCTGCCCACGCCGCCCACTACGCGCGCGCACGGCTCCGACGCCTAAAAAGCGCGCCCACGACGCGAAATTACAGCCCCGACTGCGTAGCATTTAATGGCTCGGTTCCTTGCAAGGTACGCAGAACCCTCGAGCGGCACGAACCCCTGGCTCGGGAGAGTTCCAACCCACGAAAGGGTTCAGGCGTGAGAAGGTAGCCTCGGGGCCCGTCTGAAACAAAGCGGGCACCGCAAGCACCCATGCCACGTAGAACCCTCGAGCGGCACGAGCCCCTGGCTCGAGACGATGTCAACCCGCTCGAGGGCATTGGCATGAGAAGGTCGCCTCGAGGCCCGTTTTAAGCAAAGCGAACACCGCAAGCACCCATGCCACGCAAAACCCTCGAGCGGCACGAGCCCCTGGCTCGGGACGATGTCAGCCCTCTAAAGGGCACAGGCGTGAGAAGGTCGCCTCGAGGCCCGTTTTGGAACAAAGCAGGCATCGTGAGCACCCATGCCACGCTGCTTTACTGATCAGCGCCTCAGGGGCTGGCTCGCCCAGGCCCCTCGATGGTCACAGATGCCAGGCCGGGGGTGCTTAGCCGCCACCCCGCACCATTTCTGTTAATCAGTGCCCCGAGGGCTGGCTCGCCCAGACCCCTCGACGGTCGCAAACGCAAAGACGGGGCCGCCCAGGCGCCACACCGCACGGCCCTACTGATCAGAGGTTCGAAGCCTGACCCTCGACGGGTTCGAACAGGCGCCCCAGATCACAGAGTTAGGGACGACGAAGGCACGCGCATTCGAGCCGTTCCTCGAGCCCGTTGGCTCGAGGGTGCCCCATATGTTGTATTCGAGAGCCAGCGAGGGCAGCTAGCCGGGGGATCCCACCGAGGGAGAGCTTCCGCGCCCTCGGTCCCTATCGAACGGGACCGAGCCCCACCTAGCAAACCCACGCAAGCGCTTCAATGGACATGTCTCTGGACCATGCAGCCTACCCTTATCGAACGGGGCATGGGCGTCCACTCGAATCGCCCACTAGCAGCTCAACGAATACGGCCCATGCCGCGGGGACCTCAACGGCCCACCAAGGCGGCCCTCTTGAAGATCCCCTCGAGCAGGCTTCGCCTCGCTCGAGGATGCGCGCCTCCCTCGGGCGGGCTCCGTCCCGTTCGAGGGGGTGCGCTTCCCTCGAACGGGCTCCGCCTCGCTCGAGGGCCCGTTTCCCCTCGAGCAGGCTCCGCCTCGCTCGAGGGTCCGCCCCACCCTCGATCGGGGTCCGCCTCGCTCGAGGGCGCCCCGCACGTGTGCGCCCGCCCCGTACGTGGGCATTTAACGCCCCGACACCGGCAGACGGCGCCATCATGCGCCCGGCTCGCGCCCGCGTGCCACCGCACCAACTCCCCAGAGGGAGCCCATCCCCATCACCGTGGGGGGACCGTGCGGCCGCGGCCGGCGCCGGGGCCTCGTGACGCCGCCACCCGCTCCGCACGGCGAACGCGCCGAGCCCTCGAAGGGGGCCGGCCGCACCCTCGATTTACTTTCTTGTGACCCTTACGAGGTTAGGGTGGAGGCGCTAGGCCGATGGGACGCCATCCCCGCCACCGCGCACGGCATGGCTTGCCGCCCCCGCGCGTACGGGCGCACGCCAGGCGCTGTGGCAACGGCTACAGCACTGTGGAGCGTGCGGGAACGGAACGCCACCTTACTTGTCACTGTGCTCCGTACGGGCCGACGTCAGCAGCTCCCTCGAGCCTATCAGAAGACATCACAGTCATCCGCCACCCTTCTACCCTCGAAGCCGCCACTGTTCGGGTACAAGATAGGCCATGATGGCCGGATCGCTGCAAGGATCGTCCGGACGGCCGCCCACTCTACAGCATAGCACGCCACGCCCCTTCACGTAGCTAAATAGCGCGGCGCGCATGTGATTCGCTCCCTCCTTGACCTATAAAAGGAGGGCGAACCCCCCCTGCCGCGGGGGGAGACAGACACAACACAACAGGAGACAGGCTGCGCCACGCACTTGTTCTCCAATTCTCCCACAACATCTTCAGCCACTACACCAGGGACTTGGAAGCCACGCTTCCTCTCCCGCCTTGCTTGTAGCAGCCCCACTACAGGCACCCCCGGTGCTGAGCAATATAGTCCCTCGAGCACACCCCCGTCGGACGACATGCCCTCCTCGCCGGAACCAGGATAAACTCTGTGTCTCTTGTTGCTTAGCATCGACCATTGAGGGATAGACCACGGCGCTTACTACTGGTTAGTGTTGGGACCATATTCCGCACCGACAGATTCTATGAATCTTGATGGCTATAGAATATTGTTGATTGTTGCTGTCCTCATTGTTTAAGTGCTAATGAGATGTGATTATGCATGATCGTGCTTGTCATCATTTGGAGTAAGCTTTTGGTTATCTCACTAATAAAGCTCACTTTTCAGATGGTGGGAACCACGCGCAGCTCTCCGAATGGTTTCGGAGCAAGTGGTAGTGGTGACTTGCCACAACCCTCGCCCATGACACCGACGGAGGCCTTCATGGCCACCCAAACTGAAGTGCTGCACCAGATCCTGCAGACGCAGCAGCAGATCACCCAGCAGATGAACCGAGGGCCGCCACATGGGGCCAACCACGAGGGGCCTAACCAGGTCACTACGTATGCCCAGTTCATCGCTATGAAGCCGCCATCTTTCGCTAAAGAAGAAGACCCTCTAGAAGCCGAGGCTTGGGTCAAGGCCATAGAGGCAAAATTCTCTGCCTTTGTGTTGCCTTGCTCCGAGGAGAACAAAGCCAACTTCGCAGCGCTGCAACTGCGAGGGGAAGCTTTGATGTGGTGGGACCACTTCAAGTCAATGCAGCGAGGGCACGTTGTGACTTGGGATGAGTTCAAGCAGGCTTTCAAGAGCCACCACATTCCCAAGGGACCGATGGATAGGAAGATGAGGGAGCTGTTGGCCCTCCGTCGTGATCCGACTCGTATACCGCTATGCTCAGAAGTTTAACAGCTTGTGCCAGTATGGTGGGCATCATGTTGATATTGATGCCAAGAAGATGGAGAGGTTTCGTGACGGGCTTGATGGCAAGCTGTATGAGCGTCTAAACCTGCTCGAGCCCGCAAACTTCCATGAGCTAGTAAACAAGGCTATCTCGCAAGAGGATGCTATGAAGAAAGCCCACGGGGACAACAAGAGGATGTTCGGTTTCACCCCAGGCATCAGAACGAGCAAGAAGTTTCGCTTTGTGAAGAAGGAAGCTCCAGGCCCATCCCAGCAATCTTCAACTGGACGCTGGACGATGAAGCCACCCCAAGGCAAACCCGCAGGGAACTTCCAGTTCCGCCGTGCCCAGGGGGGCGGGGCTCCAAAGCCTAATGCACCCCCTCGCGATGTTGGAGATCGTCGTTGCTACAACTGTGGCTAGCCAGGGCACTACATTAATGAGTGTCCCAAGCCCAGGGAGATCAAGCCCAACCCGCGGTAATCGTGGCACAGAAGCAAGCCTACCACTCCGGCCAAGAAGCCTATGGTGCAAGTGCGCCAAGGCAAGCTGAACTTCACTACAATGAGTGACATCCAACACCCGGGGAGCTTCAGTACTCACGGGTACATTCTCTATCAATGACACTCCTGTTAAGGTCTTATTTGATTCGGGAGCCACCCATAGTTTCATAAATGAGAGCCTACTAGACAAATTGGGTCTAAGAGGAGTACAAACCAAATCTGCTTATAAAATTACCACACCAGGTGGAAACATCACGTCTCAATTAGTGAATTTTGAAGTTCCTCTAAGACTAGGAAGTAGGATTATTCGATCTAATCTTATAACCATCAAATTGGGAAGCATGGATGTTATCTTGGGTATGGAATGGATGAATCAACATAAGGTGATTCTAGACATAGCGGATAGGGTCGTAGAGATCAATTCTCCTACGGTCGGGCACACTACCTTGTACCTAGCTTTCAGGGGCGGTACCGACTCTTGTGCCTATGTGACCATTATCTCCTCTCTTGATAAAATTCCAGTAGTGTGCGAGTACCCGGACGCCTTTCCTGATGAGTTGCCTGGTATGCCACCAGACAGAGATGTCGAGTTTGTGATCAAACTCCAGCCTGGTACCGCACCCATTTCCAAGAGAGCTTATCGCATGCCACCCAAAGAGTTAGCTGAACTAAAGACCCAACTCCAAGAATTGTTAGATAAGGGTTATATTCGCCCGAGCTCTTCTCCTTGGGGTTGCCCTGCCCTCTTTGTTAAGAAAAAAGATGGTAGCTTGAGAATGTGCGTAGATTATCGACCACTCAATGCAGTCACCATCAAAAACAAATACCCGCTCCCCCGAATTGATGTTCTTTTTGATCAATTGGCTGGTGCCAAAGTCTTCTCTAAGATCGACCTTCGTTCTGGCTACCACCAAATCAAGATTCGACCTTGCGACATTCCTAAAACCGCTTTTTCCACTCGTTATGGTCTTTACGAGTTCTTGGTTATGTCTTTCGGACTCACTAATGCTCCCGCCTACTTCATGTACCTCATGAACTCCGTGTTCATGACGGAGCTCAATAAATTTGTCGTGGTCTTTATCGATGATATTCTCATCTATTCTAACAGCGAGAAAGATCACACCAAACATCTTCAAGTTGTCCTTCAGCGTTTGCGAGATCACAAGCTTTATGCTAAGTTCTCCAAATGCGAATTATGGTTGAAAAGTGTGAAATTCTTAGGGCACACCATTTCCCAAGATGGTATCTCTGTAGATCCTAGCAAAGTTCAAGAGGTGATGGATTGGAAACCACCCAAGTCCGTGCATCAAATCCGCAGTTTCCTAGGATTGGCGGGATACTACCGTCGATTCATTCCTGACTTTTCTAGAATCGCAAAACCCATGACCGAATTACTCAAGAAAGGAGTGAAATTCGTGTGGAGTGAAGCATGTGAGAAAGCTTTCCACACCCTCGGGCAACATCTAACTTCAAGCCGTGGCTAGCTCAACCCGATAATTCCAAACCGTTTGAAGTCTTCTCGTGACGCATCGTGCACGGGTCTCGGTTGTGTCCTTATGCAAGAAGGCCGAGTCATTGCCTATGCTTCACGAGCCCTTCGACCCCATGAGCTCAATTATCCTACCCATGATTTTGAGTTAGCTGCTGTTGTCCATGCCCTCAAGATATGGAGGCATTATCTAATGGGTAATCATTGCAATATCTTCACTGATCACAAGAGCCTCAAATACATCTTCACCCAGTCAGAGTTGAATGTGAGACAGAGAAGATGGCTTGAGTTGATTAAAGATTATGATCAAGAAGTGCACTACCACCCCGGCAAGGCAAATGTTGTTGCGGATGCTCTTAGCCACAAAGATCATTGCAACCACCTAGAGTTGGAGCCAGTCAGTGAACCCTTGTGTGAAGAAATGAGAAGGCTCAACTTAGAAGTGGTACCGCAGGGAATCCTTTATGCCTTGATGGTAGATTCAAATCTTTATAACAGAATTGTCACTGCCCAGCGCGATGATGCAAATATTCAAACCATCCAGTAGAAACTAGCAGAAGGAGACCCCAAGTATACTTGTTTCCAGAAGGATCACCAGGATGTGGTCTGGTTTGGGAAACGTCTAGTGGTCCCCGTTGACCCAGAAATTAAGAAAGTCATTCTAGATGAAGCTCACAGGTCCAAATTCTCTATTCATCCCGGTAGTACCAAGATGTACCAAGATCTGAAGCAGAACTTTTGGTGGTCCAATATGAAGGTGGATGTAGCCAAGTATGTAGCCGAATGCGATACTTCCCACCGGATGAAAGCAAGTCATTTGAAATCGGCAGGAGTACTCCAACCCCTGTCGATACCTATGTGGAAGTGGGACGATATTAGTATGGATTTCATTGTGGGTTTACCCCTAACAGCTAGAAAGAAGGACTCTATTTGGGTAATTGTGGATAAACTCACCAAAACCGCTCACTTCATTGTCGTGCACACCACTTACTCCGTACAACAATATGCAGAGTTGTACGTGGACCACATAGTTCGTCTGCATGGAATCCCAAAGACTATAATCTCTGATAGAGGGACTCAGTTTGTAGCTCGTTTTTGGGAATAGTTGCATGAGTGTTTGGGGACTCAGCTGATCCGCAGTTCCAGTTATCATCCGCAGACCGATGGTCGACGGGAGAGGATAAATCGATTTTGGAGGAAATGTTGAGAGCAAGCATCTTGCACTTTGACAAGAGTTGGGACAAGTGTTTGTCCTTGGCGAGTTCTCTTACAATAACGGCCTATCAAGCCGCCTTGAAAATGGCACCGTTCGATGCTCTATACGGACGTAGATGCCGCACTCCGCCGAATTGGTCGGAGGCCGGAGAGAGAACACTCTTTGGACCAGAATTAGTTAAAGAGGCCGAAGAAAGGGTGCAAGTGATAAGAGAGAATTTGAAGATGGAACAGATGAGGCAAAAGAGTTACCATGACAAGGGAACCGCACCTCGACACTTTGAAGTGGGAGATTATGTGCATTTGAAAGTATCCCCCACCAAAGGTGTGCAAAGGTTCGGAGTCAAGGGAAAGTTAGCCCCGCGCTACATTGGACCATATGAAGTTATAGAAGTGTGTGGACCCGTGGCTTACCGTATCCAATTGCTAGAATGGTTTTCTCGTCTAGATTCACAATGTGTTCCATGTAACTCAGTTGAAGAAGGGAATGCCTGTTCAGGAGAATGAAATCAACACGAAAGCTAACGCTTGGATCGAGCCGGATTTCTCGCTCGTCGAGCATCCATTGAAAGTACTAGACCAAGAAGAGCGAAAGACCCGAAGACAGACCGTATGAATGTACAAGATCCAATGGAGCCATCACACGGAGGAAGAAGCAACGTGGGAGACGGAGGACTATCTTAATACTAAGTATCCGGGCTTCCTACAGTCTCGAAACCGTGAGTCCTTCTCCCCATCTCTTCGTTATCAAATCGAATCTCGGGACGAGATTCCGTTTAAGGGGGGTAGGCTGTGACGCCCCAGGTTTTTAATTAACCTTAATAGCCGGTCAAATAGTCAACCGTGGTCAAACCTAGGTCACCTGGGCCCTCACCTCGGAAACTCACTAACCCACCCTAGTGACCCTAATTGAATAGTAAACACACTTGTGGGGCCAACCCATGGTCAAAAGTTGGGTCAAACCCCTTGCCACCCTAGTGTCCACATGTGTCTGCCGGAATTTTTGCCGCGTTCTCCAAAATTCACCTAAACACTTAAAATTCTACCTTTATGAAAGTTGTAGATCTTGATGAGGGACACAACTTTCATGTAGATTGGCATTTCAAATTTTGAGGGGAAAAACTTGAAAAATCAAGTGCAAGGCAGAAATCACTGTTTGCCAAACCCTGCTGACATTCAAAGTTGGCATTCAAATAACTTTTGATCTGGGCAGAAAAACTCTATATGGCTTTTGAAGAAATTGTTGCTGGTAGCTAGATCTACAACTTTGGTATTCATCACTTGGTCCAGTTATATTCAAAATTTTAGAGAAAAATCGGTTGGAACAGGGCACCAGCAACAGGTTTGAGCCAGAGCGCCGCCACGCGCGACGTCGGGCGCGCCCGCGCGCCGTCGTCGCCGTCCGTGCCCCGGCGTCCACGCCCGCGCCGCCCGAGGCCACCCCCGACCGAAGCACGCTCCACCCCGTGATCCTCGCGCCCCCAACGTGCCCCGTCCCGAGGCACCCCGGCGTCGCCGCCGCCGTACGCGCGCGCACGCGCGCGGACCGCCGGTCCGTCGGCCGTGTCGCCGCCGGCACGCGCGCCGCCCGAGCGCCGTAGTATGGCGGAGCATCTCCGCCGTCATGCCTCGTCACCCGCGGACGCGCCCGGCCGCTTATAAAAAGCGCCCCGCGCCCTCCCGCGCGCCGGCCCCGAGCCACCGCCGCCATTGCCGCCGCCGCCCGTGCCGGGAGCTCGCCGCCGGTGCTCACCGCCGACCGCCCGCTCTAGTAACTTCCCTAGGTCCCGATGAAGCCCACACGGTCGCTTGTTTGCCCGCCTTTCGCCTCCACGCCTCCGTTCACCGAGCCGCCGCGGTCGCCGCCACCGGCCGCCGCCAAACCTAGCCGCCGGCCAACTCCCCCGCCTCCACTCCCGAGCCCTACCGCTTCTAGGTGAGCCACATGGCCCCCCGAGCCGCTTGCCCGGCCGGCAGAGCCGCCAGCTCGCTGGCGATCAGCCTTGCCCGCGCCGCCCAGCCGGCCAGGGACCCGATTGCATCGATTGCATTAATTCAAGGGTGCATCGCGTAAAATGCAGGGCTTAGTTGTAAAGATCTTTATCTAGCTTTTTTTGCAGATTAGTTCAGTGCCTTGTAAAATGCCTAGAAATTTGTAGAAAAATCAGAAAAATCCCAAACCAGTTTTGTAGAGTTCAGGAAAGGAAATCCCACCACTTTTGTTGTTTACTCATGGCTGGATTCTAAATAGTTTTAGCATGAAAAATACAAATGTGTTAGACCTAGATCTGTCATAACCTGAAATCCATAACTCCTCTGTAGCCCAATTTTGGATATGTTGTGTGTTAGGATATGACTAGATGTTGTGCCAAAAATTGCACAAAGTTATGCAGTAGATCTTGCTAAATAAGTTCGTTTCCATTCTTGCAGAAACTGCCTAAATGATTTTTCTTGTTAAATATTATTATATTCTTGAGCTCAACTTGTGCACACTGTCTTGTAATATTAAAATGCACATCTTGTGAATTAATCATGATTTTTGGATTAACAGAAATAATTATTCTTGATTTATGCATGTTTTCCTTTGTAAATTAATAAACCAGGTTCAGTAAAGTTCCTAGGTGTATGTACTGGTTCTTTAGGCTTGTTTAGGACCAGAGAGCATGCTCAAGAAAGTTTGGATCAATTTGGTGCTTATTTATTTTTGTATGCATTTAAATTGAATCACTAGCTAGCCTTTGTTATTTTCTATAATATTTAAATGCCTAGCCTCCAACACTTACATGTGGGTCCAATGGACCAGGATAGGTGCTCATATGCCTAAGAAACACTTCTTTAATTTTGGTAATTTAATTGTTAAATAAAAAGCTTAAAAGCCCTTTTTATATTAAAGGGGATTTAAATAAAGAAAAACCCCTAAGTAATCCTTTTCCTTTTTGGAAGGTATTATTTAATATCACTAAAAAGCTAATTACATACCATCACTGATAAGAAATTAATTCTTAAATAAAAATATTAATTACACCTTTGTTGGTGAAGATGAAAAGGAATTAAAGCTTTCACATGAAATGACAAGTATAATAAAAACCTTTATTCAAATGTTCAATAAAAGAATAACCCATGTACAGCTAATAACCTTCCTAAAAGAGAAACACTTGCTAGATACTTGTTAAGGTGAACATGACCAACCAAGAGTTGGATAAGACAACAAACTATCACATCACCTAAATCTTGCATTACATTCCGTGTAGATCTTCCGGACGGAGATTACTTCCTTGACCCGGAAACCGAGGAAGGAGGAGCAGAAGTGTCTCTGCAGTACGTGGAAGTACTCGACACCGAGGGTGCCCAAGCTAACTTAGCTGACGAAGGCAAGCTCCGGTGCATCTAACCTAGTTTTAAAGTTCTTTATTCAATTATCTATAAATGATTGTGCATTTACGTTCAGGAGTTGAATGAAACCCTAGATGCATGATCCCTAGGTAGCTTTGTCCCTACTAGTATGATAGGTCGATAGCTGCTAAGCTATAGGACCGTTACAAGTCGGGTGATGACCTCACTCGCGAGAATAGGTTCCTAGATAGGAATCACAATGTATCCTTAAATGATTTGCTCACGTGGTAAGAGCATGGGATCTGGGCTCCGGTCCAGTGGTTATGTGGGTTAAGTCTTTGAACGTACCAAGCACATGTCGGGTATGGGACCGGTAAGCCTAGTACCTTAATGAGGCGGCAAGGGATCCTACCGTTACTACTCTTGGGATTCGCTCTCACGGCTCGCCACCGGTGGTGTATGGTGACTCCGGGTATCTCGCGAGGTATGTCGGATAGCCTGCACCAAAGACTGTAAGATTCGATCCTGACCCGAGGATTTATGGGGACGGCCTGGGAAAGTTGTCCTTGCGGGGGCAGCCTACCGTGTGTTTGGGTCTACCTTGCAAGGTTTAAATCAATCGATTGTCGGCCTCTCACCGTTATCCGAGACTACTTACTCCACTAGTCATGAGATCCCTAATGATGGAAGTTGATGAAGATGATGTTTGATTAATTGATTTGTACACCTCTGTTTGTACTAGTTGGCTAATGTAGTAAAGATTAAACCTACTAGAACTTGTGCTAAAATCTTGAAAGTAAGGACCTACTCTTGTTACTTTTTAGCAAAGCAACCCAGTAGCCAAAAAGCCTTTCATGGTCTAGATTTGGTGAAGTAGATATCACCGACGGGTAAGACTTGCTGAGTATTAGTATACTCAGCCTTGCTATAATGTGTTGATCCAGGTAATGCCTTCAGTGATGTGTGGCCCGGAGAGATCCCGCCCGGCTGGGAGCTGGAGTGGGTGGAGGACGACTACTGAAAGCATCATGGATGGCCTCCCGTGGTGTCTTCGCTTCTGTTAGTTTTTTTCCGCTGCTTTCGAAAACCTCTGAACTATTTCATCATTGCAAAAACTATGGTTTGTAATAATTAAACCCCTCGGGGTACGAATTTGGATATTAATGTTGTTGTATCTCTGGACTCGCCTTCGAGTGAGTTTTAATGCATATATTTGATCCTTGTGCTTTTCAAGTGATTTACCGGGCGTTAACCCGTCAACTAACGATAGGATGATACTTTATTATTGCTTAACGACCAAAGTGGATCGGTCTTAGGCGATAGTACGGTATTTTCCTGGGCGGGTTGTCACATTTTCGTGCCTTTAAACAATTTCTAGATTTTTTTCTTGAATTGTTTGGCATTAATAATAAATACGGAAAAAAGCAAATCCTATCTAACTGGGCCGAGCCCGAAGGACCGACCCATCTCCACCCCGGCCCGCCAGCCGCGGAAGCCCGGCCCGGGCCCATCCGCGCCCGAGCTCGCCTTGGCGTGCGAGCCACGGCAGGCCACGCCCCTGCGCCCCTATAAAAGCTGCCGCCTGAGTCTTGCGCGCCCTGCTCTCTCCGTCGTCTTGTTTCGCCTCTGCGCTAGCACACCGCCATGACCGAGAGACCGAGCCTCCATGGCAGCCGCCGTCTTCGTCGATTCCGGCGAGCTCCGCCCGTCTCCACCCGCGATGAGCGGCTCCCTGAGCTCTCCTTCCTCTTCTCTACCTCCTGTGTTATCTAATCGAAGCCCTAACTTCCCTGGTGCTGGTAATTGGAACGAGCAGACCCGTAGGCCGGCATCTCCGTCGTCCGCCCCTCTTCAAAATCCGGTCGCTCCCGTTCGTCTCCCATGCTGGTGAGCACACCATAGCGAGCCTCTCGATCTCCTCTCTCCGTTTTGCATCTCACCCAAACCCCTAGCTGCCCGGAAGCCCGCGGATTGGATGCGCTAGAAGTTAAGTTCCTGTGCGTGGAGTTCCTATTCGTTCCAGACTGAAGGTTGAAGAAGATAGGGTCGTTTTATCTGACTAGGTCCCTGGAAGATCATGTAATGTTTTGATCTAATCTTGTGTCTTGGCTAATCTGCAGATAACCCCCTAGAAAGATCCCACCTTTCACACATAAACCCCACCTGAGTCTTTTTCAGATCTAACCCTAGCTTTAGATCTATTCGCGAGCACTATTTGATGTGTCTCGAGAATCTTTTCTGCTAGCCCTCCAAATCTATAGTTAATTGTGAAACGACCCGGATTTCCGCGAACGGAATCCCGAATCTTAGCACCTCGGTGGTAGTCCCAGGAGGGCTACCACGTGCAAACCCTATCTCAGCGATTCCAAAATCCATACAGAAAAATAAAAACAACAAAGTAGAGTACAACATTTATTTTATTACATTAATCAGAGTACATCTCTTCGGCACATGCCGGGTACAAGTCCATCAGGACTGAAACAAACATAAATAAAACATCTAGCAGCGGCTCCATGAAAGCGCGGGAAACTCCATATCCGCAGGCAGCTCAAGTGTAGGAAGAGCTCTAGTCCACCCAACCGTCGTTGTCGAAGTCGTAGTCCGGCTCTGCGTCAGAGTCACCAGGGTCTACCCGATAAGCGGGTAGGTCATGTCAGCTTCCCAACAAAGAGGCAAAAGCGGTGTATAATCTACTATGCATGAGATATCCCTAGTCTGGCTGTAGAAAGCTTAAGCAAAGCAGCAGTGCAACGTACAAGGTAAGCAGAATAAAGCGAGGAGGTCCACACCTCGGGGAAGCTTCCGCTTCCGAGGTCCACACCTCAGGGGTCCTCACCCCCGCTCAAGGAATACCACACCAAAACACCGGATCTCAACCGCGATCCAAAACCCAACTCTCATCTGCGATGTGGGGCCCACCGGCTCCTATCCCCACATCTCAACGGCCGCGCAGGGCTCACACACTCGGGGGGAGAGAAGAAGCACAAGAGAAGTGTAGCTAGTCGGGTGAGAGATCGAAAGACCGTCCATAACCAAGTGGACACGGACTATAGCTATAGGTTTAACACTGCGGAGGTTGTACAACCGTACCCGCCGAATAGGTCCGAACCGGCCGTCACCGGTGTCCGAACCTACCATACGGCTGAAGCTCAAGTAAGTGGATAGTACCCTTCTGCATCTCCGAGCCTGGCCCAGCCTCCGCGGCAGAGCTCATACTACCCGCGAGAGGTCCCTCGAAGCTGTGGAACCCTTCCCCGGCCTCGCCAGGGCAAAGTCTTCTAAGGAGGGAAAGACCACTCCCGACACGATCACACCGATCCTCCAACAGGAGGGGTGCTATCCACTACAAGTCTCACCCCGCACCCCCGCCCAATACAAGGCGGGCGGTCTGTACGAAAATAGTCATCCGAAACAAGGTCAACTGACGATCGGTCCTTAAGGGGCCGAGAGCGAGCACTCAACATCTCCATCCCACACGACACGACCCTCGGGTAAGAGGCCAGATCGCATCTTCCCTCGGCAGCCGTTCACAAGTATCCAACGGCTCGCTCCCGCCAAAACACAGCAAGGAAAATACACACCCAGAACACACGCTAGAAACACACCGAGATACCCACATCTCAGTCCAAACCCAGAGCACCATCCATAATCAAGCAACAAAAGTATGGATAGTTGAGGTAAGGGACTAGCTAGGGGTCTGTAGCTAGTCCCGCAGGTAATAGCACAAGGAACAGGTTATATCAAAACATCAAGGCCTGGCTATTAAACGGGTTATGCAATTCAACAATTCCATGCATTAAAGTAAAGCACTAGCAGCTACATTGCAACATAGGATCTATATGGTTGGGAGTGACATGACACCTTCGTTGCCGTTGAAGCAGTCGCTGTCCGGAGCAGTGTACTCGGGGTCCTCCACGTCCTCCTGGTCGAAGCTCGGGTCTGCGGCACGAGATTCGACGCGAAATAAGATAACGGTGCACATCTAAGCAATAACTCCAAATAAGAATCAATTTTAGAAGATCCAAATGAACCCAAACTACCTACAACCAGCATGGTTTCGCAAATACGGATTTATAGAAATTAGTTTTGTATTTTTCTGAGCTTCCTAGAATTTATTATGAATTTTTAAAGCTTAAATACATTTTCTGGAATTTTAAACAGAACAGAAAAGGAGTTTTTCAGAAAATATGCTGCTGACGTCAGCATGACGTCAGCGCTCCAGGGTTCGTGGGCTGTTGATGGGTTGAAAGCTTTACTGGGCCGAAAGTGGCCCACTGGGCTCGGCCCAACTGGCCTAGGTAGGGAAAGTCCTCAACACCTCCCTGAGCTCTCTGGTTGGGGCCTCTCTCAGCGCGGTGGGCTTCCACAGCGGCCCGATAGGCCGGATGGCTCTTAAGGCCCGGTTAGCACAAGAGGCCCAACGGCCTTTTCCTCTCTACCGTAGCCAGGGGAGGTCCCCTGCCCCTCCCTTAGGCGCTCGCCGCGCCGGGCGGCGGCGCGGCCGGCACGCCGGCCGCGGCGGCGGCGCCCCCGGACACGGCGCCGGGGCGCGCTTCCTCGCCCTCCTCTTCCCCCCGAACTCACACGCGCGCACACATGACTCGATGGCCGGTCCGCCGCACGCCCGCCACGGCGCGCGGCGCGACATCGAAGCCCGCGCGCGTGCGTTTCTACGGCGCGGCCACGCCCATGGCGCGCGGGGTGCGGCCGGCTAGGGTCAAGTGCACGTTCACCCGCACAACCACCTCATCGGCACGAAGGCCGGCTCGGCTCGGCACGGGTCACGGCGTAAAACGCCCGTAGGCGGGCCGCACGCGGCGGCGGGGCCACGGCCATGGCGCGCATGGGTGCGGCCGGCCGGCGCCCGCGCCCACTACCACCTCGCAACAAGACACCCACGGCACGAAAGCCGGGTCACGGGAAGACGTCTCAAGCCCTCCCGCGACGGCTCGCCCAAGAACACGCCGCGGCGGAAAGGCAAACCCCGTTCCACCGGCCGGCGGCGCGACGCGCGTTCGGCGCGGCGCACGACGGCGCGGCGCACGACGACGCGGCACGGGGTGTTCCCCAGCCCTACCTGCAGTTGCTCCCTGAACCCAAAACGGCGACAGCACTGGGACGTCACGACTTGGGGTAGCCACGACCCCAGGCTGCCGCTGGCACGACGCGACACGGGGTCGCCCATGGGGAGGCGGCGGCGCGACGCGCACGGATAAGGGCGGCTCGACGGCACGCGCACAGGCAGAACAATTAACGCGACCGGCGCAAGGAGAAGAGAGGGAAGACCACGGTGCTCACTGCGGGTCGGCGGTGTAGACGTAGCAGGCCTGGCGTGGGTGACGGCGCGACGTTGGTGTCCACGGCGTCGCTCGACCCCCTGCTCCGGTCCGGCTCCCCTTCGAACACGAACGGCGCCTCCCCCTCGTCCGGCTCCTCACGAACTCGTCCCGCCTCCGTAGCAACGCGCCGGCGGCGGCGCGCGTCGGTTCCCCGCCTCGCCTCCTCTCCTCCACTTCCCCCTTCTTCTTCCCCCTCCGATGGCGGCCCTGGGAAGGGGCAAAAACCCCAATGCGTGTTGGTGGCGGTGGCTCCCTGGCGCTTGCCCTCCCCTTGATTTTGAACCCGCGGCTCCACACGGGAAGGCGATTTCCCGGTGTTGCCCTCCCCGGCTTGGACCGCCTGGCGCCCGAGGCGGCGGCGCTCGCCCCCTCTCTGCCCTCGCTGCCACTGGGACAAGGCTCAGGGGTAAAATGGGTTTTCCCCCTCGACGGCGGCCGGCTTGGTTCGCGCGCGGGTGCCGGGCCTCGGCGTGCGCGCGCGCCGGGCGGCTCGGCCGCGCCCCGCGCCGCGCGAGCGGGGTGCGACGGGACCGGCGGCGGCGTGCGTCGGGGCGGGCCGGTTGGCTCGCCGGGTAGGTGAAAAGGGAGGGGTCCGTCGCGTGGGGTCCGCCGGTCGGCCGACTAAAGAGAGAGAGAGAGAGAGCTGCGGTGCGGTCTGGTGGGCTGAAAGGCGACGCGGGCCGGGCGGGGCCGTATCGCAAGGGAAAGGAGATGACGGCCCAAGCTCTTGTCTGCTCTTTGCCTAATAAAATAAATATGTTTGGTCTAGGGTTTGAAAAGGAGTTTGAATTTGATTCCCTATCAAATTCAAACTTCACTCAATTGAACTCCAAATAAACTAAAGAAAAACCAACTCACCAATTATACCATATTTTAAACATGTGTTTTATAAATAGGATAATTTAGTGGAGAGTTTAGTGAGAGGCTAGCAATTTTGGCTCAAAAATTGATAGCACCCAAGCGCAAGCAAAAAGTTTTAAATTTTCGCAAAATTTACACACCTAAGTTCCTGGGTTGTTACATTCTCCCCCACCACCGAGAATCTCGTCCTCGAGATTTAGTCCTCGACCTCCTCCGTGAACAAGTGTGGGTACTCTTTCCTGAGATCAGCTTCCTTCTCCCAAGTTGCCTCTCGCTCTGTATGGTTGCTCCACAACACTCTACAGAAAGGAATGGTAGTTCTTCTCGTTTCCTTGACAGCTCTGTCCAAGATTTTCTCAGGATATATTGTATACTCAAGGTTGTCTTGCAAGTCAAGCAACTCCATGGGCACTTGCTTTGCCTCCACTGCCTTCTCGCTCTTCTTCAGCTGTGACACGTGAAACACTGGGTGAACTCCTGCCATTGTTTCGGGTAGTGCAAGCTAGTAGGCCAAACTCCCAATCCTACGGGTGATAGGGTACGGTCCCACGTATCTCGGTGCAAGCTTTCCCTTCACCAAGAACCTCTTAGTTCCTCGGAGTGGTGAGACTTTCAAGTACACCCTGTCGCCAACTGCAAAGGTCAACTCTCTCCTTCTCTTGTCGGCATAGCTCTTCTGACGACTTTGAGCGATTTTCAGGTTCTCGCGAACTTTCTCAACTTTCTCCTCTGCTTCCTCAATGATTGCTGGCCCAAACAGAGCTCGCTCTCCAACCTCTGACCAAGCTAGCGGGGTCCTGCACTTTCGACCGTAAAGTGCCTCAAAGGGTGCCATTCGGAGACTTGCTTGAAAGCTGTTGTTGTACGAGAACTCGCAAACGGCAACCGCTCTCCCAATCGGTACCATAGGTGAGTGCACAAGCTCGTAGCATGTCCTCCGGGACCTGGTTGCCTCTCTCGTCCGACCGTCGGTCCGTGGGTGAAAAGTCGTGGCCGTAGGCCGAGAGTGGTGCCCATAAGCTTGTGGAAGCTGCGCTAAAACTTGGAGACAACCGTGGTCCTCGATCGGATACAATACTTACGGGTGCCCCGTGCGGCCGAGTATGTGCTCTACGTACGGTTACGCAACTTCTCGGTTGCATACCGAGTCTTCACCAAGACAAAGTGAGCCACCTTGGTCAACCTGTCCACTATGACCCAAACCGAGTCATTCCCTTTTGGTGTTCGAGGGAGTCCCACCACAAAGTCCATGGAAATGTCCTCCCACTTCCACACTGGGATATCCAACGGCTTCAACAAACCAGCAGGTTTCTGATGTTCAATCTTTACTCTGCTACGGGTGTCGCAACGAGGCCACGTAGTGTGCTATATCCTTCTTCAAGTCCTTCCACCGCACGATCTTCGGATCTCTCGTAAATCTTGGTCTTTGCCGGGTGAATCGAGTACCTCGAGTCATGAGCTTCTCTCATGATCTGCTCCCGGAGTGCCTTGTCTTGTGGTACACAGATCCGTTCTTTCAACCACACAGTGCCCTGATCATCAACCCGGTAGTCCTCTGCTTTGCCCTGCTTCATTAGTTCTCGCAGCACTTTGATTTCTGCACACTCCTTCTGGGCTGTACGGATTCGCTCCTCCAGGTCATAGGTCACTTGCATCACGTTGGCTTGTCCTTGGTCTACAATTTCGATTCTCAGCTTCTCTAGCTCTTCATGCAGAGCAGGTTGCTCTTCTTTTACCATGAGGTTGTTGCAATAGGTTTTCCGGCTCAGTGCATCTGCCACGACGTTAGCTTTGCCTGGGTGGTAGTTGATCTCGACGTCGTAGTCCTTGATCAGCTCTAACCACCGTCTCTGCCTCATGTTCAACTCTCGTCCGTGTAAAGAAGTACTTCGAGCTCTTGTGGTCGGAAAACGAGTTCACACTTGTTCCCTATCAGGTAGTGTCTCCAGATCTTGAGCGCATGCACAACAGCTGCCAGCTCCAAGTCGTGTGTCGGGTAGTTTTCCTCGTGTTTCTTCAGCTGCCTGGAGGCATAAGCCACAACTTTCCCTTCCTGCATCAGCACACAACCAAGTCCTTGCCTCGAAGCGTCACAGTATACCACAAAGTCTTTCTTGATATCTGGCAAGGTAAGCACTGGGGCTGTGGTGAGTCTCTTCTTCAGTTCCTGGAAGCTCTTCTCACACGCTTCTGACCACTCGAACTTCGTGTTGTTTTTGAGCAACTCAGTCATTGGCTTTGCGATCTTGGAAAAGTTCTCAATGAACCTCCGGTAGTAACCTGCCAACCCAAGGAAGCTTCTGACATCTGTCACGTTTAATGGCTGCTCCCACTTGGTCACCGACTCAACTTTGGACGGATCCACAGCTATTCCCTCTGCTGACAACACGTGTCCCAAGAACGCGACCTTCTCCATCCAGAACTCGCACTTGCTGAACTTGGCGTACAGTTTCTGCTGCCTCAGCCTCTCTAGCACGACTCTCAGGTGCTCCTCGTGCTCCTCAGTGGTCTCAGAGTAGATCAGGATATCGTCGATAAACACCACTACAAACCTGTCCAACTCTTCCATGAAAACCTTGTTCATCAAGTTCATGAAGTAAGCAGGGGCGTTGGTCAGCCCGAAAGAAACCACCACGAACTCGTACAAGCCGTAGCGTGTGGTGAAGGCTGTCTTGGGTATATCCTGCTCTCGGATCTTCATCTGGTGGTAACCTGACCTCAAGTCGATCTTGGAGAAGAACCTTGCCTTTTTGAGTCTATCCAGCAAATCCTCGATTCTGGGTAGTGGGTACTTGTTCTTGATTGTCATCGAGTTGAGCGTGCGGTAGTCAATGCACATCCTCTTGGTGCCGTCTTTCTTCTCCACGAAGAGCACTGGTGAACCCCACGGTGAGGCACTCGGCCGAACAAACCCTTGCTCGAGCAACTTCTTGAGCTCGTTTCTTCAACTCGTCCAGCTCGTCGGACGACATCCTGTACGGACTCTTTGCAACGGGCCCCGCCCCTGGCATCAGCTCAATCACAAACTCCACGTCCCGTGCGGGGGTAACTGCGTAAGCTCCTGCGGGAACACGTCCGGAAACTCACGGACCACTGGGATTTCTTCAATCTCTTTTCCACTCATGTTGCACATCATCGTAGCAACCTTCGGACTCTGCGGCTCGATCCGCACTATAGTTCCACTAGGGTGTTCTAGCCGTATCACTGCGGGGTTGCAAGAGACTATCCCGTTGTGCTTTGCCAACCAATCCATCCCTAGGATCACGTCTATCCCGTTAGACTCCAAAACTGTCAAGTCTGCCGTAAACTGTAGCCCCTCAAACACCATCCTCACTCCCCTGCACTCTAACGTACTCCTCTTCTCTCCTAGCGGAGAGCTAGTCAAGATAGGCCTTGGTCGAGGCTTAGTTGGTAAAGACCTTTCTTTAGCAAACTTGGTAGAAATATACGAAAACTGAGCTCCAGTATCGAACAAAACAGTTGCCAAAACAGAGTCAACAAGGAACTCACCAAGTGTGACGTCGGGTGCGGCTGCTGCATCCTCGGCGGTGAGGTGGTTCAGACGGCCTCGAGTAGCTGGCGGCTGAGCAGTCCTCTGCTGTGTACGGGGTGGCTGTCCTCCTGGTGCTGGTGGCTTGGCTGGGGTCTGGAACTGAGAGCTGCGGTTCTGACTCCCTGGTGGCGCCTGCTGTGGACACTCAAACGACTTGTGCCCAACCTGACGGCAGTTGAAGCAAGTCACCTTGGATCTGTCTGCTGTCTGCGGTGGTGGCCTCGGTTTCCAGCTGTTCTGACCTCCACTCCCGCCTGGGTTGGCTCTGCTCTGCGGCTGAGACTGAGAGACGTGGTGCCTCTGCTGTGACTGGTGGCCCTGAGTGTAACCTGTCCTCTGCCTCTGAGGTGGTCCTGAGCGTCCTGCCTGGTCTGAGTGCTTGGACTTGCTTCCACGAACCTCCATGTACTCAAGTCTTGACCTCTCCACGATCAGTGCCTTGTCGATAATGGAGCGAAGTGTCGGGCAGTCGTGCACGGACAAGTGGTGTGCCATCCCCTTGTGCAGTCCCTTTCGAACCGGTAGACCTTCTTCTTCTCTGTGTCGGTGTCGTCTGGCACGTACCTCATCAGCTCCTGGTAGCGGTTGGCGTACTCCTGCACTGACATGTTTCCCATCTTGAGGTGCCTGAACTCGTCAGCCTTCCTGTCCATCACTGCATCTGGAATGTGGTGACTCCTGAAGGCCTCCACGAACTCGTCCCACCCGATGTGCAACGGGTCCCGGTGCGAGTCACAGTAGCTGTCCCACCACGCACTGGCTGTGCCGATCAGCTGGTGCGCTGCCACGGTCACACACTCCTCCTCGGTAAGCTCGGTCAGCTCCAGCTTCTTCTCGATCTCACGTAGCCAGTTGTCTGCGTCCATCGGGTCTGCTGAGTGGTCGAAGGTAGGCGGTCGCAGCTTGTTGAAGTTCTCAACCTTCTTCTGGAAACCCTCTGGCGCGTAGCGGTTCTGACCCCTAGGGTTGTTGTTGTTGTTCTGAGCTAGCATCTGGGTGATCGTCTGCATCAGCTGAGTCTGTACTGCCATCACGTCGGCCAAGTTCGGGGGAGGTGGCGGTGGTGGCACCTCGTGTCCCTGAGCCTGGCCTGCTCCTCCCTCGGGCTGGGGTACCTGCTCGTGCTCGAGCTCCTGCTCCTGAGCTCCCTCGTCGTCGTGCGCGGCTCCTCGACCGCCAACTCGGCCTCCTCGGCCTACGCGGCCTGCCAGGCCTCCGCGGAGCCCGCCTCGTGGCGCGTGACCTCCACGGCGTCCACGGCCTCTCGCTCCCGCTGGGTTAGGGGCATCCTCCCCTCCGTCGTCCCCAGCGACCTCCTCGAAACGGGCCAAGAGTCGCCCGGACCTCCTTGCTCCAGACATCTGTTCCAGTTGCAAGAGTTAGTAGCGGTAGGGAGAATGTATCTATTAAGGTTATTAACTATAAAGGAGTGATCCACGCTAACAGTCAAAGAATTTCAGACAGACATAAAGAAGCATGAAATCCGAAAGAAACCATGAAGATCCATGTCACTCAATCAATGCCACCATACAAAGGGGTGCACCTCGAGGTTTACTCCAGCAACCTTCGAGGGTACACGGCAACACATCACGCTAACGCATGGTACATCATGGGGTAGCTGCTAAGGTCAAGACACATGAGCGATAACATCACATCTAACTTATTACCACATCTCAGAATCTACAGCGAAGACTCTACTCCCATCACGGAGTACACTGAGGTGCCTCGGGGCCGGCGTGCGGGTGGAACGCGAGTAGAACGGCGGTGAGTGTGCCCCTGGGTATCCCGGCACCCTGATCGCCGGTCCTCCGTAGTAGTCACAGGTATCCTGAAGAGCACGGTCCATCTCTGTCGTGTCCTGGGAACCACTCGGGTACGGGCGTACTCGTGGTAGGTGCGTCGGCGGAAGCTCGAAAGTCTCTGTCCTCAGTCGGGGTCTCTTCTTGGGTGGTAGCTGTGCGGAGAGCGCCTCCAGCTCTGTCAGCCTCTGCTGGTCAGACCGCTCCCAAGCCGCGCGGGTCCTGGCTGCTCGGTCCCTCTCCTCGTAGACCAGTCCTCCAAGGTAACACAAGTGGTGGTAGTTGTGTCGACTCGCCTCCTGTAGATCCCACACCTTGACCTGATAGTCAGCGGCTGCAGCTCCGACCGACTCCAACTGATCTCTCGCCTCTGCCAGTCTCACCCTGTCCTCACGCGAGGCCTCCACTGAAGCCCGGTGCAGCTCCCGCTCTGCCCTCAACCGCGCCTCCAGAGTAGCGATCCTCCGGGCGTCCCTCTCAGTGCTAGCTGCGGCCGCTGCCAGTCCAAGCTGCACTAGCTCTCCGTTCCTCACGTGCGACGCCTCCAGCTCGTCAAGTATATCCTCTCTCTCCACCTCCAGGTCCCGAACCTGCCGCAGGGCAGCGTCACACCTCCACCGAAGGTACACTATCTCCCCGTCTGCCCAGTACAGTGCCTGGTCCTGGGCCAGGATGCACCGTCTGGCCACGAGCATCACCTGGTCCTCCCCCTCCACTGGAGTCACCTCCAGGTACCGTGCCCGGTCGCTCGAGTCCCAGCGACCCTGGTCGTAGATCTCTGTCGGAAGCACGCTGAAAGAAGCGTCCTTCAGCCTCTCCCTGAGCTGGACACAAACCTTCTTGAGAGCCCTGCGTGCGCCAGTCTGGTGTGCCTCCGTGACCGAACTCTCGAAGCAGTGCACCTCAACCTGCTCGAACTCCGGCACCCGTGGGTCTGCCGGCACGGTGACGGCCAGGTAAGTGGGGGTCTGCTCCAAGTGCCCCATGGCCCTCCCCTTGTAGCTGACTCCGTCGGTCTCCACTCCAGCTGCCTCCAGGCACTCTCTCAGCAAGCGGCAGAAGCCTCCGTAGCTCTTGCCGTCCGACTCCAAAGGAACCCACGTACTCTCCGCCATCTGCACAACGTAGTTAGAGCGTAGTTAGTAAGGTAGTTAGTGAAAGTTAATCAAGGTAATGCATATATATAATTATAGTTATATACATACGGAAGCCAAGGGGTTTATATAAAGTTTCAAGGTTCAGAAACGGCATCCTATACTATCGACCATTCCTGGGGCTCGTCCTATAGTCAAGCATGGCTCTGGTACCAACTGAAACGACCTGGATTTCCGCGAACGGAATCCCGAATCTTAGCACCTCGGTGGTAGTCCCAGGAGGGCTACCACGTGCAAACCCTGTCTCAGCGATTCCAAATCCATACAGAAAGATAAAAACAACAAAGTAGAGTACAACATTTATTTTATTACATTAGTCAGAGTACATCTCTTCGGCACATGCCGGGTACAAGTCCATCAGGACTGAATCAAACATAAATAAAACATCTAGCAGCGGCTCCATGAAAGCGCGGGAAACTCCATATCCGCAGGCAGCTCAAGTGTAGGAAGAGCTCTAGTCCACCCAACCGTCGTTGTCGAAGTCGTAGTCCGGCTGCGTCGAGTCACCGGGGGTCTACCCGATAAGCGGGTAGGTCATGTCAGCTTCCCAACAAAGAGGCAAAAGCGGTGTATAATCTACTATGCATGAGATATCCCTAGTCTGGCTGTAGAAAGCTTAAGCAAAGCAGCAGTGCAACGTACAAGGTAAGCAGAATAAAGCGAGGAGGTCCACACCTCGGGGAAGCTTCCGCTTCCGAGGTCCACACCTCAGGGGTCCTCACCCCGCTCAAGGAATACCACACCAAAACACCGGATCTCAACCGCGATCCAAAACCCAACTCTCATCTGCGATGTGGGGCCCACCGGCTCCTATCCCCACATCTCAACGGCCGCAGCCGGGCTCACACACTCGGGGGAGAGAAGAAGCACAAGAGAAGTGTAGCTAGTCAGGTGAGAGATCGAAAGACTGTCCATAACCAGTGGACACGGACTATAGCTATAGGTTTAACACTCTGCAGAGGTTGTACAACTGTACCCGCCCGAATAGGTCGGGAACCGGCCGTCACCGTGTCCGAACCTACCATACGGCCGAAGCTCAAGTAAGTGGATAGTACCCTTCGCATCTCCGAGCACGGCCCGGCCTCGCGCGGCGAGCTCATACTACCCGCGAGAGGTCCCTCGAAGCCGTGGAACCCTTCCCCGGCCTCGCCGGGGGCAAAGTCTTCTAAGGAGGGAAAGACCACTCCCGACACGATCACACCGATCCTCCAACGGGAGGGGTGCTATCCACTACAAGTCTCACCCCGCACCCCCCGCCCAATACAAGGCGGGCGGTACGTACGAAAATAGTCATCCGAAACAAGGTCAGCGACGATCGGTCCTTAAGGGGCCGAGAGCGAGCACTCAACATCTCCATCCCACACGACACGACCCTCGGGTAAGAGGCCGGATCGCATCTTCCCTCGGCGGCCGTTCACAAGTATCCGGCGGCTCGCTCCCGCCAAAACACAGCAAGGAAAATACACACCCGAACACACGCTAGAAACACACCGAGATACCCACATCTCGGTCAAACCCGAGCACCATCCATAATCAAGCAACAAAAGTATGGATAGTTGAGGTAAGGGACTAGCTAGGGGTCCGTAGCTAGTCCCGCGAGGTAATAGCACAAGGAACGGGGTCATATCAAAACATCAAGGCCTGGCTATTAAACGGGTTATGCAATTCAACAATTCCATGCATTAAAGTAAAGCACTAGCGACTACATTGCAACATAGGATCTATATGGTTGGGAGTGACATGACACCTTCGTTCTTTGTTGAAGCGATCGTCGTCCGGAGCGAGTGTACTCGGGGTCCTCCACGTCCTCCCGGTCGAAGCTCGGGTCCGCGGCATGAGATTCGACGCGAAATAAGATAACGGTGCACATCTAAGCAATAACTCCAAATAAGAATCAATTTTAGAAGATCCAAATGAACCCAAACTACCTACAACCAAAGCATGGTTTCGCAAATACGGATTTATAGAAATTAGTTTTGTATTTTTACGAGCTTCCTAGAATTTATTATGAATTTTTAAAGCTTAAATACATTTTCTGGAATTTTAAACAGAACAGAAAAGGGGTTTTTCGGAAAATATCTTTGCGCGTCAGCATGACGTCAGCGCTCCAGGGTTCGTGGGCTGTTGATGGGTTGAAAGCTTTACTAGGCCGAAAGTGGCCCACTGGGCTCGGCCCAACTGGCCTAGGTAGGGAAAGTCCTCAACACCTCCCTGAGCTCTCTGGTTGGGGCCTCTCTCAGCGCGGTGGGCTTCCATAGCGGCCCGATAGGCCGGATGGCTCTTAAGGCCCGGTTAGCACAAGAGGCCCAACGGCCTTTTCCTCTCTACCGTAGCCAGGGGAGGTCCCCTGCCCCTCCCTTAGGCGCTCGCCGCGCCGGCGGCGCGCGCGGCCCGCACGCCGGCCGGCGGCGGCGGCGCCCGGACACGGCGCCGGGGCGCTCCCGCCCCTCCTCTTCCCCCCCGAACTCACACGCGCGCACACACGACTCGATGGCCGGTCCGCCGCACGCCCGCCACGGCGCGCGGCGCGACATCGAAGCCCCGCGCGCGCGTGCGTTTCTACGGCGCGGCCACAGCCATGGCGCGCTGGGGTGCGGCCGGCTAGGGTCAAGCGCACGTTCACCTGCACAACCACCTCATCGGCACGAAGGCCGGCTCAGCTCGGCACGGGTCACGGCGTAAAACGCCTGTAGGCGGGGCTCCACTGGCGGCGGGGCCACGGCCATGGCGCGCATGGGTGCGGCCGGCCGGCGCCCGCGCCCACTACCACCCGCACGCGGCACACCCACGGCACGAAAGCCGGGTCACGGCGGCGCGTCTCAAGCCCTCCCGCGACGGCTCGCCCGGGGAACACGCCGCGGCGGAAAGGCAAACCCGTTCCACCGGGCCGGCGGCACGACGCGCGTTCGGCGCCGCGCACGACGGCGCGGCGCACGACGACGCGGCACGGGGTGTTCCCCGGCCCTACTGCGCGGTTGCTCCCCGAACTCAAAACGGCGACAAGACGCGGGACGTCACGACTTGGGGTAGCCACGACCCCCGGGCCGCCGGCGGCACGACGCGACACGGGGTCGCCCATGGGGAGGCGGCGGCGCGACGCGCACGGACAAGGGCGGCTCGACGGCACGCGCACAGGCAGAACAATTAACGCGACCGGCGCAAGGAGAAGAGAGGGAAGACCACGGTGCTCACTGCGGGTCGGCGGTGTAGACGTAGCAGGCCTGGCGTGGGTGGCGGCGCGGCGTCGGTGTCCACGGCGTCGCTCGACCCCCTGCTCCGGTCCGGCTCCCCTTCGAACACGAACGGCGCCTCCCCCTCGTCCGGCTCCTCACGAACTCGTCCTGCCTCCGCGGCAACGCGCGGCGGCGGCGCGCGTCGGTTCCCCGCCTCGCCTCCTCTCCTCCACTTCCCCCTTCTTCTTCCCCCTCCGATGGCGGCCCTGGGAAGGGGCAAAAACCCCAATGCGGGTTGGTGGCGGTGGCTCTCTGGCGCTTGCCCTCCCCTTGATTTTGAACCCGCGGCTCCGCACGGGGAAGGAGATTTCCCGGTGTTGCCCTCCCCGGCTTGGACCGCCCGGCGCCCGGGCGGCGGCGCTCGCCCCCTCTCTCGCCCTCGCCGCCACCGGGGACAAGGCTCGGGGGTAAAATGGGTTTTCCCCCTCGACGGCGGCGGCTTGGTTCGCGCGCGGGTGCCGGGCCTCGGCGTGCGCGCCGGCCGGGCGGCTCGGCCGCGCTCCGCGCCGCGCGAGCGGTGCGACGGGACCGGCGGCGGCGTGCGTCGGGCTGGCTGGTTGGCTCGCTGGGTAGGTGAAAAGGGAGGGCTGTCGCGTGGGGTCCGCCGGTCAGTGACTAAAGAGAGAGAGAGAGAGCTGCGGTGCGGTCTGGTGGGCTGAAAGGCGACGCGGGCTGGGCCGGCTGTATCGCAAGGGAAAGGAGATGACGGCCCAAGCTCTTGTCTGCTCTTTGCCTAATAAAATAAATATGTTTGGTCTAGGGTTTGAAAAGGAGTTTGAATTTGATTCCCTATCAAATTCAAACTTCACTCAATTGAACTCCAAATAAACCAAAGAAAAACCAACTCACCAATTATACCATATTTTAAACATGTGTTTTATAAATAGGATAATTTAGTGGAGAATTTAGTGAGAGGCTAGCAATTTTGGCTCAAAAATTGATAGCACCCAAGCGCAAGCAAAAAGTTTTAAATTTTCGCAAAATTTACACACCTAAGTTCCTGGGTTGTTACATTGCAAACAGGTCCTTTTAATCTTGTTTTCTCCATAAAATCTTTGTTTTAGCTCCGTTTTAATCCGCTCAAGTTGCGATAGGTTCATAATAACATAAAGCACGCTTTAGTGGTGTCTTTTCATCATGATTGTTTTCCGAAAATAAATTTAATATTAATCTTGATTAATGCCTAGATATGCATGCCTTTTATAAATAAAAGCTATATAGATCTATGCACCGTTTTTCATAATCAAATTTAATTTGATTAATGTTTCTCTCATATGCTTCTGTAAATAAAATCTAAATTAGATCTTTTACCCGGTTTTCCATAAGCCAAATATTTAATTGTTTAATAATTAATTAACTTTTCTAATTAAAAGTTGATTAGGCTTTTATTCCGGCTTTATAAATAAATGTTAATTTTGATTAATACCAATGTAAATGCTATTTTTAATAATAACATGATCTACCACAAAGTTTCGTTCAGATTGTTCATATAGTTTAGTTTTTTTGTAAATTAAATGTTTAAATTGGTTAATTCATATATGAATCTTTATAAATAAAACTTGACTAGTTCTTTACACCGATTTTGTAAATAAAGTTTAATTTGCTTTATTGCCAACATAGGTTATTTTATTTGTAAAATATCCTTTACATTTGTTTTGCTAATTAAAATGAACCTAACCTTATAGTCTTTTATGTTCATATACGCAAATCATTCGTTAGACGTTCTCTTTTGTGTATCTACCCTTGTGTAAGCTTTAGATCTTTCTAAATCTAGTTCTAGTTCAGATCAAGTTGTTTCCTACATCTAGCTGAGCTTTGCCCTTCTAAGCACGGTTTGTGTGCTTTGGTGATCCAAGTAGGTATCTTAGAGTTTCTGGTCTGCATTTCTTTATCAAGTAATCCTACCATGATTATTTCATGTTTTTCTTAGAATCTTGTTCATCAATATCTAGTTCATGTCTGTCCCATCTCAGTTAGGTTGTCTCTTTATAAATCAGCTGTGTTCTTGTACCTAATCTGTCGTAGCTACCTTTCCTTAGAGTTTACCCTGTTATCTGTTTCTCCTGTCAGATTTGATCACCCTTGGTTAGTGTGTCAGTTGTTCATCCAAGTTCCCTTTGTAGACTTGTTCTAAACCCTAGCCTAAGGTTTGTGGGTGCGCTATAATTCATTTCTACCGTTCTCGTTCGTTTCACCTTAACTTGTACATTAGCATGTGTATCACCTGTTACTTGTTTTAACACTAAAACTGCATGTTAATCTTGACTAATTCTTATTCCATTGCTTTTATAAATAAAAAAGTGATTAGGTTTTAATCCGATTTTCTTTAATCATGATGTAATTGGTTAATCTCTAATCATAACTAGTTTTTCTAAATAAAAGATGTTAGAGTTAAACATCGGTTTTCATAATAAAGTTAATATGCCTAATGACATCATAAATGCCTTTTCAATATTAAGTATGTTTAGTTGAACACGTGACATAAAGTTACTCGCCTAGATATCTTACACTTGCTTTATCTTTCTAAAGTAATTGTTAATTTGATATAACTTCTACACTACAAGGATTTCGGTCAAATGCAACACCGTTGAATTGCAACGTTGAAAATTTGGTTGCTATAGATGTTTGTATTACAACCATTCTAAAATTTAGTAGCGATACATGGGTTTAATACAACAGTTTTCGAGATGTTGCAATGCTCTGTTGCGAAAGGTGGATGATATTGCAACGATGCAAAAATGTTGCATTACAATGAATTGTGGTTGCAATTGAATGATAGTATGGCAACAAAATTTACGTTTGTTGCATTTTACACTAACTATTGCAACATTTATGTTGTGTTGCATTAAATTTCACGGATGTTGCAATTGTCGGATGTTTAATGCAACGAGAACTCTTTGATGCGAAGCAATAGTGGGGTGCAATTGCAACAGTGGTTGACAGTTGCAGTAGACGTTGCTAATGTTGCAAGTGCTAATTTTTTTGCAACGAGTTCTCTGGGTTCGAAGCGAAAAAATGTGGTCAAGTTGCTACGCTTATAATTGGTTGCAGTATAATGTATGAGTTGCAAGAAACTAAAGGGGAGTTTGATTAGAATAGGGGCTCTGACGGGCCGTTTTCCCTACAACGGCACTACAAGTCGCGTACCGTGCAGGGGTCGGTCCTGGCGGACTCGATTGTGAAGGCGCCGACGCTGTGCACGGGGGAGACGGTGACCGCCTCCGCTGCTCGGCAATTCAACTCCTCCAACATCCGCTCCACTGCCCGTTAGACCTCCATAACGGTGCATCCTGATGATCACTGAATCCGTTTTCTAGGTATGGGAATCAAAATCCTGCAACCTCATATGTATAATTTGAAAAAACCTAGGTCAGTAATTGTGCTATAATGTGATTAATTTTGGTAGAGTATAATTGATTTCCGCCCTGATCGACGGCTGCGGCACGCCCTCTATATATCGTTGACGTTGATCTATTCATTGGACAAGTTGTGGTTGCTGCGAAAGGTACGAGATCACCATGGGGTGCACATGTAGTTCAAATTTGTACGTAAATACAGTTGCTAAATTATTGCTGATCGTTCATGTTCATGACGCAGTTGTCAGGCAAGGATAGGAGTTGGATGCGCTTGCCTCGCTCTTCAACCAAGTGGCAGAACAATATTAGGTAGTTTTTGGATAGGACATATAGTGGGACTTCAAGGGGTGGAACTGCAGCTTGTCCGCGCCGTAAATGTCTATGCATGTCACACAGATCACGGGTTGTGCTTCAGATTCATGTCCTTTCAAATGGTTTTACTGAAAGTTTTATCATGGAAGGGGAAGGTTCATCTGATGTGGTATTTCACAATGAAGATGCAAGACCTAGTGATGTACAAGTACACAATGACGACCCAACATCAGAAGATGTACAAGTACAGAACCATGATGAAGCTGCAACACATGATTCTGGAGTAGGCAATGAAGAAGGCGGCGCACGGAGTGAAGATGATGAGGCTAGTAATTTGATTAAATCCCTATTAAGAGGTGAAATATGAGGACAAATCGGTGATGAAGACGAGACGAACGACCATGCCATGGTCTTCTTCAAGTTGCTACAAGAGGCAAAAAAGGAATTATATCTAGGTTGCGAGGATGGTACGGAGATATCTTTTATTGTGGGACTTTTCCAGGTTAAGTGCATGTATGGGATAAGTAACAAAGCTATGGAGGGGGTACTATTTCTGATCTCAAAGTTTCTCCCTAAAGGTCATTGTGTCCCTAACACAATGGAGAAAGTGCAAAGGGTGGTTCGCGATCTAGGCTTGGACTATATCAAGATAGATGCATGTGAGAATCATTGTGTGTTATTTCGGGAGGAATATGAGAAGCTGGATATATGCCCGAACTGTAAAGCGTCGAGGTGGAAAGCAGATGACCGTGGTGCTAGCAATACAGATGATGGTCAGTATAAGAACCGTCGTCGTGTCACAGTCAAAATTTTTCGGTACTTCCCTCTCACTCTTCGGCTGCGCAGGTTGTACATGTCAGAGAGCACATCATCAGAAATGCGTTGGCATCAGAAAGGAAGAGTAGATGATGGCAAACTACGTCATCCTGCTGACTCCACGGCATGGAAGCATGTTGACAATACCTTTCCAATCTTTAAAGAAGCTCGTAACGTTAGACTGGGTCTTGCTTCTGATGGCTTCAACCCATTTGGTATGCAAAATGTTAATTACAGTTGTTGGCCGGTTATCCTAATACCTTACAATTTGCCTCCATGGTTGCATGAGAAACAATCTTATTGGATGACGTCGATGTTGATACCTAGCAAGAAATCTCCTGGAATGAATATTGATGTTTACTTGAGGCCCCTAATTGATGAGTTGAAGGAGATGTGGAATAATGGTGTCGATTGTAGGGATGTAAAGGAAAAGGAAAACTTTACACTACGTGCTATGCTGCTTTGGACAATCAATGACTTCCCTGCATATGCGATGCTTTCTGGTTGGAGCACAAAAGGAAATTTTGCATGTCCTCACTGTCACAAGGATACCAATTACTTGTGGTTGAAACATGGGAAGAAGCTCTGCTACATGGCACATCGTCGGTTCTTGCCCTTAGACCATCCATGGCGCATGAACAAGATGAGCTTCAACAATGAGGAAACCAGGGAGGCTCCAGTTCCACTGTCTGGTCAAGATGTATTAGACCAATATGCAACTATTGATCATGAAACTAGATATAAAAAGGACAAAACAAAAAAGAGGAAACGTGATGAAGACGCAAGATGGCACAATTGGAGGAAGAAGAATATTTCTTTGAGCTCCCCTATTGGTCTTCTTTGCTCATAAGGCATAATTTGGACGTGATGCATATTGAGAAGAACATATGCGAGAGCATATTAGGGACTTTGCTAGAAATTCAAGGGAAATGTAAGGACATCGAGAATGCACGCCTTGACATCGAACATCTTGGGATAAGGCACGATCAACATCCTGTGATAGAAGATGACACGTACACCTTGCCAGTAGTGTTGTAATCTCTAGACAAGGATGACAAAAGGATTTTATGCCAATTTCTTCAAGGAGTGAAGATGCCTGATGGGTTCTGTTCCAATTTGAAGAGATGTGTTGACGATAAAACATGTAAGGTGTTTGGACTCAAAACTCATGACTACCATATTATTCTTCAAAAACTTTTGCCCTTAGTAATTAGAAAGATTGTGCCAGAAGATGTTTCCACGCCATTGATTGAGCTCAGTAGGTTCTTTAGTGCACTTTGTTCCAATGAGTTGGTGACAACAAATCTTGACAAACTAGCCAGTTCAATTAAAGAGACTATTTGCCAGCTTGAGATGGTTTTCCCGCCAGCATTTTTTGACATCATGATTCATTTGCCTGTCCATCTGGCTGAAGAGGCTAAACTAGGAGGGCTTGTTTGTTACAGATGGATGTATCCAGTAGAGAGGTATCTACGTATTGTTAAAGGATATGTCAAGAACAAGGCACAACCAGAAGGATGAATTACCAAGGCATACATAGCTGAGGAGTGTCTTACATTTTTCTCTCGATTCTTCGACATTGACACCAAGCTGAATCGAGTAGATCTTCATGAAAATACAGTAGTCAATGAGCCTCCTGGTGGTCTAAGTATTTTTAGTGAAATTGATTACAAGAGGAGAGGAAATAAGCTTAAAAATTTGGAGACAGTTGAACTTCAACAAAGGAGGCACTACATAATTACTAATTGTGATGAAGCCAGGATGTGGGTAGAGTAAGTCACTAAAATTTACACAAAATTTATGCATTGTTAGCTTGTATGTGTTGTGAAGTACTAATTTGCTGCAATCTGATGTAGGGAGCATAAGGCTCATCTCACAAGGGTTAGTTTAACTAACATTAAGAAACGGTACAAGGAGCATTTTGTACGATGGTTTGAAATCGAGGTATGTAGTATTTTTTAATTATTTTAATTGCACTTGTAGTTAGACCGGTGGCGTATTAATAATGAACCGTAGATGTCTAACTTGGTTTTTAAATTGCAGATAGCAAAACTATATGAGAAAGGGGAAGCAAATAAACTGATGCATGCCCTTTCTCAGGGACTTGGCCCTCGAGCTCTTGTGCTGAATAGAGTGCACATTAATAATTGGCTATTTCAGACATCTGCCACAGAGAAAAGCCTCGTGACACAAAATTCTGGTGTCGTTGTGAGTGGTGACGAAAGTTCAAGTAACATGACCTGGTATGGAGTCATTATAAATATAATCTCACTGGAATTCTCACAACAAAAAGAAGTTATATTGTTTCAGTGTGATTGGTATGATGTGCCGGCTAACAATACCAGCATAAGCAGAGGGCACACTAGGGATAAATTTGGTATTATCGACATTGCTACTTCCATGTTCCGATATTCAGATGAACCTCACATTCTTGCTTCAAACGCTGAACCGGTGTTTTATGTTCCTATCGTGGACAAGCCGGGATGGTCTACTATTGTTTCGGTGAGACCAAGAAATTTGTTTTCCATGCCAGACACAGGAAATGACGCAGATGCACTTGATGTGGGAATCCAAGATAGGATCAACTCAGTCCAGGTCAAGAACTCTCAAACTGGTCAAGACCAGATAGGCCAGGCACAAGTGGTGCTGCCGACATTATTAATCAAGTGCGGAGAGAAGCAATTGCAGAACCTGATGATTACAATATTGGTGACGATTCTGAAGATGATGACACCTACATTGATGATGGGGTTATAGCACCAGTCATGGAGGAAAATATAGAAGATGATGATTTTTTTGCATTCAGTTGAAGCTTTGTATTCATTTACCGCACAATATTTTCCGACTGAACTGTTGCAAGAAGTATTTCATTTTTTTAAACCTTATACAACAGTTGTATCGAACATAAGCTCCTGGTATGATTCGAAATATACATGTTTTGAACATAAGAAGACACATGAGCAATATCAGGTAGTAGTACTGAAAACATACGACCACTTAACATCAGGTAGTTAACATCAAGTTCACACACCAGCTTCCTACAAAATAACTGCAAGTTGACATACGAGCTTGCTACAACTTCACAGCAAGATCACCCACCAGGTTACTACTAATTAACTAACTTCCACCCTTAGCTTCCATTTCAGTTCCCAGAGGTGGACTCTTTGTCAATTTCCTTCCAAACATTTGTACGCAGCTGATTCATCCTCGTGTCAACATAGTTGTTGAACTTGTAGTCAGTCCCTCCATGTAGAATTTGATATCAATGTGGAAATCAACAAGTTCAGATAAAGTTTGAGCTCCACCAGACCCGGAAGACGTAGTATCCTCATCACTTGAAGTTTCATACACTTTCTGTTAGCATTGGGCACAAAAAAAATTAGTTAGCAAGTGAAAAAATATTGTGCAATTCACACACTAACTATAATGCAATTCAGTTCAGTAATGAAGCAGAGGTGTTTAATAAATATTGTGCAATTCACACACTAACTATACTGCAACACATAAAATATTTAATAAATGATATTGTATGAAAGCAAGCACAAACTTGTCAAAAAAAAATTCAATTTCAATATGCAATGTCAATAAATCATAATGGTGTTTTAGTTCTATTTTTCTTCCTCTTATTATCCCTGAAGAATTAAAATTCTGAACTTTATGTTCTTTATAAAGAAATAATGAATGGACAGGAAATTATGTTCCAAAGTGGATCTTGATGACCATTTTCCAACGCTTATATACGCATTTTATAATCACTATTACATGTTGTAGTTTAGCCATCTAATATGCACATTTACAAGTCTGGAACACCAACATAGCTCACAGCTGCAGATTTGATTGGAAACTACAATTCCCCACATATTTAAGCAAACTATGCATGGTTAGAACAGAAAAGGAATTCAATGTTTCATCGAAGACTAATATTCATACTAAATAGCAGTGGCATGGTATAAGGACACATACTAAAAATAAGGAACTATAGCCCAGATCATAATTCATAAAGAAATGAGCAGTGCGCACCCAACTCCCCTCAGATTTACCACAAACTGATAACAGTTGTACTTCACAATGCAAGACACAACTTCTAAGTTCACAACAGTCAAGACCATGAGCATAAACAAGTAACGTATTTCCTATTTTATTGAACATGATATACTAAGGCAGTGATTTAAAATTTTCATGATATAGCAAACCAGTGTAAAAAACAACGACAGCTATAACATTATATGAGGGTATAAGGTAACATGATCTCAGATTAATTATATCTGATCCGGTTCTGTTCGGTCTGCTTATTTTGATTTTGCCATGAGCTTCCAAATCCTCAGGACAGGCCTTGGCTTCCTCAGTATTTTACTTGAAAATCCTTAATAGCTGGTAATAGAATCATTTAGTTGTTTCTACCAAAAATCCTACCGGCAATGATCAAGTTACCAATCCATGTGAACCATCACAAACTGAAAAAGCTAAAATTACTTGAACAAATTCAATTTTTGCACTTAACATCAAATCCTAAGAGTGGAGGTCACCTTTTTCCTGGCACGAGTCGAGGTCTTGGCCCGCTTGCCATGGGGGATCGCCGTCTTCTGCTTGGCCACGATGGAGGATGCCCCAATCCCTTCCCCCTTCTTGTCGGCGCCCCCCCGCGCCGGAGTGAGACGTCGCGCCGCCGCCATCGACACCAGGAGTTCGTTGGGCGATGGCTTGATGTCCTCCTCCACATCACCATTGCCCTGGATGGCAATCCTCGGGGTCGCAGCCCCAGCCGGGGGCGCGCAAGACGCCCCCTCTTTTTCGGCAACTGACTCCGGGCATGAATGCTGCGCTTGCTTCCACCTTCGCCAGCGTTGTCGCCGCAGTCCCTGCCGCCACGCATCGCCGACGGTGAAGGACGCGACGAAGGATCCCAGATGAGGAGTGGTGTCGACGAGAAGGTGAAGGGGCCGGGTGGATTTGGGAGACGGAGACGACGAGGTGTGGGGGGCCAGAGTTGGCCGTTTTATAACACTTTGTATTCCAGGTTACCTCAAATAAAACAAATCGTGACCTATGTCGAACATCTTAGCGTAGCGTAGTGGTACTGACTGTTTTTTATGAACCAAACCTCCAAGGTTCGACTCCTACCGGGAGCACTTTTTTTGTTATTTTACTAACATGCATCCATTATTTTTATAAAGTTTTGTTAGATTAAACTTCAGATCATTGCAATTATATTTTTTACTTACAATCTTCTCAATGAGTTCTGAATTTCTTGATTTTCCGATGTCATCATTGCAATTATATTTTTTACTTACAATCTTCTCAATGAGTTCTGAATTTCTTGATTTTCCGATGTCACTAACAAATTTTTATCATGTTTTCCATAGTCTTGCACGGCGATGCACATCGCTCACGGATGCACAGGGGTAACTGTGGTACCACATTGGACTCTGTGAGTATGTGCATCGCCAGATCCTTAAAATGAGTTCAAACTTTTTCGTGCACACGTATTCGTCGAAATCACGCGTCCCTCTGAGTTTCTTGAATTTTTGATGTCACTAACGATTTTTTATCATTTCTCCATTGTCTCGCACGACGATGCACATCGCTCCCGGATGCACATGGGTAACTGTGGTATGTCCATCGCCAGATCCTGAAAATGAGTTCAAACTTTTTCGTGCACACATATTCGTCGAAATCACACGTCCCTCTGAGTTTCATTATTTTTCGATGTCACTAACGAATTTTATCATGTTTTCCCTAGTCTGGCACGGCGATGCACATCGCTCACGGATGCACAGGGGTAACTGTGGTACCACATTGGACTCTGTGAGTATGTGCATCGCCAGATCCTTAAAATGAGTTCAAACTTTTTCGTGGACACGTATTCGTCAAAATCACGTGTCCCTCTGAGTTTCTTGAATTTTTGATGTCACTAACGATCTTTGTCATTTCTCCATAGTCTCGCACGACGATGCACATCGCTCCCGGATGCACATGGGTAACTGAGGAATGTCCATCGCCAGATCCTGAAAATGAGTTCAAACTTTTTCGTGCACACGTATTCGTCGAAATCACACGTCCCTTTGAGTTTCATTAATTTTCGATGTCACTAACAAATTTTTATCATGTTTTCCATAGTCTTACACGACGATGCACATCGCTCACGGATGCACAGGGGTAACTGTGGTACCACATTGGACTCTGTGAGTGTGTGCATCGCCAGATCCTCAAAATGAGTTCAAACTTTTTCGTGCACATGTATTCGTCGAAATCACGCGTCCATCTGAGTTTCTTGAATTTTCGATGTCACTAACGAATTTTTATCATGTTTTCCATAGTCTCGCACGACGATGCATATCGCTCCCGGATGCACAGGGGTAACTGTGGTACCACATTGGACTCTTTGAGTATGTGCATCGCGAGATCCTCAAAATGAGTTCAAACTTTTTCGTGCACACGTATTCATCGAAATCACACGTCCCTCTGAGTTTCTTGAATTTTCGATGTCACTAACGAATTTGTATCATTTTTCCATAGTCTCGCACGACGATGCACATTGCTCCCGGATGCACAGGGGTAACTGTGGTATGTGCACCGCCAGATCCTCAAAATGAGTTCAAACTTTTTCTTGCACACGTATTCATTGAAATCACACGTCCCTCTGAGTTTCATTAATTTTCGATGTCACTAACTAACTTTTATCATGTGTTCCATAGTCTTACACGACGATGCACATCGCTCACGGATGCACAGGGATAACTGTGGTACCACATTGGACCCTGTGAGTATGTGCATCGCCAGATCCTCAAAATGAGTTCAAACTTTTTCGTGCACACGTATTCGTCGAAATCACACGTCCCTCTGAGTTTCTTGAATTTTCAATGTCACTAACGAACTTTTATCATGTTTTCCATAGTCTCGCACGACGATGCATATCGCTCCCGGATGCACAGGTGTAACTGTGGTACCACATTGGACTCTGTGAGTATGTGCATCGCGAGATCCTCAAAATGAGTTCAAACTTTTTCGTGCACACGTATTCATCGAAATCACGCATCCCTCTGAGTTTCTTGAATTTTCAATGTCACTAACGAATTTTTATCATTTTTCCATAGTCTCACACGATGATGCACATCGCTCCCGGATGCACAGGGGTAACTGTGGTATGTGCACCGCCAGATCCTCAAAATGAGTTCAAACTTTTTCGTGCAGACGTATTCGTCGAAATCACATGTCCCTCAGAGTTTCATTAATTTTCGATGTCACTAACGAATTTTTGTCATGTTTTCCATAGTCTTGCACGACGATGCACATTGCTCACGGATGCACAGGTGTAACTGTGGTACCACATTGGACTCTGTGAGTATGTGCATCGCCCGATCCTCAAAATGAGTTCAAACTTTTTCGTGCACATGTATTCGTCGAAATCACGCGTCTCTCTGAGTTTCTTGAATTTTCGATGTCACTAACGAATTTTTATCATTTCTCCATTGTCTCGCACGACGATGCACATCGCTCCTGGATGCACAGGGGTAACTGTGGTATGTGCATCGCCAGATCCTCAAAATGAGTTCAAACTTTTTCGTGCACACGTATTCATCGAAATCACGCGTCCCTCTGAGTTTCTTTAATTTTTGATGTCACTAACGAATTTTTATTATGTTTTCCATAGTCTCGCAGAACGATGCACATCACTCCCGGATTGAGGACCATGTGTGGTTCGAGGACCGGTGGATGGTCGCTTCCTTGTGTGATGAGTGATTGACAACATTGTGTGGACTGATTCTTGGCTAAGTATTGCAGGTGCAGGTTGCGGCTTGACTGGTGTTGGTGCAGGTGAAGAACAAGCGCGAAAGGTCGTCGCCGTGAAGCCTCCAAGGTGCGGAGAAGACAAGTAGGCTTCGTTCGAGGGACCCGGTGGCCAGCGGGGTCAAGTGCGGGCCGCATGGTGGCATGAACGGCAAGATGAAGTTAGGGACGGTTTCTTGGTTGAGCCTCAAAACCAAGATCGAGCCGGGACTACGTGGGAGCCGAGTCATGAGTGGAGATTGGCGGAGGCTACACCGAGTTCGCGGGGTTTCCAGTGGTTCACCAGAAAACCACTGGGTTCCTTGGTTGATCCACAAAGCCAAGACCGAAGAACCGAAGACGGTCTTTGCAAAGAAGGCTGCACCGGTCGACCGGTGGGTACCGGCTCGGCCGGTGAGGAGCACCGGTCCGACCGGTGTGCGACGACGCGATCCCGGAATCTTCGAAGCGAGAGGACACGCGTCGGGATCGCAAGGCTTGCGTCGAGGCTAAGCGAGGTTGCGGTCGCCGGCATCCGTCCGATGGAGAAAGCTTCAAGTCTTCCAAAACCGCCCTTGAGGGGCTTGTATCCCTAGTTGTTAGAGAAGGGTATTTTAGACTTTCGGTTGCCTCCATATAACCCAAGAGGTGACAGGATGGCAGCCAACTTTTGGAACCCAAGCTCATTTGTTTTCCCATTTTTCTTCCTTTTTCCTTAAGTTTTCCATAGGACTAGCAAGAGAGCTTCATGGAGAGATCTTGTTGAGAGGGATGGATGATCGGGCGGCTTGCTAGACCTTGTATGAACCTTTGTTTCATGTATAGATGATTCGACGTGGTTCCTCAAGGTTTGGATGTGTTTTCCCCGGTTGTTCTTGGTGGTGATTTTCGGAGCCCTCTCTTGGTGATTTCTTTGGGTTGTTTTCGGGACCTTTCTCTTGGGGATTTGATGGGGGAAATTTGTGGGAACCCTTCGTGGTTTTTTGGGCTGTGATTCCCCTCCCAAATCCGTGAGTAAAGGTGCTCGATTTTGGGGTTTCTTGAGTTCTTGGGTTGGAAGTGCTCTTGGCGGGATTTCCTTGATTCCTCCTTTTTGGACGAGTTTTGGTGGGATTAAACTTGGCTATGGACTCCTCATGAGGTGTTCCTAATATCCCCCAAAGTCTTGTTCAAGTCCGTGGTGCGATCCGGGAGATCAAGGTTTGGATCTGGGGGAGTTGACCCGCGGGTGTTGTTCATCCCGAGCTGCCCAGGCTACACCGGTCTGACCGGTGCTCTTGACCGGTCTGACCGGTGCAACCCTCGGTGGGATTTTGCTCGGGTGAACGTCTTGGTGTGTTCGCTGTTGACCCGTGGTGCCGCCGTTTCGAGTTTGGGTCGGTTTGGTGGTCGGTTGGCTTTGTTTGGTGCCTTGGGGGGCTTTCGAGCCGGGATCGGTCCGACCGGTGTGTCTCACCGGTCGACCGTATAGAGCCACTTAGTGAAAGTTGCTCGGTTTCACCGGCGAGGGACCGGCCTCGACCGGTGGTGCTCATCGGTCTGACCGGTGTGGGTCTGTAGACTCGAGGTTTGGTGTTCCGCTGCGTTCTCGGGTTGGAAGGTTGTGTGTTGGTTCCTAGGTCCAGTGGCACTCCAGTGGCTACGTGGGCTTGGCCAACTCGGGTAGTGAGTCGGAGACGTGTGTTGGAAGCCTTGTTCATCTTGTTGGAGTTTCTATCTCCTTCGAGAAGAATTTTTATCGGCTCCCATTCACTCCCCCCCCCCTCTCTGGTTCGCCGTATCGGTCCTTCAAGTGGTATCAAAGCCGGTTCGGGTCTTTATTGACTCTAACCAGTCTAAGATCCAAGGATGGCTTACCAGGAATGGGGTTCGGGTCCTCCACACTTCGATGGCAAGAACTACCAGATGTGGAGCAAGCGGATGGGTGCTTTCCTCCGCGTAAAGGGTCAGATCCTTTGGGATGTCACGTTGTACACAGGCTATGTCCAGCCGATGGACTTCCTCGCTCAAGGATCGAGGGACAGATTCAACGCCAACAACAAGGCGGTCGACTACTTGTTTCTTGCTTTGTGTCAGCCTGAGTTCGATCGGGTGCACACGGAGCACTTGGCATGTAGGATTTGGACGGTGCCGAAGGAGGCTCATGTTGGGAATGCCCAGGTTCAGGCACGGATGTATGCGACCTACCGGAGAGAGTACGAGAACTTCACTCATCTCCTCGGTGAGTCCATCGATGCCTTGTTTCAGAGGTTCACGGTGGTTGTGAACAACATGAGGGCCAATGTGGATGTGCTCCCGTACGATGATCATGATAGAGCGGTCAAGCTCTTACACTCTTTGGATCATACGATTTGGGGTGGAAAGTTCGAGGTCATTGTGGAGTTAGAGAAGTATGACACTCTGACGGTGAACGAGCTGTTCTCGAAGCTCAAGTCGGCTGAGGTGGATAGGGGCATGACTGCCAAGCTCGAGGGTCCGACTGACTCCCATAGTCTCGCCCTCGTTGGTGGTTCCAAAGGAAAGGCTAACTCCAACCCATCCACTAGGATGTTCTCTTTCTCCTCTTTGATGTCTATGCCAGAAGAGGAGTTCGACGAGCTTGGAGAGGACGAGCTGGCGCTCCTGACGAGGCGGTTCGAGAGGCTGCATGAGAACCGCGTGAACATGAGGAGGAACACGAGGACATGCTTCCAGTGCGGCAAGCCGGGACACTTCGTCGCCGACTTCCTGGAGAAGGCCGAGAACAAGGATGGCTACAAGCACAAGCCGAGGATGGACGGCAAGTACCGTTCGAGGCGCGATCACAAGAGCAAGCACAAGAACAAGTACAAGGACGAGCGACGATCGAGGAAGAAGGAGAGCCGTGGCAAGGCCCGAGCGATGGTTGGAGCGAGCGACGTCGACTCCAGTTCCGCGTACTCCACCTCGACCTCGAGCAGCAGTGAAGATGAAGGTGATCGTCGCAAGAACAAGAAGTCGTCCAAGAACCTGAGCGGGTTGAGCTGCTTCGCGAGAGATGGCTTCTGCACCATGGCGCTGAGCTCCGGCAGCAAGAAGAGCACACAGAGCGACTCGGACTCTGAGTCCGACGACGAGGTGCGTGATGAACTTCCCTTCTTGTGCCAGGAGAATGAGAGGCTTGGCCTGTGCTTGATAACCGTGATGACATGCTTAGAGAGGCCAAGAAAATGAGAAAACAGCTTAGGGCTTCACTCGAGGATGCTAGGACTGGAGTGGCTGAGCTAGAGACACAGGTGCTTGATAGCAAGCTTGAGATTGATTCCCTTAAGTCTAGCCCTGTTGTTTCGGATGAGGTTGATTGTGCTGATTGCTCCATATTTCTTGCTGATCTTGCCTTGTTTAAGGAGAAGCATGCCTCCAAGTGTGAGGAACTAGATGTGCTTACGGTTGAAGTGGCTGAGCTTAAGTCTAGACCTGCTTTGCTAGGTGCTTGCACTTCTTGCCCTGTTTTGCATGCTAAGATTTATGAGATGCATGCTTACACTAGTTCGCTCGAGGCTAAATTGAAGGAACCCATGCCTACATCATGCTCTACCTGTGAAATGCATGCTTTGAAAAATTTGGAACTTGCACATTATGTTGATCGTTTGCAGGATGAGAATGATGAGCCGAGGAAGTTGATGGGTTGGTTGTCGGTCATGAGCCTCGTTGAGGATGATGATCGAGGCCTTTAAGAGGCAAGATGGTGAGGGACTTGGGGCAAACAAGGTTGGTGATGGAAGTGGAGAGAATATCCCGGAGCCACCAAAAACCCACCACAAGAATGATTTCCCTCCAAAACCCAACCATCTTAGGAACCGTCTAGACACAACCCCAGCTCCACCCGTGTTTTCTAAACCCACAAATGATCTCCGAAAGCCTATCAAGTTTGTGAGCACTTCGGGGAAAATGTTCTTTGGGAAGGAGAGTGAGAAGGCTAGTGAGGGGAAACCGGTGGAGGAGTTGAGTGGAGAGAAACCTATTGAGCAGCCACATCCCAAGCCTAAGCCTAAGCTTGTGAGGTTCCATTGTGGCTATTGTGGGAGAGATGGCCATAAGGAGGAGTTTTGCTTCAAGAGGAACCGTGAGGAGAGAATGGCAAAGGAGTGGGCCAACAAGGACAAGTACCACCCCTCTGATGGTGTACTTGAGCCTCGTATGCAGATGCCCAGGGCCAAGGCAAGTGTGAGAACAGTTCGGGCTTGGGGAGAGCGGAAGGTCGGCGGAGGTGCTGCGTCGCCCGAGTCACACGGCCGGACCGGTGTCGAGCACCGGTCGGGACCGGGTGCGGGCACCGGACGGACGGTTGTTTGGGTTTCGAGCTCGTACAGGTGCGAGGGTTGTTTCTGGTGGTCGTGGTTCTGGTGGCTTGGCTGGAAAGGGTGCAGGTGGTCAGTTTGCTAGGCGTTCTCCTCCTCGTGCTCAATACGGGGATCAGAGGGGTCGTAGCTTTGAGTTGGAGAGGAGGGACGTTCCACGGGCTTTCTTGCGTGGATTTGGTCCTCCTCCAGGCAGAGAGGGGTGGTTCCCTCAGGGTGGTTACCGTGGTGGTGTTCGTGGAGGTAGCTTTGGTAGGAGAGATGCTTTGGTTGGTGCTAACCCCACTTTCGAGCAAATGGCTCGACACTGGTTTTACTCCTTTGGTACTAACCCCAGTGCTGAGTCGTTTGTTCGCTCACATGCTCGTTTTTGAATTTCAGGTGGGAGACTTGAAGAACATTTGGTTGATCGACTCCGGTTGCTCGAGGCATATGACCGGAGACAGGGGGTGGTTCTCAAGTCTCGTCCCGGTGGTGATGAAGAGGTACATCACCTTTGGGGACAATGGGCGTGAGCGTGTGCTTTCAGAAGGTGAGATCAAAGTGAGTGACAAGATCACTCTGAGGCGTGTTGCTCTTGTTCAATCGCTGGGGTACAATTTGCTTTCGTGTCCCGGCTTGTTGGATGAGGGCTTTGAGGTGTTGTTTCGGCCAGGTGGTTCTCAGATTGTGGACTCTCGAGGGGACCTTGTCTGTATGGTCGTTCCCGAGGGTCAGGTGTTTCGTGCTGATTTTTCTCAGTCTTAGGGTGTGGAGCGTTGTTTCTTGGCTGGTTCTTCGAGTGAGTTGTGGAAGTGGCATAGGAAGTTGGGTCACTTGAGCTTTGATCTTTTGTCTCACTTGAGTAAACTCAATTTGGTCCGAGGATTGCCACGGTTGAGGCTTGAGAAAGAGTTGGTTTGTGCGCCGTGTAGGCATGCCAAGATGGTAGCCTCTTCTCACCCGCCTCTCACCGATGTGATGACTGAGCGTCCATGCGAGTCGCTCCATATGGACCTTGTTGGCCCGGCTCGTGTGCGATCCGTGGGTGGGAAGTGGTATGTCCTTGTTGTGGTGGACGACTATTCTCGGTATGCGTGGGTGTTCTTTCTCGAGGATAAGGGGGAGACGTTTGGTTTTGTTCGAGATCTAGTCTTGAGGTTGAGGAACGAGAGGCACGGAGATGCCATACGAGCTATCCGCAGTGATAATGGCTCGGAATTCAGAAACTCTCATTTTGAAACTTTTTGTCATGACTTGGGTCTTGAGCACCAGTTTTCGAGTCCGTATACGCCTTCCCAGAATGGTGTTGTGGAAAGGAAGAACAAGACCTTGTGCGAGATGGCTCGGACGATGCTTGATGAGCATAGGACTCCGAGGAGGTATTGACTGAGGCGGTGAATACCGCGTGCTATGTGTCTAACAGGATCTACCTCAGAGTGCACAAGAAGAAGACATGCTATGAGTTGATGCATGGTCGCACACCCAATGTGAGTCACTTCCATGTCTTTGGTTGCAAGTGTTTCATTCTGAAGAAAGGCAGGAAGTTGGATAAGTTTGAGGCTAGGTCTGTCAATGATATTTTCTTCGGTTATGCCTCTCACCCTAGAGCATATCATGTGCTCAATCTTGAAACTAACCAAATCGTGGAGACTTGCGAGGTAACCTTCGACGAGACAGAGCCACGTAGTCAGCTTGTCTTTGAGTGTGCAGGTGATGATGAGCTTGGCGAGGAGATCTTTCTGGAAGAGGAGCATGAACATGGAGAGGATGAAGATGGTGGTGTGGTGCTCTCGGCTGAACATGTACCCACTACTTCGACTACGGTGATGGATGGACCCTCCACTACACCTACGACGACAAATCAAGAACGAGGAGAAGCTGATGTTGAGGGGGAGGTAGCATCAAGGCGAGAACCTCCCCGGCGAGTACAAGTGGATCACCCAGCTTCGAGGATCATCGGCGACATGAATGAACGCACTACACGGTCGAGGGTTCGAAACAATTCTCATTTCGCTCATGCTGCATTTGTTGCTACTTTTGAGCCCAAAGACATTAGACACGCGCTATCTGATCACAATTGGGTTAATTCGATGCATGAGGAGTTGGAGAACTTTGAGAGGAATCAGGTATGGGAGTTGGTTGACCCTCCCCCAGGGTGTAAGCCGATTGGTACAAAGTGGGTGTGGAAAAACAAAGAGGGAGAGAAAGGTAAGGTGGTGAGGAACAAGTCGAGACTTGTTGCTCAAGGGTTCAGTCAGAAGGAAGGGATCGACTACGAGGAGACCTTTGCTCCCGTAGCCCGTTTGGAGGCGATTAGGATCCTTCTAGCCTTTTCTGTGGCTAAAGGGTTCAAGTTGCACCAAATGGATGTGAAGAGTGCTTTTCTGAATGGTGTGTTGGAGGAAGAAGTGTATGTGAGGAAGCCTCCGGGGTTTGAGAGTGAGAAGTACCCCCACCGGGTGTACAAGTTGAGGAAGGCGCTGTATGGGTTGAAGCAGGCGCCTAGAGCTTGGTATGGCGAGGTTGAGGGGGTTCTTGTTTGAGAGAGGTTTTGAGATGGGGAAGGTCGATCGGACCTTGTTTTTGCCGAGGCGGGCAAGAGATATCCCGATTGTGCGGGTGTACGTGGATGATATTGTCTTTGGTGGCTCGTCTAACTCTCTTGTTGCAAGGTTTGCAGATGATATGAGCAGGGAATTTGAGATGAGCATGATGGGCGAGTTGCAGTTCTTCCTCGGGCTACAAATCAAGCAATCAAAGGAAGAAACATTTGTGCACCAGGCTAAGTACACCAAGGACATTGTGCGGAAGTTCAAGATGGAGGACTCCAAGGCTATGATGACGCCGATGAGTACGACTACAGCTCTTAATGCGGACGAGGAAGGTGAACATGTGGACCAGAAGGAGTACCGGAGCATGATCGGGTCACTCCTCTACTTGACGGCGACGAGGCCGGACATACAGTTCTCGGTGTGTCTGTGCGCTCGTTTTCAAGCGTCTCCGAGGACTTCGCATCGGCAAGCGGTGAAGAGAATTTTCAGGTACTTGTGTCACACTCCCGACTTCGTCCTTTGGTACTCCGCGTCCTCTTCTTTGGCGCTTCATGGTTTTTCAGACGCGGATTTTTCCGGGTGTCGGCTGGATAGGAAGTCCACTTCTGGGACTTGCCAGTTTTTGGGTTCCTCTTTGGTGTCTTGGTCTTCCCGCAAGCAGTCGAGTGTTGCTCAATCCACGACCGAGGCCGAGTATGTTGCCGCTGCTAGTTGTTGCTCTCAGCTCCTTTGGATCACCTACACCATGAGTGACTTTGGTGAGGAGTATACCCATGTCCCACTTCAATGTGATAGCACCAGTGCCATAAGCGTTGCAAAGAACCCAGTGCTTCATTCCATAACCAAGCACATAGAAGTGAGGTATCATTTTCTGAGAGACAACGTAGAGAAAGGAAAGATAGCTTTGATCCATGTACCCACACATGACCAACTAGCCGATATTTTCACCAAACCCCTAGATCAAGCAACTTTCACTCGTTTGCGGGGGGAACTTGGTGTGTGTTTGATTTCTTGAGTTGGGTGTGTGGGAGCTCTCTTTGTAGCATATGTATAGCTTTCTTTTATGCGTTTCTTGCATTTGGCATGGCATATGTAACATGATGTATAGGCATCCTTGTATCTTAGATTGCATGCATTTTGTATCATATGCATTGGTTAGGAAAAGCTTCTCTCATATACATTGTTCACCATGGAATGAGATATATGTCTTTGTGAGCTTGTTTGGTATGATATGGTTAGTTTGGCTTAGCTCTTGATGATCTTGATGAATAATCCATGGTTGATAGCTATGTTTTTGAAAATGTCACATGTATGCTCTCTCATGTGTAAATGCCTTTATATGATCTTGACATGTTTTAGTGGCTTGGCTATGCTTAATTTGTGGTTGGATAGCTAGTTTATTGATCATATGGGGCCAAAGGCTCATTTGCCATCATGAATGTTTAGCCCTCTTGCTTTATCTTGTGGAGGAGCATAAGTTCCTTTTTGTCGCAAAGACATTTCATGTACCATTTATCAATCTGAAAGTGAATGAAAAATGCTTGGAAAATATGCTCTCATGTCATATGTGCTGAATTTAATTTGCTTTGGGTGCTAAACCGTTGCATGATGCCTACCAATGAGAAGTCTCATACATAGAAGTAGGCACATGGCTCGGTGGCTTTGACATGACATGAGGTGCTTGTGGGTGTTTGTGATGGTCTTATGATTAGAATGGCTGTCCTAGCATGAAGTTTGTGTGGCTTTGCCATTTTGATATGCTTTGATCATGTTTAGGACTTTGCTCATGAGAGGCAAGTTTTTCGCAAAATTGCCGAAATCCATCTTAGCTTCGTCCAATGGTTGTGAAACTTGGTGATCTTGTAGTTGATGTCGATACGAAGCTGTAGAGTATCTAACTTGCTCATTTGGACATGTGTAGCATTCCTTGTTGAATTTTGTCTATTTGAGAAGCTCTAGGTTGAAATTTTTACATTTTTGGCTTGATTCATGCATTGCCAACAAGAAGGAGAAGTTTGAGCTTGAAATGGCTTGCTGGACGCATTTAGAAGGTTTTCAGGTGGTTTCGAGCCATTTCTGGGCTTTGTTGTACACCGGTCTGACCGGTGAGGAGCACCGGTCTGATCGGTGTGAGTGCTGGTCCTGTGCACATGTTAGGCACCGGTCTGACCGGTGGTGATGACCGGTCTGACCGGTGTGAGCTGAAGTTACTGCAGCTGCCCTGTTTTCAGCTGTTTTGCATGCATTCGTTCTGGGGGAGCTTGCATGTGTGCAGGGGGAGCTCTTTGTGGTGTTTGAGCTTTGGTTCGGTGGTTCGCGCTCTTTGCTTGAGCTTTGTTTTTGTCTCGGATGTGTCGAGCCGTTGCCCTTGCCTAAGGGGTCCGAGACTTGTCTTCTTCAAGTGATCTTGCTCTTTGCCATTGTTTGGCTTTCGATCGCTTGTTGGAGTTTTTTTTGTTCGTTTCTTTTCTTTTTCTTTTCTCTCTTGTCACTTTCGTGTGGGTGTTGTCAATGCACTCATCAAGGGGGAGATTGAGGACCATGTGTGGTTCGAGGACCGGTGGATGGTCGCTTTCTTGTGTGATGAGTGATTGACAACGTTGTGTGGACTGATTCTTGGCTAAGTATTGCAGGTGCAGGTTGCGGCTTGACTGGTGTTGGTGCGGGTGAAGAACAAGCGCGAAAGTTCGTCGCCGGTGAGGCCTCCAGGTGTGGAGAAGACAAGTAGGCTTCGTTCGAGGGATCCGGTGGCCAGCGGGGTCAAGTGTGGGCCGCATGGTGGCATGAACAGCAAGATGAAGTCAGGGACGGTTTCTTGGTTGAGCCTCAAAACCAAGGTCGAGCCGGGACTACGTGGGAGCCGAGTCATGAGTGGAGCTTGGCGGAGGCTACACCGAGTTCGCGGGGTTTCCAGTGGTTCACCAGAAAACCACTGGGTTCCTTGGTTGATCCACAAAGCCAAGACCGAAGAACCGAAGACGGTGTAAAGCAGTGCCAGACCGGTCTGACCGGTGGGTCTGACCGGTCTGACTGGTGGGTACCGGTCTGACCGATGAGGAGCACCGGTTTGACCGGTGTGCGATGACGCAGTCCGGAATCTTCGAAGCAGAGGACACGCGTCGGGATCGCAAAGCTTGCGTCGAGGCTAAGCAGGTTGCGGTCGCCAGGCATCCGTCCGATGGAGAAAGCTTCAAGTCTTCCAAAACCGCCCTTGAGGGGCTTGTATCCCTATTTGTTAGAGAAGGGTATTTTAGACTTTCGGTTGCCTCCATATAACCCAAGAGGTGAGAGGATGACAGCCAACTCTTGGAACCCTAGCTCATTTGTTTTCCCATTTTTCTTCCTTTTTCCTTAGGTTTTCCATAGGACTAGCAAGAGAGCTTCATGGAGAGATCTTGTTGAGAGGGATGGATGATCGGGCGGCTTGCTAGACCTTGTATGAACCTTTGTTTCATGTATAGATGATTCGGCGTGGTTCCTCAAGGTTTGGATGTGTTTTCCCCGATTGTTCTTGGTGGTGATTTTCGGAGCCCTCTCTTGGTGATTCTTTTGGGTTGTTTTCGGGACCTTTCTCTTGGGGATTTGATGGGGAAAATTTGTGGGAACCCTTCGTGGTTCTTTGGGCTGTGATTCCCCTCCCAAATCCGTGAGTAAAGGTGCTCGATTTTGGGGTTTCTTGAGTTCTTGGGTTGGAAGTGCTCTTGGCGGGATTTCCTTGATTCCTCCTTTTTGGACGAGTTTTGGTGGGATTAAACTTGGCTATGGACTCCTCATGAGGTGTTCCTAATATCCCCAAAGTCTTGTTCAAGTCCGTGGAGCGATCCGGGAGATCAAGGTTTGGATCTGGGGGAGTTGACCCGCGGGTGCTGTTCATCCCGAGCTGCCCATGCTACACCGGTCTGACCAGTGCTCTTGACCGGTCTGACCGGTGCAACCCTCGGTGGGATTTTGCTCGGGTGAACGTCTTGGTGTGTTCGCTGTTGACCCATGGTGCTGCTGTTTCGAGTTTGGGTCAGTTTGGTGGTCGGTTGGCCTGTTTGGTGCCTTGGGTGCTTTCAGGCTGGGATCGGTCTGACCGGTGTGTCTCACCGGTCTGACCGGTATAGAGCCACTTAGTGAAACTTGCTCAGTTTCACCAGCAGGGACCGGTCTGACGGGTGGTGCTCACCGGTCTGACCGGTGTGGGTCTGTAGACACGAGGTTTGGTGTTCCGCTGCGTTCTCGGGTCGGAAGGTTGTGTGTTGGTTCCTAGGTCCAGTGGCACTCCAGTGGCTACGTGGGCTTGCCCAACTTGGGTAGTGAGTCGGAGACGTGGGTTGGAAGTCTTATTCATCTTGTTGGAGTTTCTATTTCCTTCGAAAAGAATTTTTATCGGCTCCCATTCACTCCCCCCCTCTCTGGTTCGCCGTATCAGTCCTTCACGGATGCACAGGGGTAACTGTGGTACCACATTGGACTCTGTGAGTATGTGCATCGCCAGATCCTCAAAATGAGTTCAAACTTTTTCGTGCACACGTATTCGTCGAAATCACGTGTCCCTCTGAGTTTCTTGAATTTTTGATGTCACTAACGAATTTTTATCAGTTTTCCATAGTCTCGCACAATGATGCATATCGCTCTTGGATGCACAGGGGTAACTGTGGTATGTGCATCGCCAGATCCTCAAAATGAGTTCAAACTTTTTCGTGCACACGTATTCATCGAAATCACGCGTCCCTCTGAGTTTCTTGAATTTTCGATGTCACTAACGAATTTTTATCATGTTTTCCATAGTCTCGCATGACGATGCACATCTCTCCCGGATGCATAGGGGTAACTGTGGTACCACATTGGACTCTGTGAGTATGTGCATCGCTAGATCCTCAAAATGAGTTCAAACTTTTTTGTGCACACATATTCGTCGAAATCACATGTCCCTCTGAGTTTCTTGAATTTTCGATGTCACTAATGAATTTTTATCATTTTTCCATAGTTAGTCATAAAATAATCGCAAAAAAAACACGAAGAACACTTGGGCTGTGAGGCTCCTCGCGGACCGTCCGCCACACCTGTGCGGACTGTCCGCCAAGAGTAATCGTGTAGCCCGAGCCCGACCTCTTGAAGGTCAAACCTTCCTCCCCTTTGCCCGATCTCCCAAACCAAGGGAAATCTACCAACTCATAAGTGAAGATGAAGCGCCTCTAGGAGATGCTATACTACGAATTTGTAGCCTTAAACCCACTAAATCGAGAGGAATCAAGATTCTACCGAGCTCAAGCACAAAACTATGTTTCCAACGGAAATCCTTCAATCGGAGGCCGAATTCGCAGTTTGAGGGGTCATGATCAAGCACAAAGATGCACAAGGCAACTATCCATGATCCCCACCAACAAATCTGAACCCAAACACCTCAGAATCGAAGGAACAAGCCGCACACGAAAATCCAACAAAAATAGCTCGAAAAAGACACAAAAATGACACGAGCTACAAGCGAGAAGTCGACGCAACCATGAAAGCTTCCATTCACTCGGAGGTCAGATTCTTCACAAATGGAGGAAAAATCTAAACCTATGGAGCAAGGAAATGAGAAGCAGTTCGGAAGGATAGTTTGCCTGAAAACCCTAGAGCTAATATATATGAGTCCCTCCTGGCTAGGCAAAAGACTACACTACCCCTAGTATTAAGTTGTGATACAAACGCCTCAGGGGCAAATAGGTCGTGTAGCACTCCTCTTCATCGCACGGCCACACCATCGCCACACACCGCGTCCTCCCGACGCAAACCCTGCAATCCCGCCACGCATCCGCCGGCATCGAAGCTTCTCGGCCTGGATCCTGTCTCTGTCCGTAGAGCTTTCGGTCTTGGTTTTGTGGCTCAACCAAGCAACCCGAAAGTTTTGTGGTGAACCGCCGCAAACCCCACGTGCAGACTTCGGTTGTGAGCTGCTACCCTACACCGGCTCCAATCAACGACTCCGTCTTGCTTTTCTTGCCACCATGCAGCCCGCACTTGACCCCGCTGTCCACCGTGTCCCTCGAGTCAGACCTACTTGTCTCTCCACTCCTCGGAGGCCCCGCAAGGCATAGACATTTCGTGCCCACACTTCACCTGCACCAACGCAAATCAAGCCGCAACCTGCACCTGCAATACTCGGCCAAGAGTCAGTCCACACCATGTTGTCAATCACTCGTCACAGCCAGGAGTGACCATCCACCGGTCCTCGGACACTCCGGTCCTCAGATGCTCCGGTCCTCAATCTCCCCCTTGATGAGTGCATAGACAACACACACAAGTAGCCAATTCAGAGAAAAAATAAAAGGAAAAGAAATGAATGAAAACTCAAACAAGTGATCAAAAGCCAAACAGAAGTCAAGAAAACATCACTTGAGAGAGAAAAATCCCGGTCCCCTATGGCGAGGGCAATGGCTCGACACAACCGAGATAAAATGCTCCAAAAATTGCCATCTCACCATGGTGAGGCAAAAAGGGCTTGACACCATCGGCAAAAGAGCACAACTAAAATTTATGCGAAACAGAGTTCCCAAATGCATGAATGCATGCTCCTCCTGAATAAATGAGCTCCCAAATGCATGAATGCAAGCTCCCCCTGTACAAATGCATTTATCCCAATTTTTCTTTCGTTGATGCAAAACTCCCCCTGGAAACATGAACTGGGTACTGCCCCCCCCCCTTGTTGGTAATGCATGAATCAAGTCTACAAATGCAAGCATATGATTCTTAAATATAAAAAGAGCACTACAATGTGCTAAAATTGAGACATAGACAAGCAAGATAGTCACAATTTGAGCACGAGCATAGCCAACAAGATAGAAAGGGACATACAAGCAAGTGACATAGCCATGAACAAAGTGAGGCATTTTTTACAGAATTTTCCCAGCTCATGAGCATAGGACTTAAAAATGATCAAACTAAGCACAAACAACATATAACTCACAAACTGCAAGGTCACAAATTCTCATCACAAGGTCATCACAAACACCTACGAGTTATCTCATGTCAGGTCAAAGCCACCAAGCCATGTGTCCACTTCTAGATATGAGACTTCTCATTGGTGAACATGACAAAGCAGTTTAGCACACAAGATAAGGAATTTAAAGCATTTATGACATGGAAGCACATTTTTCAAGCATAGGCATCTCACATACCATTTTCGTGATTTTTCAAGCATAGGCATGGTACATGAAGTGCCTTTGCGGAAAAAAGAAGCTTAGGCTTCTCCACAAGGTAGGATGTAGGCTAAACATTCATGATGATAGATGGATCTTTGATCCCAAATGAAAAGAACATGGTTCCAAGCACAAATTAAGCAAGATGTAGCCATAAGCACCCAAATTGAACATGAGAGGCATTCTACTCACAAGAGAGGATCATATAGCATTTTTACAAAAAGAAGCCATCCACAAGCATATATATCCCGAAGCTACCAAGAGCATAGATATACATCTCATGAGCATCACAAGCAAAGTCACACCCTCATATCTAGCATATCATGATGAGCAACGCATATGAAAGAAGCACATCACTATGAAATATGTTACAAATGTAGTCTATGATACAAAGATGCAAACATGATATGATACATAATTGAAAATGCAACATGCATATGTACATCAACCCTCCCAACTGAATCTCAAAAAGGAAAAACAACTCCAAGCTCTCCTCGCAAACGAGCAAATGTAGCTTGGTCCAAAGGCTTAGTTAGGATATCGGCAAGCTGATTTTCTATAGGTACATGGATGAGGTCTATGTTTCCCTTCTCGACATTGTCTCTCAGGAAGTGGTACCTCACTTCTATGTGTTTGGTTCTGGAGTGAAGCACGGGGTTTTTGGCAACACTAATGGCACTCATGCTATCACACACAAGAGGTACATGGGAACACTCCTCACCAAAGTCACTCAGCGTGTATGTGATCCAAAGCAGTTGTGAGCAACAACTAGCGTCAACAACATACTCAACTTCTGCGGTAGACTGGGCTACACTAGATTGTTTGCGAGATACCAAGAAACAAGCGAAGATCCAAAAAAAGGCAAGTCCCCAAAGTCGACTTCCTATCGACTCGACACCCTGCAAAGTCGGCATCCGAAAAACCAAGAAGCGAAAGGGAAGAGAACGCCGAATACCAAAGAACAAGCTCAGGAGTGTATCGAAGATACCTGAAGATTTGCCTGATAGCCTGCCGATGTGAAGTCCTCAGCGACGCCTAAAAACGAGCGCACAGACACATAGAAAATTAGATGTCCGGCCTCATCGCCGTCAAGTACAAGAGGGAGCCGATCATGCTCCAATACTCTTTCTGGTCCACGGGCTCACTGTCCTCGTCCGCGTTGAGCGCTGTAGTCGTACTCATCAATGTCGATAGGGGCTTCGAGTCATCCATCTTGAACTTCTTGAGGATGTCCTTCGTGTACTTGGCTTGATGCAAAAAGGTTCCCTCCTTTGCCTGCTTGATCTGAAGCCCAAGAAAGAACTGCAACTCTCCCATCATGGACATTTCGAATTCTTTGCTCATATCCTCTGCAAACCTCGCAACCAAAGAGTGAGACGAGCCGCCAAAGACAATATCATCCACATACACCTGAACAGTTAGGATATCATCACCTTGCCTGAGGAGAAAAAGAGTCTTATCAACCCTGCCCATCTCAAACCCCTGGTTGAACAAGAACCCCCTCAAACAGCCATGCCAAACACGGGGAGCTTGTTTCAGCCCATACAACGCCTTTCCCAGCCTATACACCTTGTGGTTGCTTCACATAAACTTCCTCCTCTAAAAACCCATTCAAGTAGGCACTCTTCACATCGATTTGGTATAATTTGAACCCTTTAGCCACAGAAAAAGCTTGAAGGATCCTAATCACCTCCAAACGGGCTACAAGAGAAAATGTCTCCTCATAGTCTATCCCCTCCTTCTGACTATAACCCTTAGCAACCAACCTCGACTTGTTCCTCACCACCTCACCATTTTCTCCCTCTTTGTTTTTCCACACCCATTTTGTCACAATAGGCTTGCAGTCTGGTGGTGGCTCCACTAACTCCCACATTTGGTTTCTCTCAAAATTCTCTAACTCCTCATGCATGGCATTCACCTAATTAGGATCAGAAAGAGCATGTCCAATGTCTTTTGGCTCAAAGGTAGCAACAAAAGCTGAATGAGCAAAGTGAGAAGCTTTTCTGTACCACGACCGGTCGTACGCTCATTGATATCACCGATAATTCTTGAGGGCAGATGATCAACTTGAATGCGTCTCGGTGCCTCTCGCCTGGAGACAAGCTGTCGGTGCGGAATATGGTCCCGACACTAACCAGTAGATAACGCCTAAGTCTATCCCTCAATGGTCGATGCCAAGCAACAAATGACACAAGGTTTATCCTGGTTCCGCCGAGGGGGCCGTACGTCCAGCAGTGGTGTGCTCGTGGCACTATATTGCTCGGCACCGGGGTGCTTGTAGTGGGGCAAGTACAAGCAAGGTGGGAGAAGAAGCGTGGCTTCCAAGTCCCCGGTGAGTGGGTGGAGATGTTATGGGAGAGTAAGAGAGTGAGTGCACAATGCGTTGTGTTCCTGCGGATCCGTCCCCCGCGGGCGGGGGGCTCGCTTCCCCTTTTATAGGCCAAGGGGGCGGCGAGTTACATGCATGCCGCGCTACCTAGCTACGTGTAGGAGCACGTCGTGCTACGGCGTAGAGCGGGCGATCGTCCGAACGATCCACGCGCGATCCGGCCATGATGGCCTACTTCGTTCCCGAACAGTGGCGGTTCGAGGGTAGGAGGCGGCAGACGGTGATGGCGTTCTCTGGTAGGCTTCGAGGGAGGTGCTGATGATGTCCGGTACGGGGTACAGGAGCGGGCAGAACGGCGTTCCTTCCCAATGAGCTCTGCGGTGGCGGAGTGGTTGCTTTGCGGTGCTCGGGCGTGCGCTGCGGAGTCAGGCGTGCGCCCGCATGCGTGGGTACGGCGGCCGCGCCGTTACAGTGGCCGGGATGGCCACCCACCGGCCTAGCGCCCCTTACCTAACCTGCAAGGTCACGGGAAAGTGGAATCGAGGGTGCGCCCGGCCCCCTTTCGAGGGTCGGGCGCGTTAGCCGTACAGCGGCGTGCGCACGGTGTCACGGGACTGACACCGGCCGTACCGCACAGTCCATCCCACAGTGGCGGGGATGGGCTCCTTCCCTGGGGAGTTGGTGCGGCGGCACCGGGGCGTGAGCCCGGGCGCATGATGGCGCCGTCCCGCGGCGTCGGGGCGTTAAATGCCCAAGTACGGGGCCGGCGCACGCGTGTGGGGTGCCCGTGATCGTGGCGGGCCCCGGCCGAGGGCGGAGCGGACCCTCGAGCGAGGCGGGACTCGCTCGAGGGGGGAGCGCGCCCTCGAGCGGGGGCGGGACCGCTCGAGGGAAGGGCCGCCCCTCGAGCGGGGCGATACCGTTCGAGGAGGGAGTTGCCCCTCGAACGGGGCGGAACCCGTTCGAGGAGGAGCATGCCCTCGGGCGAGTCGGAGCCTGCTCGAGGGGTCTTCCTAGGCGGGCCGCCTTGGTGGGCCTCCGAAGTCCTGCTGCATGGGCCGTATCCTGCATGGTTAGCTCCCTGCATGGTTAGGCTTAGCTTATGTTGATGCAGGAATTTAGGTAGGGGTTCCCCCATTGTTTGAGGGGACCCTAAGGGCGGTCCCCGACAGTAGCCCCCGAGCATCTGCGGGTTTGCCATTGAGGCTCCCGCAGATGCCGGAACCTGCGATAGGACGTTCTTCCCTCCTTGTTTGCGAACGCTATCCGTGGGGCCGCGCCGGCGACCCGCGGGTCTAGCCCCCCGAAGCCCCGTAGGAGTGTGGGCTCTCTGCGCGGGGGTTAACCGCGAGCGATTCGGTCGGAAAGGCGTGGCACATATGCCAACCGGCATCGGCGGTGTTTCGGCCCGGCATCGGGGGTGCACGCTCCCCTGTCCTTGTCTCCCGGCGGGTGCAATTCCAAGGAGGTGTAGCCGTGCGTCAAGCCCCCGAGCCTTGGCCTGTTCGAGGCGATCGGGTCGAGCCACGACGACTTGTTTTTTATCGCGCCCTCGCCGTCCCTCCGCGGGTCGGGAGGTGAGGTTTCCACGACTCCCATCGAGCGGGTCGCGAATCGCGGATTCCTCTTCGAGCCGCTAGCGGGTGGTTCAAGTGGACGTCCATGCCCCGTTCGATAAGGGTAGGCTGCGCGGTCCGGAGACACGTCCATGGAAGCGCTTGCGTGGGTTTGCTAGGTGGGGCTCGGTCCCGTTCGCTAGGGACCGAGGGGCGCGGAAGCTCTCCCTCGGTGGGATCCCCCCGGCTAGCTGCCCTCGGTGGCTCTCGAACACGACATGTGGGGCACCCTCGAGCCGACGGGCTCGAGGAACGGCTCGAATGCGCGTGCCCTCGTCGTCCCTAACTCTGTGATCTGGGGCGCTGTTCGAACCCGTCGAGGGTCAGGCTTCGAACCTCTGATCAGTAAGGCCGTGCGGGGCCGTGCCTTGGCCAGCCCCGTCTTTTTCGCGTTTGCGGCCGTCGAGGGGTCTGGGCGTGCCGACCCTCGAGGTGCTGGTTGGTGGCGTGGCGCGGTATGAGTGCTTTCGGTGTCGCTCTATTTCAAGCGTGACCTGGGCGATCCTCTCACGCGCATGCCTTCTTTCAGAGGGTTGACATCGTCTCGAGTCGGGGGTCATGCCGCTCGAGGGTCCTACGCGGCATGGGTGCCCGCGGGCCTCGCTCTACACCGAGCAGGTCCGGGCGACCTTCTCACGCCGATATCCCATCGAGGGTCGCCTTGTTTCGAGTTGAGGGTCATGCCGCTCGAGGGCTTCACGTGGCATGGGTGCCGCGGGCCGCCTGCTCTACACCGAGCAGGTCCGGGCGACCTTCTCACGCCTTGTCACCAATCGAGGGTCACCTTTGTCTCGAGCCGAGGATTCGCCTCGCTCGAGGGCTCTCCTTGCTTGGCAAGGGGCCGGGCATTTAAGTGCCCCGCGGGGCGTGGCCGCGGGTTTTGCGGCGCGGGCGCGCCTTTTTAGGCGGCGCGCGCGCGCGCGCGCGTAGTGGGCGACGTGGCCGGCGGACGTGACGGTTTTGCCTCGGTCGCCGCCGGTCTCGCCGTAATGATGACCCGCCTGCGGTGTTAGAGTTGCTTGCGGTCGTGGTGGGGCCCGCCCGTCGACGCGATGGAAAGATTCTGCCGATTCTTGTTGGCGAGGCGTGCGCTCGGAGAACTCGCCGGTTGCCTATAAAACTGCGGTGAGGAAGGGACGGTGGTTTTTTACCTTGGCTCCTCACCGTTTTCAGTCCTCCGTCCCTTCGCCTTCGTTCTGCTCTCGCCACCGCGCGGTTTCGCTGCTTAGAGCTTTTCTTTCTCGCTTCCTTGTCCTCCGACCTCGCACCTGTTCGTCCTCCCTTATGGTGCCGCCTCAGCTTCCGATTAGGGTCCTGGAGCCGTACGCATGGGAGAGGTCGGCCGTGACCGGCTCGCCCGGGCGGCGGTCGCCGCCGGCCGGCTCTCGGCCAACGAAGAAGGGCGCCGGCGGAGTGGATCGTGCCGCCATCGTCGCACCTTGAGCCCAATCCGCCGGAGGGCTACGTGGTGAGCTTCTGCACTACCACGAGCGCGGCTTCAACGCGCCGGCGAGCACATTCATGCGGGCGTTGTGCTACCACTATGGAGTGGAGGCTGCACAATTTCGCCCCCAACGCTATCTCGCGGGCGGCCACGTTCGTGGGCGTACGCGAAGGGTACCGGGGATCCCGATCAGGCGGGAGCTGCGGGTACACCTCTTCCGCGCGGAGCTCATCACGCGGCCCACGTCGGAGCCGGGGGACCCGCCGCGCGGTGCGCGCCGGCGGGATGTCGCTCGCCTGCGGGGGCAGCTCAAGGAGTTCTACATCCCCTGCACCATGACGACGAACAACGCCGGCTGGGAGCGGGGATGGTTTTACCTGCGCAACGCCGAGCCCGGCCTCCCTCCCTACACCGGTCGGGTGTTCAAGAAGAGGCCGGACTGCTGGGGCTACGGGTTGCCCACGGCCAACCATCGGGCGCGCCAGGGGTCCGTCCTCGCCGCCTTGCAGCGGCTGGCGAGGGAAGGACTCAACGCGATGGGCGTCCTCGCCTTTCTTCATCACCGGCGAGTCGTGCCGTTGATGGAGAGGCCCCTCTGCATCTTCGAGATGACGGAGGCGGCCAACCCCGTCGACCTGGCGAGGTCGCGGATGCTCCCGACGCCGCCGGGAGCGGCCGTACGCGCTCACCGGGCGCGGAGTGCCGTCGACACCGGGACGCCTCTACACGCGGGTCGGACCCGCGTGGGATATCGAGATGCTCCCCACGGGCCCGCCGGTGAGTAGAGTTCCCGATTTCGCTTCCATCCTTGGTCTTGTTTTTGATTTCGACGCGCCATTGTTACTCTTGTGCGCGGTGGTGCGGTTCAACGCCGCCAAGTCCGTTCCGCCCACCCCCGACTCCCGCGCGCTCGGCGGGGGCGGCGCGGCGGGAGCGGCGGGGAGCGGGCGGCGCGCGGCGGGAACACGCAAGGCGGCGCCAAGCGCGCCGCGACGCACGGTCCGCGGAGTACCGGCGGCGGGAGGAGCCGGGGCTCTCCTCCCCCGACATCGAGGAGCCCTCGTCCTCGGACCGGGACGAGGAGGAAGAGTCCGAGGGGGGAGGGCCCTTCGGACGGATGGCGCCCGCGCCCCCGTCGCCGGATCTCGCGCGGCGTCGGGGGTGGCTTTACTGGGGGGGCGGGCGCGCGGCGCCCGCCGCCGGGCGGTCATCGTCGGGGGCGGCACGCGCGCGCGCGCGGAGGTGCCGGCGCGCGCCATGGAGGCGCGCGCGCGCGGACGTCGCGCGCGCGCGCGTCAAGCGTGCCCGCGCGTGGCGGGAGCGCGTCCGCGCGCGCGGCGTCCTCGTCGAGGGGCGCGTCGGTGGGCGCGCGCGCGCGCGGGGCTAGCGTGCCCCCCGCGCGTGGTGGCGGCGTCGGGGCGCGCCCACGCGCGAGGCGGGCGTGCCCGCGCGTGCGGCGGCACCGTCGGGGAGGCGGCGCGGCAGGCGCGGCCCCCGCGCCGGCCTCGTCGGAGGCCTCGAGGAAAAGGAAGCGGGCCTTTTCCTCCGCAAGGTAAGGAACCCGTTCTTCCTTTGCTTGGCCTTAATTTGCTTGGTTATTAGACGCACTAATCCTCCGTTCGTGTTTGCGCAGGGCGGTGCCAACCGTCCCTCCTCTTGCGCGGCTAAGGTGCCGAGGACGGACGCGTCGATCCCCACCGGCGGCGTTCGTCGAGGGGGTCGCGCCTAGGAACGGGCGCGGCGGCGGGCACGAGCGCGCAAGGCCCGGCCCCGGGGCTTCGAGGCCCCGGGCGGGTGGATCAACCCGCCGCGCCGCGGCCGGGGAGGTCGCGGGGGCGGGCGGCGCCGGTCGCCATGGAGGCGCGGGCCGCGGCGGCGGCTACGGTGGAGGCGCCGCCCGTGGTGGCGGCCCCTTGCGGAGGAGGCGGAGCGGGCGCAACCTGCGGGAGCGCCCGCGGACGTGGCGGCGCGGACGGAGGTGGCGGCGACGGCGCCACAACGGGCGCCGCGGCCGCGGGGCGCGGTGGAGGTGCCGGCGGAGGCGGAGCGAGGGCGGCTCCGCCCCGCCGGCGGTCCCCGGGGCGGAGGTGGTGGAGCTCTCGGATGACTCCTCGCCGCACGGGTGGAACCGGTGGGCCGGGCGGCCCACGAACTATCCGAGCCCCGGGGAGAGGGCCCTCGTGAGGCGACACGAGGGTCACATGATAGTGGGGGGCCGAGGGCACGACGCCGAGGCCTCGTCCTCCCATGCCGGTCGCCCCGCCCGGGTGGGGGGGGGCCGTGGAGGATCCCCGGCGTTTGCCGACGCCCGAGAGGGAGCGAGGAGCTGCGGGGCGAGCTCTCGAGCCATGGCGCCACGCTCAACCGCGCGTTGAACGAAGCGCCGCGGGTTCACGGCCGGCCGGCCCGGATCGTCTTCCGGGTGAGCCACGGTTGCTCGTCTCCCTTCCTTATTTCGTTTTCGCGCGCGTATTCAAGACTTGGCGCTTACGGGGCTCGATGCGTGGATGCCAGGAGCTTGAGCGCCGCGCCCGCGAGAAGTACAGCGCGTTCGACCAGGTGAACGCCGAGGCCCGCCAGCTCCGGGAGCGATGCAGCGCTTTCGACGCGCTTGCGGAAGCTCTTAGGACGCCGGACGGCCGGGCGGTCTACGGGCGATGGCGTGGTGCGACGTGCTCCCCGAGAGCTCGGGGCGGGGACGCGGCGCGTGACTCGAGTCTCGGGCGGATCCGCGCGGCCCTCGTCGATCGTGACGAGGCGGCGTGGAATGCGCGCGAGGACACGGAGAAGACGCGCGGACGGCCGCCACCACGGGAGGCGGAGGTGGCCACCGCTCGCGCCGAGGCCGGGAGCTCCGCGCGTCGCTCGAGGGGGCGCGGGCGCGGCGGCGCCGGGGGCGAGGAGCGGGCGCGCGGGGCGGAGCGGCCGCGCCGGGGAGGCGGATGACACCGAAGGCCGCCCTCGACGTCAAGGTTGCGGCTCTCGTCGCCGGCCCGAAGGGCGGCTCCGGCGGGAGCGCATCGCCCGCCGGGGGGGCGAGGGGGCGGCTCCCGGCGGGAGCGGCCGCCCTGGCGACGCCGGACGGCGGCCGGAGCGGGAGCGCGTTGCTCGCGAGGCGGCGGAGAAGTCGGCCCGGAGGAGCGGAACGCCGCATTCTCCGAGGTTGAGGATGAGGCGTTGACGCTCGGCATCGCAATGCCGCCCAAGAGATGGCCCTCGTCGAGCAAGGCGAGACCGTCCCGAGCCTCGAGGCGGCGCTCGAGTCCGCGCGCCGCGACCTCGATGCGGGGAGGAAACAAATCGAAGGTAAGCTACCGTCCGATTCTCGCTTGTTAGTTCTTGCTTTAGAGGGTTCGTTTCCCTTTTTCGATTTCTTGTCGTCTTGTCGCTTCCGGGCTTGCGCACCGCCCGGGACACGGCTGGCGGGCGGGCGGCCGAGGCCCCGCAAGCCTCCTACAACTCCTCGGCGGGAGGCTGCGGGAGGCCGCGGGGACGCGGCCCTCGAGACCTGTCGCGTCGTCGAGGAAGGCGATGCCCGGGCCGGCGGCTCGGCGGCCGGCCGCCTACGCGCCCTTGGCGGCCACGTCACGGGGCGGGTGCGTCGGGCGCCGCACCCGGGCGTGCGAGAAGGCCCTCGGAGTGGTGCGATCCCACTACGAGGTCAACCTCGAGGCGGTAGCGGAAGGCTACATCGTGCCCGAGGGCGTCGAGGACGAGGTGGCCATGGAGCGTGCGGACGCGCTTGCTGCTGACGCCGCCGAGTCGCTCGCCGAGGCCTTCGAAGAATTCCTCTTCCCGGACGCTGCTGATGCTGCCGCTCCGCCCGCCTGAAAGCACTGTTGGATGTTCCAAGCGTTGGTGAGTTCTTCGCCGTCCTCGTTGGCAAGCTTGTACGTGCCTGGTTTGAGCACCTTCACCACGACGTAGGGTCCCTCCCATGGGGGCGATAGCTTGTGGCGCCCTCGGTTGTCTTGGCGTAGCCTTAGGACCAAATCCCCCTCGCTGAAATCCCTCCGACGTATCTTGCGCGCTTGGTAGCGCCGTAGGGACTGTTGATATCTTGCGGAGTGCATCAACGCCACGAGGCGTACTTCTTCATCCGGGCCTGGTCCGGCGAGTCCTCGCGGGCTCGGCGGTTAGCATCCTCGTTGTAATCTCGAACCTTGGGCGACCCGTATTCCGGATCCGTGGGGAGGACGGCCTCCGCGCCATGGACTAGGAAGAACGGGGTGAACCGGTGGCTGCGCTTGGGGTGGTCCTTAGGCTCCACACGACCGCCTGGTAGTTCTTGGAGCCATTTCCGGCCGCATTTGTTGAGCTGGTCGAAAATTTCGGGGTTTGAGGCCTTGTAGGATCATGCCGTTGGCACGTTCTACTTGGCCGTTGGTCCGTGGGTGTGCCACGCCTGCCCAATCCACGCGGATGTGGAACTTGTCGCGAGAACTCCAAGAATTTCCGCCCGTGAACCGGGACCCGTTGTCCGTGATGATGGAGTTTGGCACTCCAAAGCGGTAGACGATGTCCGTGAAGAATGTGACCGCCTCGCTCGGCCCTCAAATTCGTAATGGGGCGCACCTCCACCCACTTGGAGAACTTGTCAATTGCAACCGGCGAGGTGGGTGAAGCCCCGGGCGCCTTCCGCGGGGGCCGACGATGTCCAACCCCCACACGGCGAACGGCCATGTTACGGGGATTGTCCGCGAGTGTGAGCCGGCAAGTTGGTCTTGCGGGCGTAGAAGCGGCACCCTTCGCAAGTGCGCACGATTTCGTTGGCGTCCGCGACCGCGGTGGGCCAATAGAAGCCTTGGCGGAACGCGTTGCCGACGAGGGTGCGCGGCGCGGCGTGGTGGCCACGGATCCCCGCGTGGATGTCCCGTAGGAGCTCGCGCCCCTCGGGAATGGGTATGCATCGGCGGAGGATGCCCGACGCGGCGCGCTTGTACGGCTCACCGTCGACCGGGGTGAACGACTTGGCCATCCCGGCGATGCGCCCGGCGCGGCCCGGTCGCGGGGAGCTCCCCTCGATCAATCCAGGCGATGTACTTCTCCCGCCAGTCCGCCTGGGCGGGAGCCGGCTCGATGTTCATCGCGACAGCCTCGTGGGAGCCGTACCCCTCGAGAAGGGAGAGCACGTACGCCTCGTTCGAGGGGTCCTCCTCCATGGGTTCCGCACCCGCTGGATTCGAGGGAGCCCCCGAGGGTCCGCTGTCGCCCGAGGGGTAGGGCTCGAAGGTGACCGATGGCTGCGCGATGTCGCGCGCGAAAACGTTCGGGGGAACGGTGATCCGCCCGGACGCGATCTTGGCAAGTTCGTCTGCCTCCTCGTTGTACCGGCGGGGTACATGATTGAGCTCGATGCCGTAGAATTTGTCTTCGAGGGCCCGCACGGCCTTGCAGTAGGCCTCCATCTTGTCGTCGTGGCAGCTCGCGTTCTTCATGACTTGGTCGATCACGAGCTGCGAATCCCCTCGCACGTCGAGGCGCTTGATGCCCAACTCAATGGCGATCTTGAGGCCGCAGAGGAGGGCCTCGTATTCCGCCATATTGTTAGACGCGGGGAAGTGGAGGGCGCCTTTGCGTAGCGCATGTGCTCCCCGAGGGGTGACACGAAGAGCAGGCCCGCGCCCGCTCCTGTCTTCATCACCGAGCCGTCGAAGAACAGAGTCCAGCACTCTGCTTGAATTTGAGGGGGCGGCAGCTGTGTGTCCGTCCACTCAGCGACGAAGTCGGCTAAGATTTGTGATTTGATGGCCTTGCGCGGAGCATAGGCGAGCGTCTCGCCCATCAACTCCACGGACCACTTGGCAGTGCCGCCGCCGCGTCGGGGTTGTGAATGATCTCTCCTAGCGGGAAGGAAGAGACCACGCGTGGCCCGGGTGGGCCTCGAAGTAGTGGCGGAGCTTGCGCCGCGCGAGGACTACCGCGTACAACGGCTTCGGGACGCGGGGGTAGCGCGTCTTTGTGTCCGATGGGACTTCGCCGACGTAGTAGACCGGCCTGCACGGGTAGGGCATGCCCTTCCTCCGTGCGCTCCACAACGATCACGGCGCTGACCACCTGGGTGGTTGCGGCCACGTAGAGTTGGAGGGGCTCGCCGTCTCGCGGCGGCGTAAGGATTGGGGCGTGCGTCAGAGACGTCTTCAGCTTGTCGAGCGCTTCCTGGGCCTCGGCGGTCCAAGAGAAGCGCTCGTGCTTCTTGAGCAGCCGGTAGAGGGGCAGGCCCTTCTCCACCGAGCCTCGAGATGAAGCGGCTCGGGGCGGCAAGGCACCCCAACACCTTTCGCACCCCTTTGAGGTCCCGAGTTGGACCCATTCGTTCGAGGGCGGCGACCTTTTCAGGGTTGGCCTCGATTCCCCGCTGGGAGACGATGTATCCTAGGAGCATGCCCCGCGGCACTCCAAAGACACATTTTTCGGGGTTGAGCTTGACCCCGTTGGCCGCGAGCGGTACCGAATGCGATGCCAAGATCGCTGACCAGGTCGTCCGCCTTCCTGGTTTTGACAACGATGTCGTCTACGTAAGCCTCGACCGTCCGCCCGATATGATCCCCAAAAACGTCTCGCATGCGGCGGCGGTACGTTGCGCCCGCGTTCCTGAGGCCAAAAGGCATCGTGACGTAACAGAACGTCCCGAACGGCGTGATGAACGAAGTCGCGAGGCGGTCGGACTCCTTCATTTTTATTTGATGATATCCCGAATAGGCATCAAGGAAACGAGTAGTTCACACCCGAGCGGTGGAATCAATGATCCGATCTATGCGTGGTAAAGGAAAGGGAACTTTTGGACATGCTTTATTGAGACCGGTGTAGTCGATACACATCCTCCACTTCCCATTTTTCTTTTTTACAAGCACGGGATTGGCTAACCACGTAGGGTGGAACACTTCCTTGATGAATCCGGCCTCGAGGAGCTTCCGCAGCTCCACTCCGATCGCCCGTCGCCGTTCCTCGTCGAAACGGCGTAGCCGCTGCTGAACAGCGCGAGCGTTAGGCAGGATATCAAGGGAGTGCTCGGCGACCTCCCTCGGGATGCCTGGCATGTCCGAGGGGCTCCACGCGAAAACGTCGGCGTTGGCGCGGAGGAAGTCGACGAGCACCTGGCTTCCTATTTAGGATCGAGGGTCGAGCGACCCTCAAAGCCTTGCCCTCGGGGGCCGATGGGTCGAGGGGGACCCCTTTGGCTTGCTCGGCGGCCTCGAACGTGCCGACGTGCTTGGTGGTGGAGCCGAGGTCGTCGTTGACCATCTTCTCCGGTGTGTTTACCGGCGCTTTGTCCGGCGCTAGTGCTTCCGCATGCTCCACGCACTCGACATCGCGAGTCGAATGCATGCTCGATCGACGACCCGACGGTGATGACGCCGTTTGGACCGGCATCTTCATCTTCAGGTACGTGTAGTTGGGGACTGCCATGAACTTGGCATAGCATGGTCGCCCGAGGATGGCGTGGTAGGCCCCTTTGAATCCCACCACTTCGAATGTGAGGGTTTCCTTGCGGAAATTCTTGGGGGTCCCAAACCAGACGGGCAGATCGATCTGCCCGAGGGGTTGAACCTGCTTTCCGGGCGCGATGCCGTGAAACGGCTTCGTGCTGGGCCGCAGCTGGTCCAGCCCAATCCCCATCAGGCGCAACGTATGCGCGAAGAGGATATTGAGGCTACTGCCTCCGTCCATAAGGACCTTCGAAAACCGGGCGTTCCCAATGATGGGATCGACCACCGGGGTATCTTGCCCGGGTTTGGGATGCGGTTTGGGTGATCATCCCGGCTAAAGGTGATGGCATCCTTCGACCAGTTGAGAAAGGCCGGAGGTGCCCTCTGCGGCGAGGACTTCGTGCCGCTCCTTCTTGCGCTGCCGGGTTGACATGTCAACGGTAGGTCCCCCAAAGATGAGGAACACATTTTCGACAGCGGGGAAACCACCCGCGTCGCCATCGCCCCCATCCTTCTTGGCCTCTGCCTCCTTCGCGGCGGCACGGCCGTAGAATTTCTTGAGCATGTCGCACTGCTCAAGAGTATGATTCACGGGGGTCTTGTGGTAGGGGCATGGCTTCTTCATCATGTCATCGAACACCCCCGGGCCTCGAGGAGCCGGTCGAGGGCCCCGTCGGGCGGGTCAACGGCGAGGGCCTCGGCGTTGCCGCCGTTGCGCCCCTGCTCGCGCGCCTCGCGGCGCGGCCTTCTTCCCCTTCTTGCCCCGCTTGTCGTTGCGGCGCGGCTCCTTGGACCCGCCGCCCTCCGCGGGCGTGTCCTCGGAGCGCTTGCCCTTCTTGCCGTCGAAGATCGCCCCCACGGCCTCCTCTCCGGGAGCGAAGGCGGTGGCAATGTCGACCGGCTCGTTCGAGTCCGTGGGCGGGCTACGTCCCGGCTCGCGCACAAGGTCCCGGCACGTGGTGCCCTCGAGGAACGCGTGCACGATCTCGCGACCGTGCCACGGCGGGGAGCTGCGTGCGGCGCTTGGAGAAGCGCCGCATGAAGTCCCGCGGCGACTCGCCCGGCTTCGCGTGCGGGGAGCGCGGATCCCGGGGAGTTCCGGGGGCGCACGTATGTGCCCACGGAAGTTGCCCACGAAAGTGTGGACTAGATCGTCCCGGTTGTGGATGCGGCCGGCGGGCAAATGCTCGAGCCATGTCCGGGCCGCATCGCCCGGATGCGGGGGGCAAGTTGCGGATGATTACTTCGTCGTTGGTGGCCCCGCCCGGCGACGGGCTAGGCGGTAATCGTTGAGCCAAACACGAGGGTCCGTTTCCCCGTTGTACCCGATGATCGTCGAGGGTTGACGGAAGCGGCGGGGGAACGCCGCCGTGCGGATCTCCCGGCTGAACACACGGGTGCCGGGGGCTGCGGTGTCGGGGAGCGATCCTCACCGCTGTCGTAGCGTCCTCCCCTTCGAGGGTGGTAGCCCCTGGCCGCTCGCGCGTCCGCCTTGCTGGTGCGCCTGGCGTTGATGACGTTGCGGGCGTCGCCATCCAGCGCCCTGCGTGTGTCGAGGAGCCGTTCCTTGGCCGGCGTGCGTCCCTGGTCAGCAGGTCGACCCGCATGCACCGAGGGTTCGCCCCCTGGTGCCGGATCATCACCCCCGCGCGTCCCCCTGTTGGCGGATGCGTGAGGCCGAGCTTTCGGCTTGCTGGACGGCCGCTTGCTCAAGGAGGGTCTGCACCTCGCGGTGCATGTCTCGAGCCTCGGGGGTCGAGGGTGCCGGCATGGCGCGCAGCAGTGTTGCGGCGGCGATGAGCTTTTGGCTCGCCCGCGGCGGAGTATCCGCGTTGTCGACGTTGGGGACGCGGGGTTGAGGCGGTCGCGGACTTGCGGCCCGGCTCCCGCGCGCGTTCGCCGCGCGCGAGGGCCTCCCCCGCCATCGAGGCACGGAGTAGCCGCACGGTCCGTACTCCTCCGCCGGCTTGGCCTCGAGCTCGCGAGCTTGGGCCGGCCGCGCGTCGACGTCGGCCCCTGCATGTGCGCTTGGCCCCGCGGCCGGGCGTGTAGCGGCTCCTGGGGGCGGCGTGACTTCCCCGTCTCGGCGCCGCCGCGCGCGCGGCGGCGTTCGGCGGGTCGTTGGTGATGACGGCGCAACATTCCCGCGTGGGGTCGTAGCTCCCGGTCTTTGGAGTCGTCGGAGCGGCCGAACCGGTAGTCCGTGGCGTCGAGGAAGCGCCCGAACGCGCCCGGGTCCGGCACACCGGGAGAAGTCCCACTCCGCGTATCCATGACGGTTGGCGGGCGGCATCGTGTCGACGGAGCCCGGGGGACGACTCGTCCGTGGCCGAAGTGCGGGATCCCCGGCGACGAAGACGTGCCGACCGGGCGGAACCCGCGCATTGTCGTGTTGACGTTGGCGTTGTAGGCCGTAGCGGCGCCACGCGGCCGATGGGGACGCGTGGTCCGGAGACCGCGCGCGGTCCCGCCGGGGGCGGTGGCGGCCGTCGTGACGTTGGGCGCACCGCGCCGGGCGGCGGCACGCTCGGCCGCCGCCGCTCGGACCGCGCCCCCGGCGCGAACGTAGCCGGAGCGGCGGCGGCGTCGCGGCGTCGACGGACCCGCAGCATCCGTGCTGCGGGTGCCCTGCGCCGGTGACGTGCGTGCGGCGGTGACCGAGCGGACTCGGCCTCCCGCTGCGCGCGTAGCTCCTCACGGTTGGTGAGGCGCATGAGATAGCCATTCCCCGTGGCACGGAAGTTCAAGTCCCCGAAGCGGATCTCGAACCCGGCGGAAGGGGGTCCGAGCTACCCATGTTGTAGCGGGTGCTACGGTACTCAGTGCGAATCACCATGGAGGGAGTTAGCGAAATGACCTTAGGCGCTCGTTTGCCCCACGGTGGGCGCCAACCGTCGGTGCGGAATATGGTCCCGACACTAACCGGTAGATAACGCCTAAGTCTATCCCTCAATGGTCGATGCCAAGCAACAAATGACACAAGGTTTATCCTGGTTCCGCCGAGGGGGCCGTACGTCCGGCAGTGGTGTGCTCGTGGCACTATATTGCTCGGCACCGGGGGGTGCTTGTAGTGGGGCAAGTACAAGCAAGGTGGGAGAAGAAGCGTGGCTTCCAAGTCCCCTGGTGAGTGGCCGGAGATGTTATGGGAGAGTAAGAGAGTGAGTGCACAATGCGTTGTGTTCCTCTCGGATCCGTCCCCCGCGGCTGGGGGCTCGCTTCCCCTTTTATAGGCCAAGGGGGCGGCGAGTTACATGCATGCCGCGCTACCTAGCTACGTGTAGGAGCACGTCGTGCTACGGCGTAGAGCGGGCGATCGTCCGAACGATCCACGCTGCGATCCGGCCATGATGGCCTACTTCGTTCCCGAACAGTGGCGGTTCGAGGGTAGGAGGCGGCAGACGGTGATGGCGTTCTCTCGGTAGGCTTCGAGGGAGGTGCTGATGATGTCCGGTACGGGGTACAGGAGCGGGCAGAACGGCGTTCCTTCCCAATGAGCTGCGGTGGCGGAGTGGTTGCTTTGCGGTGCTCGGGCGTGCGCTGCGGAGTCGGGCGTGCGCCCGCATGCGTGGGTACGGCGGCCGCGCGCGCACGGTGGCCGGGATGGCCACCCACGGCCTAGCGCCCCTTACCTAACCGCAAGGTCACGGGAAAGTGGAATCGAGGGGTGCGCCGGCCCCCTTTCGAGGGTCGGGCGCGTTAGCCGTACGGCGGCGTGCGCACGGTGTCACGGGGACGACACCGGCCGTGCCGCACGGTCCATCCCACGGTGGCGGGGATGGGCTCCTTCCCCGGGGAGTTGGTGCGGCGGCACGGGGGCGTGAGCCCCGGGCGCATGATGGCGCCGTCCCGCGGCGTCGGGGCGTTAAATGCCCAAGTACGGGGCCGGCGCACGCGTGTGGGGTGCCCGTGATCGTGGCGGGCCCCGGCCGAGGGCGGAGGGCGGACCCTCGAGCGAGGGCGGGACTCGCTCGAGGGGGAGCGCGCCCCTCGAGCGGGCGGGACCGCTCGAGGGAAGGGGCCGCCCCTCGGCGGGGCGATACCGTTCGAGGAGGGAGTTGCCCCTCGAACGGGGCGGAACCCGTTCGAGGAGGAGCATGCCCTCGGGCGAGTCGGAGCACTGCTCGAGGGGTCTTCCTAGGCGGGCCGCCTTGGTGGGCCTCCGAAGTCCTGTTCGCATGGGCCGTATCTGCATGGTTAGCTCCCGCATGGTTAGGCTTAGCTTATGTTGATGCGGGAATTTAGGTAGGGGTTCCCCCATTGTTTGAGGGGACCCCTAAGGGCGGTCCCCGACAACAACCTCCCCCTCAGCAGTTGCTTCCACTTCATCTTGCTGGATTGTAGGCAGTGTAGGGGCACCGTAGTCGTCATAGTGAAAGTAGAGGGTACATGCGTGGCTGGAGCTTCACCATCATCACCATCTGAGGACCAGGAGTGTCCCGGTGGTCGATGGATGACCGCTCCTCAGTGATGAGTGATTGACAACGGGTGTTGGACTGACTCTTGGCTCAGTGCGCAGGGGTAGGCTGCGGCCTAGTTCGTGTTGTTGCAGGTGAAGAACGGGCGCCAAAGGTCTTCAGCCTTGAGGGGCCTCCGGGAGATGGAGAGACAAGTAGGTTCGGTTCGAGGGACTGGGTGGACGACGGGACTAGGTGCGGGCCACATGGTGGCGAGACGAGCAAGACGAAGTCGTGGACAATCGAGCCAGTGCACGGTGGCGGTCGAGTCAAGAGGCTTGGCGGGAGGCCGGGCCGAGCACGCTGGGTTTATCGGAGGACGGTTTCTTAGTTTGGGCCTTAAAACCAAGTCCGAAGGCCCAACACGACGGAGACGGGATCCGGGCATGTCGGGAAGCTTCGAAGCGGAGGACACGCATCGGGATCGCATGGCTTGCGTCGGGAGGACGCGGGGTGTGGTGAAGGCGTGGCCGTCCGATGCTAAGACCCACAAACATTACATAAATGCCCCTGCATGGGTTGTATTGCCAGTAGTTGAGTTAGGGGTAGTCGAGTCATTTACCACACCGGCGGGACCCGATATATAAGCCATGAGTGTCTGTGGATGGCTCCCTCTCTCCGTGACTTAGGGTTTCATTTCCCCCCTTCCATTTCTCTTTTTCCTGGACTATTTTCTTCTCCATTTTTCTCTAGGCTAGCATGAGAGCTTCATGAGAGATTTGTTGAGAGCGATGGATGCTAGGGCGGCATGCTAGACCTTGTGAATATTTCCTGGTTTGTATAGAAGATTCGGCGTTGTGAATTTCGTGGTCTTTTTCGTGCTTGTTTTTGGTGCCTTTGCTCTTGGTGTGATTCCGCGGATTTGAGTGGGTTTCTCCCCGGATTTCTTTGAGGGAACATGGATGGATGTCTTGTGCATCTTTGTGATTGATCTCGTACCCTCAAACGCCGGGAAACCACTTCAATTCAAGGATTTTCGGTCAGAGCTCTAGATTTCGGTGGTGTTCAAAGGATCCGCGATTCCCAGTGTTTTAGGGAGTTAGGAGGCAAAATTTTTGGGGTATAGCATCCTTGTTTGACTCTTATCATGTCCCCAAATTCTTGTCTCTACAGCTTCTACCATTTGGGAGATCCGGTGATGAGTTGGGGGAGTTGACCTTCGAGGTCGGGCTGTTTCTGGGTCTGTTCGTGTAGGGCGGACAGTCCGCGAGGTGGTGGCAGACGGTCCGCGCGAGCTGTGTTCGTTGCGTGTTCTTCGTGTTCTTGCTCGGCTTCGCTTTCGATCCGTTGTGTTCTCGAGTTTTGGTTGAGCGAGGTTTCAGACGGTCCGCATGTGCCGGGCGGACAGTCCGCGGGTGCCTGGCGGACAGTCCGCGTGCTCCCCGTGGATGGTCCGTTATTCAGGGTCGTTACTGGAGGTTCTGTTTGCTTTTTTGGACAATCCACGGCTTAGGGCCAAACGGTCCGTCGTGCGGGAGCGGACAGTCTGCGGCAGCAGGCCGGACAGTTCGCGTGGCCCGTGCAGACAGTCCGCCCCTCCTGGCCGGACGGTCCGCCAGAGCCTGACTGCTTTGTTCCTTGGCTCGATTCCTCCCTTCTTCTTTCGTGCTTCCACGTGTGCTTCAAGGAATCATTCCTAAGACTTGAGGTTGATCCATAACCTTGTTGTCTTGGCGGTTGGTGTGTGATTCGATCCATCGCTCGTGTGTGACCGGGATTTGTCTAGGGTATAGGCCGGGTTCTTTGAGAAGAATTTTTACTGGCTCCTATTCACACCCTCCTCTAGTCGCCATTCGATCCTTCACCATCTTCCTCTCTAGCATCATCCTCCTTGTCGTCAAAGATCTTCTTGCCAAATTCATCATCACCTGCACACTCAAAGACAGACGAAGTGCATGGTTGTGTATCGTCGAAGGTAACCTCGCAAGTCTCCATGACAAGGTTAGTATCAAGTATGAGCACATGAAATGCTCGAGAATGACTAGCATAACCCAAGAAAGTCCCATCGGAGGACCTCGAGTCAAACTTATCCAGCCTATCCTTCTTGAGAATAAAGCACCGACAGACAAAAGCCCTGAAATGGCTCACTCTAGGTGCTCGCCCGTGCATGAGCTCATAGCACGTCTTGTTCAAGAAGGCCCTCTGAGAAATCTGGTTCCCAACAAGGCAGGCGGTATTCACCGCCTCTGCCCAATATCTTCTCGGAGTCCTATGCTTGTCGAGCATCGTCCGAGCCATCTCACAAAGGGAACGATTTTCCCCTCAACTACACCATTTTGACAAGCCACATAGGGAGAAGAAAACTGATGTTCGAGACCCAAATCACGACAAAAGGTTTCAAAATGAGAGTTTTAAATTCACTACCATTGTCACTACGAATAGCTCGAACAACATCTCCATTCCTCTCATTCTTCAACCTCAAGATTAGATCCTGAGCAGAAGCAAACGTCACCCCCTAATCAACTAAGAAGAAGACCCAAGCATAGCGAGAATACCATTTCCCACCCGCCAAGCACACATGAGCTGAACCAACCAAGTCCATACGGAACAGCTCACATGGCCTCTCTGTTATAACTTATGTCAGAGGTGGATGAGTGGCGGCGACCATCTTACCATGCCTACACGGAGCACATACCAAATCCTTTTGGTATTTCAACTTATCCTCGGACCAATCCTAGTCCACTCAAGCATGATAACAAGTCAAAACTCAATTGAACTAGTCTCTTATGCCATTTCCAAAGCTCCGCAGAAACACCAGCAACAAAGCAACGAGAAGAGTCAACACACTGAATAAAATCAGCTCTGAAAATCTAACCCTCGGGGACGATCGTGCACACGTGGTCGCCTCAAGAATCCAAAACACAAGAATAGCCTGCTTTGAAACAGACTTCAAAACTCTCATCAAGAAGTTGGGAGATAGAGAGAAGATTGTACCCTAATGACTTAACAAGAGAAACACGCCAAAGAGTCACAAACTCACTCACCTTCACTGTGCCCATTGAAAGCACTCTACCTTTCCCATTATCCCCAAAAGTGATGTACTCCTTGGTCATCACTGGGGTGAGGCTGGAGAACCACCTTCGATCTCTGGTCATGAGTCGAGAGCAACAGGAGTCAATCAACCAAAAGCCCTCCATGCCTTCCACCTGCAAAATAAAAAATGAGAGCAAGAGTGAGCAAAAGAATTGGCACTGGGGTTAGTACAAAATGAATCAAACTAGTGCCTCGCCATTTGCTCAAACGTGGGGTTAGCAAAATCCATCCTATCTCTCCTAGGTGGAACACCCACACATCTCCTTGGAGGACTACACGTACCGCGAAGGGGACACCGTGGCCCGTAGCTCCTCTGGGACCTAAAGTTGTGATCGTTCCCCCCATACTGGTATTGGCCACGAGCGAAGGAACGGCCAGCAAACTCACCACACCGAAACCCAACACGCACTATGTGAGAAACTCGCTTTGGTAACGGGTAATGCGCCCATTACCGATCAAGTGTTACAAATAAGCCAAGAAAGGTAACGGGTAGATGCCCGTTACTGATAAAACATATTCATAACGGGCATTAAACAACGACTGTTACCACAACTAGCCACTGGTCACGTGAAATTGTTTTTTTCTGGGCCCACAAGGAACTTCCGTAACGGGCACCAAAGCAAAGCCCATTACAGCACCTCAATATTAGAGACGCCTGATGTGCACCTGCGTCTCCACTATCTTGACGAACTGAGACGCGCCTATTTCACGCGTGTCTCAGTACATATAGGATTCATAACGGGCATCAAACAACGACCGTTACCACAACTAGTCACGGGTCACGTGAAATGACTATTTCTCTGGGCCCACAGGGAACTTTGGTAATGGGCATGAAAATAGAGCCCGTTACTGTGAAATTAACATCAGAGATGTGTTCCGTGAACCTGCATCTCCTCTGTCTCGACGAAATGAGACACATATGTTTCTACGCACATTTTCTTTCTTTCTATTAAAGGAGATGCTTGCTTTCAACATGCGTCTCCTGTATCTCGATGAACGGGCTAGGTCCTGGGGCCTACCGGTCAGGACTGGTAACGGGCTTTTACAATACCCGTTACATTTTGGGCATTTTTGTAACAGGCTTTCCGAAGAAGCCCATTACTCACTGATCAGTGTTTGCAACGAGCTTTAATTAACGCCCGTTACAGATTCATAGGCCACCCCTACAGTAACCTGCCCGCTTGCCAGCGGCATCCTTGAACCAGCCAGGATTTGGCAGCCATCAGGGGTTGCATCCTGGAACCAGCCAAGATATGGTAGCCACCACAGCAAGGAGACATCACAAACACATTCTCACATCACAGATATAGGCAAAGCAAGATCAAATTTGTAGACAAGCTAGGATCACATCAAGTTTCAAGTTACTCTCATCAGGGCTTGTTTGGATGGAGTCATGAGAAAACTACCTGAACCAGGCAGTATCTGACCCCAACCAAGCAAGCCAAGCAGGTTTCTCAGGCAACAACACCTGACTAAAGGAGGCTGAATGAGTTTCAAGTTTCTGGCCACAATAAACTCATGGTGCACCACTCTAGAAGTTGCCCTTTCGGTCGATGGTCTCCTTAAGAATGTACTCGAACAGCATCTTCCGGACATGCTTTACATCTTCTATGGAAACATCTACAGGAGGTTTGAAATCCTGCGAAATACAATCATTTATGAGAATATAAGTAGAAATCATTTTCTAAAATCAGATGGATAATATGAGCAGAGACAAGGTTGAGCATTATTATTTACTTACAACAGCCTTCTTGATGTCAGGTAAGTCATCGGATAGTCTTAACATATGGAATGCCACATGGAATCCACACAAAGAGGACCCCCGTGGCTGCTGAGCACACTGCATTGAGGTACTAAAATGACAAGTTAATGCAGTACCAAGTAGGTAAGAAGGGACCATAAAAAACCTCTGTCTTACAGCAGATTTGTTTTGTGCTTGAGTGTGGCTTTTGGCTTTTGTTTTCTTTCCTTTCGTCACTCCGTCCTATGCAACACCAAAGGCCCTGCATGATTAGCAATACCAATTAGAAACATTAAGAGATTGAATTTTTGTGAACAATACTATACCAAAGGCCCTGCATGGTCAGCAATACCAATTAGAGACACTAAGAGAATGAATTTTTGTGCACAAAACCTACAAGAAACTGACTAGTTCAAAACAGGTTGGAGGTCTAGGAACATTAGTGGGGGATGTTGTTTAGCAGAATCTAGATACCAAACCTCTTTGAACTTCATACAGGTGATCACTGTTGCCCAGTGGCTAGTGCAGAAGGCACCCAACACGTATCGTTGTTCATCATTGCATTTGAGATTGCTTTGCCAACTTGTTGAGAACGCTGAGAAATATTTGTCGAAGTAAACAAATCTAGATCTGAACCCAACACTAATCTGCATCTCCGCTGCCTTGTCCATCATTTTTCTAAAAAAAAATCAAATTGTTAGTATGCATGAACTTTTTGGTCAGAATTAAAGAAATATCTTTTTTAGGTTTTAAAGGACTTACAATATCCACAACCTCATGAAGGTAACATCCAGGAAAGCCAGGGTTATAAGGTTATACACACTACTGAAATCAATGTTTAACATTAAAGCACCACAACCACCTTTAAAGTAGTCTTGATCCACCTTTGCTGGAAAGGCAAGTTTATCCTTACTGTGTTCCATGACATAAGCATGCAAGTTGGCACCATTTGGTCCAGCAACCTTTACATTTGCTTCCGACAACATAAGTGCACCAGGCTTGTATTTTGGTCGGTCCTGTATTGTCCCATTAACACAGTTAAGAATCTCATATTTAGATAGAGGTTTCCTGGACTGGTTCCCCTTCTGCAGTGGAGATTGCCTGGGCTCCTTCTATTGCAGAGGTTGTTGTACTTGTTGCATCTGTTTCTTAGGGGGAGATTGCCTGCGCTCCTCCTTGTGCTGCTGGAGAGGCTGTTGTTTCGTCTATTGCTTATCCTCATGTTGCAGCTGCTGCTTAGGCATAGTTTGCCTGGGCTCCTCCTGCTGTTGTCGATGCTCCTGCTACAGGAGAGGCTGTTGTATCGTCTGTTGATTATCCTCAAGTTGGAGCTGTTGCTTAGGAGGACTTTGCCCAGGCTCCTCCTCCGGCTGTTATGGACGCTCCTGCTGCGTAGTTTTGCTGATCTGCTGTTGCTGCTGCTGTTGAGCCTTCTCTTGCTGACACTGAGCTGCAGCACCTCCATCTGATGTTGTACCCCTGCTACCTGTTGCGGCTTCAGGGTTGGGATGTCTCATCATTGGTGGTATAATGATCCTGTCCTTTGGACATTGGATCCTTTGAACGAGAGCCCCAGCTAGGGTTGCTACATCACCCCCATCAATTGGTACAGGTAGAGGGTAGTGACCCGGATTGCCCACACATAAGTAGGTTGCACCACAACATACCCATCCTGCACCGGTACTGAATGGCAAGCCTTTTGAAATGGAAAGACTTTCGCTAGTGCGAGCTCCATGGTGCCATCCAAAAGGCTGAACGCGGTTGGCTCTGTCAACTTATCTATTGTGTCCAGCATAGGTGATCGACTATCACTGTGCACTTCATTCGCTTCGTCACCGTTGGCATTCCAATGATCTTGCTCTCTGCCATTTTCCTCGTTGTCGTGCGCATGTTCTTCCTCATGGTCATGCCCATCTTCTTCCTCACTGCCATCCATATCTTCTTCCTCGCTGCTATTGATAGGCGATGGTAATTGGGAAGGAAGAAGTGCATTTTTCGGTATGTTGATGCCTGATAGTCTTAGAGCATGGACAATTGATTTAAATGTTTTGTCCATCACATCATGAGCATTAGACCCCTTGTTCCTCTTCTTCCTATACATTCCAGGGAAATCTTCACCAAACCCTTTACCCCAGCCAAGTGAACTAAACATGGCTCGGACCCGACCTCGATGCTCTGGAGTCTCAAGTGCTGCGGTGAGGATATCATCCTCCCTAACTCTAGAGAAAGAACTATCGCTACCCTGAGTTGCAAGTGATTTCACCCTATCTGCTACCCCCACCACCGCAGGGTTACTGAATGTTATGCGCTTGCTTCCTTCACTTGTATTCTTCTTCTTCTTCCCTACCCTTGCTCGCAGATAAAGTCTCGAACGTCCAGGAAATTGGTCCCAAGGGTTATATTTTCCTTCTGCAGCTAGCTTTGCATCCTTCTCTTCCCACTCTTTCCTTTTACCACAATAACCTTTTCTGCCCGTCTTTTGTGGCTTATTATGCAATGCTCTCTTTTATTTCATCTCCTAGCTCAATTGCTAAAATTCAGGAGAATTGGTTTCCTGCACAAACATGTCCCAGTCTTGTTGCTACAAAAAGGCATGCTTCACAAAGGGAGTCTCCTCTTCACTCACATATTTTTTCATAAATGGGCCTTGAACCGCCGTTGCAAGGTTCCAATCTATGATATAGCAGGCTTAACTGACTTCTTGCAATCAAATTCTTCCAGATTGGTTGGGTATTCTAGCTTTTTCTCTAAAACTGTGAATAGGTGGTCCTTCTCAATTGGTGAGAGATCATCAACCGCCTTGTTGATTGACACGCTCTCTCGAGCAATGAGACAACAGACCAATACAAATCTATCCCTCACAGCATCTGGGGTAGGCCAAAAATTGGCATCAAGTCCAGTTGTAGTCAACTTGTCTTCTGTCCATTTGGTTTGTGTCCTTGACCCGCGGGATCGAGTACTACTCTAAGCAGTCTGTGCTGAGTGACACTATGAAGAAGGTTCATCGACGATGGGCTGTGATGATGCACTGGAGGTAGAGGAGTTTGTTGTTGTGGGAGACTGCATAGATGATATGTCAAGTTTGTTAGTAGAGCAACATAAGCAAGACTAAAAATCTAAACAAAATTCTTATTAGATAAATTCGTTTTCTCTGACGGGAAAATAGCTGATACAGTCATAAATAAAATCAGCATAGACATACACAGTTCATATTTTACTTAATTAGCACACAGGGATAGGTTCTAACCATTTTGACATGGACACGACACTATGCTTATATATCAAAGCAGAGAATAAATTCCTTCAACTGCTTCCTTGTCCAACTTGAGCAGCGATGGATTGTGTGTTCCATGTGTACATGCAACAAGAGGATAAAGCAATGGTCATGACATTATATATGACAGTAGTGAAACAACACTCACAACACATCATGACACCAACAATACAATATATATGACAGTAGTGAAACAATTAACACTCACAACAAAGCATAAGACAGTCTAGTTATCACTACATTACAAACCACTGCGATGCAATTCCCACTGACATTATGTGGCCATCGGAACTAAAGTATGCTAACGGGTCCAAAGCATAAGTGTCGATTTGGTACATTCAAAGCATAGCAGAATTAAAGTATGCTAACATCCTTTATGCTTTTCTTGAATTTACAGTGCAAAAATTATAGCACCAAACATGAAAATGAATTTCAACATTTCGTCTAACTTCATCTGTTAGCAACAATTTATTCAAAACAGACTTGGAGCAACAAAATCCATCCATCAAATCCACAGTCAATCAATTGAAGATGAACTATTAAGGCATGTCTCCCTAATCCACCTTGACATGAATATATAGCAGATTGGGTGGACTACATTATAAATCACTACGATGCAATTCCCAGTTTCCTTATGTGGCCATCAGAATTAAAAGATGCTAATAGGTCCAAAACATAACTGTCGATCTGGTACATTCAAAGCATAGCGGAATTAAAGTATATGCTAACACGTCCAAAGCATAATTGTCGATCATTCAAAGCATAGTAGAATTAAAGTATGCTAACAGGTCCAAAGCATAACTATCGATCTGGTACATTCAAAGCATAGCAGAATTAAAGTATGCTAAATCCTCAATGCTTTTCATGAATTTAAAGTGGAAAAGTTGTAGCACCAGGAACATGAAAATGAATTTCAACAGTTCGTATAACTACATCAGTTAGCAACAATTTATTCAAACATACTTGGGGCAACAAAATCCATCCATCAAATCCACAGTCAATCAATCAAAGATGAACTATCAAGAATTAATCCACATTGACATGAATATATAGCAGATTTTGATGGCCAAGGAGAGATAGGGTGTTGGGGGTTCAAGTAGGACTAACCTCTATCGCGAATGAAGTAGTTGTTCTTGTGATGGTCGGAGGGGCCGGATCCACGTCGGCTCGTGGCCTGAGGCGGCCGGCTCGTCGTCGTGGCTGGGGAAGACGTTGACGGATCCGCGTCAACTGTCTTTAGGTTGGCAAGGAAGATACGTCCGCACGCCAGTAACCATGTCCTCATCACCGTCGTCACGCAGGGAGTGGTGGGGCTGGAGAAGAGCAGGGCTGCGGCGGGGAGAGAGCAGCGAAGGTGAGTGGGGTGAGTGGCAGCGGCGATGGGGAGAATGCGGGCGTTGTGGATCTGTCTGGTGAGGAGCAAAATATGAACGTTGCACGTAACTGTGTTTAATGAAACTACTGGCGTGCCCTTGACGGCTCTATGCATCAATTTGAATTTCATGGGCATTATAGTCAATATAGGTGGGAAATTTTGAGCAGCCCGCGCACGGTTTGCCTGCTGACGCTGACGAGTGGGCTAGTGTCATAGGCGACGATGGTTAGTGAACCCACATCGCCTTTGTTGGGAGTTGGCTCTGGCGGGCGGGCAGCGGTTATCTTTTTATTTTTGTTGTGACGCTGAGGCGTGGGCCAGCCACTATTTTCTTTCGAATGAAACGTGGTTCCCTAAAATATTAGAGCCCATAAAACAACACCTAAAAATCATAAAAATATGAACAATTCGTATTTGGACATTTAGTATTTAAATAAATATCAATAGTCACACTTGTGTACCCAAGATTCTTAGAATCCGTTTTTACATCCCATGTTAATGATGTAATAATTCTACTGACATCTAGTGTGCTCTATAAAATCTACAAATTGACTTGCCAACATAATTTGGGTACCTAGACTTGTCTTCAAAATTTCAAATGGTTTCAATGAAGGAATTATATACTTGTGTACAAATATCTACATCTCTCACATAGTTCCTAGAATGTTCCTTGAACATTGAAGTTTTCCACTCTTTGCAACATGTTCGAACTCATATGCATTTGAACACTTAACAAAACCTTGTGGTTCACCTTATAATTATGAAAATGCAAAGTTTAATTACAGGAGGTGTGGAAAAACAAATATTATTTATATGATGTACTTACATAGAATAATGTGAGGCATATAAACATTGTTCAAGAAACGTAATATACACTAAACAATTAAAATAATGAAAACATGGTGATTTTAGAAACTGTAGGGAAAAAAATCAAATTTGGACTAATTACAATAGAGAAATACATGTTACAAAAATTTGATTGTTGATGAAAAAGAGAATGTCGTCAGCGACGCGGGACGGATAAATTGTTCTTCATTCTCCAATAGAACAAAGGAGGAAGCAGAGGGCACCGCCTCCCGCCGCCACTGCCACCCTGCCCGCTTCGATGGTTTTGACACCCAAGAGAGCATCCCAGGCTTTGTCGGCGGCAAATGAGACCACGGCAATCAAAACCGCATTTAGTAATATCTAATAATTTACATTCAATATAGATAATGATCATTGATGCTTGCGCCTACATCCCGATGTTCATCCTGCTGACAGCGTACTCCACGGCGGGGTGGAAGCTACGCGTCTAGAGGTCGAACTCATGACGGATGCGACACTCGATGCTGCAGTAGTGGATGATCTCTTTGGTATCCGGCCCGTAGTGCCTACATCCCGCTTCCTAAATGCAGATGTGGGGATTCTAGACGGGCAGCAACAGAATGTCTTCGTCATCACCGTCATCAAGCTAGTACCACCACACAATGTTGTCGAGATCCTGCTTGACAAGGTAGCGCAGCTGGCGCAGGTTGTGGTTCTTCCACTGGCCGTTAGGGGGCAACGGGCTGCCGCTGATTTCCTGGAGTAGTGCCATGGCTTCGGGGTCCACCGGGTTGCAACGGTACTTCAGCACCACCAAGAAGTACTTGGCACCTGAGTCTTCAGCAGCGACATCTCCGATGAGATTCAGACCCTTATCGGGGTTCCGCCGCCTCATCAACCTCTCCATCCCCTCGAAGCACAATGCCTCCGGATGATTGGCCTCGCAGAAGCGCCGCTCAAAGCACGACCTGACGTAGCGATTCTTGCACGCCTCACGAAGATCATGCAGCGACACATGTAGTAGTACCTCATCAGAGTTGCAGATGCGCCGGAAGGTGCCGCAGATTTTATTGCGAAGGTTCAGAAAATGGAAAATGACCACATCCTTAATGGAGTGGATGGTGATCTTGGTGAGAAGTTCATCTAGCAGTAGCAGCAGCATCAAGCACACCACGGGCATAAAGGAGAAGGGGAGGAAATAGCACAACGACGGGGTTTAGAATTTGAAATGCGACGAGGGTTGAAGTTGGCAGCGACGAGGGTTGGAGTTGGTGACGAGGGATGAAGTCGGCAAGGAGGATTGAAGTTGAAGAAGGATGAAGTTGGCGACGAGGATTGAAGTTAAAGGAGGCGACGAGCTCGAGGGTTGAAGGTTGAAGATGGCACCTTGGCCATGTCGTAATAAAACAATAAATTGAAATTGAAAAGGCGTCACAGTTTGGCTGCTGTCGTTGACAAGTGGGCCCAACATCATTGCCCCGCCCCTTCTCCTTCCCGCATAATTGAAAGGCAGCGCGTGGTTTTGCGCCCGAAACGGAGCCCGTTGCACAATTGAGTGGCACATAGTGGCAGTAATGGAGTAGTGGGTAGGGCCACAGGCGCGTGACGGTTCCGCATCTTGTCAATATAACTCCCTCGCCTAGTCACCCTCTCCTACTTTTTCCCTACTTCTTCCATAAGCTTATCATCTTTTTCTTCACTTCTTCTTTCTCCTCGTGATTCACCACTACAAATCTTTGGTCACCGAGAGAAGGAGGAGATGGCGTCGAGGAGCCCACCGCCGTCGAAGCAGGGACGAAGGGAGGACAACGACGACGAAAGCCGTTGTTGTAAGAAGTTGGAGAAGGGGAAGGAGCCGGCGGCCAAAGACGCCGATGAGGAACCGCTCTTCGACGACACTAAGTTCGCCGTCGAGCTGCTCAGGAGCACCTTCAGAAAGCTTAAAGGTGTTGGCGAGGCCTTCGACATCAAGGCGCATCATGATGTGTACAAGGACCCAAGCGTGAAGGGTCTCGCCTTTAGGATCCACGGGTTGGATGAGAAGCTTGAGAACCTCCCCGTGGTCAAGAAGGCTGCCCACCGCCACTTCGTCTTTGACAACCACCGCTCCGACAGCGATGACGGCAGCCACAGCGGCGACGACGGCGGGACTCCAACTATTTGACAGACTCCTCTACCAGTTAGTAACAATGTGTGTGTGCTTTTGTGTCTTTGTCAGGTCCTCGAACATGAACTGCTTAGTTAATTAGTTTGGTTGTTTGATTTTGTATGTCATGAACTCGATCTAATAGACGCGAGTTGATCCAACCACGTTGTGACGAACTGTGTTTTGTTGTGATGAACTGGAGATCTTTTGTGATGAACTGGAGATCTGTTGTGATGAATTAGATCTTATTAGAGACAATGGATAGTCATTTCCGACACAGGTTAGCCTGCTAATGCTGACACCGCGCGTGGGCGAGTGTCATTGGTGACGATGGTTAGTGAACCCGCATCGCATTTGTTGGCAATTGGGTTCGGGCGGTCAGGCAACAGTTAGTCTGCTGACGCTGATGCTGACACGTGGGCCTATCACTATTTTTTTAGAATGAAACTTGCTTCCCTGAATTATTTGATCCCATAAAACAACACCTAAAAATCATAAAAATATGAATAATTCATATTTGGACATTCAGTATTTGAATAAAATATCAACAAACACACTTGTGTGACCAAAATTCATATATTTCGTTTTTACACCCCATGGTGATTATATAATAATTCTAATAACATCAAATTTGCTCTAACAAATCTACAAATCGACTTGGAAACATAATTTGGGTACCTAAACTTGCCTTCGAAATTTCAAATGTTATCGATGAAGGAATAATATACTTGTGTACAAATGTCTACATCTCTCACATAATTCCAAGAATGTTTGCTTGAACATTGAAGTTTTCCACACTTTGCAATGTGTTCAAACTCATATGCATTAGAAAACTTAACAAAACCTTGTGTTCACCTTAAGCTTACGAAATGTAAAGTTTCATCACTAATTGTTGTGTCAAACAAATATTACTTGTATGTTGTACATACAAAGAACAAAATAAGGCATATAAACATTACTCAACAAACGGAACGTACACTAAACAATGAAATTAATGAATAGATAGTGATTTTAGAAAAATTTAGAAAAAAATCAAATTTGGACTAATAACGACGAAGAAATACTTGTTACAACATTTGATTGCATATTAAAAGGATAAATGGGAACTGTTCTTCATTTGAATAGAACTGGCCCCCACAGTCATTAGCGACGCGGGGCTGATAACCCGCGTCGGATTTGCTACTCTCCCAAAATTTTACACAGATAATTCGAGCATCATACAAAATCTAATCTACTACTGATTTCCTATTCCAATACTCTGTGCGAATTCACCATTACGTAGCGCAGACTACAGTCTTCGCTGCAAAACAGAGAAATTTGAAGCCATCCTTTTCCACACCGCAGCCGCCGCCATTGCCTATGCACGACTGATCGCCGCACACCTGTGCCGGAGGCGGCAGCGGTTCACCCCAAATGCGCCAAGTCAAGGAGTGGAGCGCACGAGCGGCCTTCTCGCGCAAAGGTAGACACCGCACGTTGCTCAGCCATCTTGACGTCGTACTGCCGCCGCCCGCGACCCGCCTCATGTACCACTTGACGGTGTCGGCAGCGGCGGCACCGCCATTGTCTCTGTAGAGCAAGATGGCGTATAGATAGGCCGCCGCGTCGTGCCCGTCCTCGGTGGCGCACTGCAGATCATTGTATTCCCTGAGTTCGATTAAGAAGGCTTTGATCCCGAAGAGGAAGAAAGCCTGTAGATGCCTGAGACCGGTCAGCATAGCAAGGAATGCTTTGTAAGCGGTGGGGTTCCACACCCAAGAAATCTCATCTCGTATCCCCTCTATCAACAAACGCCGGCCGACGTCGCCGTGGCCTCACACGCGGTGCATGGTCAAGCAAGTACCACGTAGGCTGCGGAGGTTAGCCAAGGGCCGCTCTGAGGTCGCATCGACGCGCCCCGTAATCTCAATGCGGAGGTCTTGAGGGAGGCCCAACAGCGACGCCGGTTGGTGTCGCCTACTTCTTCCCAGCATGCTATCCACCTCCTACCAGGAATGGTGACGATGAGGAGTAGGCAGTTGCTGTTTTTCATGGGTAGAGATGAAGGGGCAGGGGATCTAATTGTTTTTGAAGGTGAAGATACAGGAGATTTGTTTCCAAGCACAATTTAAGTATGCAATGGATACGATGTGTGGCTAATCCGTGTTATCATTTAATTCTCAATTGGAAATGATGTTTGGCTAATCCGCGTAGAGATGATGTTTCGTTACTCCACATATCATTTAATTCTACATTGGAATCACTACCTCTGCAGCTCTGCTCTCAGACATTGACTGGCAACAGTTTCGCCACTAACCGTCTTGGGAACCTCTTCTCGTTTCTTGTGCTCTTGATCGTATCCCTTCCTCTCATTTTTTTGGAGATGATGACTACATTGGATGTTTGCATTGAGGTGTTAGTGTTAGTTTGTAGCAAACTAACACCAAAACTCTCATTTTCTTGTAGCCAAAAATGTGTTAATTTGGAGGTGTTAAATATTACCACTAACAATAATACTAACATCTACCATCCAAACACGGCCATTGGAGATGATGTTTGGTTACTCTGCGTATCATTTAATTCTACATTGGAATCACTACCTCTGCAGCTCTGCTCTCAGCCATTGACTGGCAATAGTTTCGCCATTGACCATCTTGGGAACCTTCCCGGCCGTTTCCTGTGCTATTGATCTTATCCCTTCCTTGTTTTTTCTATAAAAAGGTAGCGACGCCTATCAGTCCTCCTCACTTCAAGTTGCTTCCTTCTTCTCTAGATCTAGATCTAGCTATATGGTTCCTTCTTTTGATAAAGTAAAGCGAGTCACTTGCTTCCTTCTTCTCTAGATCTAGATCTATCTATAGCGCAAAGAATAGATCTTATAGGGCGCAAGCTTTTCCTTTTCTCTCTTCTTCCTCCTCCTCGATCTCTAAGTTGCTAGAAGAATTCTTGTGATATGGGTCATTGGGTTGCTCATCCCTCTAAAACAGCTGCCAGAAGAATTCTTGTGCATACTTCTTTCTCGCAGCCGTGTCTGGGGAAGGTAGCCCAGAACCTCTAGCACCAAGATGAACAATTTCATCTTGTGTCTAATGATCATTGTTTTCAGGATGAACAATCCTTCATCATGTGTCCAATGATCATTATTTTTCCTATGCTTTCTCCCTCCACTCGCGGAATGCTCTTGCACACCAAAAGTGCAGGTTAAGGATGCTTTGTGGACTCATTGCAAGCCAGTAATCAATTCTCTAAGCCATTAACAAAAATGGAGCTTGTTCGATGACCATGTGCAGCAAGATCGATGACCCGCGAGCAAGATCGACCTGCGAGCAAGATTGACCTGCGAGCAAGATCGATGTGTGTGTGATTTTGCATATCTCGTCATGAAGATATGGCCGCATTGTAACCTTGTTCTGATGTATCAATGATGAATGTAATTTGTGTGTGTGTGTGTGTGTGTGTGTGATTTTGCATATCACGTCATGAAGATATGGTCGCGTTGTAATCTTGTTCTGATGTATCAATGATGACTGTAATCTCTGTGTGTGACTTTGCATCTCAAGAGACATGCTTTTGTGATTATCTCTGTGCAGTACAATTTATTGTATGATTTACCTACTCACTTGCAAAGCTTGAAGAACAAGCTGACAGGGGCCGGCTAAGAGCAACTCCAACAGTTTGGTAAATCAACTTGTTTCTCTCAGGATTCCTGATGTAAATTAGATCTGGATTTGGCAAGTGAAATTATGCCAGATTGTTGGAGATGAACTCTTTTTTTACTTGGCATATCTTTTAAGAAGCTTGCAAAGCACAAGATTTGCCAAGTAAAATTTGGCAAACTCTTGGAGATGCTCTAATCCGTGCCTCTTTTGATGTAATCTGTTCGTGATTTCGCATATCTTGCCCATAACAAAGGTGATGCTGGTTCGTTAGTCCGCGTCCTCCTCCAGTTATAGAGGGTTGGTTCCCTCATGGTGGTTACCGTGGTGGTGTTCGTGGAGGTGGTTTTGGTAGAAAAGAAAGTTTGGTTTGTGCTAACCCCACTTTCGAGCAAATGGCTCAGCACTGGTTTTACTCTTTTCGTACTAACCCCAGTGCTGAGTCGTTTGTTCGATCACGTGCTTGTTTTTGAATTTCAGGTGGGAGACTTGAAGAACATTTGGTTGATTGACTCCGGTTGCTCGAGACATATGACCGGAGACAAAGGGTGGTTCTCAAGTCTCGTCCCGGTGGTGACAAGGAGGTACATCACTTTTGGGGACAATGGGCGTGGGCGTGTGCTTTCAGAAGGTGAGATTAAGGTGAGTGACAAGATCACTCTCAGGCATGTTGCTCTTGTTCAATCGCTTGGGTACAATTTACTTTCTGTGTCCCAGCTATTGGATGAGGGTTTTGAGGTGTTGTTTCGGCCTGGTGGTTCTCGGATTTTGGATTCTCGAGGGGACATTGTCTGTATGGTCGTTCCCGAGGGTCAGGTGTTTCGGCAGATTTTTCTCAGTCTTCTGGTGTGGAGCATTGTTTCTTGGCTGGTTCATCGAGTGAGTTGTGGAAGTGGCATAGGAAGTTGGGTCACTTGAGCTTTGACCTTTTGTCTCGCTTGAGTAAACTCAATTTGGTCCGAGGATTGCCACGGTTGAGACTTGAGAAAGAGTTGGTTTGTGCGCCGTGTAGGCATGCCAAGATGGTAGCCTCTTCTCACCCGCCTCTCACCGATGTGATGACTGAGCGTCCATGCGAGCTGCTCCATATGGACCTTGTTGGTCCAACTCGTGTGCGATTTGCGGGTGGGAAGTGGTATGTCCTTGTTGTGGTGGATGATTACTCTCGGTATGCATGGGTGTTCTTTCTTGAGGATATGGGGGAGACGTTTGGTTTTGTTCGAGATCTTGTCTTGAGGTTGAGAAACGAGAGGCACGGAGATGCCATACGAGCAATCCACAGTGACAATGGCTCAGAATTTAGAAACTCTCATTTTGAAACCTTTTGCCATGACTTGGGTCTTGAACACCAGTTTTCGGGTCCGTATACGCCTCCCCAGAATGGTGTTGTGGAAAGGAAAAACAGGCCCTTGTGCGAGATGGCTCAGACGATGCTTGATGAGCATAGGACTCCGAGATGGTTCTGGGCTGAGGTGGTGAACACCGCGTGCTATGTGTCAAACAGGATCTACCTCAGAGTGCATGAGAAGAAAACATGCTACGAGTTGATGCACGGTCGCACACCCAAGGTGAGTCACTTCCATGTCTTTTGTTGCAAGTGCTTTATTCTGAAGAAAGGGAAGAAGTTGGATAAGTTTGAGGCTAGGTCGGTCGATGGTATTTTCTTTGGTTATACATCTCATTCTAGAGCATATCGTGTGCTCAATCTTGAAACTAACCAAATCATGGAGACTTGCGAGGTAACCTTCGACGAGACACAACCACGTAGTCAGCTTGTCTTTGAGTGTGCAGGTGATGATGAGCTTGGCGAGGAGATCTTTCAGGAGGGGGAGCATGAACATGGAGACGATGAAGACGACGGGGTGGTGCCCGCGGCTAAGCATGTACCTACTACTTCAACTACGGTGATGGACAACCCCTCTCCCACACGTACAACGACGAATCAAGATCGAGGAGAAGCTACAGTTGAGGGGGAGGTAGCATCAAGGTGAGAACCTCCCCGGCGAGTACAAGTGGATCACCCAGCTTCAAGGATCATCGGCAACTTGAATGAACGCACTACACTGTCGAGGGTTTGAAACAATTCTCATTTCTCTCATGCTGCATTTGTTGCTACTTTTGAGCCCAAAGACATCGGACACGCACTATCTGATCATAATTGGGTTAATTCGACGCATGAGGAGTTGGAGAACTTTGAGAGGAATCAGGTTTGGGAATTGGTTGACCCTCCCCCAGGGTGTAAGCCGATTGGTACAAAGTGGGTGTGGAAGAAAAACGAGGGAGAGAAAGGTGAAGTAGCGAGAAAGAAGTCAAGGCTTGTTGCTCAGGGGTTCAGTCAAAAGGAGGGGATCGACTACGAGGAGACCTTTGCTCGCATAGCCCGTTTGGAGGCGATAAGGATCCTTCTAGCCTTTTCCGTGGCTAAAGGGTTCAAGTTGCAGCAAATGGATGTGAAGAGTGCCTTCCTGAATGGTGTGTTGGAGGAAGAAGTGTATGTGAGGCAACCACCGGGGTTTGAGATTGAGAAGTAACCCCACCGGGTGTACAAGTTGAGGAAGGCGCTTTATGGGTCGAAGCAGGCGCCTAGAGCTTGGTATGGCAGGTTGAGGGGTTCTTGTTTGAGAGAGGTTTTGAGATGGGGAAGGTCAATCAGACTTTGTTTCTACTCAGACAGGGTAGAGATATCTTGATTGTGCAGGTTTACGTGGATGATATTGTCTTTGGTGGCTCATCTAACTCTCTTGTTGCAAGGTTTACAGAGGGTATGAGCAGGGAATTTGAGATGAGCATGATGGGTGAATTGCAGTTCTTCCTCGGGCTACAAATCAAGCAATCAAAGGAAGGAACATTTGTGCACCAGGCTAAGTACACCAAGGACATTGTGCGGAAGTTCAAGATGGAGGACTCCAAGGCTATGACGACGCCGATGAGTACGACTACAGCTCTTGATGCGGACGAGCAAGGTGAACACGTGGACCAGAAGGAGTACCGGAGCATGATCGGGTCACTCCTCTACTTGACAGCGACGAGGCCGGACATCCAGTTCTCGGTATGTCTGTGCGCTCGTTTTCAAGCGTCTCCGATGACTTCGCATCGGCAAGCGGTGAAGAGAATTTTCAGGTACTTGTGTCACACTCCCGACTCTGGCCTTTGGTACTCCGCGTCCTCTTCTTTGGCGCTTCATGGTTTTTCAGACGCGGATATTGCCGGGTGTCGGTTGGATAGGAAGTCCACTTCTGGGACTTGCCAGTTTTTGGGATCTTCTTTGGTGTCTTGGTCTTCCCGCAAACAATCGAGTGTTGCTCAATCCACTACCGAGGCAGAGTACGTTGCCGCTGCTAGTTGTTGCTCTCAGCTCCTTTGGATCACATACACCATGAGTGACTTTGGTGAGGAGTATACCCATGTTCCACTTCAATGTGACAGCACCAGTGCCATAAGCGTTGCAAAGAACCTAGTGCTCCATTCCAAAACAAAACACATAGAAGTGAGGTATCATTTTCTGAGAGACAATGTAGAGAAAGGGAAGATAACCTTGATCCATGTACCCACACATGACCAACTAGCCGATATTTTCACCAAACCCCTAGATCAAGCAACTTCCACTCGTTTACGGGGGGAGGTTGGTGTGTGTTTGATTTCTTGAGTTGGGTGTGTGGGAGCTCCTTTGTATCATATGTATAGTTTTCCTTTATGCATTTGGCATAGCATATGTAACATGATGTATAGGCATCTTTGAATCTTATGTTGCATGCATTTTGTATCATATGCATTTGTTAGGAAAAGCTTCTCCTATATACATTGTTCACCATGATGGGCTATATATGATCGTGTGAGCTAGTTTTGTATGCTATGGTTAGTTTGGCTTAGCTCTTGATGATCTTGATTTATATCCATGATTGATGGCTATGTTTTTAAAAAATTGTCCCATGTATGCTCTCTCATGTCTAAATGCCTTTATATGATCTTGACATGTTTTAGTGGCTTGGTTATGCTTAATTTGTGGTTGGATAGCTAGTTTATTGATCATATGGGGCCAAAGGCTCATTTGCCATCATGAATGTTTAGCCCTCTTGTCTTATCTTGTGGAGGGGCATAAGTTGATTTTTGTCGCAAAGACATTTCATGTACCAAATATGAATCAGCAAATGAAATATAAAATGCTTGGAAAATGTGCTCCCATGTCATATGTGCTGAATTTAATTTGCTTTGGGTGCTAAACCATTGCATGATGCCTACCAATGAGAAGTCTCATATATAGAAGTAGGCACATGGCTCGGTGGCTTTGACATGACATGAGGTGCTTGTGGGTGTTTGTGATGGTCTTATGATTAGAATGGTTGTCCTAGCATGAAGTTTGTGTGGCTTTGCCATTTTGACATGTTTTGTTCATGTTTAGGTTTTTGCTCATGAGAGGGTAAATTTTCGCAAAATTACTCAAATCCTTTTTAGCCTTGTCCATTGGTTGTGAAACTTGGTAATCATGTAGTTGAGGTCATTACGAACCTGTAGAGTATCTAACTTGCTCATTTGGACTTGTGTAGCTCCTTGTGATGAATTTTGTATATTTGAGAAGCTATATGTTGAAACTTTTCGCATTTTGCCTTGATTCATGCATTGTCAACAAGGGGGAGAAGTTTGTGCTTGTTTTGGGCACCTGGAACTGTTTGGAAGGTGTTCCAATTGGTTCGAGCAGTTTTTGAGCAGTTTATTGCAGAGCCGGTCACATGGGGCGGTCTAACCGTCCCCCAGGCGGTCAGATGTGTGGCATGCGGTCTAACCGCCTTGTGAAGGCGGTCTAACCGCCCTGGGCATGGTTAGTAGAATCTTGCTCTTTTCTGCATTCCAATGTTGCATTGCTGCATTAGTTCAGGAGGAGTGTGCTTTGGCTCAGGGGGAGCTTGCATATGTGCAGGGGGAGCTCTTTGTGGTGTTCGAGCTTTGGTTTGGTGATTTGTTCTCTTTGTTTGAGCATGGTTTTGTCTCGGATGTGTCGAGCCGTTTCCCTTGCCTAAGGGGTCCAAGACTTGTCTTCTTCAAGTGATCTTGTTCTTTGCCTTTCTTTGGTTTTCGATCGCTTGTTGAGATTTCCTTTTATTCGTTTCTTTTCTTTTTCTTTTCTCTCATGTTACTTTATGTGGGTGTTGTCAATGCACTCATCAAGGGGGACATTGAGGACCATGTGTGGTTCGATGACCGGTGGATGGTCGCTTCCTTGTGTGATGAGTGATTGACAACGTTGTGTGGACTGATTCTTGGCTAAGTATAGCAGGTGCAGGTTGTGGCTTGACTTGTGTTGGTGCAGGTGAAGAACAAGCGCGAAAGATCGTTGTCGGTGGGGCCTCCAGGTGTGGAGAAGACAAGTAGGCTTTGTTCGAGGGACCCGGTGGCCAGCGGGGTCAAGTGCGGGCCGCATGGTGGCATGAACAACAATATGAAGTCGTGGACGTTTTTTTGGTAGAGCCTCAAAACCAAGGTCGAGCCGGGACTACGTGGGAACCAAGTCATGAGTGGAGATTGGCGGAGGCTACACCGAGTTCGTGGGGTTTGCAGTGGTTCACCAGAAAACCACTGGGTTACTCGGTTAAGCCACAAAACCGAGGCTGAAGACTCGACGAGGAGGTGCGGACACCCAGGTTGGTTCAACCCCCCAGGAGGGGCGGTCAGACTGCCTGGGCCGGTCAGATCGCCGGGGTCGATCTAACCGCCCTAGGGGGGCGGTCTAACCGCCCTGGTCGCTGCCGCCGAGATGCTTCGATGCGGAGGACACGCGTCGGGATCACAAGGCTTGCGTCGAGGCTAAGCAGGTTGCGGTCGCCGGGCATCCGTCCGATGAAGAAAATCTGAAGACTTCCAAATTTGCCCTTGAGGGGCTTGTATCCCTAGTTATTAAGTAAGGGTAGTTTAGTCTTTTGGGTGCCTCCATATATACTCTTTGAAGGGATGGATGGCAGCCAACTCTTGGAACCCTAGCTCATTTGTTTTTCCATTTTCATTCACATTTTCCTCTAGTTTTTCCTAGGACTAGCTTGAGAGCTTCATGTGAGATCTAGAAAAAGGGATGGATGTATGGGTGGCAAGCTAGACCTTGTACGAATCTTCATGGTTTGTATAGATGGTTCGGCGTTGTTCCTCAAGGTTGTGAAGTGCTTTTCCCGTCCTTCTTTGTGGTGTTTTTCGGTGCTCTTTGTTGGCGGAGTTTTGAGGACGATCTCTTGAGGTTTTTGGTGGGGCCACGTATGAGGATCTTGTGCCTCTTTGGCTGGTGACTTTGCCTCCAAATCTCTCATGAATCGGACTCGATTTGGTGGTTTTTCGAGTTGGGCGAGTTCTTGACCTAAAGAGGCGATTTCTTTGATTCCTCTTGATTGTGAGTGATTCGGGCCAATTCCTTTGAGGTAGAGGTTGCCCAGGAGGTAACCCAGCTATTCCCGAAGTTTCGTTGCAATCCGTGGAGTGATTCGGGAGATCGGGCGATAGGAAGTTGAGGTTTGACCCGTGGGTAGGTTTTCTGGAAGGGGCGGTCTAACCGCCTAGAGGGGGCAGTCTAACCGCCCTGGGCCTTCCAGGTTGTTGTTTTGATTTCGCCAGATTTTCCTCTGTGAGTTTGTTCGCCTTGATCAGAGGAGTGTTTGGGTGAAATTTCGGGTCGTTTTCGTGCGGTTTGCTAGGAGTTCTTGCTCGGAGTTCTTTGCTGGGTATAGGAGGTTTGACTGCCCCTGTTAGCCGGTCTAACCGCCCCTAGGCCCCTGGGTGAAGTTTTGGTTTTCGCCAAGATTTCCTGGTAGCTAGCATGGCCTTGACCAGAGATCTTTGTTGGTGAAACCGTGGTGCGTTTTGGAGCTCCAAAGTGGTGTTTCGGAGGTTTTCGTTGGATTTTCATACGGCGGACTGTCCGAAAAATGTTCCAGAACCTCCAGTACTGCACCCTCAATAACGGACCGTCCGCGATGGGCCCGCGGACCATCCGCCCCGCCACAGACCGTCTGACACTCTAGTACAGACCGTTCGCCAACTTCGTGCAACAAAAATCCACCGACAAAATGGATCGAACGAAAGAAACACAAGAACCCGTGAAGAACATGAAGAACACTTGGGCTTTCAGGCTCCTCGTGGACGGTCCGCCACGCCCGTGTGGACTGTCTGCCAGGAGAAATCCTGTAGCCCGAGCCCGACCTCTTGAAGGTCAAACCTTCCTCCCCTTTGCCCGATCTCCCAAATCAACCAAGGGAAAGCTACCAAATCATAGGGGAAGATGAAGCGCCTCTAGAAGATGCTATACCTACGAATTTGTAGCCTCAAACCCACTTAATCGAGAGGAATTGAGATTCTACCGAGCTTAAGCACAAAACTAGGTCTCCAACCGAAATCCTTCAATCGGAGGCCGAATTCGGAGTTTAAGGGGGTCATGATCAAGCACAAAGATGCACAAGGCAACTATCCATGATCCCCACCAACTAATTCAAACCCAGACACCTCAGAATCGAAGGAACAAGCCACGTATGAAAATCCAACGAAAATAGCTCGAAAAGGACATGAAAATCACAGGAGCTACAAGCGATAAATCGACGCAACCATGAAAGCTTCCATTCACTCGGAGGTCAGATTCTCAACAAACGGAGGAAAAATCTAAACCTATGGAGCAAGGAAATAAATAGTACGGAAGGATAGTTTGCCTGGAAACCCTAGAGCTAATATATATGAGTCCCTCCCAGGCCAGGCAAAAGACCACACTACTCCTAGCACTTAAGTTGTAATACAAACCCTTCAGGGGTAAATAGGTCATGTAGCACTCCTCTTCATTGCACGACCACAATGTCACCACAGACCGCGTCCTCCCGACGCAAGCCCTGCGATACCGCCATACGTCCACCGGCATCGAGGCTTCTCGGCACGCCCGGATCCCTTCTCCGACCGCCGAGCCTCCGATCTCGGTTTTGTGGCTCAACCAAGTAACCCGAAGGTTTTGTGGTGAACCACCGCAAACCCGAAGGTTGTGAGCCACTACCCTCCACCGGCTCCGATCGACGACTTCGTCTTGCTTTTCTTGCCACCATGCGGTCCGCACTTGACCTCGCTAGCCACCGGGTCCCTCGAGTCAGGCCTACTTGTCTCTCCACTCCTCGGAGGCCCCGCAAGGCATAGACCTTTCGCGCCCACTCTTCACCTGCACCAACGCAAATCAAGCCGCAACCTGCACCTGCAATACTCGACCAAGAGTAAGTCCACATCACGTTGTCAATCACTCATCACAGCCAGGAGCGACCATCCACCAGTCCTCAGATGCTCCGGTCCTCAAGGGTCCGGCTCGGCGGGCGCGCATGCGCGCCATGTGGCCTGCGCGGCTCCCTCGGCCGAGGTGCCGGCTTGGGGCGCATGTGAGAGGCTGACGCCAGCACCGTGCGTGCATAGTGACACCGGCCAGGCTCTAGTACTACGGTGCACGGCAGCGAAGCGTAGTGCCCACGCATGCGTGACGTCGCGCCGGCACGTGCTCTGCCACAGTCCCATTCCAAGACGACATGTTTGACCGCTATTTGTTCAAAAATTTGAATTCAAACTCCTTAGATTGGACATTTGTAGATGAGTCATTCCTCTACACTATAGGTACAAACAGAACTTAATTTGGATTTGAAATAAGGGAGAAACATGAATGCCAATTTGAAGAAATTCATGGCTCAGGTGAATAGTAAAATTGAGTTCGACTTGCAAATTTGAACCTTTTCCTCTCAAAATTTGAAATGTCACTCTAAAGATGAAATGTGTCCCATGAAATTTTGCACAATTTTTATATTGGCCGATTTTTGAGTATTTAAACAAAATTTGGAGTACATGGCCGAAGTTCTAGGACAAGGTGTGGGCACTAAGGGGTTTGACCACTTTGACTATGGTTTTGACCATGGAAAGGGGTGTTGACTTTCTTAATATGTTCATGGGTGATTGCTGGCTAGGTTCTCGAGGTGATGACCCAAGTTGACCAAGATTTGACCAATGTCAAAGGTTTGACTGGTCATTAAGGTTAATTAAAAATCGGTGGTGTCACACTTTGATGGTCCACAACGGGCTTGCATTGATCCTCCATAGGTATGCAGTGAGTGCAAAATGCTGCGCTAAATCCTTTAAGGTTATTTATCAAATATCTGATCACTTTTATGTGCCTTTTCAACAAATTCAGCAACATGTCATTCTCCTCGTGACACAATTCGTCACTCACGATCACGGGATAAGTCTTGTCTGGCCCCAAAAATTCATATTTCAATCCTTTGGGCAATGGCTTAAGATAACCTCTGGCATTTGTGGTTCCTCTTGTTTAATTTCCCTGATATCTTCAAATTTATCTCCCTCTAAGCTTTCATCTTGTGGTTCTAGTTGCTTCTGCTAATTCTCCATCTAGCTCATTATTAGATTCATTCTCCATTGCTCTTTGCAGTGGATCCCTAAAGGTTTCAACAAAATGAAGCCTCTCTACCTCTTCGTCATCAAGAGGTAGGGGTGAGGCAATTCTAGAAGCGGGAAGAAAATTATATGTGTGATTATCCCCCACCGAGATTAATAGTTATTTTTCGTTTTCCGACATCTAAAACTGCATTAACCAACTTGAGAAATGGTGTACCAAGAAATACATGATCATTTTTATCATAGTAGACATCAACAATGAATAAATCGGTTGGTAAGTATTTTCCGGAAATTAAAACTTCTAGATTTCAGGAAATTCTAATAGGTTTAACAATTCTACCATCTCCCATAATTAATTTAGTAGATGCTGGAACTAGGTCAATGGTATGATCATGAATTTCGTAAAAAAATTTAGAAGACAAGACAATTACTTGTGCCTCAATGTCGCATAACGCCTTGCAATCAATGTTGTTGACCTTGCAATCTATACGCGGCTATGTCTTCTCTTCTTCATTGGATCCTATGACATAAATTTTAGTGAGACGAGCAAATGGTGATGCATCGGGCTTCATTCTCATAATCCTCTTTGCTTCGGCCACATGTGCGGATTCACTTATTCTTCACTAAAGAGTTTCTGAAGGACCTCTCCAGTTGTCTCTGTGTTGCATGGTAGTTCCACATGTTTCTCCAGCGGAAAGTCCATCTCCAAAGATTTTACCATTCCCTTTTCATTAGGGAACGGTCTTCTCTTGTCAAACATTTCTCCAAAATCAATTGGTACACAATCCATTTGCTTGAACTCCCTTAGTGGCTTTGCGCTTGACATAGTCCTTTCACTTGCTTTGCTTGTCTCGGTGTGATCACTCTCCGGGATGGTTCTAGCTTCCGTGTGTTTAATTTCTTCAACCTTTTTTGGGATTAGTTCCTCTTTCTTCTCTTCCGGGGCTGTAGTTCTAAAAATTGCAGCAAGTGGTTTCACACTTGTATCACATTTCAGCTTCCCCGAAAGACGTGTTTCCCAATCTCTTCGCATGGCTGCCGCTTTGCTTATTTTTTCTAGAAGTTGGGCAGCTTCCGTGAGTGTTTTCTCCATTAGATCCCCTCCTACACACATTTGAACGTATTCCATGCAACTAGGGGTTAGGGAAAAGAAAAATGTATGCAAAAGTACATCACCGGGAAATCTGAGTCTTTGTCCTTGTTCAACTAGCTTGTTGAATCTATTACACGCTTGATCAATCCCCTCCTCTTCTCCTTGCTAAAAGGTAATCACTTGCCTCCTTATATGATGAATCTTGCTTATAGGGAAAAACTTGGCACAAAATTTCTTTATCAGTTGATTCCAATTTCCCTTGACTTCAAAGGATGCGAATGAATACCACTTCATTGCTTCATCGTCAGGTGAGTAGGGGAACGGATTCCATTTAAACCAATCATCGGGGATTCCCTCTTGTCGTACTGTATTGCATAGTGTCGTGAAGCACTAGATATGTCTATATGGGTTGTCCATCTCCACCCCTCGGAACAGATTAGTTGCTGCCATCTCAATGATTCGAGGCTTGATTTCGTACCTTATCGCTTAGAGAACCAAGTCCAATTCTTGTACCTTGATGTGCTCACATCGAGGGCTAGCATAGTCTCTTGGTGATTTTTCTGGCTCCTCCAAGGGATTTCCAACAAACGCCATCTAGACAATCAAAAGAAAACAAAAACAAAAAAGTGTGTTTTTTTCTAGAAGACTAGGGTTAGATGTTAGTAATCAACAAAATCAATGAAAGATTAAATGAACTAAACTAGCTTGCTCCCCGGCAACGGCACCAGAAAAAGGGGCTGGCTGATAGGTGAAACTCGTATGAAGTTTCGATCTGCAAGCGTACGGATCTCCTATGCCCTTCTTCACCTACGGGGGATCCCAAGGTTCTTGTCAACCTAAGGACAAAGGGGATTACTAGCGTTTAACCTAACACTAACCTAGTTGATTGAAGACTTATGATATAAAGATTAATCTATAAAGTAAAGACAAACTAACCCCCTATATTACATTGAAGAGAGATGAAAGGTGCACAATTATGAAGAACGTATGCCCAAGTCTAGGTACTTGAAGATGCATTCACCCAAGACATGATAAACCCCCGATCCAATCTATCTAGGTGTGTGATCAAGGATTAGACGTTTCCCTTCACTTGTAAATGTCACTACGCTAAGGTAATCGGTACTAACCCTAATGAACACGGTATGTTGACGCGATCTATGGGAGCAACCCCGAAAGCATGGTAGCTAGCCTCAAACATTAAGGATCATCAATAAAAGGTATGATACACATATGATCCAAACAAGATATACAGGTGACTACACATCAAGTTCCGTTACAACTGCATGGACAAACGAAAGACTTTACCCCATCATGACGCTAGGCATGGCACCGTTGAGATGTTGGATTCCCCCGGTGAAGATGGATTCTCGTTGTCCTTCAACTCTGGCGGTGTAGTGGCAAGCTCTCGGCATCCTCCTTCCTCGTGGCGACCTCCCTTGGGCTTGGAGATGATCTCTCTCGAGTCTCCTCCCCCAAGAGTCTCTCTCATAGTCGATTTTCTCTTCCTTCGTGGCTCTGAGGAACTAGATGGCGTCTCTAGAGAATGGTGGCTTGCAAACGTGATTAGGGTTCCACGTACCTAACACCGAAGAAAGTGGGTCGCGAACCGACACTAGAACGGGCTGGGCCGGTCGGCCTAGGCCTTTCTAGGCAAGCTTCCTCACCTCGAGGCCTGGAAGGCAAATTTCAAGGCACTGGTTCTGGAGCATTTTTGCAGATTCAAGCCAAGTCTTCATTCTTCGATCAAAAACTGGCTTAGTGCTCTTTAGCTTCTCTTGTAATGCTGCTCTGATGCTGTTTCTGCTGTTGTATCTCTCTTTGCCTGTCCTCCCCTCGTTGCCTAACCACTAGTTGGGCAGGGCGTAAGTCCCTCCTCTTTGTAATTTAACCTTTGTTTCTTCTGTTAATATATGATTTCTGTTACCGGGGGGCGTTGCCCCACGGTTTTCGTTCAAAAAAAAATTCGTCCTAGTTTGCTCCACGCTCCATCTCTTGCATTTTGGATCATTGGCCCCTTCAATTGTGGACATTGGACGTTGTTATCTCTGCGACCGAGTTGAGGGTTCTTTATGCATGACTTTTGGTCTTCTCATCTTGGTCCTCGGGAGTTCTCCACTCAAGCACATTGGTCCTTGCCACCTTTGGAGGCAAGTTCGCATATGGTCGGAGCTCCTTGATTGACTTGCGAAATGTTCTCCAAACTAGTTGCATCGTCCCTCATTTAATATGTGAATTTCTACAAAAACACTATACTCGAAAATGCACATCCAACGGTGAACTTATTACATCATTAGTATGCCTAGTGGCGGGTTAGTTCCAAAATGAAGTTCAAACCATAACAGAACAAGTGTTCTTGGTTGACGGAAATCGACCGCCAACATGGGTCAACAGGCCACAAACGTCCGGGTCACCCTGAGGCATCCAGAGTCGCACCGGGTCACCCAGCCACAAATGTCCAGATCAACCTACCCCTTCGGGTCACTCGGCCACAAGTGTCCAGCTCACCCAAGATAGCCCAGAAAACCACCCCAAGGGAAGGATATGCCAGACCACTTGGGGTCTTGAGACGAAACATTGGGGAGATGATGAACACCCCAAGGGGAAGATATGCCCCAAAAATTTCGGCCTCTAACTCCCTACAACTCTCAGAATCACGAATCTTTGCCAAGAACACGAGAACTAGGGTTCATCCGAAAATCAACGAATCCAAGGCCAAATCCGACGTTTGAAGGATCAAGATCATCCACAAAGAGGCGTAAGGCACTCACCCGTGATGCCCTCAAAGAAATCTAAAGAGAAAATCCCTCTAAAATCGAAAAGTCGAGCGACAAACAAAAATCCCATGAAAATAGCTCAAAAGAGACACGAAAATCACACGAGCTAAGAGAAGGAAATTGACGCAACGATGAATGAGGAAGTGGTCCGGATGGATGAGTTGCCCTGAAACCCTAGAGCTATATATATATGAAGTCTCTTCAGGTTGGTCAAATGACCAAGCTACCCCTAGAACATAAAAGAAGATGCACACACCTTAGGGAAAAGATGGTGAAATAGCGATCTTTCTTCATCGGACGACCAAGCCTTTGTCGCAGTCTGTGTCCCCCCGGCATCGAAGCTTCTCGGTGTGCCCGAATCCCATCTCCGCCCGTCGAGCCTCCGACATTGGTTTTGTGGCTCAACCAAGTAACTCGACGGTTTTGTGGTGAACCGCCGCAAATCCCGCGTGCTGACTCCGGTCGTGAGCTGCTATCCTGCACCGTCTCCAGTCGATAACTTGATCTTGCTTTTCTTGCTACCATGCAGCCCGCATTTGATCCCGTTCGGCCACCGGGTCCATCAAGTAGAGACTACTTGTCTCTCCACTCCTCGGAGGCCCCACAAGGCTAAGACCTTTCATGCCCGCTCTTCACCTGCAACAATGCAAATCAAGCCGCAACCTGCACATGCAATACTCGGCCAAGACTAAGTCCACACCATGTTGTCAATCACTTATAATACCAAGGAGCGATCATCCACCGGTCCTCGGATACTCCTGTCCTCAGGCCTCATCTCTACAATGATACAGTTGCCGAAAGATGGAGAAGTGGATGCATGATCATAGCGGATGTGAATGTAAACCTGGGCACCTGTAATCTACTATGGTTTTTGGGATCGGGATTAATTTGGCTCGGTAAATGGTGAAATTAGACAATTGAAAACGCAACTCGTGTCTTGGACCTTTAACTGAGGAGAAAACGATTATGACGAGAGTAGATGGAGTCCTGGCTAGAGAGGAAGCCATGGGAAAGCAACGGTCCAGGATATGGTTGCATGAAGGTGACCGCAACACCAATTTCTTTCAAGCTAAGGCGAAACAGCGGAGGAGAACAAATAAAAATTTCGGCGCTGAGACGGGAAGATGGCTCGCTATGTGAGGAATTGGAGGCTTTAATTGTGAGGTCTTTATCTAAACCTATTTACGGTGCAAAAAAATACAGTACCGGAAGTAGTGACTCGGCATATACCGCGAAAGGTGTCGGAAGTTATGAATGAGGCTCTCGCCACCGAGTTTTCCCATGACAAGGTTCGCAAGGCGGTGTTCATGATGCATCCAAACAAGTCGTCAGGACCAGATGGTTTTAGGGCACTATTGGGAACTCATTGGACACAACATCTCTACAGCAGTCCTTTCCTTCTTGAATGCAGGCAGGATGGCTGTAGTGGTTAATATCACAATACTCATGTTAATTCCAAAGGTAAAAAAACCCACAAGTCAGGATGTCAACGGGCCTCTCTGCAGGCGTCTGCAGAGAGGCCACCCGCATCATCTGCATGCAAAATTACCTTACTCTGCAGGAGCCCGTCATCGTCTTACATAGAACATGTAATCTCCTACTGGGTTTTGTGGCCACAAGCAAGCAGGCTTGCAGATGTCTGCCCGGAGTCTGCAAGACCAATAACTAGCTTCTTCTCATAAGTGAAAGGCATCCAACAAGAGGTTTTTTACGGTACACAATACGACCTGTACGATTTGTTGAAAAAGAACTCGTATGTAATAAAAGAGGACCTATATGTAAGGATCCGACGGTTGAGATTAATTCTATACGACTGGTTTTTTTAGCTGTCGTACAGTAGTATCCAAAGGTAGTATGGGTAGTATAAGGGTGTTATCGAAAATGTAAAAGGATATTGTTGTAATATAGGAAATGAAATATATGAAATGTGTTAGATAATATAAGGGGGCAACAGGGAATTTTTTCAAATAATATATATCTACCAAATTATCATTTTAACCATAGAGAAAAACTGATAATACCACCGTACGACCATTGGGTCGTATTGTGTACCGTAAAAAATCTCTTTAGTTGATTTCTACCAAAGGAACACAAACCATGTATCGAGCATCTCGTATATCTAGTACTGAACAAGGAATTTGCTCTTCAAAAAGTAACCTGGATCTCTAGTCCTATTCAAGAACAGACTCAAAATTGACTACTGAATCTAGATTGAACATTGCAGCGGCGGTGCCCGAGATGATCAAAATCAGTGTCGATACGTATAGGCACCCTTGAAGGTATTCCACGTGGTCTCCTTCGACAACCACGCCATCGCGGGCGCCGTCCGCGGCTGCGCCGGCGTCTTCTGCATTTTCAAACGCCCGACGACCAGACGCCAAGGTTTCGTCGTGGAGAAGCCGGCAGGGCAGCGGAGGAATCGATTGGAGCCAACACACACATAGCTAGCTAGGATGGCGGTGGGCGACAAGGCCAATAGTTATTAGGATCGGGCCGGTCATAGAAACGTTGAGGGCTTCGGTTCAATAGTTCGATGGTTCAAACATTATGAACCGTTTGAACCGCCGGTTCAATTAAAGTAAACCGTTGAAGCGAACCGGCCACAAATGCAATTGAACCGGTCCAATATACTAGTGATAATTACAAATACATGACATATTCTATAGCTGATTATTAAGAAAAACATGCTCATTAAGAAATTATACACTAAATGATCATTATACAAAGAAGAAGTTTTTGATTCTCTAGATGTATAAACTAACTCTAAATCTATGAATAAGTTTATTAAAATGCAAGCAATTTCGTTTCTCTAAATCTATGAATAAGTTTATTAAAATGCAAGCAATTTCGTTTCTCTGGATCTATGCACTCAACATTAACCACTGTGTGCAAGCAAATTCGTTTCTTTGGATCTATGCGCTCTGAATATTAACCACTGTACGAACCAGTGATTGAAGTGTGGAACTTTAAAATCAGCACACCGATGTCCTCTACTCGTACAGCAGCATCCGGGAGATAGAAATCAGATCATCAGAATCGTCGACGACGAGAACGAGCCGACGCGCGCCTGCTGCTGTGGTCCTGCCTATCGGCTGTTGCACCTCCACGGACACATCAGGCCCCGCGACGATCGCGGTGGCGTTGCTTGCCGGCCCGTGGTGGCCGCCGCACCCCCGAATCTCGATCCTGTCACTGGACCCTCGCGCCTGGCGCTGCACACCGGGCTCCCGCGCCTACGGCCGTCGCACGCGCCCCTGCTGCAGTGCCGCTGCCGCTTGCCAACCGCCGACCCTTCATGGTGTAAGAAATCGTATGCTTGTAACTTAAAACGGGGAGGGGTGTATGCAAACTAAATAACCTATGGCTTCATTACTTTTTCTAAAAGTAAACTAGTACAACTAAGATTGTTATAGTGTGAAACACCCATCCCAAAATAAGGTTTGCAACATATAGCCAATCCTAACAAAATACTACTCTAGCAAAGTAAAGGCAAGCAAAGATTGCAATAGAGTAAATGCGGAAACGTAAATGGGATGAGAGGAAGTAAACTCTTGACACTCGATTTATCCCGTGGTATCGATATGCACTAAGCCACCCCTAGTCCACGTTGTTGAAGCACTCACACAAGAGTATTGCTTCCCGGTCACCATGTCTCTCCCAAGAGCACCACTTAACTCGCCACAAAGGCTAACCACTTAGGCACTTGTCAAGCTCCCTTGTTCACCTTGATGCCGCCTCCACTAATGAGCTTCTCCACCAAAGAATGGGGTCTCCATGTCACTCGCACAAAGCTCCACACCAAGCTGGAGGGCCGATGACGATTGTCAGTGAGCCACTTAGGCCCCAAGGCTTCCGGCGAACCTTGTACACCTTGATTCACTCAAGAATCACCTCACAAGGTTGGCACAACCTTGCACTCACTTAGCTCTAAGCTAAGCCTAGTACTAAGCACACACACTAAGCATATGTAAGTCTATGGATGAGCAATTAAGCACTTGGATGGATTGGATATGATATTTTAGGTGTCTTTCACTCACCTACACTTCCACACAATCCAGCAACCTCAAATGAGTGAGTGGAGGGGTATAAATAGCCCAAGGCACTCAAAGTACTATTGGCTAACGACCACTGAAAAAGGTAGCGTCGGATGAACCGATGCTATGCTTTTTCTAGGCGTCGGTTCATCTGGTGCCCTCCACGTCACTTAGCCGTTGAAGATCTGCTAACACAACTGCTCCGATGCTATACACCGATGGTTCGTCGGATCATTCGGTGTTGAAGGACTCCTCGCCAAAACATCCGCATCTTCGAGACCGTCAGATGAACTGCTGCCCCACCGTCGGTTCATCCGGTGCTGAAGCTCCAGTCTTGGCGCGTCTTTGTCTTGATTCAAATGAAGCGTCGGATAGACCGACGGTGTCCTCACTCAGACCGTCGGATCATCTGATGCTACTATATTCTTGAGCTCTTCTCCTTCCAATAATCCGACGCATCTACAAAATGGACCGTCAGTTCATCCGACGGTGCCAACTTCAATTTTGAATTCTGCGTAGTGTACCAAGTACACCGAGGCTTGCTTCTAGGGTACCGTCGGTTCATTCGACGGTGTCTTTTCTTTTTTCTTTCCTTTCTCATTTTTGATCCCTGAAAATTAGACTATCTTCTCAATTTGGCATGTGATATTTTTGCATCCTTGGAACCTAGAAATGTCTACAAAGACATGCTAACCATATGGTTAGTCACATTGATTATGTTGTCATGAATCACCAAAATCAATCTCGAACTAATGGCATATGAGGCCATGTTCACTACACATGTTGCTGCTCGCTACACGCGAATCGGGATGTCGCCGCCGTGTGTGCTGAGTAGCTGCGTGTGTGGTGTTAATAGGCTGACGGGTGGGTGCTCTCAGCTTCGGCTGGGGTTTTGTTGGCCCAATGTCGCAGACCACCACCAGAGCTAATCTCAGGCGAGAAACAAAAACGCTACGGTTTGCCGCTTCCGTAAAAAAATGGTCGGTTCAGCCGGTTTTTACCAGTTTGATTGGATGGACGGTCTCTTAAGTGAACCAGACTGGTAGAGGCTCTGGTTCGGTCTTTTGCTGGTTCAACCGCCGGTCCGGTCCGCGAAAGTGGCGGTGCTCAATGGGGTCAAGAGCTGCCTTTGAGGGCAGAAGGTGCTCGGGCGTGGAGTCAACGGTGGACGGCGACGGCTAATGGGGACTATGAAGCTATGTAGACAATAGCGGGCCTTACAGGTCATTGCAGACTTTGCAGGTTGGCCTGCAAAAGCCCGTCGACCTTAGTAGGCTTCCCTGCGCCAGCCCACGAACACAACGCAGGCACCTGTAGGTGCCCACGAGGCCGATTTTGCAGGTGGGCCTCGCGGGTTTTGCAGGTTCTGCACCTGCTTGCATCCTTACCCAGAAGACCTAGCACATTTCGGACCTATATCCTTACGCAATGTTCTATATAAGATTTGCACCAAGGTGATTGCGAATAGATTCCGGACTATCTTGGATGATCTCATTTCTGATGAGCAGACCGCATTCGTCCCGGGCATGTTTTAGTGGCACATGAATGCTTTGAAACAGAAGAAAGGAAAGATAGCAGCTTGTGCAAAGAAACTGGACATGGATAAAGCCTATGACAGGGTCGAATGGAGTTATCTTGACGTTGTATTGATCAAGTTGAGTTTCCATAAAATTTTTGTCCAACTTATCATGAAATGTGGCCTTATGAATGTATTGGGGGAGAAAAAACTCAGTTGTGCTGCATGAGAAAAGCTGATTAAATTAGTGGCATAGGCTATTCCCACCTATTCCATGAGCTGGATTGTTCTTGCTCTGGCGACCAGTCAGAAGATCAAAACGGCTACCTGAAGGACCGATACGGCGAACCAGAGAGGGGGGGAGTGAATGGGAGCCGATAAAAATTCTTCTCGAAGGAGATGGAGACTCCAACAAGACGAACACAGCTTCAAACACACGTTTCCGACTCACTACCCAAGTTGGCCAAGCCCACCTAGCCACTGGAGTGCCAATGGACCTAGGAACCAACGAACTACCTTCCGAGCAAAAAGACACCAACACGCACAGCGGAAACTTGCACGGCTGGCTGCCTGTGCTGCACCGGTCACACCGATGGCCTGCGCCGGTCAGACCGGTGACACCGATTAGACCGATGGACAGAGCCGGTCAGGTCGGTGGCTATAGCAGCCACAGAACAAGTGTTCCATAGAGCCTCAGCGACTTCTCTAGGCCCTGGACAAAAACATCCCTAAACCACAACCTGCACTGAAGGAAAACCCTACACAAAGCCTACCAAAACAACTCCAAACAGACCAAGAACTGACCAACAGCACCAAGACCCAAAGACACACGAGTCAAGCAGTTCACCCGAGGAAAATCCCACAAGTGGCTTGCACCGGTCAGACTGGTCAAGAGCACGGGCCAGACCGGTGTAACCTGGGCAGCTCGGGATGAACACACCCACGGGTCAACTCCCCCAAATCCAAACTTCGATCTCCCGAATCGCTCCATGGACTTGAACAAGACTTTGGGGATAGTAGGAATACCTCATGAGGAGTCCGTAGCCAAGTTTAGTCCCACCAAAACTTGTCAAATCAAAAGGAATCGAAAAAATCGCACCAAGAACTCCTCTAACCCTAGAACACCGAAAACCCCAAAATCGCGCCCCTTAACTCACAGATTTGGGAGAGGAATCAAAGGCAAAAGAACCTCGAAGGGTTCCCACATATTTCCCCAATCAAATCCCCAAGAGAAAGGTCCCGAAAACACACCGAGAAAACCACCAAGAGAGAGCTCCGAAAATCACCACCAAGAACAACCGGGAACAACACAACAAAGCCTTGAGGAACCACGTCGAGTCATCTATACATACCAAGGAGGTTCATACAAGGTCTAGCTTGCCACCCGATCATCCAACCCTCTCACAAAATCTCACCATGAAGCTCTCAAGCTAGTCCTATGGAAATCCTAACAAAATAGGAAGGGAAAATAGGAAAGCAAATGAACTAGGGTTCCAAGAGAAAGCTGCCATCCTCTCACCTCATGGGTTATATGGAGGCAACTGAAAGTCTAAAATACCCTTACTTAATAACTAGGGATACAAGCCCCTCAAGGGAGGTTTTGGAAGTCTTCAGATTTTCTCCATCGGACGGATGCCTGGCGACCGCACCCTGCTTAGCATCGACTCAAGCCATGCGATCCCGATGCGTGTCCTCCGCTTCAAAGATTCCAAATTGCGTCATCGCACACCGGTCAGGCTGGTGCTCCTCACCAGTCAGACCGGTACCCACCGGTCAGACCGGTCAGACCCACCGGTCAGACCGGTCTGGAGCTGCTGCAGCACCGTCTTCGGTTCTTCGTTCTTGGCTTTGTGGATCAACCAAGGAACCCAGTGGTTTTCTAGTGAACTACTGGAAACCCTGCGAACTCGGTGTAGCCTCCGCCAATCACCACTCATGACTTGGCTCCCACGTAGTTCCGGCTCGACCTTGGTTTTCAGGCTCAACCAAGAAACCGTCCATGACTTCATCTTGCTATTCATGCCACCGTGCGGCCCGCACTTGACCCCGTTGGCCACCGGGTCCCTCGAACGAAGCCTACTTGTCTTCTCCACACCAGGAGGCCTCACCGACGATGACCTTTCGCGCTTGTTCTTCACCTGCACCAACACCAGTCAAGCCGCAACCTGCACTACTTAGCCAAGAATCAGTCCACACAATGCTGTCAATCACTCATCACACAAGGAAGTGACCATCCACCGGTCATCGAACCACACATGGTCCTCAATATCCCCCTTGATGAGTGCATTGACAACAGTCACATAAAGTAACAAGAGAGAAAAGAAAAAGAAAAGAAACGAATAAAAGAAACTCCAACAAGCGATCGAAAGCCAAACAAAGGCAAAGAACAAGATCATTTGAAGAAGACAAGTCTCGGACCCCTTAGACAAGGGCAACGGCTTGACACATCCGAGACGAAACAAAGCACAAACAAAGAGCGCAAACTACCAAACCAAAGCTTGAAAAAACACAAAGAGCTCCCCCTGCACACATGCAAGCTCCCCCTGAACCAATGCAACTCCCCCTGGACGAATGCATGCAAAACACCACTTGAAACAGGGTAGCTCCAGCAATTCAGCCCTGACCGGTCAGAACGGTCAACACCACCGGTCAGACTGTTGTGCAACAGAGCGTAGAAAAGGCTCGAAACCACCTGAAAACCTTCTAAATGCATCCAGCAAGCCATTTCAAGCTCAAACTTCTCCCCCTTGTTGGAAATGCATGAATCAAGCCAAAAATGCGAAAAATGCAACCTAGAGCTTCTCAAATGAACAAATTCGATCATAGAATGCTACCCATGTCCAAATGAGCAAGTTAGATACTCTATAGCTTCGTATCGATCTTAACTACATGATCACCCAGTTTCACAACCATTGGACGAAGCTAAGATGGAAATGTGCAATTTTGCGAAAATTTACCCTCTCATGAGCAAAGACCTAAACATGTGTAAATCATGTCAAAATGGCAAAGCCACACAAACTTCATGCTAGGACAACCATTCTAATCATAAGACCATCACAAACACCCACAAGCACCTCATGTCATGTCAAAGCCACCGAGCCATGTGCCTACTTCTATATATGAGACTTCTCATTGGTAGGCATCATGCAACGGTTTAGCACCCAAAGCAATTTAAATTTAGCACATATGACATGGGAGCACATTTTCCAAGAATTTTACATTTCATTTTCAGATTTATAATTGGTACATGAAATGTCTTTGTGAAAAAAGGAACTTATGCCTCTCCACAAGATAAAGCAAGAGGGCTAAACATTCATGATGGCAAATGAGCCTTTGGCCCCATATGATCAATAAACTAGCTATCCTACCACAAATTAAGCATAACCAAGCCACTAAAATATGTCAAGATCATATAAAGGCATTTACACATGAGAGATCATATATGTGACATTTTTCAAAAAACATAGCCATCAACCATGGATATAAATCAAGATTATCAAGAGCTAAGCCAAACTAACCATAGCTTACCAAACAAGCTCACAAAGACATATATCTCATTCCATGGTGAACAATGTATATGAGAGAAGCTTTTCCTAACCAATGCATATGATACAAAATGCATGTAATTTAAGATACAAGGATGCCTATACATCTTGTTACATATGCCATGCCAAATGCAAGAAATGCAGAAAGGAAAGCTATACATATGCTACAAAGGAGCTCCCACACACCCAACTCAAGAAATCAGACACACACCAAGCTCCCCCCGCAAATGAGTGAAAGTTGCTTGATCTAGGGGTTTGGTGAAAATATCGGCTAGTTGGTCATGTGCGGGTACATGGATCAAGGTAACCCTCCCTTTCTCTACATTGTCTCTCAAAAAATGATACCCCACTTCTATGTGCTTGGTTTTAGAATGGAGAACTAGGTTCTTTGGAACACTTATGGCACTAGTGCTATCACATTGAAGTGGGACAAGGGTAGACTCCTCACCAAAGTCACTCATGGTGCATGTGATCCAAAGGAGCTGAGAGCAACAACTAGCAGTGGCAACGTACTCTACCTCGGTAGTTGTGACGCCCCAGGTTTTCAGCCGGGTTTATTAACCCTAATGATCCGGTCAACCGAGTTGACTTTGGTCAAACAGCGGTCAACTGGGCCATCACCTCGAAAACATCCCCGACAACCCCTTATGACACCCCTTGGTCAACTCATGGTCAAGGTTTGGTCAAAACCCTGGTCAAACCCCTTAAACGCCCTTTGACCCTCCTACGTCGCCCGAAACTTTTGCCGCGTTCTCCAAATTTCACCTAAACACTTCAAATTCTCCCAATGTAAAAGTTGTGTATTTTGTCGGGGAACACAACTTTCATGCTGAGTGGCATTTGAGATTTGGAGTGTAAATGCGTCAAAAACCTCGGTCAACGCTCCCAGGCACTATTCATCGGCGCCCAAAAATCTGCCATCTTGGCATGCATTTTGTGCACAAATGGTTGAGAAAAACCCCATATGCACTAAGTAGAAGTTGTAGAGGGATGCTAGATCTACAAATTTCGTATTCAAACCTTGGTGCACTTCAGTTCAACTTTTTGGAGAAAACAGCAGTCAAACAGGGCAACCCGGAAATGATTTCGCGCGGGAACGCGCTCCTGCGCGACGTCTAGATAATCAAGCATTGCATATTGTAAAATTCGTATAAAATCACAGAAAATCCAAAAATTGCAATCCAATTTTGTTTTGTTCTGTGTAATTAAAACTGCAACGCTCCCATAGCATGTATATACTTTTGAGTTTTAGGTTTTGCGTGAAAAATTGAATTGTGAAATCCCCAGATCTTTGATTCTGCAAAATCGACACATGATCTTAAGCTATATTTTGGATATGTTGTGGGAACTAGCATGTTTATGTTCTGTGCCAAAAATTGCACAAAGTTACTGAAGGAATATTTTTATATAAATTATCTTGCGAAATTGATAAAGCTGCCTAGATGATTTTTGTAGCTTAAAATATAATTATTCTTGAGCCCAACTCCTGGGTATTGTCAAGTTATACCAAAATGCATCCTTGGTGAATTTACCATGATTTTATCTCTGTTAGAAATATTATTTCCTAATTTGTGATTAATTTCAATCATAAATATGTATAGCAAGATCCATAACAGCCATAGGTGTGTTTGATGAATCCCTAGGCTTGTTTTGGGTCAGAGAACTTGTGAGAGAAAATTTAACTCCAAATATGCTACTGCTATTTTATCATGCATTTATCTCTAAATAACTAGCTAGAAATGCTTTAATTTGAGGTACATAAATTGTAATGTAAATGATATGAAGGCTTGTTGTCCCAATAATGTTTTTAAGCTTAGTATACCCTAGTGGTACTGTTAGAATGATTTATGGAGTCCTTTGGTGGAATTACAGTGAATGGACCACCATAGGTTGAATAATGGATTAAAGGGAAAAAGGTCCTTTAAACCAAATGAGTGATTTCAAATGAATAGAGAGATAACTTGTGGCTTGGGATGCCATTTCTTTGCTGGTTATGAGTTCTAACATTTATTCTTTGCATGAACACATGTGTGGGCTTAGTAAAAGATTAAAATAATAAAGACTCACATATATGTATGTTATAGGAAGAGAATGCTAGCAATTGTGAGTATGTGACTTTGCAATGGATCAATCTAGTTGCTTGCTGTCCAAAGGAGTGTCTCCTGGTCAAGTAGGGCCAGGGGGTGCTGTTGGGCAAGTTTGAAGTGTGATTAGTTGATTAAAAGGGTGCAAACTAGATTAATCTAGTAAAGGAAAAATAGGAAAAATACAATCTTTTGTGAATAAGTCACATAAATGAGTTAGGAAAGTAAATTGTGGCATAAAGGTGACCTTTCCTTGCTGTTTGTATTTAAATTAAATATTTCTTTAATACATGTGCACACAATCACCCTAAAGAGAAGGCTAAATAAGCTTTTTGATTATCTTTAAAAGGAGAAATGTTTAATTACTTTTCTTAAGGTGAAAATGACCAACCTCACACTCTTTGTAGCTGTTGCTACTGTTTTGTTGTGTGAATTACATTAATCCATTTATATATATATATATATGTACACAGTCACTATTAAAAGTCTAGATAATCAAGCATTGCATATTGTTCCTTTATAGGAAGGGTATGCTGAATGTATTATTATCTAGGTGAATGTGTTCAATCATGCACCCCATGTTGTCATAAGATGTTTGGAAAGTAATAATCAAATGGTCACTTAAGTCTTGCATTGCATTCTCCGTGTAGAAGTTCCCGACGGTAGCTACACGCTCGTGCCAGCGGACGTGAACGAGGGAGCTAAAGGAGACGTGCACTACGTCGCCATAGAGCAAGACCCGGGCCAAAGTCCGGAAGTGTGTCTAACTACTTGTGCCAACGAAGGCAAGCCCCGGTTTATTCATTAACCCCCGTGTTTCTTAAACTTCTGAATTTACTTCATGTTATTGTATGTGCATTTACGTTCAAGAGTTGAAATGAAACCCTAGTTGCATGATCCATAAGTACCTATGATCTCTTACTAGCGTGTTAGGTCGCTAGTTGCTATGCTTAAGGATCCGGTACAAGTCGAGTGATGTTCGTCACTCGCGAGAGTAGGATCTCCTTTGTGGAATCACCATATTGATTAAATGGATTGCTCATGTGGTAAGAGCATGGGATTTGGGCTCCGGTCCAATGGCTTCGTTGGTTAAGTGTTTGAAAGTACTAAACACTTGTCGGAAATAGGTACGGTAAGCCTAGTACCTAAATGAGGCGGTATGGGGTTTTACTATCACTACTCTTAGGGTTGCGGCCCCGGGCTTGCTACCTGAGTGCATGCGTGAGGCTGGGTGACCTTAGTGGCGTAGCCCATATAAACCTTGTACTTAAGACTGTGAGCTATTATCCCCAAACCGAAGAATGACGGGAACCGCCTGGTTGGTGAACTCTTACTGAGGGCACCTCCCGTGTGTTTAGGTCCACCTTTTAAGGTTATGAATCAATCGATTGTTGGCCTCTCACCATTATCCAAGACTGCTTAATCAGCTGGCCATGATATCCCTTTATGATGGAACTTGTGAAGATTATTACTTTGGTTAATTGTTTGTACAACTTTGGTTGCAATAGTTGCTTATCTAGTAATGATTACTTCTACTAGAACATGAGCTAAAATATGGAAAGTAAGGATTCACTACTTAGTAGCTTTTTGGCAAACAAACCCACAAGCCAAAAGCCTTGCATAACTAGAAGTAAAGTCTTTCTTTTGGACGTGTAAGTCTTGCTGAGTATTAGTATACTCAGCCTTGCTGTATAAATGTTGTTTCCAGGTAATGCATCTGATGTGTGGCCCGAAGAACTTCCACCCGGCTGGGAGCTGGAATGGGTGGACGACGAGGAGTGATTGCATCATGGAGAGGCCTCCTATGATGTGATTATACCGTTTAGTTATTTTCTGTTGTTTTCAATAAACTCTGAACCATTTACTTTCATGTCAAAGAACTATGTTTGTAATATTGAACCCTACGGGGACGTGATAGTTTAATTTGTAAGGCAATCTGGACTCTCCTTCGTGGGAGTTTTAATGCATACGTTCAATCCTCTCTGTGTTTCCAAGTGATTTACCAGGTCTAAACCCGGCAACACTCAACGAGATGATTCTTTACTATCGCTTAATGACCAAATGGAGTGGTTTAGGCGATAGTATGGAATTATCTCTGGTGGGGGTGTCATAGCTGGTATCAGAGCAACCGTATGCACCGGAGTGATTAGATTAATACTAATCACAAGATTTGCAATAAAACTTACCAAGATTGGTTGGATTTTGAAAAATTCGTTGGATCGTTAAGGAATGATCTAGATCGAGAGGCCCGAGAGGGAATTTTGGGTTCTTTAAGGTGGCATAAGAATCTATAGTTTATTTTGCTAACCTCCAGCACTTTACTTTATGTCACACTTACTTTATTGCACAACCAAACTAGATGATCCACGTGTTTAATACGTGTGATGTTCCGCATCACGGGAATTGCGAGGGTTGATGGAGTGATCCATTACACGGATCCCATCTTCGCGTCTGGTTATGAGTTGTGGTGTCGCCACGTGTCTCATACGTGTGCATTCCGCATGTCGATCATGCGAGGCAAGGATACACTCCATTCAAACGGAGGGTTTTCGAGGTTGGACGCTGTCCATGCAGCGGCTTGACGCATGGATACCGTTTCTTTAAGCGAACAGTACTGTATGTGGACGCTTTCGTGACGTGCTAGCACGAAAGGTTCGTTTTCTGTAGGTACACTAACAACGCTCGTAAGTCGTTAAGTGCGAATCGAATAGCTCCGACTAGTTATTATAAGGAGAGCCGATTATAAGCTTGCCACCGGCACTAACTACGTCTTTTGGATCCATTTGTGTGAGGACGATTAAGACGTGTGCATTCATGATTAAAATTTTGTTGAACCTAAAATTGGTCCTTGCTTGCTTGAATAATTTTTCTAAGTAAATTGGTTGATCTTAGATCAGGTTTTCCTCTATTGGAGCTTAGGAAATTTCTGGCAGATTCTGTCTCTGTCATTTCTCAATTTTTGTAGCCAAATCTGTAAGGAATCTGACTAGACATCCTTTAGGAAAGTTGTTTCTTATCAAGTTGAGCATCCACTGTGAATTTTTCAGGGTTTTAGGAATTTTCTGCAAAGAGTTATGCTCAGTTTAGTGAGCCTCTGTTTTGCTGTTTTTCAGAGCAGCCTCACTCTACAAATGAAAAAAAATTTCGAGCATATTCCAATCCAATCTAGATCTATCTTTGAATACCAAAAGTGTGCATAATTATGCCACTGAGTTACTGGTGAAATTTGGGGAATTTTGGGACTCTGGTGTTTGAGTGGGAATTTTTGTTCCCCACCGCCAGAATATGACCCCCTGGTACCAAATTCTCCACACGTGTTAACCTTAGCCTTTGATTCCAAGTTGAATATCAAATTGCTCCAAACCCCTGCATTGGTTTGCAGACTTGAGTCATGAACCCTCGTAGTCTTGAGCTGAGCGCATGAAATTATTAGTCCTAAAATCTTGCGTTGCCCGAGTCGAACTTTTGTTCCAATTGAGTTTTTCATCGTACATGTTCTGCTTGTGAAAACAAGCGTATGAATGTGTATTTAATGGAAGCTCAATTCTTTCAGATGGTGGAACCAACATGCAGCTCCCCGGTTGGTTTTGGTGTGTCGAGTAGTGGTAGCGACGTACCACCACTACCACCCAGGATGATGGTAGAGGCATTCATGGCCGCTCAAAAGGGAATGTTGTGCCAAATCCTTCAGACGCAGCAGCAGCTCCTCCAGATGTTGTAGCAGCAACCTACCCTTGGTGCCAATCTAGCTGGGCCAAATTTGGTCGCTCTGACCATGAACTCCACCGAAAAATATCCAGCAAAACTTAAACCCTCTGAGTCCTGCTCACCCTGAGTACCTACTCAGGGCGATATAGACAACATTGCTGGTGCAATCGAGATGTTGGAAGGACAAAAATTCAGTGTTAAGTCATATCGTGGACAATATCCTCCAGGATCGTTATCAAGGGTTATCTCAACCTAGTTTAACTAATGGTCTCTCCCAGGTGTTATTTACGTCCGTGGTTGAGCAGGGACGCTTATGCAATTTGTTGGCGGATCACAAGAAGAAGAGTCAACTCAACACCTCTGATTCTCTACTACCACCATCGAAGCTACCAATGAACCTTACCAAGGAAGAAGGGAAAAGCCGGAGTCACAAGCGAGCATTTCCCGAAATGGATTTGAGTGAGTGGGAAATTACCTGCAAGGAATTTTGTCCTTGCAAGGGCAAACAAAATGACAACAGCGACAAGAAGTCACGTCAACAAGCTTCCAAGCCTAAAGAACCTCCGCCCCGCATTTGCTACAAATGTAGACAACCCGGGCATTATGCCAATACATGCCCAAACCCTAGGTTGAACAAGCCCCGTCCACAAAGACAAGGCTCCAAAGCAAGTAAGAGTCATTAGAACAAGAAGTCAAATATGCAAGGAAAGCAAGATCAGCGTAATTTCAAGGGTAGTGTTCCTAGTTGAGAACATCTATCTCTTTGATTTGTCGTCAATTGTTGGTTGTGAACATTTCCCCGTGGACTTTTGATGGTAATATGTATGCCCTTGATGCCCTAAGCTATCCTTGCTAGCAACCTCCTAATCTCGATCGTGTTTGACCTTGCAATCTTGAATGTCTTCATCTTGATCTTGCTCACGACATTATGAACACATAGAACATGAGTAGAAAGAGTTGAATTCTGTTGGCACGCCTTGAGCATCATCATGTCATGCATGGGTTGCACCCATAATTTAATAAATTCATGGGAATGGAAATGCATTACATAGCATGTGCATTGGGAACCTCGGATGGACTAACATGCATACACATTGAAGCTCTCAACCTTCCTCCTCTATCCTCCTTATGGATGTTGAGATTGTTGTTTCATGACCAAAGGTGCCGCGACGGAACCTAGTGCATCATGTGTGCTGCAGCCATGTGATTACCACTAGGGGCGCGCTAGGTATCTTGGTTGGGAGCATGCAACTCACCGCGAATCCATGTGTTTCACTCTATGTTATCTCTCTTGTTGCGAGCTAACTCCATGGGTAATCAAGTCATGCTAACAAGCCTCGCGAGCATCATATCCCATGAACATGTGCATTTTTCACTATGCATCATGGCAAGTGCATCATATGCTCATATGCACAAGCATCATGTGCTCATCTGCATGTGCATCACCCTCTATGCACCACAACATGAGCATTAAAATGTGCATCACCGCGTTGTTGCACAAAGTATCCCCTCTTCATCGACATTCAATTATATGTCTCATTGGTGCATAACTCGTTCAATTTAAAATGGTTCATGTGAGCAAAGATCTTCTGACATTGCTATACCAACCCTTCCTTTCAAGTCATTCTCATTGCTATCCATAGACAGCTTCGCGCAATCGCTCCTTATGATCTTACCATCCTTTATTGTTGCTATGGACAACTAACCTTGGACTTTTGACAATGGAACCATTTATCCATCCTTAAACCTTTGTGGCTTTTCAAAAATAAATTCAGAAATCTTAGTAAACACATTTGTTTACTAGCCTTCCCTTTCTTCATAGAAATATCTTTTGGTAATCACCCTTGTCAACTTGGTTCCTTTCTGCCTATTCTCAAAGCTCTCTTAGCATCTGATCAAGTCAACCAGCTAAGTTGAGGAGGTAGGAGCAAAGTTTTCGGAGCAGTCAAGGTTCTCGAAAAGCCAAGGCATGAGAGTCCTCTATCACTTATCAATCCATGATCCGCTGATCATAATGTCCAGACCCCAGGAATCGAGAAACGAGCAAACGAAGTATCAGTTAAATCTTTTGCTAAATTCTCCTTGTTACAATCTCACCATCACGGTCAATTCTTCCGACCGTTGGACCCCATTCTTTTCAGTGCCACGATGGTACGACGCCGTAGCATCGCATTGCCATCTCTTTTCCCGCGACCACGATCACGTCGCCGAGACCTCACGGGCCGACCATTATCGAGCCCCGCGTCGCAACTGCCGGATCGCTCCACTAGCCCCTACCTTAGACGGTTGGGATGACCGTTGCGTTCCGTTAAGCTCTAAAGAGGGAAACGCTCCCGCGGTGTTACCATTGCCAAGTCTCGCCTGCTTTCGAATTTGTCAGTATCGCCGCTCTTGTTTTCCCCTTCGGCTAGCTTTGGCCAATCCGCCACCAGCCCATCCCCATTGTTGCTTTGCTCACTCGCCGAGCAAGTTGTGTTGCCATCTTCATCGACGACCTATAGAAGAAGTTGGGAGAAGAACGAGAGAAGAACCTCAGCCTGCATCGCCGACCATGCCCCAGTTCGTGGAGACGCTCGAGTCCCTCCGCTGGACGCTTGTATCAATGTACCTCTGCATCATCGGTGGAGTTTGTCTTCTTGTAGTTTTCCATGTACACATCCATCGCCCGCTTCCTCACGAACTGCGTTGAGGCAGTGAGGAGAGCACCATTTATCTTTTGCCCTATATGAATTCTTGCTGTCTCGAAATATGAGCGAGTATATCTTCCACTTTGTACCCTTTGCCTCATCAAAAAGTATTGCTCCAATCTTGTTGTCGAATCTCGGGACGAGATTCTGTTTAAGGGGGGTAGGCTGTGACGCCCTAGGTTTTCAGCCGGGTTTATTAACCCTGGTCAACCGAGTAGACTTTGGTCAAACAACGGTCAACCTGGTCCATCACCTCAAAAACATCCCCGACAACCCCTAATGACACCCCTTTGTCAACTCATGGTCGAGGTTTGGTCAAAACCCTGGTCAAACCCCTTAAACGCCCTTTGACCCTCCTATGTCGCCCGGAACTTTTGCCGCGTTCTCCAAATTTCACCTAAACACTTCAAATTCTCCCAATGTAAAAGTTGTGTATTTTGTCAGGGAACACAACTTTCATGTTGAGTGGCATTTGAGATTTGGAGTGGAAATGCGTGAAAAACCTCGGTCAACGCTCCCAGGCACTATTCATCGGCGCCCAGAAATCTGCCATTTGGCATGCATTTTGTGCACAGATGGTTGAGAAAAACCCCATATGCCCTTTGTAGAAGTTGTAGAGGGATGCTAGATCTACAACTTTCGTATTCAAACCTTGGTGCACTTCAGTTCAACTTTTTGGAGAAAACAGTGGTCAAACAGGGCAACCCAGAAATGATTTCGCACCGGAACGCGCTCCTGCGCGACGTCGTGCGCCGGCGGGGCGCGGACCGCGCCCCGCGCCCCCGGGCCGGGCCCGGACGCCGAGGCACCACTGCGACCGTCGGTCCTACGGCCTCCGCACCTACGTCCGCGCCCAATACCCCGTCGCCATGCGTCGCACGCCCACGGGCCGAGCGAACCGTCCCGCGCCGCCCAACCAACAGCATCGCCGCCGTACTCCGTCCGTGCGCACCGTCATGCTGTGCCCCGTGCTGCGAACGTGTTGTGCTTGACCTGAGAACCGCCTCGCTGCACTGAGTTGTGCCTTTAAAAGCTCATTGTCTTTCCTCCTCGCGCATGCAAGAAGCGCGGTCGTCACTGCCATTGACGCCGCCGGCGAGCTCCCTTGTCCACTCGCTCCCGGTGGTAGCCTGAGGACCAGGAGCGTCCCAGTGGTCAATGGATGACCGCTCCTCAGTGATGAGTGATTGACAACGGGTGTTGGACTGACTCTTGGCTTAGTGCGCAGGTGTAGGTTGCGGCCCAGTTCGTGTTGTTGCAGGTGAAGAACGGGCGCGAAAGGTCTTCAGCCTTGAGGGGCCTCCGGGAGATGGAGAGACAAGTAGGCTCGGTTCGAGGGACCCGGTGGACAACTAGACTGGGTGCGGGCCACATGGTGGCGACACGAGCAAGACGAAGTCATGGACAATCGAGCCGGTGCACGGTGGCGGTCGAGTCAAGTGGTTTGGCGGGAGGCCGGACCGAGCACGCGGGGTTTGGTGGTTTGCCCACAAAACCATCGGAGGACGGTTTCTTGGTTTGGGCCTCAAAACCAAGTCCGAGGGCCCAACACGACGGAGACGGGATCCGGGCGTGTCGGGAAGCTTCGAGGCGGAGGACACGCGGCGGGATCGCATGGCTTGCGTCGGGAGGACGCGGGGTGTGGCAAAGGCGTGGCCGTCCGATGGCAAGACCCACAAACATTACCTAAATGCCCCTACGTGGGTTGTATCGCCAGTAGTTAAGTTAGGGGTAGTCGAGTCATTTACCACTCCGGCGGGACCTGATATATAAGCCATGAGTGTGTGTGGACGGCTCTCTCCTTCCGCGACTTAAGGTTTCATTTCCTCCCTCCCATTTCTCATTTTCGTAGCTATTTTCTTCTCTATTTTCTCTAGGCTAGGATGAGAGCTTCATGAGAGATTTGTTGAGAGGGATGGATGCTAGGGCAGCATGCTAGACCTTGTGAATCTTTCCTGGTTTGTATAGAAGATTCGGAGTTGTGTTTTTCGTGGTCTTTTTGTGCTTGTTTTCGTGCCTTTGTTCTCGGTGCGATTCCGCGGATTTGAGTGGGTTTCTCCCAGGATTTCTTTGAGGGAAACATGGATAGATGTCTCGTGCATCTTTGTGATTGATCTTGTGCCCTCAAACGCCGGGAAACCACTTCGATTCAAGGATTCTTGTTCGGTGCTCTAGCTTTTGGTGATGCTCAAAGGATTCGCGATTCCCGGTGATTTAGGGAGTTAGGAGGCAAGATGTTTGGGCTATAGCATCCTTGTGTGACGCTTTTCAAGGCCCCAAACCCTTGTCTCCACAGCTTCAACCGTTTGGGAAATCCGATGATGATTTGGGGGAGTTGACCTTCGAGGTCGAGCAGTTTTCTGCTCTGTCCACGCGGCGCGGATGGTCCGCGGGGAGGTCGCGGACGGTCCGCGGGTTGCGAGTTCGTCGCGTGTTCGTCGTGTTCTTGCGCGTCTTTGCTTTCGATCCGGTTTGGCTTTTGGTTTTTGTTGCAGCTGGTTCGCGGACGGTCCGAGCTTCGGTAGCGGACGGTCCGGGACCCACGCGGATGGTCTGCCCGGTCTTCGCGGACGGTCCGTTTTTCTCGGGTCGCTTATGTTAGTTCTGTGTGCTTTATCGGACGGTCCGCGGCGTAGGGCTGGACAGTCCTCCGTGTTGGCGCGGACGGTCCGCGGCAGCGGGCCGGACGGTCCGCGAGGCCAGTGCGGACGGTCCGCCCCTCCCTGGCCGGGACGGTCCGCCAGAGCCTGTGTGCTTTGCTTCTTGGTTCGATTCCTCCCTTCCTTTCTTGTGCTTCCGCGTGTGCTTCAAGGAATCGTTCCTAGGACTAGAGGTTGATCCATAACCTCGTTGTCTTGTCGATTGGTGTGTGATTCGATCCATCGCTTGTGTGTGACTGGGATTTGTCTAGGATATAGGCCGGGTTCTTTGAGGAGAATTTTTACCGGCTCCTATTCACTCCCCCCTCTCTAGTCGCCATCTGGTCCTTCAATTGGTATCAGAGCTTGGTGCCGGATTCTTTGCGACTTTGACAAGTCTTGAATCCTAAGATGGCTTACGTTGAGCGGGGCGGTCCGCCACACTTCGATGGCAAGGGTTACCACAAGTGGGCGGCTCGTATGATGATCTTTCTTCATGGCAAGTTGTTGGATTTCATTGTGCTTGACAAGACCTATGCTATTCCAGTCAACATCCATACTCTTATGGTGACCGATGCCGGTGCCAAGGCCAAGTATGAGGCAAATGCAAAAGCCGTTGATCACTTGGTCTGGAGCTTGTGTGATCCTGAGTTTGAGCGTGTTCGCCATTTGAATCTTGCTTGGCAAATTTGGGAGAAGTTGTTGGTTGCTCACGGTGGTGATAACCATGTGAAGGCTCGCCTCTTTGTCTCTTAACGGATGCAATATGAGAAATTTACTCAACTTCCCGGTGAGGACATTGATGCGATGTTTCAGAGGTTCACCGCCATCGTGAACAACATGAAGGCTAATGTTGAGGATTTTCCCTACACCGAGCATGATCAGGCTTTAAAGCTCTTGCATGTCTTGGACCCAAATGTTTGGGGTGCTAAAGTTGAGGCCATCAAGGAGTCTGGGCAATATTCGACTAATGAGTTGGATGACCTCTTCTCTAAGCTCAAGTCGGCTGAGGTTGGAAGGAAGTTGCAATCCAAGCATGAGGGCTCGACTGACCATAGTCTTGCTCTTGTGGGTGGATCAAAGGGCAAATCTAACCCTTCCTGTCGACAATTTTCCTTGTCTTCTCTTATGTCTATTCCAGATGAGGAGTTTGATGTGTTCGGCGAGGAGGAGCTGGCCTTGCTCTCAAGAAGGTTTGATCGACTACACGAGAGTCAGAGGAATGCAAGGCGGAGCTCAGGGACGTGCTACAAGTGTGGCAAGCGTGGCCACTTCATCGCCGAGTGCCCGGAAGCGGAGGAGAACCAGTATAAGATAAACGAGTACAAGCCGCACCCGAGGCGTGAAGACAAGTACTCCTCCAAGGGCAAGCACTTCAGCAAGTCCAAGAGCAAGGACAAGGACAAGCGGCGACCAGGCAAGGGCGGCTACAAGAAGAACAAGGCAAGAGCCATGGTGGCCGGTGCGAGCGACGTCGACTCAAGCTCAAGCGACGAGCAGTCAAGTTCAAGCAGTGAAGATGAAGACGCCTGGAGGCGCAAGGGCAAGAAGAGTGCAAGCCGGAACCTCAGTGGGTTGAGCTGTGTGGCGCTTGAAGGCTTTTGTGGGATGGCCCATAGCTCGAGCAGCAAGAAGAGCGAGAAGGAAGACAGCGACTCCGACTCGGAGGATGAGGTAAACGTGACCCCGACTCTTTGCTTGCTGAGATCACTAGGTTGAATGGCTTGATTGACAACCGTGATAGTGTGTTGAGAGATGCTAAGAAGATGAGGAAAGATCTTAGGGCTCAACTTGAGAATGCTAGTGAGAAAGTAGGAGAGTTAGAGTCTATGGTGCTTGAATTGAAACTTGAGAATGACTCTTTGAAACTTGCTCCTACTACTCCTGATGATGTTGAATGTCTTGAGTGTGATGTTTGGTTGAATGAGATCAAGTTGCTTAATGAGAAGAATGCTTCCACTTTGGCTAAACTAGATGCTCTTAGGACTGAGTATGATGAGCTTAAGGCTAGACCCACTTTGCTTGGTGCTTGTAAATCATGTCCTACTATGCATGCTAAGCTTGTTGATGCTCGTTCTACCATTAGTTCTTTGGAAGCATCTTTGAAATCTCCTGTTGCAAATGCATGCTCTAGCTGTGATGAAGTTACTTTGTGCAATCTTGAACTTACTTCCCGTTTGGATGTCATCTATGAGGAGAATGACTATTTGAGGAAGGTGTTGGGTTGGTTGTCTGGGTAGGAACCTCAATTGAAAATCATGATTGAGGAGTTCAAGAGAGCGGATGGTCGTGGTTTGGGTTTTGAGAAGTTGGGTGAGAAAGTGGGAGAGAACAGTGGGGAGAGTGTGTATGAGAAGTGTGTTGAGTCTAACCCCGAGTTTAAGGTGATCGGAGACATCCAAGTCCCACTTCCAAAAGCACCCAAGAACTCTTTCACACCAAAGCCCAACCACCTTTGCAACAAGCTTGATACAACCCAAGATCCACCCAAATTCCCACCTAAGACAAATGACTTCCAGAAACCGGTGAGGTTTGTGAGTGAGAAGGGTGAGAAGCCTAGAGAGAAGCCAGAGCCAAAACCAAAACCCATCCCCTTCAGGTGTGAGTATTGTGGCAAGGAGAGGCATCTTGCAGAGTTTTGCTACAAGAGGAAGAGGGATGAGAGGCTTGATAGGGAGCAAGCAAACCAGGACAGGTATCGCCAGCCTCATGGTATTCCTGAGCCTAGAGTGCCACTTCCACGGGGTGTGGGAAGTGTGAAGAGTGTTGGTAGAGTTGGAGCTCAGGGTGGCAGGTTTGTTAGGAGAGATGATGGTGTGCGTGCTGGTGAGAGGTTTGGTCGGGCTCGTGGTGGTTTTGCTGGACGTCCCCCTGCTCGTCCTCATTACGGGTTTAGGGGAGATGATCGCAGCTTTGGGTTCCAAAGGAACTACGGACCACGTTTTCCCCCTCGTGGTGCTCGTACTCCTCCCATGGGACATGGGAAGTTTGGTGGCAAGGGAATGAGGTTTGCTAACCCCTCTTTTGAGCAGATGGCTCGACACTGGTTTAACTTTCTTTGTGCTAACCCCAGTGTCGAGTCGCTAGCTCACTCTCGTTCTTGTTTCTGACTACAGGCAGGAGGTTTGGAGAACATTTGGTTGATCAACTCCGGATGTTCTCGCCACATGACCGGAGATAAGAAGTGGTTCTCCAGCCTCACCCCAGTGAAGGAAAAGATGTACATCACATTTGGGGACAATGGACGAGGAAGGGTGATTTCTGAGTGTGTTGTGCATGTGAGTGACAAGGTAACGTTGAAGAGGGTTGCTCTTGTGAAGTCTTTGGGTTTCAATTTGCTTTCGGTTTCTCAGTTCCTTGATGAGGGTTTTGTGGTGCATTTCAAGTCTGGCGAGTCTCGTTTGCTGGATTCTCGAGGTGATCTTGTCTCTATGATCATCCCCGAGGGTCAGATTTTCAGGACTGATTTCTCTCGTTCTTTGGGTCCTGCTCGCTGTTTGATGGCTGGTCCTTCTTCTGATTTGTGGAGATGGCATAGGCGGTTGGGACACTTGAGCTTTGATTTGGTTTCCCGCTTGAGTGGTCTTGACCTTGTCCGAGGATTGCCGAGGTTGAAGCTTGAGAAGGATTTGGTTTGTGCTCCGTGTAGGCGTGGCAAGATGGTAGCCACTCCCCATCCACCCCTGACCGATGTCATGACCGAGCGTCCGACAGAGCTGTTGCACATGGATCTTGTTGGGCCAGCTCGAGTTCGCTCGGTGGGTGGGAAGTGGTATGTCCTTGTTGTGGTGGACGATTACTCTCGCTATGCCTGGGTGTTTTTCTTGGAGGATAAGAGTGAGACATTTGGTTTTGTTCGGGATCTGATCGTGAGGTTGAAAAACGAGAGGCATGGGAATGCTATTCGAGCTATCCGCAGTGATAATGGCTCAGAGTTCAAGAACTCTCATTTTGATGCCTTTTGTCGTGATCTAGGTCTTGAACATCAGTATTCGACCCCTTATGTGCCCCCTCAAAATGGAGTCGTGGAAAGGAAAAATCGGACTCTTTGTGAGATGGCTAGGACGATGCTCGATGAGCACAGGACTCCTAGGAGGTATTGGGCTGAGGCGGTCAATACGGCTTGTCATGTTTCCAACAGGATTTTATTGCGAACTTTCAAGAAGATGACCTGTTATGAGCTTGTGCATGGTTGGGCACCCAAGGTGAATCATTTCCGAGTCTTTGGCTGCAAGTGCTTTATTCTTAAGAAGGGAAAACTCGACAAGTTTGAGGCTAGGTCTAGTGATGGTATTTTCTTTGGATATGCTAACCACTCTAGAGCCTATTGGGTGCTTAACCTTGAGACTAACAAAATCATGGAGACTTGCGAGGTAAACTTCGACGAGACAATGCAATGTACCTCTCTTGGCTTTGAATGTGCAGGTGATGAGGAGATGGCCGAGGACCTCTTTGAAGAGGAGAAGGATGAAGCTGGAGATGATGATGGAGAGAACCATGCGCCTGAAGCTGAGTGTGTACCCACTACTTCCCTACGACCACTATGGAGCGTGGACCGTCTACCTCATGGAGAACGACGGTGCGACAAGAGGACCAGGTGAGAGAAGCTGAAGGTGAGGGGGAGGTAGTCTCGAAGCGTGAGGCTCCCCGGCGGATTCAAGAAGTGCATCCCCTGTCGAAGATCATTGGGGACATCGACGAACGTACTACACGGTCAAGGTCCAGGAATTCCTCTCATTTTTCTCATGCTTCTTTTGTTGTCACCTTTGAGCCCAAGAACATTGGACACACTTTATTTGATGCAAACTGGGTCAATTCTATGCATGAGGAGTTGGAAAACTTTGAGAGGAACCAGGTGTGGGAGTTAGTTGAACCACCTCCAAATTGCCATCCTATAGGAACCAAGTGGGTTTGGAAGAACAAAGAGGGTGAGAATGGGATGGTTGTGAGGAACAAGTCCAGACTTGTTGCTCAAGGGTTTAGTCAGAAGGAGGGGATCGACTATGAGGAGACCTTTGCTCCTGTGGCCCGTCTTGAGGCAATTCGGATCCTTCTAGCCTTTGTCGTGGCTAAAGGGTTCAAGTTGTTTCAGATGGGTGTGAAGAGTGCCTTTCTGAATGGGGTCATAGAGGAGGAGGTGTATGTGAAGCAGGCACCTGGGTTTGAGAGTGAGTTGTACCCACACAGGTGTACAGGTTGAAAAGGGCTCTGTTTGGGTTGAAACAGGCGCCCCGTGCTTGGTATGGGAGATTGAGAGGTTTTCTGTTGAGCAGAGGGTTTGTGATGGGTACCGTGGATAGAACCCTGTTTCTCCTCAAGCATGGAAATGACTTGTTGATTGTGCAGATATACGTGGATGATATTGTCTTTAGTGGCTCGTCACATAACCTTGTTGCCAAGTTTGCAGATGAGATGAGCAGGGAGTTCGAGATGAGCATGATGGGTGAGTTGCAGTACTTTCTCGGGCTGCGGATCAAGAAAGTAAAGGATGGAACATTCGTGCACCAGACCAAGTACACGAAAGACATGCTGAAGAAGTTCCAGATGCAAGATGTGAAGCCGATGTCGACTCCCATGGGGAGTACGGACACTTTGGATGCGGATGAGGACGGAGAACCAGTGGACCAGCGGGAGTACAGGAGCATGATTGTGACAACCCGCCCAGGAAAGTACCGTACTATCGCCTAAGACCAATCCACTTGGGTCATTAAGCAATAATAAAGTACCATCCTGTCGTAAGTCGCCGGGTTAACGTCCGGTAAATCACTTGAGAGCACAAGGATCGAATATATGCATTAAAACTCACTCGAAGGTGAGTCCAGAGATACAACAACATTCAAATCCAAATTCATACCCCGAAGGGTTTAATTATTACAAACCATAGTTTTTGTCATGACGAAATAGTTCCGAGTTTTTGAAAGCAGCAAAAATACACTAACGGAAGCGAAGTCACCACGGGAGGCCATCCATGATGCTTTCAGTAGTCGTCCTCCACCCACTCCAGCTCCCAGTCGGGCGGGATCTCACCAGGCCACACATCACTGAAGGCATTACCTGGATCAACACATTATAGCAAGGCTGAGTATACTAATACTCAGTAAGACTTACCCGCTGGTGATATCTACTTCACTAATTCTAGACCATGAAAGGCTTTTTGGCTACTGGGTTGCTTTTGCTAAAAAGTAACAAAGAGTAGGTCCTTACTTTCAAGATTTTAGCACAAGTTCTAGTAGGGTTAATCTTTACTACATTAGCCAACTAGTACAAACAAAGTTGTACAATACAATTAAACAAGCATAAAGTTCATCAACTTCCATCATTAGGGATCACATGACTAGTGGAGTAAGTAGTCTCGGGTAACGGTGAGAGGCCGACAATCGATTGATTTAAACCTTGCAAGGTAGACCCAAACACACGGTAGGCTGTCCCCGCGAGGGCAACTTTCCCAGGCCGTCCCCATAAATCCTCGGGTCGGGATCAAATCTTACGATCTTTGGTGCGAGCTATCCGCATACCCCGCGAGATACCCGAAGTCACCATACACCACCGGTGGCGAGCCGTGAGAGCGAATCCCAAGAGTAGTAACGGTAGGATCCCTAGCCGCCTCATTAAGGTACTAGGCTTACCGGCCCCATAACCGGCATGTGCTTAGTACGTTCAAAAACTTAACCCACATAACCACTGGACCGGAGCCCAGATCACATGCTCTTACCACGTGAGCAATCCATTTAAGGATACAGTATGATTCCTATCTAGGAACCTATTCTCGCGAGTGAGGTCATCACCCGACTTGTATCGGTCCTATAGCATAGCAGCTATCGACCTATCATACTAGTAGGGACCAAAGGTACCTAGGGATCATGCATCTAGGGTTTCATTCAACTCCTGAACGTAAATGCACAATCATTCATAGATAATTGAATACGGATTTTAAAAACTGGGTTAGATGCACCGGAGCTTGCCTTCGTTGACTAGGTTAGCTTGGGCACCCTCGGTGTCGAGTACGTCCACGTACTGCAGAGAACCTTCCGCTCCGCCTTCCTCGGTTTCCGGGACAAGGGAGTAATCTCCGTCCGGAAGATCTACACGGAATGCAATGCACTTTAGGTGATGTGATAGTTTGTTGTCTTATCCAACTCTAGTTGGTCATATTCACCTTAACAAGCATTCATCTAATGTTTCTATTTTAGGAAGGTTATTGGTTGTACAGGAGTTACTCTTTTATTCCCCATTTGAATAAAGGTTTTTATTAAGTTTATCATTTCATGAGAAAGCTTCCTTTCATTTTATCTTTACCAACAAAGGTGTAATTAATATTTTTATTTGTGAATTAACTCCTTATCAGTGCTGATAATTAAATTCTTTTACTTATATTAAATAATACTTTAAAAAAAGGAAAAGATTTAATTAAGGGTTTCTCTTTAGTTAATTTCCCTTTAATATTAAAAGGGCATTTAAGCCATTTATTAATATTAACTTATCAAAAATTAAATGAGTGTTTCTTAAGCCTACTAGCACCTATCCTGGTCCATTGGACCCACATGTAAGTGTTGGATGCTAAGAAATTAAATATTATTGAAAATAACAAAGGCTAGCTAGTGATTCAAAGTAAATGCATATAAAAATAAATAAGCATCAAAATGATCCAAATTTTCTTGTGCATGCTCTCTGGTCCTAATCAAGCCTAAAGAACCAGCATGTTCACATGGATGCCCTACTGAACTTGGTTTATTAATTTACAAAGGAAAACATGCATAATTCAAGAATAATTATTTCTGTTAATCCAAAATTCATGATTAATTCACAGGATGTGTCTTTTGGCATCACAAGACAGTGTGCACAAGTTGGGCTCAAGAACATACATTTATTTAACAGGGAAAATCATCTAGGCAATTACTGCAGGAAAGGAAAAGAATTTGTCTAGCAAAATCTACTGCATAACTTTGTGCAATTTTTGGCACAGCATCTAGTCACATACTAACACACAACATATCCAAAATTTGGCTACAGAGGAGTTATATTTTCCAAGTTATGACAGATCCATGTATAACACATTTATATTTTTCCTGCCAAAACTATTTTGAATCTGGCCATGAGTATACATCAAATGAGGTGGGGTTTATGATCCTCAACCCTACAAAATTGGTTCGGAAATTTTCTGATTTTTCTGTGAATTTCTAGGGGTTTTACAAGTCACTGAACTGATCTGCAAATAAACTTAGTTAGGTTTCCTTGCAACTAGGCCCTCAGAAATCACAACCATGCCCTCGCGGCGGCGGGAGGGCTCGCCGGCGGTGATGTGGGGCCGGGCCACGGCAATAAGCGGCTCGGGGTTGCAATTGGGCTCACCGGGGTTTGAATGGCGCTGGCGGCGGGTCGGGGCGTGCTCCGGCGACGGCGCACGGCCGTGGCCGGCGGCGCGCGCTCACGGCGGCTCGGGGAACTACAGCGTGGAGGCTAAAAGTGGGCAAACAAGCGCACGTGTGAGCTATCCTGCGTGCTAAGGAAGATAGCTGGGGGTTTGGACGGCGGCGAGCGCGAGCAACGAGCTCTAGCACCGGCAGCGGCGACAATGGCGGCGGGCAGCTCGGGGGTGGCGTGCTGGGAACGAGGGGGGCTTTTATATGCCGTGCAGCGCATCCAGGGCTGACGAAGCGTGACGGCGGAGATGCTCCGCCGTACTACGGCGCTCGGGCGGTGCGCGTACGGCGGCGACACGGCCGACGGACCGGCGCGTACGCGCGCGCGCGCGCGCGTGCGGCGGCGGCCGACGCCGGGCGCCTCGAGCGGGCGCGCGTTGGGGGCGCGGGACCTCGGGACGGGGCGTGGCGCGGGTAGCGAGGTCTCGAGCGCCGCGCGCGCGCGTGGACGCCGGGCGTGGCCGGCGGCGGGCGGCGGCGGCGGCGCGCGGGCGCACGACGTCGCGCGAGGCGCGCGCTCCGGGCTCACCCGTGTTGCCGGTGGCCGTGTTCAAGTGGATTTTTCTCAAAATTTTCAAACATAAGCTGGACCAAGTGATGAATACCAAAGTTGTAGATCTAGGTACCGGCTACAATTTTTACAAAGGCTCGTATAGGGTTTTTCTTCCTAGATTTGAATCTATTTGAAAGCCAAATTTGAATGTCGGCTTGTTTCGGCAACAAGTGAATAAATCTCGTCTTGCAAGGGATTTTTCACAATTTTCCTCTCCAAATTTGAAATGCCAATCTACATGAAAGTTGTGTCCCTCAACAAGACCTACAACTTTCCTAAAGGTAGAATTTTAAGTGTTTAGGTGAAATTTGGAGAACGCGGCAAAAGTTCCGGCAGACACCTGTGGACACTGGAATGGCAAGGAGTTTGACCCACCCTTTGACCATGGGTTGGCCCCACAAGTGTATTCACTATTCATTTAGGGTCACTAGGGGGTGTTAGTGAGTTTTTCGGGGTGAGGGCCCAGGTTGACCCAGGTTCGACCTCGGTTGACCATTCGACCGGCTAATCCGGTCATTAGCGTTAATGACGGTAATTAAAAACATGGGGCGTCACACCCTACCCCCCTTAAATGGAATCTCGTCCCGAGATTCAATTTGACAACGAATAGACGCGGAAAAGAACTCACTGTTTCGGGATTGGAGGAAGCCCGGATACTTGGTGTTAAGATAATCCTCCGTCTCCCACGTGGCTTCTTCTTCCGTGTGTGGCTCCATTGGATCTTGTACATTCGCATGGTCTGCCTTCGAGTCTTTCGCTCTTTTTGGTCTAGTACCTTCAATGGATGCTCGACGAGCGAGAAATCCGGCTCGATCCAAGCATTAGCTTCTGTGATGATCTCGTTCTCCGGAACAGGCATTCCCTTCTTCAACTGAGTTACATGAAACACATTGTGAACCGCGGAAAACCGTTCTGGCAATCGGATACGGTAAGCCACGGGTCCGCATACTTCTATTACTTCATAGGGGCCAATGTAGCGCGGGGCTAACTTTCGCTTGACTCTGAACCTTTGCACACCTTTGGTGGGGGATACCTTCAAATATACATGATCTCCCACTTCAAAGTGTCGAGGTGCGGTTCCCTTGTCATGGTAACTCTTTTGTCTCATCTGTGCCATCTTCAAATTTTCTCTTATCACTTGCACCTTTTCTTCGGCCTCTTTAACTATCTCGGGTCCAAAGAGTGTTCTCTCTCCGGTCTCGGACCAATTCAGTGGGGTGCTGCATCTACGTCCGTATAGAGCATCGAACGGTGCCATTTTCAAGCTGGCCTGATAGCTGTTATTAGGGATGCAAGTTGGCATTATAATGGGTCATTGGGTCGACCCAAAAAATTGTAAAATGAACTAGGATGGCATTTCACGTAATTAATTTTGGAGAGGAAATGAACTAGAGTGGCATGCTATCGTAATTAATCAGCTGACCCAAAAAACACCATTGAGTACCCACTTGCATCCCTAGCTGTTATTGTAAGAGAACTCTGCCAAGGACAAACACTTTTCCCAACTCTTGTCAAAGTGCAAGATGCTTGCTCTCAACATGTCTTCTAGGATCTGATTTATCCTCTCCGTCTGACCATCGGTCTGTGGATGATAACTGGAACTACGGAGTAGCTGAGTTCCCAAACACTCGTGCAATTGCTCCCAAAAACGAGCTACAAACTGGGTCCCTCTATCAGAGATTATAGTCTTTGGGATTCCATGCAGACGAACTATGTGATCCATGTACAACTCTGCATATTGTTGTACGGAATAAGTGGTGTGTACGGCAATGAAGTGAGCAGTCTTGGTGAGTCTATCCACAATTACCCAAATAGGATCCTTCTTTCTAGGGGTTAAGGGTAAACCCACAATGAAATCCATACTAACATCGTCCCATTTCCACATAGGTATCGATAGGGGTTGGAGTACTCCTGCCGATTTCAAGTGACTTGCTTTCATCCGGTGGCAAGTATCGCACTCGGCCACATACTTGGCTACATCCACCTTCATATTGGACCACCAAAAGTTCTGCTTTAGATCTTGGTACATCTTGGTACTACCGAGATGAATAGAGAACTTGGACTTGTGAGCTTCATCTAGAATGATTTTCTTAATTTCTGGGTCAACGGGGACCACTAGACGTTTTCCAAACCAGACCACATCTTGGTGATCCTTCCGGAAACAAGTGTACTTTGGGTCTCCTTCTACTAGTTTCTACCTGATGGTTTGAATCTCTGCATCATTGCGCTGGGCAGTGACAATCCTGTCATAAAGGTTTGACTCTGCCGTCAAGGCATAAGGAATTCCCTGCGGTACCACTTCTAAGTTGAGCCTTCTCATTTCTTCACACAAGGGTTCACTGAATGGCTCTAACTCTAGGTGGTTGCAATGGTCCTTGAGGCTAAGAGCATCCGCAACAACATTTGCTTTGCCGGGATGATAGTGCACTTCTAGATCATAATCCATGATCAACTCAAGCCATCTTCTCTGTCTCATATTCAATTCTGACTGGGTGAAGATGTATTTGAGGCTCTTGTGATCGGTGAAGATATTGCAATGATTGCCCATTAGATAATGTCTCCATATCTTGAGGGCATGAACAACAGCAGCTAACTCAAGATCATGGGTAGGATAATTGAGCTCATGGGGTCGAAGTGCCCGTGAAGCATAGGCAATGACTCGGCCTTCTTGCATAAGGACACGGCGAGGCTCGTGCCGATGCGTCACGAAGACTTCAAACGGTTTGGAATTATCGGGTTGAGCTAGCACTGGGGCTGAAGTTAGATATTGTCTGAGGGTGTGAAAAGCTTTCTCACATGCTTCACTCCACACGAATTTTACTCCTTTCTTGAGTAATTCGGTCATGGGTTTTGCGATTCTAGAAAAGTCAGGAATGAATCGACGGTAGTATCCCGCCAATCCTAGGAAACTACGGATTTGATGTACGGATTTGGGTGGTTTCCAATCCATCACCTCTTGAACTTTGCTAGGATCTACGGAGATACCATCGTGGGAAATGGTGTGCCTAAGAATTTGACACTTTTCAACCAGAATTCGCATTTGGAGAACTTAGCATAAAGCTTATGATCTCGCAAACGCTGAAGGACAACTCGGAGATGTTTGGCGTGATCTTCCTCGCTCTTAGAATAGATGAGAATATCATCGATAAAGACCACGACAAATTTATCGAGCTTCGTCATGAACACGGAGTTCATGAGGTACATGAAGTAGGCAGGCGCATTAGTGAGTCCGAAGGACATGACCAAGAACTCGTAAAGACCATAACGAGTGGAAAAAGCGGTTTTAGGAATGTCGCATGGTCGAATCTTGATTTGGTGGTAGCCAGAACGAAGATCGATCTTAGAGAAGACTTTGGCACCAGCCAATTGATCGAAAAGAACATCGATTCGAGGAAGTGGGTATTTGTTTTTGATGGTGATTGCATTGAGTGGTCGATAATCTACGCACATTCTCAAGCTACCATCTTTCTTTTTGACAAAGAGAGCAGGGCAACCCCAAGGAGAAGAGCTCGGGTGAATGTAACCCTTATCTAACAATTCTTGGAGTTGGGTTTTTAATTCAGCTAACTCTTTGGGTGGCATGCGATAGGGTCTCTTGGAAATGGGTGCGGTACCGGGCTGGAGTTCGATTACAAACTCGACATCTCTATCTGGTGGCATACCAGGCAACTCGTCAGGAAATACATCCGGGTACTCAAACACTACTGAAATTTCATCAAGGGAGGAGATAATGGTCACATAGGCACAAGAGTCAGTACCGTCCCGAAAAGGTAGGTACAAGGTACTGTGCCCGACCGTAGGAGAGTTGATCTCTACGACCCTATCTGATATATCTAGAACCACCTTATGTTGATTCATCCATTCCATACCTAAAATAACATCCATGCTTCCCAATTTGATGGTTATAAGATTAGATCGAATAACCTTACTTCCTAGTCTCAGAGGAACTTCGAAGGTCACTAATTGAGTCGTGATGTTTCCACCGGGTGTGGTAATTTTATAAGCGGATTTGGTTTGTACTCCTCTTAGACCCAATTTGTCTAACAGACTCTCATTTATGAAACTACGGGTGGCTCCCGAATCAAATAAGACCTTAACAGGAGTGTTATTGATAGAGAATGTACCCTTGAGTACTGGAGCTCCTGCTGGAATGTCACTCATGGTAGTGAAGTTCAGCTTGCCTTGGCGCACTTGCACCATAGGCTTCTTGGCCGGAGTGGCAGGCTTGCTTCCCGTACTCTGGTTCTGCGGGTTGGGCTTGATCTGCCTAGGCTTGGGACACTCATTAATGTAGTGCCCGGGCGGCCACGAGCTTGTAGCAACAACGATCTTCAACATCGCGAGGGGGTGCAATAGGCTTTGGAGCCCGCCGGCCGGGCACGGCGGAACCGGGAAGTTCCGGCGAGTTTGCCCCGGAATGGCTTCATCGTCCGGCGTCCGGTTGAAGATTGCTCGGGATGGGCCCGGAGCTTCCTTCTTCACAAAACGAAACTTCTTGTTTGTTCCGGCGCTCGGGGTGAAACCGAGACATCCTCTTGTTGTCCCCATGGGCTTTCTTCATAGCATCCTCTTGCGAGATAGCCTTGTTCACTAGCTCATGGAAGTTTGCGGGCTCGAGCGATTCGAGCGCTCATACAGCTTGCCATCAAGCCCGTCACGGAACCTCTCCATCTTCTTGGCATCAGTATCAACATGATGCCCACCGTACTGGCATAAGCTATTGAACTTCTGAGCATAGCGGTACACGGAGTCAGATCCTTGACGGAGGGCTAACAGCTCCCTCATCTTCCTGTACATCAGACCCTTGGGAATGTGCTGGCTTTTGAAAGCCTGCTTGAACTCGTCCCAAGTCAAAGCGTGGCCTCGCTGCATGGACTTGAAGTGGTCCCACCATATCAAAGCTTCCCCTCGCAGTTGCAGCGCTGCGAAGTTCGCTTTGTTCTCCTCGGAGCAAGGCAGCACAAAGGCAGAGAATTTTGCCTCTATGGCCTTGACCCAAGCCTCAGCTTCCAGAGGGTCTTCTACTTTAGCGAAGGTTGGCGGCTTCATGGCGATGAACTGGGCGTACGTGGTGACCTGGTTAGGCCCCTCGTGGTTGGCCCCATGTGGCGGCCCTCGGTTCATCTGCTGGGCGATCTGCTGCTGCGTCTGCAGGATCTGGCGCAGCACCTCGGTTTGGGTGGCCATGAAAGCCTCCGTCGGTGTCATGGGCGGGGGTGGCGGCAAGTCACCACTACCACTCGCTCCGAAACCGTTAGGAGAGCTGCGCGTGGTTCCCACCATCTGAAAAGTGAGCTTTATTAGTGACATAACCGAAAGCTTACTCCAAATGATGACAAGCACGATCATGCATAATCACATCTCATTAGTGCTTAAACAACGAGGACAGCAACAAGCAACAATAATCTATAGCCACCAAGATTCATAGAATCGTTCTTCACAATCGGTTAGGGCGGCGATTACTCAATTGCGCGGCTCATCTTTATTTTTGAACGATCACCGTCATTCCGGATACCAGGAAAGGTGGTATACGAACGAACACTTATTTGCTGGCAACGAGTGACGTTCCTAAAGATGCATTGTTTTACCAACATTTTTAGGAAAGAAGAATAAATGCAACATTGACAAGCGTGGTCATTTGCAACGATTTATCCAAGGATCTGGTATTCAAGAAAGAAAATTTCAGATCGAAAGACGACGAAATTCACTTAAAGCATACAAGCTTAAGCACTCTTATTACAACATGATAGACAAGGTTCAAGACATTACAACTCGAATTTGGAACATCATAACATGACACGATACAATAGTTGCTTGGCACGAAGACGTGCTGTCAAGCCAACTACTCTAATATCTCAAAGACAACTCGGTAAGATCGACATCCTGCTGCTCCCTGCTGCCAGCAACCTAGTTGCCCACTGAAGCACCATTGTACGAAGGCGAAGCTGGGGGAGTCGGGAGTGGTGGTCCTGCCTGACTCGTCTTATCCAGACCGGACACAGCCTGCTGCTCCTCCGGGTGTGCCTGTACTGGGGGCAGTGGCTGTAAGGCCACTATAGCCTGTAAGGCTGCCACTTGTACCTCGACCTCCTGCATGTGCTCCTGCATCTCAGCAATGTTCTGCAGCAGTGTCAGCCTCTCTATCTCGTGTGCATCGGCATCCTCCTCTAGTGCATGGTTCTCCGCCTCCAGATCCACGATCCTCTGTAGGCGGTCACCTCTCTCATGCTCCACCTAGAACCTCCTAGCACGCAGCCTGTCGTTCTCCTGCTGCACCTGGGTAAGCGTGAAGTTCAGCTGCTGGTGTGCTGCTGAAAGCTGCTCCCAATCGCGCCTAGATGCCTCCAAGCGTGTGCAATGATCGCTGCGGTGTTATAACGCAGCCCCTGGAGTGTGAAGATCATGTTCAGACAACGGGCAAGTGTCTGGGTAACATCCAACGGCTTTGCTAGGGTCAGTAGCTCTCGTAGGTGGTCCATACGGTCCAACCAAGCTGGGTCGTGAGGACTCACAGCAGGAAACAGTCCAAACGGAGAAAGAGCTACCACGGTAGGGTTGTGGTCACAAAAGTCTATCAGCACTCTGAGGGCGGCTGACTCCACGGACTCGTGCATGATAAATCCCCAGTAAATAAAGCTCAGGTCAAACCAGTCGGCGTGGTCTGGGTGCGGCAGCACAGTAACGATCACCCTGCAGCGGGGAACGCCAAAGCGCTCAAACTCCTTCACCTCGTACGTCGGTGGGGTAAGGTAGCCTGCGGCACTGAGTGCTTCCCACGCCAAGCGCGGAAAACCCTCCTAGTGTAACCCGTTGGTACGGATCGTACCATCAGCGTCGAACTGGTGGAACACGGGGAAATCCATCTGTACACAAATGTAACTCATGTCAGATCTCAAAGAGAACGGCATGTCAAATGGTGAAGTTCTGGCAGCTGTGAATAAGATTCACAACCAAAAATCCAGAAACCTCAAAAATTTCCCAAGTTTTAAATGAAACCTTTAATACTTTTAATTAAGCCTTTTTAAAGTTGAACATTGATTGGGGAAACAAGATATAGGGTCCTTAACCTAAAGGTGCCTAGGGGAAAAAAGTGAACCAACCCATCGAAACTAGGATTGAGATTTGCTATTACAAGACAGCTAGTTGAGGAGCAATTATTTTTAACAAATTGGTTTAATTAACCTAGTACCTGATAAACCATTTTTCATAAAATTTCGGCAGCATGACGGCTAGGTATGAGGGTACTCTAATTTATAACAAGCACACACTAGCATAAGCTTCCTTAGGCAACATATGGAATTTCGATTTTTGGGTCCATTTTAGTTGTTTCGATTTTTAACATGCATGCAAGACGTCCTATTCGACCTCACATGGCTATCAAGCCAAAAATCGAAGTTAGTGCCGGTGGCAAGGCTTTTATTCGTCTCTCCCTATAATATCTAGTCGAGAGCTATACGGTACTTGCTTAACGACTAACGAAGCGCTGTTATGTACCTGCATAAAACGAACCTTTCGTGCCAGCACGTCACGAAAGCGTCCACATACATTACCGTTCATTATAGAAACGGTACCCATGCGTTAAGCCGCTGCATGGACAGCGTCCTATTTAAGACTCTGACGCGAAGTGAGTGCCCATTGGAATAGGCCTCACTCATCCCTCACGGACTTTCCCGTGGTACCATCACGTATGGCAAAACGTGACGAGACTCAAACGCGACGTGGCACCCATTGGAATAGGTCCCACTAGTCCCTCACAGGACTTTCCTGTGGTACCACCACGTATGGCAAAACGTGATGAACTAGTATGGTTGTGCAAGAAAGTAAGTCTGACATGAAGTAAGGTGCTGGGAGTTAGCAAAATAAACCATAGGTTATTTAAGCCACCTGAAAGAACCCAAAATTCTCTCTGGGGCCTCTCGGTCTAGTTTATCCTTAGCGGACCAACGTATTTTGGAAAATCAGACAATCTTGGCATATTTTATTCAAAAACCAGTGATTAAGGTTTAATTAATTAATCTCTGGTGCATATAAGCTCTGATGCCAACTGTGACAACCCGCCCAGGAAAGTATTGTACTATCACCTAAGACCGATCCACTTGGGTCATTAAGCAATAATAAAGTACCATCCTGTCGTAAGTCGTCGGGTTAACGCCCGGTAAATCACTTGAGAGCACAAGGAACAAATATATGCATTAAAACTCACTCGAAGGTGAGTCCAGAGATACAACAACATTCAAATCCAAATTCGTACCCCGAAGGGTTTAATTATTACAAACCATAGTTTTTGTCATGACGAAATAGTTCAGAGTTTTTGAAAGCAGCGGAAATACACTAACGGAAGCGAAGTCACCACGGGAGGCCATCCATGATGCTTTCAGTAGTCGTCCTCCACCCACTCCAGCTCCCAGCCGGGCGGGATCTCACCGGGCCACACATCACTGAAGGCATTACCTGGATCAACACATTATAGCAAGGCTGAGTATACTAATACTCAGCAAGACTTACCCGCTGGTGATATCTACTTCACCAATTCTAGACCATGAAAGGCTTTTTGGCTACTGGGTTGCTTTTGCTAAAAGTAACAAAGAGTAGGTCCTTACTTTCAAGATTTTAGCACAAGTTCTAGTAGGTTTAATCTTTACTACAATAGCCAACTAGTACAAACAAAGTTGTACAATACAATTAAACAGGCATAAAGTTCATCAACTTCCATCATTAGGGATCACATGACTAGTGGAGTAAGTAGTCTCGGGTAACGGTGAGAGGCCGACAATCGATTGATTTAAACCTTGCAAGGTAGACCAAACACACGGTAGGCTGTCCCCGCGAGGGCAACTTTCCCAGGCCGTCCCCATAAATCCTCGGGTCGGGATCGAATCTTACGATCTTTGGTGCAAGGCTATCCGCATACCCCGCGAGATACCCGGAGTCACCATACACCACCGGTGGCGAGCCGTGAGAGCGAATCCCAAGAGTAGTAACGGTAGGATCCCTAGCCGCCTCATTAAGGTACTAGGCTTACCGGCCCCATAACCGGCATGTGCTTAGTACGTTCAAAAACTTAACCCACATAACCACTGGACCGGAGCCCAGATCCCATGCTCTTACCACGTGAGCAATCCATTTAAGGATACAGTATGATTCCTATCTAGGAACCTATTCTCGCGAGTGAGGTCATCACCCGACTTGTAACGGTCCTATAGCATAGCAGCTATCGACCTATCATACTAGTAGGGACCAAAGGTACCTAGGGATCATGCATCTAGGGTTTCATTCAACTCCTGAACGTAAATGCACAATCATTCATACATAATTGAATACGGAATTTGAAAACTGGGTTAGATGCACCGGAGCTTGCCTTCGTCGACTAGGTTAGCTTGGGCACCCTCGGTGTCGAGTACGTCCACGTACCGCAGAGAACCTTCCGCTCCGCCTTCCTCGGTTTCCGGGACAAGGGAGCAATCTCCGTCCGGAAGATCTACACGGAATGCAATGCACTTTAGGTGATGTGATAGTTTGTTGTCTTATCCAACTCTAGTTGGTCATATTCACCTTAACAAGCATTCATCTAATGTTTCTATTTTAGGAAGGTTATTGGTTGTACAGGAGTTACTCTTTTATTCCACATTTGAATAAAGGTTTTTATTAAGTTTATCATTTCATGAGAAAGCTTCCTTTCATTTTATCTTTACCAACAAAGGTGTAATTAATATTTTTATTTGTGAATTAACTCCTTATCAGTGCTGATAATTAAATTCTTTTACTTATATTAAATAATACTTTCAAAAAAAGGAAAAGATTTAATTAAGGGTTTCTCTTTAGTTAATTTCCCTTTAATATAAAAGGGCATTTAAGCCATTTATTAATCAATTCACTTATCAAAAATTAAATGAGTGTTTCTTAAGCCTACTAGCACCTATCCTGGTCCATTGGACCCACATGTAAGTGTTGGATGCTAAGAAATTAAATATTATTGAAAATAACAAAGGCTAGCTAGTGATTCAAAGTAAATGCATATAAAAATAAATAAGCATCAAAATGATCCAATTTTCTTGTGCAGGCTCTCTGGTCCTAATCAAGCCTAAAGAACCAGCATGTTCACATGGAAGCCCTACTGAACTTGGTTTATTAATTTACAAAGGAAAACATGCATAATTCAAGAATAATTATTTCTGTTAATCCAAAATTCATGATTAATTCACAGGATGTGTCTTTTGGCATCACAAGACAGTGTGCACAATTTGGGCTCAAGAACATACATTTATTTAACAGGAAAATCATCTAGGCAATTACTGCAGGAATGGAAAAGAATTTGTATAGCAAAATCTACTGCATAACTTTGTGCAATTTTTGGCACAGCATCTAGTCACATCCTAACACACAACCTATCCAAAATTTGGCTACAGAGGAGTTATATTTTTCAAGTTATGACAGATCCATGTGTAACACATTTGTATTTTTCCTGCCAAAACTATTTTGAATCTAGCCATGAGTATACAACAAAAGAGGTGGGGTTTATCATCCTGAACCCTATAAAATTGGTTTGGAAATTTTCTGATTTTTCTGTGAATTTCTAGGGGTTTTACAAGTCACTGGACTGATCTGCAAATAAACTTAGTTAGGTTTCCTTGCAACTAGGCCCTCAGAAATCACAACCATGCCCTCGCGGCGGCGGGAGGGCTCGCCGGCGGCGATGTGGGGCCGGGCCACGGCAACAAGCGGCTCGGGGTTGCAATTGGGCTCACCAGGGTTTGAATGGTGGTGGCGGGGGGGTCGGGGCGTGCTCCGGCGACGACAAGCACGGCGGTGGCGGCGGCGGCACTCACGGCGGCTCGGGGAACTACGGCGTGGAGGCTAAAAGTGGGCAAACAAGCGCACGTGTGAGCTATCCTGGGTGCTAAGGAAGATAGCTGGGGGTTTGGACGGTGGCGAGCGCGAGCAACGAGCTCTAGCACCGGCGGCGGCGACAATGGCGGCGGGCAGCTCGGGGGTGGCGCGCTGGGAACAAGGGGGGATTTTATATGCCGCGCAGCGCATTCAGGGGTGACGAGGGATGATGGCGGATATGCCCTCGCCGTGCTACGGCGCTCGGGCGCCACGCGTACGGCGGCGTCACGGCCGACGGACCGGCGAGTCCGCGCATGCGCGCGCGCGTGCGCGCGCGCGGCGCCGGGGCGCCTCGGGCGGGCGCGCGTTGGGGCGCGGGACCTCGGGACGGGGCGTGGCGCGGGTAGCGAGGTCTCGGGCGCGCGCGCGTGGATGCGGGGCGTGGCCGGCGGCGGGCGGCGACGGCGGCGCGCGGGGCGCACGACATCGCGCGCGGCGGCGCTCTGGGCTCACCCGTGTTGCTGGTGCTGTGTTCAAGTGGATTTTTCTCAAAATTTTCAAACATAACTGGACCAAGTGATGAATACCAAAGTTGTAGATCTAGGTACCAGCTCCAATTTTTACAAAGGCTGTATAGGGTTTTTCTTCCTAGATTTGAATCTATTTGAAAGCCAACTTTGAATGTCAGCTTGTTTCTGGCAACAGTAAATCCTGTCTTGCAAGGGATTTTTCACAATTTTCCTCTCCAAATTTGAAATGCCATACATGAAAGTTGTGTCCCTCAACAAGACCTACAACTTTCCTAAAGGTAGAATTTTAAGTGTTTAGGTGAAATTTGGAGAACGCGGCAAAAGTTCCGGCAGACACCTGTGGACACTGGAATGGCAAGGGGTTTGACCCACCCTTTGACCATGGGTTGGCCCCACAAGTGTATTCACTATTCATTTAGGGTCACTAGGGGGTGTTAGTGAGTTTTTCGGGGTGAGGGCCCAGGTTGACCTAGGTTCAACCTCGGTTGACCATTCGACCGGCTAATCCGGTCATTAGCGTTAATGATGGTAATTAAAAACCTGGGGCGTCACAATGATCGGCTCCCTCCTCTACTTGACGGCAACAAGGCCAAACATGCAGTTCAATGTGTGTCTGTGCGCTCATTTTTAGGCTTCGCCGAGGACATCACATCGACAGGCCGTCAAGAGGATTTTCAGGTACCTATAGTCTGCCCCTGGTCTTGGCCTTTGGTATTCGTCCTCCTTGACTCTTTCTCTTCATGGTTTTTCTGATGCGGATTTTGCTGGTTGTCGAGTCGAGAGGAAGTCTGCTTCTGGTACTTGCTAGTTTCTTGGGTCTTCGTTGGTTTCATGGTCTTCCCGCAAGCAGTCTAGTGTAGCTCAGTCTACCACCGAGGCGGAGTATGTTGCAGTCGCGAGTTGTCGTTGTTCCCCGTTGTGGATTTCATACACTTTGAGAGACTTTGGTGAGGAGTGCACCCAGATCCCACTTCTTTGTGATAGCACCAGTGCCATAAGCGTAGCGAAAAATCCTGTGCTTCACTCCAGAACCAAACATATAGAGGTGAGTTACCATTTCTTGAGGGACAATGTGGAAAAAGGAACCATTGTGTTGAGCCATGTCCCTACCCAAGATCAGCTAGCCGACATCTTTACAAAGCCTCTCGACCAAGCTACATTTGTGCGCTTGCGGGGGGAACTTGGGGTTTGTTGCCCTTTCTAGTTAATTCTTGGGGGATTTCCTTTTGTATCATATGTATCATACCATGTTTTACTTTGATGTATATACATGTTTTGCTTGATGTACAAACCACGGTAGGATAGCCATCTTGTCATATATCATGTTGCATTTGTATCATATTGCATTTTAGGATGATGAGCTTCTTTCATATGCCTTATTTGAGTCTCTTTGGCTATTTGTGAGATATTGGTCATATGTGTGGAGAAATGGTGATGTGAGGCTATGCTCTTGGAATATTTGAGATATATGTGTGGTGAGATAGCCCTTTTTGAAATAAATGCGAATCTTGACTAATTTTTGGTGAAATGTGCTCCACTCGTGTGTAGTAGTGTATCCATGTCACAGTTTGGTCTAAATGTGATTTTCATGCTTAGATTGTGCTTGGATGTCTTTTTCTTGCATTTGGGCCAAAGGCCAGATATCATTGTGAATGTTTAGCCTATGTTGCATTCATGGGGGAGCATAAGCTTCTTTTTGCCGCAAAGGCACTTCATGTACCGTGAAATGATTTAATCTTGAAAAGAAGTGTATAATGCTTGAAAAATGCTCCATCCATCAAGTCTGTGCTTAAAATGTCTTATCTTTCACATATGGGTGCAAAACATGTTGCATGATGTTCACCATTGGAGAAGTCTCCCCGAAGTGGACACATGGCTCATGAGCTTTGACATGACATGCTTTGCTGTATGGGTGTTTGCCATGATCTTTTGCTGAGAATTTGATATCCTTGTATGATCTTTGAATGGTATGCATGTTCGTGGCTCAAGTGTGACATGGATAGGCTTTTACATGTGAAGCGAGCCTTCTTTTGGTAAAACTGCTTAAATCTGAAAATTTTGCTTTGTCACATGCTTGTATTTTTCATATATTACTTGTGGCAATGCTTTGACTATGCTATGATTCATATGTGTGATCTTTGTCTCATTTTAGCCTTTGACACTAGATTTGGCCTATTTGAGAAGCTCATGTAGATGTTTATATGCTTTGTTTTGCATTTCTGCATTTTCACCTTGATTCATACATTGTCAACAAGGGGGAGAAGAGGTGAGCTTAACGAAAATTCAGAAGAGGTGAGCTAAAATTTGGAAGTTTGCATCCACATGTTCAGGGGGAGCTTGCATTTGTTCAGGGGGAGCTTTCTTGCTGATTTCAGTGTGGAGTTTGTGCTTTGCTTGGCTTGTGACCTTTCTTTGCCTTTCCTTGATTTTGGTCATGAGTTGAGCTTCGTGCTTTGCTTGGCTTGTGACCTTTCTTTGCCTTTCCTTGGTTTTGGTCATGAGTTGAGCTTCTTTGTTTTTTTTCTTTCTTCTTCCTTTCTTTCTTTCTCTGATTTTCATTTCGCGTTGTGTGTTGTCAATGCACTCATCAAGGGGGAGATTGAGGACCAGGAGCGTCCCAGTGGTCGATGGATGACCGCTCCTCAGTGATGAGTGATTGACAACGGGTGTTGGACTGACTCTTGGCTTAGTGCGCAGGTGTAGGTTGCGGCCCACTTCGTGTTGTTGCAGGTGAAGAACGGGCGCGAAAGGTCTTCAGCCTTGAGGGGCCTCCGGGAGATGGAGAGACAAGTAGGCTTGGTTCGAGGGACCCGGTGGACAGCTGGACTGGGTGCGGGCCACATGGTAGCGACACGAGCAAGACGAAGTCATGGACAATCGAGCCGGTGCACGGTGGCGGTCGAGTCAAGTGGTTTGGCGGGAGGCCGGACCGAGCACGCGGGGTTTGGTGGTTTGCCCACAAAACCATCGGAGGACGGTTTCTTGGTTTGGGCCTCAAAACCAAGTCCGAGGGCCCAACACGACGGAGACGGGATCCAGGCGTGTCGGGAAGCTTTGAGGCGGAGGACACGCGGAGGGATCGCATGGCTTGCGTCGGGAGGACGCGGGGAGCGGCAAAGGCGTGGCCGTCCGATGGCAAGACCCACAAACATTACCTAAATGCCCCTACGTGGGTTGTATCGCCAGTAGTTAAGTTAGGGGTAGTCGAGTCATTTACCACTCCGGCGGGACCTGATATATAAGCCATGAGTGTGTGTGGATGGCTCTCTCCTTCCGCGACTTAGGGTTTCATTTCCTCCCTCCCATTTCTCATTTTCATAGCTATTTTCTTCTCTATTTTCTCTAGGCTAGCATGAGATCTTCATGAGAGATTTGTTGAGAGGGATGGATGCTAGGGCGGCATGCTAGACCTTGTGAATCTTTCCTGGTTTGTATAGAAGATTCGGAGTTGTGTTTTTCGTGGTCTTTTTGTGCTTGTTTTCGTGCCTTTGTTCTCGGTGCGATTCCGCGGATTTGAGTGGGTTTCTCACCGGATTTCTTTGAGGGAAACATGGATAGATGTCTCGTGCATCTTTGTGATTGATCTTGTGCCCTCAAACGCCGGGAAACCACTTCGATTCAAGGATTCTCGTTCGGAGCTCTAGCTTTTGGTGATGCTCAAAGGATTCGCGATTCCCGGTGATTTAGGGAGTTAGGAGGCAAGATGTTTGGGCTATAGCATCCTTATGTGACGCTTTTCAAGTCCCCAAACCCTTGTCTCCACAGCTTCAACCGTTTGGGAAATCCGATGATGATTTGGGGGAGTTGACCTTCGAGGTCGAGTAGTTTTCTGCTCTGTCCGCGCGGCGCGGACGGTCCGCGGGGAGGTCGCGGACGGTCCGCGGGTTGCGAGTTCGTCGCGTGTTCGTCGTGTTCTTGCGCGTCTTTGCTTTCGATCCGGTTTGGCTTTTGGTTTTTGTTGCAGCTGGTTCGCGGACGGTCCGAGCTTCGGTGCAGCAGACGGTCCGGGGACCCACGCGGACGGTCCGCCGGTCTTCGCGGACGGTCCGTTTTTCTCGGGTCGCTTCTGTTGGTTCTGTGTGCTTTATCGGACGGTACGCCGGCATAGGGCCGGACGGTCCGCGGTGTTGGCGCGGACGGTCCGCGGCAGCAGGCCGGACGGTCCGCGAGGCTAGTGCGGACGGTCCGCCCCTCCTGGCCGGACGGTCCACCAGAGCCTGTGTGCTTTGCTTCTTGGTTCGATTCCTCCTTCCTTTCTTGTGCTTCCGCGTGTGCTTCAAGGAATTGTTCCTAGGACTAGATGTTGATCCATAACCTCGTTGTCTTGGCGATTGGTGTGTGATTCGATCCATCGCTTGTGTGTGACCGGGATTTGTCTAGGATATAGGCCGGGTTCTTTGAGGAGAATTTTTACCGGCTCCTATTCACTCCCCCCCCTCTCTAGTCGCCCCTCTCTAGTCTCGCGTCGGCAGGCGCCAGACCTCGCCCCCGCGCCCCTGGCTGGGCCCAGACGCCAAGGCACCGCCGCGACCGCCGGTCCTATAGCCTCCGCACCGCGTCCGCGCCCAATACCCCGTCGCCACGCGCCGCATGCCCACGGGCCGAGCGAACCGTCCCGCGCTGCCCAACCAACGGCATCGCCGCCATACTCCATCTGTGCGCACCGCCATGTTGTTCCCCATGCCACGAACGTGCCGTGCTTGACCTGAGAACCGCCTCGCTGCACTGAGCCGTGCCTTTAAAAGCTCACTATCTTTCCTCCTCGCGCGTGCAGGAAGCACGGCCGTCTCTACCATTGACGCCGTCGGCGAGCTCCCCTGTCCACTCGCTCCCGATGGCAGCCGAACCCCCTAACCTCACCTCTAGCTTCCACTCAAGCCTCCGAGCTGCTATTCACCGAGTTCGAGCCAAGGCACCACCGGGGTTGAGGCTCCAGCGACCGCTACTGCCTGGCGCCGCTGAGACCCCTCGCCGGAGCACCTCCCGCCGCCTCCAACCCCTCAAATCGACCCTAGGTGAGTCCCTCATCATACCCGGCCACTTTCCCGGCCAATCCCGGCCCTCCCTTGGCCGAATTCCGCGATCCCCCGCTGGCCGGCCGCGCCCAGGGACCCAATTGCAGAAGATGTTTTCCGTCTAAGGGCCTAACTGTGAAAATCAGGGACCTGTTCGCGAAGAATCAGTGTCAGATCTAGATCCAAAGTGATGCACCTTGTAAAATTCGTATAAAATCACAGAAAAAACCAAAAATTGCAAATCCAATTGTGTTGTGTTCTGTATAACTAAAACTACAACTTTCCCATAGCATGTATATACTTTTGAGTTTTAGGTTTTGCTTGAAAAATTGAATTGTGAAATCCCCAGATCTTCGATTCTGCAAAATCCACACATGACCTTGAGCTATATTTTGGATATGTTGTGGGAACTAGCATGTTTATGTTCTGTGCCAAAAATTGCACAAAGTTACTGGAGGAATATTTTTATATAAATTATCTTGCGAAATTGATAAATCTTCCTAGATGATTTTTGTAGCTTAAAATATAATTATTCTTGAGCCCAACTCCTGGCTATTGTCATGTTATACCAAAATGCATCCTTGGTGAATTTACCATGATTTTATCTCTGTTAGAAATATTATTTCCTAATTTGTGATTAATTTCAATCATAAATATGTATAGCGAGATCCATAATAGCCATAGGTGTGTTTGATGAATCCCTAGGCTTGTTTTGGGTCAGAGAACTTGTGGGAGAAAATTTAACTCCAAATATGCTACTGCTATTTTATCATGCATTTATCTCCAAATAACTAGCTAGAAATGCTTTAATTTGAGGTACATAAATTGTAATGTAAATGATATGAAGGCTTGCTGTCCCAATAATGTTTTTAAGCTTAGTATACCCTAGTGGTACTGTTAGAATGATTTATGGAGTCCTTTGGTGGAATTACAGTGAATGGACCACCATAGGTTGAATAATGGATTAAAGGGAAAAAGGTCCTTTAAACCAAATGAGTGATTTCAAATGAATAGAGAGATGACTTGTGGCTTGGGATGTCATTTCTTTGCTGGTTATGAGTTCTAACATTTATTCTTTGCATGAACACATGTGTGGGCTTAGTAAAAGATTAAAATAATAAAGACTCACATATATGTATGTTATAGGAAGAGAATGCTAGCAATTGTGAGTATGTGACTTTGCAATGGATCAATCTAGTTGCTTGCTGTCCAAAGGAGTGTCTCCTGGTCAAGTAGGGCCAGGGGGTGCTGTTAGGCAAGTTTGAAGTGTGATTAGTTGATTAAAAGGGTGCAAACTAGATTAATCTAGTAAAGGAAAAATAGGAAAAATACAATCTTTTGTGAATAAGTCACATAAATGAGTTAGGAAAGTAAATTGTGGCATAAAGGTGACCTTTCCTTGCTGTTTGTATTTAAATTAAATATTTCTTTAATACATGTGCACACAATCACCCTAAAGAGAAGGCTAAATAAGCTTTTTGATTATCTTTTAAAGGAGAAATGTTTAATTACTTTTCTTAAGGTGAAAATGACCAACCTCACACTCTTTGTAGCTGTTGCTACTGTTTTGTTTTGTGAATTACATCAATCCATTTAAATATATATATATGTACACAATCACTATTAAAAGTCTAGATAATCAATCATTGCATATTGTTCCTTTATAGGAAGGGTATGCTGAATGTATTATTATCTAGGTGAATGTGTTCAATCATGCACCCCATGTTGTCATAAGATGTTTGGAAAGTAATAATAAAATGGTCACTTAAGTATTGCATTGCATCCTCCGTGTAGAAGTTCCCGACGGTAGCTACACGCTCGTGCCAGCGGATGTGAACGAGGGAGTTGGAGGAGACGTGCACTACGTCGCCATAGAGCAAGACCCGGGCCAAAGTCCGGAAGTGTGTCTAACTACTTGTGCCAACGAAGGAAAGCCCCGGTTTATTCATTAACTCCAGTGTTTCTTAAACTTCTGAATTTACTTCATGTTATTGTATGTGCATTTACGTTCAGGAGTTGAAATGAAACCCTAGTTGCATGATCCATAAGTACCTATGATCTCTTACTAGCGTGTTAGGTCGCTAGTTGCTATGCTTAAGGATCCGGTACAAGTCGAGTGATGTTCGTCACTCACTCGAGTAGGATCTCCTTTATGGAATCACCATATTGATTAAATGGATTGCTCATGTGGTAAGAGCATGGGATTTGGGCTCCGGTGCAATGTCTTCGTTGGTTAAGTGTTTGAAAGTACTAAACACTTGTCGGAAATGGGTACGGTAAGCCTAGTACCTAAATGAGGCGGTACGGGGTTTTACTATCACTACTCTTAGGGTAGCGGCCCCGGGCTTGCTACCCGAGTGCATGCGTGAGGCTGGGTGACCTTAGTGGTGTAGCCTAGATAAACCTTGTACTTAAGACTGTGAGCTATTATCCCCAAACCGAAGAATGACGGGAACCGCCTGGTTGGTGAACTCTTAGTGAGGGCAGCTCCCGTGTGTTTAGGTCCACCTTGCAAGGTTATGAATCAATCGATTGTCGGCCTCTCACCATTATCCGAGACTGCTTAATCAACTGGCCATGATATCCCTTTATGATGGAACTTTGTGAAGATTATTACTTTGGTTAATTGTTTGTACAACTTTGGTTGCAATAGTTGCTTATCTAGTAATGATTACTTCTACTAGAACATGAGCTAAAATATGGAAATTAAGGATTCACTACTTAGTAGCTTTTTGGCAAACAAACCCACAAGTCAAAAGCCTTGCATAACTAGATGTAAAGTCTTTCTTTTAGACGGGTAAGTCTTGTTGAGTATTAGTATACTCAGCCTTGCTGTATAAATGTTGTTTCCAGGTAATGCATCTGATGTGTGGCCCGGAGAACTTCCACCCGGCTGAGAGCTGGAATGGGTGGACGACGAGGAGTGATTGCATCATGGACAGGCCTCCTATAATGTGATTATACCGTTTAGTTATCTTCCGCTGTTTTCAATAAACTCTAAACCATTTACTTTCATGTCAAAGAACTATGTTTGTAATACTGAACCCTACGGGGACGTGATAGTTTAATTTGTAAGGCACTCTGGACTCTCCTTCGTGGGAGTTTTAATGCATACGTTCGATCCTCTCTGTGTTTCCAAGTGATTTACCGGGTGTAAACCCGACAACACTCAACGAGATGATTCTTTACTGTCGCTTGATGAACAAATGGAGTGGTTTAGGCGATAGTATGGAATTATCTCGGGTGGGGTTGTCACAGTAGTGGATTGAGCAACACTTGACTATTTGCGGGAAGACCAAGACACCAAAGAAGAACCCAAAAACTGGCAAGTCACAGAAGTGGACTTCCTATCCAACCAACACCCGGCAAAATCCGCATCCGAAAAACCATGAAGCGCCAAAGAAGAAGACGCGGAGTACCAAAGGTCGAAGTCGGGGGTGTGACACAAGTACCTGAAAATTCACTTCACCGCTTGCCGATGCGAAGTCCTCGGATACGCTTGAAAACGAGCGCACAGACATACTAAGAACTGGATGTCCGGCCTCGTCGCCGTCAAGTAGAGGAGTGACCCGATCATGCTCCGGTACTCCTTCTGGTCCACGTGTTCACCTTCCTCGTCCGCATCAAGAGCTGTAGTCGTACTCATCGGCGTCCTTGGTGTCCACCATCTTCAACTACTGCACAATGTCCTTGGTGTACTTAGCTTGGTGCACAAATGTTCCTTCCTTTGATTGCTTGATTTGTAACCTGAGGAAGAACTCCAACTCGCCCATCATGCTCATCTCAAATTCCCTGCTCATATCCTCTGCAAACCTTGCAACAAGAGAGTTAGGCGAGCCACCAAAGACAATATCATCCACGTACACCTGCACAATCAGGATATCTCTGCCCTGCTTAAGTAGAAACAAGGTCTGATCAACCTTCCCCATCTCAAAACCTCTGTCAAACAAGAACCCCCTCAACCTACCATACCAAGCTCTAGGCTCCTGCTTCAACCCATAAAGCACCTTCCTCAACTTGTACACCCGGTGGGGGTACTTCTCACTCTCAAACCCAGGTTGTTGCCTCACATACACTTCTTCCTCCAACACACCATTCAGAAAAGCACTATTCACATCCATTTGGTGCACCTTGAACCCTTTAGCCACGGAAAAGGCTAGAAGGATCCTAATTGCCTAAAAATGGGCTACGGGAGCAAAGGTCTCCTCGTAGTCGATCCCCTCCTTCTGACTGAACCCTTGAGCAACAAGTCTTGACTTGTTTCTCACCACTTCACCTTTCTCTCCCTCTTTGTTTTTCCACACCCACTTTGTACCAATCGGCTTACACCCTGGGGAGGGTCAACCAATTCCCAAACCTGATTCCTCTCAAAGTTCTCCAACTCCTCATGCATCGAATTAACCCAATTATGATCAGATAGTGTGTGTCCAATGTCTCTGGGCTCAAAGGTGGCAACAAATGCGGCATGAGAGAAGTGAGAATTGTTCTGAACCCTCAACCGTGTAGTGCGTTCATTCATGTCACCGATGATCCTTGACGCTGGGTGATCCACTTGTACTCGCTAGGGAGGTTCTCGCCTTGATGCTACCTCCCCCTCAACAACAGCTTCTCCTCGATCCTGGTTTGTCGTCGTAGGTGTGGGAGAGGGTCCGTCGACCATTGTGGTCGAAGTAGTAGGTACATGTTCAGCCGGGGGCACCGCACCACCATCTCCAAGTTCATGCTCCTCCTCCTGAAAGATATCCTCGCCAAGCTCATCATCACCTGCACACTCAAAGACAAGCTGACTACGTGGCTATGTCTCGTCGAAGGTTACCTCGCAAGTCTCCACGATTTGGTTAGTTTCAAGATTGAGCACACGATATGCTCTAGAGTGAGATGCATAACCAAAGAAAATGCCATCGACCGACCTAGCCTCAAACTTATCTAACTTCTTCCCTTTCTTAAGGATAAAGCACTTGCAACCAAAGACATGGAAGTGACTCACCTTGGGTGTGCGACCGTGCATCAACTCGTAGCAGGTTTTCTTCTTATGCACTCTGAGGTAGATCATGTTTGACACATAGCACGCGGTGTTCACTGCCTCTGCCCAGAACCTTCTCGGAGTGCTATGCTCATCAAGCATCATCCGAGCCATATCACATAAGGTCCTGTTCTTCCTTTCCACAACACCATTCTGGGGAGGCGTATACGGACTCGAAAACTTGTGTTCAAGACCCAAGTCATGGCACAAGGTTTCAAAACGAGAGTTTCTGAATTCTGAGCCATTGTCACTGCGGATTGCTCGTATGGCATGTCCGTGCCTCTTGTTCCTCAACCTCAAGACAAGATCTCGAACAAAACCAAACGTCTCCCCCTTATCCTCGAGAAAGAACACCCATGCATACCGAGAGTAGTCGTCCACCACAACAAGGACATACCACTTCCCACCTACGGATTGCACACGAGCTGGGCCAACAAGGTCCATATGGAGCAGCTCTCATGGATGCTCAGTCATCACATCGGTGAGAGGCGGGTGAGAAGAGGCTACCATCTTGGCATGCCTACACGGCGCACAAACCAAATCTTTCTAAGCCTCAGCCGTGGCAATCCTCGGACCAAATTGAGTTTACTCAAGCGAGACAAAAGGTAAAAGCTCAAGTGACCCAACTTCCTATGCCACTTCCACAACTCACTCGAAGAACCAGCCAATAAACAACGCTCCACACCAGAAGACTGAGAAAAATCAGCTCAAAACACCTGATCCTCGAGAACAACCATACAGACGAACCACCAGGCCGAAACAACACCTCAAAACCCTCATCCAACAGCTGGGACACAGAAAGCAAATTGTACCCAAGCGATTGAACAAGAGCAACACGCCTTAGAGTGATCTTGTCACTCACCTTAATCTCACCTTCTGAAAGCACACGCCCTCGTCCATTGTCCACAAAAGTGATGTACCTCCTTGTCACCACCGAGACGAGACTTGGGAACCACCCCTTGTCTCCGGTCATATGCCTCGAGCAACTGAAGTCAATCAATCAAATGTTCTTCAAGTCTCCCACCTGAAATTCAAAAACGAGCAGTGAGCGATCAAACGATTTAGCACTGGAGTTAGTACCAAAAGAGTAAAACCAGTGCCAGGCCATTTGCTCAAAAGTGGGGTTAGCACACTCCAAACCATCTTTCCTACCAAAGCTACCTCCACGAACACCACCACGGTAACCACTATGAGGAAACCATCCCTCTCTAACTGGAGGAGGACCAAAACCATGAAAAGAAAATCGTGGACCGTCCCTCCTCTCCAACTCAAAGCTACGACCCCTCCCATCCCCGTATTGAGCACGAGGGGGAGAACGCCTAGCAAACTGACCTCCTGCAAACTCTCCAGCCCAACCACCAGAACCACGACCTCCAGAAACAAACCTCGCACCTGTACGAGCACGAAACCCGAACTGCTGCCTGTCCAGGCCTGCACCGGTCTGACCGGTGCCCCTCACTGGTCTGACCGGTGTAGCCCGACCAGCAACGCATCCAACATCCTTTCGCTCTCCCCAAGCCGGAACTGTCCTCACACTAGCCTTGGCCCTGGGCATTTGCACACAAGGCTCAAGTACACCATTGGAAGGGTGGTACTTGTCCTTGTTAACCCACTCCTTCGCCATTCTCTCCTCTCGCTTCCTCTTGAAGCAAAACTCATCCTTATGGCCATCTCTCCCACAATAGCCACAATGGAACCTTACAAGCTTAGGCTTAGGTTTGGGCTGCTAATTTGGTTTCTCTCCACTCGGCTTCTCCACCGATTTCTCCTCACTAGCCTTCTCACTCTCTTTCCCAAAGAACACTTTCCCCGAAGTACTCACAAGCTTGATAGGATTTTGGAAATCATTTGTTTGTGGAGGAAACACAGGTGGAGCTGGGGTCGTGTCTAGTCGATTCCTAAGATGGTTAGGTTTAGGAGGGAAATCATTTTTGTGGTGGGTTTTTGGTGGCTCTGGAATGTTTTCTTCACTTCCCTCACCAACCTAGTTTGCCCCAAGTCCCTCACCATTATGCCTCTTGAATGTCTCGATCATTATCCTCAACTGAGGCTCATGACCAGACAACCAACCCATCAACTTTCTCAACTCATCATTCTCATCCTGCAAACGATCAACATAATGTGCAAGTTCCAAATTCTTCAAAGCATGCATTTCACAGGTAGAGCAAGATGTAGGAATTGGTTCTTTCAACTTAGCCTCAAGAGAAACAGTATAAGCATGCATCTCATCAATTTTACCATGCAAGACAGGGCAAGAACTGCAAGCACCTAGCAAGGCAGGTCTAGACTTAATCTCAGCCACTTCAACCCTAAGCACATCTAGTTCCTCACACTTGGAGGCATGCTTTTACTTAAACAAGGCAAGATCATCAAGGAAAATAGAACAATCAGCTCATTCAACTTCATTAGAAACAATAGGTGAAGCTTTACGAGAGTCAATTTCAAGCTTAGCATCCAAATTCTGTGTTTCTAACTCAGCCACTCTAGTCCTAGCATCCTCGAGTGAATCCCTAAGCTCTTTCCTCATTTTCTTAGCCTCTCTAAGCATGTCATCACGTTCATTCTCCTGGCGCGAGAAGGGGGGTTCATCATGCACCTCGTCGTCGGAGTCAGAGTCTAAGTCACTCTGTGTGCTCTTCTTGCTGTCGGAGCTCAGCGCCATGGTGTAGAAGCCGTCTCTAGTGAAGCAGCTCAGCCCGCTCAGGTTCTTGGACGACTTCCTGCCCTTGCGACGATCACCATCTTCACAGTTGCTTGAGCTCGAGGTGGAGTACGCGGAGCTGGAGTCGACGTCGCTCACTCCAACCATCGCTCGGGCCTTGCCTCGGCTCTCCTTCTTCCTCGATCGTTTCTCGTCCTTGTGCTTATTCTTGTGGTCACGCCTCGACCGGTACTTGCCATCCGTTCTTGACTTGTGCTTGTAGCCATCCTTGTTCTCAACCTTCTCCGGGCAGTCGGCGACGAAGTCTCCCGGCTTGCCGCACTGGAAGCATGTCCTCGTGTTCCTCCTCATGTTCACCCGGTTCTCATGCAGCCTCTCGAACCTCCTCATCAGCAACGCTGGCTCGTCCTCTCCAAGCACGTCGAACTCCTCATCTGGCATAGACATCAAAGAGGACAAAGAGACCATCCTAGTGGATGGGTTAGTGTTAGCCTTTCCTTTCGAACCACCGACTATGAGAGTCAGTCGGGCCCTCGAGCTTGGCTGTCATGCCCCTATCCACCTCAGCCGACTTGAGCTTTGAGAACAGCTCTTTCATCGTCAGAGTGTCATACTTCTTCGACACCACAATGACCTCGAACTTTCCGCCCCAAATCGTACGATCCATAGAGTATAAGAGCTTGAACCTCTATCATGATCATCGTACGGGAGCACGTCCACATTCGCCCTCATGTTGTTCACAACCACCGTGAACTTCTGAAACAAGGCATCGATGGACTCACCGGGGAGATGAGTGAAGTTCTCCTACTCTCTCTGGTAGGTCGCATACATCCGAGTCTGAACCTTTACATTTCCAACATGAGCTTCCTTCAACACCGACCAGATTCAACAAGCCAAGTGCTCGGTGTGCACCCGATCGAACTCAGGCTGACATAAAGCACGAAACAAGTAGTCGGCCGCCTTGTTGTTGGCGTCGAACATGTCCCTCGATCCTAGAGCAAGAATGTTCATCGGCTGGACATAGCCTGTGTCCACCGTGACATCCCAAAGGATCTGACCCTTTCCGCGGAGGAACGCCGCCATCTGCTTACTCCACATCTGGTAGTTCTTGCCATCGAAGTGTGGAGGACCCGAACCCCGTTCCTGGTACGCCATCCTTGGATCTTAGACTGGTTAGAGTCAATAAAGACCCGAACCGACTCTGATACCACTTGAAGGACCGATACGGCGAACCAGAGAGGGGGGGAGTGAATGAGAGCCGACAAAAATTCTTTTCGAAGGAGATGGAGAGTCCAACAAGACGAACACGGCTTTCAACACACGTCTCCGACTCACTCCCCAAGTTGGCCAAGCCCATGTAGCCACTGGAGTGCCACTGGACCTAGGAACCAACAAACAACCTTCCGAGCCAAAGCACACCAAGATGCACAGTGGAAACTTGCACGGCTTGATGCCTGTGCTGCACCGGTCAGACCGATGGCCTGCGCCGGTCAGACCGGCGACACCGGTCAGACCGGTGGACAAAGTTGGTCAGGCCGGTGGACAAAAACTTGTCCAATCAAGAGGAATCGAAGAAATCCCGCCAAGAACTCCTCTAACCCTAGAACACCGAAAACCCCAAAATCGAGCCCCTTAACTCACGGATTTGGGAGGGGAATCAAAGGCTAAAGAACCTCGAAGGGTTCCCACATATTTCCCCCATCAAATCCCCAAGAACAAGGTCCCGAAAACACACCGAGAAAACCACCAAGAGAGAGCTCCAAAAATCACCACCAAGAACAATCGGGAACAACACAACAAAGCCTTGAGGAACCACGCCGAATCATCTATACATACCAAGGAGGTTCATACAAGGTCTAGCTTGTCGCCCGATTATCCAACCCTCTCACAAAATCTCACCATGAAGCTCTCAAGCTAGTCCTATGGAGATCCTAACAAAATAGGAATGGAAAATAGGAAAGCAAATGAACTAGGGTTCCAAGAGATAGCTGCCATCCTCTCACCTCATGGGATATATGGAGGCAATTGAAAGTCTAAAATACCCTTACTTAATAACTAGGGATACAAGCCCCTCAGGGGCGGTTTTGGAAGTCTTCAGATTTTCTCCATCGGACGGATGCCCGGCGACCGCACCCTTCTTAGCCTCGACTCAAGCCATGCGATCCCGACGCGTGTCCTCCGCTTCGAAGATTCCAAACTGCGTCGTCGCACAGGACAGTGCTCCTCACCGGTCAGACCGGTACCCACCGGTCAGACTGGTCAGACCCACCAGTCAGACCGGTCTGGAGCTACTACAGCACCGTCTTCGGTTCTTCGGTCTTGGCTTTGTGGATCAACCAAGGAACCCAGTGGTTTTCTGGTGAACCACTGGAAACCTCGCGAACTCGGTGTAGCCTCCGCCAATCGCCAATCATGACTTGGCTCCCACGTAGTTCCGGCTCAACCTTGGTTTTCAGGCTCAACCAAGAAACCGTCCATGACTTCATCTTGCTGTTCATGCCACCATGCGGCCCCCACTTGACCCCGCTGGCTACCGAGTCCCTCGAACGAAGCCTACTTTTATTCTCCACACCTGGAGGCCTCACCGGAGACGACCTTTCGTGCTTGTTCTTCACCTGCACCAACACCAGTCAAGCCACAACTTGCACCTGCAATACTTAGCCAAGAATCAGTCCACACAACTTTGTCAATCACTCATCACACAAGGAAGCGACCATCCATCGGTCCTCAAACCACACATGGTCCTCACTACCTCCAACTAAGGTGGAGGAGCAGGGTTCACAAACGTGGGATGCATTGGAGGAATTGGCCGGATATGTGCCTGCCAAAGGCCCAAGGAGGGCTAGGGTTTCAGGATATGATGCTTTTCGACATTGCAATGCTAGGAAAGCAACGTTGGAGGCTTATGGTTAACCCAGACTCGCTCTGTGCATGCGTGTAGATGGGCTGTATTAAGAGCATTGGTGATGGACAAACGAAAAACATTTGGAGGGATCAGTGGTTGCCAGGAGGAATTGGGCTAAAACCAGTGTGTCGTCCGGATGGGGCAGTGGCAGAGATGGTTTGTGATCTGATGACTCCGAATGGACGATCGTGGATAAGGATGCTCTGGCTCAAAATTTAGTTCCACTTTTGGGAAGACCATCATCTGATACATGGGATTGGTTCGGGGAGCATCATATGATCAGGCTGATACATGCATGGACTTTATTCAGTAAAATCAGGCTGTCCCCTGCTTGCATCAGATGAAGCTCAACATCGCTCTTTGATTTTTACAGGGAAGGGCGGCTCATTCCAAGAATCTAAATAATCCCTTGTGGAAACGACTATGGAAATGTAAGGTACCTCCTAAAGTCTGAGTATTTTGGTGGCTATTCTCAACAAATATATACCAAACAGGGACAATCTACATCGTCTGCACATTGATGGACTCAACACTTGTGACACTTTCGTGCACTCCTGGATTTTACTTATGCACGTCAGTTCTAGACATGCCTCCGCGAGCTCACGGGCATCAAGCTGCCAGTGCTGACGCCGGATTCGTGGTCTTCAGCTCTACTTGAAGACAGGACCTGTGGTGAAAAGTAAAGAACAATACTTTTATGTGGGATGTGGCCGACAACATGGTAAAGCTCCTATTGACATGGGAGCTGTGATCAACTGGGCGATCGATGTGTGTTTCAATCTGATATATGTGAAGGAGAATGAGAGAGGTCCCATGGAACCAATGATAGTCCAGCGATGGCAACGACCTGGGTTAAATACTCTGAAAGTTAGGAGTAATGTTGATGGGGCTTATATAGCTGGCGAAGAGACAGGGGCAGCTGGGGGCAGTGGCGATAAACTCTTAACGAACTTTCTCATGGCCATATCCAGACGATTGCCGCTTGCCGGCAGTTCCATCAGCCCTAGCAGCAGAAGCAGAAGCAATGCGAGAGTTTGACCCAGTGATTCTGGAATCTCATTCCTTGGAGTTGGTTCATTTGTGGAACAAGAGGCGGGCGATACAAGAGCTGGCACCTCTATTCAGTGATGTTGAAGATCTGGCTGCCTCATTCTCTTCCTTCTCTGTAGTGCACGCTAGGCGCACTGCTAATCTAGCGGCTCATTCTTGTGCTTCTTCTAGTGAGTTTAAAGTCTGGGCAAACTCTGCACGATGACTGTAATCATGATAACTGAATGAATGAATGCTGTTGTTCTAAAAAAGAAGAGTTACTGTAGTTTTTCTAATTACAATTACCCACATGATATGGTATTTTGAACCATCGGGTGTGGCTGCTTTTTTCGCAAACGCTGGAACAACAGCTAAACCTAGACCCTGCCGCACTACGCTAAACCACCGCCACCGCACGTACGCCGACGTTGTGCGACACTCGCCGACGCCAACGGGAGATCACAGGGCCCCTCGGGGACGTGGTGCTGCGCAAGGATCAGGGCAGGCACATGCTATGGCTGCGGGCGTCCGCAACCAACACAACGCCGAACACCCTCACCAAGCAGACGATTGCGGTTTTGTGCCGCATTGGCAAATCAACCATGGACACGAGGGAGAGATCAATGGCGCATCCCATGGTCAGCAGTATGACAACAACGCCTATGCCGGTGGGCAGCATGTCCCAAGAGGCCAGGCAGATGTGCATCACAACAAATCTGGTCGTAGATTCGGCTATGGTGGTGTGGGTCCTCACGGTGACTTCCATCCTGGCTATGGTGGTGGAGGTGGTGACCGCAGGCATTACCAACCAATTAGGCATCAAGGGCATCAACAACAAAGACACATAAGAGATCCTCAGGGTAAACCTAAGGTGGTTCTGCCGGTAACAAAGACACAAGATGATGCACAAAAAGAAATGGATGAAAAGAGTGTAACAATGCAGCTGGACAATATTACTGGTGCTGGTAAGCAGAAGGAGAAAGGCAAAGAGGATGTGCATGAAGGTGTTAAGAGAGTGAAAGTGCAGTGTTCCCAGTGTGGAAGGCGTGGTCATGTGACTTCTAATTGCCCTGTGCCCCTGTTTTGCAAAATTTGTGAAAGAAAAACACATGTGTCACACAGGTGCACAATTTTGAAGGGACCAAAACCTGTGGCACTAAGCGTTGGCTATGGTGCACCAGGCTTGGGCTTTCACTATATGCCGGTGTCAGACAAGGAATACAATGACACGAAGGAGTCAGCTGCTTGGGGCTCAGTGACTGTTAGGGGAGGTGAGATAACAAAAGATGAGGTAAAGGGCGAGCTAGAGAGGCTGGTACCAATTCAGTGGCAGTGGGATATAAAGGACCATGGTATCAATGAGTTCCTCACAGTCTTTCCTAATACAATGGAGTAGGCCAGGATGGAGGAGTTTGGAGAAGTAAAGGTTAAGAACCGCCCAGGACTTTTCATTGAATGCAAATGTTGGGGCTCACACGAGGATGTTAAATATCAGCTACCTGTAGTTTGGGTTCAGGTGGGTGGTATACCAAAGCAGTTGAGAAAGAATTATCTCATTCTTTGGGCAATTGGCACCAGGGCCGGCTCTAGGGGGTGGGCAGGCGGGGCGACGGCCGTGGGCCTATTGAGCTGTGGGGCCCAAGACCCTATATGTAATCAGTACTGTAGGATCTATTTATTAACAACCAGTGCAAGACCATAATCGTTCCGACTTCCATGTTCCATGCTTCCAGCCACGAGGTTTCAGACCGCTATACCTGAGCAGCAAAATTATTTTTTATTCGTATTATGGGTGTGTTTGGGATGACTCTAACTTCAGTGGAGTTGCTCCACTCCAAAACTCTAGACACAAATTGGGGTGTTTAGCTACTAGCATCATCCTCAATTTGAGTCCCGCCTGTCAAGCACAATTTTCTCTTCTTCCCTGTACGACGTCCTCACCCGCCTGAGCTCCTTCCGCTACCGACTGTGCAGCTCACGCCGCCTCGCCCTCGCCCTTGGCTGCATCGGGGGCGACCTCCTCCGACAGGGGCTCGGCCTTGGCATCCGTGGCGCGAGACTTACGAAAAGTCGAGGAGGAGGCGGCTGACCTCCTTGGATCTGCAACGCCTCGATCCCCTCCTCGGCGGATGCGGCGGCCCCGCCGGCGTCAGTCACGACGGCTGGCACGACGCCATAACATCACGGACGACCCGTGGGAAGGAGGAACTAGTGGGGAAATCGACCGGGTTGTTTGGCTAACTCCACCCAACTCTGACATGGAGTTCGGCTCCGGAACCATGACAAACACACCCTATATAATATGCTAGGGCCCTTTCTTGTCGCTTGCCCAAGGGTCCTCGAAATTGTAGAGCCGGCCCCGTTGGCACTTTAATTGGAGCAACCAAATGGTGGATATGGTGTTCACAAGGTCTGGTGACTTAGCTCGAATTAAGGTGGCAGTCCTTGATCCCAAGAAAATACCAGAAACTCTACAGGTTGTTTTTGGCAAGTATTTACATGCTATATATTTTATCTTGGAGGAAGGGGAAGGATCAAGCGAACATGTCGATGATGGTCTAGATAATGAACCAATGGATGAAGATGACGACCTTTTGGGAGAGGAGGAGGAGTTGGGCAAAAGCAAAGATGCACCTTTAGGTGGGGGCAAGTCCGGCTCAGCAGATGGCTCAGCAGATGCACCCAAGAAGGAAGTAATCAGCAGCAACCACAGGTGAAGCAAGCAATAGGGAAACAACAAGCAGGACATGATTTTGGTACCCCTGATCCATATGTTGTTCCAACAGATGGTACACTGAGATAAATTGCAGAGTCCATAATAGATGTAGTGGTTGATCGACAATTAGACGAGATAACCCTGAAGGTGGCACTTGAAGATGTTGAAGAGCCAAAAACTCAGCCTTCAGCTACACCGTCCAAGAGAATTTCGACAGAATCTCCAGTTCGTCGAGCAAGAGGAGGGAAGCCACAACTGATGAAGACTCATTGGTGAGAGCTGAACGCTTGGTGGCTATCAAGAACCTGGAAGTTCCAGCAAATTATGGTAATAATCTCAATAACTCAATTCTGTCTGTTCTCGATTCTGTTTTTGCTTCAAATATTAATAGCATTGGAATCTCAATGGGTAAAAATGATAATGAGACCTTCAGTTCTATAACCAAAAAAAATATGGGGAGTTTGACAGGATAGAGGCAAACCAGTCTAGGAAAACTGTTGAGACTTGTTTAGAAATTCCTGACGAAGAAGAAATTAATGAAGTCGAATACATAACTCTTGGCCACTTGTGTAGTGGCATAATAGAAGAACATATGGATAAGGATGTTGACCATATTGGAAGTGATTGGCACACAAAGTCCAAAAAGAAATGTTCTCCTAAAAAGAAAGGACTAACTAGGTTTTCAGTCAATAAAAAGGTATCAAAATGAAAGGTTTATTCTGGAATAGCAGAGGTCTTAGAGACTTGGCTAAATATAATTTTCTTTTTGATACCTCCTGTGAGCATCATTTAGACTTTGTGGCTTTCTTGGAAACTCGTAGAGATGATTTTACTACCTCTGATCTCACACACTTTTGTGGTGGCAAGGATTTTTTTGGCATTGGACTAAACCTAGAGGTCAATCAGGTGGAATTTTGCTTGGGATCAATTTGCAACTTTTTGATATTGGGAACATAACTTTAGGTGACTATCATATTAAGTTTAATGTTAAAACTAAGGTGGATGACTTTGAGTGGGCTCTCATTGCTGCTTATGGAGTGGCACAGGATGAGTTTAAAGAAGCTTTTGTTACCGAGATGGTCCAAATTTGTAGTACAGATGATAAACCAACTCTTATAGGTGGAGATTTCAATATTATTAGAAGCCCTGCTGAAAAGAATAATGATAGATACAATGATAGATGGCCTTTTCTTTTTAATGCTTGCATTGAAAGACTTGATTTTAGAGAATTAGATCTCTCGGGCCGTTGCTTTACTTGGGAAAATAACTTGGACACCCCGACATTTGAAAGGCTTGACAGAATCCTAGTTAGCACACACTGGGAACAGAAGTTCCCGTTGACAGTGGTACAAGCTTTAACTAGAGAAAGTTCAGACCATACTCCGTTACTGTTGGACACGGGAACACCAACAGTCCGTGGTAACCAACGATCCTTTCAGTTTGAATTGAGTTGGCTCATTAAGGAGGGTTTCTTTGAACAAGTAGCAGAAGTGTGGAATAATGAAAAAAGGGGAATCAATTCTTTACAGCGATGGCAATATAAGATTATACGTACGCGTCAATATCTGAGAGGGTGGGGTAAGCACATAAAAGGACACAACAACAAGGAAAAAGAGGACATCACTTCAATGATCAATCTATTGGATAAAAAGCGGAACATTCTATCCTATCTCCAAATGAGCAAGATATGCTTCGTTTCCTTAGAGATAGAATCTCTCATTTGCGAAGAGAAGAAGAGATAGCCTGGTTCCAAAGATCAAAAACAAAGAACCTATTAGAAGGTGATGATAATACTCATTACTTCCACCTTATCGCTAATGGTAAGCATAGGAAAACTAGGATTTTCCAGTTGGAAGTAAATAATAAGATCATAAAGGAGGAGGAGCTAAAGGAGCACATAACCACATACAATCAAAATCTTTTTGGCCCCCCTGACGAAGGTAATTTTACCATGATTGAGAATAGAGTTGATGACATACCACAGGTTTCTGAGTTGGAAAATAAAATCCTTACCAATATTTTTTCCGAAATTGAGGTAAAAGAAGCCATTTTAGTATGGAACACAATAAGGCACCAGAACCCGATGGTTTTCCTGTTGAGTTCTACCAAGTTTTCTGGGAAGTCATAAAGGCCGATTTGATGGCTTGTTTTATGACTTCCATAATGGCGACTTAGACCTTTTCTCTCTAAACTTCGGAATCATAGCACTTCTACCAAAATGCCAAGAGGCCATCCGCATACAACAGTTTAGACCCATTTGTCTTCTTAATGTGAGCTTTAAGATTTTTACAAAAGTAGCGACAAATAGAGTAAATAGAGTGGCAGAAAAAGTAATACAACCTTCTCAGACAGCTTTTGTTCCAGGGCGCTATATCTTAGAGGGTGTTACAATTTTACATGAAACAATTCATGAGCTGCATAGGAAGAAGTTGAATGGTGTTATTTTTAAAGTGGATTTTGAGAAAGCCTACGATAAAGTTAAATGGACTTTCCTTCAACAAACACTCAGAATGAAAGGATTCTCACCTTTGTGGTGTAAGTGGATCCATCATTTTGTCTATGGAGGGAGTGTTGCAGTAAAGGTTAACAATGATGTGGGTCATTACTTTCTAACCAAAAAAGGTCTTCAGCATGGAGACCCGCTCTCACCGATTCTTTTTAATCTAGTGGCGGATATGTTAGCTATATTCATCACTAGAGCAAAAGAGGATGGCCAGATTCAGGGTTTGATCCCACATTTGGTAGAGGATGGTCTCTCGATTTTGCAATACGCTGATGATACTATCCTTTTCTTGGAGCATGATTTGGAGCAAGCAAAGAATTTAAAAATTATATTATGTGCATTTGAGCAACTATCTTGTTTAAAAATAAACTTCCACAAGAGTGAATTGTTTTGTTATGGAGAGGCAAAGGATTATATGGACCAATACTCACAAATTTTTGGATGTGAAATGGGACATTTTCCTTTCCGGTATTTGGGTATTCCCATGAACCACAAATAACTCAGTAACAAAGATTGGAAGGCGGTTGAAGAACGGATCCAGAAAAAATTGAGCAGTTGGAAAGGAAAGATGTTGACCTATGGTGGACGGTTAGTCTTAATAAACTCTATTTTGAGCAGCTTAGCCATGTTTATGATGTCTTTTTTTGAAATACCAAAAGGTATTCTTAAAAAATTGGACTTCTATAGGTCTACATTCATTTGGCAAGTGGATAACCATAAGAAGAAATATAGACTAATGAAATGGGATATTCTTTGTCTGCCAAAAGATCAAGGAGGCTTAGGAATCCTGAATCTTGAAATCCAAAATATTTGCTTACTAAGTAAGTGGTTGTATAAATTAATAAATGAAGATGGGATTTGGCAAGAGCTTTTAAGGAAAAAATACCTGAAAAATAAGACTATTGGTGAAGTTCAATGGAAGCCGGGAGATTAACACTTTTGGTCGGGCCTTATGAAGGTCAAAGATCAGTTTCTTGAATTCTCCACTTTTAATCTTCACAATGGTACTCAGGTTAGGTTTTGGGAGGATAAATGGTTTGGAAATGTCCCTCTCAAAGATCAGTATCCATGTTTATATAACATCACCAGGGAAAAACATTTATCAGTCGCTAGTGCTTTTAGTTCTGTACCTCTTAATATCTCTTTTAGAAGAGCACTAGTAGGGGACAAATTACTCAAATGGAATGAGCTTGTCGCAAGAATTGCATTTGTGCAATTGGATGACCGTCAATACTCTATCAAGTAGTATCTTTCCAAACAAGGATCCTTTAATGTACAATCAATGTACAAAAATCTGGTGAATCAAATACACTTGCCATCCAACAAAGAATTATGGAGATTAAAATTACCGCTAAAAATCAAGATTTTCATGTGGTTCTTGTTAAAAGGGGTAATTTTAACTAAAGACAATCTACTAAAAAGACATTGGAGAGGGGATCATTGATGTTGTTTTTGTGACAATAACGAAACTATCCAACACTTGTTCTTTGATGTCATGTTGCAAGGTTCGTTTGGAGAATCTTTACAATGGCATTTGGTTTGCGACCCCCTAAAGACATCGCTGATTTATGTGGAGTGTGGCTCAATCAAGTAGACCAACGTATACGTGCTCAAATTTGTGTGGGAATAAGTGCATCTTTCTGGACTATTTGATTGTGTAGAAATGATGTGACATTTGATGGAAAAAGATTATACTCCTATTTGCAGGTTATTTTCAGGGCAACTTACTAGACATGTTTCTGGAGCACGATGCAAAAGAACCGCAACAGACAACTACTGAAGTGGGCGTGTCGTACACTGGAGACCATGGCTATGGAGATCTTCGCCAAGCACGGGTGGTCGTCTTTTAAGAGGATCGACACATAATGTTGCACCTTTGCTTAGTTCGCTCTTTGAGAGTTGTGGGTTATTTTTAGATGCTTAAAAGAACTGTAATAAGGATTGGTTGTGTCCAAAACTCTTGCAGAGGCCGGAATAAAAATTCCTTTTTCTAAAAAAAATTACAATTAGCGAAAAAGTAGGATACCCTTTATCCCATCTTTCATAATTTGACTTCTTTTGAAAATAATAGCTGACTTTTAATAGACTGTCCCAAAATAGAACTTCAACCGATATGTCAGTGAACTCCCTAAATAAGTCTGAATGCCTCACTCATCTCTCATCCAGGAACAAGAACAACACCATACCTTCCACCCAACATGCCGAGGCCATCGAGGGCTCTCCTCATGGCGGCCGTGGCCTCCCTCGCCACCCTCCACGAGCTCACCGGCTCCGGCACCATCCTTGAGGAGACGTGCTCGACGGCGGCCAGCCGCGACCAGCGCGTGGACTACGGCTTCTGCGTGTCGGAGCTGAGCAAGCACCGCGACAGCCCCAGCGTGGACGCCTGCGGCCTGGCCAAGGTGGCGGCGAACATCGGCGTCAACAACGCCGGCGCCGCGGTCAACGTCGTGGAGGCTCTGCTCACCGCCGCCGCCGCGCAGCAGCCGCATCCGGACGCGAGGGTGACCGCCGCGCTCCGGCTGTGCGAGAAGCTCTACTACGACATGGAGCTCGCGTTCGCGGGGGCCTACGACGAGACCAACGCGCACAACTACACGGCGGGGAGGCAGATGGCGGCGGACGCGGACTCGCTGGTGCGCCGGTGCACCGGCGGCTTCGCCGAGGCCGGGATCCCGACGCCGGAGCCTGTGGCGCGGCGCAGCGCGTACGCCGTGCAGATCGCCATCGTGTGCACGGCCATCACCAACCTCCTCATCAGCCCATGAAGTGATAATGCGCCCAGGATTTCCTTGAAGCTAATCAATGGTCTCGTAGGGAAATAATCGCAAGGATCTTCCAGCAGTAAACTAGTACGAATACAAAGGTAGGCTTTTATTTCTGTTGTTTACTTTCTCCTACATACAGTACAGATCCCAAAACAGTGAAACTACATGCTATGCTAAATGAATCCAGCATTCACCAGGCCATTTTGATCATTACAGTTACAGAAGAAGATATTTGAGTAAACAAAGCATTTTCCCTCTCCAGACAAATCAATAATCTGGGAGCACATGTAAAAGAATAAAGGTCATTTGTTCATCACAGATTTATAATCCGAGGGAAACGAGTGCTAGCACCACTTAAACTTTGAGCTATGCTATTGTACAAAACCACAAGTTTGTAAAGTGTAAACTCCGGTCGGCCTTTGTCATCTATCTTGAGGCAAATTATTCAGTACGACCACTCAAAACGTAGTGAAGCAAGATTATTTGTGTTTTCACAGAACTTCCATCACAGTTAACAACTCAAACTTCAACAGAAAACTAAGCAAAACACCAGTAAATCTCTGGCTGTTTGGGAGTCACACGACGAGTCACCAGAACTGCATTACGGAAGAGTTGATAATCGTGTCCACCTGTAACATTGTCTGCATTGGTAATCTACCTGATGACAGCTCCATCAGCTGCTCCTTAAAGTACTTCAAGTTTTTCACTTGCGCCATCTTAAGTGCATCCCTTTGAACGATATCATGAACCAAGGAAATTGCAGAGCAAGTGACCTCAGGAGTAACAGGCCCAGTTCCCTGTCCAGCCGTGATGATATTCACCAAATCCACAGCCTTCTCAGACATCTTATCCACCACGCACGGATCTTTCGGTAGACAATCAAGCAGAAGCAGGACTTCGTCACTGACAGCAAAGCATTCCAGCAGGACATCAGACACGTTACACGATTGAGCACTTGTCTTTCCTTCCTCATCTGTGCAGAGTCCACGGATTGCAGTGACAGCCTCCTTCCTTAAAACAGCATCCTCTATCTTGAGCAGATCCCGGAGCATTTCCATCCCACCAATATCCAGTATCCCTTTCCTGAACAAGTCAAATTCTGACAGGATGGCAACTATGGAAGCTACCTTTGCCAAAGCTGATGCTGGATTTCCATGCTTCTTATGTATCCTAGTCACAATCTCTTTTAGAGCAACTGGGAGTCGGTTCTCTCTAGCAAGGATCTCACTGTTGGGCCTGTGGACAGACAAGTTTAGGATTACTCCGAGCCTCTCTTCCTCCAGATTCGGTTTCCATGTTGATTTCCAATTCTTCTGAAGATCTATCAGCTCTCGAAGCAGCCCGGGCCACCTCTGAAGGCAAGGTTGCTCTCCCTTGGAGATTTTGGATAGTAGCTGGATCTCATGCAAAGCCTCTTCCTGCATCACTGGATGCCCTGAGAATTTTTGTAAGATGTCTTGAATTTGCCCCTCAGAAGGTGCCACGGGGATGGAAAGTTTATCAGCAGTGCTAGCTGGGGAATGGATCATGTGATCAAGACACCATGCAGCTAACATATCACCGAGGAGGTGGTTTGTAGGAGTGGAGGAGTGGGATAAGGTCTTATTAATGATTGGGCATATATTATCCACTTGACAGAACCACCGATGGTATGATCGATCAATTGACTGGAAGTAATGAGTCAAGAAAACATTTGATTACTTTGTTGAGTAGTAAATTAGTGGAAAAATTCAGAAGACAACTGACCAAATGAAAATGTACACAAGCTCCAGCAAAAAAAATATAATTATTTTTTCATAAGGGAATAAAATATAATTATTGACGTTCTCCAATTAAAGACTATAATCAAGCATTTGGAACAAGAAATACCACCTCGGTTCGTAAAGTAAGTTGGTATGTATGAGTTTCAGAAGAACCCTAAACATACCCAATTGTTTCGCGCGTCAAAGCTGATATATGAAACTTCAGAAAGTAGTAAAATTACTAATTCCGTTTGGAAGTACAAAAATTACTAAGATCAAGTTTTATTTCTTCCATTTTAAGGGAAAAAAGATTCAGACATATTTTGACATCAAGAACCGTGACATGACAAGATGCATTACTAGGAATAAAGGGAAACAGATAATAGCTTTTTAAGATGTGTTTAACTGTATGATGAGACTAATCAAGACACCACTTTGTCACAGACAAGAACTAGCATTATAATGCGCTAGTGAGAATAGGAAGTGCATATAAGGTAGACCACTACAATGTATTACTACAGTACAGATGAAAGAACATGTTTACTATCACAATCAGATGGAAGCAGTGGACTTTCCGTGTCCTTTGAAACCAGTGTGTACATGGACTAACCAGAAATTGAGTTTCTATGTGTTCAATTAATTGATCTTGCTCAATTCTTGAACTAAAAGCATGCATGCCCTGTATCATAATGGATAGGTTTCTATCTAACTAGCCAAGTAAAACAAAGTTTGCAGGACAGTAATAACAATGTATGAAGTCTAGTTCTAGTTTTGATTATCAATATGCAAATTACAGACAGTTGGATATGTAGAGAAGTCAAATAAGGACATTTGTATATAACTACATCCAGTACAAATCACAGTATAATTTATCAGGATCTTTCCAGCAAAACTTGGTTAGTGAAAAGTGAAAAGGTTGAGGGGTAATCCAGTTGAATTTTAACCAATGAGTGTTTAGAGGTAGCCACTTACATATCCAGAAGCCAATATAACAGGATCATCCATTACTCCACTGTGCGACAGATCACCCTAAGAACAAAAAGTATGATTGTGGGATCAGAACTCATCGAGTTGTTTGAGGCAACACATGATCTTATTTTGCAACCAAGTTTAATCATGAACAGTTGAATACATGTCTTCTGATTTCTGAACAAGGCATGTTCATGTTCATCAAACGCTAAGATTTTATAACCAAGTCAAACAGAAATTCATATTTGTCCGGATATAGACATTTTCATTCAATAAGTAATGCTATTCTTATTATATGCCATGGAGAACAAGCAGCACATTGCAGAAAAATAACCATAATTCAGACAGGGAGTAATGAGATTGATTTGCCTACAAAACTACTGTCATCAAGATACAGAACGAACCATCAAGAGGCAGAATCAAGAAAGCATCCAACAAATTGAAGAACGTGATCAGGAACAGAGTTGGAAAACTCAATCGAAAATCACAAGAACTCAGAAATGCGCAGTGTCACTTACATCATCATGCGGCCATCTGGTAGCGAACTCGCGAGGGAGCACTGGTGGATTCCGGAGCTCTCCTTTCCCGTAGGCGAGCTCCATGAGACCTGTCATCGCCTCCTCCATCCTGGCGAACAGCACCCGCTCTTGGCCCTCGCCGTCCTCCTGGATATCCGCCAACGTGCTTAGCATCATCGCACCGTAATCAGACCTCGTGAGGGCCGCTTGTTCCTGCTCTGGCTTGTCTTCTTCCTCGCCACCGGTTCTTGCCGCCACTCCTAATGCCGAGGCCGCTTGTTCCTGCCCTGGCTTGTCTTCTTCCCCGCCATCGGTTCTTGTCGCCACCACTGACGCCGAGGCCGCTTGTTCCTGCCCTGCCATGGCTTCTTCCTCGCCACCAGTTCTTGCGGCCACCCTTGGCGCCGATCCTGACGTGCCGGTAACGTCAGAGTACGCCTGTCCCTGAGGTGGGCTTCTTGGCCTTGGCAGCGTCCTCTGGGTCGACGAGGAGCGAGCGGAGGAGCCCGTGCCGGTGCCAAAGACCTTCCTAGATAATCCCCGCACCAAACTTGACGGCGTCGACGGGCAGCATCCGGGCTGCGGCGGCGACGGTGGCCGCTGCTGCACGGCGGCGGTGTTCCGTAGAACCTCCCGCGCCGTCGCGCGAAGAAGCTTGTCCTCCAAGGTTTCGTCCGACGAGCTGGTGGGGTTGGAACGACGCCGCGACATTGCTGCTTCTTGGCGTCGGCGGAGTTCTTGGTTTGTTGCTTCTAGTTTCGGAGGGAACGCGTGATGCTTTGGTAACTGCCGTCTTCAGGAATAGACTCTGGAGTCCGGCCTTCCTCTTTTTATAGTGATGAGGCCTGGGAGGTGGTTGGTTCTGTTGAGACTTGAGACTCGCCAATCGGTTGATAGGCTGATACACGGCGTGATGTCGAAGGGGTCTCCCGGAAGGAAAACGAAAACATTCTATATTCATTAGATGGGCTTGCCTGTCTGATAATTATAACTGGCCATTAACAATGTCTGCCATTTTCACACTAGAGATAACACTGGCCATGAGCATTCTGGGGTCACTCTTCATTCAGAGAATAGAGATACCACAAATGTACGCACATATTGCTCTGTTTGTTCTTCATTTCAATCTTGGATACTTTTTTGATCAGTCGTCAATGTCTTGTTCACAACCATCCACATTGAAGATTATAACCGATGTGATTTGTCTCTGCAATATGAACATCTAGCTGATTGCCTGTGATCCCTTGAGCTCCCAACGCAAGCAAGGGGAATAAGCAAGCACTGCTCATACCTATCCCTGTCATGTCACTTCGCCGATCGAATCCCAATTGCAGCATACTTCTTCAAACGCTTCGTTGAACTGATCACACCCTGGTGTCTTTAAGCTCACCAATGCAGTTGTCCAACGACCAAAGCAATGTATCCTGCTCCTGCTCGGCATTGCATGAGCACAGCCAGGGCCAGCCGCCCGCCCACTTCATGCCGCGGAGGCAGAGAGCTGAGTTGCCTCGGTAAAACGACGGATCCTTCATCCTCGACTCTCTCTCGCATTTCGTCGAACACCTGACGAGCCTAACTCGCCCATGCTCAGTCCCTCAAAGCGGCAGCGCCACCGGCCCGCCCGCGAGGCGCTCGAGATGGACAACGCAGAGTCTCTCCAGAGGGCCGCTGGGGCCGCTGCCGCCGGCAGAAACCCGTGGATCGAGCACCCACACGGCCACGCGGCACACGCCGCCACGGTCGGAATCGTAAAACGCCGCGACTTGGGGTGGGGGGATTTGGGTGGATTGCCACGGATATGGGTGGATTGTCTACGAGATTTGGGCCCTGTTTCTCCTGTTTAGAAACTAGACAGGTCCATCTAACTGACAAATACAGCACAATAGATTGTGGTTGTGGGTTTGTGGCGACTGATGATGAGCTTATACAAATTTTAGATTGGGCTCGGAATTTTTTTATATTTCCTTTTTACAATTTTACAAAAATATATAGCCCCCACAATTTTTATTTGCAACACTAACCTTATTCCATCAAATGAAATGGCGGTTGGGTTCTACTATCCTTTGAAACCACGGTACCTCCTTTCACATTTTTTCTAAAAAAATCACAACTATTTTATATGGACTCGGGTGGGGAAAAGATTTATACGAAATTTGTAGATTTGTACGAGATCTGCAAAGCAGCTCAATGTTTTTTTTGGAGTCATCTTCGTTCCCAAATATTCAATGTAATGTTCAGACCTATTGAACTTAAAAAATTCAATTATCTCAACAATGTAGATCTACAACTTTTGTATATAGCTTTTCTCCCTCTAAGGTAATGAAATATTTCTATTTTTTGTAAAAATGTGAAAGGAGGTACAGGTACTCAACCGCCATTCGAAATTGTGGTTGGATGTACTACATTACCTAACCGCTAATGTTCAGACCTAGTGAACTGAAAAAAAATCGATTATCTGAATAACGTATTTTCAAAAGATGATAACTATTGCATATGAACTCGAATGAGTAAAAACTTTTGTAGTGTAGATCCGGTCGAGATCTACAACTTTTGTATATAGCTTTTCTCCATCCATGGTTAAATGAAATATTTCTATTTTTTTTAAACCGTGAAAGGAGGAACCGGTGGTACAATACACGTTACAGTACTCAACCGCCGTTTGAAATTGTGGTTTGATGTGCTACGGTACCCAACCACTTTTTGATTTGGCAGTATAAGAGCATCTCTAAGAGTTTGCCAAAATTTACTTGGCAAATCCTGTGTTTTGTCAACTTCTAAAAAGCTATGCAAAGTAAAAAAATTCATCTCCAACAGTTTGGCATAATTCACTTGCCAAATCCAGATCTAACTTACATCAGGAATGCTGAGAGAAACAAAATTATGTATGTGCCCTTCCACCTCTTGAAAAACTTACATCAGGAATCCTTCTCTGTTCTTTATTTCTTTTTCACCCTCCCACCTAGAGGGAAACAACGATGACAACCACGATCCGTGCGCACATATATGCGTGTGGGGAGGTGAGTTTTGCCAAAAATCTATTTTTGCCATGTTGGTTTGCCAAACTGTTGGAGGCCAATTTTTCTTGTTTTGCCAAAATTATATGGATGCCAAGTTGGTTTGCCAAACGGTTGGAGTTGCTCTTAGAAGCTTAGTTTTGCAAAACTTTGTAAATGTCATATACTTTTGCAAAATCTTAAAAAAACAAAACCTCTCACCCACCCTCTTATTCAGCCTGTTCGGTTGGCTGATGGCTGGTGCTGGTTTGTTCTGAGAGAAGAGTACTGCTGGCTGGTTGATGGTGGTTGGTTTGTTCTGAGAGAAAAGTACTGCTGGCTGCTGGCTGATAAGCCAAGCGAACAGGCTGATTGTTGCTCGCTTCGCATGCCTGTGTCGTCACCACTCCATGTCCGGTCAGTAGGCGCCACCACAACTGCCTCGCGTGAGCTAGTCGCGTGATACCAAGGGTTGCCGTCGGCCTCCCCGCGCGCCACCGTCGAGCTTGGTCGCACACTACCCCTGCCTCTCCACATGGAACTACGACCCTGCGCGAGCTCGGATGGGAGGGAGCAAGGGGCGCAACTAGCCTCCCTACGTGCTTAAGCGCCGCCGCAGGCTCGTCGTGAGGGAGCAGGAGGTCGTGAGGGAGTAGGAGGATACCAGTTGTCTCCTCGGGCGCTTGTCCGAGAAAGAGAAGCTGAAAATGTTATCAATATTTTCATGAAAAATGTTGGTGCAACCATTCAAAATATGATGGATTCATAATTTTCTCTCAACTCTTTATAAAAATGTTGATTCAAATTTTTTATTAACAAAATTACACTATTTTTCATATCACCATCATCAAATGGGAGGGTTGCTAGTTAGCAAATGTTGTGGTTCTCTACCACCGACAAGTGATATTTCTACGAACGCCTGTTTGGATCCGGACGATGACTCAAATGACACAGAGGATTATATTGTGGTTTAGGCCTAAACAACCCTACGTCTAGTGTGTTTTAGTGTATTCGAGCCTGAAAGGACCTAGATGTCGCCTAGAGGGGGTGAATAGGCGAGACGACCGATTTAAACTTTTCTTCCCCGAAAGCTTGTGCTGCCAGTGTCCACCAGTCATTTCGGTGGTGGTGACCGGTCAGACCGGTCTCTCATTGAGCTTCACAAGAGGCACCGGTCAGACCATTGCGCCTCACCGGTCAAACCGGTGTAGCACAGAGCACCTGTAGAAACAACTTCAAGCTCCTCTTCACTTTTAGCACGAACCAAACTTGGTGAGTGGCCTTTGTAGATGATCACCGTCGGGGACCGCCCTTAGGGTCCCCTCAAACAATGGGGGAACCCCTACCTAAATTCCCGCATCAACATAAGCTAAGCCTAACCATGCGGGGAGCTAACCATGCAGATACGGCCCATGCAGCGAGACTTCGGAGGCCCACCAAGGCGGCCCGCCTAGGAAGACCCCTCGAGCGGGCTCCGACTCGCCCGAGGGCATGCTCCTCCTCGAACGGGTTCCGCCCCGTTCGAGGGGCAACTCCCTCCTCGAACGGGTATCGCCCCGCTCGAGGGGCGGCCCCTTCCCTCGAGCGGTCCCGCCCCCGCTCGAGGGCGCGCTCCCCCTCGAGCGAGTCCCGCCTCGCTCGAGGGTCCGCTCCGCCCTCGGCCGGGGCCCGCCACGATCACGGGCACCCCACACGCGTGCGCCGGCCCCGTACTTGGGCATTTAACGCCCCGACGCCGCGGGACGGCGCCATCATGCGCCGGGGCTCACGCCCGGTGCCGCCGCACCAACTCCCCGGGGAAGGAGCCCATCCCCGCCACCGTGGGATGGACCGTGCGGTACGGCCGGTGTCGTCCCGTGACACCGTGCGCACGCCGCCGTACGGCTAACGCGCCCGACCCTCGAAAGGGGGCGGGCGCACCCTCGATTCCACTTTCCCGTGACCTTGCGGGTTAGGTAAGGGGCGCTAGGCCGGTGGGTGGCCATCCCGGCCACCGTAACGCGCGCGGCCGCCGTACCCACGCATGCGGGCGCACGCCCGACTCCGCAGCGCACGCCCGAGCACCTGCGGCAACCACTCCGCCACCGCGAGCTCATTGGGAAGGAACGCCGTTCGCCCGCTCCCCGTACCCCGTACCGGGACATCATCGCACCTCCCTCGAAGCCTACCGGAGAACGCCATCACCGTCCGCCGCCTCCTACCCTCGAACCGCCACGCGTTCGGGAACGAAGTAGGCCATCATGGCCGGATCGCGGCGTGGATCGTTCGGACGATCGCCCGCTCTACGCCGTAGCACGACGTGCTCCTACACGTAGCTAGGTAGCGCGGCATGCATGTAACTCGCCGCCCCCTTGGCCTATAAAAGGGGAAGCGAGCCCCCAGCCGCGGGGGGACGGATCCAGAGGAACACAACGCATTGTGCACTCACTCTCTTACTCTCCCATAACATCTCCGACCACTCACCGGGGACTTGGAAGCCACGCTTCTTCTCCCACCTTGCTTGTACTTGCCCCACTACAAGCACCCCGGTGCCGAGCAATATAGTGCCACGAGCACACCGCCTTTGGACGTACGGCCCCCTCGGCGGGAACCGGGATAAACCTTGTGTCATTTGTTGCTTGGCATCGACCATTGAGGGATAGACTTAGGCGTTATCTACCGGTTAGTGTCGGGACCATATTCCGCACCGACGGTTGGCGCCCACCGTGGGGCCAACGAGCGCCTAAGGTCATTTCGCTAACTCCCTCCATGGTGATTCGCACTGAGTACCGTAGCACCCGCTACAACATGGGTAGCTCGGACCCCCCTTCCGCCGGGTTCGAGATCCGCTTCGGGGACTTGAACTTCCGGGCCACGGGGAATGGCTATCTCATGCGCCTCACCAACCGTGAGGAGCTACGCGCGCAGCGGGAGGCCAGGTCCGCTCTGGTCACCGCCACACGCACGACGCCGGCGCGGTGCACCCGCGAGCACGGATGCCGCGGGTCCGTCGACGCCGCGACGCCGTCGCCGCTCCGGGCTACGCTCGCGTCGGGCACGGTCCGAGCGGCGGCGGGCCGAGCGCGCCGCCGCCCAACGCAAGGCGCCCACCGTCGCGACGACCGCCACCGCCCTAGCGGGACCGCGCGTGATCTCAGGACCGCGCATCCCCATCGGGCTGCGTGGCGCTACTACGGCCTACAACACCAACGTCAACACTACAATGTGCAGGGTTCCGCCTGGTCGGCACGTCTTCGTCGCCAGGGATCCCGGCACTTCAGCAGCGGACGAGTCGTCCCTGGGCTCCGTCGACACGATGCCACCCGCCAACCGTCATGGATACGCGGAGTGGGACTTCTCCGGTGTGCCGGACCCAGTCGCGTTCAGGCGCTTCCTCGACGCCACGGACTACTGGTTCGGCTGCTCCGACGACTCCAAAGATCGGGAGCTACGACCCCACGCGGGAATGTTGCGCCGTCATCACCAACGACCCGGCCAACGCCGCCGGCGCGGCGGCGCCGGAGACGGGGGAAGTCACGCCGGCCCCGGGGAGCCGCTACACGCCCGGCCGCGGGGCCAAGCGCACATGCGGGGGCCGACGTCGACGCGCGGCCGGCCCAAGCTCGCGAGCTCGAGGCCAAGCCGGCGGAGGAGCACGACCGTGCGGCTACTCCGTGCCTCGATGGCGGGGGGAGGCCTCGCGCGCGGCGAACGCGCGCGGGGAGCCGGGCCGGCAAGTCCGCGACCGCCTCAACCCCGTCCCCAACGTCGACAACGCGGATACTCCGCCGCGGGCGAGCCAAAAGCTCATCGCCGCCGCAACACCGCCGCGCGCCATGCCGGCACCCTCGACCCCCGAGGCTCGAGACATGCACCGCGAGGTGCGGACCCTCCTTGAGCAAGCGGCCGTCCGGCAAGCCGAAAGCTCGGCCTCACGCATCCGCCAACAGGGGGGGACGCGCGGGGTGATGATCCGGCACCGGGGGGCGAACCCTCGGTGCATGCGGGTCGACCCCGCCGACCGGGGACGCACGCCGGCCAAGGAACGGCTCCTCGACACACGCAGGCGCCGGATGGCGACGCCCGCAACGTCATCAACGCCGGCGCACCAGGCAAGGCGGACGCGCGAGCGGCCAGGGGCTACCACCCTCGAAGGGGAGGACGCTACGACAGCGGTGAGGATCGCTCCCCGACACCAGAGCCCCCGGGCACCCGTGTGTTCGGCCGGGAGATCCGCACGGCGGCGTTCCCCCAGCGCTTCCGTCAACCCTCGACGATCATCAAGTACAACGGGGAAACGGACCCTCGTGTTTGGCTCAACGATTACCGCCTAGCTCGTCACCGGGCGGGGCCACCAACGACGAAGTAATCATCCGCAACTTGCCCCCGCATCCGGGCGATGCGGCCCGACATGGCTCGAGCATTTGCCCGCCGCCCCGGATCCACAACTGGGACGATCTAGTCCACACTTTCGTGGGCAACTTCCAGGGCACATACGTGCGCCCCGGGAACTCCTGGGATCTGCGCTCCTGCACGCAGAAGCCAGGCGAGTCGCTGCGGGACTTCATACGGCGCTTCTCCAAGCGCTGCACAGAGCTCCCCAGCGTGGCACAGTCAGAGATCGTGCACGCGTTCCTCGAGGGCACCACGTGCCGGGACCTTGTGCGCGAGCTGGGACGTAGCCCGCCCACGGACTCGAACGAGCTGTTCGACATTGCCACCAGCTTCGCCTCCGGAGAGGAGGCCGTGGGGGCGATCTTCGACGGCAAGAAGGGCAAGCGCTCCGAGGACACGCCGCGGAGGGCGGCGGGTCCAAGGAGCCGCGCCGCAACGACAAGCGGGGCAAGAAGGGGGAAGAAGCCGCGCCGCGAGGCGCGCGAGCAGGGCGCAACGGCGGCAACGCCGAGGCCCTCGGCGTTGACCCGGCCCGACGGGGCCCTCGACCGGCTCCTCGAGGCCCGGGGTGTTCGATGACATGATGAAGAAGCCATGCCCCTACCACAAGACCCCCGTGAATCATACTCTTGAGCAAAGGCGACATGCTCAAGAAATTCTACGGCCGTGCCGCCGCGAAGGAGGCAGAGGCCAAGAAGGATGGGGGCGATGGCGACGCGGGTGGTTTCCCCGCTGTCGAAAATGTGTTCCTCATCTTTGGGGGACCTACCGTTGACATGTCAACCCGGCAGCGCAAGAAGGAGCGGCACGAAGTCCTCGCCGCAGAGAGGGCACCTCCGGCCTTTCTCAACTGGTCGAAGGATGCCATCACCTTTAGCCGGGATGATCACCCAAATCGCATCCCGAACCCGGCCAAGACTCCGGTGGTCGATCCCATCATTGGGAACGCCCGGTTTTCGAAGGTCCTTATGGACGGAGGCAGTAGCCTCAATATCCTCTTCGCGCATACGTTGCGCCTGATGGGGATTGGGCTGGACCAGCTGCGGCCCAGCACGAAGCCGTTTCACGGCATCGCGCCCGGAAAGCAGGTTCAACCCCTCGGGCAGATCGATCTGCCCGTCTGGTTTGGGACCCCCAAGAATTTCCGCAAGGAAACCCTCACATTCGAAGTGGTGGGATTCAAAGGGGCCTACCACGCCATCCTCGGGCGACCATGCTATGCCAAGTTCATGGCAGTCCCCAACTACACGTACCGAAGATGAAGATGCCGGTCCAAACGGCGTCATCACCGTCGGGTCGTCGATCGAGCATGCATTCGATCGCGATGTCGAGTGCGTGGAGCATGCGGAAGCACTAGCGCTGGACGAAGCGCTGGTAAACGCACTGGAGAAGATGGTCAACGACGACCTCAGCTCCACCACCAAGCACGTCGGCACGTTCGAGGCCGCCGAGCAAGCCAAAGGGGTCCCCCTCGACCCATCGGCCCCCGAGGGGCAAGGCTTTGAGGGTCGGCTCGACCCTCGATCCTAAATAGGAAGCAGGTGCTCGTCGACTTCCTCCGCGCCAACGCCGACGTTTTCGCGTGGAGCCCCTCGGACATGCCAGGCATCCCGAGGGAGGTCGCCGAGCACTCCCTTGATATCCTGCCTAACGCTCGCGCTGTTCAGCAGCGGCTGCGCCGCTTCGACGAGGAACGGCGACGGGCGATTGGAGTGGAGCTGCGGAAGCTCCTCGAGGCCGGATTCATCAAGGAAGTGTTCCACCCTACGTGGTTAGCCAATCCTGTGCTTGTAAAAAAGAAAAATGGGAAGTGGAGGATGTGTATCGACTACACCGATCTCAATAAAGCATGTCCAAAAGTTCCCTTTCCTTTACCACGCATAGATCGGATCATTGATTCCACCGCCGGGTGTGAACTACTCGTTTCCTTGATGCCTATTCGGGATATCATCAAATAAAAATGAAGGAGTCCGACCGGCTCGCGACTTCGTTCATCACACCGTTCGGGACGTTCGTTACGTCACGATGCCTTTTGGCCTCGGGAACGCGGGCGCAACGTACCGGCGCGCATGCGGCACGTTTTTGGGGATCATATCGGGCGGACGGTCGAGGCTTACGTAGACGACATCGTTGTCAAAACCGGAGAAGGCGGACGACCGGTCGGCCGATCTTGGCATCGCATTCGACCGCTCGCGGGCCAACGGGGGTCAAGCTCAACCCCGAAAAATGTGTCTTTGGAGTGCCGCGGGGCATGCTCCTAGGATACATCGTCTCCCGCCGGGGAATCGAGGCCAACCCCCGAAAAGGTCGCCGCCCTCGAACGAATGGGTCCAATTCGGGACCTCAAAGGGGTGCGAAGGTGTTGGGGTGCCTTGCCGCCCTGAGCCGCTTCATCTCGAGGCTCGGTGAGAAGGGCCCGCCCCTCTACCGGCCGCTCAAGAAGCACGAGCGCTTCTCTTGGACCGCCGAGGCCCAGGAAGCGCTCGACAAGCTGAAGACGTCTCTGACGCACGCCCCAATCCTTACGCCGCCGCGAGACGGCGAGCCCCTCCAACTCTACGTGGCCGCAACCACCCGGGTGGTCGGCGCCGTGATCGTTGTGGAGCGCACGGAGGAAGGGGCATGCCCTACCCGTGCGAGAGGCCGGTCTACTACGTCGGCGAAGTCCTATCGGACACAAAGACGCGCTCCCCCCGGGTCCGAAGCCGTTGTACGCGGTAGTCCTCGCGCGGCGCAAGCTCCGCCACTACTTCGAGGCCCACCCGATTCACGGTGGTCTCTTCCTTCCCGCTAGGAGAGATCATTCGCAACCCCGACGCGGCAGCGGAATTGCCAAGTGGTCCGTGGAGTTGATGGGCGAGACGCTCGCCTATGCTCCGCGCAAGGCCATCAAATCACAAATCTTAGCCGACTTCGTCGCTGAGTGGACGGACACACACCGCCGCCCCCTCAAATTCAAGCGAGTGCTCGGACTGCGTTCTTCGACGGCTCGGTGATGAAGACGAGGAGCGGGCGCGGGCCGCTCTTCGTGTCACCCCTCGGGGAGCACATGCGCTACGCAAGGCGCCTCCACTTCCCCGCGTCTAACAATATGGCGGAATACGAGGCCCTCCTCTCGCGGCCTCAAGATCGCCATTGAGTTGGGCATCAAGCGCCTCGACGTGCGAGGGGATTCGCGGCTCGTGATCGACCAAGTCATGAAGAACGCGAGCTGCCACGACGACAAGATGGAGGCCTACTGCAAGGCCGTGCGGGCCCTCGAAGACAAATTCTACGGCATCGAGCTCAATCATGTACCCCGCCGGTACAACGAGGAGGCAGACGAACTTGCCAAGATCGCGTCCGGCGGATCACCGTTCCCCCGAACGTTTTCGCGCGCGACATCGCGCAGCCATCGGTCACCTTCGAGCCCTACCCCTCGGGCGACAGCGGACCCTCGGGGGCTCCCTCGAATCCAGCGGGTGCGGAACCCATGGAGGAGGACCCCTCGAACGAGGCGTACGTGCTCTCCCTTCTCGAGGGGTACGGCTCCCACGAGGCTGTCGCGATGAACATCGAGCCGGCTCCCGCCCAGGCGGACTGGCGGGAGAAGTACATCGCCTGGATTGATCGAGGGGAGCTCCCCGCGGACCGGGCCGCGCCGGGCGCATCGCCGGGATGGCCAAGTCGTTCACCCCGGTCGACGGTGAGCCGTACAAGCGCGCCGCGTCGGGCATCCTCCGGCCGATGCATACCCATTCCCGAGGGGCGCGAGCTCCTACGGGACATCCACGCGGGGATCCGTGGCCACCACGCCGCGCCGCGCACCCTCGTCGGCAACGCGTTCCGCCAAGGCTTCTATTGGCCTACCGCGGTCGCGGACGCCAACGAAATCGTGCGCACTTGCGAAGGGTGCCGTTCTACGCCCGCAAGACCAACTTGCCGGCTCACACTCTGCGTACAATCCCCGTAACATGGCCGTTCGCCGTGTGGGGGTTGGACATCGTCGGGCCCCCGCGAAGGCGCCGGGGGCTTCACCCACCTCGCTGGTTGCAATTGACAAGTTCTCCAAGTGGGTGGAGGTGCGCCCCATTACGAATTTGAGGGCGAGCGGGCGGTCACGTTCTTCACGGACATCGTCTACCGCTTTGGAGTGCCAAACTCCATCATCACGGCACAACGGGTCCCGGTTCACGGGCCGGAAATTCTTGGAGTTCTCGCGACAAGTTCCACATCCGCGTGGATTGGGCAAGTGGCACACCCACGGACCAACGGCCAAGTAGAACGTGCCAACGGCATGATCCTACAAGGCCTCAAACCCAGGAATTTTCGACCGGCTCAACAAATCCGGCCGAAATGGCTCCAAGAACTACCGGCGGTCGTGTGGAGCCTAAGGACCACCCCAAGCGAGCCACGGGTTCACCCCGTTCTTCCTAGTCCATGGCGCGGAGGCCGTCCTCCCCACGGATCCGGGAATACGGGTCGCCCAAGGTTCGAGATTACAACGAGGATGCTAACCGGCGAGCCCGCGAGGACTCGCCGGACCGACCTGGATGAAGTACGCCTCGTGGCGTTGATGCACTCCGCAAGATATCAACAGTCCCTACGGCGCTACCAAGCGCGCAAGATACGTCGGAGGGATTTCAGCGAGGGGGATTTGGTCCTAAGGCTACGCCAAGACAACCGAGGGCGCCACAAGCTATCGCCCCCATGGGAGGGACCCTACGTCGTGGTGAAGGTGCTCAAACCAGGCACGTACAAGCTTGCCAACGAGGACGGCGAAGAACTCACCAACGCTTGGAACATCCAACGCGGCTACGTCGCTTCTACCCTTAGCTAGGATTTCCAAGTATTTTTCGTTGTACAAACACACGGCCAACGCCCCGGTTGGTGTCACCTATGTAAATACTCCAAGTATAGTAAAAGGGCAACTCGGCTTTCCCCCGAAACCCAAGTTACCCTCGGGGGGCTCGCGCGGGGGGCACCCCCCCCCCCAAAATGGCCCCATTTTTTCGCGCAAAAAACGTAACAACACGCGCTAAGTTTGTTCCCCACTTCAACCTCGAGCCATGATTCGAACGGGGCGTAGGCGGCACGGCGGAAGGAGCGCGCGAGCCGAGAGACGCCCTACGCGCGCGCGGCTATGGCCCGTCTCTCTCGCCTCCAACCCGGCGGGCCCCCGCGAAAGGCGGACTCCCCTAACTAGAATCTACTCGGGGAAGAAGAAGAAGCAAAAAAGCGCAATAAGCAAGTGATTTCATTTACAAGCCGACCATGTTCACGAAACTACTTGTTTATTTACAAGAGGCCACGAGGCCGAGTTCGATACACACAAACAAAAAACGGGCCTAGCGCCCGGGTGCTCGAGGGCGGGCGGAGCGCGGCATCGGCGGCGTCGGGAAGAGGAATTCTTCGAAGGCCTCGGCGAGCGACTCGGCGGCGTCAGCAGCAAGCGCGTCCGCACGCTCCATGGCCACCTCGTCCTCGACGCCCTCGGGCACGATGTAGCCTTCCGCTACCGCCTCGAGGTTGACCTCGTAGTGGGATCGCACCACTCCGAGGGCCTTCGCACGCCCGGGTGCGGCGCCCGACGCACCCGCCCCGTGACGTGGCCGCCGAGGGCGCGTAGGCGGCCGGCCGCCGAGCCGCCGGCCCGGACATCGCCTTCCTCGACGGCGTGACGGGTCTCGAGGGCCGCGTCCCGCGGCTCCCGCAGCCTCCTGCTCGGAGGAGTTGTAGGAGGCCTGCGAGGCCTCGGCCCGCCCAACGAGCGTGCCCCGGGCGGTGCGCAAGCCCGGAAGCGACAAGACGACAAGAAATCGAAAAAGGGAAACGAACCCTCTAAAGCAAAAACTAACAAGCAGGGTCAGACAGTAACTTACCCTCGACTTGCCTCTTCTCCAGATCGAGGTCGCGGCGCGCGGACTCGAGCGCCGGCTCGAGATCTTCGGACGGTCTCGCCTTGCTCGACGAGGGCCATCTCTTGGGCGGCATTGCTGATGCTGAGCGTCAACGCCTCATCCTCAACTTCGGAGAATGCGGCGTTCCGCTCCTCCGGCCGACTTCTCCGCCGCCTCGCGAGCAACGCGCTCCCCGCTCCGGCCGCCGTCCGGCGTCGCCAAGGGCGCCTCGCTCTCGCCGGAGCCGCCCCCTCGGCCCCGGCGGGCGATGCGCTCCCGCCGGAGCCGCCCTTCGCCGGCGACGAGAGCCGCAACCTTGACGTCGAGGGCGGCCTTCGGGTCATCCGCCCTCCCCGGCGCGTTGCTCCCGGCCGCGCGCCCGCTCCTCGCCCCGGCGCCGGCCGCGCCTGCGCCCCCTCGAGCGACGCGCGGAGCTCCCGGGCCTCGGCGCGAGCGGTGGCCACCTCCGCCTCCCGGGTGGCGGCCGGCCGTCCGCGTCTTCTCCGGGTCCTCGCGCGCATTCCACGGCGCCTCGTCACGATCGACGAGGGCTGCGCGGATCCGCCCGAGACTCGGGTCACGCGCCGCGTCCCCGCCCGAACTCTCGGGGAAGCACGTCGCACCACGCCATCGCCCGATACACCAGCCAGCTGTCCGGCGTCCTGAGGGCATCTGCAAGCGCGTCGAAAGCGCCGCATCGCTCCCCCCGAGGCCGGCGGGCCTCGGCGTTCACCTGGTCGAACGCGCTGTACTTCTCGCGGGCGCGGCGCTCAAGCTCCTGGCATCCACGCATCGAGCCCCGTAAGCGCCAAGTCTTGAATACAGCGCGCGAAAACGAAATAAGGAAGGGAGGACGAACAGGTGCGAGGTCGGAGGACAAGGAAGCGAGAAAGAAAAGCTCTAAGCAGCGAAACCGCGCGATGGCGAGAGCAGAACGAAGGCGAAGGGACGGAGGACTGAAAACGGTGAGGAGCCAAGGTAAAAAACCACCATCCCTTCCTCACCGCAGTTTTATAGGCAACCGGCGAGTTCTCCGGAGCGCACGCCTCGCCAACGAAGAATGCAGGAATCTTTCCATCGCGTCGACGGGCGGGCCCCACCACGACTGCAGCAACTCTAACACTGCAGGCGGGTCATCATTACGGCGAGACCGGCGGCGACCGAGGCAAAACCGTCACGTCCGCCGGCCACGTCGCCCACTACGCGCGCGCGCGGCCGCAGCGCCAAAAAGGCGCGCCCGCGCCGCAAAACCCGCGGCCACGCCCCGCGGGGCAATTAAATGCCCGGGCCCCTTGCCAAGCAAGGAGAGCCCTCGAGCGAGGCGAATCCTCGGCTCGAGACAAAGGTGACCCTCGATTGGTGACGGCGTGAGAAGGTCGCCGGGACTGCTCGGTGTAGAGCGAGCGGCGCGCGGCACCCATGCCACGTGAAGCCCTCGAGCGGCATGACCCTCAACTCGAAACAAGGCGACCCTCGATGGGATATCGGCGTGAGAAGGTCGCCGGGACCTGCTCGGTGTAGAGCGAGCGGCCGCGGGCACCCATGCCGCGTAGGACCCTCGAGCGGCATGACCCCCGACTCGAGACGATGTCAACCCTGCGAAAGAAAGCATGCGCGTGAGAGGATCGCCCGGGTCACGCTTGAAATAGAGCGACACCGAAAGCACTCATACCGCGCCACGCCACCAACCAAGCACCTCGAGGGTCGGCACGCCCCGGACCCCTCGACGGCCGCAAACGCGAAAAGACGGGGCGGCCAAGGCACGGCCCCGCACGGCCTTGCGATCGGAGGTTCGAAGCCCGACCCTCGACGGGTTCGAACGGGCGCCCGGATCACGAGTTAGGGACGACGAGGGCACGCGCATTCGAGCCGTTCCTCGAGCCCGTCGGCTCGAGGGTGCCCCACATGTCGTGTTCGAGAGCCGCCGAGGGCGGCTAGCGGGGGGATCCCACCGAGGGAGAGCTTCCGCGCCCTCGGTCCCTAGCGAACGGGACCGAGCCCCACCTAGCAAACCCACGCAAGCACTTCCATGGACGTGTCTCGGACCGCGCAGCCTACCCTTATCGAACGGGGCATGGACGTCCACTTGAACCACCCGCTAGCAGCTCGAAGAGGAATCCGCGATTCGCGACCCGCTCGATGGGAGTCGTGGAAACCTCACCTCCCGACCCGCGGAGGGACGGCGAGGGCGCGATAAAAAACAAGTCGTCAGGCTCGACCCGATCGCCTCGAACAGGCCAAGGCTCGGGGGCTTGACGCACGGCTACACCTCCTTGGAATTGCACCCGCCGGAGACAGTGACAGGGGAGCGTGCACCCCCGATGCCGGCTGAAACACCGCCGATGCCGGTTGGCATATGTGCCACGCCTTTCTGACCGAATCGCTCGCGGTTAACCCCTGCAGGAGAGCCCACACTCTGCCGGGGCTTCGGGGGCTAGACCCGCGGGTCCGCTGGCGCGGCCCCACGGATAGCGTTCGCAAACAAGGAGGGAAGAACGTCCTATCAGTAGGTTCCAGCATCTGCGGGAGCCTCGGTGGCAAACCCGCGGATGCTCGGGGGCTGCGTCGGGGACCGCCCTTAGGGTCCCCTCAAACAATGGGGGAACCCCTACCTAAATTCCTGCATCAACATAAGCTAAGCCTAACCATGCAGGGAGCTAACCATGCAGGATACGGCCCATGCAGCAGGACTTCGGAGGCCCACCAAGGCGGCCCGCCTAGGAAGACCCCTCGAGCAGGCTCCGACTCGCCCGAGGGCATGCTCCTCCTCGAACGGGTTCCGCCCCGTTCGAGGGGCAACTCCCTCCTCGAACAGGTATCGCCCCGCTCGAGGGGCGGCCCTTCCCTCGAGCGGTCCCGCCCCGCTCGAGGGCGCTTCCCCTCGAGCGAGTCCCGCCTCGCTCGAGGGTCCGCTCCGCCCTCGGCGGGGCCCGCCACGATCACGGGCACCCCACACGCGTGCGCCGGCCCCGTACTTGGGCATTTAACGCCCGACGCCGCGGGACGGCGCCATCATGCGCCGGGGCTCACGCCCCGTGCCGCCGCACCAACTCCCCGGGGAAGGAGCCCATCCCCGCCACCGTGGGATGGAGCGTGCGGTACGGCCGGTGTCGGTCCCGTGACACCGTGCGCACGCCGCCGTACGGCTAACGCGCCCGACCCTCGAAAGGGGGCCGGCGCACCCTCGATTCCACTTTCCCGTGACCTTGCGGGTTAGGTAAGGGGCGCTAGGCCGGTGGGTGGCCATCCCGGCCACGCGCAACGCGCGCGGCCGCCGTACCCACGCATGCGGGCGCACGCCCGACTCCGCGGAGCGCACGCCCGAGCACCTGCAGGGCAACCACTCCGCCACCGCGAGCTCATTGGGAAGGAACGCCGTTCGCCCGCTCCCGTACCCCGCACGGACATCATCGCACCTCCCTCGAAGCCTACCGAGAGAACGCCATCACCGTCCGCCGCCTCCTACCCTCGAACCGCCACCGTTCGGGAACGAAGTAGGCCATCATGGCCGGATCGCGGCGTGGATCGTTCGGACGATCGCCCGCTCTACGCCGTAGCACGACGTGCTCCTACACGTAGCTAGGTAGCGCGGCATGCATGTAACTCGCCGCCCCCTTGGCCTATAAAAGGGGAAGCGAGCCCCCGGCCCCGCGGGGGACGGATCCGAGAGGAACACAACGCATTGTGCACTCACTCTCTTACTCTCCCATAACATCTCCGGCCACTCACCGGGGACTTGGAAGCCACGCTTCTTCTCCCACCTTGCTTGTACTTGCCCCACTACAAGCACCCCGGTGCCGAGCAATATAGTGCCACGAGCACACCACTGCTGGACGTACGGCCCCCTCGGCCGGAACCAGGATAAACCTTGTGTCATTTGTTGTTTGGCATCGACCATTGAGGGATAGACTTAGGCGTTATCTACTGGTTAGTGTCGGGACCATATTCCGCACCGACAATCACAAGCAGGGTAATGAGCCCTACACACACAAGTAACACACCCAAGTAGATGGAAGAGGAAGCAAATCAAATATGATAGAAAAACAATTTAGAGAGGAAAACCACACAAAGGAGCATGGATTTGTTTCCCGAATTTCACCGCCCACTGAGGAACGACTACGTCTCCATTGAGGAGCTTGTAAGGGACAATTCCCACAACAAGCCAGGTCTCCTTCAACCATTTTCGTCCTTTCCACTAAGGAAATCTTTTCCACGAAGAGGCAAGATCACAACCCTCACAAGCTTCCCGCTGCTCACCACAACCTTGGGAGCTAGCTAGCGACGCCTAGCCATCTAAGAGACAAACCTCTAAGAGTAACAAACGCTTCAAAGCTTGTAGATGTGAAATCAAAGTGCTCAAGCAATGGAAATACTCTTGTTAGCTCACAAAGGCGCTCTTGACCTCACTCTCTAAACCCAACACAAAGAGTATGTCTTGAATCCACAAATCTCACAAAGAGAGGGTTGGGGAGAGCCACTAAGGCTTAGGGCTTCCTAGAAAATGGCTTAGGACCTCAGCACAAGCACTAGAAACAACAGCCTTCAACTAAAGAAGGCCTGGGGTATTTATACCCCTCAAAGGAGAAAACTAGCCATTATCCCTCTGGTGGCACCGGTCAGACCGATGTTGAAAAACTAGTCGTTGGGGTTAGCGGCATCGGTCAGACCGATGCCCCTCATTGGTCAGGTCGGAGTCACCCCCAAAACCCTTTATATGAATCTAACACTTCACCAAAGAGATGAAGTGGCTCAGGCTAGGTTAGGAGGGTTTGTTAGCACAATCTAAGGCTCTCAAGGCTGGATCTCACTTAGGTCAACTAATGAGCACTTTGACTTCGTCAACTCTCTAATGTTGCATCCCTCTAGATAGTACGACGTACCCATACTCAAGGATAATTAAAAACACCTTGTTGATCTCTTGAGCTTGAATGTCTTTAATCGTTCCATACTTTAGCAATATCCTCTTGAGGGCTTTCAACATAGCCTTTGACTTGAGCACGTCCATACTTGAGCTAATGAGAATCTTTCCATTTAGTCTAGGAATGCACACTTGGATCCATAAGTCACTCCATATTGCCAATCATAACATGTTGATGACTTGCATTGCTTCCCTCGGTTAAGGTTTGGATATGATACATGGAGATCCACGGATACTAGAACTTCACCTCGCAAAACACTAATGGCGGCTTAGTTATATCCCCAAAGATTTCTTAGTCCCTCACCCTAAACATCTCGGTTGATCTCTTCATCACTTATTCAATCCACATTTGAGTTCAATTTGCTTCATTCATAATTAACCTTCATTTGAAAATCCGCTTCAAATGATTGATCTTGATTGACAACAAATGTGCAAGCTTCCAAATTAGAACCATAACGTGTACACTCATCCTTGTGTCCTTTTTCAATAAACACATGAAACCTTGCACTTGACTTTGAGAATTACCATCTTCTCTTTTTATGATCCTTTTAATTTTAATCAAGCAATGTCTACTGTGGGAGACTATGAATTAACCTTCTCAAATTAACCCAATATTTATCTTCCTTTATTGCTTGATATATGTCACTTATGCATTAGGACCATCCATGTATTTACCTTCTCCAATGTGAGCCATATAATATTCAACCATAAATAAATTCTCCATTAATTCCTCCTGAATATTTAAATAAAACCTACTCACAATCTTAGGCAAATACATTAGTCCTTTAATTGCTTTGTCATTCAATTCACCTGTTGACGGTGAAATTCCGTCAACCTAGCCATCAGTTTACCTTCGGTGTTGGCATGATTTTTATACCTTATCCATTGGTACTAACCCCTGTGGTATAACAAGTTCACTTGTGCATGTCGGTTTTGGAGTTTAGTGTTTATGCAGGGTTTTAGTGTTGAAAGCGAGACTTCCGGGATAAGTTCATCAAGCACCTCATGACAATACCTTGAAGCCCGGTACAAGTCAAGCAATGAAGTGAACATGACTCCAAGAGCCCAGGGACCCAACCCGAGAAGATGACAAACTCCGATGACCTAGCCAGAAAAGTGCCGAATCTTGTGAGACAAGGAGCTTCGTCCAACTCGGAGAGAAACTGACAACAAGGGCCCACATGCAGAAGGGGGAAGTATCTAGAAGACTCGGGAACCAACGTCCGGCGAACGAGACAACGAACTGGGCCGAAATGGGCCCAGGCCGGCCGGCCCAGCCCGTTTCAAGGCCCAGTCGGCCCCCCTTTGACCTAGATGCTTCTCAGGCTATTTATAGTCCCCTGACCGAGAGACACGCGTCAATCAATTTGTCATCCACCGCCGAGGAGCAGTGAAGCTTGAGGGACACCATCTTGGAGATGAGGGTCGTGCTAGTTGTCTAGGGTCTCCCTAGCCGACATGTGAACCTTGCATGGAAGACCACGTCGGAGCTTCGGAGCAAGGATCAAGATCGAGGTAGGATCCCGATGGTGATCTTGTTCATGTAATCATTCATGGTGAAGTTTTTATAGTGAATACGATTTCTAGCGATCAAGTGCCTTCTCGATGATTTTGTTCTCCCCTTGGTTTTGCTTCTTCCCCAATCTAGTCTATAGCTAGATTGCATAGGGTGCTCTTGTAGACGCGGTGGCTAGAGGTGCATACCGGAACGACCAAGTGATTTCAACTTGTTCTTATCGAACTAGCCCTAGACTACCCGCATGAATAGGAGTACGTTGTGACAGAACGGGGGCTCTGAAAGGAGGGCGTTTTCGGAGTCGGACCGGTTTCAAGATGCTTTTAATGAGATTCGCTTTTCTATCTTCATCTATCTTGTTTGGAGCTACAACATAAGCATGATCTAGACTCTCTAGATCGGTTATCTCTTGCTACCTCTTAGTAGATTAGATTAGATTCGTTTTCTTGATGATCTCTTAGATTAGATGCAACTTGGTTCTTCAATAGATAGCTTTCCTTGCTTTACTAGATTTAATCCTTGCGTTGCACATTGTTCCACGGATTCGATACCTTGGGTTCACCACTCGAGGGAAGAAGGGTCCCTTGACTACAATGGGGGATTTGTCCGCTTGCAAATCCATATGAACTTTGATACGAATATACACCATCAACATCACCAAAATCTACTTAGGGGCCTAGATGTACTTTCAATGTCCCCCTTTTTGGTGATTGATGACAACTCGATTAAATCTTACAAATAAAATGTTAAAGCACATTTAGATTCTTAGATATAGCTAGAGCTCCGCTTTAGTTTGTGCTTTGAATTGAATTTCAAAAAATTGGCCTCAAATGCCAATAGCACAAATTTGGGAGAAAGCGCGTGTGAGCTCCCCCTATATCTTAGAATCAGTGGAGTGCAACATGTGTGATCAACAAATAAAAATCCGTGATGTGTATGACAAGATATGCACAAAGCAAAGAACATATGTACTGACTAAGCAGCACCGGTCAGACCGGTCAAGTCCAGCCCGCACACCCAACTGGGTGGCACGGTCAGACCGGTGCCCCTTAACGGTCAGACTGGTTAGGTCCAGTCAGAGCACATAGCAAAAGGTGTGCGTGCTATTTGGTCTAGAGTGATTAGGCTGGGGTTGCAAGCTGGCTTAGATCACTTTGCTCCATTTAGACAACATAAACAATACATCAAACAACACATGCATCACAATCTAGCAATAAAGTCGCTTACTTATTACAATAAAGGCTCAAACACACTATATCACTCACACAAATGTTCTTAAGTCCACTAAGATAAAGTTCTACCTTATTACACAGCTACTCTCATCATCCAACCAGCACCGGCCTGACCAGTGCGGGGCACCGGTCAGACTGATGCAACATAGACAGCACCACTGACATGAAGTCTTTAATCCATATCTTCTCCCCCTTTGTCATCAAGCATCCAAGAAGGGCCTGGAGAAGTAGTAGCTATGGATCATTGTCCCTGAGATCGATCTCATGGATGAGAGCTCCCTCATATTTGAGAAATATCAAATGTCCAATGCAAATGAGAGTTTAGATAAATAGATTCATAGATAGTGATTTCAGAGGGATGAGCTATAGGATCGCTATCCGTACCATAGTAATATGGATTATAGATCTCAGTGGAGAAGCTAGCTCCCCAATCATGTCCTTGCTCGGGAGATGGAGGAGGTGGAGGAGCTTGTTCTTGTCCCATAAAGTGAGATTAACCTACCACATCCAGAGAGGGGTACAAATGATGGAGGTGGAGGAGGAGCCGATGATGAATATCCTTGCTCTTGCTCAGATTCAAAGAACATAGGCTCATATTGATTAATTAAGCATGTCGGAATTGGCCCAACCTCTTATCCTATCCTTACAGGAGGGTATCTCAACCTGTGGAGACTCAAGAGATGGAGGAGAGCGAGGCGGTTGAAACCCTTGAGCATTGTGCATCAACTTCATCCCGTCCCTCATTTGCTTGTTTGCCCTCCTAGACCTTTATTGCTCCACCTGGCTGTTATGCTGACTCCTGCACATGCCAAAGATGAAATTGAGAAACTTCTTCAACGGAGAAGTGGATATGGGGGGCCTGTGTTGCTCCCAGCCTCCCCACCAGTCAGACCGGTGACGGCCTGAGGGCCTGTCTGTGGTTGATCTTCCTGAGTAGCTCCTTCCTCAAACAATTCATCCTCATGTCCAGGTGCTCACTCTGCTCTAGGAGAAGGAAACCTTGGACTCTTGCTAGGATTGAGCTTCAAAGGCTTGTGTGTCACATTTTTGGGAAACTCCGTCTTTGCAACCTTTTCAATCAAATACATGATATAAGGACTATAGCTACAAATCTTTTTGGGGTCCTCGGATAGATTGTTGATTTCTTGCCAAATGAAATCCTCAACACTAAATTCCGGGGCTCCAGGCCTCAAAGCAACCGTCAAATTGTTCTGAAACTTTGTGATCTTAGAGGGATTACCATCTCTAGGTGTGATAGACACCCTAAGGAATCTTTTTAAGTGTAGCATAGTACATATAGAGATTCTTCACCTTCCCATAATATGCACGGCCACCTCTCGGGTACATAAGGTGCAAGGCATCCTTGTCAAGCTCCCCTTCATCATGGGCTTTATTAAGTCCTTGTCTCCAGCCAGGATCCCAAAGCACCTTAAGAACCTATGACTATGAAAAGTGATGGAATACCTCTAGGCATTGGTCATCCAAGTCATAGCCCTCTCATGACCAATATGTCCAAAGTGCACGATGGCGTAAAACTGGGTAATTATCTCCTTGTTCCAATCTTGTCGGAAACCCATAAGTTCCTTGACCCTTTGCCTCTCACAGTTGCTTATAACTTCATTAAAGATGGGGTCATTCTTCCTAGCCATATGCCCCCAATCCACATATTGTGCCTTATGAGTGATTTTGGGCTTTTTAATGATCACCGTAGCATAGTAATCCTACTAAAACTTAGCCCAAAGCCTCAGATAGGATGCGGTCCTTGCCTCCTCATAGGGGTTCTTGTCACTCAGCTTCTTTAGGTCTTAAGTCATGCCCAAACCATGGTATTTCACTGGCCTGTCAGGATAGATATAAGTAGATGGCATGATTCTCAACCTACCCTGATCATGATCATCCTCATCCATGGCATCCACATCCTCTTCTTCTTCCTCTTCCTGTCCTCATCCTCTCCTTCCTTGGACTCATCATCATCAGAACCGCCCTTCTTGTGCTTTCTCACCTCAAACGGACCCTTCCTACTCGCCCTGATGGTGCTGGTACCGGTCTCATCCTCAACATCATCATCACTACTGGTACCGGTGTCACATCCAAGGTCAGGTTCCTCTCCACTCTCTCGAGCTCAATGAGGCCTCAATCTCTTCCTACTCGCCCTGATGGTGCTGCCCCCTTCCCCAAAGTCACTGGGGGCTGCCTCTCTACTAGAATACACTTATTCTCTTTTCTTTTTTGTGCCCTCCTTTTCCCTGACCAAAGCTACTGTTCTGAGTCACAAAAAGGATGACAAAAAGTGTATAAGACTTTAGGAACCATATTGAGTCAATATGGAAATTTAGATTTCCAAATTCAGAGCAATTGGGTCTACTCTAGACCACACCGGCCAGACCGGTGAGGGGCACCGGTCAGACCGATGCCACCCAGTACAGAGCCAATGGCTCTAATCTTCAATTTGAGCAGCTATGAATCTAAGATTTAATCTAGATGTTCAGTATAAAATCTTAAATTGATATGTGTTGAAAAACATGAACGAAACAAAATTTGGGATTGGACATGCGCCACCGATCAGACCGGTGAAGACCGTCCGACCCCAAATCTTGGGTTCTCACAATGTGTCCAGCAAAACTTTATGGATCTATAGGTATGTCTTCCAGGGGTTTTCAGGAGATGATTTTCCAAAGAGAATTCTAATCTTTGCACGAAGTAAGAGATCGGGCAAAACGAAGATTTGAATACCTTTGGAGGAAAGAACTTGAAGGGGAAACTGAGGAGGAGCCTTGGGAGACCCTTTTGCTTCCAAACTTGAGGTCTCTCCTTGGTTCAATCCCTTGTTCTCCATGGGAGAAGAGAGAGGTGGAAGAAGGGAGAGAGATGGTTCTCCACGGGTTGAACTGGATGAGTGCAGGTGAATAATGGAAGAGAGAGAGAGAGAGATAAGGGGAGGGGTAAAAGATAGATTCCTTTTACTGTTGGCCCACAGGTTGTAGTCGGGCGTCACCGGTCAGACCGATGCGAGCCACCAGTCAGACCGGCTGCACTTAGTCGAGTTAGTGAGCCTTTAGCAGTTTTTCCGACCCATGCTCGGTAGCACTGATGATTTTGATAAACTCAATAGAGAAACCATATCAGTAGAACCGACCTAGCCTCAGAAGTTCCGATCATTCTTTACCATTATGAGAAATCTCCTCTGAAAACTTCTTCTAGTATTTTGTAAGACACTTTGCATCCACTTCGGTCTTAGAAGAAGGAAGATGTGACTTTAGGGTTACCACTGGTCAGACCGGTGGCCAGCACCGGTCAGACCGGTGCTCCCCTGAGAAAAGATCTTGAGCTGAATTTGAGAGACTTTTGGTCCTTAAATTATCACAAAGATAGGATGGAAGATATAGAGTTGAAATTGATCCATATTTGGACAAAACATGAAAGAATGAAGGATAATCTAATTTAATTTATAATTCTTGATTCTTCCGAGAGAGAAAGATAAAGATGGATTTTATGGACTCGAGAAAATCTTCTTAATTGTGACTAGCCATCAATCAAACAAGGGTAAGTATAGTCACAACTAAGTTGATTGGGTCACAAAGACCAAGAATCAAGTGACTTCAGAAAAGAGCACACTTCCTACACATGCTAGTTGATTTTTTTTGAAAAGTCTATCCTATGTCACAAAGTGCATGCATCCACTTCAAATGAATAGCTTCTCAAGTATATTTGGCTCATACCATCAACCACAAGACACAGAGTCGAGTGAATGCAAAGGTATCAACCAAATATCTAGGTAGGCACACAAAAATTCACTTGAAGCAATTACAAGCTAAGAATGACACACTAGCATGGTATTATGGCCTAGATGAATTACGGTATTCAATGAGGTTCATGGAACATAAATTTGCCGTAAGACCATTTCATTTGTACATATATTAAATTTTTGAAAATCCCTTGCTCTTACTTGTTCTATTGAGAGTTATACTTAACAAGAGCTTGCTTAGGGATGCACAAAAGAATAAGACTACAAGATCACTAGAAGAAATTGTTAGTCCCACAAGTGACACAAGTGTTGCAATGAGCTCTCCCTTAAATAGTGCTAGAGATATTTGAATTTCTCGAACAAAGCACCTTATTTGATTAAGAACTTTGTGAGACTCATTCCAAACTTGGTAAAGACACATAAATGGTTTGTCAATTGAAATGTGTCGAGTGTCTCATTACCTAAGATGCCAAATCACCACTTTCATGAAAAATAGCACACTCCTGAGTCACCTGGCCATAGGGTCGGGTCACCTGACAGTAGACAGAGGCGTGCCGGGTCACCTGCTGACCTGACTCACTAGGCCTACACCGGTCAGACCGGTGCTAGTCACCGGTCAGACCGGTGACCCAGTTGGTCAACCCTTTGGTGACTTAGCCCTTCTTGTCCCTTGATTGTGTGAATACATCACTAATTTGAGACCTGCAATAGAGACAAGGCAATGCTCTACTAGAGTGCCATTAAAAGCATCAAATGGTATGAGATGATAAATTTTCATATAAATGTCAAAGTCACTACCTCATGCTTCACTAGTACAAGATAAGTGTAACATGAGTGTTCACCAAGAACCAAGGGTGACTAAGACTCAACCAAGAGCACTTGTTATCGAGATGTCATTGAATTCAAGATTTATATAGATTTTCCCTTCACATGGCCGGATGATCAAAAGTGATTTCCAAGTCTTCTAACCATCTGATCAATGCATCTCTTTCAACCTGCCAGCTCAGCAAGCATTTCTTGGTACCCAACACTTGTTGGGTCCTATAGGGTTAGCCATAAGGTGCTTAGGAACCCAAATGGCTCTCATGCTAGTTTGAGGTGAACTAATTTTCCTCATAGCACAAGTCCCATTCTTATCATTCCTAAGCTTTCGGAAATCATAATGGACAAGGTTCGTTTTAGGAATGTTACAATTTGGGCAATCTTTGCCCATGTGACCCTTTTGACGGCATTTATAGCAAATGTGGTTTTTGTTTTTGTTGTTCACATCATTCTTTGTAACTTCTTGTCCATGCTTGCTTCTGAGCCTTGGTCTTGAAAAAAAGAGTCTTCCTTGCCTTGCTTGCTTGAGGTGGGGCTGCCTTGGCCGGCACCGATCTGACTGGTGGCACGCACCGGTCTGACCGGTCATGGCCAGTGCCACCTCCCATCGTTGCACTTGGGAAAGCGTCGGCAAAGTGACCCTTCTCTTTGCACTTGTAGCACACTCTCCACTTGTTTGAGCTTCTAGGCTTCTTGGAGAGTGGTTCTTGAGCCTTGTGCTTGGTTGGTCAATGTTGGGGCTTGACTTGTCCAACTTTGCTCTTTTCTTGAATCTTGTGCTTGTGGGGCTTTGTATGTTGTTGAGGGGTTGAGCTAGTGATGGTTGATCCCTTCTCAAACTTCTTCCCCATGTCTTCACGACTATCTTGAGAAGGTTGCACATTGCTCTTCTCCTTCAACACATACAAGTCTTTTTGAAGCTTTTCAACCTCATGCTTGAGTTCATCATTTTCTTTAGCAATGAGGTCATAACAAGATACTACAAGTACATGCTCAATGCTAGATTGGCTTGCTTGAGACAAACAATCAATAGCACAAGATAAATCAATTTGAACTTGTGAGCATGTGCATGTGTGAGATAGAGGTTGCGTTGATTTTACCGATGAAAGCACAACCTCATGGGCTATCTCTAGTGTTGCATATGAATCGACAAGCTTCTCATAGGAACACTCAAGTTCCTTGTGATCGGCTTGCAGAGCCATATGCTCACTAGTGAGTTTTGCTAAGCTTCTTCTTCTACCTTAGCTCTATACGAAAAGGATTTGATATTATGATCATATTTGTTAGCCAATAATTCATACTTACAGACTAAGGATGTGAGCTCGAATTTCAGAAGTTCAAGTTCTCTTGTCGGAGAGCTTGAGACATTAATCTTTTGTCTCTTCGCTCCCCTGGTCTGCCTCTTCTTCTTGCTCTTCTTTTCCTTCTTGGCCATGAAGCAAGTTGTTGTGCCCCTGCCGGCACTGATCTAACTGGTGTGTGTCACCGGTTTGACCGGTCCCTGTAGAGGGACAGTGTCTTCGCTTCTCTTATCTTGTCCTTGCTTGAGAGTTGATGCTTGATGATTAGTGGATGTCGTAGAGGTTGTGGGACATATCTCCACTGGTTCATTTTCATCATCAATCTAAACTTCATCAAATTTGGTGTGAACTAACACAAATAGCAATTCCCAAATGAGATTAGCATCTTCACTAATTTCTTTGCTCTTTAGGATGAGATGCTTTAGTTCTTTACATACACAACTACACAAAAGGTTAGTAATAGCGACATTGAGTTGCTTATTCTCCAATTCCTTTGGAGAGACACAAGTCTAATCCTCTGGAAGGATACTCGCAACCATAATGCCCTAAGAGGTAGGACCCAAAACCTTAAGTGCAATGAGAACATTGGAGCGCCAAGAAGAGTGGTTAGAGACATCTAGAGCTACAGGCTCAAACGGTACCTCACGAGTTGTCAACATCAAAGAGCTCGAAGCAGTTAAGCTCGAATCGGAGCACCGTGCTCTGATATCAATTGAAAGAACCTTTATGTCGCCTAGAGGGGGGTTGAATAGGCGAGACGACCGATTTAAACTTTTCTTCCCCGAAAGCTTGTGCTGCCAATGTCCATCAGTCAGACTGGTGGTGGTGACCGGTCAGACTGGTCACTCACTGACATTCACAAGAGGCACCGGCCAGACTGGTGTAGCACAATGCACCTGCAAAAACAACTTCAAGATCCTCTTGACTTCTAGCACGAACCAAACTTGGTGCGTGGTCATTGTAGATGATCACAAGCAGGGTAATGAGCCCTGCATACACAAGTAGCACACCCTAGTACATCGAAGCGGAAGCAAATCAAATATGCTAGAAAAATAACATAGAGAGGCAAACCACACAAAAGAGCAAGGATTTGTTTCCTGATGTTCACCGCCCGCTAAGGAACGACTACGTCTCTGATGAGGAGCTTGTAAGGGACAAATCCCACAACATGCCAGGTCTCTTTCAACCACTTCCCTCCTTTCCACTAAGGCAATCTATTCCACGAACAGGCAAGATCACAACCCTCACAAACTTCCCCGCTCACCACAACCTGGGAGCTAGCCGGCGACGCCTAGCCGTCAAGGAGACAAACCTCCAAGAGTAACAAACGGTTCAAAGGTTGTAGATGCGAAACTAAAGTGCTCAAGCTATGGAAATGCTCTTATTAGCTCACAAAGGTGCTCTTGAGCTCACTCTATCAACCCAACAGAAAGAGTATGGCTTGAATCAACAAATCTCACAAAGAGAGGGTTGGGGAGAGGCACTAGAATATGGCTTAGGACCTCAGCACAAGCAATAGAAACAGCAGCCTTCAACTGAAGAAGTCTTGGGGTTTTTATACCCCTCAAAGGAGAAAAGTAGCCGTTATCCCTCGGGCGGCACCGGTCAGGCCGGTGTTTGAAAAACTAGCCTTTGGGGCTAGTGGCACCTGTCGTATGGACCTCCCTGGGCCCACTACCTCGGTGGGTACCAGGACCGACTACTCGGTGGGCCCCTGGGACTACCCGGCTTGCGCTACACGGCACCTGAAGGCGTGGAGCACAAGGACTACACAGGAGTAGTACTCGGTTAGGGAGCTGTACATGTTCTGCACTGTATGGAGGACTCCTAGACGTACTCGACTAGTACTCTCTCCCTACTCCGACTTGTAACCCTGCCTCCCAGACTATATAAGGCGAGGCAGGGACCGATCTGTAGCATCCAATCTCGTCTCATACAACTCACGGCGCACTATTGCACCATCTTGTAATCGTGCCCTATCAATCCAGAGCTACGCAGCATACAAGACGTAGGGTATTACGCACCTTGCGGCCCGAACCTGTCTAAATTGTGTGCCGCGTGTCTCTTCCTTCGAGTTACCGATCTCGGCGAGTCACATTCATCTACTTCGGGTACTCCCCTTAGTAGGTTGCCGGTCTAAAACACTGACAGCTGGCGCGCCAGATAGGGGCTCTCGCCCGAGATCACATGGCGAACTCGACGGCTCCCGTCTACTTCAAGCCAACCGTCGCCTTCAACCGCGGCGACACCTTCGTGTTCGGCGCCTGGGTCTGCACTGCTGACGGCGCGGGCTCCTTCCAGCGTCGCCTAACCATGCAGCCCAACCCGAAGACAGGCTTTGTGACGCTTCCTGAAGTCGTCACGGGCGAACTCACCGGCAAGTTCGGCGAAATTTTGCTCTTCAACCACCACGCTGACTTCGAGCTCGCGTCCGCTTCCAACTCGATGACGCCATGGGCCATCGCATGCGAGCCGACTACTCAGCCATCGCAGGCGGTCCCCTCACCTCGCGAGCGCTCCGCGCGTGGCTCCTGCATCCTCAGCCAGGCCCGCACGGGGGCTCCCACCTCGCGCCGGGCCGGCAAGGAGCCCGTGCTCGAGTACAACTCGGACTCCGACGCCACCCCTGATCGCGCTTCGGACTCCAGCCCTCTCGCCGAGTTCTACTCGAACCCGGATTACGAGTTCGACTTCGGGTCGGACCCTGATGAGCCCGAGTCTGAGGACAACTCCACCGAGCTTCCCTTGTCGGGGCCGCCCGGGGGGCGGTTATAACATCCACGCCGGCCGGGAGATACGTCTACTGGCCAGACCGCAAGCCTGCTGACCTGATAAAGGGAGACTCACGCTACGTCGCCTACATCGACTTGCTACCGTTCCAGGAGTGAACACCCCTAGCCCGGGCTGACTCAAGCACACCAACTGAGGTGGCACCCTCTAAGTCCAGCCTTGGTACCCCCGATCGCCAAGTCTTCATGGCTGCCGGCGACACCCCAGGGCCTTCAGGCACGGCTCAGGACAAGTACCTGGAAGACATCTCCTCCGACGAGCTCTCTGCTGATGCGCCACCGAACGAGAACCCTGCAGACAGAGACGCTCGACGTGAGCGTAACCGGAAGCGCAGCGAACGCCGCCGGCGCCTCCGCGACAACTTCCCCGTCCGCAACCTTGCGGAAGCTCTCGAGGCAGTCGAGAGCAGAGTACACACTACCCCTGAGCAATGCCTCATGTCGATCACAGCGATCGCACGCCAGGCTCAGGGCATACGCGCTGGAGAGGTCATCGCCAAGCTCGCTGAAGACGCCTACTTCATGCGGGTCGACAACAGAGTCAACCAACCTCCTCCAGCCAGGCACCGCGACAACGAAGCCACGAGTCGCAGCGCCAACAACGGTCCTAACCGTACTCGAGCCGACCCTCCCCGGCCCGAGCCAAACCGTCGTCGCTCCAACGCCGGCGGACCCTCACAGCAGACCACAGCAACCGAGAAGTCGTCCCCCACCGTGCTCCGGCCGGCGGAGGCGGCAATGATCCCGACGGCGGCGGCGGCCGACGGCGGAAGCTCCAACCATGGGGCCAACGAGAGGGCCGGAGGCGGCGGCGGTCGAGGCGGCCGAGGCCACGCGAACGCCCACGCCTCTGGCGCCTCACAGGGCGGCTACGACGCCCGCCAGAAGATCGAGGAGCTGCGGCGGAAGAAGTCAACCACTGCCGCTGAGGGCGACGGCTTCCCCGCCTTCTCACCTCGACTTCGCAACCTGCTTCTCCCCGACAAGTTCAAGCCTTTGGGGATCACCAAGTACGATGCGAAGCAGGATCCCATCCAGTGGCTCAGGTGTTACGCCCTCTCCATCGAGAACGCTGGCGGCAACAGCGACACCAAGTGCCTCTACTTCCCCTTCTTCCTGGACCAAGCACCATCACTTGGCTCGAGTCGCTGGATAAGCACTCAATCGACAAGTGGGACCAGCTGAAGGAGCAGTTCACAAGCAACTTCGCGGGCGGCATGGGCCGATCGGGTACTCGCATGGACCTGGCCATGATCAAGCAGGAACAAGGCGAGACCCTCCGCAAGTACATGCGCCGCTTTTTCGACAAGCGCGCTACCGTCGTCGACGTCACCGACAAAGAGGTCATCGACCTCTTCCAGGACGGCCTCTACCACCGCCGCACCTTCGAAGGCTTCGGTCGTCGCCGTCCCAGGTCCATCCCCCACCTCAAGGACATGATCACGTCCTGGGCGGATGAAGAGGACAAGGCCAATGCCAAGTACGACGCCATTCGTGGAAAGACCAAGCAGAACCAGGGTGGCGGCAGCGGCAACAACGCAAACCAAGGCGGCCGCAACAACAACAACAACTACTTGGGTCCCAACCGCAAGCGCAAGCCAGACAATACTGTCGCGGCTATCCAGCGCCCTGCGAAAGGGAACTCGAAGAAGAACTCCGGCGGTTTCAAAGACCTGCTGAAGGAGAAGTGCCCGTGGCATCCAAACGGCAACCACACCACCGAACAGTGCTACCAACTCAGGCGTGCACTCAAGGAGACGCCAGAGCCACTGCACCCTCATGACCAAAAGGGCAAGAAGAAGGACGGCGACAACAACGACTTCCAGGAGCCCGACAAGACCGTCAACGTCCTCTTCGGTGGATTGCCCAGCAGGCGAGAGCAGAAAGCTACCCGTCGTGAAGTGATGTCCATTGAACCAGCGGTCCCAACTCCTCTCAGGTGGTCGGAGGTACCCATCACCTTCTCCCGCGCGGACCAATGGACCAGCTTCTCTGAACCAGGACGGTTCCCCCTCGTTTTGAAGCCAGTGGTGGCGGGCTCCAAGCTCAACAAGGTGCTCATCGACGGTGGAAGCGGGCTTAACGTCCTTTTCACCAAGACCTTGAAGAAAATGAAGCTCGACATCACCCATATGCTCACCAAGAGCAACACGCCCTTCTACGGCATCGTCCCCGGCAACGCGGCTATTCCACTGGGCTCAGTGGTCCTGCCAGTTACCTTTGGGGCGTCTCGAGACAACTACCGTACCGAGTACATCAAGTTTGAGGTCGCGGACTTCGAGACCTCCTACCACGCCATCCTCGGCAGACCAGCCATCGCCAAGTTCATGGCGGTGCCCCACTACACCTACTTGGTACTCAAAATGCCAACCCCACTCGGTGTACTCTCCCTCCAAGGGGACCCGAAGATCTCCCACGACCGCGACACAGAAGCCGTGGAGATCGCCTCCACAAATCAAGTACCCAACGCGATGATGGAGGTCTACGCTGCGTCGAAGAAGCTTGCCACATGTGAACTCGACATCCCAGAGAAGTCTGACAGCACCAACAAGCCTCAGCCACCTGAGGAGGTACTCGTCAAGACGGTCGACCTCGGAACAGGCGACCCCAGCAAGACCACCACCATCGGGGCAGGCCTCGACCCCAAATAGGAAGACGCGCTCGTTAGCTTCCTCCGGGCTAACCGCGACATCTTCGCGTGGAAGCCAGCGGACATGCTAGGAGTGCCCAGGGAGCTGATTGAGCACTGCCTCAACGTCGATCCTAAGGCCACCCCCAAGCGACAACACCTCTGACGCTTCGCCGATGACAGACGGGACCCCATCAAGAAGGAACTCGCCAAACTACTCGCGGCTGGCTTCATCAGAGAAGTCTTCCATCCTGAGTGGCTCGCCGACCCTGTCCTCGTCCGCAAGAAGAACTCGAACGAGTGGAGGATGTGCGTCGACTACATCGACCTCAACAAGCACTGCCCCAAGGACCCCTTCGGGTTGCCGCGGATTGATCAAGTCATCGACTCCACGGCGGGTCGCGACCTCGCTCGCTTCCTCGACCGCTACTCCGGTACCACCGCATCGCGATCAAGGAAGAAGACCAGGAGAAGACCGCGTTCATCACCCCGTTTGGCGCGTATTGCTACACGACCATGTCCTTCGGGCTGAAGAACGCCGGCGCTACCTACCAACGAGCTATCCAGGCCTGCTTCAAGAGGCAACTCAACAAGAACATCGAGGCCTACGTGAATGACGTGGTTGTCAAGACCAGGGATTCCAGTACCCTCATCGACGACCTTGAAGAGACCTTCGCATCACTGCGCGAGTACCGCTGGAAGCTCAACCCGAACGAGTGCGTCTTCGGCGTCCCTTCGGGCAAACTACTCGGCTTCATCATCAGCCAGCGCGGCATCGAAGCCAACCCCGAGAAGATCTCTGCCATCACCAGCATGAAAGCTCCCACGAGCATCAAAGATGTCCAGAAGCTGACAGGGTGTATGGCGGCGCTGAACAGATTCATCTCGAGGCTAGGAGAACGGGGACTCCCCTTCTTCAAACTACTCAAGCATCAAGAGAAGTTCGTGTGGACTCCAGAGGCAGATCAAGCCCTTGCCCAGCTCAAGGACTTCCTATCAAAGCCACCGATCCTCACGGCTCCCCACAAGGGCGAGCGACCATCGCTCTACCTAGCCGCGACTACTCACGTGGTCGGCATCGCCATCGTTGTCGAGCGGCAAGAAGACGGCCACGCCTACCCGGTCCGGCGCCCCGGCCTACTTCGTCGGCCGAGGTCCTATCAGAGTCCAAGGCCCGTTATCAGCCTGTGCAGAAGCTACTGTACGCAGTACTCATCACCTCGCGGAAGCTACGACACTACTTCCAGCAGTACTCGATCTCCGTCGTCACCGACTACCCACTTGGTGACATCCTGTGGAACCAAGATGCTACTGGAAGAATCTCCAAGTGGGCTGTCGAGCTCGGCGCCCTCACTATCGACTTCAAGCCACGCACAGCCATCAAGTTGCAGCACTAGTCGACTTCATGGCGAGTGGCGGGAGAACCGCCTACCTACTCCCACCGTGCGACCGAGCATTGGGTGATGTACTTTGATGGCTCACTCAACCTCGAGGGCACGGTGCGGGGGTACTCCCCGATCTCTCCAACGGGCGAACAACTCAAGTACGTCCCGCATCTTCCGGAAGGTCTCAAACAACGAAGCCGAGTACGAAGCCCTCCTACACGGGCTCCGCCTCGCGGCTTCACTGGGCATCAAGCGACTACTAGTCTACGGCGACTCCGCAGTGGTCATCAACCAAGTCAACAAGTCCTGGGACCGCAACAAGGAGAACATGGACGCCTACTGCCTAGAAGTCTGCAAGCTCGAGAACAAGTTCTATGGTCTCGGGTTCCATCACATCGTCCGCGACAACAACGTTGCAGCGGACGTCCTCTCGAAGCTTGGATCCACCCGCGCTCAGGTGCCAGCGGGTGTCTTCGTCCACGAGCTTCACGCGCCATCCATCCCGGAGCTGGCGCCACCGACCACCGGCCCGCCCCCATCCACCACCGGGCGAGGAGGTTATGATGATCGACGTGGACCGGAGGCAACCCTTCATCGACTACCTCGGCCGAGCGAAGGTCCCCTCGACAAGAACGCGGCCGAACAACTCGTCCGCCGCGCCAAGTCCTACGTCCTCGTCGGGAGACAAGCTTTACAAGCGGGGCGCATCTTTCCGGAGTACTCATGAAGTGTGTCCCTCGAGAAGAAGGCAAGGACATCTTGGAGGAGATCCACAAGGGCGTCTCGCGGCAACCACGCGTCCTCACGCACGCCGGTCGCCAAGGCCTTCGGCGGGCTTTCTACCGGCCCACGGCTCGGGCGATGCCGAAGAACTCGTCAGAAGGTGCCAAGGATGTCAATACTTTGCCAAGCAGCAACACGTCCCAGCCTACAAGCTAGTCACCATACCGCCAACCTGGCCCTTTGCTTGCTGGGGGCTCGACATGATTGGGCCACTGCCAACTACGCCAGGAGGATTTAACAGGGTACTGGTGGCTATCGACAAGTTCACCAAATGGATCGAGGTCAAGCCGGTCACATGCCCCAAGGCTGACAGAGTACTCGACTTCCTGGATGAACTCGTGCACCGCTACGGACTACCCCACCGCATCATCACAGACCTGGGCTCCAACTTCAACAACCACCAGTTCTGGGAGTACTGCGAGAACAGCGGGATCGACGTCCGATACGTCTTAGTTGCCCATCCATGGTCCAACGGACAAGTCGAGCGCGCCAACGGGATGGTGCTCGACGCTCTCAAGAAGCGGCTACACGACGCCTCGAACTCCAAAGGGGGCAAGTGGATCAAGGAACTACCCAACGCACTCTGGGGGCTACGGACTCAGCCATCCAAGCCAACGGGGCAATCCCCTTACTTCCTGGTCTACGGCTCCGAAGCAATCCTCCCTGCCGACGTCATATGGAACTCACCAGCAGTGGAGCACTACGACGAAGGCGTCTCAGAAGACAGCAGACGAGTTGATATCGATAGCCTCGAAGAAGCTCGCTGCGCTGCCCTCGTCCAATCAGCAAGGTACCTAGAGGGTATCCGACGCTACCACGATCGCAACGTCAAGGAACGCTCCTTCAATGTTGGAGATCTCGTCCTCCGCCGTATCCAGAACACGGAAGGACTACACAAGCTCAGCTCCCCCTGGGAAGGGCCGTTCACCATTGCAAAGGTGACCGGGCCGGGCTCCTACCGCCTTCAGACACTTGAAGGCGCAGACATCAACAACTCGTGGAACGTCGACCAGCTCTGTCGATTCTACGCCTAGTCTACACGACTACTCCGGGGTTCAAGTCTACACAACTACATCAACACCACCCCTTGCCGTAAGCGGCCTCCGGGTCCTGGCTCCAGTCTCCAAACTTCTCCTCTCCAGGATCCAGCCCGTGCGGCTACCTACGGACCCTGGGCTGCGACGAGCGTCAAGGACTCTAGCAGCGGTCTACTAAGAGACCACACTCCAAGATCCAGCCTGCACGGCTACCTACGGATCTACGATCCAGCCTACACGGCTACCTACGGATCTACTGCTGTAAGCGGCTACCCGCTCCAGCTCTACTCAGCTGTAAGCGGCCTCCGGGTCCAGGCGACTACTCTGTAACTACGGCCCTGGCCATCCAGGTGTACTTCTTCAGTAATAAAGTTTGAGCGTTCATCAACTTCTTTACTGTCTACTCCCTACAAGGGGACCACTACTGCCGAGTACTACTACTCGCATCCACTCCACGATGGGGACTCCGCACTCTGAGATCGCAGCTACGAGTACTCATTGCTGGAAATTTTCTTTCATTGATACTTAAGCAATTCATTACAATTGTTTTTTGTACAACCCTGGCTACTAGCTATCTATTACAGGGCTACTGGAGGTTAAGCTTCTCGCCTACTTGCTCCGCGATGGGAGCCATCTCGCTCCCGGCGGCTCGCATACCGCTCATCGGTGCGGTTGGCGCCTACCCCACCGGCGACTACCTCCACTGGGGCCTTCGGGAAGTACGACTTCATGAAGGCCAAGACCTGCCTTGGGATCGACCTCGCCATGTGCTTCACATAGGCCGCCAGCCGGCTCGGAGCTTCCTTGAGGCGGTCCACCAGTGGAGCTATCTTGGGGCCGCCTGGGTGCGGCACCAGGAGCCTTGCGATCGGCAGTGCGGCTTCCTCGAGTTCCTTCAGATGGGCCCGCAGTGCCTCGCAGTCTTCATTCAACTTCTGCAAGGATTTGTAGCAGTTGACAAGATTGCGGTCAGAAGCAATCCGGAGCTCCATGTGCTTCTCGCACTCGAAGGCAAGTTCTTTGTAGTCGAGCTCGAGTACCTGGCGGGCTTCTTGCTCCCGGTAGAAGAGGTTCTTCATGCACATCTCCGAGGAATTCAGCTGCTCCACCTGGCCCTCAAGCTCTGCAACACGGCAACAGCACAGCGGGTCAGAGGCTTCTCGACCTCCAACAAGTACACGACAAGTTCAGCGGCGTACCTTTATTCTTGTTGCGGAGGCCCTTATTCTTCCGCACCAAGTCCTCGCCCTTCGCCTGCAACTCTTGGACGTCGTTGTGGTACTTGGCGAAGGCGGCGTCGAGTTTCGACTGCATGGCAGCCGCGTGCTTCCACGACTTCACAAGTTGCTCTTCCAGCACCTCAGCTCGGAGCACCGCGTCTCCATAGCCTTGCAGCATGTTCGACTTGTCGCGGGACCGCTCCGCAACGTCCTGCAAAGACAACTCAAGTCACACGAGTACTCAACAATAGAGGATTGACTACTCAGAAGCTACGACTACTTACCTTCATCCACTGCTCCGCCTGGCGGATCGCCTCCAGATGCTTGGCCACCGTCGCCGGCTCGACAAGATCGTCTGCGAGCAGCTCTATTCCGCCGCGACTACTCGCGGTGGCCTCCGTCATCGGTGCAGAGCGGATGGGCTCTGCGTCCTGGATCTCCGGGGAGCGGATGGCCACCTCCAGAGCGACCTCTAGCGACGCTGTGACCCCCTCTCCCCCGGCTGCTACGGCGGCCTCCACGACGACTTCTTCCACAGGCTCGGGGGCTCCTCCCGCAGCCTCCGGGACCTCTGGTGTCGACTTCTGCATCGGCACCCCCGCAGGGATGTCACTGCCTTCCTCTTCAGCGCCTGTCAAAAGAAGATGAGCGCATCAGCGACTACGACTACTCCTCGAGTAGCCCCATAGCTTCGGAAGAGTACTCACCTTCGACTACGCTGGCCTCCGGCAACGGCGCTTCGGCAGCCGGCGGCTCGGGCACCGCCTGGGTAGCAGGGGCGGACTCCTCGACGGACGGCGCAACTTCTTCCGCCACCGCTGAAGAGGGCTCATTCCCCTCCCAAGACAGATCCGTGGATTTCCTGCAGAAGCACACACAATTGGTCGTCAGTCAACATCGACTACTACAACAAGTACTACTCGGGAAGATGAAGTACTTACAAGTTCAACCGGACTATTGTCACGGCCGGGGCACCGAGGATGCTGGCGATGTCGACCAGTCCACCCTCGGCGGACGCCTCCTCCTGCGCTCCCGCGGCTACCGCCTCCTCGACAGCAGCGGCGGCCGGCGCAGTGCTCTCCTGCGCTCCTGAAGCCACCACCTCTTCAACGGCGGCGGCTACGGGCTCCGTGCTCCCTTGAGGAGCAGGGGGCTGGCACTCCAGCTGCGCCAAGATCTCCTCAACAGTGGGGGCTGGACTACGACTTCCGGCTGGCCCCCCCACTGTGTCCCACACGCCTTCGTCGCCCTCTTCGACGGGCTCCGTTGGCAGCACCTCCTGCATACAAGGAAGACTACTCATCAGCAAGGGTACTCGTGCGATGGGTACTCGACTACTCTAGTCAAGACATCTTACCTCCTAAGGCGTGGTCTCTGAGACCCTAAGCTTCTTTGCCACCCGCTTCCTGGCGGGGTTGCGCGGCTTCCATGGCGGCGCAGCCAGGCTAGCCTCCAGGCTAGTCGGGGGGTCTTGCACTAGAGGCACATGAGGCAAGCCTGGACGGCTAAACCTCGACCGCAACTGGAAGCGGTCCTGCAACGTCTCGTCGTCATCAGTGGTGTCCTCCACGATGACGGTGTCATCGCCTTCACCGACTTCTCGCCGCTCTTTCGCCTTCCCTTCCTTCGGGATCTCGATCCCGCTCGGGGGCGGCTGCGGCTCGGAGATGAACTTCTTCAAGTCATCCTGCAAGACACGAAGACGTCACTAAAGTCTACACCAAGTAATGACTACTCGACTAGGGGAGTACGACTACTCACCTCCTTGGGCGGGCGCGCGGCGGAGTACTCTTGGACAGGGCACGCCGTGTACGGCGGCATATCTTTGAAGATCCGCGACAACCTCTCAATGATGTCGCTGTCGTCCAGCTCGCCTCCGGGCATCCGCGACGTGTCGTCGTCGCCGGTGTACTCGAAGCCTAAGGTGTCTCGAGCCATCAACGGCTGCACCCTCCGCTTCATGAAACTGAAGGCCACGTGCTCGGCCCTCAGTCCCGCTTCCTTGAGCACATTGATGCGTGCTAGCAGCTCGGGAAGCTGGATCCCCTCTTGCATGGTGGGCTCCGAGTTCCACCACTCGCGGTGCCTGGGCTGCCGCCCGCTCGGCTTCGGCAGGCCGGGGTGGTGGTTCGTGATATAGAACCATCTTGTCTTCCAATCAGTGTTGGAGTCAACAAGCTTGTACGCCAGATATTGCTCTGTGGATTCTTCTCTCAACTGGATGCTGACTCCTCCGACTACCCTTGGGTTGGTGGCACTTGGTTGCGGCTTGACGCGGAAGAACTTACTGAAAAGAATCCAATGCGGCTTGATCCCAAGGAAGGCCTCGCAGAAGTGCACGAAGACTGCGGTGTGGAAGATGCCGTTGGGGTTTAGATTCAGGTACTCGATCCCGTAGTACCCGAGCAGCCCCTTGAAGAAATCGCTGGCCGGGAGCGCAAGCCCGCGCTCCACGAACCGCGCGAACATGGGGATCTCGTCTTCGGCCTTCTCCATCGGATATGGATCTCCGGCAGCGGACTCCACATGTCGACCTCCTTCTCCCGGATGAACCCACCGTTCAGGAGAGTCAACAGATCTTCCGTCTTCACCTTGGACTTCTTCCACTCGCGGCTTGGACCAGCCCGCGGTGGAGACATGGGCGGCGCTACTCCGGTGGCGGCCGCGGCGGCCTCTTCGCGGCCCCTCTTCTTCCCGGCGGCCTTCGACGTCTTGGATGGTGACGGCTTCATCCTCCAAGTGCAGGGCGTCTTCACGCGCATCCGCTCGGGGGCTACCCTAAAAGCTTTGGGTTGCGGCGCACTTGAATATACTACGGCCGCAGCGAGCGCTGGGAGTGGATTTGCTTCAGATGGAATCGAAATGACTGCAGCTTGGATGGGTGAAAAACCCTAAGGGTTTTGGCTTCTATTTATAAGTCAAACTGGCTCCGCAACGGGCGGCTGGATAAGTCCATGCGCGGCTGACTCAGCGACTGCGCACGACCCTTCGTATTCTACTAGTCGACGTGCCTCACCTCGGGGGCTTGGCTACTTTTACTCGACTACCTGGGAAGCGGCTAGTCTCAAGAGCATCTCAGGACACATTCTTCAAGATGACCCTTCAATTCGAGAGGAAGTACTCGACTCAAGGCTCGGGGGCTCCGTGCCACGTGTCCTTCGGTTTTTTCTACGGATTTTTCGGGATTTTCCTGCCAAGACTTCAGATGGACCCTCAGCCAGAGCCTGCGGCTCAACCTAAGGCTCGGGGGCTACTCCATATGGAGTGCGATTTTGCAATCGCACCTCCATATCAGCTCCGGCTTCAAGACAAGACGGGCATTTCTTGAAGACCTTCGAAGGCAGTGTTCGAGGACGCTTGGAACTACTCGAGAAGACTTCAAGATTGCTCAAACATCAGCTGGAGTACATTCCAGCCTCGGGATGCTTCGACTATTCTTGAGGACTTTTGACTTGTAGCACTCAGGGACGCTTGAGGACTACTCGTTAAGGCCGTCAAGACTACTTGAAGCTATCCTTCTCGACTACAAAGTACTCGGGGGCTTGTCGTATGGACCTCCCTGGGCCCACTACCTCGGTGGGTACCGGGACCGACTACTCGGTGGGCCCGTGGGACTACCGGCTTGCGCTACACGGCACCCGAAGGCGTGGAGCACAAGGACTACACGAGAGTAGTACTCGGTTAGGGAGCCGTACATGTTCGCACCGTATGGAGGACTCCTAGACGTACTCGACTAGTACTCTCTCCCTACTCCGACTTGTAACCCTGCCTCCCGGACTATATAAGGCGAGGCAGGGACCGATCTCTAGCATCCAATCTCGTCTCATACAACTCACGGCGCACTATTGCACCATCTTGTAATCGTGCCCTATCAATCCAGAGCTACGCAGCATACAGGACGTAGGGTATTACACACCTTGCGGCCCGAACCTGTCTAAATCGTGTGCCGCGTGTCTCTTCCTTCGAGTTACCGATCTCGGCGAGTCACATTCATCTACTTCGGGTACTCCCCTTAGTAGGTTGCCGGTCTAAAACACCGACAGCACCGGTCAAACCGGTGCACCTGACGGTTAGACCGGTCAGGCCTGAGTCACCCAAAAACCCTTTCTATGAATCTAACACTTCACCAAAGAGATGAAGTGGCTTATTTTAGGTTAGGAGGGTTTGTTAGCACACTATAAGTCTCTCAAGGCTAGATCTCACTTAGGTCAACTAATGAGCACTTTGACTTGGTCAACTCGCTAATGTTGCATCCCTCTTGATAGTACGACATACCTATACTCATGGATAATTATAAACACCATGTTGATCTCTTGATCTTGAATGTCTTCAATTGTGCCATACTTGAGCAATATCCGCTTGAGGGCTTTCAACATAGCCTTTGACTTGCGCGCGTCCATACTTGAGCTAATGACTTAGGATCTTTCCATCTAGCATAGGAATGCACACTTGGATCCATAAGTCACTCCATATTGCCAATCATAACATGTTGATGACTTGCATTGCTTCCCTCGGTTAAGGTTTGGATATGATACTTGGAGACGCCATAGATGCTAGAACTTCACCTTAGCAAAACACTAATGGCGGCTTAGCTACGACCCCAAAGATTGCTTAGTCCATCACCCTAAACATATCGGTTGATCTCTTCATCACTTATCCAATCCACACTTGAGTTCCACTTTGCTTCATATATAATTAACCTTCATTTGAAAACCCGCTTCAAATGTTTGATCTTGATTGACAACAAATGTGCAAGCATCCAAATTAGAACCATAATGTGTACACTCACCCTTCTGTCCTCTTTTAATAAAAACATGAAGCCTTGCACTTGACTTTGAGAATTACCATCTTCTCTTTTTATGATCCTTTCAATTTAAATTAAGCTATGTCTACTATGGGAGACTATGAATTAACTGTTTCAAATTATCCAAATATTTATTTTCCTTTATTGCCTGATATTTGTCACTTGTGCATTAGGACCATCCATGTATTTGCCTTCTCCAATGTGAGCCATATAATATTCAACCATAAATAAATTCTCCATTCTGAGACATGGGTACCCCTGGGTCGCCACCGACCATGCTCATGGTCATCCCCGACAAGTGGATCCGGCCTACCAGAAGATCCACCGACCTGTCAGTGGGCCCAACTGACCTAGTTGGCGGCCCACACGACCTCCTGAAGACCTTCCAGAAGATTTCCTAGAAGACCTAGTTCATCACGACCTCAAGACTTGACGTACAAGACAAGACCTCGGTGGATTTCGCCCAAAGCAGATCGACGGGATATGGCAAGATATGTAATGTAGACTTAGGTCTCCTGGTCGTAACACATATTGCTGAACGATTCGTGACAAAGCATGATGTACCCAAGAGTTCCATGAAGACGCATTTGCTAATTAGTTCTCCAAACGGTGAAATGAAATCCACCTATGTATGCCCACATGTCAATCTTAAGATCGGAGAGATAGATTTTGAAGCAGACTTAGTGATTCTAACATCAAGTGGGATAGATGTGATCCTTGGTATGGATTGGTTTAGCAAGCATGATGGAATCATTTTGTGTGCCAAGAAGTCGGTGCTCTTAACTACCCCGCAAGGAGATAGGATTGAGTTTGCCGCTACAAGCCCGAAGAAGAAGGAGAAGTGAACAAGCTCTGAGATAGTAAACCATCATCTATCAAGAACATCTTGTATCTCCTCTTGTTTCCCGATCCCTCCGAATCTCGGGACGAGATTCTTTTAAGGGGGTAGGATTTGTAACACCCGAAAATTCCATCACAATAAAATATTGTTAGCAACATGGTTTAGTTTTATTTTCTAAGGATTTAATAAATTTGAATAAATAAATTTGCCTTTAATTAAATTAAACATCATTTAATAATTAGAAACAATCAAGTGTTTGTGCATCATGTTGAAATGCATGAGTTCTGTTTGTGGTGTGATTTTAAAAGTCTTAAAAAAATTATTTATGAAAAAGTCTTTAAAATAATTGGTGTGAAAGTTTGAATTAAAAAAAATGAAAAGAGGCTGAAAGTTTGAATTTAAAAATGTTTGAAAAAGTTTTCTAAAAGTCTTAAAATATTTGAATAAATTTGTGTTAAAATTTCAATTTGAAAAAGATTTGAATTTAAAAGATTTGAAATAGGTTTGAAAATGGATTTGAAAAGAAAAAGAAAAAAAAACAAAAAAACCAAACAAAACCTAACCTACCAATCTAACCCAACTCCGCCGGCCCAGTCAGCTATCGGCCCGCGCGGCCCGCAACGCCGCCTCCTCTCTCCCTCCTCTCTCCCTCTCACCGACAAGTGGGGCCCGCTTGTCAGGTGCTCCTTCTTCCTCAGGACCGCCGCCCGGCTTCCCCGCGCCGCTCCGCCTCCCCACCGCACTCACCCACCACCTCCCCGGCCCCTTCCCCTTCCCCTACCCGCCGCCACCCCACCGAGCCGCACCGCCATCAATGGCGGCCACCGGAACGCCGCCGCCCACCGCCCGGCCGTGCCCCTCCCCTCCCCTCTTCACCTATAAAACCCCCCCTCGAGCTCCCGCATCTCCCCGCACCCCTCCCTTCCTCTCCTCGCTCTCCACAGCGCCGCCGCCGCGGAGCGCCGCCGCCACCGCCGCCCCCTCGCCGCCGATCTCCTCCTACGGCCTCCCTCCCTCCTCTTCAAGCCACCGGTGAGTTTCCTCTCCTTCTCCTCTTCCTCTCCATGCCCTCGCCGTCGAAAATGGCTCACCGGAGCTCCTTTTTCGGCCGCCGCCGCGCGCGCCGCCGCGCCGCCGCCGCCGGCCGTCCGCCGCCGCCGCCCGTCGCCCACATGCCACCGCGGCCGCCCGATCCGGCGGACGACCCGCATTAAAAGGGCTCGTAACCCTTGGTTTGGTCCACGGTGGACCGGTGGACCGGTGCACCGCGCCGGTCCTCCGCCGACGTCGGCGCCGCGCGTCACGATGACGTCATCGCTTGCGCGCCGCCAGCCAACCACAAGCCGCCACGTGTCTCCATCTTAGCTCACCCGCCGGCTGCCTTGGCGGTTTTGCAAAAAGGACCCCGAGATTTCAGAATTCACAAATATATCCTTCCACCTATATAAAAGCCTTACAACTAGGTCCTGATTTTTATATCTAGGCCCCTGATCTCTTAGGTTTTCTGTTTAATAGCCTACCCTTTGACCTTTTACATGTTAGACCTTCTAGTTTCACACATATTTATGTTTAGGTCCCTGAAATCTTGCAGAAAACCCCCTAAACTTCCAGTTCTTTTACAATTTAGCCCCTGAACCTTGTTTCAGCCATAACTTTTTCATCTTAGCTCCGTTTTACGCGTTCTTGGTGTCCACGCGATCGTCTCTCCGAGCCCGACATTTCTAAAAGCTTGTTTTAGTCTTTTGGTAGTGTTTGATGTATTGTTTTATTTATTGTATGTTTTCTTGCATGATCGTAGCCAACGCGCCGTTCGAGGAAGTTCAAGTGCAGAGCTTTGCAGATAAGGAGAGTAGCTTATCGTTGGAGAAAGGCAAGTGACCCTAACCACCCTTCTACCTATGCTTTAATCAAGAACACTATAAGTTAATCGGAACATGGAGAACCACCCAGGAAAACAAGGCAACCACGGTCCATATGGCTCGGCTTAGCCAATTAATTACGTGTGTGATTGTGTTGACGACCCTATCCGAAAGGAACACGGGGGCTCCGGGTTGCGGGGGTATAGCCCGGTTCTTTTGGGGTAGCGGCCTTTGCTAAGGTGCCGACCACTAGGGAGGGTTATGGTCCGCCCCGAGTCAGAATCGTCGTGGGTTGTTGATGCTCTTGCATATCTTTGTAAAGGCTTCGTAGCGTCCCTATGCAATCACACCTCGGAAGTGTGGTATTGTGCTCGATCGGCACATGCGTGGTTGGGTTCAAAGTTCTTTGGAACTTTTACGCGAACCGTGGGAAAAGTGTGCAACCTCTGCAGAGTGTAAAACCGATCGATCGGCCGTGCTCATGGTCAAGAGCGGCCGGACCCTCACATGATTAATTGAACTTAAAGATGGATTAATATTGCTTTCCGGTTATTTCGTGGCCTTGCCGAGTACCAACCATAAGTGTACTCATCCTTGCTTACGCTCGTTCGGAGAAGAACCCCGGAGTGGAGTACTTCACCGACTACGAGGAGTTCCGAGGATGCGATCAACCGATCGAAGCCCGTGGAAGATGAAGATGGAGTCGCGTCTTCATAGTTATCGTTGTTCGTGTAAAGACCTTTGTGTCTACCTTCGTGAGTGTAATAAAAGTTAATAAACCTTTTTTCGTACGTTGTGAGAAAGGTGTCTTGTGATATTACACTCATGAGTCTATCATATGTGTGAAAATTGTGATCCCGGCACACATATGAGATGCATTCGGTTTTCTACGGAAAATCGGGTGTGACACATATTGCTGAACGATTCGTGACAAAGCATGATGTACCCAAGAGTTCCATGAAGACGCATTTGCTAATTAGTTCTCCAAACGGTGAAATGAAATCCACCTATGTATGCCCACATGTCAATCTTAAGATCGGAGAGATAGATTTTGAAGCAGACTTAGTGATTCTAACATCAAGTGGGATAGATGTGATCCTTGGTATGGATTGGTTTAGCAAGCATGATGGAATCATTTTGTGTGCCAAGAAGTCGGTGCTCTTAACTACCCCGCAAGGAGATAGGATTGAGTTTGCCGCTACAAGCCCGAAGAAGAAGGAGAAGTGAACAAGCTCTGAGATAGTAAACCATCATCTATCAAGAACATCTTGTATCTCCTCTTGTTTCCCGATCCCTCCGAATCTCGGGACGAGATTCTTTTAAGGGGGTAGGATTTGTAACACCCGAAAATTCCATCACAATAAAATATTGTTAGCAACATGGTTTAGTTTTATTTTCTAAGGATTTAATAAATTTGAATAAATAAATTTGCCTTTAATTAAATTAAACATCATTTAATAATTAGAAACAATCAAGTGTTTGTGCATCATGTTGAAATGCATGAGTTTTGTTTGTGGTGTGATTTTAAAAGTCTTAAAAAAATTATTTATGAAAAAGTCTTTAAAATAATTGGTGTGAAAGTTTGAATTAAAAAAATGAAAAGAGGTTGAAAGTTTGAATTTAAAAATGTTTGAAAAAGTTTTCTAAAAGTCTTAAAATATTTGAATAAATTTGTGTTAAAATTTCAATTTGAAAAAGATTTGAATTTAAAAGATTTGAAATAGGTTTGAAAATGGATTTGAAAAGAAAAAGAAAAAAAAACAAAAAAACCAAACAAAACCTAACCTACCAATCTAACCCAACTCCGCCGGCGCGGCCGCCCATCGCCCGCGCGGCCCGCAACGCCGCCTCCTCTCTCCCTCCTCTCTCCCTCTCACCGACAAGTGGGGCCCGCTTGTCAGGTGCTCCTTCTTCCTCGAGACCGCCGTCCCGCTTCCCCGCGCCGCTCCGCCTCCCCACCGCACTCACCCACCACCTCCCCGCCCCTTCCCCTTCCCCCTACCCGCCGCCACCCCACCGAGCCGCACCGCCATCAATGGCGGCCACCGGAACGCCGCCGCCCACCGCCCGGCCGTGCCCCTCCCCTCCCCTCTTCACCTATAAAACCCCCCCCCTCGAGCTCCCGCATCTCCCGCACCCCTCCCTTCCTCTCCTCGCTCTCCACGCGCGCCGCCGCCGCGAGCGCCGCCGCCACCGCCGCCCCTCGCCGCCGATCTCCTCCTACGGCCTCCCTCCCTCCTCTTCAAGCCACCGGTGAGTTTCCTCTCCTCCTCTTCCTCTCCATGCCCTCGCCGTCGAAAATGGCTCACCGGAGCTCCTTTTTCGGCGCCGCGCGCGCGCGCGCGCGCGCCGCCGCCGCCGGCCGTCCGCCGCCGCCGCCCGTCGCCCACATGCCACCGCGCCCGCCCGATCCGGCGGACGGCCCGCATTAAAAGGGCTCGTAACCCTTGGTTTGGTCCACGGTGGACCGGCGGGACCGGGTGCACCGCGCCGGTCCTCCGCTGACGTCAGCAGCCGCGTCACGATGACGTCATCGCTTGCGTCAGCGCCAGCCAACCACAAGCCGCCACGTGTCGCCATCTTAGCTCACCCGCCGGCTGCCTTGGCGGTTTTGCAAAAAGGACCCCGAGATTTCAGAATTCACAAATATATCCTTCCACCTATATAAAAGCCTTACAACTAGGTCCTGATTTTTATATCTAGGCCCCTGATCTCTTAGGTTTTCTGTTTAATAGCCTACCCTTTGACCTTTTACATGTTAGACCTTCTAGTTTCACACATATTTATGTTTAGGTCCCCGAAATCTTGCGTAAAACCCCCTAAACTTCCAGTTCTTTTACAATTTAGCCCCTGAACCTTGTTTCAGCCATAACTTTTTCATCTTAGCTCCGTTTTACGCGTTCTTGGTGTCCACGCGATCGTCTCTCCGAGCCCGACATTTCTAAAAGCTTGTTTTAGTCTTTTGGTAGTGTTTGATGTATTGTTTTATTTATTGTATGTTTTCTTGCATGATCGTAGCCAACGCGCCGTTCGAGGAAGTTCAAGTGCAGAGCTTTGCAGATAAGGAGAGTAGCTTATCGTTGGAGAAAGGCAAGTGACCCTAACCACCCTTCTACCTATGCTTTAATCAAGAACACTATAAGTTAATCGGAACATGGAGAACCACCCAGGAAAACAGTGCAACCACAGTCCATATGGCTCTGGCTTAGCCAATTAATTAGGTGTGTGATTGTGTTGACGACCCTATCCGAAAGGAACACAGGGGGCTCCGGGTTGCAGGGGTATAGCCCGGTTCTTTTGGGGTAGCAGCCTTTGCTAAGGTGCTGACCACTAGGGAGGGTTATGGTCCGCCCCGAGTCAGAATCGTCGTGGGTTGTTGATGCTCTTGCATATCTTTGTAAAGGCTTCGTAGCGTCCCTATGCAATCACACCTCGGAAGTGTGGTATTGTGCTCGATCAGCACATGCGTGGTTGGGTTCAAAGTTCTTTGGAACTTTTACGCGAACCGTGGGAAAAGTGTGCAACCTCTCGCAGAGTGTAAACCGATCGATCGGCCGTGCTCACGGTCAAGAGCGGCCTGGACCCTCACATGATTAATTGAACTTAAAGATGGATTAATATTGCTTTCCGGTTATTTCGTGGCCTTGCCGAGTACCAACCATAAGTGTACTCATCCTTGCTTACGCCGTTCGGAGAAGAACCCCGGAGTGGAGTACTTCACCGACTACGAGGAGTTCCGAGGATGCGATCAACCGCCGAAGCCCGTGGAAGATGAAGATGGAGTCGCGTCTTCATAGTTATCGTTGTTCGTGTAAAGACCTTTGTGTCTACCTTCGTGAGTGTAATAAAAGTTAATAAACCTTTTTCTGTACGTTGTGAGCAGTGTCTTGTGATATTACACTCATGAGTCTATCATATGTGTGAAAATTGTGATCCTGGCACACATATGAGATGCATTCGATTTTCTACGGAAAATCGGGTGTGACACCCGTCGACATCCGCTTTGGCTCGATGCCAGCGAAATCCATCGCTCCAGCCACCTGCCTCGTCATCGAAGGCAACACGGTCACCACTGACCGACAGATCAAAGCAGATCTGTCGTCAGAATCCCACCCACCCACTCCAAGCGACCAGATTGCCGGGATCAATCGTGTTGAGGGCATGCTCTCAAACACGATCAAAATCTACGAACGCGTCAAACGCCCTCGCAAGACCTCGTCGCCCTCCAGCATGCCTCTCGGCTTGCGCAACACAGCTCACGTGGCATCACGCTACATGAAGCGCAAGATCCAGATCGAATTTGGACCCAAGACCGAAGATCGTAGAAGCAGCAGGAGCCATCTCGACGAACCCTGCCCTATTGATCAGAACCTCAAACACACTGCATGCCAGTGTCGTGTCCTCAAGAAGCTCCGTCGACCTCTTACTACGGCCCACCGCCGCCGCCAGCTGAACTGAGAGTCATCTTCATACCACCTCGCGTTCCAAATCGCCCGCACAACCATCTCCCCGAACTATCCAGGAGAGGAGTTCGAGACTCTAGATCGCGAGATCTTGGTCGTCTCTATGGATGTACCACCGCAAGATGGAGAAATAGATGAGCAACGCCAAGAGTGTGATAACGCTAATGCTGCTAGAGCTGTCCGACCACAACAAGAGATCACTTCTACTGCCCTAGGTGCAGGCCAGCAATCAGGTCAATAATTGCTCAACACCGGTCAAGTCAACAACAACGCCGAGCAACAAGCACCTGTGGCACCAGCCGCCCCTCAACAGCAACGCCACAATGATCAACCTCGAGCTAATCGAATACGTGCAAGAGACCTCCTCCGGGACTTTGAATGCGACGGCCTCGAAGTTTACAACTCTCAACAAACTAATTTGGGAGCCGCACTTTTCTCCCTAAACCATCTCGAAGACGCTCCGGCGATACGACGTCTTGAAGCCAATGTTCGTGTCGCCGCTACACAGATCTTAGAAAGAGGTCCTGGATACAACAAATCCGCAGCAAGTTCCTACTCCAGGAGTAGATCGGAATGTCCTCGCCAACGACGTCGTAGCCAGGGTCCCCTTGAGCCAGTGGCTGAAGAGGGACGAGGTGAAAATGAAGTAGTGCAGCCGATCAATCCCGCTGCTAATGTTGTAGCTAATGCTCCAACTAACCCCGTAGCTAATGCCCCGACAAATGCCCCGGCCAACGCCGCTGGCAACGTCGCCAACAATGCAGCTTATGCTGCCAATATTCAAGGAAACACAGTCACCAACGCAAGACAAAACGCGGGAGCTCAACCTCCTCCAGCATGCGCTCATCGCGCATAAGGAAGTTAGCGTCAACGTATAAGAGATGAAGTGGAGATAGCACGACGTGCTAATTATGATCGAGAACATGGGGTCCCTGACGCCCTCGATGCTAGCAACCCCGTCCAAGTAGCAGATCTTCGACATATGCATGACCAAGAGCTCCGGCGACGAGCCCACTATGACCAAGACAATGGCCCTCCCGACGACCTTTACGTCATTCCGACAGCCTACGACCCGTCCGCAAGCCCGGGAGTAGTCAACAACTTCCCTACATTTTCACGTCATCTCCGGACAATCAGATACCCCAAGGACTTCAAACCGGCCATTGAGGAGTACGACGGACACTCTGACCCAAGTATATGGCTCAAGATATATAGCATTGTGGCACGCGCCTCTGGAGGCAACGAAGATCACATGGCGGGATACTTCCCCTTTGTGATGGGCAAGGCACCACTCCTGTGGCTTGACAATCTCCCAGCAGAGTGCATCACCTCCTGGGCAACACTGTCCCACCTTTTCATGACTAACTACCAGGCGACCTATAATCGTCTTGGCAACACTCACCACTTCGCAACAGTGAGGATGAGACGTGACGAAACTCTCCGAGAGTACACTAACCGCTACTTCGAGAATCCCAACACCCTAGCAGGTGTCAAAGATGAAGACGTCATTACCTACTACAAGAAGGGGATCACCAACATGAAGCTATCTAAGAAGATCCATGAAGCTGACGCACATAACATTGGCGACCTCATGGCCTACATCGACAAACTGGTCGACACTCAAGATGGGGTGATGCATGACTTCAATGGAGAAGACCACGATGACGGAGGCACCAGGTCGCGCAAACGATATGGCGAAGCCTACATGCATATCCACCAAGACCTTCCACCTTCCTTTAAGGCGACTTCAACATGGTCATGGATGATCAGTGCCAATTCCACCGCGATGCTAAGCACACCATGAGGGAGTGCGAACAGCTGAAGTGTGCCCTAGGGGCCCGTCTACCTCTAAGAGGACCAAGAGCAGCAACAATGACGACCGCAATGGTGGCCACCGCTTCGACAACTGTAACCATCGACCTGATCGACAAGATTACCATGATCGCAGGCCCTATCCTTGCAACAATTACAGGGATCGACGTGATTATCGCCGCGACTACCGCCGCGATGACAGGCGTGACAACTACCGTCACGATGACCGTAACGACAGATGTGACAACCACAGAAGTGATCGCTGCGACGACCAATGCAATGATCACCACAACGAACGACGAGATGATTAGCGCGATGATCGACATCGCCAGGATGACCACAATCGCCACAACAATAATCAGAATGAACGGACTCCACCGCCACCACCCAAAGGGGCAACCCCAATGGTGCGTTATAGAAGCCCAACCGTGAGATCAACTTCACCGTTGGCGGTCGTCAAGCAACCAAAAGCAACAGATAGAACCGATCAAATGCTAGAGAAATCAGGCACGACAACACCGAAAACCCACAGCCTCTGCATTGGTCCGAATTCCCAATCACTTTCTCGAGGAAAGATCATTGGGTTCACATCCCTGACCCCGAGACTTACCGGCTGGTCGTTAACCCCATAGTCAACGGGGCCTTCCTGCCTAAGACCTATTATCGACGGGGGCAGCAGCTTGAACATCATCTTCATAGAGACACTACGCAAAATGGAGTTCGACTTCAACAAGATGACCGCCTGTGATGAGCCCTTCTACGGGGTTGTGCCCAGCAAGGCTGTGTACCCCATAGGTTGGGTCTGCCTACCGGTTACCTTTGGCACAGAGGGGAACTTCCGCACAGAATACTTCGTTCGAGGCCGCGGACTTCTGCTCTTCGTATCATGCTATCTTCGGACGACCTATGCTCGCCAAGTTCATGGCCATACCCCATCACACCTACCTCATCATGAAGATGCCGGCACGAAACGGAATCCTTTCCGTCCTCGGGGACATCATGGTCTCCTACAACTGTGAAAGCGCCACCGTTGAGCTCTCCAAAGACTCAGTGATCAAAGCCGCAACAACGGTCATGGTCGCATAGGCAGCCAGGATCGACCGAACCACTCTGGAGGTGCTAGAGCAGAAGCGTACAGCCACAGCTCTAGACCCAAGTCCAGCCGTCAAGAAGGTTTGCCTCGGCCTGCCTGACGCATCCAAGGAAGTCATCATCGAGGCCGACCTTGACCCCAAATAGGAACTCGCGCTCACCAGTTTCCTCAGGGACAACTCTAATATCTTCGCATGGAGTCCATCCGATATGCCTGGTGTCCCCAGGGAGCTGGCGGAGCACACACTCGAAGTCAACAAGACCGCACGACCTATCAAGCAAAAGCTTCGGTGATTTGAAAAAGATAGAAAACAAGCTATAGAAGTAGAAGTCTGTAAGCTCTTAGCTGCAGGATTTATCAGAGAATGTAAACACCCGGTTTGGCTCGCAAACCCGGTTCTTGTACCAAACAAAACTAGTGGATTAAGGATGTGTATCGATTACACCGACCTCAATAAGCACTGCCCGAAGGATCCTTTCCCTCTTCCTCGTATCGACCAGGTTGTGGACTCCATGGCTGGCAGCGTTCTACTCTGCTTCCTCGACTGCTACTCAGGGTATCATTAGATAGCCCTGCATCCTGATGATGAAGACAAAACGACGTTCATAATGCCTCACGACATCTATTGTTACAAGGTCAAGACCTTTGGCCTGAAAAACGCTAGAGCAACACATCAGAAGGCAATTTAGAAGTGCCAGAAGTCCCAAATCGGGAAGAACGTCGAGGCCTACGTAGACGATGTGGTCGTCAAGACCACAAAGTAAGATAAGCTCATCGCCAACCTCACCGAAACCTTCGACAACCTATGAGAGTTCCAGTGGAAGCTCAACCCAACAAAGTGTGTCTTCGGTGTGCCTTCTGGATTGCTCCTGGGCTTCATGGTCGGACACCGAGGCATTGAGGCCAACCCTGCAAAGGTCGACGCTATACACAAGATGTCATAGCCGTCCAACAAAAAAGACATCATGAAGCTCACAGGCATGATGGCGGCTCTAGGTCGTTTTATCAGCAAGCTCGACGAGAAAGGCTTACCCTTCTTCAAGATATTGAAGAAGGCAGACAAGTTCGTGTCGGACGATGAAGCCCAGAAAGCATTTCAGGCTCTCAAAGAGTCCCTGACGACGCCACCAATCATGACTCTGCTAATCCCAAAGGAAACTCTCCTACTCTACATCTCTGCCACCACTTGGTCAGCACAGTCCACGTCACCGAGCGAAAAGAATAAGGGGAGGCCTATCCTGTTCAATGACCTGTGTACTACGTAAGCGAGATCCTGGCCGACGCTAAGACACGCTACACACAACCTCCGAAGCTGCTCTGTGCGCTCCTAATCACGTCCAGAAAGCTTCGTCACTACTTCCAAGCTCACAAGATCGTGGTTCCGTCATTGTTCCCTTTAGGAGAGATCATCCGCAACTGCGACGCCAACGGTCGCATCGTCAAGTAGTCGGTCGAGCTTGGATAATGCGACATTGAGTTTTGCCCCCGGCAAGCGATCAAATCGCAGGTCCTCGCTGACTTCGTGTCTGAGTGGAGAGAGATCCAGATGCCCCAACCCAAGGAGCGGCCTGAACACTAGATAATGTACTTCGACGGTGCCCTCAACCTCGAAGGGGCGGGCACAGGCGTATTATTCATCTCTCCTCTGGGGGAGCAGCTAAAATACGTCCTGCAAATTCACTACAAGGCCTCCAACAACGGTGCAGAATACGAAGCCCTGATCCACGGGTTCTGCATAGTAGTGTCCCTTGGCATCAAGCGACTACTAGCTTTTGGCGATTCTAAGGTCGTCATGAGCAAGTCAATAAGGAGTGGGACTGCACCAAGGACACGATGGATGCATACTGCGCTGAGATTCGTAGACTCGAAGACCACTTTGAGGGGATCGAGTTCCAACACATCACACGAAACAACAACGTGGCTGCCAATGTACTTTCCAAACTAGGCTCTCAACGAGCTCTAGTCCCAGCAGGCATGTTTGTCCAAGACCTACGAAAGCCTTCCATCAAGCTTTTGGATTCAGATAACTCAAATCTATCCCAACACGATCAAACCTTAGCACCTCCCCACGACGTGCTGATGTCAGAAAAAGAGGATGATTGGCACAAGCCCTTCATAGACTTCATACTCGACCATCTCATCCCAGAAAACAAAGCAGAAAGAGAGCGTATCACACGGCGAAGTGCTAACTACATTATGATTGGCATCGACCTATATAGAAAAGTCGCCTCTACTGGCATCCTGATGAAGGGCATCCTAAGATCAGAAGGTCTATAGCTCTTAGCTGTGATCCATAGTGACGAATGTGGCTGCCACGCGGCATCCACCAACTCGGTTGGCAAGGCATACCGATCTAGATTCTACTGGCCCACGGCCGTGACCGACGCTAAATACCTTGTTAAGAGGTGCAAAAAATGTTAATTTTTTGCCAAGCAGCAGCACCTGCCAGCTCAGGTCCTGCGCACCATCCCTCCATCATGGCCCTTCGCTATGTGGGGTCTTGATGCTGTAGGACCGTTTCGTAGCGCCCAATGTAGCTACAAACACATTCTGGTCACCGTCGACAAATTCACCAAGTAGATTGAAGTCCGACCTGTTGCGAAAGTAACATCGGAAGAAGCCGCAAAGTTCATCAGAGACATCACACATCGCTTTGGTGTGCACAACAGGATCATCACCGACCTGGGCAGAGCTTTCACCGGCTCTGTCTTCTCAGATTTTTGCCAAGAAAACACCATCAATGTCTACTACTCCTCGGTCTCCCACTCTCGGTGCAACGGCCAGGTTGAACGAGCCAACAGCATGGTCCTCAAGGCTCTCAAAGATCATATCTATGATGACGCTTCCAACTCCGCCACCAGATGGCTAGCCGAGCTACCGCACGTGATTTGGGGTCTAAGGACTCAAGTCAGCTCCGCAATAGGCTTTTCGCCCTTCTTATTGGTCTACGGATCTGAAGTTGTTCTACCTACCGACGTTGCTTTCGGAGCTCCACGCACCGCGTCGACCTCGATAGCCTCGAAGAACAGAGACTTGCTGCAGTCATGAGACAAGCCCGTCACGATCAACAACTTCGACGATATCACGACCGCAACATCAAGGGAACCTCCTTTAATGTTGGCGACCTCGTCCTCAAGCGCATCCAGAAGACCGATGACATGCACAAGCCTTCTTCCCCCTGGGAGGGACCTTTCATCGTCACCGAAGTTGTCAGCCCATCCACTTATCGCCTTCAATGGGGCGACGGACAAGGAGGTACCAAACCCTTGGAACGTGGAGCACCCATGACGATTCTATCCGTATAATAGTTTTTTAAATTTCAGCTATGTATTCCCATTCTTTGTACTTTTCCAAATTAGATAAATAATTATTTCAAGCAGTCATCTGCTATGAGTCGTGCACTACCTTCTCCTCTCCCATGTCGCAAAACCCTCCCCCTCGACATGCTCGGTGGCTTGGCTAAAGCCAATACATGGGTTGCAAAGCCTGAGGGTCACATATTTTCGCTCACTCCTCCTCCTCGACATGCTCAGGGGCTTGGCTCAAAGCCAACCTAAGGGTCCTCCGACCCGAGGAGACTACCCCTAATGAGCACGAAGCCTTCTGTCGACGTGATGCATGCTTGGTCAAAAAGGGTCGTCAGACCTAAGCCCTAGGCTCCAACCTCACACGCCGACCTTACGTAAGCCTCCACACTGAGGTGTGGAGGTCGGTAAGCCAGCCTCTCTATGAGAAGTGGTTTGCAAGACAAGAAGCAAGACATTGTTATCTACAAGACTACCAAGCTCGCATAGACACAAGGAAAAGTGTTTCATTTAGGCCCAACAAGTGTTCATTCCAAAGACCTGTTTCACAAGACAGAGGGGGGGGGAGGTATAGCTCCTACTCAAAGACTATGCTTCGCCGTCATCACCCTCATAGTCTAGGTGGCAGCATCTCATACCTCTAGTTCCAGGGCTGCAAAGTCCTTCTCAGCGTCAGGTCCAGCATTGACCTTGGCCATGTCGACGTCAGGATAGTGAAACTTAACTCTCACCAATGCATCTGCAGCCACCGCCAAGCTCGCCGCCTTCAGCAGGGTCAGAAGCTTGTTAGGTGTATCTATAAGGCGATCCACGATGGATTTCACCTCATCCCCTTTAGCTGGAACAGCTATGCAATCCATTGCATAGTTGGCAGCACCCTTCAGGTCGTTCAGCTCCACCTCATATCCTGCAATGGTCATTTGGTCATTTCGTAATGACTTCAAAACAACCTTGAATTCAACCTCAAGGCCCCGACAAGCTCCTGTCTCATAAGCCAGCTTTTGAGATACTGTATACTCACTGTCGGCAGCTTCTTTCATCGCCTATTTGAGCTCCTGGCCCCCAGCCTCGGTCTCCAGGATCCTCACCTCCAAGTTTCGAACTTTTTCCTTCGTGTTTCACAAGGCAGCGTCGAGCTCCTCCTCTCGGTAAGCCTGTGAAGGAACACAAGTTAGCATACCACAAAAGCCCTTCCTACAACAAGATCGTCAATACGACAATTCGACCTACCGATGGACAAACCGTTGAACTGCATAGTAGCCTCGTGGCCTTGCACTTTTCTTCGGTGAGCTCGTCCTCGAGCCTCTTCTTCTCGGTAGCTGCCGCCTCACGGATTTTCTTGAGCTCCTGCTCAAGGTCGGTACTCTGTCACTCCCTCTCCATCGCATTCTTTAGCAGGTCGACCCGGCTTTTCGCTCGCTCTGCTAAGTTCTGCCACGGTACAACAAGCTCATTGGCAGCACTCCGATAAAATCATCAACAAAAAAGTACATCGAAAAGCATACTTACCATCAACGCGTGGTTGATGGTCACGATGCTGGTCTGCAAGGCCTGCATATCCTTGTTGTCTTTGAAAATGTCATCCTGCCAAGGGGTGTGATTCCAGTTAATTTCCCGCTGTGGCAACCTCAGGCTTGAAGACAAAGTTCGAGGTACCTGTGCGTCGGAAATTCCTGGACCTCCTGGCGTCTGGTCAATCTGAGGCTGGTCCCTGACCAGGTCTACCACCCCACCATGTATTGCACTGATGGGGTCGACGTCAATAATTCTTGGGGAGGTCGTCGCTCCGATGTCCCAAGCAGAAGCTCCTCCCGCTTCAACACTGCACGGGGGAGTCTCCACCCTCGAATCTGCCACAGGCGGAGAAGTTGTCCTACTCTCAACCGCTCCTCGCGTCGGAGTGGCAGTACGCGCATCATCAGCAAGTGCCTGCCCCACGACTGTAGTCTCAGCCAACATCGTGCGGGATAGAGAAGCCGGGGCACCTAGGCCGTCCTGTGGCACCACCACCGGCCTGCAAGTCAGCAATACCACATCAACACAAGAATTCAACAGCAAGAGAAAAAATTGAGTCTTCAAGATTTTACCTCGCAGAGATCGGAATCCGAAGTTTCGGCCTAAAGACCTGAGGCCTAATCACCGCAAGCATCTTTACCTGCGTGGTAGCAGCAGTCAGCTGCGCCTCCAAACCCCACTGGAGGGCATCCTCCGACGTCTTCTCCACAAGCTCCCGCTGCCTCTTGGCAGCAGGACTCTCCGACCTCCTTGCCAGTCGATCCTCGGTGGCTGGCAACTCCTCGACAGCTTTGTCCTTATTCTCCTCCTCCTCCTCCTTTTCTTCCGATTCGACCTCCCTTGATCAGGGTGTCAGAATCATCGGCGTCACAACCGCCAGAGGGGATGTCGCCTTCCTATTCCTCTTCCCCTTCTCTACAGCTTTCACCGCAGAAATGGCAGCAGCAATAGCTGAAGCTGATTGCTTCCCCACCGCTGACCTAATTCTACGTCGTGGCTTCGCCGCGCCGCCAGCGTCCGGGCCTGCCCCGGCGTCATCTCCGCCTATCGGTGTCCTCGTCGGCCTCCACTGACGAGTCAGACTCATAAAACTCCAGCAGACGACCTGTTGGAGGCTTGTACTTATCCGACCTAAGTTTCCACCGGTGCTGCTCGCCTCAGGAAGAGGTGTTGGGCCCCATATCTGAAGCTCACACTCCTGCAAACAGACGAGCAAGAAGTTTATACGACGTAAACAACAACAAGCGAAGTAAAACGACCAAAGGGTAGATCTTAAGATCTTACCGGGTCAGCCAACCTCTTCATTGAGTGTGCCTTAGGGCACTTCTTCACCTTCACTTTACCAGAGTACATCTAGGACACCCTAGCCACCATCTCCTCCTTGGAGACCTTGCGGTTCACCTCACGCGTGGGTTCCGACTGCCCCCAGTACTCGTACGTCGGGTGAACCCGATCCATGATCGGCTGGATCATCCACCAGCAAAATGACCTAGCAACTGCGGCTCCCGTCATCCCTAGTCTCTTCATGTTGGTGACAAGCTCCAGGACACCCTTGAGGTCCCCGAGATCATGAGACGACAGTCCTAAATCCCACTTGTTCATCTTCACCCTCCACCCAGCAGTGATGATGTGGAAGCCCAGGCAGTTGATCTACAATATAAAACAACTATGACCTCCACCCAGTAGTGTTGTCGGGGAGATCGGTGTCTATCCATTCTACGTTGAGGCCCGACCTCAAGGAAAACATCACAACCCCCACTGGCCCCGACCTTTTGCCAGTGCTCTTCACACAAAATAAGTACCTCCACAACAAGAAGTGAGGCGATATCCCCAGATACGCCTCACAGAAGTGAATGAAGGTCGACACTACAGTTATGGAGTTGGGGATGAGATGTACCAGCTCCAAGTTGCAGTAGTACAACAGGCCCCAGAAGAAATCCCCCACGGGGAGGTTGAAGCCACACTCGAAGAAGGACGCAAAGATGACCTGCTCTTTGACGTCCTCGCTCGGGAACTGCTCCCCAGCCGCAGCCCTCCACTCCACCTGCGCCTTTGGCCGCAGCAGCCCGCGGTCCACCAAAGCTTGGATCTTCGCCTCGGTCATCATTGATCAAACCCACGCCGCATTGAAGATCTAATGTTGAAGAGGGTCTTGACGCGCATACACTAGGGTTTGCGCTGGATCTAATGTTGAAGGGGGCCTTGAAGCGCATACGCAAGAGGAGCACGATGCGGGGCGGCGGAGCTAGCGCGTGGCTGGCCGGAGCTGGAGGCTGGATGGGTGCGCGCAAGACGGTCACAAGATCACAAGAAAGCTACGACGCATGGGATAGCAACGAGAGTGGAAGCGAGAGAGACGCGAGGAAGAAGAAAGGGGAATGGGGTCAACCCCGACCCGGGTCGCCCTATTTATAGGGGGGTCCACCAAATCTGCCTATTGCGGTTCCTTCCGCCGTACAACATGCCTCAACAACTCTATTTCGAGAAGTTCGCGAGAAGATTAAGGCAGATTTTTCGCTACCAGACTAAAGCCACGACCTAAATTTTGAGTTTAGGTCGTCAGCTAAACAACAAGACAACATCATGTCGTCCTGATGGCAAACACATTTTGTAAGCCCCCATGTCACATTAATTTATGTCTTTGACAAATCATTTTGTCAAATCGACCAAGTACATAACAGAAGAGGGCGAACATGACATGGACCGCCCGAAGGTACACAAGTTGCCTGCGACCTCATTAGATCTAGAACCTAACACACAAGATAAACATACTACAAGACCTGGGCCACCCAGAGTAATCACAATGACCTACTTCACCGAAGCAAAGCACGTCGCGAGGTTTCTCCTAGCACCAGGGCCACGATGATAGCCTTGCGGGAGGCAGCTGCAGGACGGTGCGCAACCTAAGGCATGCTAGGTCCAAACTATTGGAATGGAGACACGAGCTTGCTCTTGGGCGTGGGATTCCAAGCCCTAGTGAGCTCCCGATTCTCACCAGCGACGTCCTGCTATAGCCCCAGCTTGAACAACATCACCTCCAAACTCTACCTGATACCCCGCAGAGGCAGGGCTCAGAGGATGGAGATGTTGCCTGCACTTCGCGAGAGTTCTCCTAGCTCCAAGTTTCTACAAATACAAGACTCTACAATCTGGTGGACGAACACATGCCCATGGCATGGCAGGATTACTACTCTGCAGCCTCATAGCTCAACAATGCTTGGTGCTTGCCACCTTTAGTTTCACAATTCTATTTATAGACAAAGCCGCGCCCTAGGCAGCTGGCGAAGTGATGGCACTATCACCACGTGATACTGGGGCCTGCAGTCTGTGCACGATTAAAGTCGATGACATTACTTCCATTGTCTCGCGACGTCTTTTGTCGTTTACGCATCAATGATGCCTGAGCTCGCCGCAGCATCACATGGCTACAGTAGCTCCCTCGATCATTGGGCAGTTTGTCGTTTTCTGGGCGGCAAGGGAATCTCCGACCACTGTTGACCCATGACCCTGCAGTCTATGAAAAAAGACAACCTGACTCTGTGTCAAATGGCCCAGCACCTAATTTAGCTCCCTCTCGACGACAACTCCACGACCTTCCTCTATGATTTGATGTCTTTCATTTGCACCCGCTAGGCTCTGCGTCCTGGTGCACCCGCTATAGCTCTGCACGTAAATGGACCTATTCCAATCAGCCTATATTTCTGTTTCCTAAGCAGAATGGTCGTAGGTTCGATTGAAGACCTTCCGGGGTAGGCGTGCCTCGCTGCTCTACTAAAACTTGTCTGGGTGCCTGGAGATCTAAAACTACCATGGAGATCAGAAGCATAATGGAAATCTACAATTTTCGTCGGGCCCCCATGGTCGGTGTGCCTATTACTAAGGTCACCAATACCTTAATACAATGGCTACGCTGGATGGCTAGCAGCTATGTTGGTGATCTGGACACCAAAATCGACCTCCTTGAGGTCGGCGTGCCTTAATACCTAGGTCTTGCAATACCTCGGTATACTTACGGCCCTGCAACCTAGTTGGGCGCCCTGGATGCGTGACCTTCCGAGGTCGGTGTGCTCGCGTAGCCCTGCCAGTCTGTTCAGGACACCCAGGATTTTACATTGGGAATGAAGGCCTCCCTGTGGGGTGCGCGCCTAGTGGCCCAGCCAAGTACCTCTGGGTGCTTGGGCGATTCTGTCTTGAGACCTTATTGAGGTCGGCATGCCTCGGGTGGCTCTGCCAGACTCCTTGCAGCCATGCGGGATATCTGGGTGTCTCTACAATCCACACATTCAAAATCAACATTACTTCGCCAAGCTTCATCGTTGACAACCTCTTCATGCGACACACCTTTCAAGATCCTGCTGGATATCCATGGATACTGAACATTGAGGATTTGAGGCCTCCTCGAGGTCAGTACGCCTACAAGACCCCCCTGAGGTCAGCCCTGCTAGACTCCTTGCAGCCATGCTGGGAGATCTGGGTGTCTCTACACTTCGTTCGATCAAGACCACGACTCAGTTTTCTTCTCTTTTTGCGCATCAAACCAGCCATGCTGCCTGCTTCAATGCTCGGGGACTACTCTAGGAGAGCGTCTTCGACGCCCTCTTGTTTTCTTCATCATACCAACCTGTTGGGAAACCCGTTTGTCATCACGTCGTTACTCGACCTAATTTTTCTTCTCTTCTCTTTTTTGGATCATCATACCGGCCATCCTGCCTGCCACGATGCTCGGATACTACTCTATGAGTGCATCCTTGATGCACTCTGAATTTTTTCATCGACGTTTCGATCTATTGGAAGTCTGCTTCCTATAGGTCGTCGCTCGACCTCCCTTCATTCGGCAAGACTACAAACAGGTCGGCTGCTAAGCTGACTTGTTCTTTTTTTCTTTTGGACCGACATGCATGCTATTCGACCTGTCAATAGCTCTACGACTTCGTCATGACCTTTCTAAGGTCGCTGCGCCTACACCTTGCTCGGGGGCTTGTGAGACATGGGTACCCCTAGGTCCCCACCGACCAGGCTCACGGCCATCCCCGACAAGTGGGTCCGGCCTACCAGAAGACCCGCCGACCTGTCAGTGGGCCCAACTGACCTAGTTGGCGGCCCACACGACCTCCTGAAGACCTTCCAGAAGATTTCCTAGACGACCTAGTTCATCACGACCTCAAGACTTGGCGTACAAGACAAGACCTCGGTGGATTTTGCCCAAAGCAGATCGACGAGATATGGCAAGATATGTAATGTAGACTTAGGTCTCCTGGTCATAACCAACCAGGAGTCTGGGAAGCGACCTCATCCGCTGGCAAATATAAGGCGAACAAGGCGACCTCTTGTACAACACACGCAATCCCCAAGCAATCTACACCAACAACTGGATGTAGGGTATTACTCTCCGGAGGCCCGAACCAGTATAAACTCGCCGTGTTCTCTTTGTTCTGCGTACTCGTGTGTGACCTTCGAGTTCTCTGCCTTAGATTCTACCCCACCGAACAACTAAACCACTGGGATTAACACCCCTATGGGCTGTCCAGATCTCACCATCTGACACCATTAATTACTCATGAATTTTTTAATAAAACTTCCTCAAAACCTTAGACAAATACATTAGTCCTTTAGTCACTTTGTCATTCAATTCACCAAAATGCACTTAGGGGCCTAGATGCACTTTCTAAGCACAAGTATGTATAGTAAGGGTACAAACTAGTTGAGAGAGGGAGCCTGGTCTTAAGTCCCTGAGATGGCCCAGATACTATACATCACTTCAGCAACAAATTCGTCTCGCGTCGTGTCGGTTCATTCGTTGGTTTTTCCTTTCCGCCGAGCTTTCCTGTGGTTTTGTTTCTTTCCTTCAGTCGGTTGGTTTTCCTTCGTTTTTTCCTTCAGTCTTTGATTTTTTATATTTTGTTGCTTTTTCCGCCGAAGCTTTCCTTAGGTTCTTTATTTTTATTTTATTTCTTTTATTTTTCTTATTTCTATTTTATTTATCTTTTTATTTATTTATTTATTTATATTCTTCCCTCCATTAATATTTTTATTGTTCAAGATGAGATGTAATATTTGTTCTTGTTATAATAATAAGTTGTTCTGGCTATAAGTATCTTGTTTGGTTTATAATAGCAACTTATTCTGACCCTTGTTCTGATTTGTTCTAACACTACATTTTATGCTGTTCGAGATGACACACAAAATTGTTCTGACTATAATAGGATTTTGTTCTAACAATTGTTCTCATTTGTTCTGACACTGTTTTTGTTCGAGATGACATACAAATTTATTTTGTCTATAATAATAAGTTGTTCTGGCTATAGTAATATCTTGTTCTGGATATAGTAATATTTTGTTTTGTCTCTCACTTGTTTTGACAGTACATTGTTTTTATTCGGGATGACATATAAACTTGTTCTAACAGTTCACTACAAGAAACTATTTAATCTGTGACGTAACCATTCTGTCGCGGATTAAATAAAATTCGTCGCAAATCAGCATTCGCGACGATTTACATTTTCGTGGTGGAATGAGCGTCATTGATTAAATCTCTCGACGTTCCCTTAATAAACGTCGCGATCCGTGACGTATCTGAATCGTCACGGAGCAGCCCCCGAGGCCCATGCAGCCCAACCCATGGCTCACTATCCGTGACAAAATAAAATCGTCACGGATTGCTACCGACATGGCAGTCGACATGGATGATGATGTGGCATCCTACGTGGACAATGACGTGGCATCCCGCGTGGACGATGACGTGGCTTGGACGATGACGTGGCATCCGCGTGGACGATGACGTGGCATCCCGCGTGGACAATGACGTGGCATCCTACGTGGACGATGACGTGGCATCCTACGTGGACGATGACGTGGCATCCTACGTGGACGATGACGTGGCATCCCGCGTGGACAATGATGTGGCATCCCGCGTGGTCAATGACGTGGCATCCTACGTGGACGATGACGTGGCATCCTACGTGGACGATGACGTGGCAATTAACACACCAAATTTCAATTATTTTTCCATCCCAATTCATTCAACAAGTAAGCAATCGGGGAGTCAAATTTATTACAACAGAACATCCCAATTTTAACATTTAACAAGTAAGTAATTCCACCTCACAAGTAACGACATCACATGTTTTACAATTCGCAGTATTAAAAGATCACATGCATTTGTTAATCACTAGTAGTGCAAAGATAGAAAATCTAAGTCTCCTCTTTCCTTCTAACCGCTTGTTACCGGATGCAACCGATCCTCATCCAATCACTTCTAGTGGCTTGCTCCTTGCCGATCCGATCCTCGCCTCGAAAGAGCACATTACCAAATACTAATAGTTAGAGGGTAATGTTAAAAAGTTCTCAAATGCCGGGTCATCATATGTGCCGAAAGTTCCTTGTTTCATGACTACTCTCTAAAATTTGGACTCTTAGATTGCCGGGTAAGCATAGCCAGGTGGCCTCTTAGATTGCTCATCGTTGCCGTACACATATTTCAATCACAAGTGAGATGCGGGTGAGATACATTAAGAAAACATAACTTAAGTTATCCGGATGGAGCCCGCAACATGATAATTAACCAAAATAAGCCGAGACAAAGTAATGATAGAACTACCAAGCAAGCAAGAAAGCAAAGAGGTTCACATATTTTTATTCTTATACAAATTTTCATTTAGTTTTCTAAACAAGGAAGAGCTGTAAATAAATGGGGTTTATGCATTTAGAAATGTTAGATGTCTTTTTCAATGTACAATGGTGCATCTCTCGTAGTTTATGTGTCAATCATACAAATAATTAACTGTAATAACACTAACTACATTAGTATAGTAGAATATTAAAATGGTCTTAACAAGTTGTTCCGATATTATTTTTGCACTATATAGTTTTTTCGATAATGCAAAAAATGTGAAATTGATGAATCATGTATTTGTTTTCGTATTTAACTTGAAGCCTACAATTGATTCATGGCACATAGTGCAACATTCCACTACCAAAGAGTATCAAATGAATACTACAAAATTGCACACCTTAAAGTTTCCTGGTTTAGTGATGCATTCTATACTTATTTTTACTAAAAACAATGGATTGCGATTCAAATTAGTGGACAAGTTGTGCGACTTGTGCCTAAGGTAGTCATATGCACTAGTATGGAAACATTACCGGAAGTGTCTCCCAAATAGCTTCATCGCTCATGCTTTCTTCATGTCCAGGCATTAAAGCTCTACACATCTCCAGGCATTAAAGCTCTACACATTCCTTGCGAGTTCGTATAAATCCTGAAATAAAGAAAACCGGAATCCAATTAGACATTCATGGTTTTCCCTATTTTTTTTATCATAACATGTAATTAGTTTATTACTGTCACTTGTTCATGGGCAAATAAAGTCTCGTTTGGACATAACATTAGCAACAAAATTAGTTGTATACCGAGCTAACAAAATTAGGGTAATATTTAGTATATATATTTAGCAAGAAAAAGTATACCTTATTTATTGCATCATCTAGAAGGCTAACTTGTGCTCGCTAAATATATTAAATACTACACCGTCAATTAGCACATATCAATAGAAGAAATTTGTCCTTTTAGTAACATTACATGATACTAATAGTTTAGCCATTGAGGTTGTGGCTTATAAGTAGCCACATCATCTCACGCGTTATTTTGTTGCAGAATTAGGAGAGGTGGTGGGCTTTCTGGTGGCAGAGGCATGAGTCGTAAACAATGGGGCAGGCAGATGCTCTGGAACATGTGTGAGCCTAATGGAGAAAAACAAAGACAGAAGAAAATAGCAGATTCTGCCAGACAAGATAGCTCTGCAGAAAGTAACAAAGAAATTATAGACATGTGCTTAGATTTGATTAAACCAAGACAGCAATAGAATACTGATAGTGCTCATAACCCGTGATGTATTGGTATTGAAGCCCCGTAAAGAACAAAGCTACTCCAACAACAAAAGAAGACAAATATAACTGTGAGGACAAGATTTGTATAGTACATGTCAAGTACACTTAATCTTATTAATGAACTAGCAAGCGAAGCTCATAAGCATCGGTATAGAAGTACACCCGAATGTGTGAAACTATGAACCTATAACATAAACTTTGAACCGAACTCATAAGCTTGAGAAATTTACCTCCGGTACCGCCATCCCTACCGCTCGCTCCAAACGCCTCTAAGAGCCCTACAAACCTAGAAAAGGTTTCGCGGTAGAGACAGCATCTCATCGTTGACAATGCCCGCTTGATACCGAAGATACAGGATCGAGAAATAGACAACTACATATCTGTCAAAATAATAAGATTCAAAGCTGTTACCAGAGATCAAGAAATAGTCGAAACATAGTTTCAGGAAAGGATTATCTGAAATTAATTTCTGCGGGGTACAAAGGTACAGGTAAAATGTGTGATGGTGAACTATTTACAGTAAACTGAGTAAAGCCTGTCATCCTACTCAAGAAAACCTAACAAAGAGGATCCGTTCGGGGGACCTAACAAAGCCATATGCACAACTATTGTACATAGATTTCAGCTTAGCAATTTTCGCATTGGTGTACTGACTAAGTGTAGAAAACCTTGAACTCCGCCACAATCACATCCTACTTATCAGGGCATGACACCTAAAACCGTCGCACACAAGGTAGAGTTCAAATTGGGGAAACAAATTACACGGGAAAATCAATTCACCCCAAGTGCATCCGGCCAAGGTTAGTTGTAAACATATAAAAGGGTTTTGGCGAGATATATATGTCAGATTACTTCAATTTCATTATTCGTCAAGCATTCTGGAACATCAAACCCCTACCATTCTTAGCAATTTGGCTTAATATTGCCAGGAAGAACAAAACAGATCCAGTTAATTCAATGTAGCAGATTCAACCAGGCAGCTATAATAAAGCACCAATTTACCGATCATAAAATTGCCGTAAAGTCTACAAATAAGATAGCCGAAACTTCACATCACAAATTTTAAGAGAAAATGTTTCCAAGAATCAACTCATAGCTCCCCTTTCCCCCTCCGATCGACATTTGAGCACTCGCCTTGACTTAGCATACTCCCCCAATTCGCGGCAAAGATAAATTACCCAGTGGTTCAGAACAGATAATCAAATTGATCTCGCTAAATCCAGATCAAACCTAACACTAAATTCAGCGCACCTCCAGATCGGATCGAGCGCATGGGGAAGGAGCGGGAGAACCAGAGAGACAAAGACCTGTAGTAGATGGACTTGACGTTGCTCGTGAGGTTCTCCGCCTGAAGGATCGGAACATCGTCGGAGGAGACGCCGCCAGCTTCTGCTTGATCCGCAAGGTCTTGTGCCACGGCTGCGCAGCCAAAAGCAAAGCGAACAAGAAAACGCGTCAGGGAGACATCGAAACCATGGCGGCGCAGAACACGAACCTCCTTGGAGATACTGATCTGCGCGAGCTCCTCGCTGGTGCATGGGCGGATCCAAGGAGCACGCCGCCGAGTGCCTGCAGAACCTGACGGACGGATCTGAAGGAGGAGAGTGAGGGGGCCGCTGTGGCGCTAGGGTTGCCCACCTCGGCCGCCGCAGCCCCGGCGGCCGCCGACTCCTCCTTGGGCTCCGCACTGACGCCCATCTCCTCCCCCTTCCCCTCCTCCCTCGGACCACGGAATCGACGATGCGCTTGGTGCGGGTCTCGTAGACCTCGGCGGTGCGGCACTCCTCCCCGAATATCCCCGTCCGAGAGAACGACGGGAAGCTCAACCAATCGGGGAATCCCCTGCGTATCAAACGGCAGGGAATCGAAGCGAAAGCGGAGGGGCGGAAGGGCGGGGGCTCCTCACCGAACTCGAAGCGGGTGGAGGATCGCGCGGAGTGGGCAATGGTGTTGCCGGATATCCTCCATGGGCTCGCTCCGCGCGTCCTCCGTGGAGAGCAGCCGCGAGCGCACGGCGACGTGGATCCGCTCCATCTCCGGCGCCGCGGGTCGGGGGAGGCGCCGGGGAGGACGGGAGCGGCGGTGGGGAGTGGGGTCTCCCGGCCGTCCGGGGGCTTGGGGATTTTTGGGAGGTGGGTTTGATTTTTGGGAGGTGGGATTCGAGGGGGAGAGAGGGAGCGGAGAGAGAGAGGAAGGGCGGGGGCTCGCCGCGGCGGCCGAGGAGAACGAAGGTGCGCAAGGTGGCGGAGAGGAGCGCCAGCCGCGCCGTGATGACCCAGGAGCGAGGCAGGTGGGTGGCGGCGGTGAATCTGTAGAGGGAAGGGGAAGGGTGGGAGAGAGGCTGACGTGAGGAGGCTGCGGGAGGTGGGAATTCCTCTAGGGTTTGCTGGAACGCTGCATATATTGGGGTGATTTAGCTATGGGAAATGACCAGAGTGACCTTCATTTGTTACTCGATGAGGGTGGGACTCCTATGGGTATTATAGTCATTTCCTGGCGGGATTTTTGGTTGCGCGGGGGATTCACAATTTCTTGGCGGGATTTATATTTTTAGATCGCCACTTGTTTTCTTATTTTTTAAATAGATAATTAACACATCTTGTGTAGTAAACAACAAAAAAACTAAACATCACCAAGAAAATTTTTTCATGACAATGATGACATCTAAGGTGTCATGAAGGAGTTTCATGATTTTTTGAAAAAAATGGTACTTTTGATCATTTAAGTGAATTTCGCGTTTATTCAAAATAATTGTTAAGTTGTACTATGTGTATGTCCAATACGATTCCAAAAAATGTAGAAAAAATTCATTATCATTCATGTCTGGGAGATCTTTGAAATATTCAAAAGTTTTTTAGGGATAATTTTTAAAAATTTTCATAACATTTAGGTATTTGTTTTCATATGACAAACTGAACCATTGAGTGTTCTTATAAACAAATGTAGAAAGATAACACGATCTTCTATAAGCCTAAGCCTATTACATAGTGAAGATTTCATATCTCCTCCCGCAATTGACACAGAGACAACCCCATAACATCTGTTGGTGTTAGGATTAGTCCTGACACTAACTAGTAGGTTGGTGCGGATACTAACATAGAGACACGGGCTTATCCCGGTTCCGCCGTGGAACCGTACATCCAAGAGAGTGTGCGTGTGCACTGTAGAGTCCACCAAATTGACATGAAACCATATTTTAAGGGTATAATGCTCCTATAAAAAATTCATATGTTTTTGATAAAGTGAAATTATAGATGTTCACAAATAGGACACAAGACTCGCATAGTTTCCTACAATTGAAAACAAACTTTGAGATTTGAACAACTAATAACGTAACCAAACTTGTATGCACCTCAATTTTTGACACCATCTCATGTTGACCATAAAATTATAGAATATTAAGTTATATTAGCAATTATTATGAAAAAACATGTTTTTTATATTCTCTTTTTAGTTGGAAAAGTTATGTTGCATGAAAAGCAACCAAGAAATAGTAATTAAGATACAAACAAATGGCACTGAGTAAAACATCTCGATTTTAGAAAAAATTAGGAAAAAGAATCAACCGATTTGGAGTTCGTATGAGGAAGAAAAACAGTTTACAAGTTTTATCCGAAGATTAAAAACAGAAACTGCAATTGCTATGAACTGAGATGAACAAGTGTGTTTTCTCTTTTTAATCTTTGACTAAAACTTGTAACTAGTTTTTCTGCCTCATACTAACTCCAAATTCGATGATTCTTTTTTCTAAAATTCTCTAAAATCATTCTTTACCAAGATCTACAACTTTAACAAATGAAAAATTGATTTCAACAGCAGTTTATTAGGAGTAATTCAAACTTACATCTCGAATTTACACTATCACTTTAGGGAAAACTCGAATTTCAACTAATCACCTTGTTCTACAAATTGGCATAACATCATGTTTTTGTCCCAAAATATTGCCATAAAACATTTAAGTGGTTTGAAGAAAGTAGGATCATTCATTGTTCACAAAAGGATACATCCATTCTAACAGTTTCCTAAAACTCAAAGTCAAACTTTGAGATTTCTGTACCTCATTATAAGTTTGAACTTGTATGCACTTCAAACTTGGAGACAAACTTATTTGAGCATAATATGATCAAATATGAAGTTGCATTATCAATTCTTTTGCAAAAACTTGGTTTTTCTGTATATATATACACACACACATACTCGATAGATGAAAACAAGTCATACTAAAAAGTTCAACAAATTTCAATTAACATAGAAACAAACATCACTAAATGAAAGTTCGTGATTTTAGAAAAATTTGGGAAAAAGAAACATAAGATTTGGAGTTCATATGAAAGAGAAAAACCAAACACAACTTTTAATTCAGGATTAAAAAGAAAAAGATGAACCCTTAAGGTGTTCTTCAATTTGTAAATTTCGGATATAAAATGCAACCCTAACCAACATGTTTTAATATATATATACAAACTTCTGCAAGTAAACACAACTTGACTTGTAACTCAGTGGTAACTCATCTTCCTCCCTACCCCTAGGTCGTGGGTTCGAGTCCCCCATCCGACGCTTTTTTTTTGTATGCGGGATATATTTCAGAGGGGTTGGGCCAATGTGGCGTTGTGGCCCATGCGTCGGCTGGGCCTTTGTGGGGCTAGCGGCCCATGCGGTGTTGGCGGGCCGGCGGCTTAGTGGCCAACCCGGCGCCGGCGCACCGTGCGGTCGTTGGGCCATCTTAGCGTAGGCGGCCCATGCGCGCGGGCCGCAGCCGAGGTGGCAAGTGTGGTGGGCCCCTGGTGCTCGCGTGGTGGTGACGTGGCACCTGGGTGAGGTGACGCCTACGTGGCAGTGAGGTGGGCCCCTAGCGTTCGCGTGGTGGTGAAGTGGCGCTCGCGTGGCGCGTGAGGTGGGCCCCTGGCGCTCGCGTGGTGGTGACGTGGCGCATGGGTGAGGTGGCGCCTGCGTGGCAGTGTGGTGGGCCCCGGCGCTCACGTGGTGGTGACGTGGCGCCCGGGTGAGGTGGCGCTCGCGTGGCGTGGGAGGTGGGCCCCGGCGCTCACGTGGTGGTGACATGGCGCCTAGGTGAGGTGGCGCTCGCGTGGCGCGGAGGTGGGCCCCCGGCGCTCGCGTGGTGGTGACATGGCGCCCGGGTGAGGTGGCGCCCGCATGGCGCGAGGTGGGCCCCCGGCGCTCGCGTGGTGGTGACGTGGCGCCCGGGTGAGGTGGCGCATGCGTGGCGGTGAGGTGGGCCCCGGCGCTCACGTGGTGGTGACGTGGCGCCCGGGTGAGGTGGCGCCGCGTGGCAAGGTGTGGTGGGCCCGAGGCGCTCACGTGGTGGTGACGTGGCGCCCGGGTGAGGTGGCGCCGCGTGGCAGTGAGGTGGGCCCCGGCGCTCACGTGGTGGTGACCCGGCGCCTAGGTGAGGTGGCGCCTGCGTGGCAGTGAGGTGGGCCCCCGGCGCTCGCGTGGTGGTGACATGGCGCACGGGTGAGGTGGCGCCTGGGTGGCAGTGAGGTGGGCCCCTGGCGCTCGCGTGGTGGTGACGTGGCGCCTGGGTGAGGTGGCGCATGCGTGGCGGTGAGGTGGGCCCCGGCGCTCACGTGGTGGTGACGTGGCGCCCGGGTGAGGTGGCGCTCGCGTGGCGGTGTGGTGGGCCCGAGGCGCTCACGTGGTGGTGAGGTGGCGCCCGGGTGAGGTGGCGCCGCGTGGCGGGAGGTGGGCCCCGGCGCTCACGTGGTGGTGACCCGGCGCCTAGGTGAGGTGGCGCTCGCGTGGCGCGAGGTGGGCCCCCGGCGCTCGCGTGGTGGTGACGTGGCGCCCGGGTGAGGTGGCGCCGCGTGGCGCGGTGGTGGGCCCCCGGCGCTCGCGTGGTGGTGACGTGGCGCCCGGGTGCGGTGGCGCCGCGTGGCGGTGAGGTGGGCCCCGGCGCTCACGTGGTGGTGACGTGGCGCCCGGGTGAGGTGACGCCGCGTGGCGCGAGGTGGGCCCCCGGCGCTCGCGTGGTGGTGACGTGGCGCCCGGGTGAGGTGGCGCCGCGTGGCGGTGAGGTGGGCCCTAGGCGCTCACGTGGTGGTGACGTGGCGCTCGCGTGGCGCGTGTGGGTGGGTCCTAAGTCGTCGGTGAGGTGGTTGTTTTTTTATGGATCGCGACGAATCGCTAAAACGTCACGATGTTGTGGGCCGTATTGCGACGAATTTAACAAATCGTCGTGATGGTTTGGGCTTCAATATCCATCCATGCACGTCCGTGACGAAAAAATATGAATACGTCGTAGAATCGCGACAAACTAAACAAATCGTCGCAGTGTTTGTGACGAAAAAAAGGAATACGTCGTAGAATCGCGACGAATTTAACAAATCGTCATAGTGTTTTGGGCTTCGATGCAAATCCGTGACGAAAAAAAGGAATACGTCGTAGAATCGCGACGAATTAAAGAAATCGTCGCAGTGTTTTGGGCTGCAATGCACATTCGTGACGTTTTCTGAAAACGTCGCGGAGAAAGCGTCACAGATTAAATAGTTTCTTGTAGTGGTTGTTATCGTTTGTTATGGTACTTCATTCGTTTTGTTCTAACGATAACATAATCTATAGCCTTAACTAAAAAAATACGAATAAAAAAAGTCTGTCAAAATATAGTCAAGTGAGATCTTGTTTCGATGTTTTTTTAGTTCCAATCAATGTTGCATGTGGCTGGTGTCATCAATTTGTTTTCTTTTACATGCATACACTGCAAGGGAAGTCATGACATACCTAGCCTTCAGCGACAACATGCTTTTTTTGTCGCTGAAGTGATGCCCAGAAGCTCCCTGAGATGGGTGCGTGTGGGTTAGGTGGTTGCTTGTTTCCACTTTTTTCCTCCTCTTTTATAGCTGCCCCTGCTCCCCTTTTATAGTTGCAAGGGTGTAACAAAGAGGGAGACTAGAGTGGGTTACAGAACTAAATGCACAAAAGTGCTTCATACAGGCTTGATCACCATCTTGTACATGATGAACATGGGTCCACTATTCCAGGTTTGGTGTTGACAAGGCGGCACGATTCATTTGACCGCGATCGGCGAATTCTGGGGAGTGCCGAGTAGTCGACCGGGGTGGTCACTCCAACGTTGTGCTGAGTGGGTACAATTGCGCTTGACTCATGCTGTACTCCCTTGACTACTGTTGTCGTTGCTAGAATGGGAACTGTAGCGCTCTTGTTACAAAAGACGGACACTACTGTGGCCCTCATGGCAATGGTCATGTTCCCATCTCGCTCCGATAGCCAAAGAAACCTCTGGGTATGACTCTGTTGGTATTTCTTAACGACACCACTATCACGCTAGGCTCACGTGAGCGTGTAAGAACACCAGGGTATGCTGATGGTTGCTAACGAATCCACAAGCACGCAATACTCCATGTAGCACTTCCCCTAAGGAGTATTCTAAAGGAAATCGAATCCAAGGGCAGAAGAGGAGATGTGACGAATGACTATCCAAGGACCCCCAACCTTGCTGAGGTAGATCGGATAACGAAGGGTCTTCCTAAAGGTATTGGTTGTAAAGTAAGTGAAGGACTGATTAGGAGACCAGAGAAGGGGGGAGTGAATGGGAGGTGATAAAAATTCACATCAAAAAGATGAACTCACTATGCCCCAAAATCAATTCCAAATCCGAGCACACACGATGGAGAATGTAATCGCCATGTTCACATAGTCACAACAGACCTACCAACCATAGGAGCGACCCTTGGTTCAACAAGTGGAAGCACAAATCAAAGAACCAAAACACTTAGCCAAGTCTGCGAGCCAGAGATGGACTGTACGCAACGATGGGCGGACTGTCCACTGGGAGGCGGCGGATTGTCCACGGGAATAGAGTGGACCATCCAAAATTACTGACTGAACCTCCAGCAGCGCACCACGAAAAACGAACCATCTGAAGGTTCACTTTAGACCGTCCTATGCCCACGGACCATCTGTGCCTTGTTTGTGGACTGTCTGACTTACTCCTTGAAAGGACCTTGTGATGCCTAGAGGGGGGCGGGTGAATAGGATCACTTCAAATTTCTGAAACAAAAGCAGCGGTTAAAGCACCTGTGGGTACTACCGACGTGGTGCCGGTTCTACCGAGGGGCTCGGTACCACCGGTACTAGGTCGGTACTACCGACAGGGTAGAGTTGACTTAAAACGAAATTTGAATTCTGCAGGGTTTCTAGCAATTCTACTTGGATCAAAGTCTTAGTTTAGAGGCTAAAAACCACCTGCAACCACAGAGATAAGTTGGATAGCAACCAAATGATAGATCGGGCTAAAACAAGTTCTAGGGTTAGTTAGAGACAAAGAATTTGAGCAAGCAAAAGAGACACAAGATTTAATCCGAAGTTCACACCCACAAAGGATGCTACGTCTCCGTTGAGGATCCCACAAAGGGAGGGCTATCACCAAGAGCCTCTTTTCCTCTTCCAACCCCCACAAAGAATATTGGTGCTCACTAAGAATTCTCCACCAAGGAGAGGGCAATACAAATGATCCCGGGTGCACCACACCAAGAGGGCACTCGCGGGCGACACCTAACCATCTAGAAGCAAGCTTCAAGAGTAACAAATGCAAAACCAAAAACCCGGAGATGCTTAAAGTTCTCTTGAGAAGGAGAAGAATGAAGGGGCTCTCAAAGCTTGGGCACACTTCACTAGAAATCACCTCTCTACTCAAACCCTAGCTCAAGGGAACCAAGGATTAGCTCTAGAGGAGAGGGGAGAGGTGGAGTGAATGCTCAAGGAAGTGTTTGTCTCGTGGTTGGTCAGCAATGAGTGAGGAGGGAGAAAGGGGTTTATATACTAAGGCTCAAAAACTAGCCGTTACTGTGCAGAATCATGCTTCCCCGGTACTACCGACACGGTGTCGGTACTACCGAGGGGTGTTTCAGAACCCTAATAATAGTGGCTCATCGGTAGTACCGATGCTAGGTCGGTAGTACCGACCCCCTGGCTGAAACTCGCCAGTGAAGCCATATCGGTATACCGGCCCTAGCCCGGTACTACCGATGGAAGGTCGCCGGTAGTACCGACAGGGTGTCGGTTCAACCAACCAGGACTGAGAGTTTGGGAAAAGAATAGCAAATGTGCACATGCCAACTCACATCTCCTCTCACTCACTTGGGTCACCTTCTAGAGCACTTTTAGCATCTCTTGGCTATTGATTTGCATCCCCCTTTATAGTACGGTGTTTCCTATACTCAAATTCAAAAATAAAATAAAATTGAGCCTTGATTAGAGTTGAAAACAACGACTTGAAATTGGGGGCCTTCCTTTGATCAACCCATAAGAGTTTCATTCACTTAAGACCTGCACACATCTCGACCAAGCATTAAATACCACAAATTGTGCTTGTCATTATCACCAAAATAATTAGGGGCCAAGATGCACTTTCACTCCTTGAAACAAAACTCAAGACCTAAGCGGATCGAACTACGAGCTCTGAAAAACAAGCGACCAACTCAAAGAACTAGGCACCTCGCGGACGGTCCGCCAGGTGCAAATCACCACAACCCGAGAAACAGCCCCAAACTTCCGATCGATGGATCACCCAAACCACTTAGAGTCTCAAGATGAAATTTTGGGGATACGATGGGCACCCCAAAGGGAAGATATGCCCCAAAAATTTTGGCATCTAACTCCCCACAAATCCCGGAATCACGAATGTCGTGGCTTAACCTCAAGAACTCACAATCCACCAAATACCACCAACTCAGAGAGCTTTACACGAGATTTGAGGGGCAAGATCACCAAGAAAAGAGCCACACCAATTTGATGTGCGATTCCCAACATAATACCCGGAAAGCAATGCCTCCAAAACCTTCCACAAAAATCCCGAGAAAAAACTTCGAAAATCACTAGAAAGGAGAAACACCAGGAGACAAAGAGATACTAGATGAACCACGCTGAATCTTCTATACATACCGAAGGTTCATACAAGGTCTAGCAAGCCGCTCGACATCGAACCCTCTCTCAAGATGGATCATGAAGCTCTTAAGCTAGCCTTTGGAAAACCTAAGGGAAGGGGAAAACTAGCAAGAAAATGAACTAGGGTTCCAAGAGATTTTATAGAGGCAACCGAAAGATGAAACTACCGTTGTTACATAGTACTAGGATACACGCCCCCAAAGGGCACTTTGGGAATTGTCGTCATAGCACCATCAGACAAATTCCCGGCAATCGCACCTTGCTTCACCTCAACACAAGCTTTACGATCCAAACGCGTGTCTTCTACTTTGAAGCCTCTCAGCACGTCCGGATCACGTCTCCACCCGCTGAGCTTTCGGTCTTGGCTGTGTGGCTCAACCTAGGAAGCCAACGGTTTTGTGGTGAACCACCGCAAACCCCACGAACTTAGTGTAGCCTCCACGCCAAGCTCCTCCTGACTTGACCACCACATCGTCCTGGTTCGGTGCTGATTTTGTGGATTAAACCTACCAAACTCCGCTTGCAGACTCTGGTTGTGAGCCGCTATACCCAACACGACTCATGTTCACGATCTCGTCTTGATTTTCTTGCCACCATGCGGCCCACACTTGATCCCATTTGTCCACCGGGTCCATCGAGCCAAGCCTACTTGTCTCTCCACTCCTCGGAGGCCCCGCAAGGCTAAGACCTTTTGCGCCCGCTCTTTACCTGCACCATTGCAAATCAAGCCGCAACCTGCACCTGCAATACTGAGCCAAGAGTTAGTTCACACTATGTTGTCAATCACTCATTACACTAGGGAGCGACCATCCACCGGTCCTCGGATGCTCTGGTCCTCAATCTCCCCCTTGATGAGTTCATTGACAACACACATAGTCACCAATTCATGAAAGAAAGAAAAAGGAAAGAAACGAACAAAAATCTCAAACAAGTGTTCAAAAGCCATATAAAAGCCAAAAACAAGATCACTTGAAAGAGCAATTCTCACCCCTAAATCAAGGGCAATGACTCAACACAATTGAGATAAAATGCTCACATGTCGACTCTTCAAGGTGAGGTAAAAGGGCTCAACACCATCGGCAAAAGAGCAAAGCACAAAGCAACTTCAGGCGACACAAGAGCATCCCAAGCATGAATGCAAGCTCCCCCTAAACAAATGCATGCAGAACTCAAGTTCTCCCCCTGAACTGAGTATCCAGTCCACCTAAATGCATTTCTTTCAATCCCCCGTTTAATGAATTGGGTGCATTTCTCCCCCTTGTTGGTAATGCAAACTGAATTGGATGCACATTTCTCCCCTTTGTTGGCAATGCATGAATCAAGGCTATAAATGAGCATGAGCTTCTGAAATAGACACCAAGCACTTGAATATGCTAGAAATGAAATATAGAGCATACAAGAAGGCTGAAGCATCTGTACAAGCATCGCCAACATGATAGCAAAGACATACATACATGTAACATGGATACGAGCAAGTATTTTTGATGAAAGTGAGCACAAACAACATTTAACTCATAAGCTTCATACAAGGTCACAAGATCTCATCACAAGTTCATCACAAACACCTACAAGCTATCTCATGTCATGTCAAAGCCACCAAGCCATTCGGGGGGGGGGGGGGCTTTGCCCACGGTGCTTGCTCAAAAAAAGCCACCGAGCCATGTGTCTACTTCAAGATATGAGACTTCTCAAAGGTAGAAATCATAAAACGGTTTAGCACCTAAGAAAAGGAATTTAAAGAACATATGGCATGGAAGCATTTTTCAAGCATTGACATTTCAAGATACCAATTTATTTTACAAGATTAAGCATGGTACATGAAGTGCCTTTGTGGAAAAAAGAAGCTAATGCTTCTCCACAAGGTAACATGTAGTCTAAACATTTTTTGTTGATAACAAGGTCTTTGACATCAAATAAAAAGAGCATGATTTCCAAGCACAATGTAAGCAAGTCGTAGCAATTTGAGCACAAACAAAGCATGTAAGGCATTCAACTCACAAGGGAGGATCAAATTTAGCATTTTCACAAAAATAGCCATTTCACATGCATACAAGCTACCAAGAGCATAGCTATACATCGCAAGACCACATCAAGTATGATCATAGGCTCACATCCAACATATCACAGAGATTAATGTATATGAGAGAAGCACATCCTTTAAAGCATATGATGCAAATACAAAGATACTGGAAATGATATGTTACACAAATGAAACATGCAAGATGCATTGAGATGCCCAACCCAAACTCAAAATGGGCAAAAGACCACAAAACTCACAAACTCCCCCTAAACTCATGCACTAGGGCCAAAGAGAATACAAAGCTCGCCCTAAATACATGCAATAGGGCAAAGAGCAAAAGAGACCAAGTGGCTCGACAAGAGCAACAAATCATAATGTCACAAATTTACTTACCTTGATTACTGATTCTCATCTATCATCCCTGAAAGTGATGTACTCCCTTGACACCACCGAGGTGAGGCTAGAGTTCCACCTTCGTATCCGGTCATGTGCTAGCCACCAGAGTCGATCCGCCAAAAGTCCTCTAGGCCTCCCACCTGCAAAATCAGAACCAAGAGCGAGAGCGAGCAAAGGAATCAACACTAGGGTTAGCACAAAAAGAGTCAAGCTAGTGTCGAGCCATCTACTCAAAAGTGGGGTTAGCAAAATCCATCCTATCAAAGCTATGACCACCACAGGTAATCATCTCACGTCTCCCTGGAGGAGTATGAGCACACAAAAGGGAAAACGTGGTCCATAGCCCCTCTAAGACTCAAAGCTGCGACCTCTCCCAAACTCGTATTGATCACGAGGTGGAGAACATCAAGCAAGCAAACCACCACCAAAATTAATACTCATATCACTTGCATCACAACCAAAGGAACTGAAACAATCAGCTCCACAACCACGGAAGCTAAACTACCCAGCACCCTGGGGGTACCCGGTCAGATTGCCCCCTCTGGCCGGTCTAGCCGCTCTCTCCTGGGCAACACCTCGGGTGGAAAAACCTCGATCCCTCTAAGTTGGAATCGTATGCACAACAACCTCACCCCGAGGCACGACACGAGGCTCAGGCACGCCATGAGAAGGGCAATACTTGTCCTTGTTTACCATCTCCCTAGCAAACCTCTCATCCTTTCTCCCCTAAAGCAAAACTCTCTCTTGTGACCATCTTTCCTACAATACTCACAATGGAAGCGGACTGGTTTTGCCTTAGGTGTTGGTTGTGGTTTCTTCTCAGACTTTTTACCTTGCTCACCTAACTTCTCACTTGGTTTCTCTCTCGGATTAAGCGACTGGTTTGGCTTGTGGGTAAACTTATTCTTGGGTGTAGTGTATGGTGAAACTGGAGTTTTCCCAAATTTCCCTTCTCTCTGACCATTAAACTCCCCTACCTTATCTGACCCAAGCGCCTGACCATCAAAATCCTTAAACTCAGCAATCATCATACCAAGCTGAGGCTCTTGACTAGACAACCAACTCAACAACTTGCATGAATCATCATCTTCATTCTACAACCAATCAACATGTTGCACAAGCTCTAGATTTTGCACAGCATGAACCTCACAAGTAGAACAATCATTGGCAATAGGAGATTTCGAAGCAGCCTCAAGAGAAACAATTCTAGCATGAGATTCATCAAGTTTTTCATGCAAACTAGGGCGAGTAGTACAAGCTCCTAACAATGTAGGTATATACTTCAACTCGTCAAGCTCAGCCATAAGCACATCTAGTTCCTCAAGCTTTGAGGCATGCTTCTCCTTAAGCAAAGTCAGACCAGACAAGAAAACATTCCAATCACCACACTCATTGTTGACGGATAAAACTCATATCCACCTACGATCCGCAAGCGTACGGACCAACACCTTTTTCACCACGGGGATTCCGGAGGTTCTTATCAATCCGCGGAGCAACGGGATTACAAGCGTTTGATCTTGCACTACTACTAACTTACCCAAATCCTAATCTACGGTTAATCTAGAGAATTACTATGGTACATTAGAGAGAATGATTAAACCAACAAGATATTTAAAAGACACTTGCCCAAGGGTCTTTGATACTTGAACATGCAACCGCTTAAGATATCAAAACCGATCTAATCTTGTGACCACGGTTTCGCCCTCCCCCCCTCGCACTGTCACTACGCAGAGGTATTTGTGACTAGACCTATGATGGACACGACGTATTGAATGGTTCCAAGGGAGCATTGAGAACTTTACTCCCTACACGGCGTGGTAGCTAACCTTAAACAATAAAGCCTCTTCAACACTAGATGATAGATAGATAACATACAAAGTAGCGGTTACATCTCAAGATCGATTACAACCCATGGACAAATGAGAAGATTACGCCAACAAGGTGCTAGGCATAGTACAGTTGATAATGGTGACGCTTCCGATGATGTTTTTTTCTCCTCCGGGGGTGTCTTGGTAGGGCCTCGATGTCCTCCACCACTCGTGGTTGCATCCTTCGAGTAGAGCGATCCTTTTAACGAATGGTCTCACTCCTCTTCTCTCTCTCTAGCTTGTGGACGGCCTCTCGAGTGAATGGCTCCCTCCCTGAGAATGGCAACGCCTCCACGTGTTTAGTGAGGACCATGTGTGGTTCGAGGACCGGTGGATGGTCGCTTCCTAGTATGATGAGTGATTGACAACATTGTGTGGACTGATTCTTGGCTAAGTATTGCAGGTGCAGGTTGCGGCTTGACTGGTGTTGGTGCAGGTGAAGAACAAGTGCGAAAGGTCGTCACCGGTGAGGCCTCCAGGTGTGGAGAAGACAAGTAGGATTCATTCGAGGGACCCGGTGGCCAGCGGGGTCAAGTGCGGGCCGCATGGTGGCATGAATAGCAAGATGAAGTCATGGACGGTTTCTTGGTTGAGCCTCAAAACCAAGGTCGAGCCGGAACTACGTGGGAGTCGAGTCATGAGTGGTGATTGGCGCAGGCTACACAGAGTTCACGGGGTTTCCAGTGGTTCACCAGAAAACCACTGGGTGCTTTGGTTGATCCACAAAGCGAAGACCGAAGAACCGAAGACAGAGATGCAGCAGCTCCAGACCGGTCTGACCGGTGAGTCTGACCGGTCTGACTGGTGGGTACCGTTCTGACCGGTGAGGTGCACCGGTCTGACAGGTGTGTGACGACGCAGTCCAGAGACTTCGAAGCAGAGGACACACGTCGGGATCGCAAGGCTTGCGTCGAGGCTAAGCAGGTTGCGGTCACCGGGCATCCGTCCGATGGAGTGATGACAAAGATTTCCGATTTCACCCTCGAGGGACATTTATCCCTAATTAGCTAGCAAGGGTATTTTAGACTTTCGGTTGCCTCCTATATAACCCAAGATGTCAGAGGATGGCAGCCATCTCTTGGAACCCTAGTTCATTTTCTTTCCTATTTTCCCTTCTTATATTCTTAGGATTTCTATAGGACTAGCTTGAGAGCTTCATGGTGAGATTTTGCGAGAGGGTTGGATGATCGGGCGGCAAGCTAGACCTTGTATGAACCTCCATAGTATGTATAGATGATTCGGCGTGGTTCTTCAAGGCCTTGTTGTGTTGTTCCCGGTTCTTCTTAGTGGTGATTTTCGGAGCCCTCTCTTGGTGGTTTTCTCGGTGTGTTTTCGGGACCTTGCTCTTGTGGATTTGTTGAGGGAAATTCGTGTGAACCCTTCGTGGTTCTTTTCCCCCTCCCAAATCTGGGAGTTAAGGGGCTCGATTTTGGGGTTTTCGGTGTTCTAGGGTTAGAGGAGTTCTTGGCGGGATTTATCCGATTCCTCTTGATTTGGCAAGTTTTGGTAGACAAAATCTTGGCTATGGACTCCTCATGAGGTGTTCCTACTATCCCCAAAGTCTTGTTCAAGTCTGTGGAGCGATTTGGGAGATCGAAGTTTGGATTTTGAGGAGTTGATCCGCGGGTACTGTTCATCCTGAGCTGCCCAGGTTACACCGGTCTGACCGGTGCTCTTGACTGGTCCGACCAGTGCGAGCCACTTGTGGGATTTGCCTTGGGGGAACTGCTTAACTCGTGTGTCATTGGGTCTTGGTGCTGCTGGTCAGTTCTTGGTCTGTTTGGGGTTGTTTTGTTCGGTTTTGTGTAGGCGTTTTCCTTCCATGCAGGTTGTGTTTTAGGGGTGTTTTTGTTTTAGGGCCTCGAGAAGTCGCTGAGGCTCTCTGGAACACTGGTTGTGCGGCTGCTGTAGCCACCGGTCTGATCGGCCCTGTCCACCGGTCTGACCGGTGTCGCCGGTCTGACCAGCGCAGGCCATCGGTCTGACCGGTGCAGCACAGGCATCAAGCCGTGCAAGTTCCGCTGTGCGTCTTGGTGTGCTTTGGCTCGGAAAGTTGTTTGTTGGTTCCTAGGTCCAGTGGCACTCCAGTCGCTACGTTGGCTTGGCCAACTTGGGTAGTTAGTCGGAGACGTGTGTTGGAAGTCGTGTTCGTCTTGTTGGAGTCTGCATCTCCTTCGAGAAGAATTTTTATCGGCTCCCATTCACTCGCCCCCTCTCTGGTTCACCGTTTAGTCCTTCAAGTGGTATCAGAGCCAGGTTACGGGTCTTGATTGACTCTAACCAGGCTAAGATCCAAGGATGGCATACTAGGAACGGGGTTCGGGTCCTCCACACTTTGATGGCATGAACTACCAGATGTGGAGTAAGCAGATGGCAGCATTCCTCCGTGGAAAGGGTCAGATCCTTTGGGATGTCATGGTGGACACAGGCTATGTCCAACCGATGAACTTCCTTGCTCCAGGATCAAGGGACATGTTCGACGCCAACAACAAGGCAGTCGACTACTTGTTTCGTCCTTTGTGTCAGCCTGAATTCGATCGGGTGCACACCAAGCACTTGGCTTGTAGAATCTGGTCGGTGTTGAAGGAAGCTCATGTTGGGAATGCCCAGGTTCAGGCTCGGATGTATGCGACTTACCGGAGAGAGTACGAGAACTTCACTCATCTCCCTGGCAAGTCCATCGATGCCTTGTTTCAGAGGTTCACGATGGTTGTGAACAACATGAGGGCCAATGTGGCGTGCTCCCGTACTGTGATCATGATAGAGCCGTCAAGCTCTTACACTCCTTGGATTATATGGTTTGGGGCGGAAAGTTCAAGGCCATTGTGCAGTCGGAGAAGTATGACACTATGACCGTGAACAAGCTGTTCTCGAAGCTCAAGTCGGCTGAGGTGGATAGGGGCATGAGAGCCAAGATCAAGGGCCTGACTGACTCTCATAGTCTCGCCCTCATCGGTTGTTCTAAAGGAAAGGCTAACACTAACCCATCCACCAGGATGTTCTCTTTGTCCTCTTTGATGTCCATGCCAGATGAGGAGTTCGACGTGCTTGGAGAGGACGAGCTGGCGCTCCTGACGAGGCGGTTTGAGAGGCTGCACGTGAACCGGGTGAATATGAGGAGGAACACGAGGACATGCTTCATGTGCGGCAAGGCTAGACACTATTTCTCCGAGTGTCCGAAGGTGAACAACCACGACAAGCACAAGTTGAAGGACAAGAGGAAGAAGTCCAATAAGAAGGATCATGGACATGGGAAGAAGACACGGGCTCGAGAAAAGATGAAGAGATCGAGCGACATCGAGTCCGACTCCGAGGACACGTCTTCAAGCTCGAGTGATGAAGACGAAGAGGATGACAAGAAGAAGAAGAAGAAGAAGAAGAAGAAGAAGAACCTCGATAAGTATCTCAACGGCCTTTATGTGATGGGCCTAAGCCTCAAGGATGACTTTTGCGGCATGACTCGCAGCTCCAGCAGCAAGAGAAGCCAGAAGGACGCCTCGGACTTAGATTCCGAGGATGAGGTATGTGATGAGCTCTCTTCTTTGCGCAAAGAGAATGATGAGTTGGTTGACTTGCTTGATAATCGCGATCGCATGATTAGAGAGGCTAAGAAGCTTAGGAAGGAGGTTAGATATTTGTTTGAGGATGCTAGGACTAGAGTGGCTGAGCTAGAAACTCATGTTCTTGATAGCAAGCTTGAAATTGATTCTCTTAAGGCTAGCCCTGTTGTTTCTGATGAAATTGATTGTGCTGATTGCTCCGTTTTCCTAGCTGACTTGACTGATCTTAGGGAAAAGTATGCTTCCAAGTGTGAGAAACTAGATGTGCTTAGGGTTGAGTTGGATGAGCTACAATCTAGTCCCACTTTGCTTGGTGCTTGTACTTCTTGCCCTAGTTTGCATGAGAAAATTGTTGAGCTTCGTTCTCACATTATTTCCCTTGAGGCTGATTTGAAAGTGCCTATTCCTACTTCTTGTTCTACTTGTGAGTTGCATGCTATGAAGAATCTGGAACTTGCACAATGTGTTGACCATTTGCAGGATGAGAACAATAAGTTGCGTGAAGTGCTGAGTTGGTTGTCTAGTCAGGAACCTCAGCTTGGTATGATGATTGCGAGTTGTAAGCACTTTGATGGTTGGGCTTTGGGATTCGATAAGTCTGGTGAGAGCAGTGGTGAGAGATGAGGGAAATTTGGGAATGTTTCAGTTCCACCACAATCCACACACAAAGATAAGTTGGCTCCCTAGCCAAACCAGTTGCTTAAACCGAGAGAGAAACCAAGCGAGAAACCAAGTGAGAAGCCTTGTGAAGAACCTCACCCCAAGCCTAAGCCCAGATCAGTCCGTTTCCATTATGAGTTTTGTGGAAAGGATGGTCACAAGAGAGAGTTTTGCTATAAGAGAAGGATAGAGGCATGAATGGCTAAGGAGTGGGCAAACAAGGACAGGTACCACCCTTCTCATGGTGTGCCTGAGCCTCGTATGTCTCTGCCTAAGGGAAAGGGTTTTGTTTATACGGTTCCAGCATGGAGAGATAGGAGATCCTCAGGTGGAGACAAGGTTGCTAGCCGAGGACCACCGGCCAGACCAGTCAGGGTGACCGGTCAGACCGGTGCTAGGCAGATTGCTGGAGAGTTTGGTTTCTGTGGTCGTGATGCTAGAGGGTTCAGTCCTTTCAGTCGTGGAACAGATGGTAAGCACCTTGAGTTTGGTAGTGTTGAGTTTGCTGGACGTTCTCCACCTCATGATCAATACGAGTTTGGGAGAGGTCGCAGTTTTGAGTCTCAGAGGAGCTACGGATCATTGTCTTTCTTTCGTGGTACTCGTACTCCTCCAATGAGACAGGAGTGGTCTTCCCATGGTGGTTCTAGGTTTGACAGGATGGATCACTGTATTGATAGGCATGGTAGGATGAATGTTGCTAACCCTACTTTCGGGGAAATGGCCCGACACTGTTTTGCCACTTTTGGAACTAACCCTAGTGTTGAGTCATTTGCTCGCTCTCGCTCTTGGTTTTGAGTTGCAGGTGGGAGGCCCGGAGAACATTTGGTTGATATTGGGGGTGGTTCTCCGGCCTCATACCCCGGTGGTGACATGGAGGTACATCACTTTCGGGGATGGTGAACAAGGACGAGTGAATTGTGAAGAAATGATCGAGGTAAGTAAATTTGTGACCTTCAAGTGTGTGGCCTTGGTCAAGCCACTTGGTTCATTTTGCTCTTTTCCCTATCTCATGTGTGTAAGTTGAGCTTTGTATGCTTTTTGGCCTTAATGCATGAGTTTAGGGGGAGCTTGTGAGTTTTGTGCTCCTTTGCTCTTTTGCCAGTGGTGTCGAGCCCTTTTTGCCTCCCCTCGAGGAGCCGGTGGTTTGTGAGTTTTGTGTGGGACCTCCTTTGTAGCATATGTATAGTTTCCTTTGTGCATTTCTTGCATTTGGAATGGCATATGTAACATGATGTATAGGCATCCTTGTATCTTAGATTGCAAGCATTTTGTATCATATGCATTGGATAGGAAAAGCTTCTCCTATATACATTGTTCACCATGGAATGCTATTTATGTCTTTGTGAGCTTGTTTGGTATGCTATGGCTAGTTTAACTTAGCTCTTGATGATCTTGATTTATAATCCATGGTTGATGGCTATATTTTTGAAAATCGTCACATGTATGCTCTCTCATGTGTAAATGCCTTTATATGAACTTGACATGTTTTAGTGGCTTGGTTATGCTTAATTTGTGGTTGGATATCTAGTTTATTGATCATATGGGGCCAAAGGCTCATCTGCCATCATGAATGTTTAGCCCTCTTGCTTTATCTTGTGGGGGGACATAAGTTCCTTTTTGTCGCAAAGACATTTCATGTACCAAATTTGAATCTGAAAATGAAATGTAAAATGCTTGGAAAATGTGCTTCAATGTCATATGTGCTAAATTTAATTTGCTTTGGGTGCTAAACCGTTGCATGATGTCTACCAATGAAAAGTCTCATATATAGAAGTAGACACATGCCTCGGTGGCTTTGACATGACATGAGGTGGTTGTGGGTGTTTGTGATGGTCTTATGAATGGAATGGTTTTCCTAGCATGAAGTTTGTGTGGCTTTGCCATTTTGACATGTTTTGTTCATGTTTAGGACTTTGCTCATGAGAGGTAAATCTTTCGCAAAATTACCCAAATCCATCTTAGCTTCGTCCAATGGTTGTGAAACTTGGTGATCTTGTAGTTGATGTCAATACAAAGCTATAGAGTATCTAACTTGCTCATTTGGACATGTGTAGCATCTTATGTTGAATTTTTTCTATTTGAGAAGCTCTAGGTGGAAAGTTTTGCATTTTTGGCTTGATTCATGCATTGTGAACAAGGGGGAGAAGTTTGAGCTTGAAATGGCTTGCTGGATGCATTTAGAAGGTTTTCAGGTGGTTTTGAGACATTTCTGGGCTCTGGTGTGCACCGATCTAACCAGTCGAGGTCACCGGTCTGACCGGTCAGAGTGCTGTTCCTGTTCACATGTTGCACACCGGTCTGACCGGTGGTGTTGACCGGTCTGACCGGTCAGGGCTGAGTTGCTGCAGCTGCCCTGTTTCAAGTGGTGTTTGCATGCATTCGTCCAGGGGGAGCTTGCATTTATGCAGGGGGAGCTCTTTGTGGTTTTTCGAGCTTTGGTTTGGTGGTTTGCGCTCTTTGCTTGAGCATAGTTTTGTCTCGGATGTGTCGAGCCGTTGCCCTTGCCTAAGGGGTCCGAGACTTGTCTTCTTCAAGTGATCTTGTTCTTTGCCTTTGTGTGGCTTTCGATCGCTTGTTGAAGTTTCTTTTTATTCGTTTCTTTTCTTTTTCTTTTCTCACTTGTTACTATATGTGGATGTTATCAATGCACTCATCAAGGGGGAGATTGAGGACCATGTTTGGTTTGAGGACCGGTGGATAGTCGGTTCCTTGTGTGATGAGTGATTGACAACGTTGTGTGTACTGATTCTTGGCTAAGTATTGCAGGTGCAGGTTGCGGCTTTACTGGTGTTGGTGCAGGTGAATGAACAAGCGCAAAAGGTCGTCGCCAGCGAGGCCTCCAGGTGTGGAGAAGACAAATAGGTTTCGTTCGAGGGACCAGGTGGCCAGCGGGGTCAAGTGCGGGCCGCATGGTGGCATGAACAGCAAGATGAAGTCATAGACGGTTTCTTGGTTGAGCCTCAAAACCAGGGTCGAGCCGGGACTACGTGGGAACCGAGTCATGAGTGGCGATTGGCAGAGGCTACACCTAGTTCATGGGGTTTTTAGTGGTTCACCAGAAAACCACTAGGTTCCTTCGTTGATCCACAAAGCCAAGACTGAAGAACCAAAGACGGAGATGCAACAGCTCCAGACCGGTCTGACCGGCGGGTACCGGTCCGACCAGTGAGGTGCACCGGTCTGACCGATGTGCGACGGTGCAGTCCGAAGACTTCGAAGCGGAGGACACACGTTGGGATTGCAAGGCATGCGTCGAGGCTAAGCAGGCTGCGGTCGCCGGGCATCCGTCCGATGGAGCGATGACAAAGATTTCTGATTTCACCCTCGAGGGGCATGTATCCCTAATTAGCTAGAAAGGGTATTTTAGACTTTCGGTTGCCTCCTATATAACCCAAGAGGTGAGAGGATGGCAGCCATCTCTTGGAACCTTAGTTCATTTGCTTTCCTATGTTCCCTTCCTATTTTCTTAGGATTTCTATAGGACTAGCTTAAGAGCTTCATGGTGAGATTTTGTGAGAGGGCTGGATGATCGGGCGGCAAGCTAGACCTTGTATGAACCTCCTTGGTATGTATAGATGATTCAGCGTGGTTCCTTAAGGCTTTGTTGTGTTGTTCCCGGTTGTTCTTGGTGGTGATTTTCGGAGCCCTCTCTTGGTGGTTTTCTTGGTGTGTTTTCGGGACCTTGCTCTTGGGGATTTGTTGGGGGAAATTCGTGTGAACCCTTCGTGGTTCTTTTGCCTTTGATTCCCCTCCCAAATCCGTGAGTTAAGGGGCTCGATTTTGGGGTTTTCGGTGTTCTAGGGTTAGAAGAGTTCTTGGCGGGAATTCTTCGATTCCTCTTGATTTGACAAGTTTTGGTTAAAAATCTTGGCTATGGACTCCTCATGAGGAGTATCTACTATCCCCAAAGTCTTGTTCAAGTCCGTGGAGCGATTTGGGAGATCGAAGTTTAGATTTGGAGGAGTTGACCCGCGGGTGCTGTTCATCCCGAGCTATCCAGGTTACACTGGTCTGACCGGTGCTCTTGACCGGTCTGACCGGTGCGAGCCACTTGTGGGATTTGCCTTGGGGAAACTACTTAAGTCGTGTGTCTTTTGGTCTTGGTGTTGCTGGTCAGTTCTTGGTCTGTTTGGGGTTGTTTTGTTAGGCTTTGTGTAGGGGTTTTCCGTCCGTGTAGGTTGTGTTTTAGGGGTGTTTTTGTTCCAGGGTCTAGAGAAGTCGCTGAGGCTCTCTAGAACACTTGTTGTGCGGCTGCTGTAGCCACCGGCCTGACCGGCCCTGTCCAATGGTCTGACCGGTGTCGCCGGTTTGACTGGCGCAGGCCATCGGTCTGACCAGTGCAGCACAGGCAGCAAGCCGCGCAAGTTTCCGTTGTGCGTCTTGGTGTGTTTTGGCTCAAAAGATTGTTTGTTGGTTCCTAGGTCCAGTGGCACTCCAGTGGCCACGTGGGCTTGGCCAACTTGGGTAGTGAGTCGGAGACGGGTGTTGGAAGTCGTGTTCGTCTTGTTGGAGTCTACATCTCCTTCGAGAATAATTTTTATCGGCTCCCATTCACTCACCCCGTCTCTGGTTCGCCGTTTCGGTCCTTCATTTAGGGTTGACTCATCTTCACGCTCATGAAATGGGGGACCGAACCACCTCGGGGATGGGCCAGGCTAGCCGGCCGGCCTAGGCCAACTAGCCCCGGCCCATTTCGGTCCGGTTCGGTCGCCCCTTCGCGCACGTGGGTCCTCTTGTCATTATACACTTTGCCCACTCCATTTGCACCATTTTGACGATGTCATCCTTGCGTCCAAGATGGAGGGTTTTCTCGCATGAAGTTTGGTCTATTACGCTTTAATCCTCGGGGATGTTCTTTTGTAACACTTCGGTCCTTGCCACCTTTGGGAGTGATCCATCATGCTCTCAAACACAAACTGGACTCCTCAATTGCTCTTTTGAACTTGTTGTGACTCCGTCATTTACGTCCATGTTTTCATGCAAAAACATAACACTTCCAAATGCACATACAAAGATGAACTTGTTATATCGTTAGTGTGCCTAGTTGCGGTTTAGTACCATAATCAAACCCAAACAAAAGTGTAATGAACATGTTTGGTGTACCAAAATACACTGTCAACATCTCCCTCACTCTTAGATCTTCCTTGTCCTCGATCAAGTACTCATAAAAGAACTTTTGTCCAAGGTGTTGAAATCGTGCTCCGCTAATCCTTTCTTAACAAGTTAGTCAATCCTTTTTTTATTTAATAAACATAAATCAATGATCATTGTTGACGGTCGATTTTGGTACACCTAGCTATAAGTTTACTGTCAACATTCACACATATTTGATATCCTAACTAATGGTACTACCCCCCTTGGTATGACAAGTTCACACACGCATGTGGTTTTTGGAGTATGTTGTTTACACACGATTTAAGCGCTTAAAGGAGAACTTTCAAGTAAAGTTCATCAATCACTTTATGAGAAGACCATGAAGCACGTCACAAGTCAAGAGATCAAGTGAGGATGACTCCAAACGATCCAAGGACCAAAGCATCAACACGTAAAACTCTGGTAACTTCGATGTTTACCAACGAGATAAACTCAGCCCGAGAGATATTCTCGCAGCCCAGGAGAGTATGATCTTTCAGTGCAGATTCGGAGACTTAAACGACCTCTAATGGAAAAAGTTTGACTATCAAAGTTGTGGGCCTCGACGATACCTTCGATTGGACATGTGGAAGGCCCAATTCGGGTCAAGGAGCTAGGAGATATGGCCCCCGAAATGGCAGCTGCACAGACAAGTCCGAAATTAGACAGATGATCTTCCGAGGCTGTTTTGGGATTTTATCTTCATTTCCAAGAAAACCAATGAATACCAAAGTTAAAGATAATTTAGTGGCACACAATATGGACACAGAATTTGCATTATTTGGAGTCCGGATGTGGGAGATATGGTGGCGGCAAGGAAGGGTTCTGAATCAGAAAAACTTGGACGAGGCTGACTCTATGGAAACCAAGTTCCCTTCTCTCACAAGAAAGATCTCGTGCATGGAAAAGTGGAGCACGGCCCAAGGCTCCCCAAGGGTATAAATACAACCCCCTAGGTGCCCCATGAGGGTGATCCATCCATCAATTCATCAGAGAGCTGCCGACACGAAGGAGAAGCACCGGGAGGAAGGCAACGGCCGCCGCAAGTCCTCGAGTTGCATAATAGAGGGCCTAGGCTATGCCCTAGCCACCATGGTTAGCCCTGCGTGGTGAAGGCATGGTGGAGTTCCGAAGCCACGACTTGAATTCAATGGTGATATAAATCAATCATTGTCCTTACTTTCATCTACTACGAGTTGTGCTTATTCATATATGTAGCTACCACATTCTTTTAGTAGAATTAGATCGAATCATGGTGATTAGTCTTGTCTTGCAGATACATCATTGTAGTGCATAGACATAAATTGTCGTTCGGAGATGAATATCCTTGCATAGTGACAGTACAGTGGAGGAGAAAGCGGCGAATGAACGTGTATCGGACTACTCCTTATCGGGTTACTCCATATCGAGTATACTCCTTATCATAGTATAGGATTAGATTGGTTTGTCATTGTGCTGGAGCGGCAACAACAAGACGATAGGATAGGGTTACCTTTGGTTTGCTTACCTGTATGGCTAGGCCGGAGCGGCAACAAGAACAAAAGGATAATGTTATGAAGATGTCTTGCACAACCTCAGCAAAAAATCAATTGGATATATTTGCATTTTCAGAAGCCCTATGAAGTTTACGATTCCAATGAATCAAGTAGCAAGGCAATATGAGGTTCCCACAAACGGATATGGCCGAATCACCGAAGGTTGCACGTGCTGAAATGGACAGCAAGCAATGCTGATGTGAAACAGCCATAGCTCCCACATTCGGACTCCGATTAAGATAAATGAGTACCCGTTGGAAAGGTAATTTTATAAATTTTTCAATAGAACAATATTTTGGTATATGTTCTGTTATGGATGCTGGGGTAAATCCATGAAGAAGAGGCAGCAACAAAGTGATGACAACAAGATAGAGGAGATGGACATGGTGTCAATAAAGAGAAGATAGGGCAATGGTTCCACAACACGTACATGACGAAATTCAGAAGCTAAGGACTAAAACAAACCCTTTGGAGATTGGATGAATGAAAACACAAGAGGCACCACTCAACACATGATGATGTTGGAAGCGAACCACGACGGATTTCCTAAAGGCAACATCAAGCTGCATGGCTACTTTGGATTCTCGTACAACGAACCACGACTTCACAACAATAAAAAGGTACGTGAGAAAGTCGAGCACTGTCACTTTAAATGAAGAGCTTTGTGGGAGACAACCTGTTCTGTTTATATATCTATATAATATATGACAAGTTTACATTGTGTTCTTTACTTGGAAACTTCAAGTAACATCGCACCATTGCTTTTGTAAATGTCACAACCACATTTTGTATGCTTTAATAGATATTGAGTGAGCACTTTGCTACTTGATTTTTGGAAAACTTGTAGACCCCTTGTTTTTTTGTGCTTATTAGTGTTTAGAGTTTTTTTATTTTTGTCTTCTGAGAGAAATATGAAGCATGATCCGTTTTGATTCTAAACTTGTGCCTAGTTAACCTAGGCCGACAAAGGAAGGATCGACTTATGTCAAGCCAAACTAGTCTATCTCTATCCCTTTTGTAATTAAAATTTTGACTAGCCTCAACCTAAACCCTTACGAAAACCTCTCATACCTTTAGTAATCCAAATGCCATAGGTTTACTTTTCATCAAAAAAAATCCAATCCTTGTTTTCTTTTCTTCTCTTCCAAAACTACCTTAGATAGAATTTCTTCACCTCACTTATCTTTTCAAAATTCTTATATTAAGCCAAAGATATAGGACACCCATAAGCCTTACCTTAAAACCTTGTTAGCATGTTTGGTTAGGACTTTTGATAAAACATTCTATTGCCAAGACTTTACCTCTCATATCGAGGAACAACATCGAAAGCCTTTTTCAAACATTGTTGACCCTTTTTACTAACCCCTTGCATTTGCATTTTACATCAACCCCTTTGTTCTATCATGCATAGGTTAGCTTGGTTTCTTTGTGAAACTTTTTGATGAATGCTTTATTTCAATGATCATGCTTCACTAGTGGCATTTTCTTTTACAATCTTGTGTAAACATGGTGTTTAGACATGATTGAAGACCACCATCTTTTAGTTTTACAAACCTTGCTTTCACATTGCATTGGTTGGTTTATAAGTTTTGCAATGCGTCCTACTTCTCTTGCACTTTAAAGAATTATTAATCTTGTGATGGACATGGTGTTTTGACCTTGGTTAATAAATCTTTGTAGGAATGGAAAGTATGACAACCACTTGAGGACCATGTGTGGTTCGAGGACCGGTGGATGGTCGCTTCCTTGTGTGATGAGTGATTGACAACGTTGTGTCGACTGATTCTTGGTTAAGTATTGCAGGTGCAGGTTGCGGCTTGACTCGTGTTGGTGCAGGTGAAGAACAAGCGTGAAAGGTCGTTGCCGGTGAGGCCTCCAGGTGTGGAGAAGACAAGTAGGCTTCGTTCGGGGGACCCGGTGGCCAGCGGGGTCGAGTGCGGGCCGCATGGTGGCAAGAACAGCAAGATAAAGTCGGTGGACGGTTTCTTGGTTGAGCCACAAAACCAAGGTCGAGCCGGGACTACGTGGGAGCCGAGTCATGAGTGGAGATTGACGGAGGCTACACCGAGTTCGCGGGGTTTCCGGTGGTTCACCAGAAAACCATTGGGTTTCTTGGTTCATCCACAAATCCAAGACCGAAGAACCGAAGACGGTGCTGCAGCAGTGCCAGACCGGTCTGACCGATGGGTACCGATCTGACCGGTGGGGAGCACCGGTTTGACAGGTGTGCGACGACGCAGTCTGGAGACTTCGAAGCGGAGGACACGCGTCAGGATCGGATGGCTTGCGTCGAGGCTACACAGTGTGCAGTCGTCGGGGATCCATCCGATGGTGAAGACATGAAGACTTCCAAATCCGCCCTTGAGGGGCTTGTATCCCTAGTTATTAGGAAAGGGCATTTTAGACATTCGGTTGCCTCCATATAACCCAAGAGGTGAGAGGATGGCAGCCAACTCTTGGAACCCTAGCTCATTTGTCTTCCTATTTTCCTTTCTATTTTCCTTAGGATTTCCATAGGACTAGCTTGAGAGCTTCATGGTGAGATCTTGTGAGAGGGTTGGATGATCGGGCGGCAAGCTAGACCTTGTATGAACCTTTGTTGCATGTATAGATGATTCGGCGTGGTTTCTCAAGGTTTGGATGTGTTGTTCCTGGTTGTTCTTGGTGGTGATTTTCGGAGCCCCCTCTTGGTGATTTCTTTGGGTTTTTTTTCGGGACCTTTCTCTTGGGGATTTGATGGGGGAAATTTGTGGGAACCCTTCGTGGTTCTTTGGGCTGTGATTCCCCTCCCAAATCCGTGAGTAAAGGGGCTCGATTTTGGGGTTTTCCGAGTTCTAGGGTTTGTGGTGCTCTTGGCGGGATTTCTTCGATTCCTCCTTTTTGGACGAGTTTTGGTGGGATTAAACTTGGATATGGACTCCTCATTAGGTGTTCCTAATATCCCCAAAGTCTTGTTCAAGTCCGTGGAGCGATTCGGGAGATCGAGGTTTGGATTTGGGGGAGTTGACACGCGGGTGCTGTTCATCCCGAGCTGCCCAGGCTACACCGGTCTGACCGGTGCTCTTGACCGGTCTGACCGGTGCAACCCTCGGTGGGTTTCTGCTCGGGTGAACGTCTGGGTGTGTCAGCTGTTGTCCTGTGTTGCTGCTGTTTCGAGTTTGGGTCAGTTTGGTGGTCAGTTGGCCTGTTTAGTGCTTTGGGGGCTTTCAGGCTGTGACCGGTCTGACCGGTGTGGAGCCACTTAGTGAAAGTTGCTCAGTTTCACCAGCAGGGACCGGTCTGACCGGTGTTAGTCTATAGAATCGAGGTTTGGTGTTCCGCTGCGTTCTCGGGTCGGAAGGGTGTGTGTGTTGGTTCCTAGGTCCAGTGGCACTCCAGTGGCTACGTGGCCTTGGCCAACTTGGGTAGTGAGTCGGAGAAGTGTGTTGGAAGTCGTGTTCATCTTGTTGGAGTTTCTATCTCCTTTGAGAAAAATTTTTATCGGTTCCCATTCACTCCCCCCTCTCTGGTTCGCTGTATCGGTCCTTCAAGTGGTATCAGAGCGAGTTCGGGTCTTTATTGACTCTAACCAGTCTAAGATCCAAGGATGGCATACCAGGAATGGGGTTCGGGTCCTCCATACTTCGATGGCAAGAACTACCAGATGCGGAGCAAGCGGATGGGTGCTTTTCTCTGCGGAAAGGGTCAGATCCTTTGGGATGTCACGGTGGACACAGGCTATGTCCAGCCGATAGAATTCCACGCTCCAGGATCGAGGGACAGATTCGACGCCAACAATAAGGCGGTCGACTACTTGTTTCATGCTTTGTGTCGACCGAGTTCGATCGGGTGCACACCGAGCACTTGGCTTGTAGAATTTGGTCGGTCTTTGAAGGAGGCTCATGTTGGGAATGCCCGTGTTCGAGCACGGATGTATGCGACCTACCGGAGAGAGTACGAGAACTTCACTCATCTCCCCGGTGAGTCCATTGATGCCTTGTTTCAGAGGTTCACGGTGGTTGTGAACAACCTGAGGGACAATGTGGACGTGCTCCCGTACGATGATCATGATAGAGCGGTCAAGCTCTTACACTCTTTGGATCGTACGATTTGGGGCGGAAAGTTCGAGGCCATTGTGGAGTCAGAGAAGTATGATACTCTGACGGTGAACGAGCTGTTCTCGAAGCTCAAGTCGGCTGAGGTGGATAGGGGCATGACAGCCAAGATCGAGGGCCCGACTGACTCTCATAGTCTCGCCCTCATCGGTGGTTCAAATGGAAAGGCTAACACTAACCCGTCCACCAGGATGTCCTCTTTGTCCTCTTTGATGTCTATGCCAGATGAGGAGTTCGACGTGCTTGCAGAGAACGAGCTGGCGCTCCTGACGAGGCGGCTCGAGAGGTTGCACGAGAACCGGGTGAACATGAGGAGGAACACGAGGACATGCTTCAAGTGCGGCAAGACTAGACACTATTTTGTCGAGTGTCCGAAGGTGGACAACCACGACAAGCACAAGTTCATGGACAAGAGGAAGAAGTTCAAGAAGAAGGATCATGAACATGGGAAGAAGGCTCAGTCTCGAGAAAAGATGAAGAGATCAAGCGACATCGAGTCCGATTCTGAGGACACGTCTTCAAGCTCAAGTGATGAAGACGAAGAGGATGACAAGAAGAAGAAGAAGAAGAAGAAGAAGAAGAAGAAGAAGAAGAAGAAGAAGAAGAAGAAGAAGAAGAAGAAGAAGAAGAAGAAGAAGAAGAAGAAGAAAAAGAACCCCGGCAAGTATCTCAACGGCCTTTGTGTGATGGGCCTAAGCCTCAAGGACGACTTCTGCGGCATGGCTCGCTTTTCGAGCAGCAAGAGAAGCCAGAAGGACGCCTTAGACTTGGATTCCGAGGATGAGGTATGTGATGATCTCTCTTTTTTGCGCAAGGAGAATGAGGAGTTGGTTGACTTGCTTGATAATCGCGATCACATGCTTAGAGAGGCTAAGAAGCTTAGGAAGGAGCTTAGATCTTTGCTCGAGGATGCTAGGACAAGAGTAGCTGAACTAGAAACACAGGTTCTTGATAGCAAGCTTGAAATTGATTCTCTTAAGGCTAGCCCTGTTGTTTCTGATGAGAACGATTGTGCTGATTGCTCTGCTTTCCTGGCTGACTTGAGTTATCTTAGGGAGACGTATGCCTCCAAGTGTGAGGAACTAGATGTGCTTAGGGTTGAGTTGGCTGAGCTACAATCTAGACCCACTTTGCTTGGTGCTTGCACTTCTTGCCCTGGTTTGTATGAGAAAATTGTTGAGCTTCATTCTCGCATTGGTTCGCTAGAGGCTAATTTGAAAGTGCCTATTCCTACTTCTTGTTCTACATGTGAGTTGCATGCTATGAAGAATTTGGATCTTGCAAAATGTGTTGGTCGCTTGCAAGATGAGAATGATAAGTTGCGTGAAGCGCTGAGTTGGTTGTCGAGTCAAGAACCTCAACGTGGTATGATGATTGCTAGCTATAAGCGCTTTTGGAGGGCCGATTAGGCGACCAGAGGGGGGGAGTGAATGGGAGCCGATAAAAATTCTTCTCGAGGGAGATTGAAACTCCGACAAGACGAACTAGCTCGGTCGAACCCCCAAAATCACACGCTCTGCACTTCTACCTCCCGTTTGCCAAAACCACGTAGCCACTGGAGTGCTACTGGTCCTAGGAACAAACTCCACCAGCAACCACAACACACACGCAAGACCGACAACGGCGGAAACAACTCGAAAGCCGGCTAACCAGAGGGGGCGGTTAGACCGGGTATCGGGGGCGGTTAGACCGCCTCCACCTGGAAACCAAGAAATCCTCCGAAACGCCTCTTCCGAGCACCAAAACTCACCACGGTTTCACCAACAAAGATCTCTGGTCAAAGCCATGCAAGCTACCAGAAAATCTTGGTGAAACCCAAAACTTCACCCAAGGGCCTAGGGGCGGTTAGACCGGCTACCTGGGGCGGTCTAACCTCCTGTACCCAGCAACGAACTCCGACCAAGAACACCTAGCAAACTGCACGAGAACGACCCCAAATTTCACCCAGACACTCCTCTGATCAAGGCGAACAAACTCACAGAGGAAAATCCAGCGAAACAAAACTTTGACCCGGAAACACCCAGGGCGGTTAGACATCCCCCTGTAGGCGGTTAGACCGCCCCTTCCAGAAAACGAACCCGCGGGTCAAACCCCAACTTCCTCGCGCCCGATCTCCCGAATCACTCCACGGATTGCAGCCAAACTTCAGGAATAGCTGGGTTACCTCCTGGGCAACCTCTACCTCAAAGGAATCGACCCGAAACGCTTACAATCAAGAGGAATCAAAAAAATCGCTTCTCTAGGTCAAGAACTCGCCCAACTCGAGAAACCACCAAATCGAGTCTGATTCAAAGGGGATTTAAGGGCAAAGTCACCAGCCAAAGAGGCACAAGAACCTCATACGTGACACCCACCAAAAATCCCAAGAAATCATTCTCAAAACACCGCCAAAAAGAGCTCCGAAAATCAACACAAAAGAGACGAGAAAACCACCATGATGGACAATGCCAAACCTTCTATACATGCCATGAATGGTTCGTACAAGGTCTAGCTTGCCACCCAAACATCCATCCCTCTCTCTAGATCTCACATGAAGCTCTCAAGCTAGCCTTCTAAATTCTAAGGAAAAATGAAGAACGAAAATGGAAAAACTAAATGAGCTAGGGTTCCCAGAGTTGGCTGCCATCCACCCATCTAATGAGTATATATGGAGGCACCCAAAAGACTAAACTACCCTTCACTAATAACTAGGGATACATGCCCCTTGAGGGCGGATTTGGAATTCTTGATGTCTTCACCATCGGACGGATGCCCGGCAACCGCACCCTGCGTAGCCTCGACGCAAGCCTTGCGATCCCGACGCGTGTCCTCCGCTTCAAAGTTTCTCGGCGCGGCGGCGCCGGGGTGGTCGGACCGCCCCCCGGGCGGTTAGGACCGGCCCGAGAGAATCCGACCGGCCCTAGGCGGTTTGACCGCCCCCTCCTGGCCGGTTGAACCAGCCTGGGTGGCCGCACCCCCTCGTCGAGTCTTCAGCCTCGGTTTTGTGGCTCAACCGAGAAACCCAGTGGTTTTCTGGTGAACCACTGCAAACCCCGCGAACTTGGTGTAGCCTCCGCCAATCTCCACTCATGACTCGGCTCCCATGTAGTTCCGGCTCGCCCTTGGTTTTGAGGCTCTACCTAGAAACTGTCCACGACTTCATCTTGCTGTTCATGCCACCATGCGGTCCGCACTTGAACCCACTGGCCACCAGGTCCCTCGAACGAAGCCTACTTGTCTTCTCCACACTTGGAGGCCTCACCGGCAACGACCTTTCGCGCTTGTTCTTCACCTGCACCAACACGAGTCAAGCCGCAACCTGCACCTGCAATACTTAGCCAAGAATCAGTCCACACAACATTGTCAATCACTCATCACACAAGGAAGCGACCATCCATCGGTCCTCGAACCACACATGGTCCTCAGCTTTGATGGTTGGGCTTTGGGATTGGATAAGGTTGGTGAGGGCAGTGGTGAGAGAGAAAGGAAATTTGGGAATGTTTCAGTTCCACCACAACCCACACCCAAAGACAAGTTTGCATCCAAGCCAAACCAACTTAGAGAAAAACCGAGTGAGAAGGCAAGTGAAAAGCCTAGTGAGAAACCAAATGAAGAGCCTCACCCCAAGCCTAAGCCCAAACCAATCCTTTTCATTGTGAGTTTTGTAGAAAGGATGGTCACAAGAGAGAGTTTTGCTATAAGAGAAAGAGAGACGCGAGAATGGCTAAGGAGTGAGCGAATAAGGACAGGTACCACCCTTCTCATGGTGTGCCTGAGCCTCGTATGCCACTGCCTATGGGAAAGGGCTTTGTGCGTAAGAATCCGGCATGGGGAGAAATCCCGTAGCCGCGGTGGTGGTCTGGAGAGGACGGTCAGACCGGCCTGGCTAGGCGGTCAAACCGGCCCTGCCCAGGGAAGGGCGGTCAGACCGGCCTGGCTAGGCAGTCAGACCGGCCCTCCCCAGATTTCTGGGCAGTTCTGTTTTCGAGGTCGTGATGCTGGTGGTTTCAGTTCCCTTGGTCATGGTGTAGATGGTAGACACTTTGAGTCTGGTGGTGTTGAGTTTGCTGGACGTTCTCCACCTCGTGATCAATACGAGTTTGGGAGAGGTCACAGTTTTGAGTCTCAGAGGGGCTACGGACCATGCTTTCTTTTTTGTGGTACTTGTACTCCTCCAGTGAGACGGGAGTGGTTTTCCCATGGTGGTTCCAGGTTTGATAGGTTTGACAGGATGGATCACTGTATTGATAGGCAAGGTAGGATGAATGTTGCTCACCCTACTTTTGAGGAAATGGCCCGACACTGGTTTCACACCTTTGGGACAAACCCCAGTGTTGAGTCATTTGCTCATTCTCGCTCTTGGTCTTGAGTTGCAGGTGAGAGGCCCGGAGAACATTTGGTTGATATCAGGGGTGGTTCTTCGGCTTCATATCCCGGTGGTGACATGTAGGTGCATCACTTTCGGGGATGGTGGACAAGGATGAGTGAATTTTGAAGAAATGATAAAGGTAAGTGTATTTGTGACCTTCGAGTGTGTGGCCTTGGTCAAGCCACTTGGTTTGTTTTGCTCCTACTCTATCTCATGTGTTTAGGGTGAGCTTTGTATGCTCTTTGGCCCTAGTGCATGTGTTGAGGGGAGCTTGTGAGTTATGTGCTCCTTTGCTCTTTTGCCGGTGGTGTCGAGCCCTTTTTGCCTCCCCTCGAGGAGCCGGTGGTTTGTGAGTTTTGTGTTTGGGAGCTCCTTTGTAGCATATGTATAGCTTTCCTTTGTGCATGTCTTGCATGGCATGGCATATGTAACATGATGTATAGGCATCCTTGTATCTTAGATTGCATGCATTTTGTATCATATGCATTCTGTAGGAAAAGCTTCTCTCATATACATTGTTCACCATGATGTGCTATATATGATCTTGTGAACTAGTTTGGTATGCTATGGTTAGTTTGGCTTAGCTCTGGATGATCTTGATTTATATCCATGGTTGATGGCTATGCTTGTGAAAAATGTCACATATATGCTCTCTCACGTGTAAATGCCTTTATATGATCTTGACATGTTTTAGTGGCTTGGTTATGCTTAATTTGTGGTTGGGTAGCAAGTTTATTGATCATATGGGGCCAAAGGCTCATTTGCCATCATGAATGTTTAGCCCTCTTGCTTTATCTGGTGGAGGGGCATAAGTTCCTTTTTGTCGCAAAGACATTTCATGTACCAATTATGAATCTGAAAATGAAATGTAAAATGCTTGGAAAATGTGCTCCCATGTCATATGTGCTGAATTTAATTTGCTTTGGGTGCTAAACCGTTGCATGATGCCTACCAATGAGAAGTCTCATACATAGAAGTAGGCACATGGCTCGGTGGCTTTGACATGACATGAGGTGCTTCTGGGTGTTTGTGATGGTCTTATGATTAGAATGGTTGTCCCAGCATGAAGTTTGTGTGGCTTTGCCATTTTGACATGTTTTGCTCATGTTTTGGTTTTTGCTTATGAGAGAGTAACTTTTCGCAAAATTACTCTAATCCTTGTTATCCTTGTCCAATGGTTGTGAAACTTGGTGATCATGAAGTTGATGTCATTACGAAGCTGTAGAGTATCTAACTTGCTTATTTGGACATGTGTAGCATCTCGTGATGAATTTTGTATACTTGAGAAGCTCTAGGTTGCATTTTTTCAAATTTGTGCCTTGATTCATGCATTGGCAACAGGGGGACAAAGAAAGGTGAAAAAAAGTTGCATTGCTTTCCTAGAACCTATCCCAAGAGTCAAGGGGGAGCTTGTGCATTTGTTTTGCATTTTTGGCTTTTGGAGTGTGCTGTTGAGGAAAGCTGGTTGGACCGGTTTTGGAAACCGGTGTGACTGGTTTTCGCTGCTGAGCATGCACAAGTCCAGGGGATGTGTGTTTTGGCTCAAGGGGAGTTGCATATGTGCAGGGGGAGCTCTTGTATGCTTTGGTGGTTTGTGCTCCTTGCTTGAGCATGGTTTTGTCTCGGATGTGTCGAGCCGTTGCCCTTCCCTAAGGGGTCCGAGACTGTTCTTCTTCAAGTGATCTTGCTCTTTGCCTTTCTTCGGCATTCGATCGCTTGTTGGAGTTTCTTTTATTCGCTTCTTTTCCTTTTTCCTTTTCTCTTGGATTACCAAATGTGTTGTTGTGAATGCACTCATCAAGGGGGAGATTGAGGACCATGTGTGGTTCGAGGACCGGTGGATGGTAGCTTCCTTGTATGATAAGTGATTGACAACGTTGTATGGACTGATTCTTGGTTAAGTATTGCAGGTGCAGGTTGCGTCTTGACTCGTGTTGGTGCAGGTGAAGAACAAGCGAGAAAGGTCGTTGCCGGTGAGGCCTCCAGGTGTGGAGAAGACAAGTAGGCTTCGTTCGAGTGACCCGGTGGCCAGCGGGGTCGAGTGCGGGCCGCATGGTGGCAAGAACAGCAAGATGAAGTCGGTGGACGGTTTCTTGGTTGAGCCACAAAACCAAGGTCGAGCCGGGACTACGTGGGAGCCGAGTCATGAGTGGAGATTGGCGGAGGCTACACCGAGTTCGTGGGGTTTCCGGTGGTTCACTAGATAACCACTGGGTTTCTTGGTTGATTGACAAAGCCAAGACCGAAGAACCGAAGACGGTGCTGCAGCAGTGCCAGACCGGTCTGACCGGTGGGTACCGGTCTGACCGGTGGGGAGCACCTGTCTGTCCAGTGTGCGACGAAGCAGTCTGGAGACTTCGAAGCGGAGGACACGCGTCGGGATCGCATGGCTTGCGTCGAGGCTACGCAGGGTGCGGTCGCCGGGCATCCGTCCGATGGTGAAGACATGAAGACTTCCAAATCCGCCCTTGAGGGGCTTGTATCCCTAGTTATTAGGAAAGGGCATTTTAGACATTCGGTTGCCTCCATATAACCCAAGAGGTGAGAGGATGGCAGCCAACTCTTGGAACCCTAGCTCATTTGTTTTCCTATTTTCCTTCCTACTTTCCTTAGGATTTTCATAGGACTAGCTTGAGAGCTTCATGGTGAGATCTTGTGAGAGGGTTGGATGATCGGGCGGCAAGCTAGACCTTGTATGAACCTTTGTTGCATGTATAGATGATTCGGCGTGGTTCCTCAAGGTTTGGATGTGTTGTTCCCGGTTGTTCGTGGTGGTGATTTTCGGAGCCCCCTCCTGGTGATTTCTTTGGGTTTTTTTCGGGACCTTTCTCTTGGGGATTTGATGGGGGAAATTTGTGGGAACCCTTCGTGGTTCCTTGGGCTGTGATTCCCCTCCCAAATCCGTGAGTAAAGGGGCTCGATTTTGGGCTTTTCCGAGTTCTAGGGTTTGTGGTGCTATTGGCGGGATTACTTTGATTCCTCCTTTTTGGACGAGTTTTTGTGGGATTAAACTTGGCTATGGACTCCTCATGAGGTGTTCCTAATATCCCCAAAGTCTTGTTCAAGTCCGTGGAGCGATTTGGGAGATCGAGGTTTGGATTTGGGGGAGTTGACCTGCGGGTGCTATTCATCCCGAGCTGCCCAGGCTACACCGGTCTGACAGGTGCTCTTGACCGGTCTGACCGGTGCAACCCTCGGTGGGTTTCTGCTCGGGTGAATGTCTGGGTGTGTTCGCTGTTGTCCTGTGTTGCTGCTCTTTCGAGTTTGGGTCAGTTTGGTGGTTGGTTGGCCTGTTTGGTGCTTTGGGGGCTTTCAGGCTGTGACCGGTCTGACCGGTGTGCCTCACCGGTCTGACCGGTGTGGAGCCACTTAGTGAAAGTTGCTCAGTTTCACTAGCAGGGAACAGTCTGACTGGTGGTTCTCACCGGTCTGATCGGTGTTAGTCTGTAGACTCGAGGTTTGGTGTTCCGATGCGTTCTCGGGTCGGAAGGGTGTGTGTGTTGGTTCCTAGGTCGAGTGGCACTCCAGTGGCTATGTGGGCTTGGCCAACTTGGGTAGTGAGTCGGAGAAGTGTGTTGGAAGACGTGTTCATCTTGTTGGAGTTTCTATTTCCTTCGAGAAGAATTTTTATCGGCTCCCATTCACTCCCCCCTCTCTGGTTCGCCGTATCGGTCCTTCAAGTGGTATCAGAGCGGGTTCGGGTCTTTATTAACTCTAACCAGTCTAAGATCTAAGGATGGCGTACCAGGAACGCGGTTCGGGTCCTCCATACTTCGATGGCAAGAACTGCCAGATGTGGAGCAAGCGGATGGGTGCTTTTCTCCACGGAAAGGGTCAGATCCTTTGGGATGTCACGGTGGACACAGGCTATGTCCAGTCGATGGACTTCCTCGCTCCAGGATCGAGGGACAGATTCGACGCCAACAATAAGGCGGTCGACTACTTGTTTCGTGCTTTGTGTCAGTCTGAGTTCGATCGGGTGCACATCGAGCACTTGGCTTGTAGAATTTGGTCGGTGCTGAAGAAGGCTCATGTTGGGAATGCCCAGGTTCAGGCATGAATGTATGCGACCTACCGGAGAGAGTACGAGAACTTCACTCATCTCCCCGGTGAGTCCATCGATGCCTTGTTTCCGAGGTTCACGGTGGTTGTGAACAACATGAGGGCCAATGTGTACGTGCTCCCGTACGATGATCATGATAGAGCGGTCAAGCTCTTACACTCTTTGCATCGTACGATTTGGGGCGGAAAGTTCGAGGCCATTGTGGAGTCAGAGAAGTATGATACTCTAACAGTGAACGAGCTGTTCTCGAAGCTCAAGTCGGCTGAGGTGGATAGGGGCATGACAGCCAAGATCGAGGGCCCGACTGACTCTCATAGTCTCGCCCTCATCGGTGGTTCAAATGGAAAGGCTAACACTAACCCATCCACTAGGATGTTCTCTTTGTCCTCTTTGATGTCTATGCCAGATGAGGAGTTCGGCGTGCTTGGAGAGGACGAGCTGGCGCTCCTGACGAGGCGGTTCGAGAGGTTGCATGAGAACCGGGTGACATGAGGAGGAACATGAGGACATGCTTCAAGTGCGGCAAGACTGGACACTATTTCGCTAAGTGTCCGAAGGTGAACAACCACGACAAGCATAAGTTCATGGACAAGAGGAAGAAGTTCAAGAAGAAGGATCATGAACATGGGAAGAAGGCTCAGTCTCGAGAGAAGATGAAGAGATCAAGTGACATCGAGTCCGATTCCGAGGACACGTCTTCAAGCTCAAGTGATGAAGACGAAGAGGATGACAAGAAGAAGAAGAAGAAGAAGAAGAAGAAGAAGAAGAAGAAGAAGAAGAAGAAGAAGAAGAAGAAGAAGAAGAAGAAGAAGAAGAAGAACCACGACAAGTATCTCAACGGCATTTGTGTGACGGGCCTAAGCCTCAACGACGACTTCTGCGGCATGGCTCGCAGTTCGAGCAGCAAGAGAAGCCAGAAGGACGCCTCGGACTTGAATTCCGAGGATGAGGTATGTGATGAGCTCTCTTCTTTGCTCGGGTGAACGTCTGGGTGTGTTCTCTATTGTCCTGTGTTGCTGCTGTTTCGAATTTGGGTCAGTTTGGTGGTCGGTTGGCCTGTTTGGTGCTTTGGGGGCTTTCAGGCTGTGACCGGTCTGACCGGTGTGCCTCAGCGGTCTGACCGGTGTGGAGCCACTTAGTGAATGTTGCTCAGTTTCACCAGCAGGGACCGGTCTGACCGGTGGTTCTCACCGGTCTGAAAGGTGTTAGTATGTAGACTCGAGGTTTGGTGTTCCGCTGCGTTCTCGGGTCGGAAGGGTGTGTGTGTTGGTTCCTAGGTCAAGTGGCACTCCAGTGGCTACGTGGGCTTGGCCAACTTGGGTAGTGAGTCGAAGAAGTGTGTTGGAAGCCGTGTTCATCTTGTTGGAGTTTCAATCTCCTTCGAGAAGAATTTTTATCGGCTCCCATTCACTCCCCTCCTCTCTGGTTCGCCGTATCGGTCCTTCACCACTTAGTAAGCATGAAGCTTAGAATTTGGTGTAAACATTGTTTTGTTTATGTCCCTTCCTTTTATTTGCATTTTCACCTACACCCACGTACACTCATTAGGTTCTTACTTTTCTTTTTACTAGGTAAGCTATGCCACAAGTTAAGATTTTAGGGATGCATTTGGTTAGTTGGCAATTGTTTCTACTCCCGACCATCACCCTATGGGTAGAATGTGTATTTGATTTGTTTTTAAGACATGACTATGTGTTCCCATGAGTTCTTGACCAATTGCAATCAAGATCGTTAGTCATCTACAAGACTTGAGATGGAAGTCGCTGTTTCCATTAAGTTTGAGCACGTGTTCAGAGATGTACAATGGAAGAAAAGCTAATTTTCAGAAGCTCCTTCAATCCATCTTTCCAACGCATCAAGGATCATCAATTTTGAAGACCTGTACAAGGAGATATGGCAGAATTTGAGCGCTACACAGTCTGAAATCAGCTTTGGACAGATTGCATCACCGGAGTAAAATAGGCTCAACTCTCTTGTTCGGAACCTGATTCATGCGAATGATGACTCGTTGGAAAGATAATTTCATGAACTTCAACTTGGAGGGGTGTTTCAGTACATGTCCTGTTCTGGAAGTAAAAGAAAAAATATGGAAGATGAGGCAGCGATAAGGACTGGATGAAAGTCGGTGATGACGATATCACGAAGGATTGGAACATGGCTTGATGATAATAAGAATATGTTGAAGGACAAATGAGTAACAAAGGCAAGAAGTGAATATGATTCTCAAACACATGGCAATAGGGAGCAATTCAAGTTCTTCCACACTTAGCAACTTGCTATGCATGGGGGACGATTTGAAGGATGAAAGGGATCAAGGCCAAGAGGTATAAGGATCACCTTCACCACAAGATGCTCATCATTCTTTTTCCATGCTAAGCACAATGCTTAAGCATGGGGGAGGCATTGCTTCACTTCACTTCGAGTGTCAAAAAGGACAGTAACTCGCCCTTAACTTTATCTTTGTTCATGTCCTTTTAAATGCTTGCACATATATGCATTCAACCATAAACAAAATTTGTATTTATCTCTCGATCAATACAATGGCTACTAGGTGGGCAATCTAGGTTAGTTAGTTTTTATTTTTCAATAAATGAATCACCATCTCTTTTGAGTTTACCATGATGATATCATTTGTATGTGTTGCTTATGGAAAAGCGATGCAAGTTGCTGCTTTGTTTTACTTGCATGGTGTTTTATATAACATGATTATTTGCTCTCTATTAAAAGGAACCTAAATTGATTAAATACCAGCTCTTTGATTTATGGAGGTTAAATGACTAATTTTTAAGACCACACACTTTATGTTGCTCTTTGGTTTAAGTTTACTGATGACATATGCCTTGTACTTGTTTTATTTGAACTCCTTATGCTATCTACATTTATGAATCTCTTGCAAGGCTCTACCTACCAAAGCCTATACACATATAAGTTCTTTCACGATGTAAACTTTTAGTTTGCGTACTTATATCTTGATGAGTTGGATTATGATTGATTTCTGTGGTACAAGACTAAGAAGCTGGTCATTCCTTTGCGTATCTTTTTTATGCTAGCCATTCTTGTCCATGCATTGTGAGTTTCTACATTGGAAATTTCACATACTTTGCTGGGCATCCACCCTAAACCCAAAACATCTCTTTGTGATTACTTCCTTGACCACAATCCAAACTGAGTATGGATGATCTTTCAATGAATTTTTTGAAGATTTTCTAGCAAGATTTCAAGACAAATAACATATGGAGGGACTCATCATCATCCGGAGTTTTGACATGGAGGATTCCCTTGAAGATTTCAAAAGATTTATAAAGGAACACAAGGATTTCGTACTACTCTAGCACCCATAAGTCCCATCACTTCTATGCTCGAGGATGAGCAATCATTTAAGCATGGGGGAGGACTGCTATAGCAAGAACTATGTTACTTAAAAGTTTGGAGGAGCATAAAAAATGATGAATAAAAAAAGAGAACAAATAATGAATGAAGAAAATAAGAAGAAAAGAAGAAGAAAGAAAAAATAATAAGAAAAGAAAAAAGAGAAAAATAAAAATGCTCCTCGGTTCGTTTTTGCTTTCATTTAAATCTTAGAGAGCTTCGAAGACAAGTCCATACTTAATCTTTTCCAACCATGTGCAATCCGATAACGAGAACATCATTATTGTCTTGGGATCACCCATTTGCCACTTGCACATGTCGACCTTTCTAAATGTGTGTGTTACATCTCTCTCTTTCCAACATTTATTTTCCATGACCTTTTTGACTAGTCTCGGTAATTCCAATAGATCTCTCTCTTAGTTTGACAATATTTCAACTATAATGTTTTTCTAGGGTTGTTTTTACCTACCAATCTCCACATAAGCTTTCCACTTTCATATATGAGTAGAATAGGTTGAGAATAATCTAGTGTAGGCTTGAGTGACTTGACGAGATCAGTGTTTCCATGAGATTTTGCAAGAGAACCTCACTTATGTCAGATGTGCAGTTTTTTTGAAAACTGTTCTTTAATGATAGTCTATCTTCCATGATGAATTAGCCATTCCAAACTTGAACCTTAAATGCTAAATACTTGAGAGAGCAATAGTCTTGTTGTGTATAACTAAGTGCAGAGAAGACATTGAAGGGCAACACTGATTTCCAAGTTAAGCAAAGATCTTGGACTTGCTCGAGGACGAGCAAGGTTTAAGCATGGGGGTATGTTGAAGGTCAATTTTGGTACACCTAGATATAAGTTTACTATCAACATTCACACATATTTGATATCCTAACTAACGGTACTAACCCCCTCGCATGTGTCTTTTAGAGTATGTTGTTTACACAGGATTTAAGCGCTTAAAGGAGTACTTTCAGGTAAAGTTCATCAAGCACTTTATGAGAAGATCATGAAGCCCGTCACAAGTCAATACATGAAGTGAACACGACTCCAAATAATCCAAGGACCGAAGCATCAACACATAAAACTCCGGTAACTTGGATGTTTACCAATGAGATATACTCAACCCAAGAGATATTCTCGCAGCCCAGGACAACATGATCCTTCAGTGCGAATTCAGAGACTTAAACGGCCTCTAATGGGAAAAGTTTGACTACCAAAGTTGTGAGCCTCACTGATACCTTTGATTTGGACATGTGGAAGGCCTAATTCGGGTAAAGGAGCTAGGAGAAATGGCCCCCGAAATGCCAGCTGCGCAGACAAGTACGAAATTATACAGATTATCTTCCGAGGTTGTTTTGGGGATCTTATCTTCGTATCCAAGGAAGCCAATGAATACCAAACTTTGAGATAATTTCGTGCCACACAATATGGACACCGAATTTGCATTATTTGGAGTTCGGACATGGGAGATATGGTGCCAGCAAGGAAGCCGCCGACACGAAGGAGAAGCACCGGGACGAAGCCGACGGCTGCCGCAAGTCCCCGAGTTGCCTAGGAGATGTCCTAGGCCATGCCCTAGCCACCATGGTTAGCCCTATGTGGTGAAGCCATGGTGGAGTTCCGGTGCAGCAACTTGAATTTGTCAAGTCGTTTGTATCGTCAACATTCGAAAGTGATCAATCCTTGTCCTTACTTTGATATACTACGAGTTGTGCTTATTCATATGTGTAGCTACCATATGCTTTTTGTAGGATTAGATCGAATAATGGTGATTGGTCTTATCTTGCAAATACATCATTGTAGTGCACAGACCTAGGTTGTCGTTCGGTGATAAATATTCTTGCGTAGTGATAGTACAGTGGAGGAGAAAGTGGCGAATGAACTTCTATTGGACCACTCCATATTGGGTTACTCCATATCGAGTGTAGTCCTTATCATAGTATAGGAATAGATTGGTTTGTCATCGTGGCCGGAGCGGCAACAAGAAGACGATAGGCTAGGGTTACCTTTGGTTTGCTTACCTTTATGGCTAGGTGGATGTGAACCATACATCCTTTCATGTACGATTAACCTTAATGCAATCAACACTTCACATAGGGTTAGACCGGTAGGTTAGATAGAGAACCTTAGTGGTTTTCTTCCGATCCTTGGATGGACAAATCTAGGGAGGACCCTCCTTATTGAAAAAGGCACCAAGTCACCTGTAGGCTTGCAGTAAACTTGAGCACAGTTTTGAACCGTCAACAATCATCATAAATAAACATGGGCGTTTAGATGTTTTACCAAATCGAGATTTATCCCAAAACTCATACCTTTCACTCGAGGTCTTCAATTCTATCCATGCTTACTTTTTGCTTCCATTGGAGGGTTTTCATTATTTTTCAAAAATAAAATTCCTACAACAAGTATTATTCGAAAACCCTTCTCAAAGTTCTCACATGTCGCTCATATGAAGTGGCTATCCTAAACGATTCATAAACTCTCACCTCCCATAAGTCTCTCATATATTATGTAAAGTGGAGCTATCAGTATGGCTAGTGTAATTAACACGAGTATTGTCAAGCTAAGAACTTCCTCTAGTGTTTGTTTACCTTTCAAAGCCAATGATCATGAGAATTAAACCATAATGTAAGGATATCAAGGATAAGAAGATATAGAATGGTGGACATGTGCAAGGGCAAAAAAAAATAAGACTATGAGGCATCAGTGACGTCCTCGTTGTCGGATTGCACATGGTTGGAAAATGAATGAAAGTTTCGTCTCTTAACAACAACACGTCATCCTTCCTTACACTTTATTTATCTTCACTTGATTCATCCTCTTCATATCTTTCTTGCCATTCCTCTTTCTTTCTATTTCTTTTTCTTCTTTTTCTTCTCCTTTTCGTTCTCTTTTTTCTTTTCCATACACATATTTTTTCTTTACTTCTCTCTCTTTTGACACCTTTCCCTCTCTTTCAAAGCCTTTTACTCATCTCTTCTTGCATAAACACAATCTGAAATTTTATCAAATCCATGCTAGAGACGAGACGAAACTTCGAACATAGGTTGTGTTCAAGGAATATGATGCACAAAAAAGATATTATGGTTTGGGTATGGAATTTGGCGATGTACAAGACTTTCGATGTGAGTCTCGTTAACGAATGCATGACGAGACTAGCAATAAAAGATATACACAAGGACATGATCATTGCTCGAAATTAAAACTTCCAAGAGAGAAGGATCCTAGCCCAACTCATTATGCAAACCACACTTACGGTGGAGCGATAATTAAATAGGCTTTGTATAGGATTTTTCTTAGACTCTCAACATGGAAAAAGATAACTCGCTAACCTTTATTACAAGGGGTTTTCAATAATTTTCAGAATGAAATTCCACCAATTTTAGCACGAAACTTAGCACAACCAAAACGAAGTTCTAGATCAAAGCATGATGCCAGTACTTTTAAAGGTAAAAACTTCACGAAGCACCACGGTAACGTTCAAACCAATCACTCATGTTTATATATCAAAAATTAAAGACAAATGTACAAGTAAAGGAAGAAAGGCATTACAAAAGACAAAAATTTAAAGGAAACTTTTATTTGATTTTCTTGACTCCAACACTAAATTTAAGACACTTTAAACTTTGAAAAATTAAACAATACACCTAAAACTTTAAGGCTCTCAAACTCTGGCGAAATCTAAACCAAACCGATCTAATCTTTAAAGCAAAAGGATCTAGCTAGCTAGCTCACCCCCACGCTAAAACCATATGACGTCCTCGTCGTATCTTACAAAAAAACTAAAAGGGGGGACTCTATTTCCTAGTGGAACTTTCCACAACTCTTGCACTTGTTTTTCATGTTGCCCACCATGCCAAACAACTTCCGCACGTTCCGATTCAGGAATTTGTAGTCGTCCTCGACCACTCGTTCCAAGTCCTCCATACGCTGCCTCATCACCAACATAGCCTGGAAATATTCATCGACCGATGCATAGAGCTCTGAGATGGAGTGACGGCAAGCCGCGCAACATAGAGGATGCATCCCGAAAGGGTTTACATCGCCATGGTGCTGGCACGGAAGGTTCATTTTCTGCAGGTACACTAATAACGTTTCGTAAGTCGATAAGTGCGAATCGAGTAGCTCCGACTAGTTATTATAAGGAGAGCCGATTATAAGCTTGCCGCTAGCACTAACTACATCGTTTTTTGATCCATGTGTGTTAGGTCGTTTAAGACATGAGCATCATGATTAAATCTTGTCAAACCTAAAATTTGTTATTGCATGTTTGGGTTATATTTCCTAGGGTGATTGCTTGATCTTAGACAAGGTTATCCTCTCTTTTCATCTTAGGAAATTTCTGGCAGATTCTGTTGCTGTCCTTTCTTAATTTGTAGAGCCAAATCTGTGAGGAATTTGACTAGACATCCTTTAGGAAAGTTGTTTATTATCAAATTTAGCATCTACTATGAATTTCTCAGGAGTTTAGGAATTTTCTACCAGGAGTTATGCTCAGTTTAGTAAGCCTCTGTCCTGCTGTTTTTCTGGGTAACCTTCCTCTGAAAATGTAATTTTTCAAGCATGTTCCAATCCAATGTAGATTTACCTTTGAATACCAAAAGTGTGCATAATTATGTCACTGAGTTTCTGTAGAAATTTTGGAATTTTTGGGGCCCTGGTTTTTATGTTATGAACTTTTGTTCACACCTGCCAGATTTTTACGCCCTTATTCATGTTGATATCGTGTCGATGTCTAACGTGTAGTCCCTATTTTTATACAGATGGCGCAGCAACCGGTCTACGAGATCGACTCGGACGGTACCATTCGTACCGATGCCCTTCACTGGGAGGGTTTTCCCACATTTTGTGGGAGACTCTCAGTGAGGTTGGCTACACTACGCTTCCGTTGTACGAAGTGGTCTCCTTTCGGGACCAGGGTGTTCCTTACGCCCGCACGACCGCGACCGTGCTACCTCACCCCGAGCACCCGTAGTGGGCATAGTTGAGCATGATGTTTTTCGCTCACCGCGGTGTCGAACCGGTCGAGTCCGAGGCCATGCGGATCCTCCACACCTTCTGCGAGCAGCACCCGGACGAGGTGATGCTCACTACGCTGGGGTTGTTCCCGGCCATGGAGCCCCTTGACCCAGCTTGGCATGAGCGTATGTCGCTCATTGATGTGTTGCTCACGACTGACCCTCCAGAGGTCATTGTGCGCCAGCTTCTGAGGTTGTTGGAGGCGGTCTACAACAGGCAGCTGTTCCACCTCTCCACTCAGGGTATGCTTTCGGTTGTGTTGATGGACTCCACGGCGATGCGGGATATCCTCACCCTCGACCCTCAGTTTGAGCGACAGACCGTTGCTCACCTCCAGCAGGAGATTGTTGCATTTCATGAGGAGCGTATCCATTGGCACCAGGAGCATGCTGAGTACACGGAGCAGCTGCACACCGGGGACAATGCCCTAGAGATGACTCATGTGCAGCTAGCTCATACTGAGGCCCAGCGTTTTGCCTTGGTGCAGAACATGGCGGAGATGCAGAACCAGGTGGCTGACTTGGAGATAGAGGTGGAGGTGTCGCAGGCGTTGGCACACCAGGGCCAGCAGCCGCCGATCACTCCACCGGCTGCACCTGCCACTCCGGACGAGACACAAGGAGCTTCGGGTTTGAGCAAGGACAGTGTCGACGGTCCACCACCCGCTTCTCCGGACACTAGTGCTGGCTCCGCTGCGGGGTATTAGCTGTCTAGTTGTTATCTTTAGAAGAAAAAACACGTGCTCTTGGTTTAGCCTTTTCAGCTAGCTTTTGTGGAAGAGTTGAGGCTGCTCGGAGAGTACCTTTGTGGTGCTTTTGTTGTATGTACATAGTGTGTAGGTGATCCAAAGACTCCGCATCATGTAATGCTTAGATGAACACCTTGATGTTGTCGTTTTCAATGAATGAATTAGGGTTGTTGTGATCAAAATTTCACCTTGTGTTGAATACCAAAGTTGTGTGGTATGTCGTGGACATCATGCTCACCGAAAGTCACCACATTTGCATAAGTGTACCTAGAGCTATGGCGAAATTTGTGCATTTCGGCCTCTAGTAAAACAGCTAGGCAGAACCTCGGTTACGGAATTTTTCGTGCATGATAATTTTGGAATTGGACATCGAGTTGAATACCAATGTTGGAGCTTACAAAATTTTGCACTTGCTGACCAAAAATGAGAATTTTTCCCAAAGGGGGCAGAGAGTTATGAATTTTTCATTAACTGAGCTGCGCTGCCCGGTTTCCACGGAAATGATGCTATGAGTTTTCGTCTTGCATATTCTTCTCGTGGATGATGTAAACAAGCTTGTGAATATGTGGCTAATGAAAACCTCATGAATTTCAGATGGTGGGACCAACTCGTGCATCCCCCAATGGTTTTGGTGCAAGTGGGAGTGACGCTCCGCCACCTCCTCCCAACATGACCATTCGGGAGCAATTCATGGTCACCCAAACTGAGGTGATGCGTCAGCTCTTGCAACCGCAGTAGCAGCTTGCTCAGCAGCTGCAGAACAATCCCCGTGTGGAGAATCTTGATGGCCAGCATTGAGTCACCAAGTATGAGCATTTCTATGCCATGAAGCCACCGACTTCTGAGGAGGCCAAAGAGCCACTGGCAGCAGATGCGTGGATCAGGGCCATTGAGGCCAAGTTCTAAGTTTTCACCTTACCCTGCTCCGAAGAGCACAGGGCCAGCTTCGCTGCCCTCCAGCTCCGTGGTACAGCGCTGATATGGTGGGAGAATTTCAAGACCATGATCCCCGAAGGGCATCAAATCACATGGGCTGAATTCAAGAGGGCTTTCAAGGAACATCACATTCCTAAGGGTCTCATGGACAGAAAGACAAAAGAGTTGCTTGCACTAAAGCAAGTAACAGACACGGTTTATGAGTATGCTAAGAAGTTCAATGCTCTGTGTCAGTATGGTGGGCATCATGTTGACAGCGATGCCAAGAAAATAGAGTGTTTCCGTGATGGGCTACACGGGGATCTCTATAAGAGGCTTAATCTTTATGAGCCTAATAGCTATCACGACCCTGTGGACAAGGCCATATCTCAGGAAGATGCCATGATAAAGGCCCAGAAGAATAAGAAGAGGCAGGTCGGATTCACTGCTACTGGTGGGTCAGGCAAGAAGTTCCGCTTTGTCAAAAAGGGTGCTCAGGGTCCTCCCAAGTCATCTTCAACTGGACACTGGAGGGTGACCCCGTCTCAGAACAAGCCGTATGGGAATTTCCAGTACCATAAGGCACAACAGCAGCACTACATACCTAGTGCACCCCCAGCCAACAACAACAATGCCGCTAAGGATGGTTGCTGCTATAATTGTGGGCAGCCAGGACACTACATCAGTGAGTGCCCCAAACCCAAGCAAAACAAACAAGGTGAAGGCTCAGGGTCCCGTCAGGGCAATCAAGGCAAGAAACCTGTGGTGCAAGTCAAGAAGGGCAAACTGAACTTCACCACCATGGTTGACATCCCAGAGGGAGCAGTAGTGCTAACAGGTACCTTCTCTATCTGTGGTCGTCCTGTTAAAATTCTGTTTGATTCTGGAGCGACCCATAGTTTCATAAGTGAAAGTCTAGTGAGCAAATTGGGGTTACATTCTTGTCACACCAAAGAGTCTTTTATAGTATCCACCGCAGGAGGAAGGATTCCCTCCAACACTATAACTAAGGCAGTACCTTTGCAACTTGGTAGCAAAACCTTCTTGACCAATCTTATTCACTAGGGATTAGCAGGCCTAGATGTAATCCTAGGAATGAATTGGTTGACCCAACATCAAGTCATTTTGGACATTGCTACAAGAATGATAGAAATCAATTCCCCTACCAGTGGTCACACCACCTTGTATTTGCCAAAAGTAGAACACATAAATCCCTTCTCCTATACTGCAATGACCATCCAAATAGAGAGCATTCCAGTGGTGTGTGAGTATCCAGATGTCTTTCCCGATGACTTGCCTGGCATGCCACTAGACAAGGACATCGAATTCGTAATAGAACTTCAACCTGGCACCACACCTATCTCTAAGAGACCTTATCGCATGCCACCCAAAGAGCTAGCCGAGTTGAAAAATCAATTGCAAGAATTGCTTGATAAGGGGTATATCTTCCCAAGTTCTTCTCCTTGGGGGAGCCCCACTCTTTTCGTGAAAAAGAAAGATGGTAGTTTGCAGATGTGTGTTGACTATCGTCCACTCAATGCGGTGACAATCAAGAATAAATATCCTCTGCCCCGCATTGATGTCCTCTTTGATCAATTAGCTAGTGCTAAAGTCTTTTCCAAGATCGATCTTCGATCGGGCTATCATCAAATAAAGATTCGACCAAGTGATATTCCGAAAACGGCTTTCTCCACAAGATATGGTCTTTATGAATTTCTAGTGATGTCCTTCGGTCTCACAAATGCACCTGCCTATTTCATGTACCTTATGAACTCAGTCTTCATGAATGAATTGGACAAGTTCGTAGTGGTATTCATTGATGACATCCTTATTTACTCCAAGAATGAAGCCGAGCATGTGAAGCATCTTCGTATTGTGAATTCTGGTTGGATAGTGTGAAATTCTTGGGTCACACTATTTCCAAGGATGGTATCTCCGTGGAACCTAGCAAAGTGCAGGAGGTCATGGATTGGAAGCCACCCAAGTCGGTGCATCAAATATGCAGTTTTTTAGGTCTAGCTGGCTATTACCATTGATTTATTCTGGACTTTTCTACAATAGCTAAACCCATGACTCAACTGTTGAAGAAAGGTGTTAAGTTTGTATGTAGTGAAGATTGTGATAAAGCCTTCCATACTTTGAGGGAACATTTAACCTCGGCCCCCATGTTAACCCAGCCAAATATGTCAAAACCATTTGATGTGTTTTGTGATGCTTCAGGCACTAGCCTTGGTTGCGTGCTTATGCAAGAGAACCGGGTCATTGCCTATGCCTCAGGGGCACTTCGACCTCATGAGAAGAATTATCCTACCCATGATCTTGAGCTAGCAGCGGTTGTTCATGCCTTAACTATTTGGCGACATTATTTGATGGGAAATCACTGCAATATGTTCACCAATCACAAGAGTCTTAAATATATATTCACTTAATCAGATCTGAATATGAGGCAAAGAAGATGGTTAGAATTGATAAAGGATTATGATTTGGAAGTCCATTACCATCCAGGCAAAGCTAATAATGGTTGCGGATGTGCTTAGTCGCAAGCATTGCAACTACGTGAAGCTAGAGCCGTATAATGAGGCTTTATGTGATGCAATGAGGAATCTTAACTTAGAATTGGTTGAGCATGGAAATCTTTATGCCGTCTTGATCGAATCTCCTCTCCATGGAAGAAATGCTATAGATCAACTCATTGATGAAGAGGTTCAGAAAGTCATAAAGAAGTTATCTAAGGGAGATCCCAAATTTAATTCTTTCCAGAGGGATGATAAGGGAGTTGTATGGTTCGTAAAAGGATAGTCATCCCCCAGGATCCGGACATAAAGAAGGAAATTTTAGATGAGGCTCATCTCTCTAAATTCACCATTCATCCCAGTAGCACCAAGATGTACCGAGACCTTAGAGAAAATTTTTGGTGTTCAAATATGAAGGGTGAAATAGCCGAGTATGTGTCCGACTGTGATACATGTCAAAGGATCAAGGCTAGCCACCTAAAGACCGTAGGTCAAATGCAACCGTTGTCTATTCCTGCATGGAAGTGGGATGACATAAGCATTGATTTCATCGTCAGGTTACTTCTCACACCTCGGAAGCATGATTCCATTTGGTTAATAGTGGAGCGGCTTACCAAGACCGCTCATTTCATTCCTGTCCACACTACCTATTCAGTCGAGCGCTATGCGGAAATCTATGTCGATCTCGTAGTACGCTTGCATGACATTCCAAAAACTATCTTGTCAGAGAGAGGCACTCAGTTTGTTGCTCACTTTTATGCACAAGTTCATGAATCTTTGGGTACCAAGTTAATCCATAGCTCCAGCTATCACCCACAGACCGATGGTCAAACAGAGAGAGTAAATCAATTAGTGGAAGGTATGTTGAGAGCTTGCGTCATTCACTTTGACGAGACTTGGGACAATAAATTGGTCACAAGCGGGTGAGCGAACTTTGTTTGGTCCTAAGCTAGTACAAGAAGCCAAAGAGAAGGTAGGCGTGATTAGAGAAAATTTGAGAGCAGCTCAGATGAGGCAAAAGAGTAACCATGACAAGGCTAAAGCTCCTTGAGAATTTGAAGTTGGTAATTATGTCTACCTGAAGGTATCTCCAACCAAGGGCGTGCAACACTTTGGAGTAAAAGGGAAATTAGCTCCAAGCTATATTGCCCTTATGAAGTCACCGAGAAGTTCGGTACGGTTGCCTATCATATTCGACTTCTGGACCGACTGTCTGCAGTACATGACGTGTTTCGCATCTTGCAATTGAAGAAGTGCGAACAAATACCGGAAGCCCAAATAATTGAGGAGACCAATGAGAATATTGGATCAAAAAGAAAGGCAAACTAGGAGGCAAAAGCTGGAGATGTACAAGATACAATGGAGTCACCATACCGCAGAAGAAGCTAAGTGGGAGACCAAGAACTTCCTAAACACCAAGTATCCGGACTTTCTACCAAGTCAAACTCGTAAGTGAGCTTTTCCCGCTTATCTTTTAAATTTCGAATCTCAGGACGAGATTCCTATTAAGGGGGGTAGGCTGTAACACCCCGTGTTTTTGCTCAATGCCACTCTTAATCAAGTCCCTAATCACCTTTGGTCAACCCGAAGTCCAAACCCTAGCTTAAACCCTAGCTATCCCCTTTGACCTTCAATGTCATCCTAGAACTTTTGGCACGTTCTTTAAAATCTCACTAAACACTTCAAAATGTTCCAATGGGAAACTTGTGCAGTTTGTCGAGGCACACAACTTCTCAGTTGAGTGGCATTGCTGGTTCGGAGTGCAGATTCTGATGTTAAAAGTGGTGCTTTTGCTTCATCTGTGTGGATGAAGAATGAAAAATTTGTCACATATGACAAACTTAAATGTATGAATGAAGAATGGATGGAATGATAATTGGGTCACAAATCTTAATGTGTCACACATGACAAAATTCATCAATTCATCTGCGCTGACATTTCATTGCAACACGAGGCAAAGGAAACGTGGATTATTAACACAAACATAGTAACAAACTTCTGGCATAACTCTGGCATATATACATATTGCAATTCATTGTGAACTGCTGCCATATAATGACACAAACAGAGTAACAAACTTCTGGTATACACATTGCAATTCATTATAAGTTGCTGCCATAGACATTGCAATGCCTTCCAAAATAGGAGATCTACCGCGTCTCTTAGATCTACTAGTTCATCACAAGTTCAACATACACACGGGAGGAACATATTAATAGAGGATCTACTAGTCCATCACAAGTTTAACAAGCACACTGGAAGAACACATTAATAGAGGAAAAAATTAATAAAGTAGAGGTAGTCGCTGCCGGAGGAGCCCCACCGATAGAGTCGGAGTCGGAGCCAGAGCCGGAGCTGGAGACGTCGAGGCTGCCAACGTCTCTGCTGTCGTCGTCGGCAGGGGCGAGCACTCCTCTCTCCAGGTCCCCAACCAAGACATTGATCTTTAAGGTGTAATCCTTCACGATCATCTGCAGTAGATGACCGGGTGCTGGGACCCCGAGATGAACGACCACCCTTCGAAGCTTCGCAAAAGCCTCATGGAACAAGTTCGCTGACCAAGTGGCTTTGTCAGCATTTAGTGCAGGAGCATGCTGTTGCGTTTCTTAGCGTTGCACCAGGTTTATGTTCCTCGGCAACGGTACCAAAAATGCTTGTTGACGTTCCTTAGCCTCACCACTAGACTAGCACAAATGACGACGGTGACAAAAATGCTTGTTGATGCCTACAAGCGTCACCGCCGGGTTCACACCTCTAGTAATGGGACTAGGGGACGTCTAGGGTAAAATACATGATCACAGAAAGGTCCTCAAGCGCACGAATTACTGTTGTAGCACTTCACCTAGTGGTATTTGTGTTGTCGATTTATATTTTCCCAAGGGAGGCACGACGACAAAGATGATCGAGTAAACGGTGGAGAATAACCAAGGCTTGGTAAAGAGGTATAGCGGGGGATAGAGAATAAGGATATTCGGGGATAACTTGACACACGCTAGGAGATCTAGATAAAACACTAGAGAGGATAGCGAGCTGGGAGGACAATGAGACGAGAAAGGACCCTGACACAATCTATCTATTCTTGTCAGCTATAGGCAAAGGGCTAAAGCAAAGGATGACCAAGGTAAGCTAACTCAACAAGCTCTTCTAGTGTTGCAGGGGCATGCAAAGCCGAGCCCTCAGACTGGGATGAGAAGGGAGGACTACGACACGCTGAATCCTACTGACCCGAACTAACGTCGTGGACTACAAAGCCCGTCAGAGCTGTCACCTCCTTAGAGTACCACAACTATTCCGTTGCGTGGGACACCAATCTAAGACTAAGGTAAGCTCTGAACACCGCACTCAGAACGATCCAAAGAACCTTTGCCTAGATATCACGAAGGAAGTTCTCTCTCTCCGGTGAAACACCGGAGATCAAGCGAAGAACGACCACAACACTATAGGGTTCAAGAGAGCTAAGCTAACTAAGACTAAACTAACTTTAGTCTAAACCAAGAATAAAGCTTCTAGAGCAAAGTAAAAGCCGAATGTAATTGACTCGAAAAGTAAGATAGAAAGATAACTTTAATTGTACTTAAGTCTAAACAAAGAAAGGATACAAGAGCAATACCGGAACTCTGAAGAAGACTCCTCTGGAACCCAAAGACTTGCTCGACTCGACTCTACCTCCCAAGCTACACTAATCCTACTCTAAGTGAACAAAAGAGTGGAAGTGAGATGCTCCTGCGTTGTGTGTTTGATACAGCGAGTGTGAGGCTCCTTTTATAGGTAAGTGAGGTCGGTTGAGCGTGTGGGCCCATTTTCATAGGTGCGGCCGGACCAAGGGGTGTGGCCGGCCCTATGATCCACTGCCTCTTGACTTGGATGCTCCTGATCCTTGCTCCTGAGGCAGTTGAGGGTCGGTTACTTGCGTCGGTTTGGGCCGGTATGGCGGTTGGGAGGTGCGGCCAACCCTCTAGGTGCGACCGACCGACCTCCAAGCCGTGGGATGTCAAGGACCGAAGCGACGAACTAGAGAGGGGGGAGTGAATGGGAGCCGATAAAAATTCTATTCAAGAATTCGGCCTGTAAACCCGATTTCACTCGTGTACATCCACAAGCTTCTCTTGCCAAGTCCATGCAGCCACTGGAGTGGTACTGGACCTAGGAGCAAAACCCAACCAACAACCACAAAACACACGCAGCCAAAACACACACGATACGGCTGCTGACAGCCCCAACCAGTCAGGCCGATTTCTGAAACCGGTCAGACCGCTTCTGTTGGACTTAGCCTCACACAGGCAGGGGAAACTGGTCAAACCGGTTTGGCAAACCGGTCACCCCGGTTTTTTCCAAAAGCCCCCCAAAACACCTCAAGAGCCTTCCTTCTTTGAACAGAAGAAGCCATAGCACGACAGAGACTCTCTTGCTAAAAAACTCTTCATGACAGCCCATAGGGCTTAACCGGTCAGACTGGTTTGGGAAACCGGTCAGGCCGGTTTTTGCCTGGACAGTCGGGAAGAACACAGCCCATGGGAAAAACTCAAAACTCCAACCAATCGATCTCCTGATTCATTCCACGGAACAAAGTGAGACTTTGGGGATAATTGGGGTACCTCGTGGGCTACCTTTGCCTAGAAGCTCGGTCCCCAAAACCTACTCAATCAAGAGGAATCGGAAGTCAACCCTCAAGAACACCTTCCCATGGAAACCACCAAAATCACCCTAATCGAAGCTGTTTCGGAGGGTTTGTTGGATCAAGATCACCAAGCAAAGAGGCACAAGGTCCTCATACGTGACATCCAACAAGAATCCCTGAAAGAAACGCCCCCAAAACCTTATCCCAGAAATTCCAAGAAAAGGCTCTGAAAATCACCAAAAAGGAAAAAAGGGAGGAACACAATCAAGCCTTGAGGAACCACGCCGAATCATCTATACATACCATGAATGGTTCATACAAGGTCTATCTTCCGCCCGATCATCCTTCCCTCTCACAATATCTCACCATGAAGCTCTCAAGCTAGTCCTATAGAAATCCTAAGGAAAATACGAAGGGAAAATAGGAAAACCAAATGAGCTAGGGTTCCAAGAGTTGGATGCTATCCTCTTACCCCTTGGGTTATATAGAAGCAAGCTGAAAGACTAAAATGCCCCTAAAGCCTAAACTAGGATACACGCCCACCAAGGGCACTTTGGGAATTTGTCTTTGTAGCACCATCGGACGGATGCCCGGTGACCGCACTTCGTGTAGCCTCGACGCAAGCCTTGTGATCCCGACGCGTGTCCTCTGCCTCGAAGCTTTCGGCACCCTGTGACCCCAAACTGGTCAGACCGGTTCTCCAAACCGGTCAGGCCGGTTTTGGCCTGACAGTCACGCCCGGTCTTCAGTCTCGGCTTTGTGGTTCAGCCGAGTAACCCGATGATTTTTTGGTGAACCACCGCAAAACCCACGAACTTGATGTAGCCTCCGCCAATCACCAATCATGACTTGTCTCCCATGAAGTCCCGGCTCGACCTTGGTTTTGAGGCTTAACCAAGAAACCGTCCACCGACTTCATCTTGTTGTTCTTGCCACCATGCAGTCCACACTTGACCCCGCTAGCCACCAGGTCCCTTGAACCAAGCCTACTTGTCTTCTCCACACCTAGAGGCCTCACTGGCAACGACCTTTCTCTCTTGTTCTTCACCTACACCAACACAAGTCAAGTTGCAACATACACCTGCAATACTTAGCCAAGAATCAGTCCACACAACGTTGTCAATCATTCATCACACTAGGAAGCGACCATCCACCGGTCCTCGAACCACACATGGTCCTCAATCTCTCCCTTGATGAGTGCATTGACAACACACACATTCGATAATCAGATAGAAAAGAAAAAAAGAAATGAAATGAATAAAAGAAACTCCAACAAGAGATCGTAAGCCAATGAAAGGCAAAGAGCAAGATCACTTGAAGAAGGCAAGTCTCGGACCCGTTAGGCACGGGCAACGGCTCGACACATCCGAGACAAAACCATGCTCAAGCAAAGAGCACAAACAACCAAAGCATATAAGAGCTCCCCCTGCACGTACGCAAACTCCCCCTGAACAAGTGCCAATTTGGTCACAAACCGGTCAAGCCGGTTCCCAAAACCGGTCAGACCACTTTGGTACAGCAGACTACACCCCCAAAACCGGTCAGCTCACCCTTGACTCTTGGGATAGGTTCTATGGATGCAATGCAACTTTTCTCTACCTTTCTTTCTCCCCTTGTTGCCAATGCATGAATCAAGGCTCAAATTTGAAAATATGCAACCTAGACCTTCTCAAGTATACAAAAGTCATCACAAGATGCTACACATGTCCAAATGAGCAAGTTAGATACTCTACTGTTTCGTAATGACATCAACTTCATGATTACCAAGTTTCACAACCATTGGACGAAGCTAAGATAGAATTTTGCAATTTTGCAAAAATTTACCCTCTCATGAGCAAAGTCCTAAACATGAGTAGAACATGTCAAAATAGCAAAGCCACACAAACTTCATGCTAGGACAACCATTCTAATCATAAGACCATCATAAACACCCACAAGCACCTCATGGCATGTCAAAGCGAACGAGCCATGTGCCTACTTCTATATATGAGACTTTCCATTGGTAGGCATCATGCAACGGTTTAGCACCCAAAGCAAATTAAATTTAGCACATATGACATGGGAGCACATTTTCCAAGCATTTTACATTTCATTTTCAAATTCATATTTGATACATGAAATGTCTTTGCGACAAAAGGAACTTATGCCCCTCCACAAGATAAAGCATGAGGGCTAAACATTCATGATGGCAAATGAGCCTTTGGCCCCATATGATCAAAATAAGCTATCCAGCCACAAATTAAGCATAGCCTGGCCACTAGAACATGTCAAGATCATATAAAGGCATTTACTTACAAGAGAGCATACATGTGACATTTTCCAAAAGCATAGCCATCAACCATGGACATAAATCAAGATCATCAAGAGCTAAGCCAAACTAATCATAGCATACCAAACTAGCTCACAAGATCATATATAGCACATCATGGTGAACAATGTATATGAGAGAAGCTTTTCCTACAAAATGCATATGATACAAAATCCATGCAATCTAAGATGCCTATACATCATGTTGTTCACGGTGTATTTTGGTACACCAAACATGTTCATTACACTTTGGCTTGGATTTGTTTATGGAACTAACCCACCACTAGGCACACTAATCATGTAAAAATTTCATCTATGTGCAGGCATTTGGAAGTGTTGTGTTTATGTAGGAAAACATGGACATAAAGGACGGATTCGCAACAAGTTCAAAGGAGCATTTGCGGAGTCTTGTTCGTGTTCATGAGCTTGATGAAATTACATCCAATGGTGGCAAGGACCGAAGTGCTACGTAGGAACACCCCTGGTGATTGAAGCGTAGAAGACCGAACTTCATGCGCGAAGAACCTCCATCTTGGACGTGAGGATGACATTGTCAAAATCATGCAAGTGGAAGGGGCAAAGTGCATAATCACCTGAGGACCCATGGGAGCGAAGGGGCGACCAAACCGGGCCGAAATGGGCCTGGGCCGGTCACCCCAGGCCGGCCGGCCCAGCCCACTCCAGGGGTCAGTTCGTCCCCCCTTTCCTTGCACTCGAAGGATCTACAACCCTAAAGCCCTAGAGGAGGCCATCCACAAGCTAGAGAGGGAGGAGGGAGATCTCCGAAGGGAGATCGACCACCTCGAAGGAAGCACCCACAAGTGGAGAAGAAGGAAGACACCGTCGGAAGGGTGACCATGATCAACGGTGCTATGTCTAGCACCTTGATGGGGCAATCTCCTTATTCGTCCATGGGTTGTAATCGATGCTGAGATGTAATCGTACTTTGTTGGATTATCTATTTATCATCTTGTGTTGACTGAGGGTTAGCTACCATGCCGTAAAGGGAGTAGAGCTCCAATGCTCCCTTGGACCCATTCAACACGCCATGTCCATCATAGGTCTAGTCACAATTACCTCCACATAGTGACAGTACGAGGGGAGGGAAAGGGCGAAACCATTGTCACAACCCCCAATAGATTAGATTGATTCTTATGTTTAAAGCGATTGCATGTTCTAGTATCGTAGACCCATGGGTGAGTGTCTTTTATCTTGATAGCTTAATCGTTCTCTCTAGTGTAGTTTAGTCGTTTTCTAATTTAATCATAGATAGGGTTCAGTAGTTAGTGAGTAGAGGTAGATCAAACGCTTGTAATCCCCTTGCTCCACGGATTGACAAGAACCTTGGGAATCCCGTGGTGAAAAAGGTGTAGGTCCGTACGCTTGCGGATCGTAGGTGGATATGTCTTTTATCCGTCAACAAGCCCGTTTTTCTGGCGTCGTTGCTGGGGAGCAAGCTAGTTTACATCGTTTGGTTTGCATCTAACTTAGTTTTATATTTAGTTTATCTTTTGTTTGCTAATATCTAAAACATATTACCTAGAAAACCACTTTGTTTGTTTTTGTTTTTGTTTTTATCTTGTTGTCTAGATGGCGTTCGTCAATCAACCTGTGGAAGAACAGGAGAAACCACTAAGGGATTACACTAGCCCTCAATGTGAAAACATAAGAGTACAAGAGTCGGATTCGAAGCTCGAAGCGACCATGTATGAAATCAAATCCAAGATCATCGAGATGGTGGCGGGAAACCCGTTTGAAGGGATGGTTACGGAGAACCCATATAGACACATAAGGCATTTCACAATGCTATGCAACACAGTGCGTCAAGGAGTTCCCGATGAATGGTTCAAATGGAATCTCTTTCCCTACTCACTTGTCGGTGAAGCAAAGATATGGTACTCGTTTGCGTCCTTTGAAGTTGAAGGCAATTGGAACAAGTTGACAAAGAAGTTTTGCGAGAAGTTCTTTCCAATTAGCAAGGTTCAACATCTAAGGAGGCAAGTGATAACTTTCACGCAAGGAGAAGAGGAAGGGATAGACCAAGCTTGGAATAGATTTAATGAGTTGATCGAAAAAGGACCAAGACTCGGCTTCTCCGGTGACGTACTCTTGCATACATTTTTCTTTTCCCTAACCCCTAGTTGCATGCAACACATCCAAATGTGTGCCGGTGGGGATCTCATGGAGAAAACACTCACGGAAGCCACTCAACTTCTACAAAAATTAGTAAACCGAAACACGATTCAAGGATGAAGAAGTGTGCTGAATTTTCTAAAGAGGCAACCCCGGAAGTCACAAAAGAGTAGCCAATCCTGGAAAAGCTTGAAGAAGAACACATCAAGTCAAGAACTACCCCGAGCGTTGACTTCGCCATATCAAATGAAACAAACAAGAGAAGCATGTCAAACGCGAAGCCATTAAGGGAGTTCGAACCAATGGATTGGGTTCCAATCGATTACGGAGAAGTATTCGATAAGAGAAGACTGTCGGTGTTTTAGACCGGCAACCTACTAAGGGGAGTACCCGAAGTAGATGAATGTGGCCTCGCCGAGATCGGTAACTCGAAGGAAGAGACACGTGGCACACAATTTAGACAGGTTCGGGCCACGTGATGCGTAATACCCTACGTCCTGTATGCTGCGTAGGTTTGGATTGATTGGGCTCGATTACAAGATGGTGCAATAGAGCGCCGTGAGTTGTATGAGATGTGTTGTGTTCCTAGAGAACGGTCCCTGCCTCGCCTTATATAGTCCGGGAGGCAGGGTTACAAGTCGGAGTAGGGAGAGAGTACTAGTCGAGTACGTCTAGGAGTCTTCCATACAGTGCAGGACATGTACAGCTTCCTAACCGAGTACTTCACCTCTGCAGTCCTTGTGCTCCACGCCTTCAGGTGCCGTGTAGCGCAAGCCGGGTAGTCCCAAGGGCCCACCGAGTAGTCGGTCCTGGTTCCCACCGAAGTAGTGGGCCCAGGGAGGTCCATACGACAAGCCCCCGAGTACTTTGTAGTCGAGAAGGATAGCTTCAAGTAGTCTTGACGGCCTTAACGAGTAGTCCTCAAGCGTCCCTGAGTACTACAAGTCAAAAGTCCTCAAGAGTAGTCGAAGCATCCCGAGGCTGGAATGTACTCCAGCTGATGTTTGAGCAATCTTGAAGTCTTCTCGAGTAGTCCCAAGTGTCTTCGAGTGCTGCCTTCGAAAGTCTTCAAGAAATGCCCGTCTTGTCTAGAAACCGGAGCTGATATGGAGGTGCGATTGCAAAATCGCACTCCATATGGAGTAGCCCCCGAGCCTTAGGTTGAGCCGCAGGCTCTGACTAAGGGTCCATCTGAAGTCTTGGCAAGAAAATCCCAAAAAATCCGGAGAGAAAAAACCGAAGGACATGTGGCACGGAGCCCCCGAGCCTTGAGTCGAGTACTTCCTCTCGAATTGAAGGGTCATCTTGAAGAATGTGTCCTGAGACGTTCCTGAGCCTTGCCGCTGCCCAGGTAGTCGAGTAGAAGTAGCCGAGCCCCCGAGGTGAGGCGCGTCGACTAGTAGAATACGAAGGGTCACGCACAGCCGCTGAATCAGCCGCGCGCGGACTTATCGTTCTGGCCGTTGGAGGACCGGTTTGACTTATAAATAGAAACCAAAACCCTTAGGGTTTTCCACCCATCTGTGTTGAAGTCATTTTTGATTCCATCTGAGGTAGATCTACTTCCAGTGCACGCTACCGCCTTAGTAAATCCAAGTGCGCCGCCACCCAGAGCTTTTAGGGTAGCCCCCGAGCGAATGCACGTGAAGACGCCCTGCACTTGGAGAATGAAGCCTTCACCGTCCAAGTCTGCGAAGGCCGTCGGGAAGAAGAGGGGCCGCGAAGAGGCCGCCGCGGCTGCCACTGAAGCAGCACCGCCAATGTCTCCACCGCGGGCCGATCCAAGCCGCGAGTGGAAGAAATCAAAAGTGAAGACCGAAGATTTGTTGGCCCTTTCCGAACAGCGGATTCATCCGGGGAAAAATAAGTTGATATGTGGAGGGCCGCCGCCGGAGATCCATATCCGATGGAGAAAGCCGAAGACGAGATTCCAATGTTTGCGCGGTTTGTGGAGCGCGGACTCGCGCTCCCGGCTAGTGATTTCTTCAAGGGCCTCCTCGGGTACTATGGAGTTGAGTACCTGAATCTGGACCCTAACGGTATTTTCCATACCGCGGTCTTCGTGCATTTTTGTGAGGCTTTCCTTGGGATCAAGCCGCACTGGATCCTCTTCCGGAAGTTTTTCCGGGTGATGCCGCAGCCAAGCGCCACCAATCAAGGGTAGTCGGAGGAGCCGACATCCAGTTGAGAGAAGACGCCGCGGAGCAGTACCTGGCGTACAAGCTCGTTGACTCAAACACCGATTGGAAGACGAGGTGGTTCTACATCATAAACCACCACCCCGGCCTGCCAAAGCCGAGCGGAAGGTAGCCCAGGCACCGCGAGTGGTGGAACACGGAGCCCACCATGCAGGAAGGGATCCAGCTCCCCGAGCTGCTGGCACGCATCAAGGTGCTCAGGGAAGCTGGACTGAGGGCCGAGCACGTGGCCTTCAGTTTCATGAAGCGGAGGGTACAGCCACTGATGGCCCGTGACACCTTGGGCTTCGAGTTCACCGGCGACGACGACACGTCGTGGATGCCCGGGGGCGAGATGGACGACGACGACATCATCGAGAGGCTGACGTGGATCTTCAAGGATATGCCGCCGTACACGGCGTGCCCTGTCCAGGAGTACTCCGCCGCGCGCCCGCCGAAGGAGGTGAGTAGTCGTGCTCCCCTAGTCGAGTAGTCCTTGCTTGGAGTAGACGTGCTGATGTCTTGTGCCTTTGCAGGATGACTTGAAAAAGTTCGTCTCCGAGCCGCAGCCGCCCCCTCACGGGATCGAGATCCCGAAGGAAGGGAAGGCCAAGACCAAGGAGCGGCGAGAGGTTGGCGAAGGCGATGATACCATCATTGTGGAGGACACCACCGATGACGACGACGACGACGACGAGATGTTGCAAGACCGCTTTCAGCTGCGGTCGTGGTTTAGCCGTCCAGGCTTACCTCATGTACCTCTTGTCCAAGACCCACCGACTAGCCTGGAGGCTAGCCTGGCTGCGCCGCCGCGGAAGCCGCGCAACCCCACCCGCAAGCGGGCGACAAAGAAGCTGAAGGTCTCAGAGACGACGCCTCAGGAGGTAAGATGTCTTGACTAGAATAGTCGAGTACCCATCGTACGAGTACGCTTGCTGATGAGTAGTCTTCCTTGTATGCAGGAGGTGCCGCCAGCGGAGCCCGTCGAGGAGGGAGACGAAGGCGGATGGAACACAGTGAGGGAGCCGGCCGGAAGTCGTAGTCCAGCCCCCACTGTCGAGGAGCTCTTGGCGCAGTTGGAGCGCCAGCCCCCTGCTCCACAGGAGAGCCCGGAGCCCGCAGCCGCCGCCGTTGAAGAGGTGGTGGCTACGGGAGCGCCGGAGGGCACTGCGCCGGCCGCCGTTGCTGCAGAGGAGGCGGTAGCCGCAGGGGCGCAGGAGGAGGCGCCCGCCGAGGGTGGACTGGTAGACATTGCCAGCATCCTCGGTGCCCCGGCTGTGACAATAGTCCGGTCAAGCTTGTAAGTACTGCATTTTCCCGAGTAGTACTTGTTGTAGTAGTCGAGGTTGACTGACGACCAATTGTGTGTGCTTCTGCAGGAAATCGACAGATCTGTCCTGGGACAGAGAAGAACCCTCTTCGGTGGTGGCGGAAGAAGTCGAGGCGCCCGCCGAGGAGCCCGCTCCTGCTTCCCAGGCGGTGCACGAGCCACTGGCTACCAAAGCGCCGTTGCCGGAGGCCAGCGTAGTCGAAGGTGAGTACTCTTCTGAAGCTGTAGAGTTCCTCGAGGGGTAGTCGTAGTCGTTGATACACTTGTCGTCTCTTTGACAGGTGCCGGGTCCGAAAGGAGTGACATCCCTGTGGGGGTGCCAATGCAGAAGTCGACACCAGACGTGCCGGAGGCTGCCGGAGGAGCCCCCGAGCCCATGTAGGAAGTCGTCGAGGAAGCCGCCATGGCGGCCGGAGGAGAGGGAGTCATCACGTCGCCAGAGGTCGCTCTGGAGGTGGCTATCCGCTCCCTGGAGATCCAGGACGCAGAGCCGCTCCGCTCCGCGCCAATGACGGAGGCCGCCGTGGGTAGTCGTGGCGGGATAGAACTGCTCGCGGACGATCTTGTCGACCCGGCGACGGTGGCTAAGCACCTGGAGGCAGTCCGCCAGGCCGAGCAGTGGATGAAGGTAAGTAGCCGTAGCTTCTGGGTAGTCAGTCCTCTGTTGTTGAGTACTTGTTGACTTGTGTTGCCTGTGCAGGACGTCGCGGAGAGGTCCCGTGAGAAGTCCAACATGCTGCAGGGTTTTGGTGACGCGGTGCTCCGGGCTGAGGCTCTGGAAGAGCAGCTTTTGAAGTCGCGGAAGCACGCGGCCGCCATGCAGTCTAAGCTTGACACCGCCTTCGCCAAATATCACAATGACGTCCAAGAGTTGCAGGCGAAGGGCGACGACTTGGTGCGGAAGAATAAGAGCCTCCGCAACAAGAACAAAGGTACGCCGCTGGACTTGTCGGGTAGTTGTTGGATGTCGAGAGGTAGTCTGACCCGCTGTACTGTTGCTGTGTTGCAGAGCTTGAGGGCCAGGTGGAGCAGCTATAGTCCTCGGAGACGAGCATGAAGAATCTCTTCTACCGGGAGCAAGAAGCCCGCTAGGTACTCGAGCTCGACTACAAAGAACATGCCTTCGTGTGCGAGAAGCACATGGAGCTCCGGATTGCATCTGACCGCGATCTCGTCAACTACTACAAATCATTGCAGAAGTTGAATGAAGACTGCGAGGCGCTGCGGGCCCAACTGAAGGAGCTTGAGGACGTCGCGCTGCCGATCGCAAGGCTCTTGGTGCCGCACCCGGGCGGCCCCAAGATTGCTCCACTGGTGGATCGCCTCAAGGAAGCCCCAAGCCGGCTGGCAGCTTATGTGAAGCATATGGCAAGGTCGATCCCAAAGCAGGTCTTGGCCTTCATGAAGTCCTACTTCCCGAAGGCCCCAGTGGAAGTAGTCACTGGCGGGGTAGCCGCCAACTGCACCGATGAGCAGTACTCGGAGCTGCTGGAGGAGATGGCTCCCATCGCGGAGCAAGTAGCTGATAAACTTAATCTCCAGTAGCCCTGTAATAGATAGCTAGTAGCCAAAGTTGTACAAAAACAATTGTAATGAATTGCTTAAGTATTAATGAAAGATAATTTCCAACAATGAGTACTCGTAGTCGCAATCTCAGAAGAGCCCCAATCGTGGAGTGAATGCGAGTAGTCGCACTCGGCGGTAGTGGTCCCATTGAAGGGAGTAGGCAGTAAAGAAGTTGATTGAACGATCAAACTTTATTAATAAAGAAGTACACCTGGATGGCCAGGGCCATAGTTACAGAGAAGCCGTCTAGACCCGGAGGCTGCTTACAGCTGAGTAGTGCTAGAGCGGGTAGCCGCTGACAGCAGTAGATCCGTAAGTAGCTGTGTAGGCTGGATCTTGGAGTACATGGTCTCTTAGTAGACCGCTGCTAGAGTCCTTGACGCTCGTCGCAGCCCAGGATCCGTAGGTAGCCGCTCGGGCTGGATTCTGGAAAGGAGTAGTCCGGAGACTGGAGCCAGGACCCGGAGGCCGCTTACAGCAGAGGGGTGTTGATGTAGTCATGTAGACTTAACCCCAGAGTAGTCGTGTAGACTAGGCGTAGAATCGACAGAGCTGGTCGACGTTCCACGAGTTGTTGATGTCTTCGCCTTCAAGTGTCTCGAGGCGGTAGGAGCCCGGCCCAGTCACCTTTGCAACGGTGAAGGGACCTTCCCAGGGGGAGCTGAGCTTGTGTAGTCCTTCTGTGTTCTGGATATGGCGGAGGACAAGATCTCCAACGTTGAAGGAGCGTTCCTTGACGTTGCGATCATGGTAGCGTCGGATACCCTCTAGGTACCTTGCTGATTGGACGAGGGCGCGGCACAGCCGAGCTTCTTCGAGGCTATCGATGTCAACTCGTCCGTCGTCTTCTAAGACGCCTCGTCGTAGTGCTCCACCGCCGGCGAGTTTCATATGACGTCGGCAGGGAGGATTGCTTCGGAGCCGTAGACCGGAAGTAAGGGGATTGCCCCGTTGGCTTGGATGGCCGAGTCCGTAGCCCCCGCAGTGCGTTGGGTAGTTCCTTGATCCACTTGCCCCCTTTGGAGTTAGCAGCGTCGTGTAGCCGCTTTTTGAGAGCGTCGAGCACCATCGCGTTGGTGCGCTCGACTTGTCCGTTGGCCCGAGGATGGGCAACTGAGATGTATCGTACGTCGATCCCCGTTTTTCAGCAGTACTCCCAGAACTGGTGATTGTTGAAGTTGGAGCCCATATCTGTGATGATGCGGTGGGGTAGTCCGTAGCGATGTACGAGTTCATCCAGAAGTCGAGTACTCGTCGCCCTTGGGGCATGTGACCGGCTTGACCTCGATCCACTTGGTGAACTTGTCGATGGCCACCAATACCCTGTTGAAACCGCCTGGCGCCGTTGGCAGTGGCCCAATCATGTCAAGCCCCCAGCAGGCAAAGGGCCAGGTTGGCGGTATGGTGACTAGCTTGTAGGCTGGGACGTGTTGCTGCTTGGCGAAGTACTGGCATCCTTGGCACCTTCTGACGAGTTCTTCGGCATCGCCCAGAGCTGTGGGCCCGTAGAAAGCTCGCCAGAAGGCCTTGCTGACTAGTGTGCGCGAGGACGCGTGGTTACCGCAGATGCCCTTGTGGATCTCCTCCAAGATGTCCTTGCCTTCTTCACGAGGGACGCACTTCATGAGTACTCCGGAAGATGCGCCCCGCTTGTAAAGCTTGTCTCCGATGAGGACATAGGACTTGGCACGACGGACGAGCTGCTCAGCCAAGTTCTTGTCTTAGGGAACCTTTTGCTCGCTGAGTTAGTCAATGAAGGGTTGCCTCCAGTCCACGTCGATCATCATGCCCTCCTGCCCAGCTGGTGGATGAGCTAGGGCAGTGGTTGGTGGCGCCGGCTTCGGGATGGATGGCGCGTGAAGCTCGTGAACAAAGACGCCCGCTGGTACTTGAGCGCGGGTGGATCCAGGCTTCGAGATGACGTCTGCTGCGACGTTGTTGTCGCGGACGATGTGGTGGAACTCGAGACCGTAGAATTTGTTCTCGAGCTTGCAGACTTCTAGGCAGTAGGCGTCCATGTTCTCCTTGTTGCGGTCCCAGGACTTTGTTGACTTGGTTGATGACCACTGCGGAGTCGCCGTAGACTAGTAGTCTCTTGATGCCTAATGAAGCCGCGAGGCGGAGCCCGTGTAGGAGAGCTTCGTACTCGGCTTCGTTGTTTGAGACCTTCCAGAAGATCTGCAGGACGTACTTGAGTTGTTCGCCCGTTGGAGATCACGAGTACCCCTGCACCTGCGCTCTCGAGGTTGAGTGAGCCATCAAAGTACATCACCCAATGCTCTGGTCGCACGGTGGGAGTAGGTAGCTGGTTCTCCCGCCACTCTGCCATGAAGTCGACTAGTGCCTGCGACTTGATGGCTGTGCGTGGCTTGAAGTCGATAGTGGGGGCGCCGAGCTCGACAGCCCACTTGGAGATTCTTCCAGTAGCATCTTAGTTCCGCAAGATGTCACCGAGCGGGTAGTCGGTGACGACGGAGATCGAGTACTGCTGGAAGTAGTGTCGTAGCTTCCGCGAGGTGATGAGTACTGTGTACAGGAGCTTCTGCACAGGCTGATAGCGGGCCTTGGACTCTGATAGAACCTCGCTGACGAAGTAGACTGGGCGCTGGACTGGGTAGGCGTGGCCGTCTTCCTGCCGCTCGACGACGATGACGGTGCTGACCACGTGGGTAGTCGCAGGGAGGTAGAGCAGTAGCTGCTCGCCCTTGTGAGGAGCCGTGAGGATCGGTGGCTTCGATAGGAAGTCCTTGAGTTGGGCAAGGGCTTGATCCGCCTCTGGAGTCCACACAAACTTCTCTTGATGCTTGAGTAGTTTGAAGAAGGGGAGCCCCCGTTCTCCTAGCCTCGAGATAAATCTGTTCAGTGCCGCCATGCACCCGGTCAGCTTCTGGACATCTTTGATGCTTGTGGGAGCTTTCATGCTGGTGATGCGAAGATCTTCTCGGGGTTGGCTTCGATGCCGCGCTGGCTGATGATGAAGCCGAGTAGTTTGCCCGAAGGTACGCCGAAGACGCACTTGTTCGGGTTGAGCTTCCAGCGGTACTCGCGCAGTGATGTGAAAGACTCTTCAAGGTCGTCGATGAGGGTACTGGAGTTTCTGGTCTTGACGACCACGTCATCCACGTAGGCTTCGACGTTCTTGTTGAGTTGCCTTTTGAAGCAGGCCTGGATAGCTCGTTGGTAGGTGGCGCCGGCGTTCTTCAGCCCGAAGGACATGGTCGTGTAGCAGTATGCGCCAAACGGGGTGATGAACGCGGTCTTCTCTTGGTCTTCTTCCTTGATCGCGATCTGGTGATACCCAGAGTAGCAGTCTAGGAAGCAGAGCAGGTCACAGCCCGCCGTGGAGTCGATGACTTCATCGATCCGCGGCAACCCGAAGGGGTCCTTGGGGCAGTGCTTGTTGAGGTCAGTGTAGTCGACGCACATCCTCCACTCGTTCGAGTTCTTCTTGTCGGGGACCGCCCTAGGGGTCCCCTCAAACAATGGGGGAACCCTCACTTAAATTCCTGCATCAAAATAAGCTAAGCCTAACCATGCAGAGAACTAACCATGCAGGACGTGGCCCATGCAGCAGGACTTCGGAGGCCCACCAAGACAGCTCGTCTATGAGACCCCTCGAGCAGGCTCCGCCTCGCCCGAGGGTACGCTCCTCCTCGAACGGGCTCCGCCCCGTTCGAGGGGCAACCCCCTCCTCGAACGGTTCCGCCCGTTCGAGGGGCGACCCTTCCCTCGAGCGGTCCCGCCCCGCTCGAGGGCTCGCTCCCCCTCGAGCGGGCCTCGCCTCGCTCGAGGGTCCGCCCCACCCTCGGCCGGGGCCCGCCACGCTCACGGGCGCCCGCGCGCGTGCGCCGTCCCTGTACTTGGGCATTTAACGCCCCGACGCCGCGCAGACGGCGCCATCATGCGCCCGGGGCTCACGCCCCGGTGCCGCCGCACCAATTCCCCAGAGAGGAGCCCATCCCCGTTACTGTGGGGTGGACTGCGCGGTACGGCCGGTGTCAGTCCCGTGACACCGCGCGCACGCTACTGTACGGCTAACGTGCCCGACCCTCGAAAGGGGGCCGGGCGCACCCTCGACTCCACTTTCCCGTGACCCTGCAGGTTAGGTGAGGGGCGCTAGGCCGGTGGGCGGCCATCCCGGCCACTGTAACGGCGTGGCCACCGTACTCACGCGTGCGGGCACACGCCTGACTCCGCAGGCGCACGCCCGAGCACTGTAGCAACCACTCCACCTCCGCAGAGCTCATTGGGAAGGAACGCCGTTCTGCCCGCTCCTGTACTCCGTACCAGCCATCATCAGCACCTCCCTCGAAGCCTATCAGGAGACGCCATCGCCATCTGCCGCCTCATACCCTCGAACCGCCACTGTTCGGGTACGAGGTAGGCCATCATGGCCGGATCGTAGCGAAGATCATCCGGACGGCCGCCCACACTACACCGTAGCACGACGTGCTCCCACACGTAGCTTGGTAGCGCGGCGTGCATGTAACTCGCCGCCCCCTTGGCCTATAAAAGGGGAGGCGAGCCCCCAGCCGCGGGGGGACGAATCCGGAGGAACACAGCGCACTGTGCACTCACTCTCTTATTCTCCCACAACATCTTCGGCCACTCACCAGGGACTTGGGAGCCACGCTTCCTCTCCCGCCTTGCTTGTATTTGCCCCACTACAAGCACCCCCGGTGCCGAGCAATATAGTGCCACGAGCACACCACTGCTGGACGTACGGCCCCCTCGGCCGGAACCAGGATAAATCCTTGTGTCATTTGTTGCTTAGCATCGACCATTGAGGGATAGACCTAGGCGTTATCTACTGGTTAGTGTCGGGACCATATTCCGCACCGAGCGCTGGCGCCCACCGTGGGGCAAACGAGCGCCTAAGGTCATTTCGCTAACTCCCTCCATGGTGATTCGCACTGAGTACCGTAGCACCCGCTACAACATGGGTAGCTCGGACCCCCTTCCGGCCGGGTTCGAGATCCGCTTCGGGGACTTGAACTTCCAGGCCACGGGGAACGGCTATCTCATGCGCCTCACCAACCGTGAGGAGCTACGCGCGCAGCGTGAGGCCAGGTCCGCTCTGGTCTCCGCCGCACGCACGACACCGGCGCAGGCGCCAGCAGGCACGGATGCCGCAGCCCGTCGACGCCGCGACGCCGTCGTCGCTCCGGGCTACGCTCGCGTCGGGGCGCGGTCCGAGCGGCGGCAGGCCGAGCGCGCCGCCGCCCAACGCGGTGCGCCCACCGTCACGACGACCGCCACCGCCCCGCCGGGACCGCGTGCGGTCTCGGACCGCGCATCCCCATCGGGCCGCGTGGCGCCACTACGGCCTACAACGCCGCCGTCAACACGACAATGCGCCGGTTCCTCCCCGGTCGCCACGTCTTCGTCGCCAGGGATCCCGCACGTCAGGCACGGGACGAGTCGTCTCCGGGCTCCGTCGACACGATGCCACCCGCCAACCGACACGGGTACGCGGAGTGGGACTTCTCCGGTGTGCCGGACCCGGGCCGCGTTCGGGCGCTTCCTCGACGCCACGGACCATCGGTTCGGCCGCTCCGACGACTCCAAAGACCGGGAGCTACGACCCCACGCGGGAATGTTGCGCCGTCATCACCAACGACCCGGCCAACGCCGCCGGCGCGGCGGGCGCCGGAGATGGGGAAGTCACGCCAGCCCCAGGGGGTCGCCACGCGCCTGGCCGCGGGGCCAAGCGCACCTGCTGGGACCGACGTCGACGCGCAGCTGGCCCAAGCTCGCGAGCTCGAGGCCAAGCTGGCAGAGGAGTACCGGACAGTGCGGCTACTCCGCGCCTCGATGGCAGGGGAGGCCTCCGCACGCGGCGAACGCGCGCGGGAGCTAGGCCGACAAGTCCGCGACCGCCTCAACCCCGTCCCCAACGTCGACAACGCGGATACTCCGCCGCGGGCGAGCCAAAAGCTCATCGCCGCCGCGACACTGCTGCGCGCCATGCCGGCACCCTCGACCCCCGAGGCTCGAGACATGCACCGCGAGGTGCGGCACCCTCCTTGAGCAAGCGGCCGTCCGGCCAAGCCGAGAGCTCGGCCTCACGTATCCGCCAACAGGGGGACGCGCGGGGTGATGATCCGGCACCAGGGGGCGAACCCTCGGTGCATGTGGGTCGACCTGCTGACCAGGGACGCACGCCGGCCAAGGAACGGCTCCTCGACACACGCAGGGCGCTGGATGGCGACGCCCGCAACGTCATCAACGCCAGGCGCACCAGCAAGGCGGACGCGCGAGCGGCCAGGGGCTACCACCCTCGAAGGGGTGGACGCTACGACAGCGGTGAGGATCGCTCCCCGACGCCGGAGCCCCCGGGCACCCGTGTGTTCAGCCGGGAGATCCGCACGGCAGCTTTCCCCCAGCGCTTCCGTCAGCCCTCGACGATCGTCAAATACAACGGGGAGACGGACCCTCGTGTTTGGCTCAACGATTACCGCCTGGCCTGTCAGCTGGGCGGGGCCACCAACGACGAAGTGATCATCCGCAACTTGCCCCTGCATCTGGGCGACGCGGCCCGACATGGCTCGAGCACTTGCCCGCCGCCCGCATCCATAACTCGGGACGATCTAGTCCACACCTTCGTGGGCAACTTCCAGGGCACGTACGTGCGCCCTGGGAACTCCTGGGATCTGCGCTCCTGCACGCAGAAGCCGGGCGACCGCGGCGGGACTTCATACGGCGCTTCTCCAAGCGCTGCACAGAGCTCCCCAGCGTGGCACAGTCAGAGATCGTGCACGCGTTCCTCGAGGGCACCACGTGCCGGGACCTTGTGCGCGAGCTGGGACGCAGCCCGCCCACGGACTCGAACGAGCTGTTCGACATTGCCACCAGCTTCGCCTCCGGAGAGGAGGCCGTGGGGGCAATCTTCGATGGCAAGAAGGGCAAGCGCTCCGAGGACACGCCCGCGGAGGGCAGCGGGTCCAAGGAGCCGCGCCGCAACGACAAGCGGGGCAAGAAGGGGAAGAAGGCCGCGCCGCGAGGCGCGCGAGCAGCGGGCGCAACGGCGGCAACGCCGAGGCCCTCGCCGGTGACCCGGCCCGACGGGGCCCTCGACCGGCTCCTCGAGGCCCGGGGTGTTCGACGACATGATGAAGAAGCCATGCCCCTACCACAAGACCCCCGTGAATCACACTCTTGAGCAAGGCGACATGCTCAAGAAGTTCTATGGCCGTGCCGCCGCGAAGGAGGCAGAGGCCAAGAAGGATGGGGGCGACGGCGACGCGCGGTGGCTTCCCGCTCGTCGAAAATGTGTTCCTCATTTTTGGGGGACCTACTTTCGACATGTCAACCCGGCGAAGCGCAAGAAGGAGCGGCACGAAGTCCTCGCCGCGAGAGAGGGCACCTCCGGCCTTTCTCAACCGGGTCGAAGGACGCCATCACCTTTAGCCGGGATGATCACCCAAACCGCATCCCGAACCCGGCCAGTACCCCCCGGTGGTCGATCCCATCATTGGGAACGCCCCGGTTTTCGAAGGTCCTTATGGACGGAGGCGTAGCCTCAATATCCTCTTCGCGCATACATTGCGCCTAATGGGGATTGGGCTGGACCGGCCGCGGCCCGAAGACGAAGCCGTTTCACGGCATCGCGCCCGAAAGCAAGAGTTCAACCCCTCGGGCAGATCGATCTGCCCGTCTGGTTCGGGACCCCCAAGAATTTCCGCAAGGAAACCCTCACCTTTGAAGTGGTGGGATTCAAAGGGGCCTACCATGCCATCCTTGGACGACCATGCTATGCCAAGTTCATGGCGGTTCCCAACTACACGTACCTGAAGATGAAGATGCCGGGTCCAAACGGCGTCATCACCGTCGGGTCGTCGATCGAGCATGCATTCGACTGCGATGTCGAGTGCGTGGAACATGCAGAGGCGCTAGCGCTGGATGAAGCGCTGGTAAACACACCGGAGAAGATGGTCAATGACGACCTCCGCCTCCGCCGCCAAGCACGTCGGCACGTTCGAGGCCGCCGAGCAAACCAAAGGGGTCCCTCTCGATCCATCGGCCCCCGAGGGCAAAGCATTGAGGGTCGGCCGACCCTCGATCCTAAATAGGAAGCGGTGCTCGTCGACTTCCTCCGCGCCAACGCCGACGTCTTCGCGTGGAGCCCCTCGGACATGCCGGGCATCCCGAGGGAGGTCGCCGAGCACTCCCTTGATATCCGCCTAACGCTCGCGCCGCTCGGCAGCGGGCCGCGCCGCTTCGACGAGGAACGGCGACGGGCGATCGGAGCGGAGCTGCGGAAGCTCCTCGAGGCCGGATTCATCAAGGAAGTGTTCCACCCTACGTGGCTAGCTAATCCTGTGCTTGTAAAAAAGAAAAATGGGAAGTGGAGGATGTGTATTGACTACACCGGCCTCAATAAAGCATGTCCAAAAGTTCCTTTTCCTTTGCCACGCATAGATCGATCGTTGATTCCACCGGCCGGGTGTGAACTACTCTGTTTCCTTGATGCCTATTCGGGATATCATCAAATAAAAATGAAGGAGTCCGACCAGCTCGCGACTTCGTTCATCACACCGTTCGGGACGTTCGTTACGTCACGATGCCTTTTGGCCTCGAAACGCGGGCGCAATATATCGCCGCCGCGTGCAAGCACGTTTTTGGGGACCATATCGGGCGGACAGTCGAGGCTTACGTAGACGACATCGTCGTCAAAACCAGGAAGGCGGACGACCCGGTCGGGCCGATCTTGGCATCGCATTCACCGCTCGCGGGCCAACGGGGTCAAGCTCAACCCCGAAAAATGTGTCTTTGGAGTGCCGCGGGGCATGCTCCTAGGATACATCGTCTCCCGCCGGGGAATCGAGGCCAACCCCCGAAAAGGTCGCGGCCCTCGAGCGAATGGGTCCAATTCGGGACCTCAAAGGGGGTGCAGAAGGTGTTGGGGTGCCTTGCCGCCTTGAGCCGCTTCGTCTCGAGGCTCGGTGAGAAGGGCCTGCCCCTCTACCGGCTGCTCAAGAAGCACGAGCGCTTCTCTTGGACCGCCGAGGCCCAGGAAGCACTCGACAAACCGAAGGCATCTCTGACGCACGCCCCAATCCTTACGCCGCCGCGAGACGGCGAACCCCTCCGGCTCTACGTGGCCGCAACCACCCAAGTGGTCGGCCGCCGTGATCGTTGTGGAGCGCACGGAGGAAGGGCATGCCTTGCCTGTGCAGAGGCCGGTCTACTACATCAGCGAAGTCCTGTCGGACACGAAGACGCGCTACCCCCAGGTCCAGAAGCTGTTGTACGCGGTAGTCCTCGCACGGCGCAAGCTCCGCCACTACTTCGAGGCCCACCCAGTTACGGTGGTCTCTTCCTTCCCGCTGGGAGAGATCGTTCGCAACCCTGACGCGGCAGGCAGAATTGCCAAGTGGTCCGTGGAGTTGATGGGCGAGACGCTCGCCTACGCTCCGCGCAAGGCCATCAAATCGCAAATCCTAGCCGATTTCGTCGCTGAGTGGACGGATACGCAGTTGCCGCCCCCCGCATTCAAGCGAGGCTCGGACTCTGTTCTTCGACGGCTCGGTGATGAAGACGAGGAGCGGGCGCGGGCCTCGCTCTTCGTGTCACCCCTCGGGGAGCACATGCGCTACGCAAGGCGCCCTCCACTTCCCCGCGTCCAACAATATGGCGGAATACGAGGCCCTCCTCTCGCGGCCTCAAAATCGCCATTGAGTTGGGCATCAAGCGCCTCGATGTGCGAGGGGATTTGCAGCTCGTGATCGACCAAGTCATGAAGAACGCGAGCCGCCACGACGACAAGATGGAGGCCTACCGTAAAGCCGTGCGAGCCCTCGAGGACAAATTTTACGGCATCGAGCTTAATCATGTACCCCGCCGGTACAACGAGGAAGCGAGAAGAGCCGGCAAAGATAGCGTCCGGCGGATCACCGTTCCCCCCGAACGTTTTCGCGCGCGACATCGCGCGCCCTCGGTAACCTTCGAGCCCTACCCCTCGAGCGACGGCGGACCCTCGGGGGGCTCCCTCGAATCCGGGCCGGGTGCGGACCCCATGGAAGAGGACCCCTCGAACGAGGCGTACGTACTCTCCCTTCTCGAGGGGTACGGCTCCCACGAGGCCGTCGCAATGGACATCGAGCCGCCTCCCCGTCCGGTGCGGACCCGGCGGGAGAAGTACATCGCCTGGATTGCTCGAGGGGAGCTCCCCGCAGACCGGGCCACAGCCAGGCGCATCGCCAGGATGGCCAAGTCATTTACCCTCGACGACGGCGAGCTGTACAAGCGCGCCGCATCGGGCATCCTCCAGCGGTGTATACCCATTCCCGAGGGGCGCGAGCTCCTACGGGACATCCACGCAGGGATCTGTGGCCACCACGCCGCGCCGCGCACCCTCGTTGGCAACGCGTTCCGCCAAGGCTTCTACTGGCCTACCGCGGTCGCGGATGCCAGCGAAATAGTGCGCACCTGCGAAGGGTGCCAGTTCTACGCCCGCAAGACCAATTTGCCCGCTCACGCCCTGCAAACGATCCCCGTGACGTGGCCGTTCGCCGTGTGGGGGTTGGATATCGTCGGGCCCCTGCGGAAGGCGCCCGGGGGCTTCACCCATCTGCTTGTCGCGATTGACAAATTCTCCAAGTGGGTGGAGGTGCGCCCCATCACGAATTTAAAAGCTGAGCAGGCGGTCACGTTCTTCACCGACATCGTCTACCGCTTTGGAGTGCCAAACTCCATCATCACGGACAACGGGTCCCGGCTCACGGGGCCGGAAGTTCCTGGAGTTCTGCGACAAGTTCCACATCCGTGTGGATTGGGCAGCCGTGGCGCACCCACGACCAACGGCCGGGGTGGAACGTGCCAACCGCATGATTCTACGAGGCCTCAAGCCCCGAATTTTTGACCCGGCTCAATAAATCAGCCGAAATGGCTCCAAGAACGCCCGCCGCCAGCCGTGTGGAGCCTATGGACTACCCCAAGCGCAGCCACCGGGTTCACCCCGTTTTTCCTAGTTCATGGCGCGGAGGCCGTCCTCCCCACGGATTTGGAATGCGGGTCGCCCAAGGTTCGAGGCTACAACGAAAATGCTAACCGGCGAGCCCGCGAGGACTCACCGGGACCGCCTAGGACGAAGTACGCCTCGTGGCGTTGATGCACCCGCAAGATATCAACAGCCCCTACGACGCTACCAAGCACGCAAGATACGTCGCAGGGATTTCGCCGAGGGGGATTTGGTCCTAAGGCTACGCCAAGACAACCGAGGGCGCCACAAGCTATCGCCCCCATGGGAGGGACCCTACGTCGTGGTGAAGGTGCTCAAACCGGCACGTACAAGCTTGCCAACGAGGACGGCGAAGAACTCACCAACGCTTGGAACATCCAACAGCCTACGTCGCTTCTATCCTTAGCTAGGATTTCCAAGTATTTTCCGTTGTAAAAATGCACGGCCAACGCCCCCTTGTTGTCACCTATGTAAATACTCCGAATCTAATAAAAGGGCAACTCGGCTTTCCCCTGAAACCCAAGTTACCCTCGGGGGCTACGCGCGGGGGGCACCCCCCCCCCCCCAAATGGTCCCATTTTTTCGCGCAAAAAAACGTAATAACACGCGCTAAGTTTGTTTCCTACTTCAACCACGAGCCACGATTCGAATAGGGCGTAGGTGGCACAGCGGAAGGAGCGCGCGAGCCAGAGACAGCCTACGCCGCGTGGCTATGGCCCGTCTCTCTCGCCTCCAACCCAGCGGGCCCCCTGCGAAAGGCGAACTCCCCTAACTAGAATCTACTCGGGAAGGAGAAGAAGCAAAAAGCGCAATAAGCAAACAATTTCATTTACAACAACTGACCATGTTCATGAGATGACTTGTTTATTTACAAGAGGCCACGAGGCCAGAATTCTGATACACATAAAACAAAAAACGGGCCTAGTGCCCAGGTGCTTTCAGGCGGAGGGAGCGGCAGCATCGGCGGCGTCCGGGAAGAGGAATTCTTCGAAGGCCTCGGCGAGCAACTCGGCGGCGTCAGCAACAAGCGCGTCCGCGCGCTCCATGGCCACCTCGTCCTCGACGCCCTCGGGCACGATGTAGCCTTCCGCTACCGCCTCGAGGTTGACCTCGTAGTGGGATCGCACCACTCCGAGGGCCTTCGCACGCCCGGTGTGCAACGCCCGACGCATCCGCCCCGTGACGTGGCCGCCGAGGGCGCGTAGGCGGGCCGGCCGCCGAGCCGCCGCCCGGGCCTCGCCTTCCTCGACGACGCGACAGTCTCGAGGGCCGCGTCCCGCGGCCTCCCGCAGCCTCCTGCTCCGAGGAGTTGTAAGAAGCTTGCAGGGCCTCGGCCCGCCCAAATCGCCGTGTCCCGGGCGAAGTGCGCAAGCCTGGAATCAACAAGACGACAAGAAATCAAAAAGGGGAAGCGAACCCTCTGAAGCGGAAAACCAACAAACAAGTCGGAAAGTGACTTACCTTCGATTTGTCTCCTCCCCAGATCGAGGTCGCGGCGCGCGGACTCAAGCGCCGCCTCAAGGCGCTGGATGGTCTCGCCTTGCTCGACGAGGGCCATCTCCTGACTGGCACTGCTGATGCTAAGTGTGAGCGCTTCGTCCTCAACCTCGGAGAATGCGGCGTTCCGCTCCTCCAGCGACTTCTCCGCCGCCTCGCGAGCAACGCGCTCCTCGCTCCCGGCGCCGTCCGGCATCGCCGAGGGCGCCTCGCTCCCCGCCGGAGCCGCCCCTCGGCCCCCCGGCGGGCGACGCGCTCCCCGCCGAAGCCGCTCTTCGCCAACGACGAGGGCCGCAGCCTTGGCGTCGAGGGCGGCCTTCGGTCATCGGCCTCCTTGGCGCGCCGCTCCGCGCCTCGCGCGCGCCGCTCCTCGCCCCGGCGCCGGGCCGCGCCCGCGCTCCCTCAAGCGACGTGCGGAGCTCCCGGGCCTCGGCGCGAGCGGTGGCCACCTCCGCCTCCCAGGTGGCGGCCAACGTCCGCGTCTTGTCCAGGTCCTCGCGCGCGTTCCACAGCGCCTCGTCGCGATCGACGAGGGCCGCGCGGATCCGCTCGAGGCTCGCGTGACGTGCCGTGCCCTGCCCTGAGCTCTCGGGGAGCACGTCGCACCACGCCATCGCCCGGTAGACCAGCCAGCTGTCCGGCGTCCTGAGAGCTTCCGCAAGCGCGTCGAAAGCGCTGCATCGCTCCCGGAGCTGGCGGGCCTCGGCGTTCACCTGGTCGAACGCGCTGTACTTCTCATGGGCGCGGCGCTCGAGCTCCTGGCATCCACACATCGAGCCTCGTAAGCGCCAAGTCTTGAATGCAGCACGCGAAAGCGAAAAAAGGAAAGAAGAAGAGCAACCGTGGCTCACCTGGAAGACGATCCAGGCCGGGCCGCCGTGGACCCGCAGCGCCTCGTTCAACGCGCGGTTGAGCGTGGCGCCGTGGCTCCGAAGCTCGCCCCAGAGCTCCTGCTCCCTCTGGGCGTCAGCAAACGCCGGGGGGTCCTCCACGGCCCCCCCCCACCCGGGCGGGGCGGCCGGCGTGGGAGGACGAGGCCTCGGCGTCGTGCCCTCGGCCCCCCACTATCACGTGACCCTCGTGCCGCCTCACGAGGGCCCCCTCCGGGGCTCGGGGGAGTTCACGCGGCCCGGCCCACCGGTTCCACCCGGGCGGCGGGGAGTCATCCGAGAGCTCCACCACCTCCGCCCGGAGACCGCCGGCGGGCGGAGCCGCCCGCTCCGCCCGCCGGCGCCCCCACCCGCGCCTCCGCGGCCGCGGCGCCCGTTGTGGCGCCGTTGCCGCCACCTCCGTCCGTGCCGCCACATCCGCGGGCGCTCCCGCAGTTGCGCCCGCTCCGCCTCCTCGCGCGTGGCCGCCACCGCGGCGGCACCTCCACCGTAGCCGCCGCCGCGCCCGCGCCTCCGTGGCGACCGGCGCCGCCGCCCCCGGCGACCTCTCGGCCGCGCCGCGGCGGGCTGATCCGCCGGCCGGGGCCTCGAAGCCCCGCCCGGGCCTTGCGCGCTCGTGCCCGCCGCCGCGCCTCGTCCCCGGGCGCGACCCCCTCGACGACGCCGCCGGGTGGGGATCGACGCGTCCGTCCTCAGCACCTTGGCCGGTGCAAGAGGAGGGACGGTTGGCACCGCCCTGCGCAAACACGAACGGAGGATTAGAGCGTCTAATAACCAGCAAACTAAGGCCAAGCAAAGGAAGAACAGGTTCCTTACCTCGCGGAGGAAAAGGCCCGCTTCCTTTTCCTCGAGGCCTCCGACGAGGCCGGCGCAGGGGCCGCGCCGCCGCGAGCCGCCCCCCCGACGGCGCCGCCGCACGCACGGCACGCCCGCCTCATGCGTGGGCGCGCCCGATGCCGCCGCCACGCGCGGGGGCACGCTAGCCCCGCGCGCGGGCGTGCCCGCCGACGCGCCCCTTGACGAGGACGCCGCGCGGCGGACGCGCTCCCCGCCGCGCGCGGGCACGCTTGACGCGCGCGCAGCACGTTTGCGCGCGCGCGCCTCCGGGCGCGCGCCGGCACCCCCGCGGCGCGTGCCGCCCCCGACGATGATTGCCCGGCGGCGAGGGCGCGCGCGCCCGCCCCGACGAAGCCACCCCCCGACGCCGTGCGGGCTCCGGCGACGGGGGCGCGAGGGGCCGCCACCGTCCGAGGGGCCCTCCCCCTCGACTCTTCCTCCTCGTCCCTCGCTCCGAGGACGAGGGCTCCTCGATGTCCGGGGAAGAGAGCCCCGCTCCTCCCGCCGCCGTACTCCGCGGACCGTGCGTCGCGGCGCGCTTGGCGACGTCCGGCGTGCTCCCTCTTGCGCGCCGCTCGCTCCCCCCGCGCTCCCGCTGCGCCGCCCGGCCAAGCGCACGGGAGTCGGGGGTGGGTGGAACGGACTTGGCGGCGTTGAATTGCACCAGCTGCGCGCGAGAGCGACAATGGCGCATCAGGAAACGGAAACAAGAACAAGAACTAAAACAGAATCAACAAAACACACTCACCAACGGGCCGACGGGGAGCATCTCGATGTCCCACGGGGTTCGACCCGCAGGTGGCGGCGTCCTGGTGTCGACGGCGCTCCGCGCCCGGGTGAGCGCGTACGGCGCTCCCGGCGGCGTCGGGAGCATCCGCGACCTCGCCACGTCAACGGGGTTGGCCGCCTCCGTCATCTCGAAGATGCGGAGCGGCCTCTCCATCAACGGCACGATTCGCCGGTGATGAAGGAAGGCGAGGACGCCCATCGCGTTGAGCCCTTCCCCTCGCCGCCGCCGCCGCAGGCGGCGAGGACTCGACTCTTGCCGCGCCCGATGATTGGCCGTAGGCAACCCGTAGCCCCAGTGAGTCCGGCCTCTTCTTGAACACCCGGCCGGTGTAGGGAGGGGAGGCCGGCTCGACGTTGCGTAGATAAAACCATCCCCGCTCCCCACCGGCGTTGTTCGTCGTCATGGTGCGGGGGATGTAGAACTCCTTGAGCCGCCCCCGCAGGCGAGCGACATCCCGCCGGCGCGCACCGCGCGGCGGGTCCCTCGGCTCCGACGTGGGCCGCGTGATGAGCTCCCCGCGGAAGAGGTGTACCCGCAGCTCCCAATTGATCGGGATCCCCGGGTACCCTTCGCGTACGCCCACGAATGTGGCCGCCCGCGAGATCGCGTTAGGGGCAAAATTGTGCAGCTCCACCCCATAGTGGTAGCACAATGCCCGCATGAATGTGCTCGCCGCCGCGCGTTGAAGCCGCGCTCGTGGTAGCGGAGGAAGCTCACCACGTAACCCTCCGGCGGGTTGGGCTCGAGGTGCGTCGACGGCGGCACGATCCACTCCGCCGGGCGCCCTTCCTCGTTGGCCGACAACTGGCCGGCGGCGACCAGCTCGCCCAGGGCGAGCCGGGTCACGGTCGACCTCTCCCAGGCATACGGCTCCAGAACCCTGATTGGAAGCTGAGGCGGCGCCATAAGAGGGGACGAGCGAGTGCGAGGGCGGAGGACAAGGAAACGAGGAAGAAGCTCTAAGCAGCGAGCCCGCGCGACGGCAAGAGTGAGGCGAAGGCGAAGGGACGGAGGACTGAAAACGGTGAGGAGCCAAGGTAAAAAACCGCCGTCCCTTCCTCACCGCAGTTTTATAGGCAACGGGCGAGTTCTCCGGAGCGCACGCCCCGCCAACATTAACTGCAGGAATCTTTCCATCGCGTCGACGGGCGGGCCCCACCACGACCGGCAGCCGGCTCTAACACGGGCAGCGGGTCATCATTACGGCAAGACCGGCGGCGACCGAGGCGAACCCGTCACGTCCGCCGGCCACGTCGCCCACTACGCGCGCGCGCGCCGCGCCGCCAAAAAGGCGCGCCCGCGCTGCAAAACCCGCGGCCACGCCCGCAAGGCAATTAAATGCCCGGGCCCCTTGCCAAGCAAGGAGAGCCCTCGAGCGAGGCGAATCCTCGGCTCGAGACAAGGGTGACCCTCGATGGGATGACAGCGTGAGAAGGTCGCCCGGGACCTGCTCGGTGTAGAGCAGGCAGCCGCGGGCACCCATGCCACGTGAAGCCCTCGAGCGGCATGACCCCCAACTCGAGACAATGTCAACCCTCTAAAAGAAGGCACGCGCATAAGGGGATCGCCCAGGTCACGCTTGAAAAAGAGCGACACCGAAAGCACTCATACCGCGCCGTGCTGACAACAAGCACCTCGAGGGCTGGCACGTCCAGACCCCTCGACGGCCGCAAACGCGAAAAGACGGGGCTGTCCACGCACGGCCCCGCACGGCCTTACTGATCAGAGGTTCGAAGCCTGACCCTCGACGGGTTCGAACGAGCGCCCCGCATCACGCAGTTAGGGACGACGAGGGCACGCGCATTCGAGCCATTCCTCGAGCCCGTCGGCTCGAGGGTGCCCCACATGTCGTGTTCGAGAGCCGCCGAGGGCGCGAGCGGGGGGATCCCACCGAGGGAGAGCTTCCGCGCCCTCGGTCCCTAGCGAACGGGACCGAGCCCCACCTAGCAAACCCACGCAAGCGCTTCCATGGACGTGTCTCCGACCGCGCAGCCTACCCTTATCGAACGGGGCATGGACGTCCACTTGAACCACCCGCTAGCGCTCGATGAGGAATCCGCGATTCGCGACCCGCTCGATGGGAGTCGTGGAAACCTCACCCTCCGTCCCGCAGAGGGACGGCGAGGGCGCGATAAAAAACAAGTCGTCGGGCTCGACCCGATCGCCTCGAACAAGCCAAGGCTCGGGGGCTCGACGCACGGCTACACCTCCTTGGGAGTTGCACCCGCCGTGAGACAAAGGATGGGGGAGCGTGCACCCCCGATGCCGCTGAAATACCGCCGATGCCGGTTGGCATATGTGCCACGCCTTTCTAACCGAATTGCTCGCGGTTAACCCCCGGCAGAGAGCCCACACTCCCCGCAGGCTTCGGGGCTAGACACGCGGGCCCGCTAGCGCGGCCCCACGGAAAGCGTTCGCAAACAAGGAGGGAAGAACGTCCTATCGTAGGTTCCGCATCCGCGGGAGCCTCAATGGCAAACCCGCATGCTCGGGGGGCTACCGTCGGGGACCGCCCAAGGGGTCCCCTCAAACAATGGGGGAACCCTCACTTAAATTCCCGCATCAAAATAAGCTAAGCCTAACCATGCGGGACGTGGCCCATGCGGCAGACTTCGGAGGCCCACCAAGACAGCTCGTCTATGAGACCCCTCGAGCAGGCTCCGCCTCGCCCGAGGGTACGCTCCTCCTCGAACGGCTCCGCCCCGTTCGAGGGGCAACCCCCTCCTCGAACGGGTTCCGCCCCGTTCGAGGGGCGACCCTTCCCTCGAGCGGTCCCGCCCCCGCTCGAGGGCTCGCTCCCCCCTCGAGCGGGCCTCGCCTCGCTCGAGGGTCCGCCCCACCCCTCGGCCGGGGCCCGCCACGCTCACGGGCGCCCCGCGCGCGTGCGCCGTCCCCGTACTTGGGCATTTAACGCCCGACGCCGCAGACGGCGCCATCATGCGCCCGGGGCTCACGCCCCGTGCCGCCGCACCAACTCTCCAGGGAGGAGCCCATCCCCGTTACCGTGGGGGTGGACGCGCGCGGTACGGCCGTGTCGGTCCCGTGACACCGCGCGCACGCTACTGTACGGCTAACGTGCCCGACCCTCGAAAGGGGGCCGGGCGCACCCTCGACTCCACTTTCCCGTGACCCTGCAGGTTAGGTGAGGGGCGCTAGGCCGGTCGGCGGCCATCCCGGACACTGTAACGGTGTGGCCACCGTACCCACGCGTGCGGGCACACGCCTGACTCCGCAGGCGCACGCCCGAGCACTGTAGCAACCACTCCACCTCCGCAGAGCTCATTGGGAAGGAACGCCGTTCTGCCCGCTCCTGTACTCCGTACCAGCCATCATCAGCACCTCCCTCGAAGCCTATCAGGGGACGCCATCGCCATCTGCCGCCTCCTACCCTCGAACCGCCACTGTTCGGGTACGAGGTAGGCCATCATGGCCGGATCGTAGCGAAGATCATCCGGACGGCCGCCCACACTACACCGTAGCACGACGTGCTCCCACACGTAGCTTGGTAGCGCGGCGTGCATGTAACTCGCCGCCCCCTTGGCCTATAAAAGGGGAGGCGAGCCCCCAGCCGCGGGGGGACGAATCCGGAGGAACACAGCGCACTGTGCACTCACTCTCTTATTCTCCCACAACATCTTCGGCCACTCACCAGGGACTTGGGAGCCACGCTTCCTCTCCCGCCTTGCTTGTATTTGCCCCACTACAAGCACCCCCGGTGCCGAGCAATATAGTGCCACGAGCACACCACTGCTGGACGTACGGCCCCCTCGGCCGGAACCAGGATAAATCCTTGTGTCATTTGTTGCTTAGCATCGACCATTGAGGGATAGACCTAGGCGTTATCTACTGGTTAGTGTCGGGACCATATTCCGCACCGACACTTCTTGTGGACGAGGACGGGGTTGGCGAGCCACTCAGGATGGAAGACTTCTCTGATGAAGCCAGCCGCGAGTAGTTTGGCGAGTTCCTTCTTGATGGTGTCCCGTCTGTCGTCGGCAAAACGTCGGAGGTGTTGTTGCTTGGGGGTGGCCTTAGGATCGACATTGAGGCAGTGCTCAATCAGCTCCCTGGGCACTCCTGGCATGTCCGCTGTCTTCCACGCGAAGATGTCGCGGTTAGCCCGAAGGAAGCTGATGAGCGCGTCTTCCTATTTGGGGTCGAGGCCAGCCCCGATGGTGATGGTCTTGCTGGGGTCGCCTGTTCCAAGGTCGATCGTCTTGACGAGTACCTCCTCAGGTGGCTGAGGCTTGTTGGCGCTGTCAGACTTCTCTGGGATGTCGAGTTCACTTATAGCAAGCTTCTTCGATGCGGCATAGACCTCCATCATCGCGTTGGGTACTTGGTTCGTAGAGGCGATCTCCACGGCTTCTGTGTCGCAGTCGTGAGATATCTTCAAGTCCCCTTGAAGAGAGAGTACACCAGCTGGGCTTGGCATCTTGAGTACCAAGTAGGTGTAGTGGGGCACCGCCATGAACTTGGCGATGGCCGGTCTGCCGAGGATGGCGTGGTAGGAAGTCTCGAAGTCCACGAATTCTAACTTGATGTACTCGGTGCGATAGTTGTCCCGAGATGCCACGAAGGTAACTGGCAGGACCACTGAGCCCAGTGGAATAGCCGCGTTGTTGGGGACGATGCCGTAGAAGGGCGTGTTGCTCTTAGTGAGCATGTGGGTGATCTCGAGCTTCATCTTCTTCAAGGTCTTGGTGAAAAGGACGTTGAGCCCGCTTCCACCGTCGATGAGCACCTTGTTGAGTTTGGAGCCCGCGACCACCGGCTTCAAAACGAGGGGGAACCGTCCTGGTTCAGAGAAGCTGGTCCATTGATCCGCGCGGGAAAAGGTGATGGGTACCTCCGACCACCTGAGAGGGGTCGGGACCGCTGGCTCAATGGACATGACTTCATGACGGGTAGCCTTCTGCTCCCGCCTGCTGGGCAGTCCGCCTAAGAGGACGTTGACGGTCTTGTCTGGCTCTTGGAAGTCGTTGTTGTCGCCGTCCTTCTTCTTGCCCTTTTTGTCGTGAGGGTGCGGTGGCTCTGGCGTATCCTTGAGTGCGTGCCTGAGTTGGTAGCACTGCTCGGTGGTGTGGTTGCCGTTTGGGTGCCACGGGCACCTTTCCTTCAGCAGGTCCTTGAAGCCGCCGGAGTTCTTCTTCGAGTTCTCCTTCGCAGGGCGCTGGATAGCCGCGACAGTGTTGTCTGGCTTGCGCTTGCGGTTGGGACCCGAGTAGTAGTAGTAGTTGTTGTTGCTGCGACCGCCTTAGTTCGCATTGCTGCCGCTGCCGCCGCCCTGGTTCTGCTTGCTCTTGCCACGGATGGCGTCGTACTTGGCATTGGCCTTGTCTTCTTCATCCGCCCAAGACGTGATCATGTCCTTGAGGTGGGGGATGGACTTGGGGCGGCGACGACCGAAGTCTTCGAAGGTGCGGCGGTGGTAGAGACGGTCTTGGAAGAGGTCGATGACCTCCTTGTCGGTGACGTCGACGATGGTAGCGCGCTTGTCGAAGAAGCGGCGCATGTACTTGCGGAGGGTCTCGACTTGTTCCTGCTTGAACATTGCCAGGTCCATGCGAGTACCCGATCAGCCCATTGCGCCCGCGAAGTTGCTGGTGAACTGCTCCTTCAGCTGGTCCCACTTGTCGATCGAGTGCTTGTCCAGCGACTCGAGCCATGTGAGTGGGGCTTGGTCCAGGCAGAAGGGGAAGTAGAGGCACTTGGTGTCGTTGTTGCCGCCAGCGTTCTCGATGGAGACGGCATAGCACCTGAGCCACTTGATGGGGTCCTCCTTCACGTCGTACTTGGTGATCCCCAAAGGCTTGAACTTGTCGGGGAGGAGCAAGTTGCGAAGTCGAGGTGAGAAGGCGGGGAAGCCGTCGCCGTCGCCTGCAGTGGTCGACTTCTTCCGCCGCAGCTCCTCAATCTTCTGGCGGGCGTCGTAGCTGCCCTGTGAGGCCCCAGAGGCGTGGCTGTTCGCGTGGCCTTGGCCACCGCGGCTGCCGCCGCCACCGGCCCTCCTGTTGTCTCCATGATTGGAGCTTCCACCACTGCCTGCCGCCGCCTGTCGGGGTCGTTGCCGCCGCCGCCGCCGGCCGGAGCGCGGTGGGGGACGACCTCGCGGTTGCTGTTGTCACGCTGTGGAGGTCCGCCGGCGTTGGATCGACGACGGTTGGGCTCGGCTGGGAGCTCAGCTCGAGTACGGTTGGGATCGTTGTTGGCGCTGCGACTTGTGGCTTCGTGGTCGCGGGGCCTGGCTGGAGGAGGTTGGTTGACTCTGTTGTCGACCCGCATGAAGTAGGCATCTTCAGCGAGCTTGGCGATGACCTCTCCAGCGCGTATGCCCTGAGCCTGGCGTGCGATCGCTGTGATCGACATGAGGCATTGCTCAGGGGTAGTGTGTACTCTGCTCTCGACCGCCTCGAGAGCCTCCGCGAGGTTGCGGACGGGGAAGTTGTCGCGGAGGCGTCGGCAACGTTCGCTGCGCCTCCGGTTGCGCTCACGTCGAGCGTCTCTGTTGGTGGTGGTCTCGTCTGCTGGGGCGTCAGCAGAGAGCTCGTCAGAGGAGATGTATTCAAGGTACTTGTCTTGAGCTGTCCCTGTAGGTACTGGGGTGTCGCCGGCAGCCATGAAGACTTGGCGATCAGGGGTGCCAAAGCTGGACTCAGAAACTGCCACCTCACTTGGGGTGTTTGAGTCAGCTCTGGCAAGTGGTGTTCCCTCCTGGAACGGCAGCGAGTCGATGTAGGCGACGTAGCGTGAGTCTCCACTTATCAGGTCAGCAGGCTTGCGGTCTGGCCAGTAGACGAATCTGCCAGCCGGTGTAGTGGCTATAACCAGCCTAGAGGCCGGCCCTGACAAGGGAAGCTCAGTGGAGTTGTCCACGGGCTCCTCAGGGTCCGACCCGAAGTCGAACTCGTAATCCGGGTTCGAGTAGAACTCGGAGAGAGGGCTGGAGTCCGAAGCGTGGCCGGGGGCGGTGTCGGAGTCCGAGTGGTACTCGGGTACGGGCTCCTTGCCGGCCCGGCGCGAAGTGGGAGCCCCCGTGCGGGCCCGGCCGAGGGTGAGGGGGCCGCGCGCGGAGCGCTCACGAGGTGAGGGGACTGCCTGCGATGGCTGAGCAGCCGGCTCGCATGCGATGGCCCATGGAGACGTCGAGTTCGAGTTGGAAGCGGACTCGAGCTCGAAGTCAGCGTGGTGGTTGAAGAGCGAAATTTCGCCGAACTTGTCGGCGAGTTCGCCTGTGACAACTTCGGGAAGCGTCACGAAGCCTGTCTTCGGGTTGGGCTACATGGTTAGGCGGCGCTGGAAGGAGCCCGCGCCGTCAGCAGTGCAGACCCAGGCGCCGAACACGAAGGTTGGCTTGAAGGCGACGGTTGGCTTGAAGTAGACGGGAGCCGTCGAGTTCGCCATGTGATCTCGAGCGAGAGCCCCTACCTGGCGCACCAGCTGTCGGTGTTTTAGACCGGCAACCTACTAAGGGGAGTACCTGAAGTAGATGAATGTGGCCTCGCCGAGATCGGTAACTCGAAGGAAGAGAAACGTGGCACACAATTTAGACAGGTTCGGGCCGCGTGATGCGTAATACCCTACGTCCTGTATGCTGCGTAGCTCTGGATTGATTGGGCTCGATTACAAGATGGTGCAATAGAGTGCCGTGAGTTGTATGAGATGTGTTGTGTTCGTAGAGAACGGTCCCTGCCTCACCTTATATAGTCCGGGAGGCAGGGTTACAAGCCGGAGTAGGGAGAGAGTACTAGTCAAGTACGTCTAGGAGTCTTCCATACAGTGCAGGACATGTACAGCTTCCTAACCGAGTACTTCTCCTCTGCAGTCCTTGTGCTCCATGCCTTCAGGTGCCGTGTAGCGCAAGTCGGGTAGTCCCAAGCGCCCACCGAGTAGTCGGTCATGGTTCCCACCGAAGTAGTGGGCCCAGGGAGGTCCATACGACAAGCCCCCGAGTACTTTGTAGTCGAGAAGGATAGCTTCAAGTAGTCTTGACGGCCTTAACGAGTAGTCCTCAAGCGTCCCTGAGTACTACAAGTCAAAAGTCCTCAAGAGTAGTCAAAGCATCCCGAGGCTGGAATGTACTTCAGCTGATGTTTGAGCAATCTTGAAGTCTTCTCGAGTAGTCCCAAGCGTCCTCGAGTGCTGCCTTCGAAAGTCTTCAAGAAATGCCCGTCTTGTCTTGAAACCGGAGCTGATATGGACCGAAGTGCTACGTAGGAACACCCCCGGTGATTGAAGCGTAGAAGACCGAACTTCATGCGCGGAGAACCTCCATCTTGGACGTGAGGATGACATTGTCAAAATCATGCAAGTGGAAGGGGCAAAGTGCATAATCACCTGAGGACCCATGGGAGCGAAGGGGCGACCAAACCGGGCCGAAATGGGCCTGGGCCGGTCACCCCAGGCCGGCCGGCCCAGCCCATTCCAGGGGTCGGTTCGCCCCCCCCTTTCCTTGCACTCGAAGGATCTACAACCCTAAAGCCCTAGAGGAGGCCATCCACAAGCTAGAGAGGGAGGAGGGAGATCTCCGAAGGGAGATCGACCACCTCGAAGGAAGCACCCACAAGTGGAGAAGAAGGAAGACACCGTCGGAAGGGTGACCATGATCAACGGTGCTATGTCTAGCACCTTGATGGGGCAATCTCCTTATTCGTCCATGGGTTGTAATCGATCCTGAGATGTAATCGTACTTTGTTGGATTATCTATTTATCATCTTGTGTTGAATGTACTTTAATGCTTTGGGTTAGCTACCATGCCGTAAAGGGAGTAGAGCTCCAATGCTCCCTTGGACCCATTCAACACGCCATGTCCATCATAGGTCTAGTCACGATTACCTCCACATAGTGACAGTACGAGGGGAGGGAAAGGGCGAAACCATTGTCACAACCCCTGATAGATTAGATTGATTCTTATATTTAAAGTGATTGCATGTTCTAGTATCGTAGACCCATGGGTGAGTGTCTTTTATCTTGATAACTTAATCATTCTCTCTAGTGTAGTTAGTCGTTTTCTAGTTTAATCATAGTTAGGGTTCAGTAGTTAGTGAGTAGAGGTAGATCAAACGCTTGTAATCCCCTTGCTCCACGGATTGACAAGAACCTTGGGAATCCCGTGGTGAAAAAGGTGTAGGTCCGTACGCTTGCGGATCGTAGGTGGATACGCCTTTTATCCGTCAACAAGCCCCTTTTTCTGGCGTCGTTGCCGGGGAGCAAGCTAGTTTACATTGTTTGGTTTGCATCTAACTTAGTTTTATATTTAGTTTATCTTTTGTTTGCTAATATCTAACAATTATTACCTAGAAAACCACTTTGTTTGTTTTTGTTTTTGTTTTTATCTTGTTGTCTAGATGGCGTTCGTCAATCAACCTGTGGAAGAACAGGAGAAACCACTAAGGGATTACACTAGACCTCTGTGTGAAGACATAAGAGTACAAGAGTCGGATTCGAAGCTCGAAGCGACCATGTATGAAATCAAATCCAAGATCATCGAGATGGTGGCGGCAAACCTGTTTGAAGGGATGGTTACGGAGAACCCATATAGACACATAAGGCATTTCACAACGCTATGTAACACAGTGCGTCAAGGAGTTCCCGATGAATGGTTCAAATGGAATCTCTTTCCCTACTCACTTGTCGGTGAAGCAAAGATATGGTACTCGTTTGCGTCCTTTGAAGTTGAAGGCAATTGGAACAAGTTGACAAAGAAGTTTTGCGAGAAGTTCTTTCCAATTAGCAAGGTTCAACATCTAAGGAGGCAAGTGATAACTTTCACGCAAGGAGAAGAGGAAGGGATAGACCAAGCTTGGAATAGATTTAATGAGTTGATCGAAAAAGGACCAAGACTCGGCTTCTCCGGTGACGTAATCTTGCATACATTTTTCTTTTCCCTAACCCCTAGTTGCATGCAACACATCCAAATGTGTGCCGGTGGGGATCTCATGGAGAAAACACTCACGGAAGCCGCTCAACTTCTACAAAAATTAGTAAAGCGGCTGCCATGCAAAGAGATTGGGTCACAAGGCTTGCGGGAGAACCGGAACACGATTCAATGATGAAGAAGTGTGCTGAATTTTCTAAAGAGGCAACCCCGGAAGTCACAAAAGAGTAGCCAATCCCGGAAAAGCTTGAAGAAGAACACATCAAGTCAAGAACTACCCCGAGCGTTGACTTCGCCGTATCAAATGAAACAAACAAGAGAAGCATGTCAAGCGTGAAGCCATTAAGGGAGTTCGAACCAATGGATTGGGTTCCAATCGATTACGGAGAAGTATTCGATAAGAGAAGACTGTCGGTGTTTTAGACCGGCAACCTACTAAGGGGAGTACCCGAAGTAGATGAATGTGGCCTCGCCGAGATCGGTAACTCGAAGGAATAGACACGTGGCACACAATTTAGACAGGTTCGGGCCGCGTGATGCGTAATACCCTATGTCCTGTATGCTGCGTAGCTCTGGATTGATTGGGCTCGATTACAAGATGGTGCAATAGAGTGCCGTGAGTTGTATGAGATGTGTTGTGTTCCTAGAGAACGGTCCCTGCCTCGCCTTATATAGTCCGGGAGGCAGGGTTACAAGTCGGAGTAGGGAGAGAGTACTAGTCGAGTACGTCTAGGAGTCTTCCATACAATGCAGGACATGTACAGCTTCCTAACCGAGTACTTCTCCTCTGCAGTCCTTGTGCTCCACGCCTTCAGGTGCCGTGTAGCGCAAGCCGGGTAGTCCCAAGGGCCCACCGAGTAGTCGGTCCTGGTTCCCACCAGAGTAGTGGGCCCAGGGAGGTCCATACGACAAAGACCGTTCCCTAATCAAAAGGGGATGGCAAGAGCATTGGAAGTGGATTTCCCACCGGAGAAGAAAGTGGAAGATTCATACGACCTTGAAACCACCGGTGAGATCTTTCAAAAGCTCTTTGGAGATGATGAAGTGGATTCGGACCACATAGCCGAGGTGAAGAGAATTATGGGGATCAAGCCCGAAGCATCACCATACGCTCGCCTCGCCGAAGTTTATGCGATAGGATCTGAAGAAGAAGAGAAGACGGCACTACACTTGAGTTGCGAGATCAACGGAGTTTGATGCAAAGCTTTATGCGACATCGGAGCCCAAGTAAGTGTCCTATCTTCCAAAATTTACGATAAAGTTAAATACCACAACCTAGACTTAGCTCCAACATCAACGAAATTAATTATGGGAGATGGTAGAACTATTAGACCTGTAGGTATTGCTTTCAACATAAATGTAAAAATCTCTAAAAAATGTACACCAACCGATTTCTTTGTTATTAGTTCTTACCATAGTAATCATGATCACATAATCCTAGGTAGGCCCTTTCTTAAGTTGGTTGATGCCATGTTGGATGCCGGAAAAGGCAAAGTAACAATGAACCTTAATGGAAAGAAGTACACATATAACTTTCTTCGTGTTTCTAAACACCCTACACTTTTTCCTCTCGAAGACGAAGTAGAGGAGGTAGATAGTCCTTGTTTTGTTGAAACCCTTAGAGACCCGCTGCAAAGAGTGATAGAAAATCAAATTAATGATCAACAAGACGAAGAACTGAGGACCAGGAGCGTCCTGGTGGTCGATGGATCACCGCTCCTCAGTGATGAGTGATTGACAACGGGTGTTGGACTGACTCTTGGCTCAGTGCGCAGGTGTTGGCTGCGGCCTAGTTCGTGTTGTTGCAGGTGAAGAATGGGCGCGAAAGGTCTTCAGCCTTGAGGGGCCTCCGGGAGATGGAGAGACAAGTAGGCTCGGTTCGAAGGACCCGGTGGACGACAGGACTAGGTGCGGGCCACATGGTGGCGAGACGAGCAAGACGAAGTGATGGACGATTGGACCGGTGCACGGTGGCGGGAGGCCGGGCCAAGCATGCGGGGTTTGGTGGTTTGCCCACAAAACCATCGGAGGACAGTTTCTTGGTTTGGGTCTCAAAACCAAGTCTGAAGACCCAACACGACGGAGACGGGATCCGGGCGTGTCGGGAAGCTTCGAAGCGGAGGACACGCGGCGGGATCGCATGGCTTGCGTTGGGAGGACGCGGGGTGCGGCGAAGGCGTGGCCGTCCAATGGCAAGACCCACAAACATTACATAAATGCCCCTGCGTGGGTTGTATCGCCAGTAGTTGAGTTAGGGGTAGTCGAGTCATTTCCCACACCGGCGGGACCAGATATATAAGCCATGAGTGTGTGTGGATGGCTCTCGCGCTCCGTGACTTAGGGTTTCATTTCCCCCCTCCCATTTCTCTTTTTCCTGGACTATTTTCTTCTCCATTTTTCTCTAGGCTAGCATGAGAGCTTCATGAGAGATTTGTTGAGAGGGATGGATGCTAGGGCGGCATGCTAGACCTTATGAATCTTTCCTGGTTTGTATAGAAGATTCAGCGTTGTGATTTTCGTGGTCTTTTTCGTGCTTGTTTTTGGTGCCTTTGTGTGACAACCCGCCCAGGAAAATACCGTACTATCGCCTAAGACCGATCCACTTTGGTCATTAAGCCATAGTAAAATATCATCCTGTCGTTGGTTGCTGGGTAACGCCCGGTAAATCACTTGAACATCGAACTGAGGATCGACACATGCATTAAAACTCACGCGAAGGCGAGTCCAGAGTACAACATGAATTAAACATTTTATTACAAACCATTATTCATGACATGGAGTAAAGGTTCAGAGTTCGAAAATACAGCGGAAATAAAATACACTAGCGCAACGGTAGACATCACAGGAGGCCATCCGTGATGTCATCACTTGTCGTCACCCATCCGATCAATCACACCTGCAACAACAGTTTTAAAGCAAGGCTGAGTATACAAATACTCAGCAAGACATAACCGTTGGGTGATGACTACATCACCAACATCTAGACATGAAAGGCTTTTGGCCGGTGGAGTTTCTTTTGCTGGAAAGCTACTAAGAGTGGATCCTTACTTTCAAGCTTTTAGCACAAGTTCTAGTTGATTACAATTTCTAAGTGTGCCAACTAATTCCGTCAAGAATTGGACAAGCAATTAATTCATCCAACATATTCCTCGAGTTCCATCATTATGGGATATCATGGCCAGTTGATTAAGCAGTCTCGGATAACGGTGAGAGGCCGTCAATCGATTGATTTAAACCTTGCAAGGTAGACCCAAACACACGGTCGGCTGCCCCCGCGAGGACAACTCCCCAGGCCGTCCCCATAAATCTTCGGGTTGGGATCGAATCTTACAGTCCCTGGTGCAGGCTATCCGGCATACCCCCCGAGATACCCGGAGTCACCATACACCACCCTTTCCGGTAGCTAGCCGATAAGGAGATTTCTCAAGAGTAGTAATAGTAAGATCCCGTGCCGCCTCATTAAGGTACTAGGCTTACCGGCCCCATAACCGGCATGTGCTTAGTACGTTCAGAAGCTTAGCCCACATGCCCACTAGACCGGAGCCCAATCCCATGCTCTTACCACATGAGCAATCCATTTAAGGATATCTGATGATTCCTATCTAGGAACCTATTCTCGCGAGTGACGGACATCACTCGACTTCTAACGGGTCCTATAGCATAGCAGCTATCGACCTAGCGTACTAGTGTTAGAGCATAGGTACCTAGGGATCATGCATCTAGGGTTTCAAATCAATTCCTGAACGTAAATGCACAATCATAGCAAACATAATTGCAAAATTTTAAAAGACGGGGTTAATGATCCGGGGCTTGCCTTCGCTGGCAAGGTTGGCCTTGGGCCCTTCTGGACTTGGGTCCAGGTCTTGAGCTACGTTCACGCACGGCAACTCCTTGTCGACACCTTCGTCTCCTCCTTCCGGCACGAGCGTACGTCTACTGGCGGAAAGATCTACACGAAGATGCAAATGCAAGATTTATTCTACGGTTTTTTACTTTAATCAATTATAAACCATATTGACAATCAAGGGTGTATTTGTTGGGCACATTCACCTAGATAAGAATACATTCAGCATACTCTTCCATAAAGGAACAATCTGCAACTCTTTATTAATTATTCCTTTTGGATGGTGACTGTGTACATATATACGGAAATAATTTAATGTAACTTCACCATCAGTAGTGGGTAGGTATATCTAACCTTTCAAAAATGATTTACAACCACATCCAAGATTGGTAAGGATAATTTGGTGATTTTTCCCATTTAATTACTATTAAGCCCTTAATGATTTACATATCTTTTATTCATGGAATTAATCGATAAAATTCAGCGGACGGGTGTATTGACCACTAAACACCTGTAACGAGCGTCTAAATGGTGTTTCCCTTTTTGGAAGGTTATTGGTCGTACCTGGGTTAATCTTTTATTGCACAATTGCATAAAGGTCTCTTTATACTTGTCATTTCTTGTGAAAGCTTTTAATCATTTCCCTTTCACAAGTAAAGATATAACTGATATTTTTATCCCTGAATTAATTACTTATCAACAGTGAGAATTAATTATCTTTTACTTAAATTGGATAATTCTTTCAAAAAGGAAAAAAAATAAATAAGGCTCTTCTTTGTTTAATTTCTCTTTATTATTTAAAAGGGCTTTTAAGCTTTTTATTAAGCAATTAATTTACTAAAAATTAAAGTAGTGTTTCTTAGGCCTACTAGCATCTATATTGGTCCATTGGACCCACATGTAAGTGTTGGATGATAGGAAATTAAATATCATGGAAAATAACAAGGGTTATTCTAGTGATCCAATTTAAATGCATAAAAAAATAATTAGGCATCAAAATGACCCAAACTTTCTTGTGGATGCTCTCTGGTCCTAAACAAGCCTAGAGAACCAGCATGTTTGCATGGAATCTCTACTGATCTTGGTTTATTAAATTTCAAAAGAAAACATGCATAAATCAAGAATAATTATTTCTGTTAATCCCAAATTCATGATTAAATCACAAGATGTGCATTTTGGTATTACAAGACAGTGTGCACAAGTTGGGCTCAAGAACGTAAATATTTTTAACATGAAAAATCATTTATGCAGCTCTTCCAGAGATAAAAAAAACATTTTTATAAAACAATTTACATTATAACTTTGTGCAATTTTTGGCATAGGAGCTAGTCATGACCTAACACACAACATATCCAAAAATTAGCTACAGAGATTCAATGGTTTTTGAGATATTACAAATCTAGTGTTTTCACATTTGTATTTTTCATGCAAAAACAAAAGGAATTAGCTCAGGCCAGAATAACAAAAGTCGGAGTATAAATCACCACGGATCCAACAAAATTGGTTTCATATTTTTCTGAATTTTCTGTGATTTTCTATGCAATTTACAATTTTCAGCAATTTGGATCTACTATTGGAGTTACCTTCTTGCAATTAGGCCCCTGATAAGTTTTTCCCCTTTGCAATTGGGCCCTTGGGCACCGGCCGGCGGCGCTCAGGCCGAATTCCGGCGAACCGGCGGCCGGGTCCGGCCGGGCGCGGGCGAGGGGCGGTCCACGGGTCCCCGGGGCCTTATCCCCGCGCTCGGACGGGGCGGAGGGAGGGCCGGTGATGGCCCACGGCGGCGCACCCGAGCCGCGGCCGCGGCGGCTTGCCGTCCGGCGAGGGGCGGCGCAAAGCGGGGCGAGGGGTGGCGGCTTGAGCTTCTATGGATGCTATAAGGGGTTCCTGAGGGGTCGGTCGACCGTAAGGGTGAGAGGAGGCGGAGCTCGGCGAGCGGTGGCAATGGAGGCCGGCGACGGAGTAAGGCGGGCTCGCCGTCGTGCTAGCGCGCGAGGAGGGCAACGGAGCGGCTTTATAGGTGCGAGAGGCGGCTCCACGGTGACTCCACTCGAGCTGAGGAGGGAGGTGGTCGCGGGCAGCAGGGTGTACGGCGACACGGGCAGCGGGCAGCGCCGTACCACGGCGTCGCGACATCCTAGGGCGCGGGCAGGGCTGCCTCCTCGGTGTGCGTGCGTCTCGGGAGCGAGCAGCCGCATCGGGAAGGCGCGGAGCGGCACATGGACCGAGGCACGGCGGCGGAGGGGCGGACGCAGGGGTGGCGCCGACGGCGCGGCGGCGGGCGGCGCGCGCGCGACGCCGCGCACGGCGCGGCGGTCGGCCGGGCCGGAACCGCAGAGTGCCCCTGCTCAAAATGAGTTTTCTCCAAAAAAAATGAATAAAAGTGCACAAGGCAATGAATAGGAAAGTTGTAGATCTAACTACCCTCTACAACTTTCAAAAAGGCCATATAGTGTTTTTCTCAACGGATTTTGCAGGAACGTCGCGCCAATATTGAATGTCGGCTTGTTCTGGAAAACAGGAAAATCTGTCTTGCTAGGGGTTTTTCACAATTTTGCTCTCCAAATTTGAAATGCCATTCTACATGAAAGTTGTGTCCCTCAACGAGATGGACAACTTTCATAAAGGTAGATTTTGAAGTGTTTAGGTGAATTTTCGGGAACGCGGCAAAAGTTCCGGACGACATTCGCTGACGTCAACGGTTAAGCGGGTTTTGACCGTGTCTTTGGCCAAGGGTTGACTACGGGTGTGTATAGGCTTGGTCAAGGGGTTCATCGGGGTTCATTGGCGAGGTTTTCGGGTGATGACCCATGTTGACCTAAGTTTGACCGGGGTTTGACTGGTTTGACCCGGCTGATCCGGTCATTAGCGTTAATGACGGTAATTAAAAACCTGGGGCGTCACACTTTGTTCTTGGTGTGATTCTGCCGATTTGAGTGGGTTTCTCCCCGGATTTCTTTGAGGGAAACATGGATGGTCCGTTTTTCTCGGGTCGGTTCTGGTGGTTCTGTTGTCTTTAACGGACGGTCCGTGGCCCCCGGCCGGACGGTCCACGTGTCCCTTGCGGACTGTCCGTGGCACCTGGCCAGACTGTCCACGCGACCTTTGCGGACAGTCCGTCCTGCCTGGCCGGACAGTCCACCCAAAGTTGACAGCTTAGTTCCTTGTTTCGATTCCTTCCTTCTTCTTTCGTGCTTCCGCATGTGCTTCAAGGAATCGTTCCTAAGACTTGAGGTTGATCCATAACCTTGTTGTCTTGGTGGTTGGTGTGTGATTCGATCCATCGCTTGTGTGTGACCGGGAATTGTCTAGGTTATAGGCCGGGTTCTTTGAGAAGAATTTTTACCAGCTCCTATTCACTCCCCCCTCTCTAGTCGCCATCCGATCCTTCAATTGGTATCAGAGCTTGGTGCCGGATTCTTTGTGACTTTGACAAGTCTTGAATCCTAAGATGGCGTACGTTGAGCGGGGCGGTCCGCCGCACTTCGATGGGAAGGGTTACCACAAGTGGGCGGCTCGTATGATGATCTTTCTTTGTGGCAAGTTGTTGGTGAGGAACCAAGTTGAGAAGCACCTTGGTCCGTGTGTGATGAGTGATTGACCGGATGGTTTGAAGCTTTGTGTGTGTAGTGTTGAGTTGTGTTGTGTGTGTTTTATTTTATGTATTTACCTTATTGTTTATGTGGTGTGTTGTCAATGCACTCGTGAGGAGTGGTTGACAACGTTGTGTGGACTGACTCTTGGCCTAGTACTGTAGGTGTTAGTTGCGGCTTGGTCTTAGCCTCGCGGGGCCTCCGAGGAGTGGAGAGACAAGTAGGCTTGGTTCGAGGGACCCGGCGGCCGACGGGATCAAGTGCGAGCCGCATGGTGCAAGAAGACCAAGACGAAGTCGTGGACATGGAGCCGGTGCATCGGTGGTGGCCAAGTCAAGGAACGAGGCAAGACTGAGTAGACCGTCCGGGCGCCGGAGGTGAAAGGCTTGGCGGGCTCGACGCTTGGCGTGGCGAGACCGGGCCGTGTACGCGGGGTTTGGTGGTTTGGCCACAAAACAATCGGAGGAGGGTTTCTCGGTTTGGGCCTCAAAACCGAGCCTGAGGGCCTGGCGTGACGGAGACGGTATCCGGGTGCGTCGGGAATCTTCGAGGCGGGCGACACGCGGCATGATTGAGGTGCTTGCGTCGGGAGGACGTGAAGGCCTGATGGATGCGCGGCCGTCCGATGGTAAACTTCATGTGTTGACCAAAATGTCCCTGTGAGGGCATGTGTTGTACTCCTAGTGTAGGGGCACTTCGGTCTTTTCCGGAGGGCCTATATATAGGAGGAGGGGGCTGAATTTTCAGCAACCTCCTGGGCTAGCAGGCTGCGGTACTCTTTCATTTTGGAGTGCTTTGGGAGAGAGGGAGAGAGGAGAGAGTGGCTCTTTGATTAGAGTTTTTTGCCATCTTAAATTTGGATTCTAGGAGTGGCTTGTAATCGATTGGACAAGATATTCATAATGATTTCTTCCTCTAAATCTTGTGCCAATCTTTCTATTCCCGAGTTTCTTTTATTGCTTTTTCGGAGCTCTTTTTGTGCTATTTTGGTGCTTGACTTGTTTCATCGATTTGATGGCGTTTCTATCCGGATTTCTTTGAGGGGATCGTGGGTGAGTGCTTTGTGCCTCTTTTTGGATGATCTTGACCCCTCAAACGCCGGATTTGGCCTTCGATTCGTTGACTTTTGGATGAACCCTAGGTCATAGTGTTCTTGGCAAGGATTTGCGATTCCTGGAGTTGTAGGATGTTTGAGGCTGTAAGTTTTGGGGCATAACCTCTCCTTGGGGTGTTCATCATCTCACCAAAATTTCGTCTGAAGACTCCTTGTGGTTTGGGAGATCCATCGATTCAAGTTTGAGGTTGTTTCTCGTGTTCCTCGGCTGTGCTGATTCGCACCTGGTGGACCGACCGCGAGGTCACCGCGGACCGTCCGCGAGGTAGCTGCGGACCGTCCGCGAGGTCACTGTGGACCGTCCGCGAGGTGCCTGACAGCCCAGCTGTTCTTCGTGTTCTTGCGGGTTCTTGAGCGCCTCTCTTTCGATTCATTTTGTCGGTGGGTTTTTGGTGCATGAAGTTTGCGGACGGTCCGTACTAGAGTGTCGGACGGTCCGTGACGAGGCGGACGGTCAGCGGGTCCATCACGGACGGTCCGTTTTTCTCGGTGCAGTGCTGGAGGTTCGGGTAGCACTTTCGGACGGTCCGTGCTCTCCTCGCGGACAGTCCGCGCCCTCATCGCGGACCGTCCGCCCGGACACTGCGGACGGTCCGCCTGGTGCTTTCCAAATTGCCTAAGTCCTTTGCTCTTTGAGTTGTGCTTCCGTGTTGGATTGAGTTGGGGTTTGTTCCTAGGGTTGGTAGATCCGTTGTGACTACGTGACCTTGGCAAACTCGTGTGGGAATCCATAGTTGTGAATTTGGGGTATAGGCCGAATTCAACCAAAGGGAAGAATATTTATCGGCTCCCATTCACTTCCCCCTTCTCTAGTCGCCATCCGATCCTTCAATTTGTATCAGAGCCGATTGTGGATTCTTGTGGCTCTAACAAGTCTTGAATCCATAGGGTGACTAGAGGAAAGAGGTGCTTTTGCTTGCGACCTTGGTTTGCGCGTTTTGTGTCCGGCAATTTGGAGTTGTGCCCTTGGAAAACCATATCTTGAGATACCTTCAGTAAAACGGGCATAACTTTTCGCTCGGTGCTCCGTTTTGGCTCAAATTTTTACAGCGGTTTCGTGACTCCTTTTGTAGGTGATCCAAAATTCAGAAAAAATCAAGAAGATAATTGAAAAATCCTCATTTAAGTCTCTTGCGGCTTTGTCTTGTTTCTTCTGGATTTTCTCTAGACTTCATTTCACCTTATTTTGAGCTGAAATTTTTTGTGCCTCTATCTTTGGTGCTCCTTGTTCAGTGGTAAAATTTTGGGAAAAAAGATAAGATCCTTTGCTATTGAACTCGTCAGTACTTGTTAGAGAATTGAGGCATTTTGAGTGCTCTCTTTGCATCGTTGCTTGTCCCTTGAGCTTGGTTTCGGCTAATCCTAACTGGTACTTTGATTATGGCACCAAGTTCTTCTCCTTGTGGTTCTTTGAGCAGGAGGAGTATGGAGGTTGAGGCCGAAGCCGAAGTGGAGGAGATGATATCTCTCATCGAGGACTATCAAGATGGTGACATCAAGAAAGGCGAGCTCTACCACAAGCTAGGAGCAATGAACCAAGGTACACTTGCCAAAGCTATCTTGATCCTATGCAATAGGTTGGATGATTGTGAGCGTGATTGTGGAGACTTGCATAGGAGAAACATAGATTTGTGTGATGCCTTTCATAGGAAGAATGAGAAGATGAAATGCTCTTTTACTAGGTTGAAATGTGGTATGGCTCATTGGAGGTCTCGTGCTTTGAATTCTTGCACTTCTTTTAACACCATGCATGCTAAAAATGATGCTTTGATTGCTTCCATTGCATGCTTGAAATCTGAAATTAAGGTGTTAAATTTCAAAACTTCTTTGCCTTGCAAATCTTGCGATGCCTTGTGTGCTGAAAATGAGAAATTAAAAGATGAAGTTAATTGGCGCAAAATGCATGTTGAAGCTTTTAGAAGAGCATGCGACAATCTTGATTTTGAGAATGATGAATTTAGATCATCTCTTGCTAACTTGCAATATGAAATTGACTTGTTGAAATCCAATGCTTCTATGCCTTGTAACTCTTGTGTTGTTTTGAATGATGAGCTTGATATGGCTAGTAGTAAGATTGCTTTGTTAGAGACAAGTGCTTCTTTAGCATGTGTTTCTTGTGAGTCTTTGCATGCTGAAATTAATGAATTAAAATTGACTCACACCACATGTGTAGATGATCTTGAGCATGCTAGGGCTGAAATTTGTGATATAAAATCCATGCCTTGTAGCAAGTGCTCTTTGTTTCTTGTAGAGGATGCTTGCCATACTTCCTGTGATAATGATGATGATGATGCTTTGATGGGTGCAAATGATTATACTTGTTCATGTGGTCTCATTTGCACTTCATGCATTGATTTGGAAAGTGAAGTTTTGGCTTTAAAGAAAACGCGCGATGATATGAGCGCCGAGTTGGTTGAGCATGATGAGATGAGTGCCAACCTTGAGAAAGAAAATGAACTCTTGCGTACCACATATGCTAAATGCATTGAAGAAGAAATCAATAATTTGAGAAATATGACATGTGGTACTTGTGAGCGCCTCAAGTCTCAAAATGAGGTTTTGCGCACAAGGTGCAAGAGTCTTTGTGCCAAGGGTTTGGATTCATGCTTCTCGTGTCACTCCGATGTTGATGCTTCTAAATTTGCTTCTTCTAAACCGGAGTCGACTTCTTCTCTTGAGTGTGAGTCTTTGGATGGTGGTAAGTGTGCTAGTGCTTTGGATAGCTCTCTCATAGTTACTCCTAAGCTTGTTGCTTCTTCCGGTGTTGCCCAAGGTGATTTGAATGGAAAGGGTGCCTCCCACATATTTGGAACTCATATTCCAAAGCCGAGGTTCCAATGCACCTTTTGCAAGAAGGATGGGCATACCGTTGAGTTTTGCTTTCGCCGTGTCAAGCACGAGCGATGTGTGCGTGCTAAAGCTTTTAAGAAGCCACGTAGCCTTTCTCATGGCACGTGTGATTCTAATGTGGGCACCAAGTTGGATGTGGGGGTTGATGCTTCATGCTCTAAGTCCCAAGGGACTTCCCACTTACAAGAGAATGGTGATTCATCCACTCAGACCGTGCCTCTCGATAGGCCTTTGTACCATTGCTCTCACTGTGGAAAGGATGGGCATCAAGAGAGTTTTTGCTACCGTCGGGCAAGGAGAATACAGCGAGGAGGTGCCTCTAGGCCTTTGGTTGTTGATAGCCCTTCTCATGGCATGAACACTTGTGAGCCTAAGAAGGCGAGATTTGTGGACGGGTTTTATGACACTCTTTCTAGTGAGTTAGGCCATGCTCGTGGACATGCTTCTAGTGTTTCTTGTGTTGGTCTGCGACATGCTTCCCGTGGTGCTTGTGTTGGTTCTTCTCCTATGACCCCGAAGGATCTTTGCCTTTTTGCTTGTGGTAGCACTCGACTTTCTTCGCGAGTGACTTCTTTGAGGCATGGTTCCAAGGGTGTTCGAAAGGCTTTTCATTCCAACTGGCATTTGCATCATGCTAACCCACATGATAGGTTGTGTGCACCACTTACCCGTGTGATCAAATCTCGGATTCCCAAGTACGTCCTTGCTAACCCTTTGGGATCCAAGGCTCTGTCTTTCTCGTCTCCTTGTGTGTAGTTATGGAGGCGCGGTTGGAGAACATGAGTTGGATGGGCTTGATCTCTGCCCGTGAGGAGATCAAGACAAGATGGTTCTCCACACCGTTTTGGATGGCTCTTGAAAGCCTTTGTACACATGTATAGTGAGTTTTCCTTTCCCCTTGTCCTCTCTTGTATATACTTGTGTCTTGCTTGTGTGAAAACCATGGTAGGCTAGCCACCTTGTTCATGATAGCTTTGTGCTCTTGAATATCTATCTTGCTATCTTTGTATGATTTTATGGTGGATGTTATTTATGAACATCATGTCATGCTTTATGGTTGATTGCTCAGATATGTCATGTTGTTCATTCATATCATTTTTGTCTACCTCGATGGTACCTTTCTTGTTAGCATGTTTGTCCCCCATGTATATCTTGTCATGCTAGCTTTGTAATATATGTTGGTGAATGATCCATGTGAACTTGTCTCATGCCTTTGTTTAGTTCTTGTATATTGTTTGGCATGTTGTTCTTTGGTATCATTTTGGTTTAGTGTTGTACATTGTTGACATACTTGCTTGCCCATGCTTATTCATATTTGTGGAATCACGTTACAATGCTCTATTTATGTTAATTGATATTATCAATGCATTGTGTAGCATGTTGTGAGCTTTCCTTGGAGTTTTGGGCTTGTCTTGTCTTCGAGTTGTGTTGTTGTTCCTCTTTTCGGTTGGTTGTAGAGTTTTTCCTTGCTCTTCCTTTTCTTAGCTTTTGCTTTGTTAGTTGCCCTTGGTTGAGGGGGAGCTTGGCTTCTTTTGATAGGGAATTTGATTCCAAGAAGGGTTGTGGCTTTCTGGGTAGTCTTTGTGATCCTTAAATTGGTATTCCTTCTATGGTATTCAATTGGGATCTTTGCGGTTTTGCAATTGGTACTTTTTCTATGGTACTCAATTGGGACCTTTGGTGGCTCTTCTCTCGCTTGGAGCGATTCTTGGTTGGTGTGTTCCCTCGTGAGTTTATTAGTGTTAAGTCAAGTTCCTTGTCTCCCCATGCATTTTGCATTGCATTTGTATCATATATCATGATGTATAGACTTTGGTAGGTTTGACATTTGTGTCTCTCATTCTGTCATATATCATGTTTCTTTTGTTGTACATATCTACCTATGTTGCATTTGTACCATATTGCATTTTAGGATGATGAGCTTCTTCCATATGCCTCATTTGAGTTTCTTTGGCTACTTGTGAGATATTGGTCATGTGTGTGGAGAAATGGCTATGTGAGGCTATGCTCTTGGAATATTTGAGATATATATATTGTGAGATAGCCCTTTTTGAATCAAATGCTAATCTTGACTCAATTTGATGAAATGTGCTCCACTCATGTGTAGTAGTGTATCCATGTCACGTTTTGGTCTAAATGTGCTTTCTATGCTTAGATTGTGCTTGGATGTCTCTTTCTTGCATTTGGGCCAAAGGCCGATATCATTGTGAATGTTTAGCCTATGTTGCATTCGTGGAGGAGCATAAGCTTCTTTTTGCCGCAAAGGCACTTCATGTACCATGAAATGAATTAATCTTGAAAAGAAGTGTGTATGCTTGAAAAATGCTCCATCCATCATGTTTATGCTTAAAATGTCTTATCTTTCACACATGGGTGCAAAACATGTTGCATGATGTTCACCAGTGGAGAAGTCTCCCCAAAGTGGACACATGGCTCATGAGCTTTAACATGACATGTTTTGCTTTATGGGTGTTTGCAATGATCTTTTGTTAAGAATTTGATCTCCTTGTATGATCTCTCGATGATATGCATGTTTTTGGCTAGAATATGACATGGATAGGCCTTTAAATTTGAAGTGAGCCATCTTTTGATAAAATTGCTCAAATCTGAAAATTTGCTTTGTCACATGCCTATATTTCCATATATTACTTGTGCAATGCTTTGACTATGCTATGACCCATATGTGTGTTCTTTGTCTCACTTCTAGCCTTTGACACTAGATTTGGCCTATTTGAGAAGCTCATGTAGATGTTTATATGCTTTGTCTTACATTCACGCATTTTCACCTTGCTTCATACATTGTCAACAAGGGGGAGAAGAGGTGAGCTTAATGAAAAATTCAGAAAACTGCATCTAAAATTTGGAAGTTTGCATCCACATGTTCAGGGGGAGCTTGCATTTGTGTAGGGGGAGCTTTGGTGAGTTTCCTTTGTTTGCCTGAGTTGTGCTTTGGCGGTTGCTTTTTGCTCTATCACGTGTGTTTAGGGTGAGCTTTGTATGCTCTTTGTCCCTAGTGCATGTGTTTAGGGGGAGCTTGTGAGCTTGGTGTGCTCTTTTCTCTATCTCATGAGTTTAGGGTCAGCTTTGTATGCTCTTTGACCCTAGTTCATGTGTTTAGGGGGAGCTTGTGAGTTTTGTGCTCTTGTGCCGGTGGTGTTGAGCCCCTTTGCCTCTTCTTGAGGAGTCGGCGGTTGACTTGTGTTTTTGATTTTCACATGATTGGTGTTGAGCCCTTTGTGCCTCTTCTTGAGGGATCGTATGATTTCGCTTGTTCGTATCGGTGTTGAGCCCTTTGTGCCTCTTCTTGAGGGATCATGCATTCTTGTCTCGGTTGTGTCGAGCCGTTGCCCATGTCTTTGGGGACCGAGACATTGAGTCGGCCTTTGTGGTTTCTCTCATGCTAAGTGACCTTGTTCTTTACTCTTGTGTGGTTTCCTTTCACTTGGATGAGTTGTTCGGCCTTTGCCCTCTCAAACCATTTCTTTGTGCTCACTTGTTGTCAATCCGCTCCTCAAGTGGGAGAAATTTGGAAAATCAAGTTGATATGAACCTTGATTTGATGGTGATGAGCGGTTGACAAGTGTTTTGGTAAAAGTTTTATGGCACTTTGGGTTGAGCATTTTGGTTTGATGGCTTTTAGGGATTGCATGTTGGTAGCATGTCTCTTCGATTGCGCTTAGCCTTTGTGCTTGCTTTGGTTTCGAGAGGAATTTGTCGGAGCATGCTTTTATCCCTTCTCACTTCAAGTGGCCTTTTGTTTGCTTTTTATTGGCTTTGTGGCGCTTGAATGAGTTCTTGTTTACTTTTTGACCTTCTTTTGTCAATGCACTCATCAAGGGGGAGATTGAGGAACCAAGTTGAGAAGCACCTTGGTCCGTGTGTGATGAGTAATTGACCAGATGGTTTGAAGCTTTGTGTGTGTAGTGTTGAGTTGTGTTGTGTGTGTTTTATTTTATGTATTTACCTTATTGTTTATGTGGTGTGTTGTCAATGCACTCGTGAGGAGTGGTTGAAAACGTTGTGTGGACTGACTCTTGGCCTAGTATTGCAGGTGTTGGTTGCGGCTTGGTTTGCGTTGGTGCAGGTGAAGAACAGGCGCGAAAGGTCTTAGCCTTGCGGGCCTCCGAGGAGTGGAGAGACAAGTAGGCTTGGTTCGAGGGACACGGCGGCCGACGGGATCAAGTGCGAGCCGCATGGTGCAAGAAGAGCAAGACGAAGTCGTGGACATGGAGCCGGTGCATCGGTGGTGGCCAAGTCAAGGAACGAGGCAAGACTGAGTAGACCGTCCGGGCGCCGGAGGTGAAAGGCTTGGCGGGCTCGACGCTTGGCGTGGCGAGGCCGGGCCGTGTACGCGGGGTTTGGTGGTTTGGCCACAAAACCATCGGAGGAGGGTTTCTCGGTTTGGGCCTCAAAACTGAGCCCGAGGGCCTGGCGTGACGAAGAAGGTATCCGGGTGCGTCGGGAAGCTTCGAGGCTGGCGACACGCGGCATGATCGAGGTGCTTGCGTTGGGAGGACGTGAAGGCCTGATGGATGCGCGGTCGTCCGATGGTGAACTTCATGTGTTGACCAAAATGCCCCTGTGAGGGCTTGTGTTGTACTCCTAGTGTAGGTGCACTTCTGAAGGACCGATACGGCGAACCAGAGAGGGGGGAGTGAATGGGAGCCGATAAAAATTCTTCTCGAAGGAGATCGAAACTCCAACAAGATGAACACGGCTTCCAACACACGTCTCCGACTCACTACCAAGGTTGGTCAAGCCCACGTAGCCACTAGAGTGCCACTGGACCTAGGAACCAACACACCACCTTCCGACCCGAGGAACGCAGCGGAAAAACCAAACCTTGAGCCTACAGGCCCACACCGGTCAGACCGGTGAGCACCACCGGTCAGACCGGTCCCTGCTGGTGAAACTAAGCAACTTCCACTAAGTGGCTCTACACCGGTCAGACCGGTGAGACACACCGGTCGGACCGATGGCGTACCGAAAGCCCCCAAGGCACCAAAACGAGGCCAACCGACCACCAAACGGACCCAAACTCGAAACAGCAGCAACACGGGACAACAACAAACACACCAAGACGTTCACCTGAACAAAAACCCACAAGGGCTCGCACCGGTCCGGACCGGTCAGACCGGTGTAGCGTGGGCAGCTCGGGATGAACAGCACCCGCGCGTCAACTCCCCCAAATCCAAATCTCAATCTCCCGAATCACTCCACGGACTTGAACAAGACTTTGGGGATATCATGAACACCTCATGAGGAGTCCATAGCCAAGTTTAATCTCACAAAAACTCGTCCAAAAAGGAGGAATTGAAGAAATCCCGCCGAAAGCACTTCCAACCCAAGAACTCAAGAAACCCCAAAAACGAGCACCTTTACTCACGGATTTGGGAGGGGAATCACAGCCCAAAGAACCATGAAGGGTTCCCACAAATTTCCCCCATCAAATCCCCAAGAGAAAGGTCCCGAAAACAACCCAAAGAAATCACCGAGAGAGGGCTCCGAAAATCACCACCAAGAACAATCGGGGAAAACACATCCAAACCTTGAGGAACCACGCCGAATCATCTATAAATGAGACAAAGGTTCGTACATGGTCTAGCAAGCCGCCCGATCATCCATCCCTCTCTACAAGATCTCTCCGTGAAGCTCTCTTGCTAGTCCTAGAGAAAACCTAAGGAAAATAGGTGGAAAATAAGAAAACAAATGAGCTAGGGTTCCAAGAGTTGGCTGCCATCCTCTCACCTCTTGGGTTATATGGAGGCAACCGAATGTCTAAAACGCCCTTCTCTACTAACTAGGGATACAAGCCCCTCAAGGGCGGATTTGGAATTCTTGATGTCTTCACCATCGGACGGATGCCGGCGACCGCACCCTGCGTAGCCTCGACGCAAGCCATGCGATCCCGACGCGTGTCCTCCGCTTCGAAGATTCCGGACTGCGTCGTCGCACACCGGTCAGACCGGTGCTCCTCACCGGTCAGACCAGTCCCCACCGGTCAGACCGGTCAGACCCACCGGTCAGACCGGTCTGGTGCTGCTGCACCTCCGTCTTCGGTTCTCCGGTCTTGGATTTGTGGATCAACCAAGGAACCTAGTGGTTTTCTGGTGAACCACCGTAAACCCCGCGAACTCGGTGTAGCCTCCGCCAATCTCCACTCATGACTTGGCTCCCACGTAGTCCCGGCTCAACCTTGGTTTTGAGGCACAACCAAGAAACCGTCCACGACTTCATCTTGCTGTTCATGCCACCATGCGGCCCGCACTTGACACCGCTGGCCACCGGGTCCCTCGAACGAAGCCTACTTGTCTTCTCCACACCTGGAGGCCTCACCGGCAACGACCTTTCGCGCTTGTTCTTCACCTGCACCAACACCAGTCAAGCCACAACCTGCACCTGCAATAGTTAGCCAAGAATCAGTCCACACAACGTTGTCAATCACTCATCACACAAGGAAGCGACCATCCACCAGTCCTCGAACCACACATGGTCCTCAATCTCCCCCTTGATGAGTGCATTGACAACACCCACATGAAAGTAACAAGAGAGAAAAGAAAAAGAAAAGAAATGAACAAAAAGAAACTCCAACAAGCGATCGAAAGCCAAACAAAGGCAAAGAGCAAGATCTCTTGAAGAAGACAAGTCTTGGACCCCTTAGGCAAGGGCAACGGCTCGACACATCTGAGACAAAGCAAAGCTCAAGCAAAGAGCGCAAACCACCAAAGCAAAGCTCGAACAACCACAAAGAGCTCCCCCTGCACACAATCAAGCTCCCCCCGAACCAATGCACCTCCCCCTGGACGAATGCATGCAAGACACCACTTGAAACAGAGGGTACTCGCAACAAAACGGCCCTAATCGGTCGGACCGGCCAAAGACCACCGGTCGGACCGGTGACCCCGACCGTCGACCGGTGCACAACAGAGCCCAGAAATGGCTCGAAACCACCTGAAAACCTTCTAAATGCGCCCAGCAAGCCATTTCAAGCTCAAACTTCTCCCCCTTGTTGGCAATGCATGAATCAAGCCAAAAATGCAAAACTTTCAACCTAGAGCTTCTCAAATAGACAAAATTCAATAAAGAATGCTACACATGTCCAAATGAGCAAGTTAGATACTCTACGGCTTCGTATCGATCTCAACTACATGATCACCAAGTTTCACAACCATTGGACGAAGCTAAGATGGATTTTGGAAATTTTGCGAAAAACTTGCCTCTCATGAGCAAAGTCCTAAACATGAGCAAAACATATCAAAATGGCAAAGCCACACAAACTTCATGCTAGGACAACCATTCGAATCATAAGACCATCACAAACACCCACAAGCACCTCATGTCATGTCAAAACCACCGAGCCATGTGCCTACTTCTATGTATGAGACTTCTCATTGGTAGGCATCATGCAACGGTTTAGCACCCAAAGCAAATTAAATTTAGCACATATGACATGGGAACACATTTCCAAGCATTTTTCATTTCATTTTCAGATTTGTAGATGGTACATGAAATGTCTTTGCGACAAAAAGGAACTTATGCTCCTCCACAAGATAAATCAAGAGGGCTAAACATTCATGATGGCAAATGAGCCTTTGGCCCCATATGATCAATAAACTAGCTATCCAACCACAAAGTGAGCATAACAAAGCCACTAAAACATGTCAAGATCATATAAAGGCATTTACACATGAGAGAGCATACATGAGACATTTTTCAAAAGCATAGCTATCAACCATGGATTATTCATCAAGATCATCAAGAGCTAAGCCAAACTAACCATATCATACCAAACAAGCTCACAAAGACATATATTTCAACCCATGGTGAACAATGTATATAAGAGAAGCTTTTCCTAACCAATGCATATGATACAAAATGCATACAATCTAAGATACAAGGATGCCTATACATCATATTACATATGCCATGCCAAAATGCAAGAAATGCACAAAGAAAAGCTATACATATGCTACCACCGGCTCCTCGAGGGGAGGCAAAACGGGCTCGACACCACCGGCAAAAGAGAGCTCCCACACACCCAACTCAAGAAATCAAACACACACCAAGTTCCCCCCGCAAACGAGTGAAAGTGGCTTGATTTAGGGGTTTGGTGAAAATATCGGCTAGTTGGTCATGTGTGGGTACATGGATCAAAGCTATCTTCCCTTTCTCTACGTTGTCTCTCAGGAAATGATACCTCACTTCTATGTGTTTGGTTTTGGAATGGAGCACTGGGTTCTTTGCAACGCTTATGGCATTGGTGCTATCACATTGAAGTGGGACATGGGTATACTCCTCACCAAAGTCACTCATGGTGTAGGTGATCCAAAGGAGCTGAGAGCAACAACTAGTAGCGGCAACATACTCGGCTTCGGTCGTGGATTGAGCAACACTCGACTGCTTGCGGGAAGACCAAGAGACCAAAGAAGAACCCAAAACTGGCAAGTCCCAGAAGTGGACTTCTTATCCAAACGACACCCGGCAAAATCCGCGTCTGAAAAACCATGAAGCGCCAAAGAAGAGGACGCGGAGTACCAAAGGCCGAAGTCGGGAGTGTGACGCAAGTACCTGAAAATTCTCTTCACTGCTTGCCGATGCGAAGTCCTCGGAGACGCTTGAAAACGAGCGCACAGACACACTGAGAACCGTATGTCCGGCCTCGTCGCCGTCAAGTAAAGGAGTGACCCGATCATGCTGCGGTACTCCTTCGGTCCACGTGTTCACCTTCCTCGTCCGCATCAAGAGCCGTAGTCGTACTCATCGGCGTCGTCATAGCCTTGGAGTCCTCCATCTTGAACTTCCTCACAATGTCCTTGGTGTACTTAGCCCGGTGCACAAATGTTCCTTCCTTTGATTGCTTGATTTGTAGCCCGAGGAAGAACCGCAACTCACCCATCATGCTCATCTCGAACTCCCCGCTCATATCATCCGCAAACCTTGCAACAAGAGAGTTAGACGAGCCACCAAAGACAATATCATCCACATACACCCGCACAATCGGGATATCTCCGCCCCCGCCTCAGCAAAAACAAGGTCTGGTCGACCTTCCCCATCTCAAAACCTCTCTCAAACAAGAACCCCCTCAACATGCCATACCAAGCTCTAGGCGCCTGCTTCAACCCATACAGCGCCTTCCTCAACTTGTACACCCGGTGGGGGTACTTCTCACTCTCAAACCCCGGAGGCTGTCTCACATACACTTCTTCCTCCAACACACCATTCAGGAAAGCACTCTTCACATCCATTTGGTGCAACTTGAACCCTTTAGCCACATAAAAGGCTAGAAGGATCCTAATCGCCTCCAAACGGGCTACGGGAGCGAAGGTCTCCTCGTAGTCGATCCCCTCCTTCTGACTGAACCCCTAAGCAACAAGTCTCGACTTGTTCCTCACAACCTCACCTTTCTCGCCCTCTTTGTTTTTCAACACCCACTTTGTACCAATCGGCTTACACCCTGGGGGAGGGTCAACCAACTCCCACACCTGATTCCTCTCAAAGTTCTCCAACTCCTCATGCATCGAGTTAACCCAATTGTGATCAGATAGTGCGTGTCCAATGTCTTTGGGCTCAAAAGAAGCAACAAACGCAGCATGAGCAAAGTGGGAATTGTTTCGAACCCTCGACCGTGTAGTGCGTTCATTCATGTCGCCGATGATCCTCGAAGCTGGGTGATCCACTTGAACTCGCCGGGGAGGTTCTCGCCTCGAAGCTACCTCCCCCTCAACATCCGCTTCTCCTCGTTCTTGATTTGTCGTCGTAGGTGTAGCAGAGGGTCCATCCATCATCGTAGTCGATGTAGTGGGTACATGTTCGGCGGGGGAACCGCACCGCCATCTTCATCATCACCATGTTCATGCTCCTCCTCCTGAAAGATCTCCTCGCCAAGCTCATCATCACCTGCACACTCAAAGACAAGCTGACTACGTGGCTCTGTCTCGTCGAAGGTTACCTCGCAAGTCTCCACGATTTGGTTAGTTTCAAGATTGAGCACACGATATGCTCTAGAATGAGATGCATAACCAAAGAAAATGCCATCGACACACCTAGCCTCAAACTTATCCAACTTCCTGCCTTTCTTCAGAATGAAACACTTGCAACCAAAGACATGGAAGTGACTCACCTTGGGTGTGCGACCATGCATCAACTCATATCATATCTTCTTCTTGTGCACTCTGAGGTATATCCTGTTCGACACATAGCATGCGGTATTCACCGCCTCAGCCCAATACCTCCTCGGAGTCCTATGCTCATCAAGCATCGTTCGAGCCATCTCGCACAAGGTCCTGTTCTTCCTTTCCACAACACCATTCTGGGGAGGCGTATACGGACTCGAAAACTGGTGCTCAAGACCCAAGTCATGACAAAAGGTTTCAAAACTAGAGTTCCTGAATTCCGAGCCATTATCACTGCAGATAGCTCGTATGGCATCGCCGTGCCTCTTGTTCCTCAACCTCAAGACTAGATCTCGAACAAAACCAAATGTCTCCCCCTTATCCTCCAGAAAGAACACCCACGCATACCGAGAATAGTCGTCCACCACAACAAGGACATACCACTTCCCACCCGCAGATCGCACACGAGCTGGGCCAACAAGGTCCATATGGAGCAGCTCGCATGGACGCTCAGTCATCACATCGGTGAGAGGCGGGTGAGAAGAGGCCACCATCTTGGCATGCCTACACGGAGCACAAACCAACTCTTTCTCAAGCCTCAACCGTGGCAATCCTCGGACCAAATTGAGTTTACTCAAGCGTGACAAAAGGTCAAAGCTCAAGTGACCCAACTTCCTATGCCACTTCCACAACTCACTCGAAGAACCAGCCAAGAAACAACGCTCCACACCCGCAGACTGAGAAAAATCAGCACGAAACACCTGACCCTCGGGAACGACCATACAAACAAGGTCCCCTCGAGAGTCCACAATCCGAGAACCACTTGGCCGAAACAACACCTCAAAGCCCTCATCCAACAACTGGGACACAGAAAGCAAATTGTACCCCAGCGATTGAACAAGAGCAACACGCCTCAGAGTGATCTTGTCACTCACTTTGATCTCACCTTCTGAAAGCACACGCCCACGCCCATTGTTCCCGAAGGTGATGAACCTCTTTGTCACCACCGGGACGAGACTTGAGAACCACCCCCTGTCTCCGATCATATGCCTCGAGCAACCGGAGTCAATCAACCAAATGTTCTTCAAGTCTCCCACCTGAAATTCAAAAATAAGCACGTGAGTGAACAAACGACTCAGCACTGGGGTTAGTACCAAAGGAGGAAAACCAGTGCCGAGCCATTTGCTCGAAAGTGGGGTTAGCACCAACCAAAGCATCTCTCCTACCAAAAGTACCTCCACGAACACCACCATGGTAACCACCCTGAGGGAACCACCCCTCTCTGCCTGAAGGAGGACCAAATCCACGCAAGAAAGCCCGTGGGATGTCCTTCCTCTCCAGCTCAAAGCCACGACTCCTTCGATCCCCGTATTGAGCACGAGGAGAACGCCTAGCAAACTGACCACCTGCACCCTTTCCAGCCCAACCACCAGAACCACGACCACCTGAAACAACCCTTGCACCTGTACGAGCTCGAAACCCAAACATGCCGTCCGAGGGCCGCACCGGTCTGACCGGTGTCCCACACCGATCTGACCGGTGTGACCTGGACAGCAGCACCACCAACAGCCTTCCACTCTTTCCAAGACCGAACAGTCCTCACACTCGCCTTGCCCCTGGGCATCTGCATACGAGGCTCAAGTACACCATCGGAAGGGTGGTACTTGTCCTTGTTAGCCCACTCCTTCTCCATTCTCTCCTCACGCTTCCTCTTGAAGCAAAACTCCTCCTTATGGCCATCTCTCCCACAATAGCCACAATGGAACCTCACAAGCTTAGGCTTAGGCTTGGGATGTGGCTGCTCACTTGGTTTCTCACCACTCAAACCCTCCACCGGTTTCTCACCACTTGCCTTCTCACTCTCCTTCCCAAAGAACACTTTCCCCGAAGTGCTTACAAACTTGATAGGCTTTTGTAGGTCATTTGTGGGTGTAGTAAACACGGGTGGAGCTGGGGTTGTGTCTAGTCGGTTCCTTAGATGGTTAGGTTTTGGAGGGAAATCATTTTTGTGGTGGGTTTTTGGTGGCTCCGGGATATTCTCTCCACTTCCCTCACCAACCTTGTTTTCCCCAAGCCCCTCACCATTTTGCCTCTTAAAGGCCTCGATCATCATCCTCAACTGAGGCTCATGACCGGACAACCAAACCATCAACTTCCTCAAATCATCATTCTCATCCTGCAAACGATCAACACAATGTGCAAGCTCCAAATTTTTCAATGCATGCATTTCACAGGTAGAGCAAGATGTAGGCATGGGTTCCTTCAATTTAGCCTCGAGCGAACTAGTGTAAGCATGCATCTCATCAATCTTAGCATGCAAAACAGGGCAAGAAGTGCAAGCACCTAGCAAAGCAGGTCCAGACTTAAGCTCAGCCACTTCAACCCTAAGCACATCTAGTTCCTCACACTTGGAGGCATGCTTCTCCTTAAACAAAGCATGATCAGCAAGGAATATGGAGCAATCAGCACAATCATTCTCATCTGAAACAACAGGGCTAGCCTTAAGCGAGTCAATCTCAAGCTTGCTATCAAGCACCTGTGTCTCTAGCTCAGCCACTCTAGTCCTAGCATCCTTGAGTGAAGCCCTAAGCTCTTTCCTCATTTTCTTGGCCTCTCTAAGCATGTCATCACGGTATCAAGCAAAGAGCCAAGCCTCTCATTCTCCTGGCGCAAGAAGGGAAGTTCATCACGCACCTCGTCGTCGGACTCGCAGTCCGAGTCGCTCCGTGTGCTCTTCTTGCCTGCCGGAGCTCAACGCCATGGTACGAAGCCATCTCTCGCGGCGCCTCGCCCCCGCTCAGGTTCTTGGACGACTTCTTGTTCTTGCGGCGATCGCCTTCGTCTTCACTGCTGCCCGAGCTCGAGGTGGAGTACGCGGAACTGGAGTCGACGTCGCTCGCTCCCACCATCGCTCGGGCCTTGCCTCGGCTCTCCTTCTTCCTCGATCGTCGCTCGTCCTTGTACTTGTTCTTGTGCTTGCTCTTGTGGTCGCGCCTCGAACGGTAGTTGCCATCGTTCATCCTCGGCTTGTGCTTGTAGCTGTCCTTGTTCTCGGCCTTCTCCGGGCAGTCGGCGACGAAGTGTCCCGGCTTGCCGCACTAGAAGCAAGTCCTCGTGTTCCTCCTCATGTTCACGCGGTTCTCGTGCAGCCTCTCGAACCGCCTCGTCAACAGCGCCAGCTCGTCCTCTCCAAGGTCATCAAAGTCTTCATCTGGCATAGACATCAAAAAGGAAAAGGAGAACATCCTGGTGGATGGGTTAGAGTTAGCCTTTCCTTTGGAACCACCAACAAGGGCAAGACTATGGGAATCAGTCGGTCCCTCGAGCTTGGCAGTCATGCCCCTATCCACCTCAGCCGACTTGAGCTTCGAGAACAGCTCGTTCACCGTCAGAGTGTCATACTTCTCGGACTCGACAATGGCCTCGAACTTTCCGCCCCAAATCGTACGATCCAAAGAGTGTAAGAGCTTGACCGCTCTATCATGATCATCATACGGGAGCACGTCCACATTGGCCCTCATGTTGTTCACCACAACTGTGAACCTCGGAAACAAGGCATCGATGGACTCACCAGGGAGATGAGTGAAGTTCTCGTACTCTCTCCGGTAGGTCGCATACATCCGTGCCAGAACCTGGGTGTTCCCAACATGAGCCTCCTTCAACACCACCAAAATCCTACAAGCCAAGTGCTCGGTGTGCACCCGATCGAACTCAGGCTAACACAAAGCACGAAACAAGTAGTCGACCGCCTTATAGTTGGCGTCGAATTTGTCCCTCGACCCTGGAGTGAGGAAGTCCATCGGCTGGACATATCCTGTGTCCACCGTGACATCCCACAGAGTCTGACCCTTTCCGCGGAGGAACGCACCCATCCGCTTGCTCCACATCTGGTAGTTCTTGACATCGAAGTGTGGAGGACCCGAACCCCGTTCCTGGTATGCCATTCTTGGATCTTAGACTGGTTAGAGTCAACAAAGACCCGAACCTGGCTCTGATATCACTTGAAGGACCGATACGGCGAACCAGAGAGGGGGGGAGTGAATGGGAGCCGATAAAAATTCTTCTCGAAGGAGATCGAAACTCCAACAAGATGAACACGGCTTCCAACACACGTCTCCGACTCACTACCAAGGTTGGTCAAGCCCACGTAGCCACTAGAGTGCCACTGGACCTAAGAACCAACACACCACCTTCCGACCCGAGGAACGCAGCGGAAAAACCAGACCTCGAGCCTACAGACCCACACCGGTCAGACCGGTGAGCACCACCGGCCGAGCCGGTCCCCGCCGGTGAAACCGAGCAACTTCCACTAAGTGGCTCTACACCGGTCGACCGGTGAGACACACCGGTCGGACCGCCGGCGACTCGAAAGCCCCCAAGGCAACAAACAAAGCTAACCGACCACCAAACGGACCCAAACTCGAAACAAAAGAAGCAACACGGGACAACAACGAACACACCAAGACGTTCACCCAAGCAAAAACCCACAAGGGCTCGCACCGGTCAGACCGGTCAGGAGCACCGGTCAGACCGGTGTAGCCTGGGCAGCTCGGGATGAACAGCACCCGCGGGTCAACTCCCCCAAATCCAAATCTCGATCTCCCGAATCACTCCACGGACTTGAACAAGACTTTGGTGATATCAGGAACACCTCATGAGGAGTCCATAGCCAAGTTTAATCCCACAAAAACTCGTCCAAAAAGGAGGAATCGAAGAAATCCCGCCGAACGCACTTCCAACCCAAGAACTCAAGAAACCCCAAAAACGAGCACCTTTACTCACGGATTTGGGAAGGGAATCACAGCCCAAAGAACCACGAAGGGTTCCCACAAATTTCCCCCATCAAATCCCCAAGAGAAAGGTCCCGAAAACAACCCAAAGAAATCACAGAGAGAGGGCTCCGAAAATCACCACCAAGAACAACCGGGGAAATCACATCCAAACCTTGAGGAACCATGCCGAATCATCTATACATGAGACAAAGGTTCGTACAAGGTCTAGCAAGCCGCCTGATCATCCATCCCTCTCTACAAGATCTCTCCATGAAGCTCTCTTGCTAGTCCTAGAGAAAACCTAAGTAAAATAGGTGGAAAATAAGAAAACTAATGAGCTAGGGTTCCAAGAGTTGGCTGCCATCCTCTCACCTCTTGGGTTATATGGAGGCAACCGAATGTCTAAAACGCCCTTCTCTACTAACTAGGGATACAAGCCCCTCAAGGGCAGATTTGGAATTCTTGATGTCTTCACCATCGGACGGATGCCCGGCGACCGCACCCTGCGTAGCCTCGACGCAAGCCATGCGATCCCGACGCGTGTCCTCCGCTTCGAAGATTCCGGACTGCGTCGTCGCACACCGGTCAGACCGGTGCTCCTCACCGGTCAGACCGGTCCCCACCGGTCAGACCGGTCTGGTGCTGCTGCACCTCCGTCTTCGGTTCTCCGGTCTTGGCTTTGTGGATCAACCAAGGAACCTAGTGGTTTTCTGGTGAACCACCGGAAACCCCGCGAACTCGGTGTAGCCTCCGCCAATCTCCACTCATGACTTGGCTCCCACATAGTCCCGGCTCGACCTTGGTTTTGAGGCTCAACCAAGAAACCGTCCACGACTTCATCTTGCTGTTCATGCCACCATGCGGCCCGCACTTGATCCCGCTGGCCACCGGGTCCCTCGAACGAAGCCTACTTGTCTTCTCCACACACCGGAGGCCTCACCGGCAACGACCTTTCGCGCTTGTTCTTCACCTGCACCAACACAAGTCAAGCTGCAACCTGCACCTGCAATACTTAGCCAAGAATCAGTCCACACAACGTTGTCAATCACTCATCACACAAGGAAGCGACCATCCACCGGTCCTCGAACCACACATGGTCCTCAACTTCGGTCTTTTCCGGAGGGCCTATATATAGGAGCAGGGGGCTGAATTTTCAGCAACCTCTTGGGCTAGCAGGATGTGGTAGTCTTTCATTTTGGAGTGCTTTGGGAGAGAGGGAGAGAGGAGAGAGTGGCTCTTTGATTGGAGTTTTTTGCCATCTTAGATTTGGATTCTAGGAGTGGCTTGTAATCGATTGGACAAGATATTCATAGTGATTTCTTCGTCTAAATCTTGTGCCAATCTTTCTATTTCCGAGTTTCTTTTATTGCTTTTACGGAGCTCTTTTTGTGCTATTTTTCGTGCTTGACTTGTTTCATCGATTTGATGGCGTTTCTATTCGGATTTCTTTGAGGGGATCATGGGTGAGTGCTTTGTGCCTCTTTGTGGAGGATCTTGACCCCTCAAACGCCGGATTTGGCCTTCGATTCGTTGACTTTTGGATGAACCCTAGGTCATAGTGTTCTTGGCAAGGATTTGCGATTCCAGGAGTTGTAGGATGTTTGAGGCTGTAATTTTTGGGGCATAACCTCTCCTTGGGGTGTTCATCATCTCACCAAAATTTCATCTAAAGACTCCTTGTGGTTTGGGAGATCCATCGATTGAAGTTTGAGGTTGTTTCTCGTGTTCCTCGGCTGTGCTGATTCGCACCTAGTGGACCGTCCGCGAGGTAGCCGCGGATCGTCCGCGAGGTCACCGCGGACCGTCCGCGAGGTGCCTGAAAGCCCAGCTGTTCTTCGTGTTCTTGCGGGTTCTTGAGCGCCTCTCTTTCGATTCATTTTGTCGGTGGGTTTTTGGTGCATGAAGTTTGCGGACGGTGCGTACTAGAGTGTCGGACGGTCCGTGACGAGGCAGACGGTCAGCGGGTCCATCACGGACGGTCCGTTTTTCTCGGTGTAGTACTGGAGGTTCGGATAGCATTTTCGGACGGTCCGTGCCCTCCTCGCGGACAGTCCGCCCAGACGCTGCGGACGGTCCGCCTGGTGCTTTCCAGATTGCCTAAGTCCTTTGCTCTTTGAGTTGTGCTTCCGTGTTGGATTGAGTTGGGGTTTGTTCCTAGGGTTGGTAGGTCAGTTGTGACTATGTGACCTTGGCAAACTCTTGTGGGAATCCATAGTTGTGAATTTGGGGTATAGGCCGAATTCAACCAAAGGGAAGAATTTTTATCGGCTCCCATTCACTCCCCCCGTCTCTAGTCGCCATCCGATCCTTCAGTTGGATTTCATTGTGCTTGACAAGACCTATGCTATTCCGGTCAACATCCATACTCTTATGGTGACCGATGCCGGTGTTAAGGCCAAGTATGAGGCAAATTCAAAAGCCGTTGATCACTTGGTCCGGAGCTTGTGTGATCCTGAGTTTGAGCGTGTTCGCCATTTGAATCTTGCTTGGCAAATTTGGGAGAAGTTGTTGGTTGCTCACGGTGGTGATAACCATGTGAAGGCTCGTCTCTTTGTCTCTTACCGGATGCAATATGAGAACTTCACTCAACTTCCTAGTGAGGACATTGATGCGATGTTTTAGAGGTTCACCGCCATTGTGAACAACATGAAGGCTAATGTTGAGGATTTCCCTTACACTGAGCATGATCAAGCTTTGAAGCTCTTGCATGTCTTGGACCCAAATGTTTGGGGTGCTAAGGTTGAGGCCATCAAGGAGTCTGGGCAATATTTGACCATTGAGTTGGATGACCTCTTTTCTAAGCTCAAGTCGGCCGAGGTTGACGGGAAGTTGCAATCCAAGCATGAGGGCTCGACCGACCATAGTCTTGCTCTTGTGGGCGGATCAAAGGGCAAATCTAACCCTTCCCGTCGACGCTTTTCCTTGTCTTCTCTTATGTCTATTCCAGATGAGGAGTTTGATGTGCTGGGCGAGGAGGAGGTGGCCTTGCTCTCAAGGAGGCTTGATCGATTACATGAGAGCCGAAGGAATGCAAGGCGGAGCTCGGGGACATGCTACAAGTGTGGCAAGCATGGACACTTCATCGCCGAATGCCCGGAAGCGGAGGAGAACAAGTACAAGATGAACGAGTACAAGGCGCATCCAAGGCGTGAAGACAAGTACTCCTCCAAGGGCAAGCACTTCAGCAAGTCCAAGGGCAAGGACAAGGACAAGCGGCGACTGAGCAAGGGCGGCTACAAGAAGGACAAGGCAAGAGCCATGGTGGCCGGTGCAAGCAACGTCGACTCAAGCTCAAGGGACGCGCAGTCTAGCTCAAGCAGTGAAGATGAAGACGCTGGGAGGAGCAAGGGCAAGAAGAGTGCAAGCCGGAACCTCAGTGGGTTGAGCTGTGTGGCGCTTGAAGGCTTTTGTGGGATGGCCCATAGCTCGAGCAGCAAGAAGAGCGAGAAGGAATACAGTGACTCCGACTAGGAGGATGAGGTAAATTGTGACCCCAACTCTTTGTTTGCTGAGATCACTAGGTTGAATTGCTTGATTGACAACCGTGATAGTGTGTTGAGAGATGCTAAGAAGATGAGGAAAGATCTTAGGGTTCAACTTGAGAATGCTAGTGAGAAAGTAGGAGAGTTAGAGTCCAAATTGCTTGAATTGAAACTTGAGAATGACTCTTCGAAACTTGCTCCTACTACTCCTGATGATGTTGAGTGTCTTGAGTGTGATGCATGGTTGAATGAGATCAAGTTGCTTAATGAGAAGAATGCTTCCACTTTGGCTAAACTAGATGCTCTTAGGACTGAGTATGATGACCTTAAGGCTTCTTTCAAATCTCCTATTGTCAATGCATGCACTAGCTGTGATGAAGTTACTTTGCGCAATCTTGAACTTACTTCCCGTTTGGATGTCATTTATGAGGAGAATGATTACTTGAGGAAGGTGTTGGGTTGGTTGTCTGGGCAGGAACCTCAATTGAAAATCATGATTGAGGAGTTCAAGAGAGCTGATGATCGTGGTTTGGGTTTTGAGAAGTTGGGTGAGAAAGTGGGAGAGAACAGTGGGGAGAGTGTGTATGAGAAGTGTGTTGAGTCTAACCCCGAGTTTGAGGTGATCGGAGACATCCAAGTCCCACTTCCAAAAGCACCCAGGAACTCTTTCACACCAAAGCCCAACCACCTTTGCAACAAGCTTCACACAACCCAAGATCCACCCAAATTCCCACCTAAGACAAATGACTTCCAGAAACCGGTGAAGTTTGTGAGTGAGAATGGTGAGAAGCCTAGAGAGAAGCCAGAGCCAAAACCAAAACCCATCCCTTTCAGGTGTGAGTATTGTGGCAAGGAGAGACATCTAGCAGAGTTCTGCTACAAGAGGAAGAGGGATGAGAGGCTTGCTAGGGAGCAAGAAAACCAGGACAGGTATCGCCAGTCTCATGGTATTCCTGAGCCTAGAGTGCCACTTCCACGGGGTGTGGGAAGTGTGAAGAGTGTTGGTAGAGTTGGAGCTCAGGGTGGTAGGTTCCCACAGAGAGGTGGTGGTGAGAGGTTTGTTAGGAGAGATGATGGTGTGCGTGCTGGTGAGAGGTTTGGTCGGACTCGTGGTCGTTTTGCTGGACGTCCCCCTACTCGTCCTCAATACGGGTTTAGGGGAGATGATCACAGCTTTGGGTTCCAGAGGAACTACGGACCACGTTTTCCCCTCGTGGTGCTCATACTCCTTCCATGGGACATGGGAAGTTTGGTGGTAAGGGAATGATGTTTGCTAACCCCTCTTTTGAGCAGATGGCTCGACACTGGTTTAACTTTCTTTATGCTAACCCCAGTGTCGAGTCGCTAGCTCATTCTCGTTCTTGTTTCTGACTACAGGCAGGAGGCTTGGAGAACATTTGGTTGATCGACTCTGGATGTTCCCGACACATGACCGGAGATAATAAGTGGTTCTCCAGCCTCACCCCAGTGAAGGAAAAGATGTACATCACATTTGGGGACTATGGACGAGGAAGGGTGATTTTTGAGGGTGTTGTGCATGTGAGTGACAAGGTAACGTTGAAGAGGGTTGCTCTTGTGAAGTCTTTGGGTTTCAATTTGCTTTCGGTTTCTCAGTTGCTTGATGAAGGTCTTGAGGTGCGTTTCAAGTCTGGTGAGTCTCGTTTGCTGGATTCTCGAGGTGATCTTGTCTGTATGATCATCCCCGAGGGTCAGATTTTCAGGGCTGATTTCTCTCGTTCTTTGGGTCCTGCTCGCTGTTTGATGGCCGGTCCTTCTTCTGATTTGTGGAAATGGCATAGGCGGTTGGGTCACTTGAGCTTTGATTTGGTTTCCCGCTTGAGTGGTCTTGACCTTGTCCGAGGATTGCCGAGGTTGAAGTTTGAGAAGGATTTGGTTTGTGCTCCGTGTAGGCATGGCAAGATGGTAGCCACTCCCCATCCAACCCTGGTCAATGTCATGACCGAGCGTCCGACAGAGCTATTGCATATGGATCTTGTTGGGCCAGCTCGAGTTCGCTCGGTGGGTGGGAAGTGGTATGTCCTTGTTGTGGTGGACGATTACTCTCGCTATGCCTGGGTGTTTTTTTGGAAGACAAGAGTGAGACATTTGGCTTTGTTCGAGATCTGATCGTGAGGTTGAAAAACGAGAGGCATGGGAATGCCATTCGAGCTATCCGTAGTGATAACGGCTCAGAGTTCAAGAACTCTCGTTTCGATGCCTTTTGTCGTGATCTAGGTCTTGAACATCAGTATTCGACCCCTTATGTGCCTCCTCAAAATGGAGTTGTGGAATGGAAAAATCGAACTCTTTGTGAGATGGCTAGGACGATGCTCGATGAGCACAGGACTCCTAGGAGGTATTGGGCTGAGGCGGTCAATACGGCTTGTCATGTCTCTAACAGGATTTTATTGCGAGCTTTCAAGAAGACTTGTTATGAGCTGATGCATGGTCGGGCACCCAAGGTGAGTCATTTCCGAGTTTTTGGTTGCAAATGCTTTATTCTTAACAAGGGAAAACTCGACAAGTTTGAGGCTAGGTCTAGTGATGGGATTTTCTTTGGATATGCTAACCATTCTAGAGCCTATAGGGTGCTTAACCTTGAGACTAACAAAATCATGGAGACTTGCGAGGTAACCTTCGACGAGACAATGCCATGTACCTCTCTTGGTTTTGAATGTGCAGGTGATGAAGAGATGGCCGAGGACCTCTTTGAAGAGGAGAAGGATAAAGCTGGAGATGACGATGGAGAGAACCATGCGCCTGAAGCAGATTGTGTACACACTACTTCCCCTACGACCACTACGGAGGGTGGACCGTCTACTTCATGGACAACGACGGGTGCGACAAGAGGACCAGGCGAGAGAAGCTGAAGTTGAGGGGGAGGTAGTCTCAAGGCGTGAGCCTCCCCGGCGGATTCAAGAAGTGCATCCCCTATCGAAGATCATTGGGGACATCGACGAACGTACTACACGGTCAAAATCTAGGAATTCCTCTCATTTCGCTCATGCTGCATTTGTTGCCACTTTTGAGCCCAAGGACATTGGACACGCTTTATCTGATGCAAACTGGGTCAATTCTATGCATGAGGAGTTGGAAAACTTTGAGAGGAACCAGGTGTGGGAGTTAGTTGAACCACCTCCAAATTGCCAGCCTATAGGAACTAAATGGGTTTGGAAGAACAAAGAGGGTGAGAATGGGATGGTTGTGAGGAACAAGTCCAGACTTGTTGCTCAGAGATATAGTCAGAAGGAGGGGATCGACTATGAGGAGACCTTTGCTCCTGTGGCCCGTCTTGAGGCAATTCGAATCCTTCTAGGCTTTGCCGTGGCTAAAGGGTTCAAGTTGTTTCAAATGGATGTGAAGAGTGCTTTTCTGAATGGGGTCATAGAGGAGGAGGTGGTATGTAAAGCAGCCACCAGTGTTCGAGATGAGAAGTATCCACACAGGGTGTACAGGTTGAAGAGGGCTCTGTATGGGTTGAAACAGGCGCCCCGGGTTTGTATGGGAGATTGAGAGGTTTTCTGGTGAGCAGAGGGTTTGTGATGGGTACCGTGGATAGGACCTTGTGAAGGATCGATACGGCGAACCAGAGAGGGGGGAGTGAATGGGAGCCGATAAAAATTTTTCTCGAAGGAGATAGAAACTCCAACAAGATGAACAAGGCTTCCAACACACGTCTCCGACTCACTACCCAAGTTGTCCAAGCCCACGTAGCCACTGGAGTGCCACTGGACCTAGGAACCAACACACAACCTTCCGACCCGAGAACGCAGCGGAACACCAAACCTCGAGTCTACGAGACCCGCACCGGTCGGGACCGGTGAGCACCACCGGTCAAACCGGTCCCTGCCGGTGAAACCGAGAAACTTTCACTAAGTGGCTGCACCGGTCGGACCGGTGAGACACACCGGTCAGACCGATCACAGCCTGAAAGCCCCCAAGGCACCAAACAGGCCAACCGACCACCAAACTGACCCAAACTCGAAACAGCAGTGCCACAGGACAACAGCGAACACACCAAGACGTTCACTCGAGCAAAATCCCACCGAGGGTTGCACCGGTCAGACCGGTCAAGAGCACCGGTCAGACCGGCGTAGCCTGGGCAGCTCGGGATGAACAGCACCCGCGGGTCAACTCCCCCAAATCCAAACCTCGATCTCCCGAATCGCTCCACGGACTTGAACAAGACTTTGGGGATATTAGGAACACCTCATGAGGAGTCCATAGCCAAGTTTAATCCCACCAAAACTCGTCCAAAAAGGAGGAATCAAGGAAATCCCGCCAAGAGCACTTTCAACCCAAGAACTCAAGAAACCCCAAAATCGAGCACCTTTACTCACGAATTTGGGAGGGGAATCACAGCCCAAAAAACCATGAAGGGTTCCCACAAATTTCCCCCATCAAATCCCCAAGAGAAAGGTCCCGAAAACAACCCAAAGAAATCACCAAGAGAGGGCTCCGAAAATCACCACCAAGAACAACCGGGGAAAACACATCCAAACCTTGAGGAACCACGCCGAATCATCTATACATGAAACAAAGGTTCATACAAGGTCTAGCAAGCAGCCCGATCATCCATCCCTCTCCACAAGATATCTCCATGAAGCTCTCTTGCTAGTCCTATGGAAAACCTAAGGAAAATAGGAAGGAAAATAGGAAAACAAATGAGCTACGGTTCCAAGAGTTAGCTGCCATCCTCTCACCTCTTGGCTTATATGGAGGCAACCGAAAGTCTAAAATACCCTTCTCTAACAACTAGGGATACAAGCCCCTCAAAAGCGGATTTGGAAGTCTTCATGTCTTCACCATCGGACGGATGCCTGGCGACCGCACCCTGCGTAGCCTCGACGCAAGCCATGCGATCCCGACGCGTGTCCTCCGCTTCGAAGTCTCCGGACTGCGTCGTCGCACACCGGTCAGACCGGTGCTCCTCACTGGTCAGACCGGTCCCCACCGGTCGAGCCGGTGCGCGCCGCTTTGCGGCCCCGTCTTCGGTTCTTTGGTCTTGGCTTTGTGGATCAACCAAGGAACCTAGTGGTTTTCTGGTGAACCACCGGAAACCCCGCGAACTCGGTGTAGCCTCCGCCAATCTCCACTCATGACTTGGCTCCCACGTAGTCCCGGCTCGACCTTGGTTTTGAGGCTCAACCAAGAAACCGTCCATGACTTCATCTTGCTGTTCATGCCACCATGCGGCCCACACTTGACCCCGCTGGCCGCAGGGTCCCTCGAACAAAGCCTACTTGTCTTCTCCACACCTGGAGGCCTCACCGGCGACGACCTTTCGTGCTTGTTCTTCACCTGCACCAACACCAGTCAAGCCGCAACCTGCACCTGCAATACTTAGCCAAGAATCAGTCCACACAACGTTGTCAATCACTCATCACACAAGGAAGCGACCATCCACCGGTCGTGGAACCACACATGGTCCTCACCTTGTTTCTCCTCAAGCATGGAAATGACTTGTTGATTGTGCAAATATACGTGAATGATATTGTGTTTGGTGGCTCGTCATATAACCTTGTTGCCAAGTTTGCAGATGAGATGAGCAGGGAATTCGAGATGAGCATGATGGGCGAGTTGTAGTACTTTCTCGGGTTGCAGATCAAGCAAATGAAGGATGGAACATTTGTACATCAGACCAAGTACAAGAAAGACATGCTGAGGAAGTTCCAGATGCAAGATGTGAAGCCTATGTCGACACCCATGGGGAGTATGGCTACTTTGGATGCGGACGAGGACGGAGAACCAGTGGACCAGCGGGAGAACAGGAGCATGATCGGCTCCCTCCTCTACTTGACGGCGACGAGGCCAGAAATACAGTTCAGTGTGTGTCTGTGCGCTCGTTTTTAGGCTTCGCCGAGGACATCACATGGACAGGCCGTCAAGAGGATTTTCAGGTACTTAGAGTCTGCCCCTGGTCTTGGCCTTTGGTATTCTTCCTCCTCGACTCTTTCTCTTCATGGTTTTTCTGATGCGTATTTTGCTGGTTGTCGAGTCGAGAGGAAGTCTACTTCTGGTTCTTGTCAGTTTCTTGGGTCCTCGTTGGTTTCGTGGTCTTCCCGCAAGCAGTCTAGTGTAGCTCAGTCTACAACCGAGGCAGAGTATGTTGCAGCCGCGAGTTGTTGTTCCCAGCTGTTGTGGATTTCATACACTTTGAAAGACTTTGGTGAGGAGTGCACCCAGATGCCACTTCTTTGTGATAGCACCAGTGCCATAAGCGTAGCGAAAAACCTAGTGCTTCACTCCAGAACCAAACACATAGAGGTGAGGTATCATTTCTTGAGAGACAATGTGGAGAAAGGGACCATTGTGTTGAGCCATGTCCCTACCCAATATCAGCTTGCAGACATTTTCACAAAGCCTCTCGACCAAGCTACATTTGTGCGCTTGCGGGGGAAACTTGGGGTTTGTTGCCCTTTCTAGTTGATTCTTGGGGGATTTCCTTGTGTACCATATGTATCATACCATGTTTACTTTGATGTATATACATGCTTTGCTTGATGTATAAACCATGGTAGGATAGCCATCTTGTTATATATCATTTTGCATTTGTATCATATTGCATTTTAGGATGATGAGCTTCTTTCATATGCCTTATTTGAGTTTCTTTGGCTAATTGTGAGATATTGGTCATGTGTGTGGAGAAATGACTATGTGAGGCTATGCTCTTGGAATATTTGAGATATATGTGTTGTGAGATAGCCCTTTTTGAATCAAATGCTAATCTTGACTAAAATTGATGAAATGTGCTCCACTCATGAGTAGTATTGTATCCATGTCACGTTTTGGTCTAAATGTGCTTTCTATGCTTAGATTGTGCTTGGATGTCTTTTTCTTGCTTTTGGGCCAAAGGCCGAATATCATTGTGAAGGTTTAGCCTATGTTGCATTCATGGGGAGCATAAGCTTCTTTTTGCCGCAAAGGCACTTCATGTACCATGAAATGAATTAATCTTGAAAAGAAGTGTGTATGCTTGAAAAATGCTCCATCCATCATGTTTATGCTTAAAATGTCTTATCTTTTACAAATGGGTGCAAAACATGTTTCATGATGTTCACCAGTGGAGAAGTCTCCCCGAAGTGGACACATGGCTCATGAGCTTTAACATGACATGCTTTGCTTTATGGGTGTTTGCATTGATCTTTTGTTAAGAATTTGATCTCCTTGTTTGATCTCTGTATGATATGCATGTTTTGGCTAGAATATGACATGGACAGGCCTTTAAATTTGAAGTGAGCCATCTTTTGATAAAATTGCTCAAATCTGAAAATTTGCTTTGTCACATGCCCATATTTTCATATATTACTTGTGGCAATGCTTTGACTATGTTATGATCCATATATGTGCTCTTTGTCTCGTTTCTAGTCTTTGACACTAGATGTGGCCTATTTGAGAAGCTCATGTAGATGTTTATATGCCTTGTTTTACATTCCTGCATTTTCACCTTGATTCATACATTGTCAACAAGGGGGAGAAGAGGTTTGCTAAAATTTAGAAGTTTGCATCCACATGTTCAGGTGGAGCTTGCAATTGTTCAGGGGGAGCTTTCTTGCTGTTTTCTGTGTGGAGTTTGTGCTTTGTTCGGCTTGTGACCTTTCGTTGGCTTTCTTTGGTTTTGGTCATGAGTTGCGTTTTTTTGTTTTCTTTCTTCTTTCTTTCCTTCTCTGAATTTCATTTCGTGTTGTGTGTTGTCAATGTACTCATCAAGGGGGAGATCGAGGACCAGGAGCGTCCCGGTGGTCGATGGATGACCGTTCCTCAGTGATGAGTGATTGACAACGGGTGTTGGACTGACTCTTGGCTCAGTGCGCAGGTGTAGGTTGCGGCCTAGTTCATGTTGTTGCAGGTGAAGAATGGGCGCAAAAGGTCTTCAGCCTTGAGGGGCCTCCGGGAGATGGCGAGACAAGTAGGCTCGGTTCGAAGGACCCGGTGGACGACGAGACTAGGTGCGGGCCACATGGTGGCGAGACGAGCAAGACGAAGTCATGGACGATCGGACTGGTGCACGGTGGCAGTAGGCCGGGCCGAGCATGCGGGGTTTGGTGGTTTGCCCACAAAACCATCGGAGGACGGTATCCTGGTTTGGGCCTCAAAACCAAGTCCGAACACCCAACACGACGGAGACGGGATCCGGGCGTGTCGGGAAGCTTCGAAGCGGAGGACACGCGGCGAGATCGCATGGCTTGCGTCGGGAGGACGCGTGGTGCGGCGAAGGCGTGGCCGTCTGATAGCAAGACCCACAAACATTACATAAATGCCCCTGCGTGGGTTGTATCGCTAATAGTGGAGTTAGGGGTAGTCGAGTCATTTCCCACACCGGCGGGACCCGATATATAAGCCATGAGTGTGTGTGGATGGCTCTCGCGCTCCGTGACTTAGGGTTTCATTTCCCCCTCCCATTTCTCTTTTTCCTGGACTATTTTCTTCTCCATTTTTCTCTAGGCTAGCATGAGAGCTTCATGAGAGATTTGTTGAGAGGGATGGATGTTAGGGCGGCATGCTAGACCTTGTGAATCTTTCCTGGTTTGTATAGAAGATTCGACGTTGTGATTTTCGTGGTCTTTTTCCTGCTTATTTTTGGTGCCTTTGTTCTTGGTATGATTCCACGGATTTGAGTGGGTTTCTCCCCGGATTTTTTTGAGGGAAACATGGATGGATGCCTAGTGCATCTTTGTGATTGATCTTGTGCCCTCAAACGCTGGGAAACCACTTCGATTCAAGGATTTTCGTTCGGTGCTCTAGCTTTTGGTGGTGTTCAAAGGATCCGCAATTTTTGATGATTTAGGGAGTTAGGAGACGAAATTTTTGGGGTATAGCATCCTTGGTTGACGCTTTTCATGTCCCCAAACTCTTGTCTCAACAGCTTCTACCGTTTGGGAGATCCGGTGACGGATTGGGAGTGTTGACTTTCGGGGTCGAGCAGTTTTCAGTTCTGTTTGTGCCTGGCGGACGGTCCGCGAGGGCCTGGCCGACAGTCCGCGAGGGCCTGGCGGACGGTCCGCGCGCACAGTGTCCTTTGCGTGTTCGTCGTGTTCTTGGGCGCCTTTGCTTTCGATCCGATTTTGCTTTAGGTTTTCATTGCAGCCGGTTCGCGGACGGTCCGAGCTTCAGTAGCGGACGGTCCGGGACCCGCGCGGACGGTCCGCCCGTTCTTCGCGGACGGTCCGTTTTTCTCGGGTCAGTTCTGGTGGTTTTGTTGTTTTTAACGGACGGTCCGCGTGTCCCTTGCGGACTGTCCGCGGCACCTGGCCGGACTGTCCGCGCGGCCTTTGCGGTCAGTCCGTCCTGCCTGGCCGGACAGTCCGCCCAAGGGTGACAGCTTGGTTCCTTGTTTCGATTCCTTCCTTCTTCTTTCGTGCTTCCGCATGTGCTTCAAGGAATCGTTCCTAAGACTTGAGGTTGATCCATAACCTCGTTGTCTTGGCGGTTGGTGTGTGATTCGATCCATCGCTTGTGTGTGACCGGGAATTGTCTAGGGTATAGGCCGGGTTCTTTGAGAAGAATTTTTACCGGCTCCTATTCACTCCCCCCTCTCTAGTCACCATCCGATCCTTCAAGAACTAGAAGAAGCAACAAAAGGCTTAGAACTACACGATGGAAGCGTGGAGGAGGAGAAATTAGAGGACATAGGAGAGATTAAACCCGAGGAGCCACAAGTGCCCGAGGTAGACCTTAAACCTTTGCCCAGACAAGATTTATCCAGTCATCATGAGCGACGAGTTGAGTCCCGAAGAAACTGAGAAGTTGCTGATTTTATTGAAAACAAAGGAAGGTGATTGGATATTTGATTAATGATCTCAAAGGTCTTCGCCCAGCCTTTTGCACTCACCGTATACCAATGGAAGACCAATGTAAGCCCGTAGTGGACCACAAAAGGAGGCTAACTCATGCCATGCGAGAGGTAGTCAAGAAATAGGTCATCAAGTTACTCGATGTCGGAATCATCTACCCGGTTCCGCATAGCGAATGGGTGAGCCCGGTACATTGTGTACCAAAGAAAGGAGGTTTAACCGTGGTGAAGAATGAGAAAAACGAGATGATACCGCAAAGAACCGTGATCGGGTGGCGGGTGTGTATCGATTATCAAAAGCTAAACAAAGCAACGAAGAAAGATCACTTCCCCCTACCGTTCATTGACGAGATGCTCGAGAGATTAGCGAATCGCACTTATTTTTGCTTTCTTGATGGATACTCAGGGTTCATGCAAATTCCCATTCACCCGAACGATCAACACAAAACAACGTTTACATGCGCTTATGGAACGTTTGCATATAGAAGGATGCCCTTCGGTCTATGCAACGCTCCGGCATCTTTTCAATGTTGCATGATGGCCGTATTGTTGGAATTCATCGAAGAAATTGTTGAGGTGTTCATGGATGATTTTTCCCCTTAGGGGAAGACGTTAATGGATTGCTTGGCAAACTTGGATAAGGTCCTCACGAGGTGTGCGTAGGTAGACTTGGTGTTAAATTGGGAAAAGTGCCACTTCATGGTTAAGCAAGGCATAGTGCTCGGACATGTTATATCCGAGAGAGGCATTGAAGTGGACAAGGCTAAGGTAGAGACGGTTGAGCAACTCCCACCTCCGACAGATGTTAAATCCTTAAGGAGCTTTCTAGGTCATGCCGGATATTATAGAAGATTTATTAAGGACTTCTCAAAGATCACTAAGCCGTAGACGAGGTTTTGGAGCCAACATTTCGAGATCATGTGTGACGCAAGTGACTACGCCGTAGACCAGGTTTTGGGTCAAAGAAAGGAAGGTCGAGTTCACACCGTTTACTATGCTAGCAAGACTCTTAATGAGGCACAATTAAATTATGCCACTATGGAAAAGGAGTTGCTAGCGGTGGTATTCGCCTTCGAAAAGTTCAGATCTTACATCGTGAACTCGATGGTCATTGTTTACACCGATCACGCGGTCATCAAGTATCTCTTGGCTAATAAGGATGCCAAACCACGATTGATTCGTTGGATCCTTCTTCTTCAAGAGTTTGATGTTGAAATTCGTGATAGGAAGGGGGTGGAGAATGTTGTGGCCGATCATTTGTCTAGGATGAATCGTGGACAAGATGATAAAGAGCCCATAGAAGAAAAGATGAGAGATGACCACCTCTATCGAGTGCTCGATAAAGACACTTAGATGGTTGATATCGTTCGAGCAATTCGGAAGATGCCTCTTGACCATCTAGATAGAAACTCTCAAAAGAGGATAATCTCCGAATGTAAGAAATACTTTTGGGATGCACCGTACCTCTTCAAACTTGAAAAGATGTGTGCTAAGAGAAGAGAGGCTAGAAATTTTGAAAAAGTGCCACTCGGCGAAGTACGGTGGACACTATAGCCATTTTCGGACCCAAGCAAAATTATGCACTAGCGGATTCTATTGGCCGGAGATGCATGAAGATACTAAAAGATATGTTACATCATGCCCCGAATGCCAAAGAACCGGAAATATCTCTCAAAGAAATTATATGCCCTTGAGATATAATCTACAAATCGATTTATTCGATGTATGGGGAATAGACTTCATGGGGCCTTTCAAAAACTCACAAGGATATGAGCATATCTTAGTCATGGTTGATTATGCATCCAAGTGGGTAGAGGCTATGCCATGTCGTAAAGCTTCCACGGAGGAGTCCATTGCCATGATCAAGAACATGATTTTTCCTCGTTTCGGTACACCGAGAATCTTGATAAGCGATGGGGGAACTCACTTCACCGAAAAGAATTTCAAAAAGTGCTTGTCCAAGTTGGGAATTGAACATAGGGTCTCTATGGCCTATCACCCGGAAACCAACGGACAAGCGGAAACGTCGAGTAGGCAATTAAAAAGCATCATCAACAAAACCATAGAGAAGGGAGGCAAAGATTGGTCAAAGAAATTAGACAGAGCTTTGTGGGCTTATCGAGCGGTGTTCAAGACACCGATAGGTATGACCCCTTATCAATTGGTCTATGGAAAAGCTTGCCACCTTCCAGTTGAGTTGGAACATAAAGCTTATTGGGCGATTAAAGAGATAAACTTTAATCTCGATGTCACGATGGTAAAACGAAGGATTCAAATAAGCGAGCTAGAGGAGATGAGGTTGAAAGCATACGAGAATGCAAGCAAACACAAGGAGAGAATTAAAAGGTGGTATGACAAAAGGTTAAAGAAAAAAGAGTTAAAGAAGGAGATAAGGTCCTCCTTTACAATTTGAGGTTTAAAACCTTCGGAAATGGGAAATTGCAAAGCAAGTGGGACAAACCTTATGTTGTTCATTCGGTGTTCTCCAACGGAGCGGTAACAATTATGGATGTGAAAGGTGATCAATTTATGGTGAATGGTCAATGACTTAAGGTTTACTACGAACCCGACGTTGTGCCCCTTCACCATGTTGACGTCTTCACCATGGAAGAAGAGCCCGAACGTGTGACGCCCAGGGTTTTTAATTACCGTCATTAACGCTAATGACCGGATCAGCCGAGTCAAACCGGTCAAACACCTGTCAAACCTAGGTCAACCTGGGTCATCACCCTGAAAACCTCGCCAGTGAACCCTAATGGACCCCTTGACCAAGCCTACACACACCCGTAGTCAACCCTTGGGCAAAGACACGGTCAAAACCGGCTTAACCGTTGACGTCAGCGAATGTCGTCCGGAACTTTTGCCGCGTTCTCCAAAATTCACCTAAACACTTCAAAATCTACCTTTATGAAAGTTGTCCATCTTGTTGAGGGACACAACTTTCGTGTAGATTGGCATTTCAAATTTTGGGTGGACATTGGTGAAAAACTTGATCGACTGACAGTACCCCCTGTTTTCCAGAACAGGCCGGCATTCAATATTGGCACGACGTTTCTGCAAAATCCGTTGAGAAAAATACTATATGGCCTTTTTGAAAGTTGTAGAGGGTAGTTAGATCTACAACTTTCCTATTCATTGCTTTGTGCACTTTTATTCAATTTTTGGGAGAAAACTTAATTTGAACAGGGCCAGTTTGAAATCCGGCAGGCCGATGTCGCGTCGTGTCGCGACGTCGCGCGCCGTGCGCGCGCGGGCGCCACGCCGCCCGCCGCCGCCCGCGCCCTCCCTCCGCCGTGCCTCGGTCCACGTGCCGCCCCGCGCCTTCCCAATGCGGCCCGCTCCGTCCCGAGGTGGCACGCACGCCGAGAGAGTCCCGAGTTCGCGCCGCCCGCGCCCTAGGACGTCGCGCCGCCGTACACCTTGCGCCCGCCCCGCCCGCCCGTCGCCGTACCGCCGTAGTCCGGCCCCGCCCGTGCCGTCGTCCCCGTTCCCCCCTGCCCGCGCATCGCCTTAAGAGCCGCTGCTCCTTTCCCACGCGTTGAACCCCCCCCCCCCGGCGTTCTCGCGCCGGCCGCGGCGAGCTCCGAGCTCGAGCCGCCCACAAGTCGAATTAAACCATCCTATGGCTTCTCTAGCACTCACTCGTGCCACCGCCCTCCCTAGCCGCACCACCCCCGCTGTCCTCCTCGCCGGAACAGCGCCCGCGGCGGCCGCACCCCACCGGCCGCCGCGCGTCGCTCGCCAGCAGCCCCTCCACCCCGTCCAAGCACCCAAACCGGCCCTAGCCACTCCGTAGGACCCTCCCCAGCCCTTCCCCGGCCAGGACCCGTGGCGAGCCGCCGGAATTTTGGCCAGCCGCGCCGGCCACCGCGCCCCAGGGGCCACATTGCAAACGCAGGAATCTTTCCAGGGTCCTTCTCGCAAAAGGGTAATTCCAATAGTGAAGTAACTTTGCTGATTCTTGTAAATTGCGTAGAAAATCACAGAAAAATCAGAAAAATTCAAAGCAAATTTTGTTGCATCCGTTGTGAATTATCCTACAACTTTTGTTATTCTGGCCTGAGCTAATTCCTTTTAGTTTTTGCATGAAAAATACAAACGTGAAAAAACTTGATCTGCAATATCTCAAATTATATAAATCCTCTGTAGCTAATTTTTGGATATGTTGTGTGTTTGGATATGACTAGCTCCCATGACAAAAATTTCACAAAGTTATGATGTAAAGCTTTTTATAAAAATGTTTTTCCATTTCTGCTAGATCTGCATAAATGATTTTTCTTGCTAAATATATTTATGTTTTTGAGCTCAACTTGTGCACACTGTCTTGTAATATCCAAATTCACATCTAGTGAATTAATCAAGATTTTTGGATTAACAGAAATAATTATGCTTGATTTGTGCATGTTTTCCTTTGTAAATTAATAAGCTAAGATCAGTAGAGTTTTTATTTGAACATGCTGGTTCTTTAGGCTTGTTTAGGACCAGAGAGCATGCATGAGAAAGTTGGGATTATTTTGATGCTTAATTATTTTTGTATGCATTTAAATTGAATCCCTAGCTAGCCTTTGTTATTTTTCAATAGTATTTAATTTCCTAGCATCCAACACTTACATGTGGGTCCAATGGACCAGGATAGGTGCTAGTAGGTTTAAGAAACACTCATTTAATTTTTGGCAATTTAATTGATTAATAAAAAGCTTAAATGCCCTTTTAATATTAAAGGGAAATTAAATAAAGAAAAATCCCTAATTAATTCTTTTCTTTTTTTGAAAAGTATTATTTAATATAATTAAAAGATAATTAATTATCATCACTGATAAGAAATTAATTCATAAATAAAAATATTAATTACACCTTTGTTGGTGAAGATAAAAGGAAATGAAGCTTTCACATGAAATGATAAACTTAAAAAAACCTTTATTCAAATGTGGAATAAAAGAGTAACCCATGTACAACCAATAACCTTCCTAAAAGAGAAACATTAGATGAATGCTTGTTAAGGTAAACATGACCAACCCAGAGTTGGATAAGACAACAAACTATCACATCACCTAAAGTGCATTGCATTCCGTGTAGATCTTCCGGACGGAGATTACTCCCTTGTCCCGGAGACCGAGGAAGGAGGAGCGGAAGCTTCGCTGTAGTACATGGAAGTGCTCGACACCGAGGGTGCCCAAGCTAACCTAGCTGACGAAGGCAAGCTCCGGTGCATCTAACCCAGTTTTCAAATTCTTTATTCAATTATCTGTGGATGATTGCGCATTTACGTTCAGGAGTTGAATGAAACCCTAGATGCATGATCCCTAGGTACCTTTTGTCCCTACTAGTATGATAGGTCGATAGCTACTAAGCTATAGGACCGTTACAAGTCGGGTGATGACCTCACTCGAGAGAATAGGTTCCTAGATAGGAATCATATTATATCCTAAATGGATTGCTCACGTGGTAAGAGCATGGGATCTGGGCTCCGGTCCAGTGGTTATGTGGGTTAAGTTTTTGAACGTACTAAGCACATATCGGGTATGGGACCGGTAAGCCTAGTACCTTAATGAGGCGGCAAGGGATCCTACCATTACTACTCTTGGGACTCGCTCTCACGGCTAGCTACCGGTGGTGTATGGTGACTCTGGGTGTACTGGGTGGGACATGCCAGATAGCCTGCACCAAAGACTGTAAGATTTGATCCCGACCCGAGGATTTCTGGGGACGACCTGGGAAAGTTGTCATTGCGGGGGCAGCCTACCGTGTGTTTGGGTCTACCTTGCAAGGTTTAAATCAATCGATTGTCGGCCTCTCACCGTTATTCGAGACTACTTCACTAGTCATGTGATCCCTAATGATGGAAGTTGATGAACATGATGTTGGATTTATTAATTTGTACAACTTTGTTTGTACTAGTTGGCTAATGTAGTAAAGATTAAACCTACTAGAACTTGTGCTAAAATCTTGAAAGTAAGGACCTACTTTTTGTTACATTTTAGAAAAAGCAACCCAGTAGCCAAAAAGCCTATCATGGTCTAGATTTGGTGAAGTAGATGTCACCGACGGGTAAGACTTGCTGAGTATTAGTATACTCAGCCTTGCTATAATGTGTTGATCCAGGTAATGCCTTCAGTGATGTGTGGCCCGGAGAGATCCCGCCCGACTGGGAGCTGGAGTGGGTGGAGGACGACTACTGAAAGCATCATGGATGGCCTCCCGTGGTGACTTCGCTTCCGCTAGTTTATTTCCGCTGCTTTTTGAAAACTCTGAACTATCTCATCATGACAAAAACTATGGTTTGTAATAATTAAACCCCCTTCGGGGTACGAATTTGGATATTAATGTTGTTGTATCTCTGGACTCGCCTTCGAGTGAGTTTTAATGCATATATTCGATCCTTGTTGCTTTTCAAGTGATTTACCGGGCGTTAACCCGGCAACTAACGACAGGATGATACTTTATTATCGCTTAATGACCAAAGTGGATCGGTCTTAGGCGATAGTACGGTATTTTCCTGGGCGGGTTGTCATAGTTGGTATTAGAGCGTAAATGCACCAGAGATTAATTAATAAACCTTAATCATTGGTTTTTGAATAAAATATGCCAAGGTATTCTGATTTTCCAAAATACGTTGGTCCGCTAAGGATAAACTAGACCGACAGGCCCTAGAGGGAATTTTGGGTTCTTTCAGGTGGCTTAATTAACCTATGGTGTATTTTGCTAACTTCCAGCACATTACTTTATGTCAGACTTACTTTCTTGCACAAACAAACTAGGAGCCACGTGTTTTATACGTGTGCTGTTCCGCATCACGGGAATTGCGAGGGTTGATGGAGTGATCCATTCCACGGATCCCATCTTCGCGTCTGTTTATGAATTGTGTGTCGCCACGTGTTTCATACGTGCGCTTTCCGCATGTCGCTCATGCGAGGCAAAGATACACTCCATTCAAATGGAGGGTGTCCGAGGTTGGACGCTGTTCATGCAGCGGCTTAACGCATGGATACCGTTTCTATAGTGAACGGTAATGTATGTGGACGCTTTCGTGATGTGCTGGCACGAAAGGTTCGTTTTCTGTAGGTACATAACAACGCTTCATTAGTTGTTAAGCGAGTACCGGATAGCTCTCGACTAGATATTATAGGGAGAGGCGAATAAAAGCCTTGCCACCAGCACTAACTTCGATTTTTGGCTTGATTGCCATGTGAGGTCGAATAGGACGTCTTGTATGCATGTTAATAATCGAACAACTAAAATGGACCCAAAAATCGAAATTTCCATATGTTCTCTAAGGAAGATTATGCTAGTGTGTGCTTTTTATAAACTAGAGTACCTCTCATTCCTAGCCATCATGCTGCCAAAATTTTGTGAAATTTTTTTTTACCATGTGCTAGGTTAATTAAACCAAATTGTTAAAAATAATTGCCCCTCAACTAGTTATCTTGTAATAGCAAGTCTCAATCCTAGTTCGTTGGGTTGGTTCACACTTCCCTAGGCACATCCAGGTTAAGGACCATTCATCTTGTTCCTTGTTCGATGCTCAACCTTAAAAGCTTAATGAAAAGTATTAAAGGTTTGATTTAAAACTTGGGAAATTTTTGAGGTTTCTGGATTTTTGGTTATGAATTTTTGTTCACAACTGCCAGAACTTCAAGTCATTATGTATGTGAGCTCGCTTCGAGTTCTAGCATGCAACTGTGTCTTTGTGCACATGAATACCTCGTATTACCCAACATGAGAAAAGAGAACTTTTTGCCATTCTACCAGGGCGTGGGAATGTCTTGATCTTGGAATTCAATCTTTAATCGTGATTCTCCTATCATCATGTCATTTCTGTCAACTTGTATTTTCCCTTCAACCCCTTGTCCTCAGACATGTTGGAGCACTAGATATTCTTCGTATTGATATCCTTGTCCTGGTTACTTCGAACTTTCCATCGTAAGCTTATTCTCATGGTCTTGCTCACGACCTTTTGAAAAATAAATAAATAATTACGTCCCTCCTTGAGCATGCATTTGCATAGCATGTGCATTTGGGAACCTTGGGTGAACTAACATGCATACGCATGGAGTGTTTTCAATATCTCCGACTCTATCCTTTGTGTTTGGTGACGTTGTCATCCCATAACTAAAGGTGCCGTGACGGAACCTAGGGCCTCATGTGCGCTGCAGCCATGTGATTGCCACTAGGAGCGCACTAGGTATCTTGGTTGTGAGAATCGCGACTCGCCACGCACACCCCTTCTCAACCTGTGATTGTCCTCTCAATCACTAACTCGTTTTGTGGGTAACTAGTCATCCTAACGTGAATCATGAGCACCATACCGCACAAGCATGTGCATAGTGTCTTCACAAGCATGTGCATCGCATCGACTTTGAAAATTATCACACCTTAAAAATAATGAGTTGTCAAAACCTCAAATTTTACGAAGTAAGTAAAGGTGTGAGCAAGATTATTCTGAAATTCGCTTGAAGTCATCTTTCGTACAAGAAATTATGGAACTCTTTTAGCCTTCCTTTTTCTTCGTAATGGTCTTTTGGAAATCTCGATCGAATTGGTCCCTTGCCGTGAATCGCAACGACCTTGTAGCATCGATCCCTTTTCCTGCCAGCCAAGAGGAAGCCTTAGACATAGAAACTCTCTTGAGAAGTCAAGGTTCTCGAATAGTCAATGAGGAGAAGTCATCCATCGTGTGTTCATTCTTGATCCCGGGTGGAATACCAACTTGAAGTACGTCTACGGACCTTGAATGAGGATTTTCGGTGCATGAGCATCGATTCCTGAATGTAATGCTTATGGCCACTGTGTTGTTCGGTTCCGTAAAACTTACCATAAATGAGCTTTCGTCGTACATATTCTACTTGTCAATATTATGAACAAGCTTATGAATGTGTGTTTAACGAAAACTCAATTTTTCAGATGGTCGGACCGACACACAACACTCCCAATGGTTTTGGTGCCTCAAGTGGTAATGACCCACCCCCGCCACCATCCCTGACACCGACAGAGGCACTTCTGACTACACAAACCGACTTATTGCGCCAGCTCTTGCAGATGCAACAACAGACAGACCAGCGCGTGCAGCTGTTGGAACAGAGGCCTCCGCACGGGGCCAATCATGAGGGACCACATACGGTCACTACCTACACCCAGTTTATTGGGATGAAGCCTCCAACGTTCACTAAGGCAGAAGAACCGCTTGAAGCTGACGCATGGGTCAGGGCCATAGAGGCCAAGTTTTCTGCTTTTACCTTTCCTTGCTCCGAGGAGCGCAAGGCAACCTTTGCAACCTTACAACTTCGTGGCGAAGCACTGATGTGGTGGGAACATTTCAAGTCTATGCAACCTGCTGGACATGAAGTCACTTGGGTTGAATTCAAGCAAGCTTTCAAGGACCACCATATTCCTAAAGGACTTATGGACAGAAAATGAGAGAGTTGTTGGCTCTGAAGAAAGGAGCTGACACCGTGTACCAATATGCACAGAAGTTAAATAGTCTTTGCCAGTACAGAGGACATCACGTGGACACCGACGCCAAGAAGATGGAACATTTCCGTGATGGTCTCGATGGTGACTTGTACAAAAGGCTAATACTGTTGGAACCCAATAGTTATCACGAGTTAGTAAACAAAGCTATCTCTCAGGAGGATGTCATGAAGAAGGCACAGGAAGATAGGAAGCGACAAGCTGATTTCACTTCCGGCAGTGAATCGAGCAAGCAGTTCCGCTTTGTCAAGAAGCGTACTCATGGGTCTTCGCAATCTTCGCCATCTGGGCAGTGGAGAAGGACCCCACTCTAGGACAAGCCTTCGGGAAATCTCCAGTACCAAAAGAATCCACATCATGTGCCCAAGCTTAAGGAACTCCCGCCCCGCATATGCTACAATTGTAGACAGCCCGGGCATTTTTCCAATGAGTGCCCGAACCCCAGGCAGCAGAAGCAGAACCCCGGATCCGCTAAGGGCAACCGCAATAAGAAGCCAAGCTTTCAAGTGAAGCAAAGCCAACCGAATTTCATAAGTAACCTCTCTATTCGGGAACCCTCCCTACTTTGTCGTTTACTTTCGAATCTCGGGACAAGATTCTGTTTAAGGGGGGTAGACTGTGACGCCCCGGGTTTTTAATTACCGTCATTAACGCTAATGACCGGAACAGCCGAGTCAAACCGGTCAAACACCGGTCAAACCTAGGTCAACCTGGGTCATCACCCTAAAAACCTCACCAGTGAACCCTAATGGACCCCTTAACCAAGCCTACACACACCCGTAGTCAACCTTGGCCAAAGACACGGTCAAAACCGGCTTAACCGTTGACGTCAGCGAATGTCGTCCGGAACTTTTGCCGCGTTCTCCAAAATTCACCTAAACACTTCAAAATCTACATTTATGAAAGTTGTCCATCTTGTTGAGGGACACAACTTTCGTGTAGATTGGCATTTCAAATTTTGGGTGGAAATTGGTGAAAACTTGATCGACTGACAGTACCCCCTGTTTTCCAGAACAGGCCGGCATTCAATATTGGCACGACGTTCCTGCAAAATCCATTAAGAAAAACACTATATGGCCTTTTTGAAAGTTGTAGAGGGTAGTTAGATCTACAACTTTCCTATTCATTGCTTTGTGCACTTTTATTCAATTTTTGGGAGAAAACTTAATTTGAACAGGGCCAGTTTGAAATCCGGCAGGCCGACGTCGCCCCGTGTCGCGACGTCGCGCGCGCGTGCGCGCGCGGGCGTCGCGCCGCCGCCCCGCGCCCTCCCCTCGCCGTGCCTCGGTCCACGCGCCGCCCCGCGCATTCCCAATGCGGCCGCTCCGTCCCGAGGTGGCACGCACGCCGAGGGAGTCCCGGAGTCCGCGCCGCCCATGCCCTAGGACGTCGCGTCGCCGTACACCTTGCGCCCGCCCGCCCGCCGCCCGTCACCGTACCGCCGTATTCCCGGCCGCCGCTCCTTTCCCACGCGCCGAACCCCCCCCCCCCCCCCCCGACGCCGCCGCCCGCACCGCCCACCGCCGGCGTTCCGCGCCCGGCCGCGGCGGCTCCGAGCTCGAGCCGCCCACAAGTCGAATTAAACCATCCTACGGCTTCTCTAGCACTCACTCGTGCCACCGCCCTCCCTAGCCACACCACCCCGCTGTCCTCCTCGCCGGAACGCCGGCCGCGGCGGCCGCACTCCGCGGCCGCCGCGCGCCGCTCGCCGGCAGCCCCTCCACCCCGTCCAAGCACCCAAACCGGGCCTAGCCACTCCGTAGGACCCTCCACAGCCCTTCCCCAGCCAAGACCCACGGCGAGCCGCCGGAATTTTGGCCAGCCGCGCCGGCCACCGCGCCCCAGGGGCCATATTGCAAACGCAGTAATCTTTCCTGGGTCCTTCTCGCAAAAGGGTAACTCCAATAGTGAAGTAACTTTGCTGATTCTTGTAAATTGCGTAGAAAATCAAAGAAAAACCAGAAAAATGCAAGGCCATTTTTCTTGTATCCGTTGTGAAGTATCCTACAACTTTTGTTATTCTGGCCTGAGCTAATTCCTTTTAGTTTTTGCATGAAAAATACAAACGTGAAAAACCTTGATCTGCAATATCTCAAATTATATAAATCCTCTGTAGCCAATTTTTGGATATGTTGTGTGTTAGGATATGACTAGCTCCCATGACAAAAATTGCACAAAGCTATGATGTAAAGCTTTTTATAAAAATGTTTTTCCATTTCTGCCAGAGCTGCATAAATGATTGTTCTTGCTAAATATATTTATGTTTTTGAGCTCAACTTGTGCACACTGTCTTGTAATATCCAAATTCACATCTAGTGAATTAAGCATGATTTTTGGATTAACAGAAATAGTTATTCTTGATTTGTGCATGTTTTCCTTTGTAAATTAATAAGCTAAGGTCAGTAGAGTTTTTATGTGAACATGCTGGTTCTTTAGGCTTGTTTAGGACCAGAGAGCATGCATGAGAAAGTTGGGATCATTTTGATGCTTAATTATTTTTGTATGCATTTAAATTGAATACCTAGCTAGCCTTTGTTATTTTTCAATAGTATTTAATTTCCTAGCATCCAACACTTACATGTGGGTCCAATGGACCAGGATAGGTGCTAGTAGGTTTAAGAAACACTCATTTAATTTTTGGCAATTTAATTGATTAATAAAAAGCTTAAATGCCCTTTTAATATTAAAGGGAAATTAAATAAAGAAAAATCCCTAATTAATTCTTTTCTTTTTTGAAAAGTATTATTTAATATAATTAAAAGATAATTAATTATCATCACTGATAAGAAATTAATTCATAAATAAAAATATTAATTACACCTTTGTTGGTGAAGATAAAAGGAAATGAAGCTTTCACATCAAATGATAAACTTAAAAAAACCTTTATTCAAATGTGGAATAAAAGAGTAACCCATGTACAACCAATAACCTTCCTAAAAGAGAAACATTAGATGAATGCTTGTTAAGGTAAACATGACCAACCCAGAGTTGGATAAGACAACAAACTATCACATCACCTAAAGTGCATTGCATTCCGTGTAGATCTTCCGGACGGAGATTACTCCCTTGTCCCGGAGACCGAGGAAGGAGGAGCGGAAGCTTCGCTGTAGTACGTGGAAGTGCTCGACACCGAGGGTGCCCAAGCTAACCTAGCTGACGAAGGCAAGCTCCGGTGCATCTAACCCAGTTTTCAAATTCTTTATTCAATTATCTGTGGATGATTGCGCATTTACGTTCAGGAGTTGAATGAAACCCTAGATGCATGATCCCTAGGTACCTTTTGTCCCTACTAGTATGATAGGTCGATAGCTACTAAGCTATAGGACCGTTACAAGTCGGGTGATGACCTCACTCGAGAGAAAAGGTTCCTAGATAGGAATCATATTATATCCTAAATGGATTGCTCACGTGGTAAGAGCATGGGATCTAGGCTCCGGTCCAGTGGTTATGTGGGTTATGTTTTTGAACGTACTAAGCACATGTCGGGTATGGGGCCGGTAAGCCTAGTACCTTAATGAGGCGGCAAGGGATCCTACCATTACTACTCTTGGGATTCGCTCTCACGGCTAGCTACCGGTGGTGTATGGTTACTCTGGGTGTACTGGGTGAGACATGCCAGATAGCCTGCACCAAAGACTGTAAGATTCGATCCTGACCCGAGGATTTCTGGGGACGGCCTGGGAAAGTTGTCCTTGCGGGGGCAGCCTACCGTGTGTTTGGGTCTACCTTGCAAGGTTTAAATCAATCGATTGTCGGCCTCTCACCGTTATCCGAGACTACTTACTCCACTAGTCTAGAACTTGTGCTAAAATCTTGAAAGTAAGGACCTACTCTTTGTTACATTTTAGAAAAAGCAACCCAGTAGCCAAAAAGCCTATCATGGTCTAGATTTGGTGAAGTAGATATCACCGACGGGTAAGACTTGCTGAGTATTAGTATACTCAGCCTTGCTATAATGTGTTGATCCAGGTAATGCCTTCAGTGATGTGTGGCCCGGAGAGATCCCGCCCGGCTGGGAGTTGGAGTGGGTGGAGGATGACTACTGAAAGCATATTGGATGGCCTCCAGTGGTGACTTCGCTTCCGCTAGTTTATTTCCGCTGCTTTTCGAAAACTCTGAACTATCTCGTCATGACAAAAACTATGGTTTGTAATAATTAAACCCCCTTCGGGGTACGAATTTGGATATTAATGTTGTATCTCTGGACTCGCCTACGAGTGATTTTTAATGCATATATTCGATCCTTGTTGCTTTTCAAGTGATTTACTGGGCGTTAACCCGGCAACTAACGACAGGATGATACTTTATTATCGCTTAATGACCAAAGTGGATCGGTCTTAGGCGATAGTATGGTATTTTCCTGGGCGGGTTGTCACAGAACGTCCGGCCTAGGACGAAAAACAGGGCATGGATTTTTGTAAATAGTTTTCCTTTTATTTTTCTGGAGTTTCTCACAAAGATTTACTGGGCCAACTTTTTCCCATGGGCTGAGAAAGCGAAAAAAGGGCGGTACACGGGAAACCGGACTGGACCGGCCCCCGAGACAGGGTGAGCGGGCTGGCTCGGTCCGACCAGCCCAGTGGGGCCCCGGCGGCGGTTCAACCGGTTTTTCCCCAGAATGCTCCTTTTCAACTTCATTCTTCGGTCAGAAAAATTTAAGGGAAGTTTGAATAAGGAAGATGAGGTTTCTAGGGTTTTCCTTTTCGGACTATTTATTTGGGAGCTCGGGAATCCACCCGATTTAGCAATCTTTTGCTCCCACACAGCAGCCATGGTGTCCCCGAGGAGGGTAGAGTTGAAGCAAGGCGCCAAGGATCCATCGATGGAGGAGGCGAAGCGATGCGAGATCAAGCTACCCGTCGAGATCAAGAGGACCACCCGCATCTGTTGCGGAGGGCGTGTCCCGACCGGAGCTATTGCATCTCGCAACCCAATCAAGGAGGAGAAGGTCCCTACTCCCGTTCGAAGGTCGGTGCCCATCCGAGGCATGAAGCGGAAGGACTACAAGGAGGTGTCGCCCGAGCCTAAAGACTATGGGGATAGCGACTACTCCGATGATCGTAGCCCGAGATTGTGGGCGGCCGCCGGAAGAGATGATAATGATTTGTACATTTGGGAAGAGGTGCCCAAGGAGAAGGCCCAAACGGCGGCGACAACGACAAAGGCGGCAACGACAACAATGATGGTGACGACAGCGGCGATGACGGCAGAGACCCTAGCGATGACGACCCTTTCAGGATCCATCCGATGTGTTGTGTGGCTTGCCGTCACTCCATCTCGGAGCTCTACGCATCGGTCGACGAATGTTTCCAGGCCACGGAGGCGTTGAGGCAGCATGTGGAGGACTTGGAGCGCGTGGTCGAAGACGACTACAAGTTCCTAAATCGCAACGTGCGCAAACTTTTTGGCATGGTTGGGAACATGAAGGGCAAGTGGTGCAATAGTTGCGGGAAGTATCACTAGGTTTAGTTTCCCCCCTTAGGATTTTTGTAAGATACGACAAGGACGTCATATGATTTTAGCGTGGGGGAGAGCTAGCTAGCTAGCCTTTAGTTTTTGAGCTTCAAGTTTAGATTGGTTCGGTTTAGTCTTCAAGAGAGTTTAGTTTCCGAAAGAGTTTAAGAGTCTTTAGTTTTTGAATGTGCTTTTAAATTTTTGCAAGTGTCTTAATTTAGTGTTGTGTCAAAGAAAATCAAATTAAAAGAGTCCTTTAAATTTTGTGTCTTGTGTGTTGCTTATCTTGATTTACTTGTTCGTCATCTTTAGTTCTTGATATATGAACATAAGTGTGTGGTTTGAAAAATGTTTACCGTGGTGCTTAGTGGAATTGCTACCTCTAAAAGTACCCATACCACACTTCGATCTTGAGCTTCACATGTTGGTTGTGCTATGTTCAATGTTAAAAGTTGGAGGAATGTAATTTTGAAAATTATCTAAAACCCTTGTAATAAAGGTTAGCAAAACCTCTTTTTCCAAGTTGAGAGTAACGAAAAAAATCCTATACAAAGGCAATATTATTTTTTGCTCCACCATAAGTGTGATTAGCACGATGAGTTGGGCTAGGACCCTTCTCTCTTGGGAGTTTTAATTTCAAGTAATGATCATGTCCTTGTGCTTATCTTTTGTTGCTAGCCTCGTCATGTATTCGGTAACGTGACTTTAACATTGGAAGTACCGTACATCGCCGAATTCCATACCCAACCCTATACATCTCTTTTGTACATTGCATTCCTTGAACACAACCTACTCTCAAAGTTTCGTCTCATCTCTAGCATGGTTTATTTAAAATTTCAGATTGTGTGCATGCAAGAAAGAGAGGAGTTGAGAGCTTTGGAAAGAGAGAAAAGATGTCAATAGAGGGAAAAATAAAGAGAAAGGTATGTGTATGGAAAAGAAAAAAAAGAAAAATATAAAAGAAAGAAAGAAAAATAAATACATGTATAAAAGAATTAAAGAGAGAAGAGAAAGAGAAAAGAGGAGTGGCAATCAAGATATGTGAGGGATGAATCAAGTAAAAAAACATTAGAGTGCAAGGAAGGATGTCACATTGTTGAGAGACGGAACTTTCACTCTTTTTCTAACCATGTGCAATCCGACCGTGAGGACGTCATCAGTGCCTTTCTTTTGCCCTTGCACATGTCCACCATTCTAAATCTTCTGATCCTTGATATCCCCACATATGGATTAATTCTCATGATCATTGGCTTTGAAAGGTAAACAACCATTAGAGGAAGTTCTTAGTTTGACAATACTTGTGTTGATTGCACTAGCCCTACCTATAGCTCCACTTTACATGTCATATGAGAGATTTATGGGAGGTGAGAGTTTTATAAAACTTGTTAGGATAGCCACCTCATATGAGTGAATTGAGAGAGCTTGGAGAAAGGTTTTTGTCTAACACTTGTTGCAGGAATTTTATTTTTGAAAAATCATAAAAACCTTCCGATGGAAGCAAAGAAGTAAGCATGGCTGAAATTAAAGACTTTGAGTGAAGAGTTTGAGTTGTGGGGTAAATCTTGACGTGGTAAAAAATCTAAACGCCCATGTTTATGTATGACAATCATTACTTTATGTTTATATATTAAAGACAAAAGATTGACTAACTTGTGAAGAAGGATTAGCGGTACACGATTACAACACTTTGAACGAAGTTCTTTTACAAGGCATTGATGGACTCACCGGGGAGATGAGTGAAGTTCTCGTACTCTCTCCGGTAAGTCACATACATCTAAACCTGAACTTGGGCGTTTCCAGCATGAGCTTCCTTCAACACCAACCAGATTCTACAAGCCAAGCTCTCTGTGTGCACTCGATCGAATTCAGGTTGACACAGAGCACGAAACAAGTAGTTGACCGCCTTGTTGTTGGCGTCGAACATGTCCCTCGACCCTGGAGTGAGGAAATTCATTGGCTGGACATAGCCTGTGTCCACCGTGACATCCCAAAGGATCTGACCCTTTCCACGGAGGAACACTGCCATTCGTTTACTCCACATCTGGTAGTTCTTTCCATCGAAGTGTGGAGGACCCAAACCCCGTTCCCGGTACGCCATCTTTGGATCTTATACTGGTTAGAGTCATTCAATATCCGTAACTTGCTCTCATACCACTTGAAGGACCAAAACGGCGAACCAGAGAGGGGGAGTGAATGGGAGATGATAAAAAATCTATTCAAGAATTCGACCTATGAACCCTATTTCACTCGTGTACCTCCACAAGCTTCTCTTGCCAAGTCCACGCAGTCACTGGAGTTCTACTGGAGCTAGGAGCAAGACCCAACCAACAGCCACGAAACACTATAAACCGGTAAGACCGGTTCTCCAAACCGGTCAGGTCGGTTTTGGCCTGACAGCCACGCTCGCTCTTCGGCCTCGGCTTTGTGGCTCAGCCGAGTAACCCGATGATTTTCTGGTGAACCACTGCAAGCCCCACGAACTTGATGTAGCCTCCGCCAATCACTACTCATGACTTGGCTCCCATTAAGTCCTGGCTCGACCTTGGTTTTGAGCCTCAACCAAGAAACTGTCCACCGACTTCATCTTGCTGTTCTTGCCACCATGCGGTCCATACTTGACCCCACTGGACACCGGGTCCCTCGAACGAAGCCTACTTATCTTCTCCACACCTGGAGGCCTCACAGACAACGACCTTTCGCGCTTGTTCTTCACCTGCACCAACACCAGTCAAGCTGCAACCTGCACCTACAATACTTAGCCAAGAATTAGTCCACACAACTTTGTCAATCACTCATCACACTAGGAAGCGACCATCCACTGGTCCTCGAACCACACATGGTCCTCAAGATGAATCTCCTTCGCTTGGTGATGCTCAGGATGGTCTTGGAATGACGGATGTGGCGGCTGATCGGCCGAAGATGTGGATCCAAGTGATCACAACTTCATCCATTCGATCAAACCAACGTTTCCTTGATCAACCTTGTTCATCCAAGTCGTGCATGTGGGGAAGGAAATGTTTGGGACTGGGTACATGGCACGGGGGTAGGTGCGGCCGCACTTGGCATGGCCAGCCGCACCTGCAGGGCTGGCCGTGCCAGGTTGTGCGGTCGTGCCTGGCTCGTGTGGCTCGTTGGTTCCATTTCCCCCATAAATGTGTACTTGTTCATAAAAATTACAACACAACTCATGGAACTTTATTAGTATCAAAAATGTGCATGAAACTTGTTGTATACTCCTCTCGAACTCGAGGTTTTGACGGTCGAAACTTTGTTGTAAAGATCGTCAACAAACTCCCCCAAGCTAAACGTTTGCTCGTCCACGAGCAAAGCCTAGACTTGGCCTCGGTGGATCAGGGGTTGCAAGATGTTATAACTCGGCAAGTACCTGTGCACAAACTTCATGCTCTTCTTGCAAATTTGAAAAGGTTGGTACGAGAGAAGCTTAGCATTACTTCACCTGTGGGGCTTTTAGCTTTCCACCTTGCCTTCAGAGGTTGAAAAGTAGAATGGATTTTGACTTTGCATCTCTCACTCTCCTCCTTTTCTTGATCCTATCTCAGAGTTTTTGAAAATTTTGCAAAGAAAGACAAGGTTCCTTGGATGGTTCCCTCAATCGCTCAAGTGGTGTTTATTACCTCACCAAAGGCTTTAAGCGAGCCTCAACTTCCTACTTCTATGGCTTGTATGTGGAGCTTTGGGTAGGCTAAGTACAAGGCTCACTTGTGCCACATGATATTGTTCAGCCAAAGACCGGATCCAAGAAAAAACTAGTCATGCAACTTGATCGAGATGTGCAAGTGTGTGGAATATTTTTTGTTTTTCTAAACACTCCTTGCTTTGAGATTCTCCTCTTGCTTTTATTATCGAGAGGGGTCATGCTTTCTTTTTTACTCTTTTTTCTATGATCTTTGATTGGAGCACTTTTTTCTACGCTTCTTGAGAATATACCCTTTTTTCCTATGACCCCTCTTTCCGTTTGCAAGATTACAAGAAGAGAAATCTCTTTGAACTTTGGAGTATTTATTTTTGGTGGATGGATGGCATGTTTTGCGTAACTCCAAGTGTAGGAGTTAGCATGTATATGTGGGTGTACGTGATCTCGATCATGGGAGAATGAAAAGATTCTACCAAGGGTCACAACAACTTGGGAAAAGTCAATGGGTCACAAGCAAGCATATGTAGAAGGTTTGAACATTGATATTGACATATGTCTTTGGTAGGTAATATGTAAATTGCTTTGTTTTATTTTCAAAAAGAAATCATCCGAGATTCTCACCATACTTTGAGATAGAGTAGATCAACATTGTCGCACTATATCATACTAGTCAACAACCAAGATTTGGTCATAAGCGTTTGCTTCCCACAAAGTTTTATTTCAGGCTTTTGTTCTCAAAATATACCAACAAGTTTAAAAAGGCATAGAGCAGAAAGATATGCACTAGGTTCTTGCAAAGTTTTAACATAGCGACCATTCATCATTACCAAAGTGAGGGTATAGACAAGATTTCAAGCACATGGTTGAAGCAAATATTTTTCTTTTATTCAAAAGAGATAAACAAGATGTAAAAGAGTAGTTTGGATCGACATACCTTCCTTGATTGAAAATGGGGTCCCCCCAAGCTAAATTTTGGCTCTTTGGTTGGTATGTCTTCATTTTGGTGATGGGACGAGCACCTGGATGCATGTAGTGGTTGTCTTGATGGATTTGTGAAAAATCATAGGTACGGCCGTATCACTTGGTACGGTCGGCCCTACTAAATTTTTCCTAAGCACTCGTGTTCCCTCCTCAAAACACCCTGCACAAAAATTTTGTCGTGGGGAGGTACGGCTGTACCTCTAGGTTCGGCTGTATCACCAACATTCTCCAAAACTGCTTTTCTAAGCCTTGTTTACTTAATAAATGTAATGGTGAAAACAAATTTGAAATCTAAACATGATTGATGCATGAAATAAAAGGATTGAAATGGAAATATGAGATATATACTGGTTTACCTCTCGGTGAGGGCTCGTGTTTTAGAGTCCGTGGGCGGGACTCCTCCGGTTGCTCAATTAATCTTCGACTCGCCCGGTCCCAGAGTGGAAGACTAAGATGATGCTCTCTTTTCTCGCCACATCTTCTTTGTTTTCTTCGGTGGCGATGAAGTCAGTGAAGCTTTTACAGGGGTGTTCTTGATTTCCATCTTCTTTCCCCCTTAGCATTGTTGATTTCTTTTGGCATCTTCGGTTGGTGGCGCCCGTTGAATGCTTTGACCTTGGGTTTGTTCGGGGCCACCTTATCTTCCTGCACATGGTTAGTTGCATACATCCCCCTAGATGGCTTACCCCATCTTGTGGATATGACGCTAACATGCTCTCGGGTAGGCTCGCATTGCCGCAGGATTCCATCTGACTCAGAAGAAGCTAAAGAAGCAGCAAGCTAAGCAAGTTGAGTTTCTACCATTTTATTAAATCTTAGTTGATTCTTCATGGCAGAGACGAAGGATTCTATGGTGGAGTTAAGATTTTAAAGAACGTTCTCATTGGCAGCTAGCTTCCTCTTTGAACTTTCATTAATTCTAGCTTGGCCAAAGACAAGATCTTTAATGGAAGGCTGATTACTGAAAGAATTAGAAAGTTACCTCCATTTTGTGTGTTGAACGGGAATTGGGCCTCGAATTCCACCCTTGATTATTGAAGTTGTTGCGGAACCCGATGTTATTACCTCCATTTTCATAGGTGCGGCCGGATCAAGGGGTGCGGCCAGCCCTATGATCCACCGCCTCTTGACTTGGAATCTCCCGATCCTTGCTCCCATGGCGGTTGATTGTCGGTTCCTTTGGTCGGTTTTTGACGGTATGGCGGTTGGGAGGTGCGCCCGGACCTCTAGATGTGGCCGGCCCACCTCCAAGTCGTGGGATGAACCAGCTTCGCTTAGTGACACTCATGATGGTCTTGGAATGACGATTGTGGTGGTTGATCGGCCGCAGAGGTGGACCCATTGATCCAAGTGATCTCAACTTCATCAATTCGATCAAACCGATGTTTCCTTGATCAATCTCATTCATCCAAGTTGTGCACGCGGGGAAGGAAATGTTTGGGACCGGGTACGTGGCACGCGGAAAGTGTGGCCGCACCTGGCAGGGCCGACCGTGCCTGGTGGTGCGGCCATGCCTGGCTCATGTGGCATGTCGGTTCCATTTCCCCCCGAAATGTGTACATGTTCATAAAAATTGCAACACAACTCGTGGAACTTTATTAGTATAAAAATGTGCATGAAACTTGCTGTATACTCCTCTCAAACCTGAGGTTTTTGACGGTCGAAACTTTTTTGTAAAGACCGTCAACACACGCACGACCGCCATGGGCTGCAGTGCCACCTTACGCCGGGGCAGCTTCACCTCCTTGGGCAGGGGTGGCTTCACCTCTTGGAGCGGGGGTGGCTTCACCCCGGCGGACGGGGGTGGCTTCACCTTCTCGGGCTCAGTGGGTGGGGGCGGCGGCACCTCCTCGGGCTCAGCGGGTGGGGGCGGCGACACCTGCTCCCTCCCTCGCTTTCTGGATGGCTCGCTTGACGATGCCATGCTCGCACTTGAGGAAGAAGAAGCTCTTGGATTCACTTCTTGGTGACCGAAGATGGTGGTGCTGGGGTTTTCTTGGTGCCGCGGTTGACGAAGTTCTTGGCTGGTCGGGATTTATATTGACAAGACGGCGAACCGTCAGGCGGCCGGTCACGTGCCTCGGAACCCGTGTCCGCTCAGGAGAGCTCTTTGCCACAAAAAGAGTCATGTGGTCACAAGGAGATGTGTGACCGTTCATATTTTATTCAAAATACCAAATGCCCAACTACTCCTCTGAGTTGTTCGATTCTTAAAAAAAACTATGAATTGTTCATATTTTTATTAATTTTTATGTGCTTCTTTATGGGCCCTAATTTTTGAGGGAAGCAATCAAGTGTCATTTCGAAAAAAAGCGTCAGCAGCCTAGTATAAAGAAGGTAACCATTGCCCGCCCGCGCACCAGCCAACAAAGCGACGTGGGTTTGCTAGCTCGCGTTGGAATTGACTACTCCCTCCATCCCAAATATTTACACTTGTTGACTTCCGTTCTTCACATTTGACCATTCATCTTATTTGAAAAATTGTGAAAGTATTATTTATTTTACTATGACATGTTTTATCGTAGTATATATTTTAAGTATATCATAATTATTTTTACATTTTCACAAATTTTTTGAATAAGACGAATGGTCAAATGTGTTTTGTAAAAGTCAAAGGGTGTAAATATTTTGGGACGAGGGGAGTATCCAATTTGCAAAATGAATATTCAACCGCCCCCTTCTTCTTTCCGAATGGATAAGCGCAACACTTTCCTTGAAAAAAAGTGTAGAGGAGGCGCGAGAGGAGGCGTGGAGACTAAGACAAGGATAAGCGCCAGCGAGGGGCCAAGCAGCGGACGACCCCGTGCACCCGGGATCGAGGAGAACCAGATCGCGAAGCGGTGCCGTAACTGGATCCGCACGCGTGCCGGCGAGATGGCGGCGAAGAGGGAGACGACGATGACCACTAGAGAGGGGCCAAGCGGCGGTGGAGTGAACCCAATGCCCAAGAAGAGGGTACTCGACTGGATCCTCTCGAATTCCGACGAGGGGCCAAGCAGCGACAAGGAGGACCGTGTCGGCGAGGGGGCGGCGAAGCGGGCAAGGGGTCTGCCTCACATTTGCGAGCGCAAGTGTCTGGCAACTACGAAGTGGTGTCGAGGGAGCAGCGAAGAAGGTGTAGAGGACCTCATCTCTGACTCTGGCAACGACCACGACGACAGCGAGGCATGTATCTCTGAATCTCACTGCCTTTTTACTTGTTCTATAGATGAAGCTTAAGGCAGCTTGTGCTTGAGCTTCATAAAGTTAATTAGTGCTTATGATGATGTCTTCCATGCTTGTCATGATCTTATACCAAGTTCTGAGGCAAATCAGTTCTGAACTAAGTTCTGCTTTTACTTGTCACACCCTGCTATGAAGCCTAGGATAATTTTCAAGTTCTTATATAATTTTCCTATGACTGTTCCTATACTGCTCCAAGTTCTGAGGCAAATAAATTCTGAATTAACTATTTTATTCTTATGCCATGTTTAACCCTGTTTCAGGCAAAACTCTTTGAGTCGCGAGCAGAGCTGGAGTTACTTCTAAACCTTAATGTCTAGGATTATGTGAAATCTATGTTTGAAAAAATCACGAAAGAAGTGAACATCCTCATCAAAAAGGCTAAGCACATATGGAGGTATAGGTATACTGCTGAACAAAAATCTCGAGCCTATTGAAGGTGCGCTCGTAGGGCTTCAAGAATCCTTGGTTGCTTACGAAGAGGCTGCAAAAAGAGCCAATCTTGATGGGCATGATCTAGTTCAAGCTTGTTGATGTGCAAGTTCAATAGCCATACTTTTGTGGATGTTCAAGGGGCATGCCTTTGTTGATGTGTATGGTCAAATGGCACGACCATAATGTGATGGACAAGTTAAGTCCTAGCCTGATATATGGACAAGTTAACCTTTTGTGATAATTATCTTTATTCCTGTGGATAACTTATCTTCATCTCTGTGGACAAGTTATCTCTCTTATGATGTCTGTTTTGTATCAGAAGATATGTGTGTTGATTGTGCCTGTGTTTCAAAATGGAAGCAATGAGAGATGGAGTTGACCTGTCAATGAGGACAGACTCAAAGGAGATGATGATTAACAAACCTCCGTCTCATTTGTTCACTGTTGCCGTGCTCATGCTTCACGGCAGTGAAGAGTGCTCTCAGACTTTAATTATTGGGCTCTCAAACTAGTAATAGGTGTCAAATGTTCATCGGTAACAGAATTTATAGCATGTTACCAATACAGAGTGATCAGTAACGTACTTAAACAGCCCGTTACTGATAGGGCATTGATCAGTAACGGACTTTACGAGCTCGTTACCGATAGGTTTAACTTGTGTAACGGGCTCTATTTGACGTACGTTACAAAGAATTCATGTAACGGGCGTTTAAGAAGGTCGTTACCAGAAGTCCACATTGGTAATTGGTGTTGCGGAGGCCAACCCAGGGGTGAGCCTGCCGCGCTTATCTATAATGGGTGCCAAGTAACAACCGTTATAAATGTGGGTGCATGTAACGGGTGTTAAGGACCCGTTACAAATGTTGCGTGACCTATTTGGGGTTTTCACGTAGTTTTTCCTACACACTAATCAAACCATGTAGGTTGCTCATGGGTTAGCACAAGACACAAGGAACCTACCATATGTAAACAACTAGGCATAGCAACAAATGCAAACCTAGACAAGGAAATGGAACTACAATGATACATGTGATGGGTTATAGTTTCCATTACATCAACTGGGGAACGTGGGCAACACATGTTCAATTTGCAAGCTTGGCTTCTAGACTTTAATATCCACAACTTCTTTATGCCAAGCCTCCCAAGTCGCCACGCTTGTCGGTGCGGAATATGGTCCCGACACTAACCAGTAGATAGCGCCGTGGTCTATCCCTCAATGGTCGATGCTAAGCAACAAGTGACACAGATGTTTTATCCTGGTTCCGGCCGTGGGGGCCGTACGTCCAGCAGAGGCGTGCTTGGGGCACTATATTACTTAGCACCGGGGGTGCTTGTAGTGGGGCAAATACAAGCAAGGCGGGAGAGGAAGCGTGGCTTCCAAGTCCCTGGAGGAGTGGTTGAAGATATTGTGGGAGAACGAGCTTGAGTACATGGTCTGGTGTGTCTCTTCTCCTTTTTCGTCCCGCCGCGGCTGGGGGCTCGCCTCCCCTTTTATAGGCCAAGGGGGCGGCGAGTTACATGCACGCCGCGCTATCCAGCTACGTGGGGGTGCACGTCGTGCTACGCTGTAGAGTGGGCGGCCGTCCGGAAGATCTCCGCAGCGATCTGGCCATGATGGCCTACTTCGTACCCGAACAGTGGTGGTTCGAGGGTAGGAAGGCGGCAGATGGTGGTGGCGTTCCCCGATAGGCTTCGAGGGAGGAGCTGATGATGGCTGGTACGGGGTACAGGAGCAGGCAGAACGGCGTTCCTTCCCAATGCGCTTCACGGTAGTGGAGTGGTTGCTACAGCGCCCGGCGTGCGCCTGCACGCGCGGGTACGGCGGCCACGCCGTCACAGTGGCCGGGATGGCGGTCCACCGGCCTAGCGCCTCCACCTAACCCCCGTAGGGTCACAAGAAGGTGAAATCGAGGGTGCGCCCGGCCCCCCTTCGAGGGTCGGGCGCGTTAGCCGTCCGTAGTGGGCACGCGGTGTCACGGGACCGACACCGGCCGTACCGCACGTCCCTTCCCACGGTGGTGGAGATGGGCGCCTCCCCGGGGAGTTGGTGCGGCGGCACCGGGCGCGAGCCCCGGCGCATGATGGCGCCGTCTCGCGGCGTCGGGGCGTTAAAGGCCCATGTACGGGGGCCGGCGCACGCGTGCGGGGCGCCGGTGAGCGTGGCGGGCCCCGGCCCGCGGGCGGGACGAACCCTCGAGCGAGACGAGACCCGCTCGAGGGGGAGTGATCCCTCGAGCGGGGCGGAGCCTGCCCGAGGGGGCACGCGCTCTCGAGCGAAGAGGGCCGTCTTGGTGGGCCGTCGGGGTCCCGCGGTGTGGGCCGTGTCCTGCATGGTTAGTCACCTGCATGGTTAGGCTTAACGTATTTTGGTGCTGGGATTTAAGTGAGGATTTCCCCGTTGTTTAAGGGGACCCCTAGGGCTGTCCCCGACAGTAGCCCCCGAGCATCTGCGGGTTTGCCATTGAGGCTCCCGCAGATGCTGGAACCTACTGATAGGACGTTCTTCCCTCCTTGTTTGCGAACGCTTTCCGTGGGGCCGCGTCAGCGGACCCGCGGGTCTAGCCCCCTAAGCCTGCGAGGAGTGTGAGTTCTCCTGCAGGGGTTAACCGCGAGAATTTTGGTCAGAGAGGCGTGGCACATATGCCAACCGGCATCGGCGGTGTTTCAGCCGGCTTCGGGGGTGCACGCACCGCTGTCACTGTCTCGGGCGGGTGCAGTTTCAAGGAGGTGTAGCCGTGCGTCAAGCCCCCCGAGCCTTGGCCCGTTCGAGGCGATCGGGTAGAGCCTGACGACTTGTTTTTTAACGCGCCCTCGCCGTCCCTCCGCGGGACGGAGGGGTGAGGTTTCGCAACTCCCATCGAGCGGGTCGCGAATTGCTGATTCCTCTTCGAGCTGGTAGCGGATGGTTCAAGTGGACGCCCATGCCCCGTTCGATAAGGGTAGGCTGCGCGGTCCGGAGACACGTCCATGGAAGCGCTTGCATGGGTTTGCTAGGTGGGGCTCGGTCCCGTTCGCTAGGGACCGAGGGCGCGGAAGCTCTTTCTTGGTGGGATCCCCCTGCTAGCTGCCCTCGCTGGCTCTCGAACACGACATGTGGGGCACCCTCGAGCCGACGGGCTCGAGGAACGGCTCGAATGCGCGTGCCCTCATCGTCCCTAACTCTGCGATCTGTGGCGCCTGTTCGAACCCGTCGAGGGTCAGGCTTCGAACCTCTGATCAGTAGGGCCGTGCGGGGCCGTGCCTGGACAGCCCCGTCTTTTCGCGTTTGCGGCCGTCGAGGGTCTGGGCGAGCCAGCCCTCGAGGCGCTGGTTGGCAGCACAGCGCGGCATGGGTGCTTGCGGTGCCCGCTTTACTTCAAGCAGGCCCTGGGCGACCCTTCTCATGCGTGTGCCTTCTCTTAGAGGGTTGACATTGTCTCGAGCCGGGGGCTCGCTCCGCTCGAGGGTTTTGCATGGCATGGGTGCCCGCGGTGTCTGCTCTACATCGAGCAGGTCCCGGGCGACCTTCTCACGTCGTTATCCCATCGAGGGTTGACGTCATCTTGAGCCAAGGGCTCGTGCCGCTCGAGGGTTTTACGTGGCATGGGTGCCGCCGTTGCCCCTGCTCTACATCGAGCAGGTCCCGGGCGACCTTCTCACGCTGATATCCCATCGAGGGTCGCTTTTGTTTCGAGCCGGGGGTTCGCCCCGCTCGAGGGTTCTCCTTGCTTGGCAAGGGACCCGGGCATTTAAGTGCCTCGCGGTCGTGGCCACGGTTTTGCAGCGCGGGCGCGCCTTTTAGGCGGCGCGCGCGCGCGCGCGTAGTGGGCGGCGTGGCAGGCGGACGTGACCGCTTCGCCTCGGTTGCTGCCGGTCTTTGCCGTAATGATGGTCCGCCTGCAATGACGTGGCCGCGGCGGTCGTGGTGGGGCCCGCTCGTCGACGCGATGGAAAGATTCCCTGCAGTTAATGCTAGCGGGGCGTCCGCTCCGGAGAGCTCGCCCGTCGGCCTATAAAGCTGCGGGGAGGAGGAGACGGCGGTTTTTTACCTTGGCATCTCACCATTTTCAGTCCCCCGCCCCTTCGTCTTCGCCTAGCTCCTGCCACCGCGCGGTGTCGCCACTAGAGCTTTCCTTCCGTTTCTTGTCCTCCGCTCTCGCTTTCCTTTGCCTTCTCCATGGCGCCGCCTCGGCCCTCCCCTTAGGATCCTGGAGCCGTATGCCTGGGAGAGGTCGACGGTGACGCGGTTGGCCCTTGGCGAGCCGGTCGCCGCCGGCCGGTGGCGGCCAACGAAGACGGACGTCCGGCGGAGTGGATCGTGCCGTCGGCTGCGGACCGCGAGCCCAACCCGCCGGAGGGCTACGTGGTGAGTTTCATCCGTTACCACGAGCGGGGCTTCACCGCGCCGGCGAGCACCTTCATGCGGGCGATGTGCTACTACTACGGGGTGGAGCTGCACAACTTCGCCCCCAACGCGATCTCGCAGGCGGCCACATTCGTGGGCGTCTGCGAAGGGTACCTGGGGATCCCAGTCAATTGGGAGCTCTGGGTACACCTTTTTCGCGCGGAGCTCATCACGCAGCCCACGACGGAGCCAAGGACCCACCGCGCGACGCGCGCCGGCGGGATGTCGCTTGCCCTGCGGGGGCAATTCAAGGACGTCTACATCCCCTGCACCATGACGACGAACAACGCCGGCTGGGAGCGGGGATGGTTCTACTTGCGCAATGCCGAGCCCGGCCTTCCCCCCTACACCGGCCGGGTGTTCAAGGAGAGGCCTGCCTCCTGGGGCTACGGGGTGTCCACGCCCCAGCATCGGGCGCGGCAGGAGTCGGTGCTGGCCGCGCTGCAGCGCCTGTCGAAGATGGGGCTGAGGGCGGTGGGCGTCCTCGCCTTCCTCCATCATAGGCGGGTCGTGCCTTTGATGGAGAGGCCGCTCTGCATCTTCGAGATGACAGAGGCGGCCAACCCCATCGACCTGGCGAGGTCGCGGATGCTCCCGACGCCCCTCGAGCGGCCATATGCGCTCACCCGGGCGCGGAGCGCCGTCGACACCGGACGCCGCCGATGCTCGAGGGCCGGACCCCCGTGGGACCTCGAGATGCTCCCCCTCGGCCCGCCGGTGAGTCCGGCTTTTGATTTCGTTTTAGTTCTTTGTGTTGTCTTTGCCTCCGACGCGCCCTTGTTGCTCCCGTGTGTAGGCGGTGACCTTCACCATCGCCAAGTCCGTTCCGCCCACCCCCGACTCCCCGCGCGCCGGGCCGGGCGGCGCGGCGGCGGCGGCCGAGAGGAGGCGGCGCGCAAGAAGGAGCGCGCAAGGCGACGTCCAAGCGCGTCGCGGACCGGCGGTCCGCGGAGATGCGGCGGCGTGAAGAGCCGGGGCTCTCCTCCCGGGGACCGAATGGTGCTCGTCCTCGGAGGAGGACGAAGAGGAAGAGGCCGAGGGGGAGGGCCCCTCGGACGGTGGCGGCCGCGCCCCCGTCGCCGGAAGCCGGCGCCGGCGACAAGGGCGGCTTCGCGCGGGGCGGGGCGCCGCCGGCGTCCGCCGCCGGGGCAATCGACATCGGGGAGCGGCGCGCGCCGCGGGGGGGTGCCGGCGCGCGCCACGGAGGCGCGCGCGCGCGAGCGCGCCCGTGCACGCGTCGAGCGTGCTCGCGCGCGGGGCGAGCGTGCCCGCACGCGCGGCACCATCGTCGGGGGCGCGACGGGCGGGCATGTCCGCACGCGGGGCGAGCGTGCCCTCGCGCGCGGCGGCGCCTCCGGGAGGTGCGGCGTCGGTCGCGCCCGCGCACGGGACGGGCGTGCTCCGCGCGCACGGCGGCACCGTCGGGAGGCGCTACGGCGGGCGTAGCGAGCTGCGCCGGCCTCATCCGCCGAGGCCTCGAGGAAAAGGAACGAGGCCTTTTCCTCTTCGAGGTAAGGAGCCCGTCCTTTTTCGTTTGGTTTGATTTGTCGATGATTAGGTGCCCTAACCTTCTGTCCGTGCCTGCGCAGGGTGGTGCCAACCGTCCCTCCCCTTGCACCAGCTAAGGTGCTGAGGACGGACGCATCGATCCCCACCCGGCGGCGCTCGTCAAGGGCGTCGCGCCCGAGGACAAGCACGGCGGCGGGCGCGAGCTCGCAAGCCCCGGGGCCGGGGCCTCGAGGCCCCGGCCATCGATCAGCCCGCCGCGGCGCAGCGGGAGGTCGCGGGGGGCGGCCGGCACCGGTCGTCATGGAGGCACGGGCCGCGGCGGCCGGCCGTGGTGGTGGTCCCGGCCGCGGAGGCTCGCCGCCGTGGAGGAGGTGGAGCGGGCGCGCCCGCGGGGGCGCCCGTGGATGCGGTGGTACGGCCCGAGAGGTGGCGGCCATGGCGCCACGACGGGCGCCCGTGGCCGCGGAGGCGCGGTGGAGGTGTCGGCGGAGGCGGCGCGAGCGACTGCGCCCGCCGGCGATCTTCGGACGGAGGTGGTGGAGGTCTCGGACGACTCTCCGCCGCCCGGGTGGAATCGGTGGGCCGGGCCGGCCCACGAACTCCCCCGAGCCCCGGGGGAGGGGGCCCTCGTGAGGGCGGCACGAGGGTCACATGGTGGTGGGGGGCCGAGGACATGGTGCCGAGGCCTCGTCCTCCCACGCCGGCCGCCCCGCCCAGGTGGAGGGGGTCGTCGAGGATCCCCCCCTGCGTTCGCCGACGCCGGGGGGGAGCAAGAGCTGCGGGGCGAGCTCGGAGCCACGGCGCCACGCTCAACCGCGCGCTGAACGAGGCGCTGCGGGTCCATGGCGGCCCGGCCTGGCTCGTCTTCCAGGTGAGCCATGGTCGCTCGTCCTTTTCCCCTTTCATTTTCGTACGTTGCATTCGAGTCTTGGCGCTTACGGGCTTCGATTCTGTGATTGCCAGGAGCTCGAGCGTCGTGCCCATGACAAGTACGACGCCTTCGACCGGGTGAACGCCGAGGTTCATCAGCTCCGGGAGCGGTGCAGCGCCTTCGACGCGCTTGCCGACGCTCTTAGGACGCCGAACGAGCGGGCGGCGTGTCGGGCGATGGCGTGGTGCGACGAGCTCCGGAGAGCTCGGGGACGGGGACGCCCCGCGGCGTTCGAGCCTCGAGCGGGTCCGCGCGAGCCCTCGTTGATCGTGACGAGGGCGCCGTGGAATGGCGCGCGCGGACCTAGAGAAGACGCGGACGGCGGCCGCCAAGCGGGAGGCGGAGGTGGCCACCGCTCGCGCCGAAACTCGGGAGCTCCGCACGTCGCTCGAGGGGGCACGGGCGCAACACCGCCGGGCGAGGAGCGGGCGCGCGAGTTGGAGCAGCGCGCCAAGGAGGCCGACAACCACGAGGGCCGCCCTCGACGCCAAGGCCGCGGCCCTCGTCGCCGCCGAGGAGCAGCTCTAGCAAGAGCGCATCGCTCGCCGGGGGGCGAGGGGCGACTCCGGCGGGAGCGAGGGCCGCCCTCGGCGACGCCGGGCGGCGCCCGGAGCGGGAGCGCGTCGCTCGCGAGGGCGGCGGAGAAGTCACCGGAGGAGCGGAACGCCGCGTTCTCCAAGGTCGAGGACGAGGCACTCGCGCTCGGCATCGGCAACGCCAACCGGGGAGGCGGCCCTCCGCGAGCGAGGGCGAAACCGTCCGGCGCCTCGAGGCGTCGGTCGAGGCCGTGCGCGGGGGACTTCGAGATGGAGAGGAAGCAAGTCGAAGGTGAGCCACTATTTGACTCTTGTTTTATTGGTTTTTCGTTTGGGAACTCGCATTCCCTTTTCCTGATTTCTTTCTTGTCTTGGCGTTTCCAGGCTTGCGCACCGCCCTGGGGCATGCGGCTGAGCGGGCCGAGGCGTTGCAGGCTTCCTACAATTCCTCCGAGCTGGAGTTGCGGGAGCTGCGCGATGCGGCCCTCGAGACCTGCCGCGTTGTCGAGGAGGGCGAGGCCCAGGCCGGCGGCTCAGCGGCCGCCCGCCCGCGCGCCCTTGGTGGCCACGTCACCGAGCGGATGCGCCGGGCGCTGCAGCTGGGCGTCCAGAAGGCCCTCGGAGTGGTGCGATCCTACTACGAGGTGGACTTCGGGGCGCTGGCGGAAGGCTACGTCGTACCCGAGGGCGTCGAGGACGAGGTAGCCATGGAGCGCACAGATGCGCTCGCTGCCGACGCCGCCGGGTCGCTCGCCGAGGCCTTCGAAGAATTCCTCTTCCCGGACGTCGCCGATGCTGCTGCTCCTCCCGCCTGAAAGCAGTTGGGCTCTAGGCCCATTTTTTGTTTATGTGTATCAGAATTCTGGCCTCGTGGCCTTTTGTAAACAAACAAGTTATTTTATGAACATGAGTATTTGCTGTAAATGAAGTTGTTTGTTTATCACGCTTTTTGTTTCTCCTTCTTCCTGAGTAGATTCTAGTTAGGGGAGTTCGATTTTCGCAGGGGGCCCGCTGGGTTGGAGGCGAGAGAGAAGGGCCAAAGCCACGCGGCGTAGGCTATCTCTGGCTCGCATGCTCCTTCCGCTGTGCCGCCTGCGCCCTGTTCGAATCGTGGCTCGAGGTTGAAGTAGGAAACAAACTTAGCGCGTGTGGGTTGTTGCGTTTTTTGCGCGAAAAAATGGGACCATTTGGGGGGGGGGGGGATGCCCCCCGCAAGGAGCGCCCCCGAGGGTAACTTGGGTTTCAGGGGAAAGCCGAGTTATCCTTTTCGTTAGACTTGAAGTATTTACACAGTCGTTGCCAACTGGGGCGTTGGCGATGTGATTTTTACAACAAAAGATACTTGGAGAATCCTAGCTAAGGGTAGAAGCGACGTAGCTGTTGGATGTTCCAAGCATTGGTGAGCTCTTCACCGTCCTTGTTGGCCAGCTTGTATGTGCCCGGCTTAAGTACCTTCACCACGACGTAGGGTCCCTCCCATGGGGGCGATAGCTTGTGGCGCCCTCGGTTATCTTGGCGCAGCCTTAGGACCAGATCCCCCTCGCTGAAGTCCCGTCGACGTATCTTGCATGCTTGGTAGCGTCTTAGGGACTGTTGATACCTCGCGGAGTGCATTAAGGCTACGAGGCGTGCCTCGTCCAGCTGGTCCAGCGAGTCCTCGCGGGCTCGCTGGTTGGCATTCTCGTCGTAGCCCCATACCTTGGGCGACCCGTATTCTAAATCCGTGGGAAGGACGGCTTCCGCGTCGTGGACTAGAAAAAATGGGGTGAACCCGGTGGCTCTGCTTGGGGTGGTTCTTAGGCTCCACACGACCGCCGGTAGTTCTTGGAGCCATTTTCGCCCAGATTTGTTGAGCTGGTCGAAAATTCTGGGTTTTAGGCCTTGTAGGATCATGCCATTGGCACGTTCCACTTGGCCGTTAGTCTGTGGGTGCGCCACAGCTGCCCAGTCCACACGGATGTGGAACTTGTCGCAGAACTCCAAGAACTTTCGGCCCGTGAACTGGGACCCGTTGTCTGTGATGATGGAGTTTGGCACTCCAAAGCGGTAGACGATATCGGTGAAGAATGTCACCGCCTGCTCAGCCCTTAGGTTCGTGATGGGGCGCACCTCCACCCACTTGGAGAACTTGTCAATCGCGACTAGCAAGTGGGTGAAGCCCCCGGCGCCTTCCGCGAGGGGCCCGACGATGTCCAACCCCCACACGGCGAACGGCCATGTTACGGGGGATGGTCCGTAGGGCGTGGGCGGGCAAGTTGGACTTGCGGGCGTAGAAGCGGCACCCTTCGCGGTGCGTACGATTTCGGCGGCGTCCGCGACCGCGGTAGGCCGGTAAAAAGCCTTGGCGGAACGCGTTGCCGACGAGGGTGCGGGGTGCGGCGTGGTGGCCACAGATCCCCGCATGGATGTCCCGTAGGAGCTCGCGCCCCTCGGGAATGGGCACGCACCGCTGTAGGATGCCGGAGGCGGCGCGCTTGTACAGCTCGCCGTCGATGAGGGTGAATGACTTGGTCATCCTGGCGATGCGCCTGGCCGCGGCCCGGTCCGCGGGGAGTTCCCCTCGAGCGATCCAGGCAATATATTTCTCCCGCCAGTCCGCCTGGACGGGGGCCGGCTCGACGTCCATCGCGTCGGCCTCGTGGGAGCCGTACCCCTCGAGAAGGGAGAGCACGTACGCCTCGTTCGAGGGGTCCTCGTCCATGGGCTCCACACCCACTGGGTTCGAGGGAGCCCCCGAGGGTCCGTCATGATTCGAGGGGTAGGGCTCGAAGACGACCGAGGGTTGAGCGATGTCACGCGCGAAAACGTTCGGGGGGACGGTGATCCGCCCGGACGCGATCTTGGCGAGCTCATCCGCCTCTTCGTTGTACCTTCGTGGCACATGGTTGAGCTCGATGCCGTAGAACTTGTCCTCGAGGGCCCGCACGGCCTTGCAGTAGGCCTCCATCTTGTCATCATGGAAGCTCGCGTTCTTCATGACTTGATCGATCACGAGCTGCGAGTCCCCGCGCACGTCGAGGCGCTTGACGCCCAACTCAATGGCGATTTTGAGGCCGCAGAGGAGGGCCTCGTATTCGGCCATGTTGTTAGACGCGGGGAAGTGGAGGCGCACCGCGTACCGCATGTGTTCCCCGACGAGTGACACGAAGAGCAGGCCCGCGCCCGCCCCCGTTTTCATCACCGAGCCGTCGAAGAACAGAGTCCAGCATTCTGCCTGGATTTGTGGGGGCGGCAGCTGCGTGTCTGTCCACTCAGCGACAAAATCCGCCAGGATTTGCGATTTGATGGCCTTGCGCGGGGCGTAGGCGAGCGTTTCTCCCATCAGCTCTACGGACCATTTGGCGATCCTTCCCGCGGCGTCGGGGTTGCGGATGATTTCTCCTAGCGGAAAGGAAGAAACCACCGTGACGGGGTGGGCCTCGAAGTAGTGGCGGAGTTTGCGCCGCGCAAGGACCTCTTGCGTACGGCGGCTTCGGACTCCGTGGCTAGCGCGTCTTCGTGTCCGAGAGGACCTCGGCGATGTAGTAGGCGGCGGCCGCCGCACCGGCGGGCGTGTCCTTCCTCCGTGCGCTCCACAACGATCACGGCGCTCACCACCGGGTGGTCGCGGCCACGTAGAGCTACGGGGGCTCGCCGTCCTGCGGCGGCGTGAGAATCGGGGCGCGCGTCAGAGATGCCTTCAGCTTGTCAAGCGCATCTTGGGCCTCGGTGGTCCAGGAGAAACGCTCGTGCTTCTTGAGTAAGCGGTAGAGGGGCAGGCCCTTCTCTCCGAGCCGCGAGATGAAGCGGCTCAAGGCGGCAAGGCACCCCAACACTTTCTGCACCCCCTTGAGGTCCCGGATCGGACCCATCCGTTCGAGGGCCGCGACCTTTTCAGGGTTGGCCTCGATTCCCTGTTGGGAGACGATGTATCCCAGGAGCATGCCTCGCGGCACCCCGAAGACACATTTTTCGGGGTTTAACTTGACCCCATTGGCCCGTAGGCAGTTGAACGCGACGCCAAGGTCGCCAACCAGGTCGTCCGCCTTCCTGGTCTTCACGACGATGTCGTCCACGTACGCTTCGACCGTCCGCCCGATGTGATCCCCAAAAACGTGCCGCATGCGGCCGGTATGTTGCACCCGCGTTTCGAGGCCAAATGGCATCGTGACGTAGCGAACGTCCCGAACGGTGTGATGAACGAGGTCGCGAGCTGGTCGGACTCTTTCATCTTAATCCGGTGGTATCCGGAATGAGCATCAAGGAAACGAGCAGTTCGCACCCGATTGTTGAGTCAACAATTTGATCAATGCGTGGCAAAGGAAAAGGAACTTTAGGACATGCTTTATTGAGACTAGTGTAGTCTATACACATCCGCCACTTCCCATTCTTTTTTCTTTACAAGCACGGGGTTTGCTAGCCACGTCGGGTGGAACACCTCCTTGATGAATCCGGCCTCGAGGAGCTTCCGCGGCTCCGCTCCGATCGCCCGTCGCCGCTCCTCGTCGAAGCGGCGGAGCGCGGGCCGCACGAGCGCGAGCGTTTGGCGAGGATGTCAAGGGAGTGCTCGGCGACTTCCCTCGGGATGCACGGCATGTCCGAGGGGCTCCACGCGAAGATGTCGGCGTTGGCGCGGAGGAAGTCGACGAGAACTGCTTCCTATTTGGGGTCGAGGGTGGAGCTGACCCTCAACGCCTTGCCCTCGGGGGCCGAAGGGTCGAGGGGGACCCCTTGGTCGCTCCGCGGCCTCGAAGGTGCTGCGTGCTTGGCGGCGGGGTTGAGGTCTTCGTTGACCATCTTCTCCCGGCGTGTTCACCGGCGCTTCATCCCGGCGCTAGTGCCTCTGCGTGCTCCACGCATTCGACATCGCGGTCGAACGCGTGCTCGATCGACGAGCCGACGGTGATGACGCCGCTCGGGCCGGCATCTTCATCTTTAGATAGGTATAATTGGGGACCGCCATGAATTTGGCGTAGCGAGGGTCGCCCAAGTATAGCATGGTAGGCCCCTTTGAACCCCACCACCTCGAAGGTGAGGGTTTCCTTGCGGAAGTTCATAGGGGTGTCAAACCAGACCGGCAGGTCGATCTGCCCGAGGGGTTGAACCTGCTTGCCGGGCGCGATGCCGTGGAACGGCTTCGTGCTGGGCCGCAGCTGGTCCAACCCGATCCCCATCAGGCGCAATGTATGCGCGAAGAGGATGTTGAGGCTAATGCCTCCGTCCATACGGACCTTTGAGAACTGGGCGTTCCCAATGATGGGATCGACCACCAGTGGGTACTGGCCCGGGTTGGGGATGCGATTCGGGTGGTCTTCCCGGCTAAAGGTGATGACGTCCTCCGACCAATTGAGAAAGGCCGGAGGCGCCCTCTCCGCGGCGAGGACTTCGTGTCGCTCCTTCTTGCGCTGCCGGGTCGACATGTCGATGGTAGGTCCCCCAAAGATGAGGAACACATTTTCGACAGCGGGGAAGCCGCCGGCGTCGCCCTCGCCCCCGTCTTTCTTGGCCTCTACCTCCTTCGCGGCGGCGCGGCCATAGAACTTCTTGAGCATGTCGCACTGCTCAAGGGTGTGTTGTACTGGGGTCTTATGGTAGGGACATGGCTTCTTTAGCATGTCATCGAACACTCCCGGGCCTCGAGGGGCCGGTCGAGGGCCCCGTCGAGCCGGGTCGACAGCGAGGGCCTCGGCGTTACCGCCGTCGCGCCCTTGCTCGCGCGCCGCGCGGCGCGGCTTCTTCCCCCTTATTGCCTCGCTTGTCGTTGCGGTGCGGCCCCTTTGACTTGTTGCCCTCCGCGGGCGCGTCCTCGGGCGCTTGCCTTTTTTGCCGTCGAAGATCGCCCCCACGGCCTCCTCCCGGAGGCGAAGCCGGTGGCGATGTCGACCGGCTCGTTGGAGTCCGCAGCGGGCCGCGTCCCGCCCTCCCGCACGAGATCTCGGCACGTGGTGCCCTCGAGGAAGGCATGCACGATTTCGGACCGCGCCACACCGGGGAGCTCCGTGCGCCGCTTGGAGAAGCGCCGTATGAAGTCCCGCGGCGACTCGCCGGCTTCTCGCGTGCGGGGAGCGCGAGTCCCGGGAGTTCCCGGGGGCGCACGTATGTGCCCCGGAAGTTGCCCACGAACGTGTGGACTAGGGTCGTCCCGGTTATGGATGCGGGCGGCGGGCAAGTGCTCGAGCCATGTCCGGCCGCGTCGCCCGGATGCGAGGGGCAAGTTGCGGATGATGACCTCGTCGTTAGTGGCCCCGCCCAGCTGGCAAGCCAAGCGGTAGTCGTTGAGCCAGACACGGGGGTCCGTCTCCCCGTTGTACTTGACGATCGTCGAGGGTTGGCGGAAGCGTTGGGGGAACGCTGCCGCTCGGATCTCCCGGCTGAACACGCGGGTGCCCGGGGGCTCCGGCGTCGGGGAGCGGTCCTCGCCGCTGTCGTAGCGCCCACCCCGTCGAGGGTGGTAGCCCCTTGCCGCTCGTGCGTCCGCCTTGCGGGTGCGCCGGCGTTGATGACGTTGCGAGCGTCGCCATCCGGCGCCGCGCGCGCGTCAAGGAGTCGCTCCTTGGCGGCGTGCGCCCTTGCTCGGTGGGTTGCCCCGCTTGTCCCCCCTCGCGTGCACCGAGGGGTTCTCCTCCGGCGCGGCTTCGTCGCCTCGAGCATCCCCCTGCTGGCGGATGCGTGAGGCCGAGCTCTCGGCTCCGCCGGACGGCCGCTTGCTCGATGAGAGTTTGCACCTCGCGGTGCATGTCTCGAGCCTCGGGGGTCGAGGGTGCGCGCATAGCCGCGGCGGCCGCCGCGGCGGCCGACGAGCTTTTGGCTCGCCCGCGGGGGTACGTCCGCGTCGTTGGGGACGGCGTTGATGCGGTCGCGGACCTGTCGGCCCAGCTCCCTCGCGCGTTCGCCGCGCACAGAGGCTTCCCCTGTCATTGAGGCGCGGAGCAACCGCACCTTTCGTTACTCTTCCGCCAGCTTGGCCTCGAGCTCGCGGGCTTGGGTCAGCTGTGCGTCGACGTCGGCCCCAACAGGAGCGCTTGGCCCCGCGGCCGGGCGCGCGGCGATCCCCCGGGGCGGTGTGTGACCTCCCCCATCTCCGGCGCCCACCGCGCGGCGGCGTTGGCCGGGTCGTTGGTGATGACGGCGCAACACTCCCGCGTGGGGTCGTAGCTCCCGCGTCGGAGTCGTCGGAGCAGCCGAACCGCAGTCCGCGGCGTCGAGGAAACGCCGAACGCGACCGGGGTCCGGCACGCCGAGAAGTCCCACTCCGCGTATCCGTGGCGGTTGGCGGGTGGCATCGTGTCGACGGAGCCCGGGGATGACTCATCCGCCGCCGAGGTGCCGGGGTTCCGGCGACGAAGACGTGGCGGCCGGTGGAACCTCGCGCATCGTCGTGTTCACATTGGCGTTGTAGGCCGTCGTAGCGCCACGCGGCCCGATGGGGATGCGCGGTCCGCAGACTACGCGCCGCCCGCGGGGGCGGTGGCGGTCGTTGTGGTCCGCACACCGCGCCGGGCGCGGCGGCGCGCCGGCTCGCCGCCGCTCGGATCGCGCCTCGACGCGAGCGCCGCCGCAGCGACGGTGGCGTCGTGGCGCCGACGGACCCGCGGCATCCGTGCCCGCGGGCGCCGCGCCGTGGTGGTGCGCGCGGCGGGGGCCAATGCTGACCTAGCCTGACGCTGCGCGCGGAGCTCCTCACAGTTCGTGAGGCGCATGAGATAGCCGTTCCCCGTGGCCTGAAAGTTCAGGTCCCCGAAGCGGATTTCGAATCCGGCCGGGAGGGGGTCCGAGCTACCCATGCAGTAGCGTGTAGCACGATATTCGGTGCGAATCACCATGGAGGGAGTTGGTGGAATGACCTTAGGCGCTCGTTTGCCCCACGGTGGGCGCCAACCGCGGTGCGGAATATGGTCCCGACACTAACCAGTAGATAGCGCCGTGGTCTATCCCTCAATGGTCGATGCTAAGCAACAAGTGACACGAGAGGTTTTATCCCGGTTCCGGCCGTGGGGGCCGTACGTCCACAGAGGCGTGCTCGGGGCACTATATTACTTAGCACCGGGGGGTGCTTGTAGTGGGGAAATACAAAATCCTCCTTCCCTAAGCTTGTACTTTGAATTGGTCGGTTGCTTCTTGTAGGCTACGCTAAAATGTGAACCTCGTTGGCATTCCTGGTAGCCCCAATCTCTTCATCCTCTTCACCATCTCACAGTGTCTCTGTTTTCTTAGTTTATATGCAAAGAAAGTGATAAATGCCACAAGTACCACCATGCCTATGGAACCTAGAACAACAGCAAGAACTGCGATGGACGAGCGATTGACGTGTGTTGATCCGGTTACATTAGGTGTTGGAGGATTTGCTAGTAAGGAGACGAAGAGTTTGAAATGTCGGGGCCCGGGGGCGAGGGGAAGACAGCTTTGATAGTTGGTGCCGATGGGCAAGTGAAGGTGGTGCTTAAGTCGTATCTGGAGTGTTGTACGCGTCGGAGCACACCCGCGGAAGAACAACGAATAGGTGGTGGGTTCACGGTTGACTGACGTCTTTGGCATTCTAGGTGCGAAGTACTTGCTTGAACAACGTACCTTGTGTTGCAACCCCCTGGCACCACGAGCTTGCTTGAGCCTTTGCGTTGTGATGTTTTCGCTTTGTTCTGACGAAGCCCCTGCTTGCACCCTTGCCCTCCGACCTGTTGCAGGGCATAGGCGGAAGTCCATGGGAACATTGAAGCCATCAACGAGGGAGATGTCGGCGCCATTTGTATTGTTGATCTGGCCTAGCGCGAACTCGGCCATTGTGTTGGGTGCCTGACCATAGCCTGTGCAAGCAAGGACGCCACTTTGCGATCCCTGTCTTGCACTTCCCGTTACCAGCACGGTCGAATGAGCAACCTGTGCGTGCCCACACACGCCCTCCGAGTGGTCTTTGGCCGGCATGGTAGTATCCACGGCTCTTCGGGGGTCGGGGGCGCGGCCCGCCAACGGCATAGTGGCAGGGCCACACGGTGTGGGACATCGGTTAGTGATGTTAAATGTGGCGCCGCGGCCAGCGGCTTGGTAGGAGTAGTAGGAAAGAGAGGCACGAGGGTGGAGAGTCCGGGAAGAACTCATCGCGTCATCTTTGTGTTGTGGATTCGAAGAGAAGTAGGGAGGTGAAGAGGCCGGGAAGAACTCATCGTTGTCATCTTTTGTGTTTGCTTGCATTGGCTCCTTTAGCGAGCGACGGGGGGATAATCGGATATATTATATTGTTTGCGTGTTGAATGAGTCGAGTTGCGTGCGGCCAACACATAAGACACGGAGAACTACTAGGCGTGTTTGATATGGGCCGGAAATCGGCAAGCCAAGCCCACCGAGCCATTTCGGCAATTTTGATATCTTGGCGGGCACCGGGGCACCGGCCGCGCGGTGCATTTCCCACTCTCTCTCTGGCTCGCGCCGCACGCTCCTAAGGTTTCGTTTCTCCTCGGCCCCCGCTCCCGGCGCGGCTGTGGGCGGCGGCAGATCATGCCGTCGGCGGGAGCTGCGCGGCGCTCGCGCGGGCTCGCGCGCGAGGAGTGAAACCCCAGCGCGGGAGTGAAACTTCCCGCCTTCTTACGCTCCCTCCTACCTCCCTCCTTCTTCCCCTCCTCTCCACTCTTAGCTCCGGGTTGAGAGCGAGTCGACGAGGTAAGTTGCGGCGCGATCGTGTTGTGGATACGCGTTCGGCGGCGTGGTTACATCGCGGGCTCGGCCGAGAGCGGTGTTGCGGTCGTGGATGCGCGCCTTCCCGGCCGGTCCCGGGCTTCCTCTTCGTTCCCGATGTAGATGCGTCGGGCGGCGTGGTTACATCGCCGGAGCTCCCGACGAGCGGTGTTCTTGTTCGTGGATGCCGCTTCCCCTTCCGGATCTGCCTACCTCCTCCCACCCTCCGTTTGTTTCCGGCGGCTCTGACCCTCTGCTCACTCGAGGTGAAATCCCTATTTTCCCCCATTTTAATCGATGCGCGAGTTCATTGTTTTGTTCAGATCCATGTCTTGTTTGTTGGTATTTATTCTTGCGCGATGATTCCTTGTCGATTTGTTTGATATTGTAGTACTGCAGTCGTGCCTTTTTCATGCTTCGTTGTTACTGTTGGTGGATCTTTGCCGGTTTTTTTGATATTGTAAATGTTGTTGTTTGGGATATGAATGGTCGATGATGACTAGCTAATTGGCACAGGGAGGCATATCTGATGCTATGACCGTGCGTTTTTTCATTTGTGAATGATTGCGGTTACATTCGAGAGGCCGGCCCGAGTCTACTAAAATTGCTTATACATACGTGAATGCATGTAGATGGATACAAATGCACAACATGGGCGGTGGCTAGGCGAGCGAGCGGGGATGGTTACATTTGTTATGGTTTCCTTTGTAGTCAATAGGCTTAGAAGGATTAGTGAAGAAAGAATCAATCCCTTATGGGCCTAGGGCCAAGGGGTAGAAGCATAGACGAGCACTCCAAATGATGTACAACTACAATGATGTTGAATGCCTTTGCCATGTTGCGTGTAAACGGGTCCCTTCTTTTCTTTGTGCAACACAGCAGGAGTAGAAAACTTGTTCTGAGGCAGTTGGATGTCAGTGGAGGAGCGGAGTGGCAATGTTTATACATGTGGTTGGACACAACGAGAGGTTTAGGAGTAGTTCATCAATCCTTTAGGAGATCCATTGAGGTAATCGGTAGGGTGTTCCACCAAGTTTGTTGCTATTGGTGAATTAAAGTCGACATGATCAAGCCCCAAGCAACTGCCACACACCCTAAGATTATGGGCAGCCACGGATGGTTCTCCTTTTAGAAGGTACTTTCATGTCTATATGTTTCCCACACATGTTCATATCAATGTGTTTGCACATATGTTAATATTTTGGCTTATGTACATTTTATGTAGGAGTACATTGGTGCCATTGATGGCACACATGTGGTGTGAGGTGCCTAGACACATGCGGCAAGCTTTCGGGGGTAGGAAGTCCACCACAACTCAAAATGTGAGGATCTTGTGAGCTTTGACTTAAAGTTCACATATGTTCTATTTGGTTGGGAGGGATCGGCCCATGATGCACCTGTTTTGGGTGATGCCATGAGAAGATGATGGGTTCAGCATTTGTGCCGGCCAGTGCTTGCACTAGCTAATCAATGCACTTATGTCCCACTATGATGAAACACACTTTCACACTCATTCTCCAACAATTGTAGGTCACTTCTGCAGTAGATCTTGGATATGCATGCGGACAAGGCTTCTTGCCACCATATAGAGGTCGGAGTATCACTTGAGTGAGTTCTCCGACACAAACCAACCCCACCAATGCAAAAGAGCTATTCAACCTTAGGCCTCTTCATAGGGTCACGGTGGAGAGGCTTTTGGTGCACTTAAGGGTAGGTTCGAATTATAAGCGATAAATCTTTCCACAAATACAAGACTCAAGTCAAACTTGTGCTTGCTTCTTCCATACTCCACAATTGGATCATTGGTTTTGGCTTAGATGGTATTTCCATCGAGAGGAAGGATTTGTTCTTTGAGTTGGATGAAGATGGCTTGAGAGCTTGCCTCTAGAGGAATACGCACTATGGTATTTGTGAGGGATGAGATAAGCAATGCTATGTGGGGTGCTAAGAATTCATATAGGACTTGATGTTTAACTAATTTAGTAGACCCTGGACATGGAACTAATGTGGTGCATGATTTATTACTCTGCTTCTTCACGTCGAGACCAAATACTCATTACTTGCCCCATTGTGTTGTGCTTCCATAACTTATTTTATCTTGATTGTTTGTGCTAGGATGGTTGCGGCTAACCTTGATGCCCGGTGGGTTTGTGGGGCTAGCACCAAACATGATGGAAGTAGCACAGAGTTGCGGGGAGGCGCAGCAGGTGAACTTGAGATGTTGTTGACTTTGTTAGATGGTGAGCACACTTATCTTCAATACCACGGCAAGGTCCTATGAATTGAACTAACAACACTTAAGGTTTTATCCCTAGGAGGATGACCCGAGATTGTGTACGAGAGGTCTAGGGCCGACAAAACCTACAAAGACAAAGATGTGAATGCGGTAGCTAAGGCTCTAAGTGAGTATTGTGGGATGCATAGCTGCAACTCAGTGTATAATCACTTGAGGAAGTGGAAAACGAGAAGTGGTCTAAGGTTGCTAAATTTGAAGAACCTTAGTGAGGCATTGTTTGATGAAGATGTGCAAGCCATAATGCTAGAGCGAGGACCACTACCTTGGTCATTGCAAGGTACAAAACCATGTCGAAGTATTCACTTCTAAGCGTGTCCCCTCTTCCTAGCTGTGTCCCCTCTTCCTAGCTGTGTCCTCTCTTCGGTACCACCACCAAAGATGCCGAGTTCCTCAACACTCGATAAGGTTTTACTGCGAGATGGAGGCTATCTTTGGTAGCATCATGACTCTTTGGTAGGTTTCTTGTAGGATCAAATCAGCCTTTGGGGGTCAACAGAGTCGATGGTGTTCTTTTGCTAAGGCTGGAGGGTGAAGACTACACTTCTCCTAAAATATGAATGCAAACCTATCTTTGAGTTTGGTGATGCCGTAGTACTTGTCTGACCACACCCACAACCACGGTTCTGTGTCGGATACTATTTGTGGTAAGAGGAAAGGCGGGCCATTCCAGTGAGGAAGAGATGTATATTGACCAACATGAATGACGCAATCCATGATGTTGCAAATGCTATGCTGAAAACGAGTGCGCACATGTTGACCCGGACCTATACCTTCTTGTCATGGAGATGCTGACACCTGCTGAGTCCCTGATTGTTGCCTACACCCACCTCTTGGAGAATAAACCCGGTTACTTGTTGGGTTTGTGAACATGTCAACCCTCCTGAGGCCATTTTGGCTCGGGACCTACTGACCCAGAACTACATGCGATAGTTTTCTCTCTCCTCTCTTTTGTGATCCATTTTTGGCTAGACATTGTGCATGATTAGACTAACTGTTTATTTTGTCCTTTTGGTTTTAGTTAGTGGGAAGGTGGCTAACTAAAGAAACAACATTTGGCTCGGTAGTGTGAGCAAAACTCTATCTTTTTGTTAATATTTTAAATTGCGGCCTTTGTTGGTTTCTTCTTGTACGTTTAATTTATTGTTCATGTTTTCATGATTACATTATGTCTTGTGCTTGTTATACGTGCTTGTTATGTTCATGATTCGTATATACGTACTTGTTATCACATTCATGATTACGACATAAAATTTGCACATGATGATTCCATGTACCCCATAAATGATGACATGGCCTTGTGAGAAACTTGATCTTTGACATTCTTCTTGCTAGTCTACCGAGTTATCCCTACTCTTGTCTCCCATGCGACCATGTGACACATCGATTCCCATGTTTCCAAACTTGGGATCGATGTGTCCATGTCACATAATTAAACAAGGTTACGTACTAATTGTCTGTTCACCTTTTGGGCTTGTTATCCCTACTCTTGTCTCCCATCGACCGTGGGGGACACATCGATTCCCATGTTTCGGCACCAGGATGCGATGTATCCCCGATGATATGGTAGACAAGAGCGTAATGATACTCTTACTTGCTTATACTTATGTTTCCTACGTACGGTAGCCATTATACTCAAGTCCATGTCATATGATTGAAAAACATATGTCTAGAGCAAATATTTTGTTCTTTCATTTTTTTTTGGCCTATGATATTGAGCTTATATATTACTCATGTCTCTCATCAAGCGTGAGAGACATCCATGCCCATGTTTCCAAACTTGGGATGGATGTGTCCCAGGTTCAATGAAGTACCATGAAACTTACGTTTCACTTTTGCTCAAGTTCAAGTAGTACGAGGCCACTTTTGCATGTTCTGTTGCAGCATCAGGGCCGATGATGATCCTGTTCACCATTTATACATCATGACATCCATCAAACCATGTAGACGTCCATGCCCATGTTTCTCAGTAGTGGACCTCTCACATGGTTCCATGGCTGCCATGAAACATTTGCTCTTGAATTTACACTGAGGCCACATTTTCCTATCTTTTAGCCTATGATGATATGATCTGTGATTATTTTTTCATGCATTCCATCAAAACGTCAAATTCATCCATGGTCCAAGTATTCAACTATGGACCATGCCAGATAACGTTTCCATGGTTCACATGTACCCATTGATCTCCTATATGCGAGGCAAGAGGATATGTTGTCCAACCCTATGATGTCAACTACTACATTTGTGCATAAGAAAACTATGAGCGAGGATAATTTACATCTCCTTGCGAGACCAATGCCAAAATGGTATGTTGTTTTGAGGACTCAAACCGAGGATCTACACATCCTGGCATGAGTGCGATGAATATGTTCTTGGAGTACATAATGCAAGGTACCAAAGCTACAAAAACTCATGATGAAGGCATTGCATGAGTTCAATAAAGCCCTCGGGATGGAGTGCGTGAGGTTGGTAAAAGGTATAACAAAGCGAGCTAAGAATGTGATGCCACTAGTGAAAAATGCATATGAGGGTAAGAATGTGATGATTAAAGGGCCTTGTTACGCAAGAATGTGATCATTGTCATTCTTGTGGTCTTTGCCTGTTTGGTCTTGGCGATGGATTTGCCCTACTTGTTGCTCCTCTGTAAATGAAATTTAGGATGAATGGCCAATGATGAAATTTGAGTACGAGGCCAATTTCGTGACTACAATCTATGTTGGTTAGTTATGTTATGAGATGATCCTCTACTTGTTTCTTCTCCTCTTCCTCTCATATGTAGTCACATTTGCTGCAGCCGGTACGAAACTGGACCGAGTCAACCAACGTCCGGTTTGGTAGTTGGCCTTGGGCAGTGCCGACTGCAATCCAAACACAAAAAAAAGGCTTGGCTTTGAAAGCTCAGGTTAGCCAAAACAATCCGCTGCATGCTGCACAGCGTCTTTGGCTACATTGCTGTCATTGTGGGGGCACAACTCTTTGGCCAGGGCCTCATGAAGCCACGAAATCAAACATACTGTGTGTCAGTCCCATCTTGTGGGAGAGCGTGACCCGTAAATCCCGGTGCTGGGACAAAAGACTGCCCTTTTCGCCACGGTGAAGTAATATGGTGAATATACTTTTTTGGTAATAATCTTGACAAATGCAGCGTCGATGTACATAAGCTTCCCGTCGACGTCCACTCCGAACGCTACACACCCCGTGGGGCCAGGCCAGGATGCTGCGTTGCAGCATGCACACCTCTGCAGGCTCCGGGGTGTCCAGCTACCGCGAGGAACGCCGTGCGTCTCATAAGCCAGTACGCCACGCCATGGGACACAATGCTCTGTCCAAGCTCGCGTAGCTTCTCGCTCGCGATCTTCGGACCGCATGATCTCTTAGCCTCCGTGCTCCACTAGCCGGTGTCCGATGAGTAGGAGCGCAGCGCGGTGAAGGCGCGGCGGTTGTAGACTATGAGCAGACGGAAGAAGGACGACAGCGGCCGTGGGGTGTCGAGGTCGTGGCCGGTGTAGAGAGCGCACACGTAGTCCCCGGGTTGTCCCCGCCGGCGAGAGCCGGGGAGCACGGCAGGTCCCCTCTCGTTGGGTTGCACACGCGAGCAGGCCATCGGTGTAACGATCCTGCCTGAGCTCCAGCACGAGCCAGCCGTTTCCGCGCCGCGACAGGTCGGGCGTACTCGAACAGGCCGCGACCATCGTCTGAGCCCAGCACGGCATCGCCTGGTGCGGTCCAGGCGGCCCAGGTAGGCCGATCAGCCTCGAGGCAGCGGCCGTCGGGACGAGGCATGGCTGTGCCTGTGCGTCGTTGGCGGAGGATGCTCTTCGCCGGCGCGCGGTGACCCTGGCATTCTCCTGGTGGAAGAAGCCGAGGGTGAGACGTGGCAGGGGCGGCAGCACGCCGGAGAGCGGCGGCGTCCTTGAGCGATGAGGCGGGCCCAGCGCCCGGCACGTGGCGGCGGAGCGGACATCGGCCGCGCTGGGAAGCCTGGCGAAGACGGGCGACGCAGAGCGTCGTGCGGCTCAAGGAGGGCCTTGCCGTCGTCGTCATCGCTTCTGCGGATGGTCTGTAGCAACCAGCCTCTGCTGTAGGGCGCGGCCCGGTGGCCTCGGGCACGACGCGTCGGTGCCATCGTACGTGCGATCAGATCTCTTGGAGAATTCTTGGTGACGAGTCGGCTGAACGCGATGCGATGGTCCGATTGGAAATCACCAGGGTACAATGCAGTTGCTAAAGGCGTAGAATATTAGCATATTGTGGTCAGTGTTGAGATTAAGGAGATACTTACTTTCATACCGTTTATAAAGTATGACTTTTTTTCACTTGCCAAATTTATAAAGTATCCTCCACATTTCAATGACCATATTAACTCGTGGGGAGGAAAACGAGGATTTGCATGCATGCGTGATTGGTTAGCGTTCCCCTTTTCCCTCTTATCTTGCATGCAGCCATGCGTCTGTACACGATCGATACGGGTACTTTGTCTTTTCTCTCCCACATTGGTCTTTGGAGCAGCACCATAGCCTAATAAACGAGAAAAGGAGAGGTATTTACAACCTAAAGGCAGTTGCCAGACATTCTCTAACTGCCCATTTTGGGACTTGTATATATATCAGACACTATTCATCAATAAAGAGTTAATCACTTTTCTGCTTCACTTTTATGCGATCCATTACATTGTTCCACCGTTATCGGCCTCTTGCCATTTGCCGGGTAGGCGGGAGCAGGTTCGACGGAGAGCTGTCCCGTAGTGGGTGGCCGTACGTGGAGTTGATTGCGGAGAAACGGCTAGGTACAAGGGGTGGTCACTCGGCTTTTTTGATGCCTTGCTTGGGATTAATGATCATCAAGATGAAGACATCAACCTGTGACGAGGGCAGCTTCCATCAAATCGATGCACTACGGTGATGTTTCTTTGCATCTCTAGTTCATCCTTGCTTAGGATCGAAGTGAGAAAGCAAATAGCACTACATCGAGACTCTAGGGCCCGAGGTGTTAGCATATGAACAATCTATTAGTATACCAAGAGGTTGTACTATCTTTATTTTTCGATTTCTCTTTTTGCCTCTTCATTTCCCCTTGTAATCCTAAATATATACTCTCTTGAGATTAATGGAAAAGCATCTCTTTTGAGTTATTTCTCAATATGGTATGGGTAGGATCACGATCCTTTAGCTTCGCTTCACCGTGAGCCCGAGTCGGACTCACGAAGCGCGTCTCCTACTACGCCCCGTCGGACTCCCGGCGACTGCGCGTCATCATGCGTTCTAACGTCGAGCTCCGACGGGCGGCCACAGAGGCCATCGGCTAGCTGCCGGCCTACCGTCCGGGCCGGGCGGCTAATGCTCGGGGGCGGACGCCGCTGCGCACGGGCGGGCGGCCGAACGGCACGTCGGCCGTGCGAGACCGCTAGAGCAAGCTCGGCTCCATGCTCGGACGCGCGATGACCAACATCCAAGACGATGATTCCCCTTGTCCTTGAGAAGACGTCCACGTTCTACGGCGGGTCAGCGCACGTACTTCCTCACCCACGGTGACCAAATACGGCCTCGACTCCCTTGTGCTCACTGATGATGACTTCTCTACAGATCCTCATTGGCATCGCATGGATTGTACTGTGAAGTCATGGCTTTTTGGCACTGTGTCGCACGATCTTATTGAGCGTATCACGGCTCCCAACGTCACGGACAATATGGCTTGGTCTTGAAGATCAGTTCATCGGCAACAAGGAAACTCGTGCAATTATCATGGATGCGAATTTCGAACACTCGTTCGGGGGGGGATCTTTACGCTCCTTTGATTATTTAAACAAGATGAAGAGTATGGCGAGACGCTGCGGGAACTTTGGGCGAGCACAATATTTGGATCGCACCTTAGTTCTCAATGTTCTTCGCGGTCTTAATGAACGGTACTCCCACATGGCGGCAATGATCAAGCGCTTCACGCCCTCTTCGTCGTACTCGACGTCCGTGCGTTGCTCATTGAGGAAGTAACGCTTGCCGGCAAGTCTTCTACTCCCGACGGCTTTCGTCACCTCGTCGTCACCCGGCGCGCCTAGGCTCACCCTCGTGATAACCGGGGCAGCCATCTTGTGGGCCCCGGTGGCGGCCGGGCGGTGGCCGGGGTGTCGGCCTCGGCCCGGGCGGCGTGGTGGTGGCCGCTTCCGGCGGCGGCGGCGGGGCTGACCGCGGCGCTCGTCCCCCACCCTCCTCTAGTGCACGCCTCCTCGTCCTCAAGCTTACGTTCTTTGGTGCACCGTGCGACGGCGGCTGAGTTCAACGGCCCTACGTAAGGTTGCCGGTTCCTCCTCCTACGGCTTCCCTACTCCTACTTCCTCCTGGACATGGGACACCGCAAGCGTTGGCAAGCAGCTTCAACACCATGGCCTCCACGCCTCCTCCGGGTGAAAGGCGGTATGTGATTCGGTGCTTCCTCTCACATGGTTTCAAACTCCGATCTCTAACACAAGTTAATCCTTCTACTTCTTTTACTCCCGTCTAATGTCATTGTTGGTAATGGTTCCACTCTGCTGGATTCCAAATTTGTTGGTTCCACTTCTTTTCACTTGCCCAATAGCTCGTTACATTTTGCATAATGTTCTTATCTCTCCACATATTATTAAAAATCTTATTTAAATTCGATAGTTTCAACGTGATAATCATTGATACATTTGAATTTGATCCTTTTGGCCTTTACGGCGAAGGATCTAGCAACGGGGAACGTGATCATCGAGTCACGATAATCTTGAGAACTCTACTCTTTTCGACCCCGCCCAACCATCACTCTTTTACGGCGATCACATCTACACATTCTTTGGCATAAAGTCGCTTGGTCATCTTGGACAAGAGTCTCTATCTCGGTTGGCTCCTTTTTTGCATTCCACTTGTAATAAACGCGAGTTAGAAACATTATGTCACGCTTGTCGGTTAGGTCGTCATGTGCGCCTACCTTTTCCTTCATCTAATTCACGCGCCTCACTTGAACGACTTTCACTCTTGTGATTTGTGGACATCTCCCCATTCCTAGTGTAAGTGGCTATAAATATTATCTTATAATTCTTGACGATTGTTCCCATTATTCTTGGACTTTTCCTTTACGTCTTAAATACGACACTTTTCCACTTTGTCTTTCTAATTTTTTTCTTATGTTACCACTCGGTTTGGGACCACCATCAAAGCCGTTCAATCTGATAACGGCCGTGGGACCCGACAACTCCACCACTCGTGTGTTCCTTCATGCACATGGTACTATTCGCATGTCTTGTCCTCATACTTCCCCACAAAACGGACATGCCGGCGTATTATTCGCTCCACTAATATCATGCGCTCTAATGTTCCGGGCCAGTTTACCGTCATCCCCTCTTACATGGTGGAGGCCACTCACACGGCCACCCCCGATCTTCTTAACGTCATCCAACCAAAACTCTCCAATTTTCCAAACTCCATACTTAGCTCTATACGGTGTTCCTCCCACGTATCATCATCTTCGTGTTTTTGGTTGTAAATGTTACCCTAACCTGTCTGTACTACTCCACATAAACTCGCTCCTCGATCCACCCCTTGTGTGTTCTTGGGCTATCCATCAGACCACAGGGATATCGTTGCCTTAACTTAGCCACAAATCGTATAATTCTTTCTCGTCATGTTAATTTTGATGAATCATCTTTTCCCTTTTCCGAGCTTCCTGCTCCTCTCCCTTCACACGACCTTGATTTTTTATCGAAGTTTGACCATGTGTGTAGCCCTGTTTCTTCTCCATTTTGTTGCGGGTCTTGGTGTTGGGGTCTGGTGTTTCGGGCGCACCGGCTACCTCTCGCTGTGGCCATGGGCATTCGGGTGGTGGTGGCTTCCTCACTGTCGTCCCCTAGTGCTAGGCAGCACAGATGCTATCCCATTGCTGCACCAAGTGCTGGAGTTGCACCCATTCCGACGATCGAGTTAGTAGTGGACCTTCGGCGGCCATGCGCTGGACCTCCACAGTGCTAATCTTGCTCTGATGGCCATGCGCTTTCACCGAGGCCGAGCTACTACTACTAACATCCTTCCACAAGAAGCTATTCCGGTCACGCCAATTGCCAATGATCATGTTATGGTGACTCGGGGAAACGCCAGTTTTTCGTCAACCAAAAACTATTATGAATTTGCAAGTCACAAATTTATCTCCCATTAGAAGACATGTTGGTGCTTTGGTTGATCCAAATTGGTGTGATGCTATGCTGGAGGAATTCAACACTCTCAAAGCCAACCACACTTGGATCTTGTTCCTCCTCCACCGACATCAATATTGTTACGGGCAAATGGGTTTTCCGGCACAAATTACATCCGGATGGCACCCTCGATCGTTACAAAGCTCGTTGGGTCCTTCGTGGTTTACCCAACGCCACGGAATTGATTTTGGTGAAACTTTCGGTCTGTTGTTAAGCGGCGACTATACGCACGAGTTCTCTCATTGCGGTATCTCGGAGGCGGGTTTGTCCATCAATTGGATGTAAGGAATGCTTTCCTCAACGTACTTTGGACGAGACGATCTATTGTGCACAACCATGCGGGTTTTGTTGATTCATCCAAGCTCGATTATGTATGTCGCCTTTGAAAGACATCTAGGCCCTAGGGAGTGGGTTTTGGTGCTGTTGATTGACAACTAGATTAAAGATCTAATGTCCTTGTTAAGCATGTGAAGCGGGTTGTAACATATAAATGACAAGGCATAATATATGACATTGGTTATCTACATGGTGAAAACAAGCTATGTGTGTATACAAGATAAGTTGAGGCATGGTTTGTACTCCTATATTGTGAAATGGCTTGACTCGATGATGAATGTCATAATATTTGATATGTGTGATCCCATGAAGCATATAGATGGTACATGGCAAGCTAATGAAAGAATAAGAAAGAGAGGCATATTGATTTTTGGAACATTGGATGGTCTCTTATTGAAGGACAAAGCTTGTTATAATAAAGGGATATTTAAATTAAAAGAAGGCATATGATCTCAATAGAATTTCACTCTTGATGTTGAATCAAAAGCTTAACTCAAATTAGCCTTGAATGGATGAAGAAATCAAGCAAGGGATTAGCAACGAGGTACTAAGCTAAGGTTGAAGTGATGATGACTTGGACCATGTGCTTGGCTAGGGTGAAGTGGCTATAGCTTGGAAAAGTTTCGAGGTATCAGAAGTCCGAGCCTAACCCGGGTGAAGCAATGAAGAAGCATTACATATTCATTGAGTCATGTGAAGGATGACTTAATCAAAATTGGGTTTCATTCTTATACAAAGATTAAAGTCACTAGCTCAAAATAGAAAGTGCTCAAACCAATGAGACATTGATGGATGGATCTCTCACGAGGATATATTGATCAAGTATAGCTTTTCTTGAAGAAGAAGCTCAAGAGTTCTTTTATTGCATTTATATTCGATCTTGAGTATAGGTACGGTACTATCAGAGGATGCAAAGTGGATAGCTTTCACTTTGACCACCAAGTGCTCCAACCTAACCTCCCAAGTGCTATCATGAGAGAAACACTTTTCACAACACGTGCACCTGATGGTTTTAGACTTAATTTCGGTTGTAATGGATGCTCCTCTGAATAAGCTTTCCATAGAGTCCAAGATCATCGAATTCGGAGTTCGGAGTAAAAAGTTATGGCTTTTCTCAGGAGTGACTGTGTTGTCCGGTGGAGCTTCGGATACTTTCAGGAATTTTCCGGAGAATCGGACTTCCGGAGATTAGAATGTCGAGCTCTCAGGAACTTTTGAATCTAACGGCTAGTTTTGGGGATTCGGAGTATCCAGAAGGATTTTTCCGGAGTTTAGGGACTTAACGACCAACGGCTAGTTTTGGGTGATGGGTATAAATACCCCTCACCCTCTCCCTTTGAGACTCTTTGGTTCCCCACATGAAAAGCACATATCCAAGCCCTTTTAAGCCCTCCCATCTCTAGTATAGCAAGAGATTTGGAGAAGAGAAGAGATTTGGGTGAGGGATTGAAAGATTGAGTGAAAGTTGAGCTAATCCATCCTTGAGCACTCGGGTTCTGCTTAGAGATCTTAGAGTGGCGTTTGTTACTCTTGGAGGGTTGCCTCCTAGACGACTGGCGTCGCCCATAAGCTCCCAAGGTGTGGTGAGGCGTAGGAAAATTTGTGAGGTCTTGCTTCACCTCGCAAGGGAAGAAGTCATCTAGTGGATCGGGAAAAGGGTTGAATGCAACCGGCTTCGGTAGGAGAAGCACCCAACGGAGACTAGGATTCACAAGGTGGTGAATCCGAACCGGTAAAACAAATCCTTGTGTCTCCTGTTGGTTACCTCGCATTTACCTTGTTGTATCTTTCCTTGCTTGCCCTTGTCATTGGTGGAGCTACTTGGTTGCTAGTGTTTGTGAAGTGTAGGAATTCTACATTCATCCAAGAAATACACGATCCTTAAGCTATTCATCAAGTTTTAAGTTCAAGCCAAACAAGCAAACAAGAAGGAGAAGAAGAGGGGAAGTTCTTGCGGAGACAAGCCGGTGGCAACGTTCCCCCGCAAAAACAGAACAACATAGGTTTTGGGTAGTGTGTTCATTCATTGCGAGCGGCAGGTCCGGAGACTCGGAGATTTCTCCGAGAGGTCGGACTTTCCGGAAACTCGGAGAAAAGTCGGAGTGTCAGGAATTCAACGATAAATTTGTTTTAAGTGGTGATTTTCGGGACTCGCCTATTCACCCCCCTCTAGGCGACATCAAGATCCTTCTGACCTTAATAAGTCCCTCTATGGCTTAAACGGAGCACCACAGGAAACTTGGTACTCGCAGTTGCTTCCTTCATTCGCCCTATTGGATTTTGGAGGCAAAATCGGACACCTCTCTCTTTATTTTGCGCGTGGCTCGGATATGGCATACTTACTTCTTTATGTCGATGATATTATATTGACGGCTTCTTTAGAGCTCTTCTCGCGGCTTGTTGAGTTCTCTTGATTCTCTATGAAGGATCTTGGACATTTGCATCATTTCCTTGGCATGGTTGTCTCTCGGAGCACTGCGTATGTTCCTCTCTCAACGCCACTGTACTTGAGCCTCTTTGGATAGATCTTTGGTATGGTAGTTGCAAAACCTTACACTACTCCAATTGATACTAATACCAAGCTCTGTTTGATGGACCCCTGTTCTTTGACGCCTTGTTATCGCGCTCTTCTTGGTGCTCTACGATTGGCGACTTTTACTACATGAGATATCTCTTATGCCATGCGAGCGGATTTGTCTATATATGCACGATCCTCGTGGAAAGCCCCATCTTGCCTTGATTAAGCGTGTTCTTCGCTACATTAAGGAGACTCTTAGCTATGGTCTCAAGATACTTCGGTCTTCTACTAGTGACCTTGTTGCATACTTCGATGCGGTAGGCGGAGTTGTCCCGATACTCGATGATCTACCTCGGGTTACGCCATATTTTTGGTGACAATTTGGTTTCTTGGTCATCGAAGCGACAACAAACGGTTTCTCGCTCCGGTCTTGAGGCCGAATATAGAGTTTGTTGCCAATGCGGTTGCGGGGAATTTCTTGGCCTCGACAACTGACGGGAACTTCATTTCTACCCTCGAGGCGCTCCTCCGTGGTTTACGTGATGATGTCGGGCCGTTTGTCTCTCAGCAAATCCGGTCCAACATCAACGTACCAAACATGTTGAGATTGATTTGTTTGTCGGTAATAGGAAGGTTGCTACGGGGGCTATTCAAGTTCTTCATGTTCCATCCTTCCCAATATGTGGGTGTGTTTACCAAGGGCCTTCCTACCTCTATTTTTACTCAATTTCGATCCAGTTTGAATGTCTCCACTCCTAGTAGTGGCGGCGTTCCAGGCGGGGAGTGTTAGCATATGAACAATCTATTAGTATACCAAGGTTGTACTCTCTTTATTTTTCAGTTTCTCTTTGCCTCTTCATTTCCCCTTGTAATCTATATATATACTCTCTCTTGAGATTAATGGAAAGCATGTCTCTTGAGTTATTTCTCAATACGGGGTTCCCCAAAGCATTCCCACACCGGTTCCTACGAACCAAAAAAACCGGTACAGTGTAGGTGGTCGGTCGTTCGGTGGGCATAAAAAATTGTAGGCACGGTTTGGGGGGTAGAACCGAGGACGGGCCAGTTCAAGGGAGACAGCCGAACCGATCCCAGGTTCCCAGCGGTTCGAGGAACCGCTGCTAGGGCCTCGATCGAAGGAAAACAATGCGTTCTTACCCTTGGTATGCTCCGGGGCAAGAAATCTGTATTCCTTTTATTACCATCGCGATCTGCAATTTCACACAAAAGACGTTGCTCCTCTCTATTCGCGGTTGTGGTCACGTTTTGTCTCCATTGAGGACATCACACTCGCCAAAAATGAGTAATTGCACGCTCGGGATGGCGGTGGCCGTGCTGTGGGTGTCCGGGGTAGAGGCGGTGGTCATCGCCTGCCCACCGGGAGCACGGCGTGACGACATCTCTCACTCTTGCACACGCGCCCTCGGAGAGCTGCCGGTGGTGATGCGGCCTAGCGTGAACTCGGCCATTGTGTTGGGTGCGACCATAGCTTTGTGCAAGCAAGGGCCTTGTTGTAGTCTGTCTTGCCGCACCCGTTACCGGCCGGTCGAACGAGCAACTTTGTGCGTGCCCACACCGCCCTCGGTGGTGCGGCGGCATGTTGAGTATCCACGACTCCTCGGGAGTCAGTGAAGCCACCGCCAGCGACTGCAATGACCCGCCACAAGGTGTGGGGGCATGGGGTTGGTGATGTTAAATGTGTGTTCCCGGTGGCGGGCGGGTAGGAAGTAGTAGGAAGAGAGGCACGAGGTGGAGAGTCCGGGGAGAAGAACTCATCGCGTCATCTTTGTGTTGTGGATTGAAGAGAGGCACAAGGTGAAGGAGCCGGGAAGAACTCATATTTGTCATCTCTTGTGTTGCTTGCATTGGCTCCTCTGAGTAGGGAGGCAGCGATAATGAGATATATTATATTGTTTGCGTGTTGAATCGATCGGTTGCGTGCGACCAACCACGTAAGACGAACTAGTAGAAGACCCGGTGTAAACGGTTTGACGTGGGGGTTTGGGAGCGAAACTGTTCAACTTGTTGTTTGCTTGTTTCCTCATCAATCATGGGCACACAAAACTGTTCGTACTGCGAGTTGTCGATTACTACAATTTATCATGTGTCAAGGTCCTATGAAAGGCGCATGAAGAACTCGTCGGCTACATCATCTTTGTGTTGTGGATTCGAAGAGAGGCGGGGAGGTGGAGAGAGGCCGGAGAAGCACTCATCAACTGTGTCATCTTTGTGTTGCGAGGTTTTTCTTGCCTTGGCTCCTGCGAGGGGAGGCGGCGGATAATCGGATATATTCTATTGTTTGCGTGTTCAACTTGTGGAGAACTATGCGGGAGAACTACTAGAAGACCCGGTGGAAACGGTTTGGCGTGGTACAGGACTTGGCTTGTTCGAAACTTGTTTGCTTGTTTCCTCATCAATCATAGGCGCACAAAACTACTTTTCGTACACAAGGTTGTCCGGTAATACAATTTGTCGGCTCATGATAATTCTTCTGCGCTATAGTACAGAATAGCTTATCGGCGGATTATTACCACCTTTCATTCCAACCCTAAAAAACCCCATTCTTGCCGTTTTCTTTTCAGGTCACCCGCACCTCTATAGGCAGCACCACTGTTAGACCAAGCTTTGTACAAATCCACGGCTTATATGAATGGAACTACCCGGTTGCGGCCGTGTGGAACAAGGGCATGTTTGGATGGGGGTGTTAGTGTTAGTTTGAAGCAAACTAACACCAAAACCCTAACACTTTTCATCCAAACATGTGTTCATTTGGTGTTAGTTGGAACTAACACCCCAAAAAACTAACACTTCAAGAGGCAGTAATTGGTGTTAGTTTGGTGGACCCCCACCCCTTTTCTCTCTCTCTCCTTTTTCAAATGATTGGAAAAGTTACTTTAAATGCAAACTAACACCTCCATCCAAACATCCAAGGTGTTAGTTTTTATGTGTTAGTTTGGAGGTGTTAGAAACTACCACTACCACTAACATTAACATATGCCATCCAAACATGGCCAAGGTCTAGGGTGCAGGCCTCCAAGCTTATACGCCTTGACGTGAAACAGTACCGCCAGCTATTGTGCCAACTGCCAAGAAGTCTCCTCATCCACGTAATTTTGTGGTTGGGACGTCGCTTTATGTGGTTGGATTTTTTTTTCAAGAAATCGGGAACTAAATATGTATCATGTAGCTAGATTACATGCTAATCCTGTGTTAGCATTCCAACTCGAAAATTTTGGCGATATAATATTAGCTTGCATTGCCATCTGAATCTCTGCCCCGTTATAAGAGTGAAGACAAAAATTCAGAGTTTGTGTACATTGCGATCATATCTCTTACATACGAAACCTGGCCAATATCTCGGCCCAAGGAGGGTAGCCACGTCGGCGGCTACTCCCGGCCGCAAGATCGGAAAGCTTGCGAATGGGCAAGATCGGGCAACCATCGGCTTGTTTGCAAAAAGACCACGAACCCCAGCGAAATTAACATGAGGTGCGGAAACGACTCGGCCGCGAGCGAAGGACGACAAACGAGAGGCGATGGCGGAGGAAACGAATCGAGAGGCGACAAGGGGATAAGAGGCCAGGGAAGAGGGTGCGCTGCGGATCCAACGCCGGCCGAGGCCGCCGCGGCGGGTGAGCAAGCGGACGCCTACCTCCGGGTCGACACGATCAGAAGCTCCCGATCTACCTCCACCTCAAAATACGGCGAGTTCGGGGCTGCGCGGCGGGGGACCACCTCGCGCCGTCACATCGAATGAGCCAAGTCCTCGCGCCTCCCGGCCTCTCCGCGGGGGCGCGCCCCCGTTCCGACGTCCAGGTGCGCCGATGCCGCCGCCCGCGCGACGACCGGCGATTCGGCGTACGTACTCAGGTGCGGATCCGCTCCCGAGCGCCCTTCCGGCGCGGGAGCGACATGCCCTCTCTGCGCACAGCGCTGCCCGGCCTTGCGGGGCGAGCCCTTCCTCGCCCCCGGAGCGACACGGCGGGGGGATCAAAGGCGGCCGGAGCGGGCACAGCGACCGCGCGCGTGGGAGTCCGCGGGTGAAGGAGAAACATGACGGGAGGATAAGGAAGATATGGGACGATCTTGAACGAATGGACGGAAATCGAATGATCACGTGCCTAGAAAAGAACATCGAGTCCGCTAGGGCCATTTTAAGACCCATAACATTCAACGAACATTTTAAGTGATTTTTTGTTGTATTTTTATTGTAAGTATTAAAAAAATGTAACAATGAGATCGGAAATTACTAACACCAAAATACCCTATTACTAAGAATCGGTTCGTAGTCCACAATTTTTACATGTTAGCCCCTGAATTTTTGTAAAAAAGACATGATTTTACCACCAAAGGACCGTACTCCAGAAACAATCAAAACGAAGTGTCAAGCTCATAACGGCAATGACCGACGATTTTTTCAACCATAGCACTACCTAAACTTATTGAAAAAAATTTTGAACTCATATAACAATCCACTTCTATTCCATATATTTCTACGAAACAATCCTATACTTTCAAACTAACCCCTCAACTTTACACAAATTAACCTTGGTTTAAATTAATGTGAGTGGCGGATGAAAATTGATTCTATATATAATCATGTTATGCTATGTTTCAAATGTGCAATTATTGATTAACAAGGTGAACATGCCATCTACTTAATGGAGTGGCTATTTGTGTCTAAACTATAAATATTAGAATGAAATTCAATTCCAAGAATTTAACCGGGGCTTAAGGTATTTATTTACCTTTGAATCTACCCTATTAAATCATTGAAATGGGGCATGAATGCACATTTCTAATTCTTTATGACAATCTAATAAGTTTTGTATCACAAAGAAAAAAAGGTATGATAATCAGCAATCACTAAGAAATGGTGCTCATCAACATGGGGATGTATCTTATGCTCATCCAAAACAAATAATTTGTAATTTTACCCTTATATTTTGCGCAATATCCATGTTTAAAGCACTTTTTAGTAACATAAGAATCAACAGGACTATTACGTAACATCTCTCACATTTTTTACGGAGTATATTATCACATTGTATCCTTGAAAAAATAAGTATTGTACTTCCGAATTAGAAGTTTTATGCAATGCTTACCGTTCAAATGCATTTTGTTTAACCTACGCTTAGTATGTTCAACTTCATTTCTTCGTAATTGAGTTAAAAAAAGTCCACCAAATATAGCTGCGAACAAAGGTTGCGATATTCTGATGCGTAAGAAATCTCTCGGTATGCAAAGAGACAATATGTGATATAGACTCATGACAACCTGACTTAATTGTAAAATGAGAAAAGCATAATCAACATCCTAAACATGTCGGGTCGCAAAGGGCGGCTGGTAAACGCGCAGCGGGCGCGTTTATTAACTAGTAAAGAAGGATTTCTTGAAAGAAAGCCGGACCACCCATCTAAAGCCCACGTCAAATGTAGTGTTGCAGCCCAGAGTAATCTGAATGGGAAAAAAAAATAGCTCTGCATCCCCTTCCACCGCACACGCGTCCCGCCGGTACTCCGGCGGCGGCGATATGGCCAATGACTTGCGGTGCCAAACGAACTGGAGCTTCTACTGTCCCGGCGCCCATGGGTACGCAGTCGATCCTTACCGCATTATAAGGGGGCCGTGCCGCCGTGGGGTACGGGGTACCTGACCTCATCGATGCCGCCTTCGAGCTCCGCGAAGGTGAGTCTCCTCCGGTCCTCTTTGCAGATTAATCGGTCTGTATTTCTTAGCAACAAGGTGTTATAACCAATAGCTTGTCTAGGAGGTAGGAGTTCTTATTTAGGACGGATAATCTCTGCAGTGGAATAAATCGCACGAGCAGCAGAAATTTTCGATGTAAGAAACAGCTTCTTCTGGGTACACATCCACTCAGTATCTTTTGCTGAGACCCAGTGTTTTAGACCACAAGCACTTGGTTCAGCTTTGCAGAAAGCAAAGCGAGAGTACGCCGGTTCTGGGTTATATATTTATATGACTCGTTTCTAGAAGCAAAAGTACCCAAGGGCACTATATGAGAGCAGAGGACCTCGATCTACGAGATTTTACATATTCCCTAACATGGGTAAAACAATACTTTGATTGTGCAGAATGCAGAATCCAGAACACACAAAACACAATGGTATTATATAAAAATGTGATGAACATGACACGAAGGCATCATTTTGTATCATTTGTACATGTCGATAACTGATAGGCACAAAATATCTGAAAGACTGTGATGTGGTCTCTAGCTTTTGATTCTTGTCTGCTAGCCAGAGGATGAAACAAATGGTTTCGGAGAGCATCTTTAGGCTCTGCAAGCTATCAGTTAGCATGTTCACCACTTTTTTGTCATAGAAGGCAGATTCACTGGGTTCCACTGGATGCACCGGCCTTCGATAGCAGCTTCCTCATTATATCTTTCTCCCCTTGTGTCATTTCCCTTATCAGTTCCAGTTCTTGCCCGGTGATTATTTTCTCATATATCCATTCTGGAATGTAAACATCATTATCATTCTTGGTCTGCGGGTCTGAGCTACTCTGTCCACACATCATTTCCAATACCACCATCCCGAAACTGTACACGTCTGACTTGTATGATACTGTCCCAAAGTTCCGAGAATACAGTTCTGGTGCAATATAGCCCATTGTGCCTCTTGCTGCAGTGAGTGTGACAATGCTTTGATCCCTTGCACACAGCCGCTAGTCGAAATCTGAAATCTTTGGTTTAAAACTGTAGTCCAGTAAAATATTGGAAGGCTTAATGTCAAAATGGAGGATGCGTTGATTGCACCCTTGATGCAGGTACTCAATCCCATGGCAAATCCTGTGGCTATTTCAAGCACTTTGTTAGGTCTTAATTTTCTTGGCAACAATTATCAGATTCTTGTGAGAATATATATTTCTCTAGCGATTCATTGGGCATAAATTCATATATTAGAGCATGTCTTGATCCTTCAAGTGTAGAAACCTAGAAGCCTGACAACATTGGCATGGTGGATTGTTCCAATGGTTGCAACTTGATTGATCAGTCTTCTCTTTCTCCTTTGCTCTCAACACTTTTACTGCTACAGGTACTCGATTGGATAACTCACCTTTGTATACGCTTCCAAATCCACCTTGACCAAGTTTGTTATTGAACCGTCTTGTTATCTTCTTCACTTCAGAGAATGTGTATCTTGTTGGTTTTGATGTGCTGTAAGTGTTTAGGAACATTTCAACTTTGAGGTGTATCTCTTCATCATACTTTGACTTCAGGGCGAGATATAGTGCAGCATCACAAAATATAAGAACCCCAAAATCGTAGCTGTGTTGGCTGTTGCTCTGAACATTTCAATGTTCGAAAATCAGTGAAGTGGTTAAATTTCATGTCCATCAGATGCTCTCTCTTGTGAAATTGATAGTCTTGGCTATAATAAAGTTGCATAAACAATGAAAAACTCCATGGGTTGGGGTTCTTTGATTTAACTTTACTGTAATGACTTGGCTTGGTGACCTGCCACTTTCCTGGGCAGAAAAGAAAAGGTTAAACTCTGCCATGGCTGCTTTTAGGTGAAATCACCTGGGACCTCTCTCCCCACTATGGCTACTTTGTCACATGTTTTCCTGTGTTCCTCAAGCTTTTGTTTTCAGGGGAATAGTTGGTAGACCTATAAATGTGGGAATGTGTGAAAAGCTCGAGACCGAAGGAGCCAAGTCTGAGTTTTTTGCATAATGGTAGTATCTTGGACTAATCTCAGATGCCTAATATATTCTGTCATTAGTTATGGTTCTTTTCAGTGAAATGGCATAACCATTTTACTGGAATCAGCAAAAGTGCTCTGCGCCAACAAAGAATACTCTGCAGCAAACACAACAGTGCCAACTATCTGAAAGAACTAAGAATGAAATGGAAGATGATATTGTGTATTACTTGGGCCATTGCATTTCATACCAAACAGCCAAAGTCAATAAAAAGTAAACCATAGCATATAATCTGTTGTTACAGATGAGTTGCAAGTTACTGAAGCTAATTATAAACTTACTGTGCTTCTTGCAGAATGCTTGCCCAGTTTCTGAGCAGAAAATCCACAAGGCCTCCTCTATTTCTGATCTTATAGCAGCCAGTAATGTTGGGAACTGACCACCTGAACGTGGTGTTACCAAATGCAATGTGGTTCCTTGTGCAGTTTAAACAAATCTCACCACTCCTCCCATTTTTAAAGTCATGTAAGGTATCCGAATATCACATTGGAAACCACCATGCAATCAATGGAAGAACATCTGGTTAAGAAGAAGACACCAAGTACGGCTTGGCTTGTGTGCTAAGACAAGAGAGATGGGGCCACCAACAAGGCCCTGATTGTAGTCTAAACTCTGTTGAACCAACTCACTAGGGTCGCAGAATCTCCGTAAGGTCTATATACATAAGTTGATAGATTGGTGGAGATGATCTTTTGAACAGGGCACTTGGAGGCTGTAAGTGGTATAACATCAATATAACCGTACCTATACTTGATGTCAACCACCTTGCATAAACCAAGATTTGGGTGAACAAGGATGGTGTCTGCTGGCAAGAGCAATGTAACTTCATTCCCGGTGCACCACATGATGCAGGGCTGGTTTCATGGCGGAATGGAAACCGGATCTCGGGTCCACCTTCACTGCAGTTTGATACTGGGCAGTTTTGGAAGAAGTTTTCATCACTGCTTGCTGTGGCCACCCTAGAACCGAGGGCAGCAGAGCTGCAGCTAAAGCATTAGGCATTTTGTGTGCGAGAAGGAAGCAAGGCAGAAGATAGTGTCATACCTAGAAAATTGAGTGTCTAATTGGTTTCAGTGATCATCAAATATATGTTGTGATGGTGGGCCCATTCGTAGTAGTGAAAAATTCACTCCATGGATTTTTAAAGATGGAGAAGATAAATACAAGTCAAAATAATGACCTTATCCAGAACAAGTTAGTCAACTAAATTAGTTTTGACAGGAATTATGATGGGTATGACAGAGACCATAGCAATGCATCCTTGCACTCATCTAACATAGTTTGTGTCTACATGTGAAACTCACATCAGTTTGCCTAACAGTTGGGCGCCTTGAGCTTGACTTTTCTTCCTCCGTCCCATATGCACCCAAAACATTAATTCCTAGTTTTAACATTCCACCTTGATATTAGTTAAGCCACGGATAATTGACCTTCTCTGGCTTCAACTTTCTTCTCTGATCTTGCCTTAGCTAAGCTTCCATGGCTAGCTATCACACATTTCTTCTGTGTGTTTCCCTGCAAGTATCAGCCATGGCTTCCATACTTTCAGTTCTTCTATCAAACACTGAAGCAGTAGAGGTTCAAGGGCAAACATCGTGCTATAATTCCTCCTGTGGGCATCTCCAACACATTCAATATCCTTTCCGTATGCAAGGTGATCGACCTGGTTGTGGGTTCCCCGAATACGAGCTGGTTTGTGTTGATAGCAAGGCTATAATTCACATCAACACTGGAAGATACTTTGTGACTAACATCTCCTACACTGACTCTACTTTCTGGGTTGTTGATGCCAATTTGGATAATAGCAGCTGTCCCATTCCTGCAAGCTACCAACGTCCCTATGACAATGGTTTGTCATCCAATGATGGAAGCACACTGCTGGGTACTGATACAGTTACCTGGGCTACCTTTGTGAATTGTTCAGTGATGCTAAGAAGTGATGTTATTTCCTTTTCCACTGATTGCTGTAGTGGCATTTACAACCTTGTTGATTGCCAGAGTATGAATAGTTCTTTTGTTTATGTCTTCACTAGTACATTCTTTCCTTCGGTTCGAGACATCAAACCTTCGTAGATACTTGTCCACTATTCCTTTGGGCAATCGGCGAACGAAGGAAACACCAAATAATGCAACCTTTGAAGATGTTGTAAAATTTATGAGGGATGGGTTTGCTGTTCAATTTCCTTACCACAGTGAACCCATGACGCATCGTCGGATCATCAACAGATGCCTGAATGTTTCGATGAGGTGGTACGAGCATCGTGGTCTGGTGACTTCTCTTTCCGTTTCCTTCAAAATTTGGTTTAGTTTATTAAAGAGGCTGCGGCTGCTCAGCCCACAGTAACCTGTTCTATGTACTGTGGCAAAACCTGCCCAGTTATTTCCTGCGATCAAATATCTAGTCCAAGCATTGTGAATCAGACCTTTGGCACAATGTTGGGATCGACCTGCATTTCTTAAGATGTGTAAATGATTATTCCTACCGGACTAAATTATTTTGGGCTGCGGTGAAAAGCCACAATATCTGCAATGAACATTGTGAAGTTGATCGGTACGAAGAATTAGTATACTACATCATTAAGGCTCCACCCTTGCATTCATCTTACTTAAATCTGCAATGTTTTCTGTGCAGGAGTCACAATATTGTCAAGGTTTTGTTTTGCACCATTAGCTATATCGACCTTCTAAGCCTATAAATACTGGAAAGCAAGGATATCCATTGATGCAGTTTAGAGAAGTTCCTCCTAATGCAAAAAGTTCTGGGTCAACAAGGTATGCCTATACTGACATCACAGCAATCACAGGGCACTTTAGAAAGAAGCTGGGCCAAGGAGGCTATGGGTCTGTGTACAAAGGTATGCTTCCAGGTGATGTCCATATTGCTGTCAAAATGTTGGGCAACTCGCTGTGCAACGGTGATGAATTTATCAGTGAGGTGTCCACCATCGGAAGTATCCCACCATGTCAATGTAGTGCGTCTTGTGGGGTTTTGCTCAGAAACTAGGAGGGCACTCGTCTACGAATACATGCCCCATGGATCTCTTGATAAGTACATATTCTCGTCTGAGAGAAGTTTTTCATGGGATAAACTCAACGAAATAGCTCTAGGTATTGCCAGAGAATCAGTTACTTGCATGGAGGATGTGATATGCAGATACTGCACTTCGACATCAAACCACACAACATCACTTTTAAACAAAAACTTCCCTCCCTAAGATTGCTGACTTTGGGCTGCGCCAAATTATATCCAAGGGACAACAGCTTTGTGCCTATGAGCGCTGCACGGGAACTATTGGGTACATAGCTCCTGAGATGGTATCTCGTAATTTCGGTGTTGTTTCCTGCAAATCAGATGTTTACAGCTTCGGTATGGTATTGCTGGAGATGGCTGGGGGACGGAGGAACTGGGACCAACATACAGCAAGGAGAAGCCAGACATACTACCCAGCTTGGGTGTATAGTCATATAACTCGGAAAGAATTAGGTGAGATTTGTGAAGCTTTCGATATCCATGAGGTGAAGCTGTGCATTATTGAGTTATGGTGCATCCAGATGAAACCTCATGATCGACCGACAATAGGTAAGGTAATAGAGATGCTTGAGGCTGGCATTGATACCCTGCAGATACCACCTGAGCCATTCTTCTGCGGGATTGAGCAGAGACTCTGCAGCCAAACAGTTTCCAATTCTCCTACCTCAAGGTTGAGTGCAATCTCAGAGGACAGAGGTTACTGATTCCACAAGATGAGCCAGCCCATTGTGCCCCTGTGCGACAGGCAGCTAGAATCTGAAATCTGTATTCACGGCTGTACTTGAATGATGCTCAATATCTAAACATTTGCAATGCCATGTGATTTGATTATATGCTGTCATGCATGCGGCTGCAGGCCGCAGCAGCTTTGAGATGAAAGGCAAGATCTTGCGAGAGATTTGTAGGTATTTGTTACTCTTTTAGTCATACTCCTATGATGAATAAAGAATGGTGCAGGTATGTGTATACTCCCATATGATGTAATCCTGGCAGCCATTGCCTCTGAATTCATAAAATTTGGGAGGAATCAGAACGGCCTTGCAAGTTGCATAGCTTGGCTCTGTTGGAACTTGGTACTATTTTTCAGTTTCTATGGAGCTCCAATCAGAGGTTATTATAATCATTATTAGTTCTGTTAATTTGGATGTGCCGATATTGTCTCTTTCTCGTAATATACAGATTATCCTAGTTCAGTAGTTCCTCATAGATAGGTTCAATTCTTTTATAAAAAAATGTCATTGCTTCTATCAGAAGTTAAGAAATCGGTTCTGAAGGAAAGCGATTAAGCGAAAGCTAGATGTAATCGTCATAGTTTCCAGTCAAAGAAGAAAAAGTATATAAAAACTCAAAAGCTGTGGATCGATCGACCGTTTACTCTTTGACGTCTTGAGGTACAAGTCCGATCAACGGTTCTGATGGTCGTTGGATTTTGTTTTATTTTATTAATTGCGGTGCTGCTAGCGACGTTGGAGATGACAAAACGGCACCACCAGTCCGTTTCACAGCTCCTTTTTCTTAGAGCCAGCCATTGACCAAGAGCTAGCGCTTTCAGAGCAGGAAATCGCCGCAAGCTTTCACGGCAACACGCGAATCCGCGAGAAGATCGTCGGGGAGCACATGGATACGGGGATTTAAGGGTGTGTTTGGTTGGTACGTAGGCTTTTCTGGCATTTGTTGTGTTTGTGGCTGAAAAAAGGCGGTATGGCAATGCGTAGGAAAAGGCTGGCTTAGTTAGTCTGTCTTTTGTTTTAAACAAAATGTTGAGCGGTCGTGTCGTCGCCCAGCTCGGATCTGCAACATTCCTGCTCGGCGCGTGTGGGCCTGGCGCCGACTTCTTCCTCATCATTGCGTTAGTCGATGAGGAGGTACGACCACCCAGGCTGGTTCAACTGGCAGAAGGGAAGATCAGACCATCTAGGCCGGTCCAACTACCCAGGGGGCGGTCTGACCACCCGGGTCGCTGCCGTCAAGAAGCTTCGAAGCAGAGGATACGCGTCAGGATCGTAAGGCTTGCGTCGAGGCTAAGCAAGGTTGCAGTCGCTGGGCATCCGTCCAATGGAGAAAATCTGAAGACTTCCAAAATCACCCTTGAGGGGAATGTATCTCTACTTATCTAGTAAAGGTAGTTTAGTCTTTTGGGTGCTTCCATATAAACACTTGAGGGGATGGATGGCAGCCAACTCTTGGAACCCTAGTTCATTTGTTTTCCCATTTTTCTCTTCCTATTTTCCTCTAGTTTTTCTAGGACTAGATTGAGAGCTTCATGTGAGATCTAGAGAGAGAGAGATGGATGATCGGGTGGCAAGCTAGACCTTGTATGAACCTTCATGACATGTATAGATGATTCGGCGTGGTTCTTCAAGGCCTTGTGTTGTCTCTCCCATCTTACTTTTTGGTGATTTTCGGAGCCCTTTCTTGTGATTCTCTTGGCAGAGTTTTGAGGGTGTTTTCTTGAGAGATTCTTGTTGGGTGTCATGTATGAGGACCTTGTCCCTCTTTGGCAGGTGACTTTGCCCCAAGAACCCCCTTGAATCGACCTATATTTGATGGTTTTTCGAGTTGCTCGAGTTCGTGTCCTATAGCACCTAAATCCGCGATTCCATTTGATTGTGGGCGTTTCGGTTCGATTCCTTTGAGGAAGAGGTTGCCCAGGAGGTAACCCAGCTATCCCCGAAGTTTTGCCGCAATCCGTGGGGTGAGTGGGAAGTTGAGGGTTGACCCGCGGCCAGTTTCTGGGGAGGGCGGTCTAACCGCCATATGGGGGCGGTCTAACCGCCCTGGGTCTCCCAGGTCGAAGTTTTGTTTTCGCCGGATTTTCCTCTGTGAGTTTGTTCGCCTTGATCAGAGGAAAGTTCAGGTGAAATTTTGGCTCGTTTCGGTGCTGTTTGCTAGGAATTCTTGCCTTGAGATCGTTGCTGGGTACAAGAGATTAGACCGCCCGTGGTAATTGGTCTAACCGCCCCTAGGCCCTTGGGTGAAGTTTTGTTTTTCGCCAAGATTTCCTAGTAGCTGCTTAGCCTTGATTAGAGATTTCTATTGGTGAAACCGTGGTGTGTTTTTTGGGCTCGGAAGAGGTGTTTTGGAAGATTTCTTGGTTACCAGGTGGAGGTGGTCTAACCGCCCCCCGTAACCCGGTCTAACCGCCCCCTTCAGGCAGCCAGCTTCCAAGTCATTTCTGTTGTTGTGTGTGTGTTGGAGTTGTGTGGCTGCTGATAGTGTTTGTTCCTAGGACCAGTAGTACTTCAGTGGCTACGTGGTTTTGGCAAACGGAAGGTTGCGTGCGGAGCGTGTGATTTTGTGTACCTAACTGAGGTCATCTTGTTTGGGAAGTCATCCCCTTCGAGAAGATTTTTTATCGACTCCCATTCACTCCCCCTCTCTGGTCGCCTAATCGGTCCTTCAATTAGTATCAGAGCCGGTTCGGGTCTTTATTGACTCTAGCAGCCTAATATCCAATGATGGCATACCAGGAACGGGGTTTGGGTCTTCCGCACTTCGATGGGAAGAACTACCAGAAGTGGCAGAAGCGGATGGCGACGTTCCTCCGCAGAAACGTTCAGATCCTTTGGGACGTTACGGTGAACACAACTTATGTTCATCCGATAACTTCCTTGCTCCAGGATCGAGGGACATGTTCGATGCCAACAACACGGCAGTCGACTATATGTACTGTTCTCTCTGTCAATCCGAATTCGATCAGGTTTAGTTGGAGCTGAAGAATGCTCATGCTGGTAATGCAGATGTTCTGGCACGGCTATGCGACTTACCGGAGAGAGTACGAGAATTTCACTCATCTCGCTGGTGAGTAAATAGATGCCTTGTCCCAGCGGTTCATAGTGGTTGTGAACAACATGAGGGCCAACGTTGACGTCGTCCCGTACGATGACCATGATAGAGCGGTGAAGCCTTACACGCACTGGATCGAACCGTGTGTGATGGAAAGATCGAGGCCATTCTTGAGTCTGAGAAGTACACCACTCCGACGTTGAACGAGCTGTTCTCGAAGCTCAAATCTGCTGAGGTCGATCGGGGTTTGACAGCCCGTCTTGAGAGCCCGACTGACTTACATAGTCTTGCTCTCATCGGTGGCATAGTGGCTAAGTTTAACACTAACACTATATCCATCTGTATAATATGCAAATATGTTAATATATTACACCCAACAATTAAATATAGAATGGGTTTATTAATAGGAAATAATGTATTATTAATGGGTTTATTAATAGGAAATAATGTATTATTAATAGGTTTATTTAATTAACTTACATCATAATTTCCGGACTTTGCACTTGCCAAACATGGTATGTGCTCACAGACATAGTATCCACATAAATTATTTCCTTGTTCCTGTCTCAAACACTAAAGTGGATAGGAGAAAATGTTATGAAATATAAGTGTGATAAATTTATATTTTTTCAAATCTGAAGTTGTTATTTGGATTACGTACCAGACAATCAGTATAGAATGTAATTGTTGGTTTAAATTCACCTTCTTTCTCTGTAATGAATTTTTGCCAAGATCTGAGGAAAATTAAGGAGAGACAATGTCTTAGGTAGAATTATTACGCTTGAAACATATCTTGAAGGTTTTGGTAACTTGCGGGGTTTTCTCTCAATGAATCCCACACCATTACGCTGTTATTGTCGACTTGAATGATCATAAGAATCCAGTGGAAATTGTACATACATGGTCATAATAGTCATACAAATTAGAACTAAATAGAATTTGCGAAGACAATTAGATGGCAATCGCACATACTCGCAACTGTAAGGTAGTAGTATGAGATCCTTGTCACGAAACTTAGACAAGGTCCTATAGCTTGTCGTGATTGTTGTGTCTCGTTGATATTCTTTTTTTGCATCTCTTGTTTTTGTAGGCTACCAAAAAATGAAATACAAAGTTAATTAGTAAATCCACATACGTAATAATTTAATTAATAAACATAAAAAAAAGACGCACTTACAGACACCAAGCGACGATAAGATCGTTATTCCTGGCATCTTAACGGTAAACTTCATAAATATCTTTGAATTCCAGCCAGACCACCTTGTTGCCTTCGGTGGTAAAATCTTCTGGTGCAGCAAGCATACCTATGCTATGTACGCCTTTCACCGATTGCTGCATGAACCACTCATGAAATTTGTACATCTTAGGTGAGGGCTTAAGTACTAGTTTTGGCCTGATAAGAGGTTTTCCTAGCTGAAAGGGCCATCTATACTCGAAACTTGGATCCCGGAGTGGTTCTTCATGGCAGAGTGCAACAACTAAAGGCATCCTTGTTTCTTCCATGAAACCAAGTGAAGGACCGATACGGCGAACCAGGAAGGGGGGGAGTGAATGGTAGCCGATAAAAAATCTTCTCGAAGGAGATGGAAACTCCAACAAGATGAACACGGCTTCCAACATACGTCTCCGACTCACTACCAAGGTTGGTCAAGCCCACGTAGCCACTGCAGTGCCACTGGACCAAGAAACCAACACACAACCTTCCGACCCGAGAACGCAGCGGAAAACCAAACCTCGAGTCTACAGACCCACACCGGTCAGACCGGTGAGCACCATCGGTCGAGCCGGTACTCGCCGGTGGAACTGAGCAACTTTCACTAAGTGGCTCTACACCGGTCCGACCGGTGAGACACACCGATCCGACCGATCGCGACCGAAAGCCCCCAAGGCACCAAACGAGGTCAACCGACCACCAAACCGACCCAAACACGAAACAGGCAGCAACACGGGACAACAACGAACACACCAAGACGTTCACCCGAGCAAAAACCCACCAGGGCTCGCACCGTTCAGACCGGTCAAGAGCACCGGTCAACCGGTGTAGCCCGGGCAACTCCGGATGAACGCCCCCCGCGGGGCAACTCCCCCCAAATCCAAATCTCGATCTCCCGAATCGCTCCACGGACTTGAACAAGACTTCGGGGATATTAGGAACACCTCATGAGGAGTCCATAGCCAAGTTTAATCGCACCAAAACTCGTCCAAAAAGGAGGAATCAAGGAAATCCCGCCAAGAGCACTTCCAACCCAAGAACTCAAGAAACCCCAAAACCGACCACCTTTACTCACGGATTTGGGAGGGGAATCACAGCCCAAAGAACCACGAAGGGTTCCCACAAATTTCCCCCATCAAATCCCCAAGAGAAAGGTCCCGAAAACAACACAAAGAAATCACAAAGAGAGGGCTCCGAAAATCACCACCAAGAACAACCGGGAAAACACATCCAAACCTTGAGGAACCACGCCAAATCATCTATACATGAAACAAAGGTTCATACAAGGTCTAGCAAGCCGCCTGATCATCCATCCCTCTCAACAAGATCTCTCCATGAAGCTCTCTTGCTAGTCCTTTGGAAATCCTAAGGAAAATAGGAAGGAAAATGGGAAAACAAATGAGCCAGGGTTCCGAGAGTTGGCTGCCATCCTCTCACCTCTTGGGTTATATGGAGGCAACCGAATGTCTAAAATGCCCATTCCTAATAACTAGGGATACAATCCCCTCAAGGGCGGATTTGGAAGTCTTCATGTCTTCAACATCGGACGGATGCCCGGCGACCGCACCCTGCGTAGCCTTGACGCAAGCCATGCGATCCCAACGCGTGTCCTCGGCTTCAAAGTCTCCGGACTGCGTCGTCGCACACCGGTCAGACCGGTACCCACCGGTCAGACCGGTCTGGCGCTGCTGCAGCTCCGTCTTCGATTCTTCGGTCTTGGCTTTGTGGATCAACCAAGGAACCCAGTGGTTTTCTGGTGAACCACCGGAAACCCCGCGAACCCGGTGTAGCCTCCGCCAATCTCCACTCATGACTCGGCTCCCACGTAGTCCCGGCTCGACCTTGGTTTTGAGGCTCAACCAAGAAACCGTCCACGACTTCATCTTCTTGTTCATGCCACCATGCGGCCCGCACTTGACCCCGCTGGCCACCGGGTCCCTCGAACGAAGCCTACTTGTCTTCTCCACACCTGGAGGCCTCACCGGCGATGACCTTTCGCGCTTGTTCTTCACCTGCACCAACACCAGTCATGCTGCAACCTGCACCTGCAATACTTAGCCAAGAATCAGTCCACACAACGTTGTCAATCACTCATCACACAAGGAAGCGACCATCCACCGGTCCCCGAACCACACATGGTCCTCAATCTCCCCCTTGATGAGTGCATTGACAACACCCACACGAAAGTAAAGAAAAAGAAAAGAAACGAACAAAAAGAAACTCCAACAAGGGATCGAAATCCAAACAAAGGCAAAGAGCAAGATCACTTCAAGAAGACAAGTCTCGGACCCCTTAGGCAAGGGCAACGGCTCGACACATCCGAGACAAAGCAAAGCTCAAGCAAAGAGCGCAAACCACCGAAACAAAGCTCGAACAACCACAAAGAGCTCCCCCTGCACACATGCAAGCTCCCCCTGGACGAATGCATGCAAGACACCACTTGAAACATGGCAGCTGCAACAACTCAACCCTGACCGGTCAGACCGGTCAAAACCACCGGTCAGACCGGTGTGCAACATGTGAACAGAACCAGCACTCACACCGGTCGGACGGGGTGACCCGACCGGTCAGACCGGTGCACAACAGAGCCCTGAAATGGCTCGAAACCACCTGAAAACCTTCTAAATGCGTCCAGCAAGCCATTTCAAGCTCAAACTTCTCCCCCTTGTTGGCAATGCATGAATCAAGCCAAAAATGCAAAACTTTCAACCTAGAGCTTCTCAAATAGACAAAATTCAACAAAGAATGCTACACATGTCCAAATGAGCAAGTGAGATACTCTACGGCTTCCTATCGATCTCAACTACATGATCACCAAGTTGCACAACCATTGGACGAAGCTAAGATGGATTTTGGCAATTTTGCGAAAAACTTGCCTCTCATGAGCAAAATTCTAAACATGATCAAAGCATATCAAAATGGCAAAGCCACACAAACTTCATGCTAGGACAACCATTCTAATCATAAGACCATCACAAACACCCACAAGCACCTCATGTCATGTCAAAGCCACCGAGCCATGTGCCTACTTCTATGTATGAGACTTCTCATTGGTAGGCATCATGCAACAGTTTAGCACCCAAAGCATATTAAAATTAGCACATATGACATGGGAGCACATTTCCAAGCATTTTTTATTTCATTTTCAGATTTGTAAATGGTACATGAAATGTCTTTGCGACAAAAAGGAACTTATGCCCCTCCACAAGATAAAACAAGAAGGCTAAACATTCATGATGGCAAATGAGCCTTTGGCCCCATATGATCAATAAACTAGCTATCCAACCACAAATTAAGCATGACCAAGCCACTAAAACATGTCAAGATCATATAAAGGCATTTACACATGAGAGAGCATACATGTGACAATTTTCAAAAGCATAGCTATCAACCATGGATTATTCATCAAGATCATCAAGAGCTAAGCCAAACTAACCATAGCATACCAAACAAGCTCACAAAGACATATATCTCATTCCATGGTGAACAATGTATATGAGAGAAGCTTTTCCTAACCAATGCATATGATACAAAATCCATGCAATCTAAGATACAAGGATGCCTATACATCATGTCACATATGCCATGCCAAATGCAAGGAATGCACAAAGGAAAGCTATACATATGCTACAAAAGAGAGCTCCCACACCCCAACTCAGGAAATCAAACACACACCAAGTTCCCCCCCGCAAACGAGTGAAAGTTGCTTGATCTAGGGGTTTGGTGAAAATATCGGCTAGTTGGTCATGTGTGGGTACATGGATCAAAGCTATCTTTCCTTTCTCTACGTTGTCTCTCAGAAAATGATACCTCACTTCTATGTGCTTGGTTTTGAAATGGAGCACTGGGTTCTTTGCAATGCTTATGGCACTGGTGCTATCACATTGAAGTGGGACATGGGTATACTCCTCACCAAAGTCACTCATGGTGTAGGTGATCCAAAGGAGCTGAGAGCAACAACTAGCAGCGGCAACATACTCGGCCTCTGTCGTGGATTGAGCAACACTCGACTGCTTGCGGGAAGACCAAGACACCAAAGAAGATCCCAAAAATCGGCAAGTCCCCGAAGTGGACTTCCTATCCAACCGACACACCGGCAAAATCCGCGTCCGAAAAACCATGAAGCGCCAAAGAAGAGGACGCGGAGTACCAAAGGTCGAAGTCGGGAGTGTGACGCAAGTACCGAAAATTCGCTTCACCGCTTGCCGATGCGAAGTCCTCGGAGACGCTTGAAAACGAGCGCACAGACACACCGAGAACTGTATGTCCGGCCTCGTCGCCGTCAAGTAGAGGAGTGACCCGATCATGCTCCGGTACTCCTTCTGGTCCACGTGTTCACCTTCCTCGTCCGCATCAAGAGTTGTGGTCGTACTCATCGGCGTCGTCATAGCCTTGGAGTCCTCCATCTTGAATTTCCGCACAATGTACTTGGTGTACTTAGCCTGGTGCACAAATGTTCCTTCCTTTGATTGCTTGATTTGTAGCCCGAGGAAGAACTGCAACTCGCCCACCATGCTCATCTCAAATTCCCTGCTCATACCATCTGCAAACCTTGCAACAAGAGAGTTAGACGAGCCACCAAAGACAATATCATCCACGTACACCTGCACAATTAGGATATCTCTGCCCTGCCTCAGCAAAAACAAGGTCTGATCGACCTTCCCCATCTCAAAACCTCTCTCAAACAAGAACCCCCTCGACCCGCCATACCAAGCTCTAGGCGCCGCTTCAACCCATACGGCGCCTTCCTCAACTTGTACACCGGTGGGGGTACTTCTCACTCTCAAACCTCGGAGGTCGCCTCACATACACTTCTTCCTCCAACACTCCATTCAGAAAAGCACTCTTCACATCCATTTGGTGCAACTTGAACCCTTTAGCCACAGAAAAGGCTAGAAGGATCCTAATCGCCTCCAAACGGGCTACGGGAGCAAAGGTCTCCTCGTAGTCGATCCCCTCCTTCTGACTGGACCCTTGAGCAACAAGTCTCGACTTGTTCCTCACAACCTCACCCTTCTCTCCCTCTTTGTTTTTCCACACCCACTTTGTACCAATCGGCTTACACCCTGGGGTAGGGTCAACCAACTCCCACACCTGATTCCTCTCAAAGTTCTCCAACTCCTCATGCATCGAACTAACCCAATTGTGATCAGATAGTGCGTGTCCAATGTCTTTGGGCTCAAAAGAGGCAACAAACGCAGCATGAGCGAAATGGGAATTGTTTCGAACCCTCGACCGTGTAGTGCGTTCATTCATGTCGCCGATGATCCTCGAAGCTGGGTGATCCACTTGAACTCGCCGGGGGAGGTTCTCGCCTCGAAGCCACCTCCCCCTCAACATCAGCTTCTCCTCGTTCTTGATTTGTCGTCGTAGGTGTAGCAGAGGGTCCATCCATCATCGTAGTCGAAGTAGTGGGTACATGTTCAGCCGGGGGCACCACACCGCCATCTTCATCATCACCATGTTCATGCTCCTCCTCCTGAAAGATATCCTCGCCAAGCTCATCATCACCTACACACTCAAAGACAAGCTGACTACGTGGCTCTGTCTCGTCGAAGGTTACCTCGCAAGTCTCCACGATTTGGTTAGTTTCAAGATTGAGCACACGATATGCTCTTGAATGAGATGCATAACCAAAGAAAATGCCATCGACAGATCTAGCCTCAAACTTATCCAACTTCCTGCCTTTCTTCAGAATGAAACACTTGCAACCAAAGACATGGAAGTGACTCACCTTGGGTGTGCGACCATGCATCAACTCATAGCATGTCTTCTTCTTGTGCACTCGAGGTATATCCCTGTTCGACACATAGCACGCGGTATTCACCGCCTCGCCCCAATACCTCCTCGGAGTCCTATGCTCATCAAGCATCGTCCGAGCCATCTCGCACAAGGTCCCGTTCTTCCTTTCCACAACAATATTCGGGGAGGCGTATACGGACTCGAAAACTGGTGCTCAAGACCCAAGTCATGGCAAAAGGTTTCAAAACGAGAGTTCCTGAATTCCGAGCCATTATCACTGCGGATAGCTCGTATGGCATCTCCGTGCCTCTCGTTCCTCAACCTCAAGACTAGATCTCGAACAAAACCAAACGTCTCCCCCTTCTCCTCGAGAAAGAACACCCACGCATATCGAGAATAGTCATCCACCACAACAAGGACATACCACTTCCCACCCGCAGATCGCACACAAGCTGGGCCAACAAGGTCCATATGGAGCAGCTCGCATGGACGCTCAGTCATCACATCGGTGAGAGGCGGATGAGAAGAGGCCACCATCTTGGCATGCCTACACGGATCACAAACCAACTCTTTCTCAAGCCTCAGCCATGGCAATCCTCGGACCAAATTGAGTTTACTCAAGCGTGACAAAAGGTCAAAGCTCAAGTGACCCAACTTCCTATGCCACTTCCACAACTCACTCGAAGAACCAGCCAAGAAACAACGCTCCACACCCGAAGACCGAGAAAAATCAGCACGAAACACCCGACCCTCGGGAACGACCATACAAACAAGGTCCCCTCGAGAGTCCACAATCCGAGAACCACCCGGCCGAAACAACACCTCAAAGCCCTCATCCAACAACTGGGACACAGAAAGCAAATTGTACCCCAGCGATTGAACAAGAGCAACACGCCTCAGAGTGATCTTGTCACTCACTTTTATCTCACCTTCTGAAAGCACACGCCCACGCCCATTGTCCCCAAAGGTGATGTACCTCTTCGTCACCACCGGGTCGAGACTTGAGAACCACCCCCTGTCTCCGGTCATATGCCTAGAACAACCGGAGTCAATCAACCAAATGTTCTTCAAGTCTCCCACCTGAAATTCAAAAATAGGCACGTGAGCGAACAAACGACTCAGCACTGGGGTTAGTACCAAAAGAGGAAAACCAGTGCCGAGCCATTTGCTCGAAAGTGAGGTTAGCACCAACCAAAGCATCTCTCCTACCAAAACTACCTCCACGAACACCACCACGGTAACCACCCTGAGGGACCACCCCTCTCTGCCTAGAGGAGGACCAAATCCACGCAAGAAAGCCCGTGGAACGTCCTTCCTCTCCAACTCAAAGCCACGACTCCTCCAATCCCCGTATTCAGCACGAGGAGGAGAACGCCTAGCAACCGACCACCCGCACCCTTTCCGGCCCAACCACCGAACCACGACCACCCGAAACAACCCTCGCACCGTACGAGCTCGAAACCCAAACAAATGCTCCCTGTCTGGGCCCGCACCGGTCCGACCGGTGCCCCACATCGGTCATACCGGTGTGACCCGGACAAGCACCACCCCGCAGCCTTCTTCTCTCCCCAAGCACGAACCGTCCTCACACTCGCCTTGTCCCCGGGCATCCGCATACGAGGCTCAAGTACACCATCGGAAGGGTGGTACTTGTCCTTGTTAGCCCACTCCTTTGCCATTCTCTCCTCTCGCTTCCTCTTGAAGCAAAACTCCTACTTATGGCCATCTCTCCCACAATAGCCACAATGGAACCTCACAAGCTTAGGCTTAGGCTTGGGATGTGGTCGCTCACTCGGTTTCTCTCCACTCAAACCCTCCACCGGTTTCTCACCACTTGCCTTCTCACTCTCCTTCCCAAAGAACACTTTCCCCGAAGTGCTCACAAACTTGATATGCTTTTGTAGGTCATTTGTGGGTGTAGGAAACACGTGTGGAGCTGGGGTTGTGTCTAGTCGGTTCCTTAGATGGTTAGGTTTTGGAGGGAAATCATTTTTGTGGTGGGTTTTTGGTGGCTCTGGGATATTCTCTCCACTTCCCTCACCAACCTTGTTTGCCCCAAGCCCCTCACCATCTTGCCTCTTAAAGGCCTCGGTCATCATCCTCAACTGAGGCTCATGACCGGACAACCAACCCATCAACTTCCTCAAGTCATCATTCTCATCCTGCAAACGATCAACATAATGTGCAAGCTCCAAATTTTTCAATGCATGCAATTCACAGGTAGAGCAAGATGTAGGCATGGGTTCCTTCAATTTAGCCTCGAGCGAACTAGTGTAGGCATGCATCTCATCAATCTTAGCATGCAAAACAGGGCAAGAAGTGCAAGCACCTAGCAAAGCAGATCTAGACTTAAGCTCAGCCACTTCAAACCTAAGCACATCTAGTTCGTCACACTTGAAGGCATGCTTCTCCTTAAACAAAGCAAGATCAGCAAGGAATATGGAGCAATCAGGACAATCATTCTCATCGGAAACAATAGGGCTAGCCTTAAGCGAATCAATCTCAAGCTTGCTATCAAGCACCTGTGTCTCTAGCTCAGCCACTCTAGTCCTAGCATCCTCGATTGAAGCCCTAAGCTCTTTCCTCATTTTCTTGGCCTCTCTAAGCATGTCATCACGGTTATCAAGCAAAGAGCCAAGCCTCTCATTCTCCTGGCGCAAGAAGGGAAGTTCATCACGCACCTCGTCGTCGGACTCAGAGTCCGAGTCGCTCTGTGTGCTCTTCTTGCTGCCGGAACTCAGTGCCATGGTGTAGAAGCCATCTCTCGCGAAGCAGCTCAGCCCGCACTGGTGGAGTACGCGGAACTGGAGTCGACGTCGCTCGCTCCAACCATCGCTCGGGCCTTGCCTCGGCCCTCCTTCTTCCTCGATCGTCGCTCATCCTTGTACTTGTTCTTGTGTTTGCTCTTGTGGTCGCGCCTCGAACGGTACTTGCCATCGTTCATCCTCGGCTTGTGCTTGTAGCTGTCCTTGTTCTCGGCCTTCTCGGGCAGTCGGCGACGAAGTGTCCCGGCTTGCCACACTGGAAGCAAGTCCTCGTGTTCCTCCTCATGTTCACGCGATTCTCGTGCAGCCTCTCGAACCGCCTCGTCAACAGCGCCAGCTCGTCCTCTCCAAGGTCATCAAACTCCTCATCTGGCATAGACATCAAAGAGGAAAACGAGAACATCCTGGTGGATGGGTTATAGTTAGTCTTTCCTTTGGAACCACCAACGAGGGCAAGACTATGGGAATCAGTCGGTCCCTCGAGCTTGGCAGTCATGCCCCTACCCACCTCAGCCGACTTGAGCTTCCAGAACAGCTCGTTCACCGTCAGAGTATCATACCTCTCCGACTCGACTATGGCCTCGAACTTTCCGCCCCATATCGTACGATCCGAAGAGTGTAAGAGCTTGACCGCTCTATCATGATCATCGTACGGGAGCACGTCCACATTGGCTCTCATGTTGTTCACCACCACCGTGAACCTCTGAAACAAGGCATCGATGGACTCACCGGGGAGATGAGTGAAGTTCTCGTACTCTCTGCGGTAGGTCGCATACATCCGTGCCTCGAACTCCGGGCGTTCCCAACATGAGCCTCCTTCAACACCGCCCAAATCCTACAAGCCAAGTGCTCGGTGTGCACCCGATCGAACTCAGGCTGACACAAAGCACGAAACAAGTAGTCGACCGCCTTATTGTTGGCGTCGAATCTGTCCCTCGACCCTGGAGCAAGGAAATCCATCGGCTGGACATAGCCTGTGTCCACCGTGACATCCCAAAGAAGCTGACCCTTTCCGCGGAGGAATGCACCCATCCGCTTGCTCCACATCTGGTAGTTCTTGCCATCGAAGTGTGGAGGACCCGAACCCCGTTCCTGGTACGCCATCCTTGGATCTTAGACTGGTTAGAGTCAACAAAGACCCGAACCGGCTCTGATACCACATAAAGGACCGATACGGCGAACCAGAGAGGGGGGGAGTGAATGGGAGCCGATAAAAATTCTTCTCGAAGGAGATCGAAACTCCAACAAGATGAACACAGCTTCCAACACACGTCTCCGACTCACTACCAAGGTTGGTCAAGCCCACGTAGCCACTGGAGTGCCACTGGACCTAGGAACCAACACACCACCTTCCGACCCGAGAAACGCAGCGGAAAATCAAACCTCGAGTCTACAGACCCACACCGGTCGGACCGGTGAGCACCACCGGCCGACCGGTCCCCGCCGGTGAACCGAGCAACTTTCACTAAGTGGCTCTACACCGGCCGACCGGTGAGACACACCGGTCGGACCGATGGCGACACGAAAGCCCCCAAGGCACCAAACAAAGCCAACCGACCACCAAACGGACCCAAACTCGAAACAAGACAGCAACACAAGACAACAACGAACTCACCAAGACGCTCACCCGAGCAAAAACCCACAAGGGCTCGCACCGGTCGGACCGGTCAAGAGCACCGGTCGGACCCGGTGTAGCACGGGCAGCTCGGGATGAACAGCACCCGCGGGTCAACTCCCCCAAAACGAAATCTCGATCTCCCGAATCGCTCCACGGACTTGAACAAGACTTTGGGGATATCATGAACACCTCATGAGGAGTTCATAGCCAAGTTTAATCCCACCAAAACTCGTCCAAAAAGGAGGAATCGAAGAAATCCCGCCGAAAGCACTACCAACCCAAGAACTCAAAAAACCCCAAAATCGAGCACCTTTACTCACAGATTTGGGAGGGGAATCACAGCCCAAAGAACCACGAAGGGTTCCCACAAATTTCCCCCATCAAATCCCCAAGAGAAAGGCCCTGAAAACAACCCAAAGAAATCACCGAGAGAGGACTCCGAAAATCACCACCAAGAACAACCAAGGAAAACACATCCAAACCTTGAGGAACCACGCCGAATCATCTATACATGAAACAAAGGTTCGTACAAGGTCTAGCAAGCCGCCCGATCATCCATCCCTCTCTACAAGATCTCTCCGTGAAGCTCTCTTGCTAGTCCTAAAGAAAACCTAAGGAAAATAGGTGGAAAATAGAAAAACTAATGAGCTAGGGTTCCAAGAGTTGGCTGCCATCCTCTCACCTCTTGGGTTATATGGAGGCAACCGAATGTCTAAAATGCCCTTCTCTAACAACTAAGGATACAAGCCCCTCAAGGGCGGATTTGGAATTCTTGATGTCTTCACCATTGGACGGATGCCCGGCGACCGCACCCTGCGTAGCCTCGACGCAAGTTATGCGATCCCGACGCGTGCCCTCCGCTTCGAAGATTCCGGACTGCGTCGTCGCACACCGGTCAGACCGGTGCTCCTCCCGGTCGAGCCGGTCCCTACGCGTCGAGGCCGGTCGGACCCCCCGTCGACCGGTGCCGGTGCTGTTGCACCTCCGTATTCGGTTCTCCGGTCTTGGCTTTGTGGATCAACCAAGGAACCCAGTGGTTTTCTGGTGAACCACCAGAAACCCCGCGAACTCGGTGTAGCCTCCGCCAATCTCCAGTCATGACTCGGCGCCCACGTAGTCCCGGCTCGACCTTGGTTTTGAGGCTCAACTAAGAAACCGTCCACGACTTCATCTTGCTGTTCATGCCACCATGCGGCCCGCACTTGACCCTGCTGGCCACCGGGTCCCTCGAACGAAGCCTACTTGTCTTCTCCACACCTGGTGGCCTCACCGGCAACGACCATTCGCGCTTGTTCTTCACCTGCACCAACACGAGTCAAGCCGCAACCTGCACCTGCAATACTTAGCCAAGAATCAGTCCACACAACGTTGTCAATCACTCATCACACAAGGAAGCGACCATCCACCGGTCCTCGAACCACACATGGTCCTCAAGAAATAAAAAGAGAGGGCTCCGAAAATCACCACCAAGAACAACCGGGAAAACACATCCAAACCTTGAGGAACCACGCCGAATCATCTATACATGAAACAAAGGTTCATACAAGGTCTAGCAAGCCGCCCGATCATCCATCCCTCTCAACAAGATCTCTCCATGAAGCTCTCTTGCTAGTCCTTTGGAAATCCTAAGGAAAATAGGAAGGAAAATGGGAAAACAAATGAGCCAGGGTTCCGAGAGTTGGCTGCCATCCTCTCACCTCTTGGGTTATATGGAGGCAACCGAATGTCTAAGATGCCCTTTCCTAATAACTAGGGATACAAGCCCCTCAAGGGCGGATTTGGAAGTCTTCATGTCTTCACCATCGGACGGATGCCCGGCGACCGCACCCTGCGTAGCCTCGACACAAGCTATGCGATCCCGACGCGTGTCCTCCGCTTCGAAGTCTCCGGACTGCATCGTCGCACACAGGTCAGACCGGTACCCACCGGTCAGACCGGTCAGACCCACCGGTCAGACCGGTCTAGCGCTGCTGCAGCTCCGTCTTTGGTTCTTCGGTCTTGGCTTTGTGGATCAACCAAGGAACCCAGTGGTTTTCTGGTGAACCACCGGAAACCCCGCGAACTCGGTGTAGCCTCCGCCAATCTCCACTCATGACTCGGCTCCCACGTAGTCCCGGCTCGACCTTGGTTTTGAGGCTCAACCAAGAAACCGTCCACGACTTCATCTTGATGTTCATGCCACCATGCGGCCCGAACTTGACCCCGCTGGCCACCGGGTCCCTCGAACGAAGCCTACTTGTCTTCTCCACACCTGGAGGCCTCACCGGCGACGACCTTTCGCGCTTGTTCTTCACCTGCACCAACACCAGTCATGCTGCAACCTGCACCTGCAATACTTAGCCAAGACTCAGTCCACACAACGTTGTCAATCACTCATCACATAAGGAAGCGACCATCCACCGCTCCTCGAACCACACATGGTCCTCACCAAGGACCTTCACTACTTCTTGTGTAGGCATTTCTGCTAGAGCTCGTTCCTATGCATTGAGGCCGGAGGCAACGTAAGTCTGTTTGCTCATCAACACATCTTCTTTAGACAACGTCGACGCCACTATGGGCATCAATTTCTTGTTGTTTTCACTCATTAGTTTGAAAACCCAAGTTTGGCCGGAACTACTTGTTTGGTCTTCTCTAGCTCCCTTTGTTTCTATTCTGGTATTCATATTGTTGAAAAATTCATACACATGTTGGGCATCTATCGCTGTTTTCCCTTCTTCTTCTGTTGTCTCCCATGCTAGTTTCCTTTTGCTGATGGGCTGAACCATTTTCTTTATCATTGGTGCTTTTTCATCTTTGGTGGTTGCACTAGGTTGGAAGATTGTGCTCTAACATTTTTTCCGTTGTGCTTTCGTGGCTAGGTGGTTTTTTCTGCCGTGGTTTCTTCTACGGTGGTTTCGCGGTTTTTTCTGATGTGCTTTGGTGGTTGGGAGGTTTTTCCGATGTGCTTTCGTGGCTGGGTGGTTTTTCCAGCAGTTCTTTGGTGTTTTTTCTGCTTTTGATGGCGCTTTCTTTGTCACCATTGGTTTTTTCTGCTTTTTTGGAGGTGATTCGGGATTGATGTCAATATCATGGCTGGAGCTCACACCTCTGGAATTGAATAATTGTTCTTGTATAGACAATGAGAGAGGTGATATTGAAGGTCGTGAGGACGACCTAGGAAATGATGATGGTCGCGACTACGGGGGAATCTGTAGGAGGGATTGATCCCTCCGTCTGGGAGATTATAATATAACGTTTGGGCCACAATATGATACCGTGAACCGCATCCTTGAGTGTCCTTTCCCCGTCACCTCCTGGGATGTCTAGGTCTAATTCTTCAAACTGTGGCTGACAAATCTCCTCCACAGAAACTGAGGTGTAGCCAGGTGGAATCAACATCCCGTGGCTAGTCTGTCTAGAAAAATGCGCAAAAGCACTTCCGTACACCACCTGCATTGTGATGTTGTTGAATGGCTTGTGCAACTCACATGGGGTGCACCGATAGAGAAAATCCACTGGGTATTGTTGGTTGTCATCCACTAGAACTACTTCGATTGCCCTCAGCTCTTCAGGGCCTTCTGTGCAAGCACCCGGTGCGACCTCTATGCAAGCACCTGTTGCAAACCTTATTAGAAGCACAACTGCTTTTCCGAGCGGAATGGCTAATGATGGGATCCAGAGGTACTTCGGGCAGTGCTCCAGTTTGGGCTATTTGAGATATCATTACGGCTAGTCGCCGTTCAATATCTACATGCATCTTTTCTTCTTGTTCTTTAAGTCTTTGCTCAATCATTTGGCACCAATGCTCCTCTTCTCTCTCTTTTCTTCTTTTGCGGTTTTTATAGGTATCGAGATTTCCCTCGATGGCATACTTCCACGACACCACCCCGTAGCCCCTGCAACGTCCTGGGTGTTTTGGATTCTCGAGTGCCATATTGAGCTCATCCATTTCTCTATCAACATTCAATCTACCAGATTTGACATCTTCTATTTTGTTCATTAACTCAAGTGCCTTCTCTCGTAACGTGGGCGGGAATTCAAGGGTACCATCATCCGGGTTCAATCTGCCTCCATGCGCATAATACCAATTCTTCTATCTTTCGGGCCAGTGAAAGACTGCTGATATGATACCTTTGGCGATAAATTCTTGTTCCATCTTTTGCCACTTGGGAATTGCTACCGCATAACCACCTCGACCAAGACGATGGTTGTACTCCCCTTTCTTACTGGCATTGTTTTTCGCTTGGGCACTTTTTTGGGTAAAAATTTCACTTTTCTTGTATTCAACAAAGGACTTCTAGTGATCTTTTATCCTCAGATATTCATCCCAATTTGGAGTTCGGTTGTTCTTGATAAAATCTCTAGTCAACTTCTTCCTGAAATTCTGAAATTGAGTTGCCATCTTCAGTAGAGTCCAACCTTTAACAAGGTTTGTGTCGATGCCTTCAGGAAGTGCGCAGTGTTTTAGCACATCATTCCACAGCTGGTCTTTTACTGAGTCTGGAACCATGTATGGATTACTTGGTTTTCCCTTCCATTCTCTATACTTGATGGGCACGTTGTCCCTAACAATGGCCCCGCATTGAGACACGAACTTGTCCTTGATTTTTTGGAGCACAAGGCTGGCCAAGCTCTGACACCTCTGTGATACGATACATCACATCACTGACGATTAGTTATGTACGACCTCTCTTGGACCTTTTCGTCGTCGATCCAGAAGCCTACAAGAATTAACAATAATTTTCCTTAATCGACATGAATTTGTGAGAATATAAAAGAAATGGAGTTATCGAATTAATACTAATGAACTTAATGCATGATATGTATACCTCGTTGGAACCTTCTGCATTAGCATCCTCAAGGTCATCATTATTTTCTGATCGGCGGCTATGTCTTCCTCGTTATTTGCAAAGTCATCGGCGGCGACGCCTCCTTCACAAATCATATTTAGAATAGTTTCCTCGTACGTGTAGGATGCAAAGGCATTTGCACCGCCAACAATAATCTCCTCCACAATCCTTTCATAGTTGTCATTGTTATCCATCTAGATTTAACAGTATTTTTTTATGAATCGACACGAATTTATGAGAATATACAATAATTTCTATTTATTTCTAGTCATAATCTAAAATAAACACTAATTTTCTATGAATCTACGTGAATTTATGAGAACATACAATAATTTCTATGTATTTCTAGTATCCATCTAGAATAAATAGTAATTTTCTACGACTCGACACAAATTTATGAGAATATACAATAATTTCTATTTATTTCTTGTATCAATCTAGAATAAACACTAATTTTCTATGAATCGATGCGAATTTATGAGAATATACAATAGTTTTTATGTATTTCTAGTATCCAATCTAGAATAAACAGTAATTTTCTATGAATCGACACGAATTTATGAGAATATACAATAATTTCTATTTAGTTTTAGTATCCATCTAGAATAAATAGTAATTTTCTATGAATGGACAATAATTTATGAGAATATACAATAATTTGTATTTAGTTTTAGTATCCATCTAGAATAAACAGTAATTTTCTATGAATCGACACAAATTTATGAGAATATACAATAATTTCTATTTATTTCTAGAATCGCTGGTGTCACCTACCGCAGTCGGCGAGGAGAAGGGGAGAGACGGCAGCAGGATCTTGGGGTGCGTCGAGGGAAGCAGTGGGGAGCCGGGGCGAGATGGAGGGCGGGATCTTGGATGCGTCGATGGAGGCAGTGGGGAGCCAGGGAGAGATGGCGGTCGGCGATGCTAGGGAGAAACATATTTAATTAGAATTGTTATGACATATTTAGTACAATTTTATACATAGATTTATTCTTCAAAAGAAATTAAAACAATTGTTGACGCAAATAATTTATTTGTTTGCGTCAGCAAGACCTAATTTGGGGGCAGTCGGGTAGGGTCGGTGTACGCCGGCGGCAGAGGGGGGTGGGTGGGTGCGCCCCTACCGTCGTTGGGAAAGACAACCGTGAGGCTGAAGGCAGAGGCAGCAGGATGAGGCAAAGATGATGCACGGGCGGAGGCGACGACGAGCAGGCCGGCGGGCGGCAAGGCACGCGACGCACGGCAGTGGAGCCACGAAGGACGGGAAGGACGACACGAAGGAGGAGGATGAGGAGGAGGCTGATGCGAGGAGTATGGGGATGAGAGCCCCGGAGGCCGGGGCAAGTCAGGGTGAAAGCCGGCCGCGTTCCGGGGGCCGACGGCGGCGGACCGGTGGCGTGGCGAAGGTCGAGGGCGTTGGCGGGTCGGTGGACAGCGGATTCTGGGAGGCTGGCGGTGGCGGAGAATCCTGGGGGCAGAGGCCAGGGAGCGCCGCGGAAGGCGGCGGTCTGGGAGGATGACGGCGGCGGCAGAGGAGGACACGACGACGACGATGGCGGCGGATCAGGGACGAAGAAATGCTGGAGGGAGAGGGTCGCTGCTTTTATGTATAGACACACCATTAGTCCCGGTTCTTGTAACGAACCGTGACAAAAGGGGCGCCTTTTGTCACGGTTGGTGATACTACCGGGGACTAAAGGGTGATTTCGTGCCGGAGCCCCAAAAGGGAAAATGTCCATCTTTAGTCCTGGTTGGTTTTACGACCTGAGACAAAAGGCCCCTTTTTTGTCTTGGGTCGTAACACCACCCGACATTAAAGGTCTATTTTTGCGTGGGACTTTAATTCTTTTCCCATTTTTCACTCCTCATTTTCTCATTCTTTCTCTTTGCAACATTCTTAAGAAATGGTGAGTTTGATATTTGAACCACGCAAAATCATATTTCATTAAGTGTTAACAGCCTTAACTTTCGAATATAAAAAATAATTTAATAGTTGAAATAATTACTTTCTTTTCGGACTCGACAATATTTGTCTCCTAAGACATAAGAAAAATGCTCAACTAATTCAGAAAAATGTCAAACTTTGTGGTTACTTCTCATAGGGCATCTGAAAGGCTTCAACAAGTTTTAGTTCAAATGTATAAAGGAATACACTCATAGAACATTACACAAATGATTTGAACATTAATCATTACAGTACAGTATTGAAGTTTCTTTTCTTGACGAAAGTTCCTTGGTCATGGTCGTGACGTAAATACGGTGTCTCTTCATTTCCAAGCGGTATGCTTGGGTCAACTTCGACAGTGAATGGAGGCATGCCATCGAACTAATCATATTCATCTGCTTTGTCTGTTCTGTCCTCGACTCCCACGATTACTCTTTTACCTGGAAGAACAATGTGTCGCTTTGGCTCTTGTGGTCCTTCTTTGGCATTTTTATTCTACTGTTTGCTAGTCATATCCTTGACATAGAAAACTTGATGCACATTTTTGGCAAGGACCAATGGTTCATTTTTGAAACCAATCTTGGTCAGGTCCACTATTGTCATTCCATAATGATCTTTTTGTATGCCACCTCCAGTTAGTTTTACCCATTGGCAAAGCAATAGAGGGATGTTAAGTGGCCCGTACTCAAGCTCCCATATATCTTCTATGACACTATAATACGAGTTCTTGATATTGTTGTTGACCATGGCGTCTATACGGATACCACTATTTTGGTATGTGGTTTTTCGATCTTGATCTCTTGTGTAAAAAGTATAACCACTTATATCGTAAACTTGGAATTTGACAATTGTTCTAGAAGGTCCCCTGGTTAACAAAGCGAGTTGTGGGTGAATTTTGGAACAACCAATAACTTGTTCACTCAACCATGAGGGGAAATTTTCCAAGTGATGGTGTGTAACCATGCTTCGGTTTTGGTTGGATTTTGTGAAGAAATAATGTGCTTGTGTTCCTCAATATACGGAGTCACCAAGGTTGATTGTTGCAAAACAGTTAGGTGTGCTTTATTGAACAAATCAGTATCATTGCTGAAACATGCTTTCCTTCTAATGGTGCCCTTTCCTAGTAGCATCCCCTCGTGTCGTGATACTAGAACCCCAATCAAGTCAATTGAGTCGATAAAGTCCACACAAAACTCAATGACCTCCTCAGTTACGTATCCTTTGGCGATGCTTCCTTCCAGACGTGCGTGGTTAAGAACATATTTCTGGAGGACTAAAATGAACCTCTCAAAAGGCCACATGTTGTGCAAGAATACTGGTCCAAGAATAGTAATCTCTTCCACAAGGTGCACTAGGAGGTGAGTCATAATATCGAAGAATGAAGGTGGAAATACCAACCAAAGTTGACAAGACATTGCACAATATCATTCTGTAGCTTCACTAGGTTCCTTGGATCGATTGCCTTCTGTGAAATTGCATTGAGAAATGCACAAAGCTTTACGAGCGCTAATCGTACTTTCTCTGGTAGAACACCCCTCAACGCAACTGGAAGTAACTGTGTAATCAACATGTGGCAGTCGTGGCCTTTAGATTTGTGAACTTCTTATCTTTCATATTTATTATCCCCTTTATATTCGATGAGTAGCCAGATAGAACCATCATACTGTCTAGGCAATCGAACATGATGTCCAGCTCTTCCTTGCTCAGGGTGTAACTAGCAGGAATTAAGTAATCTGGTTTTTCCTCCTCAACCTCTTCAAGATCTTCTTCTTCCTTACCAACCTCTATCGGAGGTTCTTCATTCCTATGGATATTTTCCAGGTCCCGTCGTGCTTCTTTTTTAACGTATCCTTAGAGTTATTGTAACAACCCAAGAAGGTTAGGACAGTCAAACAATGATTCTTCGTCAAGTGCATCACGTCAATAGCATTCCAGACCTCAAGAATTTCCCAATAAGGTAACTCCAGAAATATAGCTTTCTTCTTCCACATTGGTGCACGCCCGTTAGCATCATGTGGAACAGGTTCACTACTGTCACCCTTTCCAAAGACAACCCTTAGATACTTTACCATCTCAAATATCTCCTCTCCTTTAAAATGGGGGGGGGCTCTGTACGATGACCAGCCTTTCCTTTCCAATGCAAACCTTATTCCTTAAGGGATGCTTCTCAGGAAGAAAGCGACGGTGACCCATATACACAACCTTCTTACAATTTTTTAGATGAATATCATCTATTTTATGTAAACAGTGGGTGCAGGCCCGATATCCCTTGTTTGAGTGCCCAGATAGGTTACTTAAAGCAGGCCAATCATTGATGGTAATGAATAACAATGCTCGTAGGTTGAAGTTCTCTTGGTTATTCTCATCCCACACACGTACACCTTCTTTCTTCCATAGAAGTAATAGTTCATCAACCAATGGTCTTAGATACACATCAATGTCGTTGCTAGGTTGTTTTGGACCTTGGATAAGCACCGGCATCATAATGAACTTCTGCTTCATGCACATCGAACCAGGAAGGTTGAACATGCATAGTGTCATAGGCCAGTGCCATGGCCACTACTAAACTCAGCAAATGGATTGATACCATCTGTGCGTAAACTAAATTTTATGTTTCTTTCTTCCCCAACAAAATCTTTGTATTTTCTATCAATCTTTGTCCATTGAGACCCATCTGCCGGATGTCTCAGCATGTGGTCTTGCTTACGATCAGTTTTGTGCCATATCATCAACTTAGCATTTACTTTGTTCCTGAACAAACACTTATAACGTGGTATTATAGGAAAATACCACATAACCTTCGCCGACACTTTCGTCATCTTGGGAGGTGTCCCCTCAGGATCACTAGGATCATCATCTCTCCAGATCTTACAACGTAGCACTTTGCACATAGGACAAGCTTCCAAATTCTCGTGTTCCATGCCTCGATATGGGATGCAATCATTAGGGCAGGTATGGATCTTCTAAACCTCCAACCCCATAGGGCACACAATCTGTTTCGCATAACATGTTGTCGACGGTAATTCATTGTTCTCGGGAAGCTTGTCCTTCACAATTTTTAGCAACCCCTCAAATGCTTTATCAGACACACCATATTTTGCCTTCCATTGCAACATTTCAAATGTAGTACCAAGCTTTTTGTCACCCTGTTTGCAATCTCGGTACAATAGTTTTCTATGGTTTTCTATGATGCAACGCAACTTTGCCTTTTCATTATCATTTTCACAGTCCCTTTGTGCGTCTTTTAGAACTTGACCAAGATCATCAACGTGGTCGTCTTCTGGTATCTCTTCTTCGTCAGCATCTTCCATTAGAGTATCCGCAAAATCTTGCCCCGCAGCCCAGTCAGGAATGTTATTATCATCGTCCTCATCTTTGTTCTATTCCATCACAACCCCTCTTTCACCGTGTCCGGTCCAAAGCACATAGTTTGCCATGAATCCGTTTTTAATCAAGTGGAGGTGAAGAGTCCCCCAGTCAGAGTAGTATTTGTCATTTTTGCACAAAGAGCATGGACAACACATGAATCCAGTTGGGTTCTTGTTGGCTTTGGCCACTTTGAGAAAAGCTTGCATGCCAGCAATGTACACCACGGATCGTCTGTCGGCGTTCATCCATTGCCGATTCATCTGCATCAAAAGGGTGAGTTTGATGATGTATTCCGTTATGAACTAGATGATGAGAACTGGAGGCCTACCTACATTTTTCCTTAACATGTTGATCATCTCAACACAATATGTGAATTCAAAAATGTGTTTGAAGCAGAGGTTCAAAAGCTAGAAGTTGACAAGTTTTAGCTTGGGGACTTGTTATACAGTGACATACAGAGGTCACCTAATGGCCATTTTGATCTCCATTATTAATGACCATATTTTTTATAAACTAACTTCTATAAAATTAGCTAAATGTAAAATCATAATTAGTTCTATGTTTCATTATATCAAAAAGTAAAATTCAATTTTCTCGACATCAATATAGAAGAAAACAAGACAATGCTAGTGTTTAGCCCACCGCTTTTTTTCTCAATCTAAAGTATATAAATTACCTCATCTCTCGTTACCTCCTCCCACCTAGGATTTAAGATTTATATTTTATTCATCTCTAAATTACATAAAAACAATTAATCACAACAAATGATGGGAGGAAGAAGAATAAAACCTTAGAAACACTTTAGAGGAGAGAAATCTTCACAAATACATGAAGCAAAAATTCAGCAGCACCTCTCTAAGGTTGAGGCGCCATGGAGGAGAAGCTTGAGCCCTTGGTGAAGAATGGCTCGGGCAAGAGATAGGGAAGAAGAAGCTGGATTTTTAGGGTGCCGGCTATTAGTCTCGGGTGGAGTTACCAACTGAGACTAAAGGGCACCCTTTAGTACCGGTTGGTAACTCCACCCGGGACTAAAAGATTACCACCGGGTGGAATTACCAACCGAGACTAAAGGTGTACCCTTTAGTCTCGGTTGGTAATTCCACCCAGTGCTAAAAGCCCGCGTCAATCATTGCGGGTAAATGACGTTGGGAGCTATCGCTTTTGTCACAGTTGGTTATACCAACCGGGACTAAAGGGGGAGTGTCTCCAGCGAGCATTTCAGGCCACGTCGACGAAAGGCCTTTAGTCCCGGCTCCAAAGTTGAACCGAGACTAAAGGCCCGAACCAAAGCCTCCCTCTGCACCAGTGCTAGCTGATCTTGCTAGTCTCAAGGATAAGCATGCTTCTGTTTCTGATGAACTAGATGTGCTTAGGGTTGAAGTGGTTGAGCTTAAGTCTAGACCTGCTTTGCTAGGTGCTTGCACTTCTTGCCCTATTTTGCATTGAAATATTGATGAGATGCATGCTGACACTGTTTCGCTTGAGGATAAGTTGAAAGAAACATGTTCCCACTTCTTGTTCTACATGTGAAGTGCATGCTTTGAAAAATCTGGAACCTGCACAGTATGTGAATCGCTTGGAGGATGAGAATCATGAGTTGAGAAAAATGATGGGTTGGTTGTCGGGGCATGAACCCCAAATCAGGATGATGATGGAGACCTATAAGCGCCAAGATGGGAAAGCGCTTGGGTTATAGAAGGTTGGAGAGTCTAGTGGTGAGGGAGGAGAGAAATCGGTTAGACCCACCAAAATCCTACCACAAAAATGCCTATGCTCCAAAATCCAACCAACTACAAAACAAACTCGACACAAACCCAGACCACCCATATTCCCTCACTCAACAAACGACTTCAAAAATCCTATCAAGTTCAAGAGCAACTTGGGGAATGTGTTCTTTGAGAAAGAGAGTGAGAAGTCTAGTGAGGAGAAATCGGTAGAGAAGCCGAGTGAAGAGAAATCAAGTCTAAACCTAAGCTCGTGCGGTTCCATTGTGACTATTGTGGGAGAGATGGTCATACGGGTGAGTTTTGCTTCAAGAAGAAGTGTGAGGAGAGAATGGCAAACGAGTGGGCTAACAAGGATAGGTACAACCCTTTCCATGGTGTACCTAAGCCTCGTATGCCACTGCCCAGGGGCAAGGTAGTTATGAGAAGTGTTCCTGCATTGGGAGATGCGAGTTCCCGCAGCCGAGGTGGCTTTCTGCAAAAGGCGGTTAGACTGGCCTGGAGGGGCGGTCAGACCGGCCCTGCCCAAAGGGGGCGGTTAGACCGGCCTGGTCAGGAGGTCAAACCGGCCTCCCCCAGATTTTTGGGCGGTTCAGATTTCGAGGTGGTGAGTCGAGTGGTTTCAGTTCCAGTGATCGTGATTCTGGTGGTTGGCATGGTGAGTCTGCAGGTGGTCAGTTTGCTAGATGTTCTCCACCTCGTGCTCAATACGAGGGTGGGAGGAGTCGTAGCTTTGAGATGGAGAGGAGGAATGGTCCATGGTCTTCTTTTCATGGTTTTCGTCCTCCTCTAGCTAGAGAGGGTTGGTTCCCTCGTAGTGGTTACAGTGGTTGTGTTCGTGGAGGTAGCTTTGATAGGAGAGATGCTTTGGATTGTGCTAACCCCACTTTGGAGCAAATGGCTTAGCACTGGTTTTACTCTTTTGGTACTAACCCCAGTGCTAAGTCGTTTGGTCACTCAGGTGCTCATTTTTGTCGAGGAGATCTTTTAGGAGGAGGAGCATCAACATGGAGATGATGAAGATGGTGGTGTGGTGCCCGCGACTGAGCATGTACCTACTACTTCGACGTCGATCGAGGACGAGCCCTCTCCCACACCTACAACGACAAACCCGGATCAAGGTGAAGTAGCTGTTAAGGGGGAGGTAGCATCAAGGTGAGAGCCTCCCCGGCGAGTGCAAGTGGATCACCCAGCTTCGAGGATCATCAGCGACATGAGTGAACGGACTACACGGTTGAGAGTTCAGAAAAATTCTCATTTCACTGATGCCGCTTTTGTTGCCACCTTTGAGCCCAAAGACATTGGACACACACTATATGATCATAATTGGGTTAATTCGATGCATGAGGAGTTGGAGAATTTTGAGAGGAACCAAGTTTGGGTGTTGGTTGACCCTCCCCTAGGGTGTAAGCCGATTGGAACAAAATGGATGTGGAAGAACAAAGAGGGAGAGAAAGGTGAAGTGGTGAGAAAAAAGTCGAGGTTTGTTGCTCAGGGGTATAGTCAGAAAGAGGGGATCGACTACGAGGAGACCTTTGCTCCTATAGCTCATTTGGAGGCAATAAAGATCCTTCTAGCCTTTTCCGTGGCTAAAGGGTTCAAGTTGCACCAAATGAATGTGAAGAGTGCCTTCTTGAATGGTGTGTTTGAGGACCATGTGTGTTTCGAGGACCGGTGGATGGTCGCTTCCTTGTGTGATGAGTGATTGACAACGTTGTGTGGACTAATTCTTGGCTAAGTATTGCAGGTGCAGGTTGCGGCTTGACTCGTGTTGGTGCAGGTGAAGAACAAGCGCGAAAGGTCGTCGCCGGTGAGGCCTCCAGGTGTGGAGAAGACAAGTAGGCTTCGTTCGAGGGACCAGGTGGCCAGCGGGGTCAAGTGCGGGCCGCATGGTGGCATGAACAGCAAGATGAAGTCGTGGACGGTTTCTTGGTTGAGCCTCAAAACCAAGGTCGAGCCGGGACTACGTGGAGCCGAGTCATGAGTGGAGATTGGCGGAGGCTACACCGAGTTCGCGGGGTTTCCGGTGGTTCACCAGAAAACCACTGGGTTCCTTGGTTGATCCACAAAGCCAAGACCGGAGAACCGAAGACGGAGCTGCAACAGCGCCAGACCGGTCTGACCGGTGGGTCGACCGGCCGGTCCGACCGGTGAGGAGCACCGGTCGACCGGTGTGCGACGACGCGTCCGGAATCTTCGAAGCGGAGGACACGCGTCGGGATCGCATGGCTTGCGTCGAGGCTATGCAGGGTGCGGTCGCCGGGCATCCGTCCGATGGTGAAGACATCAAGAATTCCATATCCGCCCTTGAGGGGCTTGTATCCCTAGTTAGTAGAGAAGGGCATTTTAGACATTCGGTTGCCTCCATATAACCCAAGAGGTGAGAGGATGGCAGCCAACTCTTGGAACCCTAGCTCATTAGTTTTCCTATTTTCCACCTATTTTCTTTAGGTTTTCCTTAGGACTAGCAAGAGAGCTTCACGGAGAGATCTTGTAGAGAGGGATGGATGATCGGGGGGCTTGCTAGACCTTGTACGAACCTTTGTTTCATGTATAGATGATTCGGCGTGGTTCCTCAAGGTTTGGATGTGTTTTCCCCGGTTGTTCTTGGTGGTGATTTTCGGAGCCCTCTCTCGGTGATTTCTTTGGGTTGTTTTCGGGACTTTTCTCTTGGGGATTTGATGGGGGGAATTTGTGGGAACCCTTCGTGGTTCTTTGGGCTGTGATTCCCCTCCCAAATTCGTGAGAAAAGGTGCTCGATTTTGGGGTTTCTTGAGTTCTTGGGTTGGAAGTGCTTTCGGCGGGATTTCTTCGATTCCTCCTTTTTGGACGAGTTTTGGTGGGATTAAACTTGGCTATGGACTCCTCATGAGGTGTTCCTGATATCCCCAAAGTCTTGTTGAAGTCCGTGGAGCGATTCGGGAGATCGAGATTTGGATTTGGGGGAGTTGACCCGCGGGTGCTGTTCATCCCGAGCTGCCCAGGCTACACCGGTCTGACCGGTGCTCCTGACCGGTCTGACCGGTGCGAGCCCTTGTGGGATTTTGCTCGGGTGAACGTCTTGGTGTGTTCATTGTTGTCCCGTGTTCTGCTGTTTCGAGTTTGGGTCAGTTTGGTGGTCGGTTGGCCTGGTTGGTGCCTTGGGGGGCTTTCGGCCGCCATCGGTCCCGACCGGTGTGTTTCACCGGTCTGACCGGTGTAGAGCCACTTAGTGGAAGTTGCTCAGTTTCACCAGCAGGGACCGGTCTGACCGGTGGTGCTCACCGGTCTGACCGGTGTGGGTCTGTAGACTCGAGGTTTGGTTTTTCCGCTGCGTTTCTCGGGTCAGAAGGTTGTGTGTTGGTTCCTAGGTCCAGTGGCACTCCAGTGGATACGTGGGCTTGACCAACCTTGGTAGTGAGTCGGAGACGTGTCTTGGAAGCCTCTTTCGTCTTGTTGGAGTTTTTGATCTCCTTCGAGAAGAATTTTTATCGGCTCCCATTCACTCCCCCCCTCTCTGGTTCGCCGTATCGGTCCTTCAAGTGGTATCAGAGTAGGTTCGGGTCTTTGTTGACTCTAACCAGTCTAAGATCCAAGGATGGCGTACCAGGAACGGGGTTCGGGTCCTCCACACTTCGATGGCAAGAACTACCAGATGTGGAGCAAGCGGATGGGTGCGTTCCTCCGCGGAAAGGGTCAGCTTCTTTGGGATGTCACGGTGGACACAAAGCTATGTCCACCGATGGATTTCCTTGCTCCGGGGTCGAGGGGACGGATTCGACGCCAACAATAAGGCGGTCGACTACTTGTTTCGTGCTTTGTGTCGCCTAAGTTCGATCGGGTGCACACCGAGCACTTGGCTTGTAGGATTTGGGCGGTGTTGAAGGAGGCTCATGTTGGGAACGCCCGGAGTTCGAGCACGGATGTATGCGACCTACCGGAGAGAGTACGAGAACTTCACTCATCTCCCCGGTGAGTCCATCGATGCCTTGTTTCAGAGGTTCACGGTGGTGGTGAACAACATGAGGGCCAATGTGGACGTGCTCCCGTACGATGATCATGATAGAGCGGTCAAGCTCTTACAGTCTTTGGATCGTACGATATGGGGCATAAAGTTCGAGGCCATAGTCGAGTCGGAGAGGTATGATACTCTGACGGTGAATGAGCTGTTCTCGATGCTCAAGTCGGCTGAGGTGGATAGGGGCATGACTGCCAAGCTCGAGGGACCGACTGATTCCCATAGTCTTGCCCTCGTTGGTGGTTCCAAAGGAAAGACTAACTCTAACCCATCCACCAGGATGTTCTCGTTTTCCTCTTTGATGTCTATGCCGATGAGGAGTTTGATGACCTTGGAGAAGACGAGCCGGCGCTGTTGACGAGGCGGTTCGAGAGGCTGCACGAGAACCACGTGAACATGAGGAGGAACACGAGGACTTGCTTCCAGTGCGGCAAGCCGGGACACTTCGTCGCCGACTGCCCGGAGAAGGCCGAGAACAAGGACAGCTACAAGCACAAGCCGAGAATGAACGATGGCAAGTACCGTTCGAGGCGCGACCACAAGAGCAAGCACAAGAACAAGTACAAGGACGAGCGACGATCGAGGAAGAAGGAGGGCCGAGGCAAGGCCCGAGCGATGGTTGGAGCGAGCGACGTCGACTCCAGTTCCGCGTACTCCACCTCGAGCTCGAGCAGCAGTGAAGACGAGGGAGATCGCCGCAAGAACAAGAAGTCGTCCAAGAACCTGAGCGGGCTGAGCTGCTTCGCGAGAGATAGATTCTGCACCATGGCGCTGAGCTCCGGCAGCAAGAAGAGCACAAAGAGCGACTCGGACTCTGAGTCCGACGACGAGGTGCGTGATGAACTTCCCTTCTTGCGCCAGGAGAATGAGAGGCTTGGCTCTTTGCTTGATAACCGTGATGACATGCTTAGAGAGGCCAAGAAAATGAGGAAAGAGCTTAGGGCTTCACTCGAGGATGCTAGGACTAGAGTGGTTGAGCTAGAGACACACGTGCTTGATAGCAAGCTTGAGATTGATTCGCTTAAGGCTAGCCCTGTTGTTTCCGATGAGAATGATTGTGCTGATTGCTCCATATTCCTTGCTGATCTTACTTCGTTTAAGGAGAAGCATGCCTCCAAGTGTGAGGAACTAGATGTGCTTAGGGTTGAAGTGGCTGAGCTTAAGTCTAGACCTGCTTTGCTAGGTGCTTGCACTTCTTGCCCTGTTTTGCATGCTAAGATTGATGAGATGCATGCTTACACTAGTTCGCTCGAGGCTAAATTGAAGGAACCCATGCCTACATCTTGCTCTACCTGTGAAATGCATGCATTGAAAAATTTGGAGCTTGCACATTATGTTGATCGTTTGCAGGATGAGAATGATGACTTGAGGAAGTTGATGGGTTGGTTGTCCGGTCATGAGCCTCAGTTGAGGATGATGATCGAGGCCTTTAAGAGGCAAGATGGTGAGGGGCTTGGGGCAAACAAGGTTGGTGAAGGAAGTGGAGAGAATATCCCGGAGCCACCAAAAACCCACCACAAAAATGATTTCCCTCCCAAACCTAACCATCTAAGGAACCGACTAGACACAACCCCAGCACCACCTGTGTTTCCTACACCCACAAATGACCTACAAAAGCCTATCAAGTTTGTGAGCACTTCGGGGAAAGTGTTCTTTGGGAAGGAGAGTGAGAAGGCTAGTGGTGAGAAACCGGTGGAGGGTTTGAGTGGAGAGAAACCAAGTGAGCAGCCACATCCCAAGCCAAAGTCTAAGCTTGTGAGGTTCCATTGTGGCTATTGTGGGAGAGATGGCCATAAGGAGGAGTTTTGCTTCAAGAGGAAGCGAGAGGAGAGAATGGAGAAGGAGTGGGCTAACAAGGACAAGTACCACCCTTCGATGGTGTACTTGAGCCTCGTATGCGGATGCCCGGGGGCAATGCGATTGTGAGGACGATTCGGGCTTGGGGAGAGAAGAAGGTCGCGAGTGGTGCCGCTGTCCGAGTCACACCGGTCGGACCGGTGTGGGGCACCGGTCGGACCGGTGCGGGCACGGACGGACAGGTACCGTTTGGGTTTCGAGCTCGTACAGGTGCGAGGGTTGTTTCTAGAGGTCGTGGTTCTGGTGGTTGGGCTGGAAAGAGTGCAGGTGGTCAGTTTGCTAGGTGTTCTCCCCCTCGAGTTCACTACGGGGATGGGAGGAGTCGTAGCTTTGAGTTGGAGAGGAAGGACGTTCCACGGGCTTTCTTGCGTGGATTTGGTCCTCCTCCAGGCAGAGAGGGGTGGTTCCCTCAGGGTGGTTACCGTGGTGGTGTTCGTGGAGGTAGCTTTGGTAGGAGAGATGCTTTGGTTGGTGCTAACCCCACTTTCGAGCAAATGGCTCGGATCGGTTTTCCTCCTTTGGTACTAACCCCGATCTCGAGTCGTTTGTTCGCTCACGTGCCTATTTTTGAATTTCGGGTGGGAGACTTGAAGAACATTTGGTTGATTGACTCCGGTTGTTCGAGGCATATGACCGGAGACGAGGGGGTGGTTCTCAAGTCTCGTCCCGGTGGTGACGAAGAGGTACATCACTTTTGGGGACAATGGGCGTGGGCGTGTGCTTTCGAAGGTGAGATAAAAGTGAGTGACAAGATCACTGCGAGCCGTGTTGCTCTTGTTCAATCGCCGGGGTACAATTTGCTTTCGTGTCCGGGTTGTTGGATGAGGGCTTTTAGGTGTTGTTTCGGCCAGGTGGTTCTCGGATTGTGGACTCTCGAGGGGACCTTGTCTGTATGGTCGTTCCCGAGGGTCACGTGTTTCGTGCTGATTTTTCTCAGTCTTCGGGTGTGGAGCGTTGTTTCTTGGCTGGTTCTTCGAGTGAGTTGTGGAAGTGGCATAGGAAGTTGGGTCACTTGAGCTTTGACCTTTTGTCGCGCTTGAGTAAACTCAATTTGGTCCGAGGATTGCCATGGTTGAGGCTTGAGAAGGAGTTGGTTTGTGCGCCTTGTAGGCATGCCAAGATGGTAGCCTCTTCTCACCCGCCTCTCACAGATGTGATGACTGAGCGTCCATGCGAGCTGCTCCATATGGACCTTGTTGGCATAGCTCGTGTGCGATCTGCGGGTGGGAAGTGGTATGTCCTTGTTGTGGTGGACGACTATTCTCGGTATGTGTGGGTGTTCTTTCTCGAGGATAAGGTGGAGACGTTTGGTTTTGTTCGAGATCTAGTCTTCAGGTTGAGAAATGAGAGGCACGGAGATGCCATACGAGCTATCTGCAGTGATAATGGCTCAGAATTCAGGAACTCTCGTTTTGAATCCTTTTGCCATGACTTGGGTCTTGAGCACCAGTTTTCGAGTCTGTATACGCCTCCCCAGAATGGCGTTGTGGAAAGGAAGAACAGCACCTTGTGCGAGATGGCTCGGACGATGCTTGATGAGCATAGGACTCCGAGGAGGTATTGGGCTGAGGCGGTGAATACCACGTGCTATGTGTCGAACAGGATATACCTCAGAGTGCACAAGAAGAAGACATGCTATGAGCTGATGCATGGTCGCACACCCAAGGTGAGTCACTTCCATGTCTTTGGTTGCAAGTGTTTCATTATGAAGAAGGGCGAGAAGTTGGATAAGTTTGAGGCTAGGTCCGTCAATGGCATTTTCTTTGGTTATGCATCTCATTCTAGAGCATATCGTGTGCTCAATCTTGAAACTAACCAAATCGTGGAGACTTGCGAGGTAACCTTCGACGAGACAGAGCCACGTAGTCAGCTTGTCTTTGAGGGTGCAGGTGATGATGAGCTTGGCGAGGAGATCTTTCAGGAGGAGGAGCATGAACATGGTGATGATGAGGATGGTGGTGCGGTGCCCCCGACTGAACATGTACCCACTACTTCGACTACGATGATGGATGGACCCTCTACTACACCTACGACGACAAACCAAGAACGAGGAGAAGCTGATGTTGAGGGGGAGGTAGCTTCGAGGCGAGAACCTCCCCGGCGAGTTCAAGTGGATCACCCAGCTTCGAGGATCATCGGCGACATGAATGAACGCACTACACGGTCGAGGGTTCGAAACAATTCCCACTTTGCTCATGCTGCGTTTGTTGCTTCTTTTGAGCCCAAAGACATTGGACACGCACTATCGATCACAATTGGGTTAACTCGATGCATGAGGAGTTGGAGAACTTTGAGAGGAATCGGGTGTGGGAGTTGGTTGACCCTCCCCCCGGGGTGTAAGCCGATTGGTACAAAGTGGGTGTGGAAAAACAAAGAGGGAGAGAAGGGTGAGGTTGTGAGGAACAAGTCGAGACTTGTTGCTCAAGGGTTCAGTCAGAAGGAGGGGATTGACTACGAGGAGACCTTTGCTCCCGTAGCCCGTTTGGAGGCGATTCAGATCCTTCTAGCCTTTTCTGTGGCTAAAGGGTTCCAGTTGCACCAAATGGATGTGAAGAGTGCTTTTCTGAATGGAGTGTTGGAGGAAGAAGTGTATGTGAGGCAACCTCCGGGGTTTGAGAGTGAGAAGTACCCTCATCGGGTGTACAAGTTGAGGAAGGCGTTGTATGGGTTGAAGCAGGCGCCTAGAGCTTGGTATGGCAGGTTGAGGGGGTTCTTGTTTGAGAGAGGCTTTGAGATGGGGAAGGTCGATCAGACCTTGTTTTTGAGCGAGGCAAGGGGGAGATATCCTGATTGTGCAGGTGTACGTGGATGATATTGTCTTTGGTGGCTCGTCTAACTCTCTTGTTGCAAGGTTTGCGGATGATATGAGCAGGGAGTTCGAGATGAGCATGATGGGTGAGTTGCAGTTCTTCCTCGGGCTACAAATCAAGCAATCAAAGGAAGGAACATTTGTGCACCAGGCTAAGTACACCAAGGACATTGTGAGGAAGTTCAAGATGGAGGACTCCAAGGCTATGACGACGCTGATGAGTACGACTACAGCTCTTGATGCGCACGAGGAAGGTGAACATGTGGACCAGAAGGAGTACCGGAGCATGATCGGGTCACTCGTCTACTTGACGGCGACGAGGCCGGACATACAGTTCTCGGTGTGTCTGTGCGCTCATTTTCAAGCGTCTCCGAGGACTTCGCATCGGCAAGCAGTGAAGCGAATTTTCAGGTACTTGCGTCACACTCCCGACTTCGGCCTTTGGTACTCCGCGTCCTCTTCTTTGGCGCTTCATGGCTTTTTTCAGACGCGGATTTTGCGGGGTGTCGGTTGGATAGGAAGTCCACTTCTGGGACTTGCCGGTTTTTGGGTTCTTCTTTGGTGTCTTGGTCTTCCCGCAAGCAGTCGAGTGTTTCTCAATCCACGACCGAGGCCGAGTATGTTGCCGCTGCTAGTTGTTGCTCTTAGCTCCTTTGGATCACCTACACCATGAGCGACTTTGGTGAGGAGTATACCCATGTCCCACTTCAATGTGATAGCACCAGTGCCATAAGCGTTGCAAAGAACCCAGTGCTCCATTCCAAAACCAAGCACATAGAAGTGAGGTACCATTTTCTGAGAGACAACGTCGAGAAAGGAAAGATAGCTTTGATCCATGTACCCACACATGACCAACTAGCCGATATTTTTACCAAACCCCTAGATCAAGCAACTTTCACTCGTTTGCGGGGGAACTTGGTGTGTGTGTGATTTCCTGAGTTGGGTGTGTGGGAGCTCTCTTTTGCCGGTGGTGTCGAGCCCGTTTTGCCTACCCTCGAGGAGCCGGTTTGTAGCATATGTATAGCTTTCCTTTGTGCATTCCTTGCATTTGGCATGGCATATGTAACATGATGTATAGGCATCCTTGTATCTTAGATTGCATGCATTTTGTATCATATGCATTGGTTAGGAAAAGCTTCTCTCATATACATTGTTCACCATGGAATGAGATATATGTCTTTGTGAGCTTGTTTGGTATGCTACGGTTAGTTTGGCTTAGCTCTTGATGATCTTGATGAATAATCCATGGTTGATAGCTATGCTTTTGAAAAATGTCACATGTATGCTCTCTCATGTGTAAATGCCTTTACATGCTCTTGACATGTTTTTGTGGCCTTGCTATGCTTAATTTGTGGTTGGATAGCTAGTTTATTGATCATATGGGGCCAAAGGCTCTTTTGCCATCATGAATGTTTAGCCCTCTTGATTTATCTTGTGGAGGAGCATAAGTTCCTTTTTGTCGCAAAGACATTTCATGTACCATTTACAAATCTGAAAATGAAATGAAAAATGCTTGGAAAATGTGCTCCCATGTCATATGTGCTGAATTTAATTTGGTTTGGGTGCTAAACCGTTGCATGATGCCTACCAATGAGAAGTCTCATACATAGAAGTAGGCACATGGCTCGGTGGCTTTGACATGACATGAGGTGCTTGTGGGTGTTTGTGATGGTCTTATGATTAGAATGGCTGTCCTATCATGAAGTTTGTGTGGCTTTGCCATTTTGATATGCTTTGATCATGTTTAGGACTTTGCTCATGAGAGGCAAGTTTTTCGCAAAATTGCCAAAATCCATCTTAGCTTTGTCCAATGGTTGTGAAACTTGGTGATCATGTAGTTGAGATTGATACGAAGCCGTAGAGTATCTAACTTGCTCATTTGGACATGTGTAGCATTCTTTGTTGAATTTTGTCTATTTGAGAAGCTCTAGGTTGAAAGTTTTGCATTTTTGGCTTGATTCATGCATTGCCAACAAGGGGGAGAAGTTTGAGCTCTAAATGGCTTGCGGACGTGTTTAGAAGGTTTTCAGTGGTTTCGAGCCATTTTCGGGCTCGTTGTGCACCGGTCCGACCGGTCGGGGTCACGGTCCGACCGGTGTGAGTGCCGGTTCTCGTACACATGTTGCACATCGGTCCGACCGGTGGTGTGGACCGGCCCGACCGGTCGGGGCTGTTGTGTTGCGGCCCGCTTTTGTTTCAAGTGGTGTCTTGCATGCATTCGTCCAGGGGGAGGTGAATTGGTTCAGGGGGAGCTTGCATGTGTGCAGGGGGTGCTCTTTGTGGTGTTCGAGCTTTGTTTTGGTGGTTTGCGCTCTTTGCTTGAGTTTTGCTTTGTCTCGGATGTGTCGAGCCGTTGCCCTTGCCTAAGGGGTCTGAGACTTGTTTCCTTCAAGTGATCTTGCTCTTTGCCTTTGTTTGGCTTTCGATCGCTTGTTGGAGTTTCTTTTTGTTCGTTTCTTTTTCTTTTCTTTTCTCTCTTGTTACTTTCGTGTGGGTGTTGTCAATGCACTCATCAAGGGGGAGATTGAGGACCATGTGTGGTTCGAGGACCGGTGGATGGTCACTTCCTTGTGTGATGAGTGATTGACAACGTTGTGTAGACTGATTCTTGGCTAAGTATTGCAGGTGCAGGTTGCGGCTTGACTCGTGTTGGTGCAGGTGAAGAACAAGCACGAAAGGTCGTCGCGGTGAGGCCTCCGGGTGTGGAGAAGACAAGTAGGCTTCGTCCGAGCGACCGGTGGCCGGCGGGGGTCAAGTGCGGGCCGCATGGTGGCATGAACAGCAAGATGAAGTCGTGGACGGTTTCTTGGTTGAGCCTCAAAACCAAGGTCGAGCCGGGACTACGTGGGAGCCGAGTCATGAGTGGAGATTGGCGGAGGCTACACCGAGTTCGCGGGGTTTCCGGTTGTTCACCAGAAAACCAGTGGGTTCCTTGGTTGATCCACATAGCCAAGACCGGAGAACCGAAGACGGAGCTGCAGCAGCGCCAGACCGGTCTGACCGGTGGGTCTGACCGGTGGGGACCGGTCTGACCGGTGAGGAGCACCGGTTTGACCGGTGTGCGACGACGCAGACCGGAATCTTCGAAGCGGAGGACATGCGTCGGGATCGCATGGCTTGCGTCGAGGCTACGCAGGGTGCGGTCACCGGGCATCTGTCCGATGGTGAAGACATCAAGAATTCCATATATCCACCCTTGAGGGGCTTGTATCCCTTGTTAGTAGAGAAGGGCATTTTAGACATTCGGTTGCCTCCATATAACCCAAGAGGTGAGAGGATGGCAGCCAACTCTTGGAACCCTAGCTCATTAGTTTTCCTATTTTCCACCTATTTTCTTTAGGTTTTCCTTAGGACTAGCAAGAGAGCTTCACGGAGAGATCTTGTAGAGAGGGATGGATGATCGGGCGGCTTGCTAGACCTTGTACGAACCATTGTTTCATGTATAGATGATTCGGCGTGGTTCCTCAAGGTTTGGATGTGTTTTCCCCGGTTGTTCTTGGTGGTGATTTTCTGAGCCCTCTCTCGGTGATTTCTTTGGGTTGTTTTTGGGACTTTTCTCTTGGGGATTTGATGGGGGAAATTTGTGGGAACCCTTCGTGGTTCTTTGGGCTGTGATTCCCCTCCCAAATCCGTGAGAAAAGGTGCTCGATTTTGGGGTTTCTTGAGTTCTTGGGTTGGAAGTGCTTTCGGCGGGATTTCTTCAATTCCTCCTTTTTGGACGACTTTTGGTGGGATTGAACTTGGCTTTGGACTCCTCACGAGGTGTTCCTGATATCCCCAAAGTATTGTTCAAGTCCGTGGAGCGATTCGGGAGATCGAGATTTGGATTTGGGGGAGTTGACCCGCGGGTGCTGTTCATCCCGAGTCGCCTGTGCCACTACACCGGTCCGACCGGTGCTCCGACCGGTCTGACCGGTGCGAGCCCTTGTGGGATTTTGCTCAGGTGAACGTCTTGGTGTGTTCGTTGTTGTCACGTGTTGCTGCTTGTTTCGAGTTTGGGTCGCTTTTGTGGTAGGTTGGCTCGGTTGGTGCCTTGGGGGCTTTCGAGCTGCCATCGGTACGACCGGTGTGTTTCACCGGTCTGATCGGTGTAGAGCCACTTAGTGGAAGTTGCTCAGTTTCACCACCAGGGACCGGTCTGACCGGTGGTGCTCACCGGTCTAACCGGTGTGGGTCTGTAGACTGGAGGTTTGGTTTTTCCGCTGCGTTTCTCGGGTCAGAAGGTTGTGTGTTGGTTCCTAGGTCCAGTGGCACTCCAGTGGCTACGTGAGCTTGACCAACCTTGGTAGTGAGTCGGAGACGTGTGTTGGAAGCCATGTTCGTCTTGTTGGAGTTTTCATCTCCTTCGAGAAGAATTTTTATCGGCTCCCATTCACTCCCCCCCTCTCTGGTTCGCCGTATCGGTCCTTCAGTGTTGGAGGAAGAAGTGTATGTGAGGCAGCCACCGGGGTTTGAGAGTGAGAAGTACCCCCAATGGGTGTACAAGTTGAGGAAGGCGTTGTATGGGTTGAAGTAGGTGCCTAGAGCTTAGTACGGTAGGTTGAGGGGGTTCTTGTTTGTGCGAGGCTTTGAGATGGGGAAGGTCGATCAGACCTAGTCTCTTCTCAGGCAGGGCAGAGATATCCTGATTGTGCAGTTATATGTGGATGATATTGTCTTTGGTGGCTCGTCTAACTCTCTTGTTGCAAGGTTTGCAGAGGACATGAGCAAGGAATTTGAGATGAGCATGATGGGTGAGTTGCAGTTCTTCCTCGGACTACAAATCAAGCAATCAAAGGAAGGAACATTTGTGCACCAAGCTAAGTACACCAAGGACATTGTGAGGAAGTTCAAGATAGAGGACTCCAAGGCCATGGCGATGCCTATGAGTACGACTATATCTCTTGATGTGGACGAGGAAGGCGAACACGTGGACTAGAAGGAGTACCGAAGCATGATCGGGTCACTCCTCTACTTGACGGTGACGAGGCCAGACATCCAGTTCTTGGTATGTCTGTGCGCTCGTTTTCAAGCGTCTCCAAGGATTTCGCATCGGCAAGCGGTCAAGCGCATATTTAGGTACTTGCATCACACTCCCGACTTCAGCCTTTGGTACTCCGCGTCTTCTTCTTTGGCTCTTCATGGGTTTTCAGACACGGATTTTGTCGGGTGTCGGTTAGATAGGAAGTCCACTTCTAGGACTTGCCAGTTTTTGGGATCTTCTTTGGTGTCTTGGTCTTCCCGCAAAATAGTCGAGTGTTGCGCAATCCACTACCGAGGCAGAGTATGTTGCTGCAGCTAATTGTAGCTCTCAGCTCCTTTGGATCACATACACCATGAGTTACTTTGGTGATGAGTATACCCATGTTCCACTTCAATGTGACAGCACCAGTGTCATAAGTGTTGCGAAGAACCCAGTTCTTCATCCCAATACCGATCACATAGAAGTGAGGTATCATTTCCTAAGAGACAATGTTGAGAAATGGAAGATAGTTTTGATCCATGTACCCACACATGACCAACTAGCCGATATTTTCACCAAACCCCTAGACCGTGCAACTTCCACACATTTGTGGGGGGAGCTTGGTGTGTGTTTGATTTCTTGAGTTGGTGTGTGGGAGCTCCTTTGTAGTATTTGTATAGCTTTCCTTTGTGCATTTCTTGCATTTGGCATTACATATGTGTACCATGATGTATAGGCATATTTGTATCTTAGCTTGCATGCATTTTGTATCATATGCATTGGTACAGAAAAGATTCTCCTATATACATTGTTCACCATGGAATGATATGTATGTCTTTGTGAGCTTGTTTGGTAAGCTATGGTTAATTTGGCTTAGCTCTTGATAATCTTGGTTTCTATCCATGGTTGATGGCTATGTTTTTGAAAAATATCACATACATGCTCTCTTGTGAGTAAATGCCTTTATATGATCTTGACACGTTTTAGTGGCTTGACTATGCTTAATTTGTGGTTGGATAGCTTACTTTGATCATATGGGGCCAAAGGCTCATTTGCCAACATGAATGTTTAGCCCCCATGCTTTATCTTGTGGAGGGGCATAAGTTCCTTTTTGTCGCAAAGACATTTCATGTACCAATTTAAAATCTAAAAATGAAAGGTAAATTGCATGGAAAATGTGCACACATGTCATATGTGCAAATTTTAAATTTTCTTTGGGTGCTAAACCGTTGCATGATGCCTAACAATGAGAAGTCTCATATATAGAAGTAGGCACATGGATCGGTAGTTTTGACATGACATGTGGTGCTTGTGGTGCTTGTGATGGTCTTATGATTAGAATGATTGTCCTACCATGAAGTTTGTATGGCTTTGCCATTTTCACTTATTTTGCTCATGCTTAGGATTTTGCTCATAAGAGGGTAAATTTTCACAAAATTGCTCAATTCTATCTTGGCTTCGTCTAATGGTTGTGAAACTTGGTGATCTTGTAGTTGATGTCATTACGAAGCTATAGAATATCTAACTTGCTCATTTGGACGTATGTAGAATCTTGTGGTGAATTTTGTATATTTGAGAAGCTCTATGTTGAAACTTTTCGCATTTTGCCTTGATTCATGCATTGTCAACAAGGGGGAGAAGTTTGTGCATGATTTGGGCACCTGGGAGCTTTTGGAAGGTGTTCAAAGTGGTTTGAGCAGTTTTCAAAAAGTTTGGTGTTGGACCGGTCTCTTGGGGCGGTCTAACCGCCCGCTAGGCGGTCAGATCCCAGAGAGGCAGTCTAACCGCCCTAGGCAGCAGTCTAACCGCCCTGGGTAGAGTGAGCAGATTTTTGCTCTTTGTTGCATTCCCATGTTGCATTGCTGCATTTGCTCAGGGGAAGTGTGAGGACCAGGAGCGTCTCAGTGGTCGATGGATGACCGCTCCTCAGTGATGAGTGATTGACAACGGGTGTTGGACTGACTCTTGGCTTAGTGCGCAGGTGTAGGCTGCGGCCTAGTTCGTGTTGTTGCGGGGTGAAGAACGGGCGCGAAAGGTCTTCGGCCTTGAGGGGCCTCCGGGAGATGGAGAGACAAGTAGGCTCGGTTCGAGGGACCCGGTGGACGACGGGGCCCGGGTGCGGGCCACATGGTGGCGACACGAGCAAGACGAAGTCATGGACAATCGAGCCGGTGCACGGTGGCGGTCGAGTCAAGTGGTTTGGCGGGGGAGGCCGACCGAGCACGCGGGGTTTGGTGGTTTGCCCACAAAACCATCGGAGGACGGTTTCTTGGTTTGGGCCTCAAAACCAAGTCCGAGGGCCCAACACGACGGAGACGGGATCCGGGCGTGTCGGGAAGCTTCGAGGCGGAGGACACGCGGCGGGATCGCATGGCTTGCGTCGGGAGGACGCGGGGTGCGGCAAAGGCGTGGCCGTCCGATGGCAAGACCCACAAACATTACCTAAATGCCCCTACGTGGGTTGTATCGCCAGTAGTTAAGTTAGGGGTAGTAGAGTCATTTACCACTTCGGCGGGACGTGATATATAAGTCATGAGTGTGTGTGGATGGCTCTCTCTCTCTCCGCGACTTAGGGTTTCATTTCCCCCCTCCCATTTCTCATTTTCGTAGCTATTTTCTTCTCCATTTTATCTAGGCTAGCACGAGAGCTTCATGAGAGATTTGTTGAGAGGGATGGATGCTAGGGCGGCATGCTAGACCTTGTGAATCTTTCCTGGTTTGTATAGAAGATTCAGAGCTGTGTTTTTCGTGGTCTTTTTGTGCTTGTTTTCGTGCCTTTGTTCTCGGTGCGATTCCGAGGATTTGGGTGGGTTTCTCCCCGATTTTCTTTGAGGGAAACATTGATAGATGTCTCGTGCATCTTTGTGATTGATTTTGTGCCCTCAAACACCGGGAAACCACTTCGATTCGAAGTTTTTCGTTCGGTGCTCTAGCTTTTGGTGGTGCTCAAAGGATTCACGATTCTCGGTGATTTAGGGAGTTAAGAGGCAAGATTTTTGGGCTATAGCATCCTTGTGTGACGCTTTTCAAGTCCCCAAACCCTTGTCTCCACAGCTTCTACCGTTTGGGAAATCCGATGATGATTTGGGGGAGTTGACTTTCGGGGTCGGGCCGTTTTCAGTTCTGTCCGTGCCTGGCGGACGGTCGGCGAGGGTCTGGCGGACGGTCCGCGTGAATAGTGTTCTTCACGTGTTCTTCGGGTTCTTGCTCGGCTTCGCTTTCGATCCATTTTGGTTTTGAGTTTTGGTTGGAAGTGGTTTCGGACAGTCCGCAGCAGCGGGCGGACGGTCCGCGGTTGCCTGGCGGATAGTCCGCGTGCTCCCCGCGGACGGTCCGTTTTTCAGGGTTTGCTTCTGGTGGTTCTGTTGGTTTTAACGAACAGTCCGCGGCCCAGGCCGGACGGTCCGCCGTACCTATGCGGACAGTCCGCGGTACATTGGCGGACGGTCCGCTTGGCCAGTGCGGACGGTCCGCCCTTCCTGGCCGGACGGTCCGCCAGAGCCTGTGTGCTTTGCTTCTTTGTTCGATTCCTCCCTTCCTTTCTCGTGCTTCCGCGTGTGCTTCAAGGAATCGTTCATAAGGCTAGAGGTTGATCCATAACCTCATTGTCTTGGCGATTGGTGTGTGATTCGATCCATCGCTTGTGTGTGACCGGGATTTGACTAGGGTATAGGCCGGGTTCTTTGGGAAGAATTTTTACCAGCTCCTATTCACTCCCCCCTCTCTAGTCGCCATCTGATCCTTCAATTGGTATCAGAGCTTGGTGCCGGATTCTTTGCGACTTTGACAAGTCTCGTATCCTAAGATGGCGTACGTTGAGCGGGGCGGTCCGCCGCACTTCGATGGCAAGGGTTACCACAAGTGGGCGGCTCGTATGATGATCTTTCTTCGTGGAAAGTTGTTGGATTTCATTTTGCTTGACAAGACCTATGCTATTCCGGTCAACATCCATACTCTTATGGTGACCGATGCTGGTGCTAAGGCCAAGTATGAGGCTAATGCAAAATCCATTGATCACTTGGTCCGGAGCTTGTGTGATCCTGAGTTTGAGCGTGTTCGCCATTTGAATCTTGCTTGGCAAATTTGGGAAAAGTTGTTGGTTGCTCACGGTGGTGATAACCATGTGAAGGCTCGCCTCTTTGTCTCTTACCGGATGCAATATGAGAACTTCACTCAACTTCCCGGTGAGGACATTGATGCGATGTTTCAGAGGTTCACCGCCATCGTGAACAACATGAAGGCTAATGTTGAGGATTTTCCTTACACCGAGCATGATCAGGCTTTGAAGCTCTTGCATGTCTTGGATCCAAATGTTTGGGGTGCTAAGGTTGAGGCCATCAAGGAGTCTGGGCAGTATTTGACTATTGAGTTGGATGACCTCTTTTCTAAGCTCAAGTCGGCTGAGGTTGACAGGAAGTTGCAATCCAAGCACGAGGGCTCGACTGACCATAGTCTTGCTCTTGTGGGCGGATCAAAGGGCAAATCTAACCCTTCCTGTCGACAGTTTTCTTTGTCTTCTCTTATGTCTATTCCAGATGAGGAGTTTGATGTGCTAGGAGAGGAAGAGCTGGCCTTGCTCTGAAGAAGGTTTGATCGACTACATGAGAGTCGGAGGAATGCAAGGCGGAGCTCAGGGACGTGCTACAAGTGTGGCAAGCGTGGCCACTTCATCGCCGAGTGCCCGGAAGCGGAGGAGAAGAAGTATAAGATGAATGAGTACAAGGCGCACCCGAGCGTGAAGACAAGTACTCCTCCAAGGGCAAGCACTTAAGCAAGTCCAAGAGCAAGGACAAGGACAAGCGGCGACCGAGCAAGGGCGGCTACAAGAAGGACAAGGCAAGAGCCATGGTGGCCGGTGCAAGCGACGTCGACTCAAGCTCAAGCGACGCGCAGTCAAGCTCAAGCAGTGAAGATGAAGACGCCGGGAGGCGCAAGGGCAAGAAGAGTGCAAGCCGGAACCTCAGTGGATTGAGCTGTGTAGCGCTTGAAGGATTTTGTGGCATGGCCCATAGCTCGAGCAGGAAGAGCGACAAGGAAGACAGCGACTCCGACTCGGAGGATGAGGTAAATCATGACCCTGACTCTTTTCTTGCTGAGATCACTAGGTTGAATGGCTTGATTGACAACCATGATAGTGTGTTGAGAGATGCCAAGAAGATGAGGAAAGATCTTAGGGCTCAACTTTAGAATTCTAGTGAGAAAGTAGGAGAGTTAGAGTCCAAATTGCTTGAATTGAAACTTGAGAATGACTCTTTGAAACTTGCTCCTACTACTCCTGATGATGTTGAGTGTCTTGAGTGTGATGCATGGTTGAATGAGATCAAGTTGATTAATGAGAAGAATGCTTCCACTTTGGCTAAACTAGATGCTCTTAGGACTGAGTATGATGAGCTTAAGGCTAGACCCACTTTGCTTGGTGCTTGTAAATCATGTCCTACTATGCATGCTAAACTTGTTGATGCTCGTTCTACTATTACCTCTTTGGAAGCTTCTTTGAAATCTCCTGTTGTCAATGCATGCACTAGCTGTGATGAACTTACTTTGCGCAATCTTGAACTTACTTCCCGTTTGGATGTCATCTATGAGGAGAATGACTATTTGAGGAAGGTGTTGGGTTGGTTGTCTGGGCAGGAACCTCAATTGAAAATCATGATTGAGGAGTTCAAGAGAGCTGATGGTCGTGGTTTGGGGTTTGAGAAGTTGGGTGAAAAAGTGGGAGAGAACAGTGGGGAGAGTGTGTATGAGAAGTGTGTTGAGTCTAACCCCGAGTTTGAGGTGATCGGAGACATCCAAATCCCACTTCCAAAAGCACCCAAGAACTCTTTCACACCAAAGCCCAACCACCTTTGCAACAAGCTTGACACAACCCAAGATCCACCCAAATTCCCACCTAAGACAAATGACTTCCAGAAACCGGTGAGGTTTGTGAGTGAGAAGGGTGAGAAGCCTAAAGAGAAGCCAGGGCCAAAACCAAAACCCATCCCCTTCAGGTGTGAGTATTGTGGCAAAGAGAGACACATAGCAGAGTTTTTCTATAAGAGGAAGAGGGATGAGAGGCTTGCTAGGGAGCAAGCAAACCAGGACAGGCATCGCTAGTCTCATGGTATTCCTGAGCCTAGAGTGCCACTTCCACGGGGTGTGGGAAGTGTGAAGAGTGTTGATAGTGTTGGAGCTCAAGGTGGTAGGTTTGTTAGGAGAGATGATGGTGTGCGTGCTGGTGAGAGGTTTGGTCGGGCTCGTGGTGGTTTTGCTGGACGTCCCCCTACTCGTCCTCAATACGGGTTTAGGGGAGATGATCGCAACTTTGGGTTCCAGAGGAACTACGGACCACGTTTTCCACCTCGTGGTGCTCGTACTCCTTTCATGGGACATGGGAAGTTTGGTGGCAAGGGAATGATGTTTGCTAACCCCTCTTTTGAGCAGATGGCTCGACACTGGTTCAACTTTCTGTGTGCTAACCCCAGTGTCGAGTCGTTAGCTCACTCTCGTTCTTATTTCTGACTACAGGCAGGAGGCTTGGAGAACATTTGGTTGATCGACTCCGGATGTTCCCGACATATGACCGGAGATAAGAAGTGTTTCTCCAGCCTCATCCTAGTGAAGGAAAAGATGTACATCACATTTGGGGACAATGGACGAGGAAGGGTGATTTTTGAGGGTGTGGTGCATGTGAGTGACATGGTAACGTTGAAGAGGGTTGCTCTTGTGAAGTCTTTGGGTTTCAATTTGCTTTCGGTTTCTCAGTTGCTTGATTTGGGTTTTGAGGTGCGTTTCAAGTCTGGTGAGTCTCGTTTGCTGGATTCTCGAGGTGATCTTGTCTGTATGATCATCCCCGAGGGTCAGATTTTCAGGGCTGATTTCTCTCGTTCATTGGGTCCTGCTTGTGACAACCCGCCCAGGAAAATACCGTACTATCGTCTAAGACCAATCCACTTTGGTCATTAAGCGATAATAAAGTACCATCCTGTCGTAAGTTGTCGGGTTAACGCCCGGTAAATCACTTGAAGAGCACAAGGATCGAATATATGCATTAAAACTCACTCGAAGGCGAGTCCAGAGATACAACAACATTAATATCCAAATTCGTACCCTGGGGGTTTATTTATTACAAACCATAGTTTTTGCCATGGTGAGATAGTTCAGAGTTTTCGAAAAGCAGCGGAAATAAGCTAACGGAAGCGAAGACACCACGGGAGGTCATCCATGATGCTTTCAGTAGTCGTCCTCCACCCACTCCAGCTCCCAGCCGTGCGGGATCTCACCGGGCCACACATCACTGAAGGCATTACCTGGATCAACATATTACAGCAAGGCTGAGTATACTAATACTCAGCCTGTCTTATCCGTCGGTGATATCTACTTCACCAATTCTAGACCATGAAAGGCTTTCTGGCTACTGGGTTGCTTTTGCTAAAAAGTAACAAAGAGTAGGTCCTTACTTTCAAGATTATAGCACAAGTTCTAGTAGTTTGATCTTTACTACATTAGCCAACTAGTACAAACAAAGTTGTACAATACAATTAATCAAGCATCATCTTCATCAACTTCCATCATTAGGGATCACATGACTAGTGGAGTAAGTAGTCTCGGATAACGGTGAGAGGCCGGCAATCGATTGATTTAAACCTTGCAAGGTAAACCCAAACACACGGTAGGCTGCCCCCATGAGGACAACTTTCCCAGGCTGTCCCCATAAATCCTCGGGTCGGGATAGAATCTTACAGTCTTTGGTGCAGGCTATCCGGCATACCCCACGAGATACCCGGAGTCACCATACACCACCGGTGGCGAGCTGTGAGAGCAAATCCCAAGAGTAGTAACGGTAGGATCCCTTGCTGCCTCATTAAGGTACTAGGCTTACCGGTCCCATTCCCGGCAAATGTTTGGTACGTTCAAAAACTTAACCCACATAACCCCTGGACCGGAGCCCAGATCCCATGCTCTTACCACGTGAGCAATCCATTTAAGGATACATTGTGATTCCTATCTAGGAACCTATTCTCGCGAGTGAGGTCATCACCCGACTTGTAACGGTCCTATAGCTTAGCAGCTATCGACCTATCATACTAGTAAGGACAAAGGTACCTAGGGATCATGCATCTAGGGTTTCATTCAACTCCTGAACGTAATGCACAATCATTCATAGATAATTGAATAAAGAACTTTAAAACTAGGTTAGATGCACCGGAGCTTGCCTTCGTCGGCTAGGTTAGCTTGGGCACCCTCGGTGTCGAGTACTTCCACGTACTGCAGTGATGCTTCCGCTCCTCCTTCCTCGGTTTCCAGGACAAGGGAGTAATCTCCGTCCGGAAGATCTACACGGAATGCAATGCACTTTAGGTGATGTGATAGTTCGTTGTCTTATCCAACTCTAGTTGGACATATTCACCTTATAAAGCATTCATCTAAGGTTTCTCTTTTAGGAAGGCTATGGGGTGTACATGGTTTACTCGTTAATTCCACATTTGAATAAAGGTTTTTATGAAGCTTATCATTTCATGTGAAAGCTTTAATTCTTTTCATCTTTACAAGCAAGGGCATAAATGGCACTTTTATTTATGAATTACTTTCTGATCAGTGATGATATTTAATTATCTTTTAATTATATTAAATAATATCTTCAAAAAGGAAAAAGAATTAATTAGGGATTTTTCTTTATTTAATTTCCCTTTAATATTAAAAGGGCATTTAAGATTTTTATTAAACAATTAAATTACCAAAAATTAAATGAGTGTTTCTTAAGCCTACTAGCACCTATCCTGGTCCATTGGACCCACATGTAAGTGTTGGATGCTAGGAAATTAAATATTATGGGAAATAACAAAGCTAGCTAGTGATTCCATTTAAATGCATATGAAAATAAATAAGCATCAAAATGATCCCAACCTTCCCATGCATGCTCTCTGGTCCGAAACAAGCCTAAAGGACCAGCACATTCACATGGAAACTCTACTGAACTTGGTTTATTAATTTACAAAGGAATACATGCTTAAATCAAGAATAATTATTTCTGTTAATCCAAAATTCATGATTAATTCACAAGATTTCTATTTTGGCATTACAAGACAGTGTGCACAAGTTGGGCTTAAGAACATAAATATATTTAACAGGAAAAAATCATCTAAGCAGTTACTGCAGGAATGGAAATGAATTTATCTAGCAAGATCTACTGCATAACTTTGTGCAATTTTTGGCACAGCATCTAGTCATATCTTAACACACAACATATCCAAAATTTGGCTACAGAGGAGTTATAGATTTCAAGTTATGACAGATCTAGGTTTAACACATTTGTATTTTTCCTGCTAAAACTATTTAGAATGTAGCCATGAGTATATAACAAAAGAGGTGGGATTTATCATCCTGAACCCTACAAAATTGGTTTGGGATTTTTCTGATTTTTATGTGAATTTCTAGGAATTTTCTAAGACTTTGAACTGATCTGCAATAAAACTTAGATAGGTTTCTTTGCAACTAAGTCCCTGGAATTCACAACCGTGGCCTCGCGGCGGCGGGAGGGCTCGCCGGCGGCGATGTGGGGTCGGGCCAGGGCAACACGTGGCACGGGGGTGCAATTGGCCTCACCACGGGTCGATGGGCGGTGGTGGCGGGGGTCGGGGTGAGGTCGGCGAGGGCGCACGGCGGCGGCGGCGGCGGCACCCACGGCGGCTCGGGGAAAGGTGGCAAGGAGGCGCGGTGCCGGGCAATTGGCAAACGCGCTAGTTACGGGGAGCTAGAGAAGCTAGCGAGGGCGGCGGACGGCGGCGAACGCGAGCGGAGTGGGCTAGCACCGAGCGGCGGCGGGCATGGCGGGGGTGGAGCTCGGGGGTGGGCGCGCGGAGGGCGCGAGGGGGGTTTAAGTAGGCGCGCGAGCACCGGGTGACTAAGGGTGAAGGCGCAAGATGCGGCGGGTGCCACGCGGCTCGATGCGCGCGCGTACGGCGGCGGCGTCGCCGACGGACCGCCGGTCCGTGGCGCGCGCGCGCGTACGGCGGCGTGGCCGACGCGGACTCGGCGTGCCTCGGGGGCGGGGGACGTGTTGGGGCGCGCGCGACCTCGGGATGGAGCGTATTGGTGAGGGCGCGGCCTTGGGAGGCGTGGGCGCGGACGCCGGGGCCGGCGGCGCGCGGCCGGCGCACGGGCGCGCGCGACGTCAGCGCTTCTCGCTTCATGGGCCGAAGATGGGCTGAAAGAGTTACTGGGCCGAAAGCGGCCCACTGAACTCGGCCCATCTGGCCCAGGTGAGAGGAGTCCTCCAGACCTCCCTGGATTTCTGGTTATAGCCCCGTCCAAAGCGTTGGGCCCCCAAAGTGGCCCGATGGGCCGGGTGACTCTTAAGGCCCACAGGCCTTTCATCCTGTCGCTAACAGAGGAAAGGGGGTTCGCCCCTCCCTTCGGCGCTCGCCGCGCCGGCGGCGGCGTCGCGGCGCACGCACGGCGGCGGCGCGACGGTGCGGGTTCCGGACACGGCGGCGGGGTGCGCTCCGGCCCTTCCACACCTCCTGCGGACACTCAACGCACGAACGTACGGCTCGAAGGCCGGCCTATAGCACACCCGCCACGGCGCGCGGCACGACGCCGAGGGCCGGCGCGCTGGGCAACTCCACAGCGTGGTCGAAGCCATGGCGCGCTGGGGTGCGGCCGGCTAGGATTCACGCGCACGAACACCTGCAGAAATGCGTCCTCGGCTCGAAGGCCGGCTCAACACAGACCAAGACACGCCACCGTGGCGGCTCGCCCAGACACGGCGCGGCGCGGTTGGCGTCCCTGCACACCGGACACGAGGCGCGGCGCGCGCTCGGCGCGAGCACGACGGCGCGGCGCGGGGTGGTCCTCGGCTCTTCCCGGCAAAACAACCCGAGGTCCGGCCGAGCGAGCGAGTGCGTCCGGTCGACGCGGCCGGGGGTGGCCACGGCTCCGGGCTCTCGCCGGCAAGGCGCCACGCGGCGCCGTCCATGGGGAGACAGCGGCGCGACGCACTCGGCATCTGGCGGCTCGAAGGTGCGCCCACGTACGGGGGTCAAGGCAAGAAGGCGGCGCAAGGAGGAGGGATGGCCACGGCGCTCACCGCGGGTCGGCGGTGTAGTCGTCGCGAGGCTTGGCGTGGGCGGCGGCGCGGCGTCGGTGTCGATGTTCACGGTGGCGCCCCGCTCCGGTCCCGGCTCCTCCACGGTCACGTACGGCGCCTCCCTCGTCCGGCTCCTCGCGTCCCCTTCACTCCGCAGCAGCGATGCGCCAGCGGCGACGCGGCGTCGGCCTTCCCCCGCCTCCCCTCTTCTTCCTCTACTCCCCTCTCTCTCTCCCCTAGCGGCGGCGCGGCACTGGTAGGGGGCAAAACCCCAATGTGGGTTGGTGGCGGTGGACAACTGCTCCTTGCCTTCCTCCCCTTGCTTTTGAATCCCCGGCGCCGCAAGGCAAGGCGAAAACCCGCCGCCGCCCGGCTTGGTCCGCCCGGCGCCGTGGCGGCGCCGCCTGCTTCCTCTCTACGCGACCACGGTCACAGGGTCATGGCGCGGGGGTAAAAGAGACCTTTCCTCCCCGGCCGGCTCGATTCTCGCGCGGGCGCGCCCGGCCCCTCGGCGTGCGTGCGGGCCGGGCGGCCGGCCGCGCCCCTCCCCGTGCGAGGCGGGTGCGGCGAGACCGGCGGTGCGGGGCGGCTCGGTGACTAGGCGGGGTGGGGTTTGGTGAGGATAAGGGCGCCGACGCGCGGGGGTCCACACGACGGAGGCCGAGAGGGTTAGGTGGGGGCCGCGCGGCTTTAGCGGGCCGAGAGAGAGCACGGGGCCGGGCCGGCGCAACGCAAAGGCGGGGAGAAAGCCGCCGGTTCACAGGTTTGAACATTTTGCAAATTAAAGGATTAAGCTTTGAACCAAGGTTTGATTTAGAGTTTGAATTTGATTCCCACTCAAATTCAAACTTCACACATTTGAACTCCAAAAGAACCAGAGAAAAACCAACTCACATATTTTACCATAATTTGAATATATGTTTTTATAAATGGGTTAATGCGGTGGAGAATCCGAGGGAAGGGCTAGCAATTTGGCTCGAAAATTGATAGCACTCAAGTTCAATCAAAAAGTTTTATTTTTTCGCAAAAATTACACACCTAAATTCCTGGGTTGTTACATTCTCCCCCACCACCGAGAATCTCGTCCTCGAGATTTAGTCCTCAACCTCCTCCGTGAACAAGTGAGGGTACTCTTTTCTGAGATCAGCTTCCTTCTCCCATGTTGCTTCTCGCTCGGTATGGTTGGTCCACAACACTCTACAGAAGGGAATGGTTGTTCTCCTTGTCTCCTTGACAGCTCGGTCCAAGATTTTCTCAGGATATTCCGTATACTCAAGGTTGTCTTGTAGATCAAGCAACTCCAAGGGCACTTGCTTATCCTCCACTGCCTTCTCACTCTTTTTCAGCTGTGACACGTGAAACACTGGATGAACTCCTGCCATTGTCTCGGGTAGTGCAAGATGGTAAGCCAAACTTCCAATCCTTCGGGTAATCGGGTACGGCCCCACGTACCTCGGTGCAAGCTTTCCTTTCACCAAGAACCTCTTAGTGCCTCGGAGCGGAGAGACCTTCAAGTACACTCGGTCGCCAACTGCAAAAGTCAACTCCCTCCGTCTGTTGTCGGCATAGCTCTTCTGACGGCTTTGTGCGATCTTCAAGTTCTCACGAACTTTCTCAACTTTTTCCTCTGCTTCCTCAATGATTGCTGGCCCAAACAGTGTCTGTTCTCCCACCTCTGACCAAGCTAGCGGGGTCCTGCATTTCCGCCCGTAAAGGGCCTCAAAGGGTGCCATCCAGAGACTTGCTTGGAAGCTGTTGTTGTACGAGAACTCTGCAAACGGCAAACTGCTCTCCCAATCGATGCCATAGGTGAGTGCACACGCTCGTAGCATATCCTCCAACACCTGGTTGACCCTCTCTGTCTGTCCATCTGTCTGTGGGTGAAAAGGCGTGGCCGTAGTTGAGAGTGGTGCCCATAAGCTTGTGAAAGCTCGCGGAACTTGGAGACAACTGTGGCCCTCGATCAGATACAATACTTCTGGGTGCCCCGTGCAGCCTGAGTATGTGCTCTACGTACAGTTCTGCCAACTTCTCGGTTGCGTACCGGGTCTTCACCGGCACAAAGTGAGCCACTTTGGTCAGTCGGTCCACTATGACCCAAACCGAGTCATTTCCTTTTGGTGTTCGAGGAAGTCCCACCACAAAGTCCATGGAAATGTCCTCCCACTTCCAAACTGGAATAGCCAACGGCTTCAACAAACCAGCAGGTTTCTGATGTTCAATCTTTACTCCGCTACAGGTGTCGCAACAGGCCACGTAGTGTGCTATATCCTTCTTCATGTCCTTCCACCAGTACCTGATCTTCAGATCTCTGTACATCTTGGTGCTGCCCGGGTGGATCGAGTACCTCGAGTCGTGAGCTTCCCTCATGATCTGCTCCCGAAGTGTCCTGTCTTGTGGTACACAGATCCGGTCTTTCAACCACACGGTGCCCTGTTCATCTACCCGGTAGTCCTCTGCTTTGCCCTGCTTCATTAGTTCTCGCAAAGCTTTGATTTCTGCACACTCCTTCTGGGTTGTACGGATTCGTTCCTCCAGGTCATAGGTCACTTGCATCACGTTGACTTGGCCTTGGTCTACAATTTCAATTCTCAGCTTTTCTAGCTCTTCGTGCAGAGCAGGTTTCACTTCTCTTACCATGAGGTTGTTGCAATAAGTTTTCCGGCTCAGTGCATCTGCCACGACGTTAGCTTTGCCTGGGTGGTAGTTGATCTCGATGTCGTAGTCCTTGATCAGCTCTAACCATCGCCTTTGCCTCATGTTCAACTCTGTCTGTGTAAAGAAGTACTTCAGGCTCTTGTGGTCGGAGAACAGTTCACACTTGTTCCCTATCAGGTAGTGTCTCTAGATCTTGAGTGCATGCACAACAGCTGCCAACTCTAAGTCGTGTGTCGGGTAGTTTTCCTCGTGCTTCTTCAGCTGCCTGGAAGCGTAAGCCACAACTTTCCCTTCCTGCATCAGCACACATCCAAGTCCTTGCCTTGAAGCGTCACAGTAGACCACAAAGTCTTTCTTGATATCTGGCAAGGTGAGCACTGGTGCTGTGGTGAGTCTCTTTTTCAGCTCTTGAAAGCTCTTCTCACACGCTTCTGACCACTCGAACTTTGTGTTGTTCTTGAGCAACTCTGTCATTGGCTTTGCGATCTTGGAGAAGTTCTCAATGAATCTTCGGTAGTAACATGCCAACCCAAGGAAGCTCCTGACATCTGTCACGTTTAACGGCTGCTCCCACTTGGTCACCGACTCAACCTTGGACGGATCCACGGCTATCCCCTCTGCTGACAACACGTGCCCCAAGAACGCGACCTTCTCCATCCAGAACTCGCACTTGCTGAACTTGGCGTACAGTTTCTGCTGCCTCAACCTCTCTAGCACGACCCTCAGGTGCTCCTCGTGCTCCTCCGTGGTCTCAGAGTAGATCAAGATATCGTCGATAAACACCACCACAAATCTGTCCAACTCTTCCATGAAGACCTTGTTCATCAAGTTCATGAAGTAAGCAGGGGCGTTGGTCAACCCGAAGGAAACCACCACGAACTCGTACAAGCCGTAACGTGTGGTGAAGGCTGTCTTGGGAATATCCTGCTCTCGGATCTTCATCTGGTGGTAGCCTGATCTCAAGTCGATCTTGGATAAGAACCTTGCCCTTTTGAGCCTATCCAGCAAATCCTCGATTCTGGGTAGCGGGTACTTGTTCTTGATTGTCATCGAGTTGAGCGTGCGGTAGTCAATGCACATCCTCTTTGTGCCGTCTATCTTCTCCACGAAGAGCACTGATGAACCCCACGGTGAGGCACTCGGCCGAACAAACCCTTGCTCGAGCAGCTTCTTGAGCTGTTTCTTCAACTCGTCCAACTCGTCAGACGACATCCGGTACGGACTCTTTGCAACGGGCCCCGCCCCCGGCATCATCTCAATCACGAACTCCACGTCCGTGCGGGGGTAACTCCGTAAGCTCCTCTGGGAACACGTCCGGAAACTCACGGACCACTGGGATTTCTTCAATCTCTTTTCCACTCATGTTGCACATCATCGTAGCAGCCTTCGGACTCTGTGGCTCGATCCGCACTATAGTTCCACTGGGGTGTTCTAGCTGTATAACTCTGGGGTTGCAAGAAACTATCCCGTTGTGCTTTGCCAACCAATCCATCCCTAGGATCACGTCTATCCCGGTAGACTCCAAAACTGTCAAGTCTGCCGTGAACTGTTGCCCTTCAAACACCATCCTCACTCCCCTGCACTCTAACGCACTCCTCTTCTCTCCTAGCGGAGAGCTAGTCAAGATAGGCCTTGGTCGAGGCTTAGTTGGTAAAGACCTTTCTTTAACAAACTTGGTAGAAATATACGAAAACTGAGCTCCAGTATCGAACAAAACAGTTGCCAAAACTGAGTCAACAAGGAACTCACCAAGTGTGACGTCGGGTGCGGCTGCTGCATCCTCGGCGGTGATGTGGTTCAGACGGCCTCGTGTAGGCGGCGGGCCGAACGGTCCTCCGCCGTGTACGGGGTGGCCGTCCTCCGGTGCCGGTGGCTTGGCCGGGGTCCGGAATTGAGAGCCGCGGTTCGACTCCCCGGTGGTGCCCGCCTGTGGACACTCGAACGACTTGTGCCCAACCCGACGGCGGTTGAAGCATGTCACCTTGGATCCGTCTCCGCCGACCGCGGTGGTGGTCTCGGTTTCCGCCTGTTCGTCCTCCACTCCCGCCCGGGTTGGCTCGCTCTCGCGGCCGAGACCGAGTGACGTGGTGCCTCGCCGTGTCCGGTGGCCCCGAGCGTAGCCTCGTCCTCCGCCTCTCGTGGTGGACCCGAGCGTCCCGCCCGGTCCGTGCGCTTGGACTTGCTTCCACGAACCTCCATGTACTCAAGCCTTGACCTCTCCACGATCAGTGCCTTGTCGATAATGGAGCGAAGTGTCGGGCAGTCGTGTGCGGACAAGTGGTGTGCCATCCCCTTGTGCAGCCCCTTCCTGAACCAGTAGACTTTCTTCTTCTCTGTGTCGGTGTCGTCTGGCACGTACCTCATCAGCTCCTGGTAGCGGTTGGCGTACTCCTGCACTGACATGTTTCCCATCTTGAGGTGCCTGAACTCGTCAGCCTTCCTGTCCATCACTGCCTCTGGGATGTGGTGGCTCCTGAAGGCCTCCACAAACTCGTCCCACCCAATGTGCAGCGGGTCCCGGTGCGAGTCACAGTAGCTGTCCCACCACGCACTGGCTGTGCCGATCAGCTGGTGCGCTGCCACGGTCACACACTCCTCTGTAAGCTCAGTCAGCTCCAGCTTCTTCTCAATCTCACGTAGCCAGTTGTCTGCGTCCATCGGGTCTGCTGAGTGGTCAAAAGTAGGCGGTCGCAGCTTATTGAAGTTCTCAACCTTCTTCTGGAAACTCTCTAGCGCGTTGCGGTGCTGACCCATGTGGTTGTTGTTGTTGTTCTGAGCTAGCAACTGGGTGATCGTCTGCATCAGCTGAGTCTGCACTGCCATCACGTCGGCCAAGTTCGGGGGAGGTGGCGGTGGTGGCACCTCGTGTCCCTGGGCCTGGCCCGCTCCTCCCTCGGGCTGGGGTACCTGCTCGTGCTCGAGCTCCTGCTCCTGAGCTCCCTCATCGTCGTGCGAGGCTCCTCGACCGCCAACTCGGCCTCCTCGGCCTCCGCGGCCCGCCGGGCCCTCGCGGAGCCCGCCTCGTGGCACGTGGCCTCCACGGCGTCCGCGACCTCTCGCTCCCGCTGGGTTAGGGGCATCCTCCCCTCCGTCGTCCCCAGCGACCTCCTCGAAACGGGCTAGGAGTCGCCCGGACCTCCTTGCTCCCGACATCTGTTCCAGTTGCAAGAGTCAGTAGTGGTAGGGAGAATATATTTATTAGGGTTATTAACTATAAAGGAGTATTCCTGCTAACAATCAAAGAATTCATACAGACATAAAGAAGCATGAAATCCGAAAGAAACCATGAAGATCCATGTCACTCAATCAATGCCACCATACAAAAGGGGTGCACCTCGAGGTTTACTCCAATGACCTTCGAGGGTGCACAGCAACACATCACGCTAACGCATGGTACATCATGGGGTAGCTACTACAGGCATAACAACATGAGCGGCAGCATGACAACTAACTCATTACATCGACTCATAATCTACTGCTAGATCTCTACTCCCATCACGGGGTACTCTGAGGTGCCTCTGGGCTGGAGTCTGGTGGGACTGAGTAGAACGGCGGTGAGTGAGTCCCTGGGTAACCCGGCACCCTGATCGCCGGTCCTCCGTAGTAGTCTCGGGTATCCTGAAGAGCACGGTCCATCTCTGCTGTGTCCTGAGAACCTCTCGGGTACGGGCGTACACGTGGTAGGAGTGTCGGGGGTAGCTCAAAGGTCTCTGTCCTCAGTCGTGGTCTCTTCTTAGGGGGTAGCTGTGCGGAGAGCTCCTCCAACTCTCTCAGCCTCTGCTGGTCGGAACACTCCCAGGCCGTGCGGGTCCTGGCTGCTCGGTCTCTCTCCTCGTAGACCAGTCCACCGAGGTAACACAAGTGGTGGTAGTTGTGTCGACTCGCCTCCGAGAAGGTCCCACATCTTTACTTGATAGTCACCGTTGCAGCTCCAACCGACTCCAACCGGTCCCTCGCCTCCGCAAGCCTCACTCGTCCTCACGCGTGGCCTCCACCGTAGCCGGTGCAACTCCCTGCTCGTCCTCGGCCGTGCCTCCGGTGTAGCGATCCTCCCGGCGTCCCTCTCGGTGCGGCTCCGGCTGGCCGCCGGTCCAAGCCGTACCGGCTCTCCGTTCCTCGGGTGCGACTCCTCCAAGCGGTCGAGCAAATCCTCTCTCTCCATCTCCGGGTCCCGAACCCGCCGAGACTACCATCCCACTTCCACCTCGGTACGCGATCTCACCGTACGCCGGAAAAGCGCCCGGTCCCGAGCCGAGGATGCACCGTCCGGGCCGCGAGCATCATCTTGTCCTCCTCCACCGAAGTCACCTCAAGGTACCGCGCTCGGTCGCTCGTGTCCCGCCGGCTCGGGTCGTAGACTCTCGTCGGAAGCACGGCGAACGGGGTGTCCTTAAGCTTCTCCCCCGCCTGGACACAAACCATCTTGAGAGCTCGGCGTGCGCTAGGGCGGGTGTGCCTCCATGGTCGAAGTCTCGTAGCAAGTGCACCCGACCTCCTTGAACTGCGGCACCGGGGGTCCGCCGTACCGTAACGGTCGGAAAAGTGGCGGAGGATCGCTCCATGTGCCCCATGGTCCTCCCCTTGTAGCTGACTCGGTCGGTCCCCACTCCAGCTGCCTCCAGGCACTCCCTCAGCAAGCGGCAGAAGCCTCCGTAGCTCTTGCCGTCCGACTCCAGAGGAACCCACGCTCTCTCCGCCATCTGCACAACGTTGTTAGAGCGTAGTTAGTAAGGTAGTTAGTAAAAGTTAATCAAGGTAATGCGCATATATAGGTATAGTTATATACATACGGAAGCCAAGGGGGTTTATATAAAGTTTCAAGGTTCAGAAACGGCTTCCTATGCTATCGACCATTCCTGGGGCTCGTCCTACAGTCAAGCATGGCTCTGTTACCAACTGAAACGACCTGGATTTCCGCGAACGGAACCCCGAATCTTAGCACCTCGGTGGTAGTCCCAGGAGGGCTACCACGTGCAATCCCTGTCTCAGCGATGCCAAAATCCATACAGAAAGATAAAAATAGTAAAGTAGAGTACAACATTTATTTTATTACATTAATCAGAGTACATCTCTTCGGCACATGCCGGGTACAAGTCCATCGGGACTGAATCTAACATAAATAAAACGTCTAGCAGCGGCTCCATGAAAGCGCGGGAAACTCCATATCCGCAGGCAGCTCAAGTGTAGGAAGAGCTCTAGTCCACCCAACCGTCGTTGTCGAAGTCGTAGTCCGGCTCTGCGTCAGAGGCACCAGGGTCTACCCGATAAGCGGGTAGGTCATGTCAGCTTCCCAACAAAGAGGCAAAAGCGGTGTATATTCTACCATGCATGAGACATCCCTAATCTGGCTGTAGAAAGCTTAAGCAAAGCAGCGAAGCAACGTACAAGGTAAGCAGAATACAGCTAGGAGGTCCACACCTCGGGGAAGCTTCCGCCTCCGAGGTCCACACCTCAGGGGTCCACACCCCGCTCAAGGAATACCACACCAAAACTCCGGATCTCAACCACGATCAAGTACCCAACTCTCATATGCGATGTGGGGCCCACCGGCTCCTATCCCCACATCTCAACGGCCGAAGCCGGGCTCACACACTCGGGGGAGAGAAGAAGCACAAGAGAAGTGTATCTAGTCAGGTGAGAGATCGAAAGACTGTCCATAACCAGTGGACACGGACTATAGCTATAGGTTTAACACTCTGCAGAGGTTGTACAACTGTACCCGCCCGAATAGGACTGGAACCGGCCGTCACCATTGTCCGACCCTACCATACGGCTGAAGGCCATGTAAGTGGATAGTACCCTCCTGCGTCTCCGAGCCTGGCCCAGCCTCCGCGACAGAGCTCATACTACCCGCGAGAGGTCCCTCGAAGCTGTGGAACCCTTCCCCGGCCTCGCCAGGGCAAAGTCTACTAAGGAGGGAAAGACCACTCCCGACACGATCACACCGATCCTCCTACAGGAGGGGTGCTATCCACTACAAGTCTCACCCCGCACCCCCGCCCAATACAAGGCGGGCGGTCCGTACGAAAATAGTCATCCGAAACAAGTTCAACTGACGATCGGTCCTTAAGGGGCCGAGAGCGAGCACTCACCAACTCCATCCCACACGACACGACCCTCGGGTAAGAGGCCAGATCGCATCTCCCCTCGGCAGCCGTTCACAAGTAACGAAGCGGCTCGCTCCCGCCAAAACACATCAAGGAGATATGCACCCAGAACGCACGCTAGAATCACACCGGGATACCCACATCCCCGTCCAAGCCCAGAGTACCATCCATAATCAAGCAACAAAAGTATGGATAGTTGAGGTAAGGGATTAGCTAGGGGTCTGTAGCTAGTCCCGCAGGTAGAAGAACAAGGAAACAGGATATAACAAAGCATCAAGGCATGGCTATCAAACGGGTTATGCAATTCATCAGATCAATGCATTAAAGTAAAGCACTAGCAGCTATATAACAACATGGGATCTACATGGTTGGGAGTGACATGACACCTTCGTTGCCGTTGAAGCCGTCGTCCGGAGCGGAAGCGATGTACTCGGGGTCCTCCACGTCCTCCGGTCGAAGCTCGGGTCCGCGCACGAGATTCGACGCGAAAATAAGAATACGGTGCACAACTAAGCAATAACTCCAAATGAGAACCAATTTAGAAGATCCAAAAGAACCCAAACTACCTACAATCAGCAAGGTTTCGAAATTACGGATTTTATATTTTTCTGAGCTTCCTATCAAAAGTTATGAATTTTTTTAAAGGTTAAAACCATATTTTAGGAATTTCTGGAAATTAATCCAGGAAAAGAAAAGGTTTTCTGAAATTTTAAAAGGGCTGATGACGTCAGCATGACGTCAGCGCTTCTCGCTTCATGGGCCGAAGATGGGCTGAAAGAGTTACTGGGCCGAAAGCGGCCCACTGAACTCGGCCCATCTGGCCCAGGCGAGAGAAGTCCTCCAGACCTCCCTGGATTTCTGGTTATGGCCCCGTCCAAAGCGTTGGGCTCCCAAAGTGGCCCGATGGGCCGGGTGACTCTTAAGGCCCACAGGCCTTTCATCCTGTCGCTAACAGAGGAAAGGGGGTTCGCCCCTCCCTTCGGCGCTCGCCGCGCCTGGCGGCGGCGTCCACCGCGCACGCACCGGCGGCGGCGCGACGGTGCGGGTTCTGGACACGGCGCTGGGGTGCGCTCCAGCCCTTCCACACCTCCTCTGGACACTCAACGCACGAACGCACGGCTCGAAGGCCGGCATACAGCACACCTGCCACAGCGCGCGGCGCGACGCTGAGGGCCGGCGCGTTGGGCATCTCCACGGCGCGGTCGAAGCCATGGCGCGCCGGGGTGCGGCCGGCTAGGATTCACGCGCACGAACACCGCGGAAACGCGTCCTCGGCTCAAAGGCCGGCTCAACGCGAGTCCAAGACACACCACCGCGGCGGCTCACCTAGACACGGCGCGGCGCGGTTGGCGTCCCCGCACACTAGACCCGAGGCGCGGCGCGCGCTCGCGCGCGAGCACGATGGCGCGGCGCGGGGTGGTCCTCGGCCTCTTCCAAGCAAAACAATCCGAGGTCCGGCCCGAGCGAGTGCGTCCGGTCGACGCGGCTCCGGGGTGGCCACGGCTCCGGGCTCTCGCCGGCAAGGCGCGACGCGGCGCCGTCCATGGGGAGACACGGCGGCGCGACGCGCTCGGCATCCGGCGGCTCGAAGGCGCGCCCACGGACGAGGGGTCAAGGCAAGAAGGCGGCGCAAGGAGGACGGATGGCCACGGCGCTCACCGCGGGTCGGTGGTGTAGTCGTCGCATGCTTGGCGTGGGCGGCGGCGCGGCGTCGGTGTCGATGTTCACGGTGGCGCCCCGCTCGGTCCGGCTCCTCCACGGTCACGTACGGCGCCTCCCTCGTCCGGCTCCTCTCGTCCTCATCACTCCGCGGCGCCGATGCGCCGGCGGCGACGCGGCGTCGGCCTTCCCCCCGCCTCCCCTCTTCTTCCTCTACTCCCCTCTCTCTCCCCTAGCGGTGGCGCGGCACCGGTAGGGGGCAAAACCCCAATGTGGGTTGGTGGCGGTGGACAACTGCTCCTTGCCTTCCCCCCCTTGCTTTTGAATCCCCCGGCGCCGCAAGGCAAGGCGAAAACCCGCCGCCGCCCCGGCTTGGTCCCCGCCGCCGGCGCCCGTGGCGGCGCCGCTGCTTCTCTCTACGCGACCACGGTCACGGGGTCATGGCGCGGGGGCAAAAGAGACCTTTCCTCCCCCGGCCGGCGCGATTCGCGCGCGGGCGCGCCGGCCCCTCGGCGTGCGTGCGGCCGGGCGGGCCGGACGCGCCCGCCCCGTGCGAGCTGGTGCGGCGAGACCGGCGGTGCAGGGGCGGCTCGGTGACTAGGCAGGTGGGGTTTGGTGAGGATAAGGGCGCTGACGCGCGGGGGTCCACACGACAGAGGCTGAGAGGGTTAGGTGGGCTGCGCGGCTTTACTGGGCCGAGAGGGAGCACGGGCTGGGCCGGCTGCAACGCAAAGGCAGGAGAAAGCTGCCCAGTTCACAGGTTTGAACATTTTGCAAATTAAAGGATTAAGCTTTGAACCAAGGTTTGATTTAGAGTTTGAATTTGATTCCCACTCAAATTCAAACTTCACACATTTGAACTCCAAAAGAACCAGAGAAAAACCAACTCACATATTTTACCATAATTTGAATATATGTTTTTATAAATGGGTTAATCTGGTGGAGAATCCAGGGAAGGGCTAGCAATTTGGCTCGAAAATTGATAGCACTCAAGTTCAATCAAAAAGTTTTATTTTTTCGCAAAAATTACACACCTAAATTCCCGGGTTGTTACGGACTCGGCCTTCTTGCATAAGGACACAACCGAGACCCGTGCCTGATGCGTCACAGAAGACTTCAAACGGTTTGGAATTATCGGGTTGAGCTAGCACTGGGGCTGAAGTTAGATGTTGTCTGAGGGTGTGGAAAGCTTTCTCACATGCTTCACTCCACACGAATTTCACTCCTTTCTTGAGTAATTCGGTCATGGGTTTTGCGATTCTAGAAATGTCAGGAATGAATCGACGGTAGTATCCCGCCAATCCTAGGAAGCGCGGATTTGATGTACGGACTTGGGTGGTTTCCAATCCATCACCTCTTGAACTTTGCTAGGATCTACGGAGATACCATCATGGGAAATGGTGTGCCCTAAGAATTTGACACTTTTCAACCGAATTCGCATTTGGAGAACTTAGCATAAAGCTTGTGATCTCGCAAACGTCGAAGGACAACTCGGAGATGATTGGCGTGATCTTTCTCGCTCCTAGAATAGATGAGAATATCATCGATAAAGAGCACGACAAATTTATCGAGGTCCGTCATGAACACGGAGTTCATGAGGTACATGAAGTAGGCAGGCGCATTAGTAAGTCCGAAAGACATGACCAAGAACTCGTAAAGACCATAACGAGTGGAAAAAGCGGTTTTAGGAATGTCGCACGGTCGAATCTTGATTTGGTGGTAGCCAGAACGAAGATCGATCTTAGAGAAGACTTTGGCACCAGCCAATTGATCGAAAAGAACATCGATTCGAGGAAGTGGGTATTTGTTTTTGATGGTGACTGCATTGAGTGGTCGATAATCTATGCACATTCTCAAGCTACCATCTTTCTTCTTGACAAAGAGAGCAGGGCAACCCCAAGGAGAAGAGCTCGGGCGAATGTAACCCTTATCTAACAATTCTTGGAGTTGGGTTTTTAATTCAGCTAACTCCTTGGGTGGCATGCGATAAGGTCTTTTGGAAATGGATGCGGTACCAGGCTGGAGTTCGATCAGAAACTCGACATCTCTGTCTGGTGGCATACCAGGCAACTCGTCAGGAAAGACGTCCGGGTACTCACACACTACTGGAATTTCATCAAGGGAGGAGATAATGGTCACATAGGCACAAGAGTCGGTACCGTCCCGGAAAGGTAGGTACAAGGTAGTGTGCCCGACTGTAGGGGAATTGATCTCTACGACCCTATCCGATATATCTAGAATCACCTTATGTTGATTCATCCATTCCATACCCAAAATAACATCCATGCTTCCCAATTTGATGGTTATAAGATTTGATCGAATAACCCTACTTCCTAGTCAGAGAGGAACTTCAAAAGTCACTAATTGAGACGTGATGTTTCCACCGGGTGTGGTAATTTTATAAGCAGATTTGGTTTGTACTCCACTTAGACCCAATTTGTCTAGCAGACTCTCATTTATGAAACTATGTGTGGCTCCCGAATCAAATAAGACCTTAACAGGGGTGTTATTGATAGAGAATGTACCCGTGAGTACTGGAGCTACTGCTGGAATGTCACTCATCGTAGTGAAGTTCAGCTTGCCTTGGCGCACTTGCACCATGGGCTTCTTGGCCGGAGTGGTAGGCTTGCTTCCTATCCCCTGATTCTGCGGGTTGGGCTTGATCTGCCTGGGCTTGGGACACTCATTAATGTAGTGCCCTGGCTGGCCACAGTTGTAGAAACGATGATCTCCAACATCGCGAGGGGGTGCAATAGGCTTTGGAGCCTGCTGCTGGGCACGGCGGAACTGGAAGTTCCCGCCAGGTTTGCCCTGGGGTGGCTTCATCGTCCAGCGTCCAGTTGATGATTGCTGGGATGGGCCTGGAGCTTCCTTCTTCACAAAGCGAAACTTCTTGTTTGTTCCGCTGCCTGGGGTGAAACCGGACACCCTCTTGTTGTCCCCGTGGGCTTTCTTCATAGCATCCTCTTGCGAGATAGCCTTGTTCACTAGCTCATGAAAGTTGGCGGGCTCGAGCAGGTTTAGGCACTCATACAGCTTGCCATCAAGCCCGTCACGAAACCTCTCCATCTTCTTGGCATCAGTATCAACATGATGCCCACCATACTGGCACAAGCTATTGAACTTCTGAGCATAGCGGTACACTGAGTCAGATCCCTGACGGAGGGCCAACAGCTCCCTCATCTTCCTGTCCATCAGACCCTTGGGAATGTGGTGGCTCTTGAAAGCCTGCTTGAACTCTTCCCAAGTCACAGCGTGGCCTCGCTGCATGGACTTGAAGTGGTCCCACCACATCAAAGCTTCCCCTCGCAGTTGCAGCGCTGCGAAGTTCGCTTTGTTCTCCTCGGAGCAAGGCAGCACAAAGGCAGAGAATTTTGCCTCTATGGCCTTGACCCAAGCCTCAGCTTCCAGAGGGTCTTCTGCTTTAGCGAAGGTTGGCGGCTTCATGGCGATGAACTGGGCGTACGTGGTGACCTGGTTAGGCCCCTCGTGGTTCGCCCCGTGTGGCGGCCCTCGGTTCATCTGCTAGGCGATCTGCTGTTGCGTCTACAGGATCTGGCACAGTACCTCGGTTTGGGTGGCCATGAAGGCCTCCGTCGGTGTCATGGGCGGGGTTGGTGGCAAGTCACCACTACCACTCGCTCCGAAACCGTTGGGAGAGCTGTGCGTGGTTCCCACCATCTAAAAAGTGAGCTTTATTAGTGAGATAACCAAAAGCTTACTTCAAATGATGACAAGCACGATCATGCATAATCACATCTCATTAGTACTTAAACAATGAGGACAGCAACAATCAACAATATTCTATAGCCACCAAGATTCATAGAATCGTTCTTCTCAACACGGTTAGGATGGCGATTACTCAATTGCACGGCTCATAATTACTTTCGAACGTTCATCGTCATTTTGGATACCAAAGGAGGTGGTATACGAACGAGCACTTATTTGCTGGCAACGAGTGATGTTCCTAAAAATACTTTCTTTTACCAGCATTTTTAGGAGAGAATGCAACATTGACAAGCGTGGTCATTTGTAACGATTTACCCAAGCATCTGGTATTCAATGCAAGAAAATTTCAAATTGAATGACAACGAAATTTACTTAAAGCATACAGGCTTAAGCATTCTTATTACAACATGACAGAACAAGGTTCAAAGACATTACAACTCGAATTTTAAACATCATGACATGACACGATACAATAGTTGCTTGGCACGAAGATGTGCTGTCAAGCCAACTACTCTAACATCTCAAAGACAACTCGATAGGATCGACATCCTCCTAATCCCTGCTGTCGGCAACCTAGTTGCCCACTGAAGCACCACTATACGAAGGCGAAGCTGGGGGAGTCGGTAGCGGTGGTCCTGCCCGGCTCGTCGATCCGGACCGGACACGGCCCCGTCGCTCCTCCGGTGTGCCTCGTACGCGGGGGCAATGGCTGTAAGGCCACTATAGCCTGTAAGGCTGCCACCTGTACCTCGGCCTCCTGCACGTCCTCCTGCATTTCAGCAATGTTCTGCAGTAGTGTCAGCCTCTCTATCTCGTGAGCGTCGGCATCCTCCTCTAGTGCATGGTTCTCCGCCTCCAGATCCACGATCCTCTGTAGGCGGTCACCTCTCTGAAGCTCCAACTGGAACCTCCTAGCACGCAGCCTGTCGTTCTCCTACTGCACCTGGGTAAGCGTGAAGTTCAGCTGCTGGTGTGCTGCTGAAAGCTGCTCCCAATCGCGCCTAGATGCCTCCAAGCGCTGTGAAATAATCGTTGTGGTGTTATAACGCAGCCCCTGGAGTGTGAAGACCACATTCAGACAACGGGCAAGCATCTGAGTAACATCCAACGGCTCTGCTAGGGTCAGTAGCTCCCGTAGTTGGTCCATACGGTCCAACCAAGCTGGGTCGTGAGGACTCACAGCCGGAAACAGTCTAAACGGAGAAAGAGCTACCACGGTGGGGTTGTGGTCACAAAAGTCTGTCAGCACTCTGAGGGAGGCTGACTCCACGGACTCGTGAGTGATAAGTCCCCAGTAGATAAAGCTCAAGTCAAACCAGTCGGCGTGGTCTGGGTGTGGCAGAACAGTAACGATCACTCTGCAGCATGGAACGCCAAAGCACTCAAACTCCTTCACCTCGTAAGTCGGTGGGGTGAGGTAGCCTGCGGCACTGAGTTCTTCCCACGCCAGGCGCGGAAAACCCTCCCAGGCAACCCATTGGTACGGATCGTACCGTCCGCGTCGAACTGGTGGAACACGGGGAAATCCATCTGTACACAAATGTAACTCATGTCAGATCTCAAAGAGAACGGCATGTCAAATGGTGAAGGTCTGGCAGCTGTAAATAAAAATTCATAACCAAAAATCCAGAAACCTCAAAATTTCCCAAGTTTTAAATTAAACCTTTAATACTTTTAATTAAGCTTTTTAAGGTTGAGCATCGATCAAGGAAACAAGATGAATGGTCCTTAACCTGGATGTGCCTAGGGAAAAGTGAACCAACCCATCGAAACTAGGATTGAGATTTGCTATTACAAGACAGCTAGTTGAGGAGCAATTATTTTTAACAATTTGGTTTAATTAAACCTAGCACAAAGTAAACAAATTTTTCGCAAAAATTCGGCAGCATGACGGCTAGGTATGAGGGGTACTTCTAATTTATAAAAAGCACATACTAGCATAAACTTCCTTAGAGAGCATATGGAAATTCGATTTTTGGGTCCATTTTAGTTGTTCGATTTTTAACATGCACGCAAGACGTTCTATACGACCTCACATGGCGATCAGGCCAAAAATCGAAGTTAGTGCCGGTGGCAATGCTTTTAATCGTCTCTCCCTATAATATCTAGTAGAGAGCTACACGGTACTCTCTTAACGACTAACGAAGCGCTGTTATGTACCTGCAGAAAACGAACCTTTCGTGCCAGCACGTCACGAAAGCATCCCCATTCATTACCGTTCACTATGGAAACGGTATCCATGCGTTAAGCCGCTGCATGGACAGCGTCCAACCTCGGACACCCTCCGTTTGAATGGAGTGTATCCTTGCCTCGCATGAGCGACATGCGGAAGGCTCACGTATGAAACACGTGGCGCCACACAACTCATAAACAGACGCGAAGATGGGATCCGTGGAATGGATCACTCCATCAACCCTCGCAATTCTCGTGATGCGGAACAGCACACGTATAAAACACGTGGCTCCTAGTTTGGTTGTGCATGAAAGTAAGTCTGACATAAAGTAATATGCTGGAAGTTAACAAAATAAACCATAGGTTATTTAAGCCACCTGAAAGAACCCAAAATTCCCTCTAGGGCCTCTCGGTCTAGTTTATCCTTAGCGGACCAACGTATTTTTGAAAATTAGAAAATCTTGGCATATTTTATTCAAAAATCAGTGATTAAGCTTTATTAATTAATCTCTGGTGCATATAAGCTCTGATACCAACTGTGACAACCCGCCCAGGAAAATACCGTACTGTCGCCTAAGACCGATCCACTTTGGTCATTAAGCGATAATAAAGTACCATCCTGTCGTAAGTTGCCAGGTTAACGTCCGGTAAATCACTTGAAGAGCACAAGGATCGAATATATGCATTAAAACTCACTCGAAGGCGAGTCCAGAGATACAACAACACTAATATCCAAATTCGTACCCCAAGGGGTTTATTTATTACAAACCATAGTTTTTGCCATGATGAGATAGTTCAGAGTTTTCGAAAAGCAGCGGGAATAAGCTAACGGAAACGAAGACACCATGGGAGGTCATCCATGATGCTTTCAGTAGTCGTCCTCCACCCACTCCAGCTCTAGTAGTTTCAAAGAGTAGGTCCTTACTTTCAAGATTTTAGCACAAGTTCTAGTAGTTTGATCTTTACTACATTAGCCAACTAGTACAAACAAAGTTGTACAATACAATTAATCAAGCATCATCTTCATCAACTTCCATCATTAGGGATCACATGACTAGTGGAGTAAGTAGTCTCGGATAACGGTGAGAGGCCGATAATCGATTGATTTAAACCTTGGAAGGTAAACCCAAACACACGGTAGGCTGCCCCCGCGAGGACAACTTTCCCAGGCCGTCCCCATAAATCCTCGGGTCGGGATCGAATCTTACAGTCTTTGGTGCAGGCTATCCGGCATACCCCGCGAGATACTCGAAGTCACCATACACCACCGGTGGCGAGCCGTGAGAGCGAATCCCAAGAGTAGTAACAATAGGATCCCTTGCCGCCTCATTAAGGTACGAGGCTTACTGGTCCCATTCCCGGCAAATGTTTGGTACGTTCAAAAACTTAACCCACATAACCACTGGACCGGAGCCCAGATCCCATGCTCTTACCACGTGAGCAATCCATTTAAGGATACATTGTGATTCCTATCTAGGAACCTATTCTCACGAGTGAGGTCATCACCCGACTTGTAACGGTCCTATAGCTTAGCAGCTATCGACCTATCATACTAGTAAGGACAAAGGTACCTAGGGATCATGCATCTAGGGTTTCATTCAACTCTTGAACGTAATGCACAGTCATTCATAGATAATTGAATAAAGAACTTTAAAACTAGGTTAGATGCACCGGAGCTTGCCTTCGTCAGCTAGGTTAGCTTGGGCACCCTCGGTGTCGAGTACTTCCACGTACTGCAGCGATGCTTCCGCTCCTCCTTCCTTGGTTTCCGGGACAAGGGAGTAATCTCCGTCCGGAAGATCTACATGGAATGCAATGCACTTTAGGTGATGTGATAGTTCGTTGTCTACAGAGGAGTTATAGATTTCAAGTTATGACAGATCTAGGTTTAACACATTTGTATTTTTCCTGCTAAAACTATTTAGAATGTAGCCATGAGTATATAACAAAAGAGGTGGGATTTATCATACTGAACCCTACAAAATTGGTTTGGGATTTTTCTGATTTTTCTGTGAATTTCTAGGAATTTTCAAAGACTTTGGACTGATCTGCAATAAAACTTAGATATGTTTCTTTGGAACTAAGTCCCTGGAATTCACAACCGTGCCCTCGCGGCGGCGGGAGGGCTCGCCAGCGGCGATGTGGGGCCGAGCCAGGGCAACACGTGGCACGGGGGTGCAATTGGCCTCACCACGGGTCGATGAGCGGTGGTGGCGGGGTCGGGGCGAGGTCCGGCGAGGGCGCACGGCGGCGGCCGGTGACGGCACCCACGGCGGCTCGGGGAAAGGTGGCAAGGAGGCGCGGTGTTGGGCAATTGGCAAGCGTGCTAGCTACACGGGGAGCTAGAGAAGCTAGCAGGGCAGCTGGACGGCGGCGAACGCGAGCGGAGTGGGCTAGCACCGAGCGGCGGCGGGCATGGCGGGGTGGAGCTCGGGTTGGCGCGCGGAGGGTGTGAGGGGGGGTTTAAGTAGGCGCGCGAGCACCGGGTGACGAAGGGTGAAGGCGCAAGATGCCGGCCGTGCCACGGCGGCTCGATGCGCGCGCGTACGGCGGCGGCGTCGCCGACGGACCGCCGGTCCGTGGCGCGCGCGCGTACGGCGGCGTGGCCGGCGCGGACTCGGCGTGCCTCGGGGGGGGGGACGTGTTGGGGCGCGCGCGACCTCGGGATGGAGCGCATTGGTGAGGGCGCGGCCTTGGGAGGCGTGGGCGCGGACGCCGGGGCCGGCGGCGCGCGGCCGGCGACGGGCGGCGCACGGGCGCGCGCGACGTCGCGGCGCGGCGCGCTCTGGCCTCGGTGTTTTGCTGGTGCCCTGTTCCAGTTAACTTTTCTCCAAAAATTTGAATAAAAGTCAACCAAGTGATGAATACCAAAGTTGTAGATCTAGGTACCAGCAACATTTTCTACAAAGGCTATATGGGGTTTTTCTTCCTGGATTTGAAATTATTTGAATGCCAACTTTGAATGTTAGCCTGTTTTGAACAACAGTGTTTTCTGCCTTGCAAGGGGTTTTTCAAGATTTTCCCCTCAAAATTTGAAATGCCAATCTACATGAAAGTTGTGTCCCTCAACAAGATCTACAACTTTCCTAAAGGTAGAATTTTAAGTGTTTAGGTGAATTTTGGAGAACGCGGCAAAAGTTCCGGCAGACACCTGTGGGCACTGGGGTGGCAAGGGGTGGGACCCAACCTTTGACCATGGGTTGGCGCCACAAGTGTGTTTACTATTCATTTAGGGTCACTAGGGTGTGTTAGTGAGTTTTTCGAGGTGAGGGCCAAGGTTGACCTAGGTTTGACCATGGTTGACCATTTGACCGGCTAATCCGGTCATTAGCGTTAATGACGGTAATTAAAAACCTGGGGCGTCACACTGCTCGCTGTTTGATGGCCGGTCCTTCTTCTGATTTGTGGAAATGGCATAGGCGGTTGGGACACTTGAGCTTTGATTTGGTTTCCCGCTTGAGTGGTCTTGACCTTGTTCGAGGATTGCCGAGGTTGAAGCTTGAGAAGGATTTGGTTTGTGCTCCGTGTAGGCATGGCAAGATGGTAGCCACTCCCCATACACCCCTAACCGATGTCATGACCGAGCGTCCGACAGAGCTGTTGCATATGGACCTTGTTGGGCCAGCTCGAGTTCGCTCGGTGGGTGGGAAGTGGTATGTCCTTGTTGTGGTGGACGATTACTCTCGCTATGCTTGGGTGTTTTTCTTGGAAGACAAGAGTGAGACATTTGGTTTTGTTCGAGATCTGATCGTGAGGTTGAAAAACGAGAGGCATGGGAATGCTATTAGAGCTATCCGCAGTGATAATGGCTCAGAGTTCAAGAACTCTTGTTTTGATGCCTTTTGTCGTGATCTAGGTCTTGAACATCAGTATTCGACCCCTTATGTGCCCCCCTCAAAATGGAGTTGTGGAAAGGAAAAATCGGACTCTTTGTGAGATGGCTAGGACGATGCTCGATGAGCACAGGACTCCGAGGAGGTATTGGGCTCAGGAGGTCAATACGGCTTGTCATGTTTCCAACAGGATTTTATTGCGAGCTTTCAAGAAGAAGACCTGTTATGAGCTTATGCATGGTCGGGCACCCAAGGTGAGTCATTTCAGAGTCTTTGGTTGCAAGTGCTTTATCCTTAAGAAGGGAAAACTCGACAAGTTTGAGGCTAGGTCTAGTGATGGTATTTTCTTTGCATATGCTAACCATTCTAGAGCCTATAGGGTGCTTAACCTTGAGACTAACAAAATCATGGAGACTTGCGAGGTAACCTTCGACGAGACAATGCCATGTACCTCTCTTGGCTTTGAATGTGCAGGTGACGAGGAGATGGCCGAGTACCTCTTTTAAGAGGAGAAGGATGAAGCTGGAGATGATGATGGAGAGAACCATGCGCCTGAAGCTGAGTGTGTACCCACTACTTCCCCTACGACCACTACGGAGCGTGGACCGCCTACTTCATGGACAACGACGGTGCGACAAGAGGACCAGGCGAGAGAAGCTGAAGTTGAGGGGGAGGTAGTCTCAAGGCGTGAGGCTCCCCGACGGATTCAAGAAGTGCATCCCCTGTCGAAGATCATTGGGGACATCGACGAACATACTACATGGTCAAGGTCCAGGAATTCCTCTCATTTTGCTCGTGCTGCTTTTGTTGCCACCTTTGAGCCCAAGGACATTGGACACGCTTTATCTGATGCAAACTGGGTCAATTCTATGCATGAGGAGTTGGAAAACTTTGAGAGGAACCAGGTGTGGGAGTTAGTTGAACCACCTCCAAATTGCCATCCTATAGGAACCAAGTGGGTCTGGAAGAACAAAGATGGTGAGAATGGGATGGTTGTGAGGAACAAGTCCAGACTTGTTGCTCAGGGGTTTAGTCAGAAGGAGGGGATCGACTATGAGGAGACCTTTGCTCCTGTGGCCCGTCTTGAGGCAATTCGGATCCTTCTAGCCTTTGCCGTGGCTAAAGGGTTCAAGTTGTTTCAGATGGATGTGAAGAGTGCCTTTCTGAATGGGTCATAGAGGAGGAGGTGTATGTGAAGCAGCCACCTGGGTTTGAGAGCGAGTTGTACCCACACAGGGTGTACAGGTTGAAAAGGGCTCTAGATGGGTTGAAACAGGCGCCCCGTGCTTGGTATGGGAGATTGAGAGATTTTCTGTTGAGCAGAGGGTTTGTGATGGGTACCGTGGATAGGACCCTGTTTCTCCTCAAGCATGGAAATGATTTGTTGATTGTTCAGATATACGTGGATGATATTGTCTTTGGTGGCTCGTCACATAACCTTGTTGCCAAGTTTGTAGATGAGATGAGCAGGGAGTTCGAGATGAGCATGATGGGCGAGTTGCAGTACTTTCTCGGGCTGCAGATCAAGCAAGTGAAGGACGGAACATTTGTGCACCAGACCAAGTACACGAAAGACAGGCTGAGGAAGTTCCAGATGCAAGATGTGAAGCCGATGTCGACTCCCATGGGGAATACGGCCACCTTAGATGCGGACGAGGACGAAGAACCAGTGGACCAGTGAGAGTACCGGAGCATGATCGGCTCCCTCCTCTACTTGACGGCGATGAGGCCAGACATACAGTTCAGTGTGTGTCTGTGCGGTCGTTTTCAGGCTTCACCGAGGACACCACATCGATAGGCCGTCAAGAGGATCTTCAGGTACCTACAGTGTGCCCCTGGTCTTGGCCTTTGGTATTCTTCCTCCTCGACTCTTTCTCTTCATGGTTTTTCCGATGCAGATTTTGCTGGTTGTCGAGTCGAGAGGAAGTCTACTTCTGGTACTTGCCAGTTTCTTGGGTCTTCGTTGGTTTCATGGTCTTCCCGCAAGCAGTCTAATGTAGCTCAGACTACCACCGAGGCAGAGTATGTTGCAGCCGCGAGTTGTTGTTCCCAGCTGTTGTGGATTTCATACACTTTGAGAGACTTTGGTGAGGAGTGCACCTTGATACCACTTCTTTGTGATAGCACCAGTGCCATAGGCATAGCTAAAAACCTAGTGCTTCACTCCAGAACCAAACACATAGAAGTGAGGTATCATTTCTTGAGGGACAATGTGGAAAAAGGAACCATTGTGTTGAGTCATGTCCCTACCCAAGATCAGCTAGCCGACATCTTTACAAAACCTCTCGACCAAGCTACATTTGTGCGCTTGCGGGGGGAACTTGGGGTTTGTTGCCCTTTCTAGTTGATTCTTGGGGGATTTCCGTTTGTATCATATGTATCATACCATGTTTACTTTGATGTATATACATGCTTTGCTTGATGTATAAACCATGGTAGGATAGCCATCTTGTCATATATCATGTTACATTTGTATCATATTGCATTTTAGGATGATGAGCTTCTTTCATATGCCTTATTTGAGTCTCTTTGGCTATTTGTGAGATATTGGTCATATGTGTGGAGAAATAGTGATGTGAGGCTATGCTCTTGGAATATTTGAGATATATGTGTGGTGAGATATCTCTTTTTGAAATAAATGCTAATCTTGACTAATTTTTGGTGAAATGTGCTCCACTCGTGTGTAGTAGTGTATCCATGTCATAGTTTGGTCTAAATGTGCTTTTCATGCTTAGATTGTGCTTGGATGTCTTTTTCTTGCATTTGGGCCAAAGGCCGAATATCATTGTGAATGTTTAGCCTATGTTGCATTCATGGGGGAGCATAAGCTTCTTTTTGTCGCAAAGGCACTTCATGTACCATGAAATGATTTAATCTTGAAAAGAAGTGTATAATGCTTGAAACATGCTCCATCCATCATGTCTATGCTTAAAATGTCTTATCTTTCACATATGGGTGCAAAACATGTTGCATGATGTTCACCAGGGGAGAAGTCTCCCCGAAGTTGACACATGGCTCATGAGCTTTCACATGACATGCTTTGCTTTATGGGTGTTTGCCATGATCTTTTGCTGAGAATTTGATATCCTTGTATGATCTTTGAATGGTATGCATGTTTGTGGCTCACGTGTGATAGGGATAGGCTTTTACATGTGAAGCGAGCCTTCTTTTGGTAAAACTGCTTAAATCTGAAAATTTTGCTTTGTCACAAGCTTGTATTTTCATATATTACTTGTGGAAATACTTTGACTATGCTATGATTCATATGTGTGATCTTTGTCTCATTTTTAGCCTTTGACACTAGATTTGGCCTATTTGAGAAGCTCATGTAGATGTTTATATGCTTTGTTTTGCATTTCTGCATTTTCACCTTGATTCATACATTGTCAACAAGGGGGAGAAGAGGTGAGCTTAATGAAAATTCAGAAGAGGTGAGCTAAAATTTGGAAGTTTGCATCCACATGTTCAGGGGGAGCTTGCATTTGTTCAGGGGGAGCTTTCTTGCTGATTTCGGTGTGGAGTATGTGCTTTGCTTGGCTTGTGACCTTTCTTTGCCTTTCCTTGGTTTTGGTCATGAGTTGAGCTTCTTTGTTTTCTTTCTTCTTCCTTTCTTTCTTTCTCTGAATTTCATTTCGTGTTGTGTGTTGTCAATGCACTCATCAAGGGGGAGATTGAGGACCAGGAGCGTCTCAGTGGTCGATGGATGACCGCTCCTCAGTGATGAGTGATTGACAACGGGTGTTGGACTGACTCTTGGCTTAGTGCGCGAGGTGTAGGCCGCGGCCTAGTTCGTGTTGTTGCAGGTGAAGAACGGGCGCGAAAGGTCTTCAGCCTTGAGGGGCCTCCGGGAGATGGAGAGACAAGTAGGCTCGGTTCGAGGGACCCGGTGGACAGCGGGACCGGGTGCGGGCCACATGGTGGCGACACGAGCAAGACGAAGTCATGGACAATCGAGCCGGTGCACGGCGGCGGTCGAGTCAAGTGGTTTGGTGGGAGGCCGGACCGAGCACGCGGGGTTTGGTGGCTTGCTCACAAAACCATCGGAGGACGGTTTCTTGGTTTGGGCCTCAAAACCAAGTCCGAGGGCCCAACACGACGGAGACGGGATCCGGGCGTGTCGGGAAGCTTCGAGGCGGAGGACACGCGGCGGGATCGCATGGTTTGCGTCGGGAGGACGCGGGTGCGGCAAAAGCGTGGCCGTCCAATGGCAAGACCCACAAACATTACCTAAATGCCACTACGTGGGTTGTATCGCCAGTAGTTAAGTTAGGGGTAGTAGAGTCATTTACCACTCCGGCGGGACCTGATATATAAGCCATTAGTGTGTGTGGATGGCTCTCTCTCTCTCCGCGACTTAGGGTTTCATTTCCCCCCTCCCATTTCTCATTTTTGTAGCTATTTTCTTCTCCATTTTTTCTAGGCTAGCATGAGAGCTTGATGAGAGATTTGTTGAGAGGGATGGATGCTAGGGCGGCATGCTAGACCTTGTGAATCTTTCCTGGTTTGTATATAAGATTCAGAGTTGTGTTTTTCGTGGTCTTTTTGTGCTTGTTTTCGTGCCTTTGTTCTCGGTGCGATTCCGCGGATTTGGGTGGGTTTCTCCCCGGTTTTCTTTGAGGGAAACATGGATAGATGTCTCGTGCATCTTTGTGATTGATTTTGTGCCCTCAAACGCCGGGAAACCACTTCGATTCGAAGTTTTTCGTTCGGTGCTCTAGCTTTTGGTGGTGCTCAAAGGATTCGCGATTCCCGGTGATTTAGGGAGTTAGGAGGCAAGATTTTTGGGTTATAGCATCCTTTTGTGACGCTTTTCAAGTCCCCAAACCCTTGTCTCCACAGCTTCTACCGTTTGGGAAATTCGATGATGATTTGGGGGAGTTGACTTTCGGGGACGGGCTGTTTTCAGTTCTGCCCGTGCCTGGCGGACGGTCCACGAGGGTCTGGCGGACGGTCCGCGTGAACAGTGTTCTTCACGTGTTCTTCGTGTTCTTGCTCGGCTTCGCATTCGATCCGTTTTGGTTTTGAGTTTTGGTTGGAAGTGGTTTCGGACAGTCCGCAGCAGCGGGCGGACGGTCCGCGGGTGCCTGGCGGACAGTCCGCGTGCTCCCCACGGACGATCCATTTTTTAGGGTTTGCTTCTGGTGGTTCTGTTGGTTTTAACGGACAGTCCGCGACCCAGGACGGACGGTCCGCCGTACCTGTGCGGACAGTCCGCGGTACATTGGCGGACTGTCCGCGTGGCCAGTGCGGACGGTCCGCCCCTCCTTGACGGACGGTCCGCCAGAGCCTATGTGCTTTGCTTCTTGGTTCGATTCCTCCCTTCCTTTCTCGTGCTTCCGCGTGTGCTTCAAGGAATCGTTCCTAAGGCTAGTGGTTGATCCATAACCTCGTTGTCTTGGCGATTGGTGTGTGATTCAATCCATCGCTTGTGTGTGACCGGGATTTGACTAGGGTATAGGCCGGGTTCTTTGGGAAGAATTTTTACCGGCTCCTATTCACTCCCCCCCTCTCTAGTCGCCATCTGATCCTTCAAAGTGTGCTTTGGCTCGGGAGGAGCTTGCATGTGTGCAGGGGGAGCTCTTTGTGTTGTTCAAGTTTTGGATTGATGGTTTGTGCTCTTTGCTTGAGCATGTTTTGTCTCGGATGTGTCGAGCTATTGCCTTTGCCCAAGGGGTTCGAGACTTTTTCTTCATCTAGTGATCTTGCTCTTTTCCTTTCCTTTGGCTTTCGATCGCTTGTTGGAGTTTCTTTTAGTTGTTTCCTTTCTTATCCTTTTCTCTTTGGTTACCAAATGTGTGTATTGTCAATGCACTCATCAAGGGGGAGATTGAGAGTCGTGTGTGGTTCGAGGACAGGTGGATGGTCGCTACCTGGTGTGATGAGTGATTGAGAATGTTGTGTGGACTGTCTCTTGGCTAAGTATTGCAGGTGCAGGTTGCGACTTGATTGGGGTTGGTGCAGGTGAAGAACAAGCGGGAAAGGTCGTTGTCGGTGAGGCCTCCAGGTGTGGAGAACACAAGTAGGCTCGGATTCGATTCGATTCCCGGCGACTTAGTTCATTTGAGGACCCAAGTTTTGGGGCATAGCATCCCCTAGGGGCGCTTCACTTCTCCCCCAAATCTTTCCTCAAGCGCTCATGTCGTTTGGGAGATCCATGGTTGGACAGGGGAGGTTGACTTCTCGGTTTTCACCTTGGGCTGTTCTGTTCGTGGGCTGGCGGATTGTCCGTCTATAGCCCGCAGACCATCTGTGAGGTGTGAGTTCTTCACGTGTTCGTCCAGTTCTTGCGAGCTCGCGTGTAGATCTTTCGAGGTGCCAAAGTTTTGTGGGACGATGTTTGGTGGACCGTCCCCCCATAGGTCGCGGACCGTCCGCACAGCACAAGTTGCTCTTGGACAGTCCGCGGGTAGGGTACGGACCGTCCTCATTTCGGGGCGCACTTCAGGTGGTTCTGTTGCGTTTAACGGACTGTCCGCTCGAGGGTCGCGGACCGTCCGCCAGGGCTTTTACAGGACAGCTAAGTCCTTTGCTTCTTGAGTTGTGCTTCCACTTTGGGATCGTTTAGGGTTTGTCCCTAGGGTTGGTAGGTCCGTTGTGACAACGTGACCTTGGCAAACTCATGTGGGAATCCTTGGTTGTGAATTTGGGGCATAGGCTAAGTTCTCCCTTTGGAAAAGAATTTTTATCAGCTCCCATTCACTCCCCCCCCCCCAAACTGGTCGCCTAATCGGTCCTTCAATTGGTATCAGAGCCGGTTACGGATCTTCGTGATTCTAACCAGTCTAAGATCCAAAGATGGCGTACCAAGAATGAGGTTCGGGTCCTCCACACTTTGATGGTAAGAACTACCATATGTGGCAAAGGCGGAAGGCTGCTTTCCTCCGCGGCAAGGGTCAGATCCTATGGGATGTTAAGGTGAACACAGCTTGTGTTCATCTGATGAACTTACTTGCTCCAGGATCGAGGAACATGATCGATGCCAACAACAAGGAGGTTGACTATTTGTACCGTTCTTTGTGTGAGTCTAAATTTGAACGAGTTCGGACACAGGATTTGGCATGCAGGGTTTGGGAGCAGCTGAAGAATGCTCATGCCGGGAACGCTCAGGTTCTGGCTCAGCTCTTTGCGACCTACCGGAGAGAGTAAGAGAATTTCATTCATCTCCCCGGTGAGTCAATAGATGCTTTTTTTGCATTTCACGGTGATCGTGAACAACATGAGGGCTAATGTGGCCATGCTCCCGTATGATGACCATGATAGGGCTGTCAAGCTCTTGCATTCTCTAGATCGTACCGTGTGGAGTGGGAAGGTCGAGGCCAACCTAGAGTCGGAGAAGTATTAGATCGTCATGGTGGACGAGTTGTTTTCAAAGCTCAAGTCGTCCGAGGTGGACCGTGGGGTGCGTGCAAAGATCGAAAACCTGACTGATCCCCATAGTCTGGCTCTCATATCTAGTTCAAGGACAAATGCTAACATGTCTACGAGACAATTTTCTTTGTCTTGCCTTGTGTCCATGCCAGATGAGGAGTCCGACGTACTGGGCGAGGACGACCTCGCGTTGTAGAGCAGGCGGTTCGAGCGCATGTACATCGCCGAGTGCCTGTTGACGGTGTAAAATCGTGCTCAAGTTCACCGCAAGCCTACGGGTGACTTGGTGCCTTTTTCACCAAGGAGGGTCCTCCCTAGATTTGTCAATCCAAGGATCGGAAGCAAACCACTAAGGTTCTCTATCTAACCTACCGGTCTAACCCTATCTGAAGCATTGATTGCATAATGGTAACATACAAACACGAAGGAATGTATGGATCACATCCACCTAGCCATAAAGGTAAGCAAACCAAAGGTAAACCTAGCCAATCGTCTTCTTGTTGCTGTTCCGGACAAGGTGATAAACCAATCTAAACCTATACTATGATAAGGATTACACTCGATATGGAGTAACCCAATATGGAGTGGTCCAATGCACGTTCACTCGCCGCTTTCTCCTCCCTCGTACTATCACTACGCAAGGATAATCAACACCGAGCGGTAAACCTCGGTCTGTGCACTACTACGGTATATCCGCAAGACAAGACTAATCACCATGATTCAATCTAGTCCTACTAAAGGCATATGGTAGCCACACATATGAATAAGCATAACTCGTAGTAGATCAAAGTATGACAAGATATGGTTACATCACCGAATGTTGAAGGTACAAACGACTTGACGAATTCAAGTCGTGGCTCCAAAACTCCACCATGGCTTTACCACGCAGGGCCAACCATGGCAGCTAGGGCATGGCCTAAGCCATCTCCTAGGCAACTCGAGGACACGCGGCGGCCGTCGGCTTCCTCCTGGTGCTTCTCCTTCGTCTCGGCGACTCTCTGATGAATGGATGGATCTGGCGGCCAACGGAGGCAGAGGCAATAAATAGACAAGCACCTAGGGCAAAAGGAGGCGCCGAACCGGGCCCGAAGTGGGCTGTGCCGGTCGGCATAGGCCGGTCGGCCCAGGCCCATTCCGGCCTGGTTCGGCCCCGGTTTCCTCCCCGGTTGCTTCTTGCATGATTCCTTATTTCTGTGCACTTGCATGTGGGCCTTTGACGTCGTTTCCTTCACGGCTAAGGCTTGAATCCTTGCTATGCAAGCTTCGCTGTTTTCTGGTTGAGTCCTTTAAGACTTGCACATTGACGCTTCGGTCCTCAGGTCATTTGGAGTCATGTTCATCGCATGTCTTGACTCTTGTTGGGCTTCATGATCTTCTTCCAAAGTGCTTGGTGAACTTATCCCGAAAGTCTCCTCTGTAGCGTAGATTTCCTGTGTAAACAATGAACTCCAAAATCGACATGCAAGAGTGAACTTGTTATATACGGGGGGTTAGTTCCAGTGGTTAGAATAATAAATCAACACCAACATTAAAGGTAAACTCATAGCTAGGTTGACGGAAATTCACCATCAACATATCCCCCATGCTTAAACCTTGCTCGTCCTTGAGTATGTTTTCAATGGATATCAGCATTGCCTTTCATTGTTCATACCCTGCACTTGATCACACATGAGAAAGCATAATGCTCTCCAAGTTTATATTTGTTAAAATTCCATAATGTAACCAGCTTTCATCTCTATGGATGGTAGATATAATTTAAGCTCTTTCCACAAGTAATCAATCATGCTCCACGAAATTCGAATAGGTCTTAGAAACTTTTGAAGTGAAGAACGAGGTGAATAAAAGAGCTAAACCAAGTACAAAAATTTAAACCTTCTTGCATCTTGCTCGTGAACTCTCTAATCTCACAACACTCTCAAGCCTACTTGATCTATATCCTTTCCCTCTCATGTTTGTAGGTGGAAGGGTTTTATTTGGAGCACATAGGAAAGTTTTTATCCTACCAAGATGCTAAAGTTGAGACTATTATCAAAACAAGGAAATCTTCTCATGGACTTATCATGACTCGTCAAAAAGGTCATTGAAAAAATAATGTTCACAAGAAGGGGGAAGAGAAAGAACTCACACTTTTATATAGGTGGACATGTGCAAATGGCAAAGAATGATCCTGAGGCCCCAACGAAGTCCTCGTTATCAGATTGCACATGATTGGAAAAATGAGTATGGGTCTTGATCTTGAAGTCCTTGGAAAATCCTTAAGCATCTAGAGAACCGGGGGAGATTATTCTTACTCTATTTTTTCTTTTTATTTTTCTTGTTTTCTCCTTTCTCTCTCTTTTTTTTGACATGTGAGGTACTTGGATTTTTTTTATTTTGTCCACTTATCTTATTCATTTATTCATTTTTTATCTCCCCTAGAACTCTAATTTGCATAGTACCTACCTCCTCCCCCATGTTTAGACGTTTGCTCGTCCCCGAGCAACGAGGAAGTGGTGTTAAGGTAGGTACCGGATGTCTTGATGAGAGGGAACTTGAATCTTCCCTTTGAAGCACCTTCTTGTGATGTGTCGTCTCCATACTCAAGTAATAGGTAGGTAGGTCAAGGAAGTTAACACAAAAGATGATGTTGGTTTAAAGGGTGGATATCCAGCAAGATTTGCAAAGCTTCCGATGTGGGAGCTCACAATGCACGGATAGGATAGGCTAGCAAAAGATAAGTACGCAAAAAACGGAATGACCAGCTTTTTAGTCACGAGCCAAAGAATCGAGCCTTGAATCAATTCACCCAACAATAACTCTTGTAATCTATGGTTGCACTCAATATATAAGGCTTTGGATAGGTAGAGCAAAATGCAAGAGGTATTAATGACAAGGTTAGCATGACTTTTAAAAGCAAAAGGTAATATGTTCTTCGACCCATCCAAAGTTGAGAGCATAAAAGAAACCATGGGTCTTTATTTTTATCATGACCTCCACAAAAGATTAAGCTAGTATTTAATTAATTCCAGATTGGTATTAGAGAGAGAAATAGCTTAATCATACATAAACAAGCACAAAATTTAAACAAAGTGGCAACGATCATCATATATCAACGAGCGAGATCAAGCCAAAATTATTTCATCATGGTGAGCACAAGGTGATGACAATGAACGAAAACTAAAACTAGGTTGTACTCCTAGAAGCCATGTTATTTAATGAGAGAGACATACATAAGTTGCATCTAAGGTTGTTGAAGGCATATACATATATACAAGCATTTAGAAAGACAAGGACAAAGAGAGGGTTGAGGAATTGTTACCGTCCTTTGATGCTTGTGATGTAGCGCGCCCTCCCCCATGCTTAAGCATTGTTCCTAGCATGGAAGAAGGAAGATCGGCATCCGTAGCAACCGTGATCCTTGAACTCCATGCGGTCTTCTTTCATCCACCAAGTATTCCCCCATGCTTAGCATGTTGCTAGGCACGGAAGATGATGAACCATCATAAAATTCTTGAAGTCCTACCGTCATGCAAGGAGATCATCATCACATTGTTGCCTTTGCTCATCCTTCAATGTTCGCCCTTTGCCACGAGCCTTGATCCCAAACGTTTCTCATCTCATCTTCTCCTCCTTCAATGTTGTCCCTTACCTCTGGTTCATCTTCCATGAGTTTTTCATCAACTTCCAGAACTGAGTATGTACAGAATAATAGCTCCATTGTAAAGTGCTTGAAATTATCTTTCCAACGAGTGGACATCCATCCCGATCGGACTCCGAACAAGAGAGTTACACCCTCTTTACTTGTTAGTGCAAGCTGTCCTAGGCTGATTTCAGAATGTGTGACGCCCAAAGATTTTGTTGTAACTTCTTGCACAGGTCTCCTGAAATGTTGATTCTTGATGCATTGGAAAGTAAACTTAATGGAGCACTTGAATATCCAATTTTTCCCTTTTGTACATCTCTGAACATGTGCTTAATCTTGATGAAAACAGCAATGCTCCCTTCAGGATTTCGGAGGTGTTGATGATCTTGATTTCAGCTTTTATTACGAACTCATGGGAGTGATTCACCATGCCTGCAAAATAACTATAATGCACAAAGTACCCCCGACGCGACGGTTGGGAATACTCACCCTGTGCCAACAAACCATGACATCCCTACGATCTTCACTTTTGGCATAGTTAATCTAGAGAAAACCCTAATGGGTGTAGGTGAGTACAAGCGTGCATGAAAATGATAAGATGGTATAAAAACAAAACAATGTTTACACCAAATTCTAAGCTCCATGCTTACAAAGTGGTTGCCAAACTTTCTATTCCCATAGAGATTTATTAACCAAGGTCAAAACACCATGTTCATCCCAAGATCAATAATTATTTATAGTGCAAGAAAAGTAGGGCGCATTGCTAAGTTTATATACCAACTAATGCAGCATGATAGCTCAGGATATAAGACAAAATGATGGTGGTCTCCAATCATGTCTAATCACCATATTTACACAAGATTGCAAAAAGTAGTAATGCATATCAATAAGCATTAACATTGATATGAAAGCATTCATCATAAAGTTTCACAAAAGGTCCCAAGCTAACATAAAGTGGATGATGACAAAGAGATGGATGTAAAATACAAATGCAGAAACTTAGCACAAACAAACATTAGTAAGGTTTGAAAAACACTTTTGATGTGGTCTATAATAAACAAAGGACAAAGCTTGATCTCACGCTTCATACAAAGTAAGCATTGTCAACAAGGAAGTCACCCATCGAAAAGAATCAATCAACCAAACTAACAAGGTTTAAGGGAAGGTTATGGGTATATCTATATATATATACGGTAGTGCTATTCTACACCCAAACCTCATCTAATCCACCATCCCACATCACCTTCCCCCGACCCGTTTCCCCCCTACCGAACCCGCACCCGTCCCCAACCCGGCTTCTTTTCCTCGGCCGAGCGCGAGGCGCGAGCGGGCGCGGAGCGACGAGAGGGCCGAGCGCGAGCCGGGGCGGCCGCGGGCCGCCGCCCGGGCGCGAGAGGCAAGTGGCGCGGGTCCCCGGCGCGGCGAGCAGCAAGGGCCGAGGGAGAGCGGTGCGTGCGAGCCGGAGCGGTGCGCGGCCTTCGGCGGGGCGCGTCAAGTCAGGGCGTAGCGGCGTGAGCACCAGCCGTCCCTGCGCAATGGCGGCCAGCGGGGTCTGCATTGGGATCTCGCGAGCGTGAGGAGATAGGTGTCGAGGTGCTGGCGGCGCAAGGCAGTGCAGAGAAGCTCGGGCGTGAGCACGAAGGAGTAGGCGCGCACCACGCTGGCAGTCTGCACGGCGACGCGCAAAGAGCTTTTGTCGGCGACCCTTATCAAAAATTGTTCATCTTAGTAACTTATACTCCGCAACACATTGGATCCTCACGGTGATTCCTCTTCCTCGTCCTTGATTCAGTTGTCAATCTTAGTAATTCCTTCTTTGCACGCTAGCTTTGATCCCCAATTCCAGGCACTAATTCTTTCAATCCTTCGGTATTTTCCAGATCTTGGAGAGAAAATTGGCTGCACGTGTGGTTTGAATTCTCATTAAGTCTATCTCAGTAATTCTTAGTAATTCTGTGAGAATTAAAAAAACCAAGAATGTAAGCTTATATTTTGGTTATTGAACTATTGAGAATTTGAGATACAATTGGTGTGCATTGAACAACTTTAAAAAACTGTTGATTACTGAGAATCAGGGATTGATGTCAGCGTAATGTTTTTTGCTTGCAACATTGATATGTGAATGGCTTAACTAGCTCCTGCATATATGAATTGCAGATGGGATATTTACTGAACGTGTGCTATGCACAGATTATTGCAAGGAATTAATACAGCTTAACTAGGTCCTTAGGGAAGGAAGGCGACGTCGCCCACAGTGTTATGCCTCTGGAATCAGTTGCATCTGGACCTTCGCAGTAATTTAACTTCATGATTTTTAGTAATGGCCTATCATGGTAGTGTTTAGTACTACATTGATGTCCCCTGGTCATAGATGTTCAAGTACTTCGTTGATGTCCTCTGCTTCACATATGGTTGGTTTGTTTATCCTTGTTACTAGATTACTAATACTGTATCCTTGTTAATTGGTGTTCTGTCATAATGGTGTATGTGGGTGTGCAGAGTGTTGCTAGATTACTGCCAGTGTGCATATAATTACCTAAAAATAGTTTGTGAATTATGAATTTGTGTTGGTGTTCTGGTCCGGCGGCACGACGACGCGCAGGAAATCGACACCCAGCTGAATCGAGCTGCCTCCGAGGCTGAAGCCACTGCAGGGCTGCTATTGTCGAAGCAAAATCCTTTTCGCTACGGAAGAATTGAATTTAGATTTCGATGGACTTCATAGTGCGAGTGAAAAATGGCATCTCGCTAGTATGCGTGAAGACATGCTGTTTCTGTATTCTCACTGCTGAGGTAAAATTACTGAAGAAAAAAGGCATACATACATGCACTAAAAAAGTACCAAAATAAAACACATGAGATCACTCAATTACATAGCTGGTTGCATTTGCAAAAATCATTTCCTACAGAACACTTGAAAACCATGCAGGCTTGTAGTTTCTATGAGATTCATTGCCATATATTGAGTAGTTTCATCTCATAGAAATTACAAGCCTGCATGGTTTTCATGTGTTCTGTAGGAAATGATTTTTGCAAATGCAACCTGCTACTGAAAACATAATTTTTTGAGGCTTCGTGTGTCCCCAATAAAATAGGTCAGTAATACAATGTTTTGACCCTTGTTAATTTTGGATAAATTTAAACCTTGGTAATCAAGTAGTAGTGATCATTAGTTTTTTCTCTTTTTCAGGTTCGGTAATGAATCTTGTTAATAAGTAACCCATGTTTTGTAATTCTTGTTAATACAGTAATATACCCTGTAATTTAGTGATCCTTCTTAGTCATTGTGTTTTTGGTAATCTGTACTCTTTGATTACTGAACCAATGGTTTCTACTATTTAACCACCGACGCCTTGCACTACTGAACATCAACGCCTTCTACTACTGAATATTGGTGCCTCCGACATTAATCAAAGCAGCTTAGCAGAATAATTTGAATAATTTAGTAATCCTATATCAATATTGGTAATAAATTCGGTGATTCAGTAATCCTGGAGACATAATGTCACTATATCTATATGAACAAGGTCAGTAGCCTATCTTCTTTCTGAAATTGACTATAGTTCAGTAATGCTCATTTTTCAGTACTTCGAAAGTATACAATTCATAAACACAGCGTAGCACCTTGTTACTGTCTTAAGTAGTAGTGTTTAGTAATTGACCTTTCCATCATTTGGATTCAGTAATGGAGCATCTCATTAGCTTCAAGCTTCAACTTCAACAGTCGATCAAGTTCAGTAATGCACCCCAATAGCTGCAATAGTCGCTGATGCTTTTTTGGATTTTAAAAGTGCCTCCCATGAGCTTCAATAATCAATCCCTTTTCTGGATTTTAGTGATGCATCGCAGTGCATCCTTCTGGGGATAAGAATGCATCACCTTCTTTTTGAGCATGGCATCATGTTCATTGTTCTTTCAACATTAATTTTCTTTTCATTAATATTTTTCCTTTTCTTTTAGTATTCTTGTTTACATACATTCAGTAATTGATGGTTCAGTAATTTCACATTGTTTAACTTTTTCATTAGTGATTAAATGTTTTTTCATTTTAGTACTTAATTGATGATACAATAAGTTCAGTATTTTCTTCCAAACTGTTGCCGCCAACTAGAAATCTGTTTTCCTTTTCATTTCAGCAACCATGAGAGACTTTTCACATATGTTAGTTGTGTTTTCAGTCTCGGCAAGACTCAGCAATACAACAACAACTGTTTTAGTTTCATATACCGTTGGAAGACCCGCCACCTGATGGCAGGCTCGCAATCATCAATTGGAGGGCACCATCGTGATACATGAAAGGTGCTCGGTAGCAAGGCTTTCCACGAAACAAATTTCCTCCAGCAGCCTCAGTTTTCCATCGCTCAAGCAGGCATGCTCCAAAGGTCCAGAATCATGGAGGCTACTGTCATGAAGCAGTGAATGAATGTGTGCATGTGGTCTCTGTAAAAATAAAGTTGATTTGTTTACGTCTGTTATGTGCTAGAAACCTATAGGTTTTTCCCTTTCTGTGTACCATTGTTTAAGTAATTTTGGATTCATTGTAACCACCAGTAATTCAGTAATCCACAATTTTCAGAACATGCACATATGTAGGATGTGCAGAGTTTGGATCTATGCATGTCCCTCTCATGTAAGCTGATGATGACATGACCATTACATGTTCATGTGAAGTGTAAGACGCATATGATATATGTATTTTCCATCATTCGGTAATTTGGGTAATGTATTTCCCCTCTATTAGTAATCGAAAGTTACATGATTGCATAATCCAAATGATTTGGGCTCAGTAATTTTGACACAACTAGCATGTCAGTATTTTGGAGCTCAGTAATCCATATTACAAGTGGTGTAACAAAGCTATCACACCTGTAATTGACGCTTACTATTTTTTCCATCATTGAGTGCTTGCGCTCGTGCAACTTGAAGCACTCCAAAAACACAGTAATTTCTGTCAGAAGACGTACATACTAACAATAATTTGTACAGGATGATTACCTTCTCACTTCAATTACGCTCGATTGCAAATGACAGCAGAACGCTCGATTGCAAATGACAGCAGAGCTAGAGACTTGCCCATTTTGGTCGAGCAGCAAGGTGTGCAAACCTTGACTTCCCCAAGGCTCCTTTGTAGATTGATTTTGTGCGGACTGAGCTTCAGCTCGGCATTTTAGTAATTTAGTAATACACTTTTTTTTGCAAACTCTGTAATTGAGTGATCTCATGTGTTTTATTTTGGTACTTTTTAGTGCATGTATGTATGTCTTTTTTCTTCAGTAATTTTTCCTCAGCAGTGAGAATACAGAAACAACATGTCTTCATGCATACTAGCGAGATGCCATTTTTCACTCGCACTATGAAGTCCATCGAAATCTAAATTCAATTCTTCCGTAGCGAAAAGGATTTTGCTTCGACAATAGCAGCCCTGCAGTTGCTTCAGCCTCGGAGGCGGCTCGATTCAGCTGGGCGTCGATTTCTGCGCGTCGCCGTGCCGCCGGACGAACACCAACACAAATTCATAATTCACAAACTATTTTTAGGTAATTATATGCACAATGGCAGTAATCTAGCAACACTCGCACACCCACATACACCCCTATGACAGAACACCAATTAACAAGGATACAGTATTAGTAATCTAGTAACAAGGATAAACAAACCAACCATATGTGAAGCAGAGGACATCAACGAAGTACTTGAACATCTATGACCAGAGGACATCAATGAAGTACTAAACACTACCATGAGAGGCCATTACTAAAAATCATGCAGTTAAATTACTGCGAAGGTCCAGATGCGATTGATTCTAGAGGCATCACACTGTGGGCGACGTCTCCTTCCTTCCCTAAGGACCTAGTTAAGCTGTATTAATTCCTTGCAATAATCTGTGCATAGCACACGTTCAGTAAATATCCCATCTGCAATTCATATATGCAGGAGCTAGTTAAGCCATTCACATATCAATGTTGCAAGCAAAAAAACATTACGCTGACAGCAATCCCTGATTCTCAGTAATCAACAGTTTTTTAAAGTTGTTCAATGCACACCAATTGGATCTCAAATTCTCAATAGTTCAATACCCAAAATATAAGCTTACATTCCCGGTTCTTTTAATTCTCACAGAATTACTAAGAATTACTGAGATAGACTTAATGAGAATTCAAACCACACGTGCAGCCAATTTTCTCTCCAAGATCTGGAAAATACCGAAGGATTGAAAGAATTAGTGCCTGGAATTGGGGATCAAAGCTAGCGTGCTGAGAAGAAACTACTGAGATCGACAACTGAATCAAGCACGAGGAAGAGGAGTCACCATGAGGATCCAATGTGTTGCGGAGTAGAAGTTACTAAGATGAACAATTTTTGGTAAGGGACGCCGACAGAAGCTCTTTGCGCGTCGCCGTGCAGACTGCCAGTGCGGTGCGCGCCTACTCCTTCGTGCTTGCGCCCGAGCTTCTCTGCACTGCCTTGCGCCGCCAGCACCTCGACACCTATCTCCTCATGCTCGCAAGATCCCAATGCAGACCCCGCTGGCCGCCATTGCGCGGGGACGGCTGGCGCTCACGCCGCTACGCCCCCGACTTGACGCGCCCCGCCGAAGGCCACGCACCGCTCCGGCTCGCACGCACCGCTCTCCCTCGGCCCTCGCCGCTCGCCGCGCCGGGACCCGCGCCACTCGCCTCTCGCGCCCGGGCGGCGGCCCGCGGCTGCCCCCGGCTCGCGCTCGGCCCTCGCGTCGCTCCGCGCCGCTCGCGCCTCGCGCTCGGCCGAGGAAAAGAAGCCGGGTTGGGGACGGGTGCGGGTTCCGTAGGGGGGGGAAACGGGTCGGGGGAAGGTGATGTGGGATGGTGGATTATATGAGGTTGGGTGTAGAATGGCATTCTACACCTAGGGTGTAGAATAGCGCTACCGTGTCTATATATATATATATATATAGCGCTATTTCATACCTTGTGTATGGAATAGCAGCCTCCCACTGTAGCACTGGCATCCACGAGTGAGGGTCCTTCCCCCCACGATGGCCCCCGTTTTTCTTCTCTCCACCGCCCCCGCAGACGGGACCGGCGCGCAAGTCTTTTCCCCCTCTCCGAACCGTTGGACCGTCGTTTTCTGAAAAAAAAGAGAACCGTTAGACCGTCGTTTTCTGAAAAAAAGAGAACCGCTGGACCGTCGGCCTCACAGGCGAAAAAGAGGACCAGCGACAGTTCCACCCGAACCCCTGCCGCGGTCCTCAACGGCCGGGCGAGCAGCGCCTCAGGGCCATGGGATCCTTGAGCCCCAAGGCAGAATCCGCCTGTCTCCCGGTAGAAATCTACAGAAGCAGCGGCGTCTAATGTCGGTAGGCGGATCGATGGCTGACCAATGAAGCTGTTGTTGCTGGTATGAATCACCGGAGGTTGGATTTTGGTTCCCCAATTTAGGAGGATGGTGATGCAAACCAAGCTGGGGCGATTGGAGCGGGATGTACCTCGACGCTGGTGTCGTCCACGGTGGGGGGTGAAGGACGTAAGGCCACTGCAGGGGCCTCCTCAACGGGAGTGACGGCGGCGACGGATATGCTGCTAGGCCATCGAAACATGACCCCACCTAGGGATTTCGGAGTTAGTAATGAAGCTGGGGCCAGCGTCTTCGATTTGGCTGGGCGGATTATGCTGACTCCACAAGCAACAGGCTGTAGCGTTGCTGGCACTACAAGTAGGGGAATGTTGACGCCTATAGAACCTGAAACGGCAGCTGGAGTTGATACACATGAGGAGGAGCAATGGTTCACACATGTAAGTTGTTCTTTGTTTAATTGAACAGCATGCTAACCGTGGTTGGAGAAGTTCATCCTTGGATTCATGGTTACTGAATGTATTGCAATCAATTTTTTTAGTACTATGGCCACCAACAACGAGTCAATCCACACTAGGCAATTCAGTGCATAAGTAGCAAATGACAACTGTAATTCGCAATTATGTATAGCTCCTGAGTAAAGTATCAGTGATTTGTTTTTCTGAATTTTTCACTAGCCATTATTCTGTCAAAGAAATGTGCTTATCTGATAGCAACAGCCTAATAAATGCAGACTCTACATAAAATTTTAAATGTGCTCACATCCACAGTTTGTAATGGAGCCCTAAATGAAGATAGATGTAAATACTAAATTGAATTGAAAATGTGATCTCATCCCTTAATTGAAATAGTAAACAGCTGGTTCCGCAGATTGATTGTTAAACTGTAGGGTGTCGTTGGAGTCATGGGTACTGAGTGTATTGCAATCAGGTTTGTTGTTAATGAACTGACCACCAAGAACGAGTCATTCGACGCTAGGCATTTCAGTTCCTAAATGGAGAATGAGATGTGCAATATAGGTTTACATGTTTATGTAATGACTTCTGTGCAAGGAAGATTTTTTTTCTGAATTTTTATAGCAATCGAGTAAAGTTTCAGTGATTTGAATACTTGAATTTTTCTTTTATCAATTTGCTGTCAAAAAAATGTGCATAAATGAGCGTAACAGACTACAAAAGAGCACACTTTACATAAAATTTTTAATGTCTACTCATCCCCTGTTTTAAATAGAGCCCTAAATGAAAATACATGTAAATAGATCATTTAATTGAAGATGTAAGTGAAGCACAGATCATACACAGGTAATAAAATTTCTTTTTGCAAAAGGGTATGGTAGGGTTGGACATCTATATACCAGATGGAGTTGATAGATTGATTTTTGTTATGTAGAAAGATGACATCCCGCCAGAGTTCATACCGAGGCGGGGCATGAGGTTCAGAACAGACAATGAAGCCAAATAGTTCTTCCGACGTTATGTTGTGCAAGCTGGTTTTGGTTTCAACATGGGGAACAAGAAACCGTACTCTCGGATTATTAGGTGCTGCTGTGAGGGAAATTGGGAGTTCTATAAGAAGGATTCAGGTTCGGGTGAGGAACAAGACTTCATCGAAGTCCAGATGCATGGTCAAGATGAAGCTGAGCTACGAATATGATCGGTATTGGCAACTGGATGCAGCAGTGATAGATTATGTGAACCTTGTCCACAACCACCCATTGCTTTCACCTAAAGAAGCCAAAAATCATAGGTCCCACAAGGTAAAAGATCCAGGTTTCCTGCAGTATATTGATCAGTTGTAGGATTGTAATATCCCACCAGTGAGTGTTAGTAACATAAATAGGGAGATGCACGGAGGGGCAGGAAATGTTCCCTTTACAGAGCGTGACCTACAAAATCGGTAAGTCTTGTTGCTACAAGGTTGTAGGAGACAATGTTTCTTACAATGCTATTGATTATTTGTTTTGGTTGTGCAAATAGGAGAGCAACGAATGTGAGGGAGGAAACTGCAAATGACATAAACAAGTTGCTACAGTTCTTCGCAGATTGCCATTCCCAGAACACTCAATTTCGGTGGGCGCCGAAGCTTGACATCCATGGAGGAATACACAACTTATTCTGGAGCCATGAGAGCATGCAAGGAGAATATGCAGATTTCAGAGACATGGTGACTTTTGATACCACTCATAAAACAAACCTCTATGACAAACCACTTGCAATCTTTTTGGCTGCCATCCATCATCTGCAAAACACAATATTTGGTTGCGCTCTGCTTGGAGATGAGACACAGGACACATTTGAGTGGGTGTTCCAAGCCTTCAAAAAGTGCATGGGTACTAGCAGGACTAGATGCATACTTAACTGGTAAGCCCCGTGTAAGAAGAAAACTTTGTGTTTTTTGCTGTTTGTTAAAGTGTTACACAAATGTTAATAGAGGGTCTGAAAGGGATGAGTGGGACTATGAAATGTTACTGATATTGTTCATGTTACAAATTTGCACAGATCAGGACAAGGCGATGGAAGGGGCAATAGCTAAGGAGTTCCCGGGGGTTATACATAGGATATGTCGTTGGCATGTGGTCAACAAGGTGATGCCCAACCTGAATGTCTTGTTAAAGGAGCATGCAGATAGGGACTTCAAGTAAAAATTTAACTCAGTCCTGAATCAACCTCTGACTCCGATTGAATTCGAGGCAGCATGGGATGAACTTGTAGCTGAGTTTGATCTCCGTGATGAGGCAACAATGCAAAGTTTGTACCAACATCGGCAAGATTTTATACCGGCCTATTTTAAGAATGAGTACTGCAGAAGGATTCAACGCAGCGTAGCGAATGCACAAATTTCTTGATAAAGAAGGGATTTGTGAACAAGAGGACATGTTTGCATAGGTTTGCAAAACAAATGATGAATTTCATGCATACTAGGATGATTAAGCATTCCACAGAGACATATCTAGCATTGGTAAGCATACTCCTACCTAATTCTAAACAATAGGAAATAATTGGAGCATTTGTTCGTAGAAATAAATCTTTTTTATTCTAATATGTTGTTGGTGCAGAGAAAGACCCTGTCAAACACGAAGTGGAGGTTTGAGATCCAACTGTCAAAGATGTACACTCGGGGTGTATTCAAGGAGTTTGAGGAAAGGATGGTAAACGCCACTCCATATGGATTTGCAGATGACCCGGAGGGTGGGGAGCATGACTTCCTGGTATACCACGCAAATAAGCACAGCAAGATAACCTAGGGGCAACACCAGTTTAAGGTTAGAGTTCACAAAGAAAGGGAGGATTACACGTGCGAGTGCAAGGAGTGGGAACACACAGGTACTATAGAAGGGTGAGACATGTGGGGGTATATTATTTGTTAACCTTGAGACGAGAAATGAACATGGAAATTTTCCTTGCAGGTCTATTCTATGTGCACCTGTTGCGAGCCTTCATGCAACTCCAAGTTGACAAAATTCATGTGCGTTACATCCCAAAATGGTATACAAGGTTTGCAAGGAAGGACTTGGAGTTTGATAGGTGTGATTTGCGACTAGTAGGTGAAGACGGCAACACACAGAGCTATAGGACGACCCTGTTGGTAACAAAGGCTATGCAAGTAGTCCGAGCTGGGAATATGTCAGGCCAAGCTTGTGAGAGAGCCTTGGAAGGGTTGGACGCCCTATGCAAGGAGTTGCAACAGATTCCACCCGACATTGGGCCAAGTTCTAGGAAGAAGGGGAAATCACATGCATCGGTGGTAGATGATGGAAATTTAGGAAGTTGGAGCTGGCAGGTATCAAAAAACTGTGGGGAGACATTTGATTTGAAAGAAATGACATCTAATTTAGAGTTTAAAAATAGGTACGAACTTTGTTGCAGGCTGGGGATGACTTTTTGGATCATGCGGAGGATGGGGTAGTGTGTGGAAGGATACAACAAAGTTTTGGAACGCAACCACAGGTGCGTGGTCAAAATGTGTACTATATTTTGTGGGATCCAGCTAATATCAGAACAACATTTTTTATTGCAATAATCTGGTTGCGACAATTAGATTTATGTTAGATGTTAATATCTTCGGATGAAACACTGTCAATATTTTCATGAAAAATCCTTGTACGCATACCAGTATGGATAAAAAGACCATTAAGTAAGTTGCAATTGCTAGGAAATGAATGGTACTGTTTCCACTAACATCAGATAGCTGAACTTGCAGTAGGCAAATAATGTATGTTATTATATAAGACATAACTGATTCAGTCATTACAACACATTCACAATGAGTAACACGGGGCAAACAAGAGGTAGGTTCAAGCATTACAGGTATGTCCCTGGGAATTCAGGGTTCAAAAATGGTTTTAGCAATGGAGGTCTTGCTGCTGTATCCATATGAAAACAGGGGTATATGTTACCCTATCAATACATCATTTGATATTGAGTAGGTTCAATTAATTTTTTTCTGCTAAAGTTGAACAATAACTATTTATCTTTGTTATTGGAACATGGCATCTTGGTGTAGCTGATCCATGCAATGCCAGCATACTGATAATTAAGGTTCCACACCATGTCAGATTGGAATTTTAATCATTTTAGCTGTGCATGTTTTTTAATAAATTTAGCTCATGCAAAAACTGACGCACTAAAGCAGTTTAAGATAGAGTAGGTTTTCTGCAACTGATTAAATTGTAACAATGGGAGGTAGCAGGTGAAATATGCTAAATAATATACTGGAAATTGTAGGTTGGCAAATTGGTAATATTGAGAATTTTTGTAAGTGGACAGCAAAAGCTAAAAGAAAATATTAAGTACAACAGCTGCTAGGGTTAGATGGGTTTAAAGGACGAGTATGATGTTTATACCCTTCGAAATTGATGCAGGTTCGGCAAGGCGGCAATGCAGATATAAGCAGGGAACCACCTGTCCGGGCGAAACCAAAGGGACAAAAGATGACAGAGACAAGGAAGCAGTTAGCTACTCTTGGAGCTAAAAGTCCAAAATTGGGGACCAGAATGTGTCATGAGTGTGGCAAATACACAACACATAACGCCCAGACATGCCCAACTTTGCCACACAACCAGAAACGACTCGAAGCTTTGAGGAGCAAGAGGGGACCAGGGAGGCCACCTGGAGCTGTGAACAGGAGTAAAATTGCACGACATGCCGATGGAAGTGAGGGCCAAAGCGAAAGTCCGAAAAAACGAGAGGGCGTGACCCCAACAAGACTTTGCGATGAGTTGAATAGTGGATCGGAAGACAATGATGATATTGACATTGACAGCTAATCGGAAGATGTGGGTCTTGATTCATTGATGTCGTGTATGCACATGGTGATATTATGAGGGTAGACAGGCAGACGAAAATTCGTGAGATTGAATCAACTTGTTTTGTACATCTTTACTGTGGATCAATATCTTGTGCTGCAACCAGGAAAATAGTACTAAATTATTACAAAGTTACTTAAAAAGGTTACATGTTTTTTAACCGTCTACGCACGGTTTTGGATAGGCTGTCTGAATCCATGTTTGAACTATCAATAAGGTTGTGATCATTCGATGGTGGGGAATATATATTGCTGGGTGTCGTTACTTGGTCGCCATGGAGGATGTTACGAAGATCCAGAGCTGGAGAGCATGCCGTAACCGTGGGAGAAAAATGGTCGAGCGAGAAATTTTTAGTGTGGTGCAAGCATTGACTAGTGCAGTCTAAAAATAGCGTGGTAAAGTTGAAGCATGCATCTATTACTCGAAGATGAACATGCAAGCCATTACTCGAAATAGTGAGTGAATCATTCAACCGGGATAAGGATGGTCGAGCGAGAACATTTTAGTGTGGCATATGCATTGACTAGTGGAGTATAAAATAGCGTGGTAAAGTTGAAGCATGCATCTGTTACCCCAGGATGAACATGCAAGCCATTACTCGAAATAGTGTGTGAATCATTCAACTGTATAAATCTATTTATGGTGTCTTTGGTAGCATATAAGTGACATCGGTTGTTTGTGCTTGATCAAAAAAGCTGCTTCGACAATATCCCCACTGCACCTTCACAGCTCCATCGTAGTCACCCTCGATATCTGATTCCAGGTTCGGTTCTGCTAAGGAATACTGGGGCTATTATGAGAATAAATGGGTATTGCGGGATGTTCTAGATATATGCGAGAGCAGTGATAAGAACGAGCAAGATCGATACTACGATTTGCTAAGGAAAAACGCCAAGAAACCGGTGAAGGTACATTAATCTTGCACCATATTATAGATCAAGTAAGTTGTGTAATGTTGCGGTTCATGTATTATGGTAAACTTTGTTGTTGCGCAAGACACAATACCAGATTGTTCAAGTCACAAAGAGATGAAAGAAATGGTGATGGGATGGGAGTACGAAGAACACTGCCTAGTGGACGGGGAACTACCGGACAAGCTAGCGAAGAATGGAACAAGTGATGGATTGATTATCACGGTGCAGTCCAAGGTTGATCTTGGCTATTCAAAGCATTGGCGAATGGAATACCTTATAGGGAAAATATGTGCCACTATTTATACGTTGTTGGTGTATGCAGGCTAATGAGGACACAGTGGTTGAGGAGGTCAGCAGCAAGCCAAATATTTCAAAGTGAGACTGATGAGGGCAGCATAAGATGTCTCTCGAAGGGGGTTTTATTATCGAGTTTGAGAGGGAATGAACAAGAGTGAATAAAAGAGAAGACAAGTACTGCATGGAAACAAATTGTAACTCCACCAGATGTGCACTCTGAAGCCTCGCATGAGCCTTATGCACAACACATGTGATGGACAAAAACACGCTTTCATTTTGATGTCATCCTGTGTATGTTTTTAAGTGTACGAAACACTGGGTCAATTGTTCTCTTACTTAAGTTTATCATCATCACACACAACGTTGTAGCATTGAAAGAAAAGATTTTGCTACTGCTATCCTCTTATTGTTTCTACTTCATGCATGTAAATAATATCAAAACAAGCATGTTTAAAGATTTAGTGGCGGACCTAACTCAAATTGTGAATGTCGTCGAGTGGTAGTATATGGAAGTTGTGAATACACATACAAAATATTGTAAAACCGCACTTCAGCATTTTTCTGAATTTGCTCCATATGAAGAGCATGTCGGGATCAAAATGTCAGACAAATTGCATCAGAGATCCTCCTTACCACAAGAGTAGGGAACACTTTTTCACAAGGCATGTTGTGCCATATGCATCGACATAGGAAGCATCAGGATAAAATTCAAGAAGCTGTCAAGCAAAATCAGCATGACCACAAACTGCAGCGATAAAAAGGAGAGGAACACCACTTTCAGAAACATGATACCCTGGAGGGGGGCTACGCAACCCACAACGCTCAATGTGGACAGGATTTTTAAAGAAAAAATCGTAGCACAAAATACATGACTGTTCTTAAGGATGAGGGGGCTGTAAATGTAAACGATACATTAAAACAAGGAAGTACAAACATATGAGGAAAACAGCATTTGTACAGCACAACAATCCTGACTTGTTGATGGTTTTACATGGGGATGAATGAGTGGAGGAGGGTGGGGTCTAATAGAAATAGGGATGGTGATCGTCGACTCGAAACTGAAGTAGTTCTTGAGGCAGCTCGCCACAAACTTTGTTCTCTGATTGGTATATTAAATAATACAACATCTCAGCACACAACTCTTTTGGACGACGTTGCAGAGAGAAATGCATGACCTCATCGAAACGAATATAAATAAGCAAGATTAAAAATTCACATAGATTATCTTACAGTATCAATATTTGTTTGTATTGTTCTGTGGCCATCCCCATCGTACCACTAAAGGAACTTCATTGCAAAGAAGGAGCTATCAGACGATGACTTCTGTACAGGAACCTTCACTTGCACATGTCTCCAGTTCTTGAAGCACACAAACTTGTGTGAAGCTGCCATGGATAATGCATCAGAAAGGCGGGTAATTATTTTTTTCCCCAGTTGACCATGGTACATCTGCCAGGTGTTTATCCCTCCCAAATTATAGTCCCTCGAGTCAAGGACATCTATGCGAGTATGCACAAAGTTGACACAGTAGACAGACCAATGGTCCTGGTGTAGGACAGGTAGGAGAATCTAAAAATAGTGGAAGATGTAAGATTAGTACACCAAATTGACCTGAAAATATGACAAGGCAGATACTTGATATGGTGGGAAAGAATATTCAAGCACATGTACCATATTTGCCCTCTTAAGGTCTGTAAAGGGGAGACCCACTCGAATAGCTGCAGCAGCAGCAACGTGACTGTATTTGCGAATTGAAGTGTACCTTCTAGAACACTCAACATTAAGACTCGCCTACAAGAGGAAAATGTTGCACATTACATGGACAGCTAATATCGTAAATAAACTAAAAAGATGAGAACTAAAGTGGGGGAACCAGTGTACCGAAACTTCAGGTCCAAAAAAGATTTTGTAGCCATAGCATTCAGGTCTAACAAAATAGTCATCATAGGTAACACAATTAACGAAGGCCGACATGGATACAGGATCTGACAACGCATCATCAGCAAATGGTAGAGCAATGACGCCACCCCTAATTTGGTTAGATCAAGAATGGATCACTGTTGTGCTGAAAAATGAATACAGGGGCTTAGAATCTAGCTTTAGAAAAGGAAATAGAAAATGTGTTTTTTTGGCAGACCTGCTGAAAGGAGAGTCAGCCGCATATAGATATCCCAACAAATTCATTGAACGACCCACTTCAGGTGGAGGGCGTAAGAAAATGCCACCTTTGAAGGGTGAAACATATCTCACAGGCCTGAATGTAATGCGTTTGCCTGCAGTCCTATGGTTTGGGGAATCTATGCCAACACTAACATGTGATGCTGTTTGGCCAGGTGGAGTTGTGACCTGAGCCACCTCACTATGTGGGGGCAGCTGGGATCAGGAGGCTCACTCTCTGTACCAAGATTCACAGTTGTCTGGGGATTTGTGACGTGGGAGGATGGAGTTTTTACAATGATAAAAACAAGTATGGTGGAAAAGTGACTTAAATTACTGGCGTGAAAGTAATGATGATTAACGGGACACAATTCAACTTACATCAGGGGGGGTCGGATGGTCGTCTCCAGAGAATGGTGGAGTTGGAACAGCGGGACTTCGAGCGCTACCATCGTCATCAGAGATCGCATCAAAGATACTATTTAGTCCTAGCATGCCATCTGCAACACATGGTCTGGGAGTTACTTTAACCAAATGTGATGGAAGTTATTGTTTGAATAACAGTGGTACATAAGAATTTTGTCGCACCTGTTTTTTCCAAAGAAAACCAAGTGCATAACTATATGCATGCCAGGATCAAGTTTCATGCGTATAGTGACATAAAAGTGAATACAGAAATAGTATCACGTAAGAATAAGAAAGATTATCAGAGATTTACGCTTAATCCTGGAAACAAAGGCACCAAACTCCACAAGCAATCGACTGGGGGTTGCGTAAGCCTAGAACTCCACAACACCTTCACATCATCTTCATGCAGCAACTTCCTCTCTCTGAGCAACATTGTTTATAGCAAGGGTGAGCACTTGTCGTACTCAGCAAGTGTGGGGAAAGATATGAATGCAAAGGCTTTATAGTGGACTGGGCTATAAGCATTTATCATTTTAGTTGATCAAGTTTTATTAGCACCTGATTACTAATAATGTATAAGTATATACCAACCCACATTAAGCATAAATGTAAGAGAAACACCATGAGCACATGGCAAGCATAACCATAACACATATCACAATTTAAGTCCATCTTCAAGTTTAGTTATCATGTGAGGGTCCAGGCCGCTCTTGACCGTGAGCACGGCTAATCGATTAGTTTTACACTCTGCAGAGGTTGTACACTTTCACCACAAGCAGCGTAAAAGCTCCGAAGAACTTTGAACCCAACCATGCGATGCCGGCCAAGCACCATACCACACTACCGAGTTGTGGCTGCATAGGGACGCTACATGGCCTTTACAAAGGTTCCCCAACAAGTTGTGACCCACAAGGTCCGGATCAGTTAGCAAGGTATAAAGTCGCCTAGCAGGTCGATACCCCACCATAGAAAAATAACTCAATCAACCCCATGCTAGAGCGAGTTCATACCCCGCAGTACTGCCGATCTCTTGTCCTTATCAGGTAAGATCACCCAAAGCTAAATTTCCTAATTATTCAGCCAAGACCAGTGCCCGTTTAGTTCTTGTGGTTGTACTGTTTTCCTGGGTGGTTCTCCATGTTCCGATTAATGCACAGTGATCTTGTATTAAAATTATCATAAAGGAACATAGAGCATAATGATAACCATGTTGATTATTACCAACCCAGTTAAGCACACTAAGAAACATCTACCATCAATATTAATTAAGAACTAGGTTCAAGATAACAGTCATAAGATGTTAGTCATCCTTAATAGGAACCCATCAAAATTAATGCAAGCAATGCAAAGTGATTTATAAAGTTATTTGGACAAAAGATCAAGGACACACTTGCCTTTAACCAGAGTAGTGATGTTGCACAAAATATCTTCACCTTCACGCTCTTCAAAGCTCACGAACCATGTTCACCCTAAGTGCATCAATCATCAGGCACAAACATATACAAAGCAGATAAACAAGCAACTAAGAACAATAGATCAATCAAAAGAAAGGCTTTAAAAGAGCGCACTAAAGGATAGGCTCGATTCTAAGGTTACGCTAGCGCAAGAAACGCTGAACACAGAACTAAGATCGAAACTACCATGAGATCATTATCAAACAACAAGAGACTACGCTTGGCATATTTTAATTAAGAAATCAAGTGAAAGAATATTTCAGAGAAATACTCTATGTTACCGTTAAACAAGTTACATTTAATTAAAGAAATCACGATAAACCTAATCATATTTTATTTATAACATTCGAATAGAACTTATGTCAAATTAACTATTACTTTAGAAAGATAAAGCAAGTGTAAGATATCTAGACGAGTAACTTTATATCACGTGTTCAACTAAACATATTTAATATTGAAAAGGCATTTATGATGTCATTAGGCAAATTAACTTTATTATGAAAACCGATGTTTAACTCTAACATCTTTTATTTAGAAAAACTAGTTATGAATAGGGATTAACCAATTACATCATGATTACAGAAAACCGGATTAGATCATAATCACCTTTTACTTATAAAATCATTGGAATAAGAATTAGTCAAGATTAGCATGCACCTTTAGTATTAAAATAAATAATAGGTGATACACATGCTAACGTACAAGTTAAGGTGTAACGAACGAGAAAGATAGAAGCGAACTATAACGAACACACAAACCTTAGGCTAGGGCTTAGAAGAACTAGTCTACAAAGAGAACTCGAATGAACAACTGACACACTAACCAAGGGTGATCTAATCTGACAGGAGAAATAGATAACAGGGTAAACTCTAAGGAAAGGTAGCTACGACAGATTAGGCACAAGAACACAGCTGATTCATGAAGAGACAACTTAACTGAGATAGGATAGACATGAACTAGATATCGATGAACGAGATTCTAATAGAAACATGAAATAATCATGGTAGGATTACTTGATTAAGAAATGCAGAACAAAAACTCTATGATATCTACTAGGATCACCAAAGCACACAAACCGTGCTTAGAAATGAAAGGTCTAATTAGACGCACATGGTGTGAGATTGAGTTAACACCGGAAAGATTTAGAACTTCAGATAGCCTTGAGCAAAAGAGACACTGAGGTAAAGAACGTCTAACGATTGATTTGCACATACAAGAGAACAAGGCTATGAGCTAGATTTATTGTAGTTAACAAAATATATGTAAGGATATTTCATAAATAAAATACCCCATGTCGGAACTAAAGCAAATTAAACTTTATTTACAAAACAGGTGTAAAGAACTGGTCAAGTTTTATTTATAAAGATTCGTATATGAAATAACCAATCAAACATTTAATTTAGAAAAACTAAACTATATGAACAATCTAAACGAAACTTTGTAATTCAGGTAGGTCATATTATTATCAAAACCATTATGGTATTGGCATTAATCAAATTAATATTTATTTTAAAAGCCGATGTAAAAGCCTAATCAACTTTTAATTAGAAAAGATTAATTAATCATTAAGCAAATTAATATTTGACTTATGGAAAACCGGGTAAAAGATCTAATTTAGATTTTATTTACAGAACCATGTGAGAGAAACATTAATCAAATTTAATTTGATTATGAAAAACAGTGTATAGATCTATATAGATTTTATTTATAAAAGGCATGCATAGGCATTAACCAAAATTAATATTAAATTTATTTTCAGAAAACAATCATGATGGAAAGTCACCACTAAAGCGTGCTTTATTTTATTATGGACCTAACGCAACTTGAACGGATTAAAACGGAGCTAAAACAAAGATTTTATGAGATAAACAAGGTAGCAGGGACCTAGACGAGATTAACCATAGATCTGAAGGGCTAGCAGAAAAGATTCCCAAGACACATCACACAGTGCTTGCCAAAATGATATACCTCGGGGCTAGATCTGTAAAAGGGTCAGGTGGGATTTATGTGCGAATGGTGGGATTATTCCAGGGGGTTTTCCATAAAAGGTGCAAGACACAATAATTAATCTATTCATTACAAGATCTCCAGGGACGAAACTGAGAAAGTGCCAAGACCTTCTCCTTCTTTCTCTGGTTCGTTCCTTTCTCTGGTTCGTTGCGAACATGGCGGATGGGGGCTCCTGGCCGGCCAAAATTGCTAGCGGTCTGGGCTCTAGAAACACATATTGGCAGCACAGGATACAGAGAAGAGGAGGAGGAGGTCGTAGGGTGTCTCACAGACGGTGGAGGGTCGTGGTGGTGTGCGGAATTTCGAGCATGGCACACGGACCAGCGGCAACCGGCAGGTCGGGTTGCACACGGTCGGCAGTGCTTCGGCGGCCAACTCGTGACGGGAAGTAGGCCTTTGGACGTAGTTCGGCGACGTGGATCTTCTTGTGGCCTCGGATTGGCCCACCGTCGCTCCCTTGCGCCGAATCAATGACGGCCAGCGGCGACGCTCGCCTGGCCAGCGAGCTCACAAGGCGGCGGCGCTTCGGAGGACCGGCGGTCGAGGGAGCAGGTGGCTGTTGGAATTTGGTCCATGTGGCCCATTTAGTAAATTCTAAAGAATGCACAATAATAGTCCCGTATTGCAAAGACAAGGAGAGGTTGCCTTGTTTAAATATGGGAGTCTCCTATCATAGCAAAATAGATGCAGGTGAGAGAAAAGGAGACTGTTGATACACACACGCGTAGCCCGCTCATTTTCGCGTAAATTATCGCGTGACTTGTGACTTGCGACGAGCGCGACGCGTACGTGTACAACTGGCTGTTACAGGTGCATTTTAATTTTTGTCTTTGTGTCAATGACGTTTCGGTTTTGATCGCTTAATGGTGACAGATTTATCGCAATCAAATAGGCGGTTTCGGCCGCTTGATAAAGGTGGCGGTTTCGCTTGAATCAATTGAGGAGTTATCGATCGATTGATGAGAGGAATATGAAACGTTGGGCGGAGCCTATAAACACCGGGAGACGTCTTGGTGGGCGTGACACGAGTAGACATACACTTCATCTCTCACGCATTCGATGTTCGACCGCTAGCCGCCGCGCTTCGTCGACCTTCGACCTCGGCGTGCACCGGGCTTGGAGGAAGCGGGATCTCCGAAACCACTACCGCAACATTCCGCACGGGGCGGTAATCGGGTTTTTGGGCGGCGTCACACGCGACCGCTTGGTGGATCCGCAACTACTTCTTCGACGCGTTCGTCAACTCACCGCGCAACAAGCGTGAGTAATTTCTTAATATGTGGCTTGTTCATTTGTGTTGTGTGATTGCATCATTTTTAGTCAATATGCTTTTCCTCAACATTAAATCTGGATTATTCATAATTAGGCTGTTTTTTCCAATAATCCAAAAACCTGATTACGCCTATTTTTATGATCTAGCAATGGCAAAAGCATCTGATGCCATGAAACCTGAGAGGTTTGGAGGTGAAAACTTCTGTATATGGCAGACAAGGGCCAAGGTTTGGCTCATGTCGTTGGGATTATGGTGGGTGATACACCCGATGTTTCCTCTTCCAGAGGAACAAGAAGCCCAGTTTGAGAATGCGAATAACACCGCATTGGGCTGTCTACTCACCATCCTGACAGATCAACTCTATGATGTGTATATGAATTACACGTCGGCCACTGCTGTTTGGGATGCTTTGGAGCAAAAATATGCGGAAGCCGAAGCTAGTCGCTGGTTGTATGTGTGTGAAAAGTTCTTTGATTTCAGCATGGATAATGCTAAATCAATTGTGACTCAAGCACACGACCTCCAGCTTCTGGTTGGCGATATTGCACATTTGGAATGTGCTTTGCCTCCAAAGTTTGTTGCGGCTGCGATAGTTGCAAAACTTCCTGCAGAGTGGCATGATTTTGCTACTTCTATAATGCACAAAAGAGAGGAGATTTCTATGGAGGATCTCATTGCAGCTCTCGATGTCGAAGAGAAGGCAAGGGCAAAAGATGCGCAGACCAAGAACGTGCAGAGCAGTGCCAATGTTGTTCAAAAGAACAAACAATTTAACAAGAAAAAGGGTCTCAAGCAGAACAAAACTACTAGCTTCAAAAAGAAGAAAACGAGAGAAGAAGGATATGAAGAACCTTACCGAGTTTCGTGTGCGGTAATCCTGGTCACTTTGCCAAGGATTGTAAAGACCGCAAGGACGGGACCACCGAACTTAGACAAAAGTTCACTCATGTGACCATAGGCGAGGCCTCTACTTCAGAAGGGTATGGTAATCCTTTTGTTGTCTATTCTGCATTTCATTCTATTGAGCGATGGGTCGATACGTGGTGCAAATGTTCACGTGTGTTCTGATATTTCTTTGTTTTCTTCGTATCAGGCAGCAGGGGCTTCCAGCGTCCTGATGGGGAACGGATCGCGTGCTTCTGTTCTTGGTGTTGGTACGGTGGATCTGAAGTTAACTTCAGGGAAAACCCTCCAATTGAAGAATGTCCAGTACGCGCCTGCCATAAACAAGAACCTATTGAGCGGGTCTCTCCTGTGTAGGAGTGGTTATAAGCTAGTTTTCGAGTCAAATAAATTAGTTGTGTCCAGGTTTGGGACCTTTATAGGAAAAGGCTATGATAGAGGAGGCTTGTTCCGCCTAAGTACTGTTGATTCTTGTTATGAGATGAATATTAATACTGTTCTAAACAAAAATCTTGCTAATGTGTGGCATTCGAGATTCTGTCATGTTGGTTTTGATACAATTGCTAGAATGTCCAGATCTGAGTTAATTCCTAAGTGCGACATAGTCAAAAATTCTAAGTGCCAAACTTGTGTGCAAGCAAAACAACCTCGAAAACCTTTCAAAGCATTAGAGTTTGAGAAGGTTTTGGCACCTCTAGATTTAATTCACACCGATTTATGTGAGATGAATGGTGTTTTGACTAAAGGAGGAAAAAGATATTGTCTTACTTTTATTGATGATGCAACACGTTATCGCCAAGTCTACTTGCTGAAAACTAAAGATGAAGCGCTCAACTATTTTAAAATTTATAAGGCGGAGGTTGAGAACCAATTAGAAAGAAATATTAAAAGGCGAGAGATGATAGAGGAGGAGAGTATACCTCTACCGACTTTTCTAATTTTTGTTACGAGCATGGGATCATCCATGAATTTACACCACCATATTCACCACAATCAAATGGTGTAGCTGAGAGGAAAAATCGGACGCTTTTAGATTTGGTGAATGCCTTACTACAAAGTGCCGGTATGCCTAACATGTGGTGGGGGAAGCAATCCTGACAGTAAATTCCGTGCTCAATAGAGTGATCACAAAAAGAAGTGACATAACTCCATACGAGGCATGGAGGGGAAGAAAACCCAATGTCTACTTTCTGAGAACATGGGGATGTTTTGCGAAAGTCAGTATTCCGGAGCCAAAGAAGAGAAAGCTTGGGCCAAAAACAGTCGATTGCATTTTTATAGGATATGCTCAGAATAGTCCTGCCTATAGATTTTTTATAGTTAAATCTGAAACTCCAGAGATGATATTTGATACTATAATGGAGTCTAAGGATGTGACTTTCTTTGAAAATATCTTTCCTATGCGACAGACTAGCGGTAGTTTAGAAAATGTGGATGTAGTCGTTCCAGACTTTCCTCATTGTGAACAAGTAGAGAACATACCTCTGCGAGAGGATGATGATGAGGAGGAAGAAAACAATTTAGTCATCACTCCGCTCAGGAGTAAGAGACAAAGGGTCGAGAAATCCTTTGGAGATGACTTTATTGTATACCTTGTGGATGACGTGCCTAAGACTCTAGCTGATGCTTATGCATCTTCGGATGCAGAGTATTGGAAAGAGGCGGTTCGAAGCGAGATAGAATCCATCATGACAAATGAGACTTGGGAAGTCATTGAACGTCCAGCTGGGTGTAAACCCATTGGATGTAAATGGATTTTCAAGAAAAAGATGAGACCAGACGGCACGATTGACAAATATAAAGCGAGGCTTGTGGACAAAAGATTTACACAGAAAGAAGGTGAAGATTATTTTGACACATATTCACCTGTGGCCAGGTTAACCACTATCAGGCTCCTCATAGCATTAGCTGCTTCCTATGGTCTGCACATTCATCAGATGGATGTAAAGACAGCTTTTCTTAATGGAGAGTTGGAGGAAGAAATCTATATGGAGCAACCTGATGGTTTTGTGATTAAGGGTCAAGAGAGTAAAGTGTGTAGATTACTAAAATCTTTGTATGGTCTGAAACAAGCACCCAAACAATGGCACGAGAAATTTGATCAGACTTTAACATCTGTTGGTTTTGTTGCAAACGAAGCAGAAGTGTGTTTATTATCGTCATGGTGGGGGTCAAACGGTGATCTTATGCCTGTATGTGGATGACATACTTATATTTGGGACTAATACTGCAGTAATTGACGAGGTCAAAACATTCTTGTCCTCATGCTTTGACATGAAGGATCTGGGAGAAGCAGATGTTATCCTAAATATTAAGTTGACAAGAAATGAGAATGGGATTATTTTAAATCAATCTCATTATGTGGAAAAAATGTTGTGTCACTTTGGTTTTGAGAACGCCAAAGTAGCCCCTACACCCTATGATGCGAGTGTAAAATTAAGAAAAAATCAGGGCGAAGGGTTGGACCAATTGAGATTTTCACAAATAATTGGTTCCCTGTTGTATCTTGCTGGAGCAACACTTCCCGACATCTCTTTTGCTGTGAGCAAATTAAGTCGATTTACTTCCAATCCAGGGAAGGATCACTGGGAAGCACTAGTGAGAGTGCTACGTTATCTAGTAGGAACAATCGCATATGGAATTCACTATACTGGTTATCCATCTGTACAGAAGGATGTAGTGATGCAAACTGGATCTCTGACGCAGATGAGATTAAAGCCACGAGTGGCTGTGTGTTTACATTAGGAGGTGCTGCAATTTCATGGAGGTCATGTAAAAAGACCATTTTGACGCGATCAACCATGGAAGCTGAGCTTGTAGCACTTGACACAGCTACAGTTGAAGCCGAGTGGTTGAGAGAACTACTCATAGACTTGCCACTGGTTGAGAAACCAGTTCCTGCTATCCTTACATATTGTGATAATCAAATAGTCTTGGCCAAGATAATGAGTACTAAGGATAACATGAAGTCCTCGAGACATGTGAAGAGGAGGCTTAAATCTGTTAGAAAGCTGAAAAACTCCGGAGTAATTGCTGTGAATTATATTCGCAGTGAGAAAAATCTAGCAGATCCTTTTACAAAAGGGCTTGCACGGACAGCGATATCTGTTGCAAGTATGGACATGGGACTGAGACCCATTTAGTTGCAAAGTAATGGTAACTCACTTCCTCTGAAAGGAGATCCCTTATATGGAAAATGAGAAAAACAAAGTTACTATTGTAACAAGGAGTACAATTCATTTAAATTACCCATGTTCATAATATGTACTCTTTTCTGTATGGAAGGTTGGCTATAATACCTTAATGTGTTCTAGTGTCTACCGAGAGAAAAGGTATCGTCCTACGGGATACCTATAATGAACACACCTATGTGAGCTCAACTGTTGGGTTGCAGTTTATGAGAGTGGGGTGCTTTCTAGAAAGCTCATGAGAAGATCGGGGAGCAAGACCTTTAAAGCTCCGTTTAGACTTGGCGTTACGGTAGTCTAGTACTAGATAGATTTTCAAGAGAAATCGATAGCAAAAAGCTATGAATTCAAGGCTTAGTCCATTGACAAGTCTATTTGAAAGATGGATCTTGTTGATCTAGGTGTAAGTTCAACTCTGTACGGGACTTGTACCGAAATTCTGGTATATAAAAGTGGTTTAGAACAGCAACTGCTTTAGAATTGGTGGGGGAATGTTGGAATTTGGTCCATGTGGCCCATTTAGTAAATTCTAAAGCATGCACAATAATAGTCCCGTATTGCCAAGACAAGGAGAGGTTGCCTTGTTTAAATATGGGAGTCTCCTATCATAGCAAAATAGATGCATGTGAGAGAAAAGGAGACTGTTGATACACGCACGCGCAGCCCGCGCATTTTCGCGTAAATTATCACGTGACTTGTGACTTGCGACGAGCGCAACGCGTACGTGTACAACTGGCTGTTACAGGTGCATTTTAATTTTGTGTTGTGTCAATGACGTTTCAGTTTCGACTGCTTAATGGTGACAGATTTACTGCAATCAAATAGGCAGTTTCAGCCTGCTTGATAAAGGTGGCAGTTTGTGCTTGAATCAATTGAGCAGTTATCAGTCTGATTGATGAGAGGAATATGAAACGTTGGCTGGAGCCTATAAACACCAGGAGACATCTTGGTGGCTGTGACACAGAGTAGACATACACTTCATCTCCCACTCGTTCGCTGTTCTGACCGCTAGCTGCTGCACTTCGTCGACCTTCGACCTCGGCGTGCACCGGGCTTGGAGGAAGCGGGATCTCCGAAACCTCTACCGCAACATTCCTGCACGGGGCGGTAATCAGGTTTTTGGGCAGCGTCACACGCGACCGCTTGGTGGATCTGCAACTACTTCTTCGACGCGTTCGTCAACTCACTGCGCAAGAACTGTGAGTAATTTCTTAATATGTGGCTTGTTCATTTGTGTTGTGTGATTGCTTCATTTTTAGTCAATATGCTTTTCCTCAACATTAAATCTGGATTATTCATAATTAGGCTGTTTTTTTCCAACAGTGGCATGCGCTCGATTCGACCTCGTGAAGCTCCTGATGGCGCCAGCTTTGCCCGACGGTGTCCCAGCGCGGCGCAAGGCGACGACCCTGGCAGAGGCGGTCATGGCGTACTGCTTCGGCGACGGCGCTGTGCTGTGCAAGGAGGCGAGGTGCGAGGCAGCGGGGAAGAAAACGAGGCGGTTAGGGCACGCAGGCGCATGGGTGACACAGCTTTAAAGGCTCACACGGAGTGTCGTGCTCCGCACGGACGCCTAGGAAGGCCGGCAGCGGCGGCTTGGACTCCTGGCCGTGGCTGCCTCTGGCTTAGCTAGATGGGCTTTGCCGGGCCTGGCTACCGGGCCGGCAGGCGCGCGTCAGAGCAGGTCGGGTCTACGGGCTCGGCCCAAAAGGATAGGATAGGTTTTGTTTTTTTTCAAATTTATTTTTAATGCGAAAAACATTTCCAGAAAAATCTAGAAATTGTTTAAAGGCACGAAAAACACTCTAAAAATCACAAAAATTCCAGGAAAAGTTCTTAGAGACACTTTGGGACATGAACAATCCAAATAAAGTATTTGGAGTTTGCGACAAAGATTTTAGAGCCTTCTCATAAATAGAAATAGCTCGAGAAAAATGAGAATAAATTCCAGAAAAATCCAAAAAATTCTCAAAAGGATTTGGACATCACCTAAACGTATTTTTGAAAATTTTTGCACTCAAGAAGCACCAAGATGCATCTCCATGAACGCAGCACACATAACAATTTATTTATTTTAGAAAATCAAACAAAGATTTTTCCTATACTATATTTCCTGTAAGGAAAATAAATGTTGGAAAAGTTTTAAAATTATGAGAAAATTGTTATTTTATTATTCTCTCTATTCACATCATAAAATTGGAAATTTCAGGGTGTGACAAACCTACCCCCTTAAAAGGAATCTCGTCCCGAGATTCGAGAAAGGCTAGAAAGAAACAAAGGCTCATGTGGGTATTATCCAAAGCTTATCAATTTTCTTCATATCGACATTCCTTACACAAGCTTACCAAACATGCTCTTTTATTCTCCATAGCTCATTGGACTTGTATGGGAATATATGGTCTGGTCTCACTTATAACTTATCCATTTTTCTATCGTTGTGATTTCTCCACTCTTCGCTTTGCTCCATCATAGTCCTTGGTAGATCAACTTGTGCATCAGGATTCTTCTTGATGGGAGTGACATACATAGGTTGAACAATCTTGGGCTGGGGTTTGTCGAAACCAAGTTTAGTACCTTTATCTGTCCCTAGGTGTGATAACTTCTTTCCTCGTCTTGTTCTACGATTTTGTTTGTTGGATCGCTTGCGTCTACCAGGTTTGTATTCCTTGCAAGTGATAATCCAATCCTCAAGGTTTAGGGTTTGAGTATGACCTTCAGCTTGAGAACCTTCTTCTTGAGTTGGGTTTTGGGTGGACAACATCCTCTTCTTATTGATATCTATAGGGTTACGTTGGCGAGCTTCTGCTGTCATAAGACTAGCTTCCTTCTGGGACATGAAAGACCATGGTGCTCACCACACGGACACATATCTGGAGCCTTGTTAACCTCGTGTTGTTTCTCCATTGTTTGTTTCAGTGCTCCATGCCTCTTCTTCTTTCTTTGCTTGTTCCATACTTCTGCAACTTGCCTCTTCACTGGCCCAATGTGAACTCTCTCTTTAGCCATCTCATTACGAAAGTAGGTTGTGCTAGGCTGCATCCTTACTTGTAAGGCTTGAGTCTGCATTGCTGATAGCTTCTCTTTCTCAAATGGTGGAGGAGTCATGTTTTGATGGTTATCATTGGTGACAGTATTGTGGTCTTCAAGGAGTGAAACTTGCTCTGTAATGGACTGATGAATCTTAACCATGGTTTGAGCCATTGCTTGCCAAAACTGAGTTTGTGCAGTGATATACTCCAACATCTTGCGCTCCAATGCTGAGGTTGCAAGAGGAATGTTGATGTTTCCTTCATTATCTTTATCTTCATGATTTTTGTTGGAGCTCTCCATCTGATTGGGTATTTGCGATAGGATTAGAAGAGATAGACTGAAGAGTAGAGAGAAAGAATGAGATGAGCAAGGAGGTGGGAGATACAAAAGGAGAACCCAACTAGGCAACTGATGTCGTTGCAGATATAACATCCACAATACACCAACACTCACTGCAAAGAAACAAATCAATCAAGGTCATAAAACCAAGCATCATCATGTTAGCACTCAACGTCACCAAACAAGACATGGTTAAGGGAACGAGCTACACGTTGTTAACAAAGTCAGAGGGTATCCTCCTAATAGATCAGATGTAGCTCTCAGTAAGAATATCCATAAATAGTGGATTTATCCCAGATCAAAGAGTACGAAATTATGATATCATCCCAACTGGAATCACCCCAATCGGAGGTTTAGAACTCGAGATATGAATTAAACAAGATGGTTATGTCAACAGTGTTGACAGATTCGGAAGCCTCCAAAGTTTTGGGCATAACTCTCTGCATATTCCACCTAAATTGATGAATTTTGGACAGAGTGGAATCTATGAAATTCCTGAACTACTCCAATTGGATTTACCTCAATCGGTGGTCCATAGCCCGAGATATAAAATAATGAAGGTAACTAGGTCAGCAGAGTTTACAGATTCTGATAGCTCCAATGTTTCGAGCATAGCTCTTGGAATATATACTGGATAGGTCTGAATTTTTGAAAGAGATTCACTTATGAAATTTAGGAACTAACCCAATTGGTTTCTTGTCAATCAGAGATCTGTAGCTGGATAAAGAATAAAAACAGCGCTGGTGTGTCGGATAGCTGCGTGAACAGATTTGACACCAACTTAACTGGGATGAGAAATAGATAGATGGATACATATATTTGGTAGAGATAGATATATTGGAAATAAGATGGAGACATATATTTTTTTAAAGAACATGCTGATACAATATCAAGGATAGCAATTCCACCAAACAAGGTGATGTCATTACTTGGGAGAAAGATCCGGAAGAGTTCAGGGAGGGTAAAGGTAAACATACAAGAGTTTAGGATTCAGCATTTGTGAGGAAAAGAAGCACAAATGACAAGAGTCAACTAGGGAGAAGAGTTTTCATAGTGAGGAGAGAAGAGGATGATTAAGAAGTGAGAACATTCATCAGAGAGGTCATTGATAAGGTAAGAATGGATTGTAGAACAAAGGACACATGAGGAAACGACCATTTCTATCTATGTTTGCTTTGGGTATGCTTCCTTCAGGGTACGTCGCAAGGATCAACTAAAAAGTAGAACAATACTTTGGAATGAAAAGACATGGAAACAAGGAGAAGTCCAAGGTAGCATTATATATTGGAGAAGTTAAATGAAGAAGATATGTGGATAAGAATTGACAGCTAGGTTCAAAATAGTTAGTCAAGCAAGATATCCGGGATATGCCTTGCATGGGACAAGTGGAAAGGGAAAAGCAAGGTCAAGATCAAGGTAGGGGTCTTAATATTTGCAAAACAATGAAGTGAAAATAAAAAGAAGATAAGGTGGAAGGGTTAAGATATCAAGGGAGAATTTTCAAAAGAAAATGGTCAAAGAGTGGGGTTATTCATCACAAAGCTTCAAAGGGAAAGTAGTGATGAATTTCAGATCATTTGAAACCTTAGGGAACAACCATTGCTAACTAGGCTTGCGTCCTACAGTTGATACAGCTCTGATACCACTCTGTCACACCAGTTTTTTCCAAAGAAAACCAAGTGCATAACTATATGCATGCCAGGATCAAGTTTCATGCATATAGTGACATAAAAGTGAATACAGAAACAGTATCACGTAAGAATAAGAAAGATTATCAGAGATTTACGCTTAATCCTGGAAATGAAGGCACCAAACTCCACAGGCAATCGACTGGGGGTTGCGTACGCCTAGAACTCCACAACACCTTCATGTTATCTTCATGCAGCAACTTCCTCTCTCTGAGCAACATTGTTTATAGCAAGGGTGAGCACTTGTCGTACTCAGCAAGTGTGGGGAAAGATATGAATACAAACACTTTATAATGGACTGGGCTATAAGCATTTAGCATTTTAGTTGATCAAGTTTTATTAGCGCCTGATTACTAATAATGTATAAGTATATACCAACCCACATTAAGCATAAAGGTAAGAGAAACACGATGAGCACATGGCAAGCATAACCATAACACATATCACAATTTAAGTCCATCTTCAAGTTTAGTTATCATGTGAGGGTCCAGGCCGCTCTTGACCGTGAGCACGGCTAATCGATTAGTTTTACACTCTGCAGAGGTTGTACACTTTCACCACAAGCAGCGTAAAAGCTCCGAAGAACTTTGAACCCAACCATGCGATGCCGGCCAAGCACCATACCACAGTACCGAGGTGTGGTTGCATAGGGACGCTACATGGCCTTTACAAAGGTTCCCCAACAAGTTGTGACCCACAAGGTCTAGATCAGTTAGCAAGGTATACAGTCCCCTAGAAGGTCGATACCCCACCATAGAAAAATAACTCACCCAACCCCCTGCTAGAGCGAGTCCATACCCCGTAGTACCGCGATCCCTTGTCCTTATCAGGTAAGATCACCCCAAGCTAAAGTTCCTAATTATTCAGCCAAGGCCAGTGGCCTTTTAGTTCTTGTGGTTGTACTGATTTCCTGGGTGGTTCTCCATGTTCTGATTAATGCACAGTGATCTTGTATTAAAATTATCATAAAGGAACATAGAGCATAAAATGATAACCATGTTGATTATTACTAACCCAGTTGAGCACACTAAGCAACATCTACCATCAATATTAATTAAAGACCAGGTTCAAGATACCAGTCAAAAGAGGCTAGTCATCCTTAATAGGAACCCATCAAAATTAATGCAAGCAATGCAAAGTGATTTATAAAGTTATTGGGACAAAAGATCAAGGACACACTTGCCTTTAACCAGAGTAGTGATGTTGCTCAGAATATTTTCACCTTCACGCTCTTCAAAGCTCTCGAACCACATTCACCCTAAGCGCATCAATCATCGGGCACAAGCATATACAAAGCAGACAAACAAGCAAGTAAGAACAATACATCAATCAAAAGAAAGGCTTTAAAAGAGCGCACTAAAGGATAGGCTCGATTCTAAGGTTACGCAAGCGCAAGAAACGCTGAACACAGAACTAAGCTCGAAACTATCGTGAGATCTTTATCAAACAACAAGAGACTACGCTTGGCATATTTTAATTAAGAAATCATGTGAAAGAATATTTCAGAAAATACTCTATGTTACCATTAAACAAGTTACATTTAATTAAAGAAATCACGATAAACCTAATCATATTTTATTTATAACATTCGAGTAGAAGTTATGTCAAATTAACAATTACTTTAGAAAGGTAAAGCAAGTGTAAGATATCTAGACGAGTAACTTTATACCACGTGTTCAACTAAACATATTTAATATTGAAAAGGCATTTATGATGTCATTAGGCATATTAACTTTATTATGAAAACCGATGTTTAACTCTAACATCTTTTATTTAGAAAAACTAGTTATGAATAGGGATTAACCAATTACATCATGATTAAAAAAATCGGATTAGATCCTAATCACTTTTTACTTATAAAAGCAATGGAATAAGAATTAGTCAAGATTAACATGCATCTTTAATATTAAAACAAATAATAGGTGATACACATGCTAACATACAAGTTAAGGTGTAACGAACGAGAAAGATAGAAGCGAACTATAACGCACACACAAACCTTAGGCTAGGGTTTACAAGAACTAGTCTACAAAGAGAACTCGAATGAACAACTGACACACTAACCAAGGGTGATCTAATCTGACAGGAGAAACAGATAACAAGGTATACTCTAAGGAAAGGTAGCTACGACAGATTAGGCACAAGAACACAGCTGATTCATGAAGAGACAACCTAACTGAGATAGGATAGACATGAACTAGATAACGATGAACGAGATTCTAAGAGAAACATGAAATAATCATGGTAGGATTACTTGATAAAGAAATGCAGAACAAAAACTCTAAGATATCTACTAGGATCTCCAAAGCACACAAACCGTGCTTAGAAGGGAAAGGTCTGATTAGGCGCACATGGTGTGGGATTGAGTTAACACCGGAAAGATTTAGAACTACAGATAGCCTTGATCAAAAGAGACACTAAGGTAAAGAACGTCTAACGATTGATTTGCACATACAAGAGAACAAGGCTATGAGCTAGATTTATTTTAGTTAACAAAATATATGTAAGGATATTTCATAAATAAAATACCCCATGTTGGAATTAAAGCAAATTAAACTTTATTTACAAAACAGGTGTAAAGAACTAGTCAAGTTTTATTTATATAGATTCATATATGAATTAACCAATCAAACATTTAATTTCGAAAAATTAAACTATATGAATAATCTAAACGAAACATTGCAATTCGGGTAGGTCATATTATTACCAAAAACATCATGGTATTGGCATTAATCAAATTAATATTTATTTTAAAAACCGATGTAAAAGCCTAATCAACTTTTAATTAGAAAAGATTAATTAATCATTAAGCAAATTAATATTTGACTTATGGAAAACCGGGTAAAAGATCTAATTTAGATTTTATTTACAGAAGCATTTGAGAGAAACATTAATCAAATTTAATTTGATTATGAAAAACAGTGTATGGATCTATATAGCTTTTATTTATAAAAGGCATGCATATGTAGGCATTAATCAAAATTAATATTAAATTTATTTTCAGAAAACAATCATGATATAAAGTCACCACTAAAGCGTGCTTTATTTTATTATGGACCTAACGCAACTTGAACAGATTAAAACGGAGCTAAAACAAAGATTTTATGAGATAAACAAGGTAGCAGGGACCTAGACGAGATTAACCATAGATCTGAAGGGCTAGCAGATAAGATTCCCAAGACACATCACACAGTGCTTGCAAAAGTGATATAGCTCGGGGTTAGATCTGTAAAAGGGTCGGGTGTGATTGATGTGCGAATGGTGGGATTATTCTAGGGGGGTTTCCATAAAAGGTGCAAGACACAAGAATTAATCTATTCGTTACAAGATCTCCAGGGACCAAACTGAGAAAGTGCCAAGACCTTCTCCTTCTTTCTCGGGTTCGTGCCTTTCTCTGGTTCGTTGTGAACATGGCGGATGGGGGCTCCTGGCCGGCCAAAATTGCTGGCGGTCCAGGCTCTAGAAACACAGATTGGCAGCGCAGGATACACAGGAGAGGAAGGGGAGGCGTAGGGTGTCTCGCCGACGCTGGAGGGTCGCGGTGGTCTGCGGAATTTGGAGCATGGCAGACGGACCAGCGGCGACCGGTAGGTCGGGTTGCACACGGTCGGTAGTGCTCCGACGGCCAACTCGCGACGGGAAGCAGGCCTTTGGACGCAGTTCAGCGTCATGGATCTTCTTGTGGCCTCGGATTGGCCCACTGTCGCTCCCATACGCCGGATCGATGATGGCCAGCGGCGACGCTCGCTTGGCCAGCGAGCTCGCAAGGCGGCGACGCTTCGGAGGACCGGCGGTCGAGGGAGCGAGCGGCTGCGCTCGACTCGACCTCGTGAAGCTCCCTGATGGCGCCGGCTTTGCCCGACGGTGTCCCCGGCGCGGCGCAAGGCGACGACCCTGGCAGAGGCGGTCATGGCGATGCGCGCCGCGGGCGTGCGTGGCCGCGCAAGGAGGCGAGGTGCGTGGCAGCGGGGAAGAAAACGAGGCGGCTAGGGCACGCAGGCGCACGGGTGACACAGCTTTAAAGGCTCACGCGGCCTGTCGTACTCGGCGCGGACGCCAAGGAAGGCCGGCAACGGCGGCCTGGACTCCTGGCCGTGGCTGCCTCTGGCTTAGCCAGATGGGCTTCGCCGGGCCTGGCTACCGAGCCGGCGGGCGCGGGTCAGAGCGGGTTGGGCTCGGCCCAAAAGGATAGGATAGGTTTTGTTTTTTTTCGAATTTATTTTTAATGTGAAAAACAGTTCCAGAAAAATCTAGAAATTGTTTAAAGGCACGAAAAACACTCCGAAAATAACAAAAATTCCAGGACAAATTCTCAGAGACACTTTGGGACATGAACAATCCAAATAAAGTATTTGGAGTTCGTGACAAAGATTTTAGAGCCTTCTAATAAGTAAAAATAGCTTGAGAAAAATGATAATAAATTCCAGAAAATTCTCGGAAGGATTTGGACAGCACCTAAACGTATTTTTGAAACCTTTTGCACTCAAGAAGCACCAAGATGCATCGGCATGAAGCAACACACATAACAATTTATTTATTTTAGAAAATCAAACAAAGAGTTTTCCTATACTATATTTCTTGGAAAGAAAATAAATGTTGGAAAAGTTTTAAAATTATGAGAAAATTGTTATTTTATTATTCTCTCTATTCACATCCTGAAATTGGAAATTTCAGGGTTTGACAAATTTGATGGGGAACAAAAGAAAACGATGAGAATGTAATAAGCAATGGAAATCAACAGCAAGCTAGTCATGTGTGGTTTAAGATGAAGCAAAACTTATGGTAGAGGCAGTTCAGACTATTAATGATAGGAATGAAAAAGTATAAAAAAGTGGGGATGGATTAAATAAAATGAATGTAGGAGCATTGGGTGAGAGAAAGCGTAACTAACTTGATCTGGGAGATGAAAAGAGAGCACCGCCTTCCTGGGAAGCTTGCTGTTGGGGAGAGGCAATTTTAGAAAGGATTGCATTTGGATGTTTGACATGACCTGCAACAGCATATCCAAAATGGGGTTTGAATCACCATGACATAGAAGAAATTGATGGGAAAGACACAGAAATGATGGGATCAGGACAAGCAATTCATAACAACTGCATGCTAGTCAAATATTGTGCAAGATGGAGCTAAAATTAGAGCAATTTCAGTACAGGTGAGGAATGTTAATAGAAAACAGCATATGAAAGAGGAGATTGATTAAATAAAAGAACAAAGGCAGAGAGAAAATGCATTTAACTTGGTTCGGGAGATGAAGAATGCGCACTACCGCTCCTGTAAACTTGCCGTTGGGGTGAGGCTACTGGAACCAGAACTGAATTGTGATGCTGGACAAGACCTGCAACATAAGAGTAAAGATTTTAGAGATTTGTTAAGTGACCAACTGAAATATATTTTTGGTGTGCACAAAACCATGTACCATGAGCAGCTGGAATATTGACATCTTGACAGCATCCTTGGTTTGGCAGTGACTGCTCACCGACCGAGCCATGATCAGTAATCCTTTGTGCATGCACAAGGTCCTCCAATAATGGTCGACACTTTTCAGCGAGGTCGTACGGTGCTCTGACGATGTTCCCGATAGATACTTGGATGGCACGTGTTCTCCATCAATGTGGAGTCAATCTCTTGAAACAATTGATCAAATGCAAGCCGTTTAGGGCCATGGAGGCAACGGAGCGATCCCGATCAGACGAGGGATGTGAATTTGAGGCAATTCTGACTGAACATGGGTTGGGCCATCACGGTCAGCTTCGGGAACACTAGTCATTTGGGGGCGCTGTCTAGACCTGCTGGGTCTTGTTGGGACCTGGCATTAATACATAATAGATAAATCCTATAGGCGCATAAATTAGAGGCTGTGAAACCGGGAATAATAAAACTCAGCAGACCAGGGACAACACTTCGTTACAGCACGCAAATCAAATAGGATAGTGCTAGAAGCTGACGTATTTTGGTTTTTGGGTTCAGCCGGCAGAAGTGCACTGACAATTGGATTGTTTGATGCATATAAGTATGTACACAACATCGGAATGCCATGTGTATGTACCTTAGATTTATTAGAAGTGAATGCCATGCTAGCAAATTTCACAGCCAGTCACTTAACAAGTGATAAGTACTAGAATATCTGGTATTATGCATGAGTAAGTACGCATAGCAGGATTTTGCACTTTTTCTATATTCAATTTAGTCCAGAAAATGCGGCTTTTTTTTTGAAAACATATGAGAAAGCTGCTAATGAATGGTTAGCTGTACACTGGGATACAGGGATAGTACTATTGGATGCACAGTTTGACAAACTTACAAAATACTGAGAACTACTGCAACTACACCATACAAATAGAGTTTTGTACCAGTTCTAGTGTCATTTTGTTGATTTATGAAATCTAAGGCTATGTATATGCAGACAGTTTTATTACTATGTTTCCCATGCATTTCCATAAAACAAAGATATGCCGGTGTTGAATCAATGATTTTCAGGAGTGGCTTTCAGAACAGTGTGCAATGATTTAAAAAATCTAGATCTTCAGTTCAGCCAAGTAAAATTGTACTAATCATTGGTCCTGTTTGCCGGTGGTTTGGCATGTGTTTATTCGTGCATGTATTTGTAATGGTAGTAAACACAAAAAATACGAGCCATGATAGCCATATTTTCAGGACGGGAAGCCGGCCAATCTGATGTGAAAAAAATAAATGCCAATGCATTCACGGCTGGTAGATATAATGAACAAAAAAGAAAGCAGGAATAATGCATAGGGAGGACAAAAAATACTAGAGTATATAGCTGAACCTTAGAATTACAGTTACTGGATTGTCAGTACCTCTCTTTCGCCCTGAGCAGGATAATAATCAGTCAACCGTGTTGACTGATCAGGTGGGCAGACCATTCGGCCTGATAAGCGAGATGCGGTACGTCGCCTCTTTCTTATATGGGATCCACCGGCACCGCCTGACGGATCATTAGTAGTATTGCCCCTTCGATGTACGGATTTAGTACTCCCTCTCGCAGTGGGGTTGCGGTGCTGGCGAGGGGGGGGGGGGGGGGGGGGTTGTTGCGCTGCTGTAGGTCCGATGCATGGACAGAACCACCTGCAAACTCAGACCACAACTCAGGACGTAGAGGAACCTCGAACCTTCAAAGAAAAAGAGATTGACCAATTATGAAGAACCGGGATCAAGCAATGTGGAAAACAAATCGAGATGCAGAGCAGAACATGTGAATACCTCTCTTGTGTGCTGATGAATGCCATTGTCCTGGGATTGCTAGGCATCCTATCCACCAAATGACTGCATTAGTGAGTATGCACGTTGAATTAACAGCAAGTAGACCTATGGGTGCCAAAAGGTGAAGCAACTGACTTGCAAGATGGGGGGGGGGAGGGGGCTGCTAAGCCCTTCGCAACATTAAGGTGAAACGAGCAAACAGTAGCAAGGTACAAACTTCCGTATGCAAGATCTAGAGCAACTCTCAATCTGTCCTTATCAGACCTTGCGACGAAACATAAATGTAGTAAACAAAATTGAAATGGTGGAATTTGTATGAAATTAAGTATACAAGCCCACATCCAAAACCTCATTCGTCAAGCACGGAGTTTATATGATTTTAACTTTGACATAAAGTTGCAAGGAAGTTTCACAATTTCACATGATACGAAGATGGAACATTTAGTAGAACACTGTACAATTATCTAATAATGAAATTCACCTCAAATTCAGATTAGATAATAACTAGCACATAAATGCACTTCCAACAAAACCAAAAATTAAGGTCTACTAAACATCACTGTATACATGTGACAAGATATGCAAAAGTGCGGATAGGTTTGCATCTGATACTAGGAGTAAAAAGGAGGTGAAGTTAGTATAGATGAGCATTGAACATCTAATATGAAATGGATCATGAAATTTGCGTTGTATGTACTGAAATTATAATGATCAATCCCTGCTATGTTGGTTAGAGCACCATCACCGGCTCATGGCTCCAAGCAGGCTGATGCCTGCCTATTCCTAAATCCTTAGATCAAACTCTCCCTCTACTCCCTCTGTTTCTCTGCTATCCGGTGCATCAATTAGTGCCTTTCCTTTAGTATGGTAGCTGAAAGCCATTACGGGATTTGGACCAAGAAATTGTGGCATAAAAAGTAATATGGCACTAACACTACGTTGAAAGTATATGCCACTAAATAAGAGAACTGATACAAGTTGTTGCCAAGATACGTTTGCAACTACTTCAGATTGAGAATATAAAATGACCCGCACTGGGCACTGTGGCACATGAATTTAAATACTGCACAGAAGCCAAACCTAGGTTTGGATAAGGGGCAAACTATGAGTCTTGGAAGCCACACTGGGCACTGTGGCACATGAATTTAAATTCTACACAGCGTATGCAAGGTTGGCCAGGTTTGGCGTGAAGAAAAACAGGAAGAGGGGGAAGGATGCCCAAGAGTTTTGTTGCACAAAAGAAGGGAAACACAAGGCGGTCGATGAAGCTGAACGTGTCACCAGCAAGACGTCAAAGCGCGGCAGATGCAGGCAATGGTCTTGGCTAAACTATCTGAAGACAAATCACATGCCTTTTTTGCAAGGATTTTGCTGGACCACAATCATAAGCTAATCCCTACACCGCGTATGACCAAACGTATGTCGGCCCACAAGGTCAAGGAGCCTAGCATGATGCAATTAGTTGACACAATGCATGCGGGACATGTGCCTCACCCAAACGTTATGCGAGTCCTGCGCATCATTGCTGGTGGTTCGGACAACCTACAATTCACTGAGAGGGATATCCAGAACAGGTTTGTGTTCTTTGTTTGATTACTGAAAAATTGGTCCGTATTACTGAAATGATGAATGTTTCCAAAAAATTGTTGTGGCTGTTTTTATAAAAACACTTTGGTAAACATGCAGGAGAGCATCTATTGTGAGAGAAGAACGTGTTGACGACATTCCCAAGCTTCAAGCATTCTTCAGCGACTGCAAAGCCAAGAACCCGCAGTTTTTTTGTGAATTCCAACTTGATGATGAAAATGTAGTTAGAAATGTTTTTTGGAGCCACGCTTGCTAGCAAGGAGACTACGCAGGTACACGAACCCCCGGCCCCCCACCCCCATGTGCTAATTTGTCATTGATTCACATTGGTGTTGCGACAAACAAAAACATTGGAAAAAATAAAAAAATTCATGTTTGTACTTTTTAAAAACGCAACTTTTTCGACAGATTATTCTGAAGTTGTGACCTTTGATACAACAAATCGGACAAATCAATATAGTATGCCCCTGGCCATGTTTGTTGGGTTTAACAACCAGATGCAGAATGTCGTATTTGGGCAAGCTTTGCTGAGGGATGAGAAGGCAGACACGTTTGAGTGGTTGTTTCGACAGTTTCAGATTTGCGTGCGTGGAAAAGATCCAATTGTCATATTCACAGGTGTGCCACACCCCCCTCCTGATTTAATACTAAATAAATAAATGGGATGTCTTGGATCATTTTCTTTGAATGAAAATGTTATTCGAATTACTTGAATGATTGTTATCTTTGAATTCTTGGATAATTGTTATTCCTAGTTCTTGGGTGATTGATTTCTTGAATTCTTGGATGGTTCTTATTCGACTTGCTGAATTATTGTTATTCGAATTCTTGAATTGTTGATATTATAAAATTACTAAATGATTCTTATTCGAGTTACTAAATTGTTGATATTCGAATTACTAGAAGATTGTTATTCCTAGTTCTTTGGGTGATTGATTTCTTGAATTCTTGGATTCTTGTTATTCGAATTACTTCGAATTGTTGATATTCGAGTTGCTTGAATAGTTGTTATTCGAATTACTTGAATTGTTCATATTCACATGCAAAAAATATATTGCGGATCGGGACGACTCGATTGAGAAGGCAATAGGGTTGGTGTTTCCCAACACAAAACACCGGTACTGCAGGTGGCATATCACGAACAAGTATAAACATGAGCTGAATCAACTTAACTCACAGCATAATGGGTTCCACGAAACTTTGACGACGATCATAAACCACCCTCTAACTCCGATTGAGTTTGAACAAGCTTGGCAAGCCATGCTTCACAAGTATGGAATCCATGAGTCAAGGGTCCTCCAAAAGCTCTACGATGACAGAAGGTGGTGGATAGCATCCTACTTCAAAGAAATTTTTTGTGGAACCGTTACATCTACTCAGAGGAGTGAGAGTGTGTATAGGGTTGTGAAGCATGGATATTGTGACAACTCTACATCCATACATGAATTTGCAAAGTCATTCCTAGAACTCCTGGAGCACACAAAGGAAAAAGAGTCTGCAGAGGAGTACAATTCTCAGGTAAAAAAGAACATGTTTGATGTGTGATGATTTTGCACTAGAATGTTGCCTAAAAAAGCCTTGGGAATGCGGTAATGGACGTTTGTTTTGCTCTTTTTTATGTAGGCTCTATGTGTGACAGCTTCAAACTATGGATTCGACAGGCAACTTGCACGTGTGTATACCAGGAATGTCTACAATGAATTCAAACGGAGGTTCAAGGCGGCTTTGGTTTCCGCGTGCGTATACACCCGGAGAAACCAAATTACTATCTTGTAGGTCACACAAGGCCGCCGACCGATTTCCCATGGTTACGGCACGAATATTGGGTGAAAGCGGTTGTGAACGAAGAAATGCCGAGCTCTCAATATTCAATTGTGAGTGCATGAGGGTGGAGCATACGGGTACGTAAAAAAATTCACTTCTTGATGGGCGATGAATAAAATTACTGAAATAATGACAAAACTTAAAAAAAGCAATGAGCGAGATCTCTGAAAAACAAAAAAATGTGTGTTTTGTTAACATGCAGGGATGTTCTGCCCACATTTGGTAGCTATATTTATTAACCTGCAAGTTGTGTATATCCCATCTCGATATATTCCAAAAAGATATACAAGAAATGCGAGGGTGAATGTCGCGTTTGACAGACATGATACTAAATTTATTGGACCTGATGGGAGCACAAAAGCCGCGGGATGCTTGAAATGTTGCCTCATTGGTCGGCGCTCCAACAAGAAGCGGTTATGTCGGTGAGGTGAGGCGGAGCTTCATTATTAATATTACTGGATTGCTATGGTAATGTTGATTACTGGATGTATTACTGGATTACTGTATTATTGTTTTATTACTTGATTACTACATTACAAAAATGGTTACTCGATTACTGGATGCATAGCTGCATTACTATGGTAATATTGAGTACTGGATGTATTACTGGATTACTGTGTTAGTGTTTATTACTTGATTACTAGATTACTAGATTACAAAAATGGTTACTCGATTACTGGATGCATAGCTGCATTACTGTGTTAATGTTGATTACTGTATTAATGTTGATTACTAACTAATGCTTTTTTTGTAACCATGCAAGCAGGGTGTTGCCAAGTGCAAGGATTTTTGCCGCGCAGGCGATTGCAACCATCGGCAAGATGACACACGACGTGGGTCGGCGGCTCTTAATGCTCCATCACATATACCGCAATGGGACCGGTAGGTCCACTTGAACCCCCCCCGGAAGCATTCCGTTGGAGCGACAAGCGGCTCCTAACGCTCCGGGGCATACGCCGACACCTACACACGAGCCTCCTGCCGGCAAACATTGCGTTGGAGGAACGAGTCATCTCTGCATCGGCTCCTCTGATCTCGACCACAAAGGGGAGCCGCAAGAGAAATGCTACAGGTGGAGATGTCCCAGCACCTCACTTCAAGCGCCCCAAACAATCAAGCCACGTGCGACGCTGCTCCAAATGCAACCAGCTCGGCCACTACTCTACATCATGCGGTAGAGATGCCCCACCCCCTAAAAGACCTAGGGGTAGGCCAGTAGGGAGTGGAAGGCAAAAGACGACTGCATAAGGGGGACTGTTTGAAACATGGACAACAAGTGTTGCAATTGTAGTTTAACAAAAAAATGTTAATTAATTCTTTGTTGAGCATGTAAGAGGGGAAAAATGGTACTAATGTTTGCGGAGTGCATAAAGGATTAGTGATACACTGGTTACTGAAAATAGCAATTATGGTTACTGAGTGTAAAAATGTATTACTGATATACCGAGTTACTGGATAACGTTTTCATATTTCGGTGCGAGAAAAAATGGATTTTCTTATGTGATGATCAGCTAGTGACGCCCAAAAAACGTTTACTAACAGAAACAATTACTAAGTTTGAGATCCTGACAAATGTAGATGGAAAGTGGTCATTACTGAACACATACATCGCTGAGGCCTGATGTGTTACTGAGCACAGAAAAAAAGACTGAACTTGCATATTCTAGTAAAACATAAAAGCTATTACTGAGTTGTGCAAAAATTACTCAGTAAAAAAAATTATTGCCGATGATTACTGAGAGAAAACAATTTGAAAACACATGCCATCCTGGCGCCAAAAAAAATAGAGAAAACATACGGCCCACCAGAAAAAATGTTACTGAGCACATATAGACTAAAAAGTGGTCATTGCTGGTACGATATCTAGTTATTACTGAACGCAAGATATGATACACAGTAGTTTGAAGACGCGTTTACAGTAATGACATGAAAAGCTGCCATGTTTTGAAATATGTACATTGCACCCAAAAAAAGATTCTACCATGGAGCTAGTTCACAAATTTCATCCGGTAACTGCTTCCTGCATGCGTTCAGCTTGTGGAAGATCATGTAGTACAAAATTTGGGCCTTGTACTCCGTTCCAAAATCCTGCAAGAAAAAGGTAAATGTCCAGTAAGGACATGTGTAATATGATTTGAAAAAAAACCCAAAAAGCAAAGGAATATTGGGAGACAGAAAAGGTAACAAACCGGATCTATGTCAACATTAACCTTGCGCAAACCACCATCATAATGCTCCATAAATAGCATGATATATAGAGCATCATCATAGTTATTACTGAACTTGGGCACCGAGACAAATGGCAAACCAAACTGGGAGAAATCAATGAACCTGCCGTGTGTGAAATCCTGGAAAACGAAGCATTGAGTCGATAGCGTATTCGCCCTGCGATGGCTCCATGAAAGGCAACCCGATCTTGCTCATTAGTCCAAGGGAATGGATCAAGAATATCAATCTGTCCGTGAACTAAATTAACACAATATAGCGACCAATGACCCTCTCCACGTGTCACATCCCTTGAATGGTACACGAGCGAATGACCTTTTTATAAAAAAAAGAATAAAACGGAGTCTATTACTAACCAAAAAAATAGTTACATACTACGGTATTCTTGAAGTATGTGATCAAAATTATCGAAGATGTGAGTAATTTACTTACAATCTTTGCAAACAATAACTCTTCAGCATCAAAAAATTCACTGAGGAAGTAGAGTGCTGAAGAATGTGAGTATGGAGAACCAGTGAAGTACTGCTCGTGCAGAATAGTGTTTTGTATACATTTTGATATAAAAAAAGTTAGTGCAATTACTGGACAAAGTAGGATCATAATTACTGACCGATTGATTACCAAAAAAAAGTAGCATTAATTACTGAATCATAATTACTGAACCCGAGCAATTACTGAACAAGAACAGTAGCGGAAGTTATAGGAAAAAATTTATATCAGAGGGCACGTACAGAAAGCGCTATTGGTAGAATTATCCTGTAAGTAGGGCGATCAGGTTCTGCGGCGTTGTCATCATTCATCAAGCAGGTGCTGAAAAAATGAATGAAACTGCTTTTGCATGTCGAAGCATCCAAGAATGAATCCACAATGCTAGATCTTGACTCCATGCATGAATGAGCGGTGCGATAATACAAATCTGAACTTGCTCTCAACAAGCGCTCTCGCATGAAAGGGGAGGGGGTAGGGGAAACAGTTGCATAGTTACAATAAAAAAGTGAAAAAAAGAGAAGTACAAAATAAGTGCAAAACAAAAAAAAGGGGATGAGATATGAGCACTTACGAGTTGCATCTTTTTTCGTTCTTTGGTGTTGCCATGATGACGGCACGGAGCTGCATTGCTTTTTCAACATCAAAGAGGCAACGTTGCGGGAATGGGAACCTGGATGAAACCACTAACTTGCTGCCCCTTGTTGTAGCCTTGCTGCTAAGTTGAAATAATGCCAATTGACACCCTAGATTGGCTGGGCACTTGAAAATGTCTACAATGTCCTTATTCTGCCTGTTATAAGTCTTGGCATGTGACTGTTTTGGACAAAATTAATAAAAATCAGTAATAATTTTACATGTGATATTGTAGCATTACTGAATAGAAAAGTGAAAAAACTGATTACTGAACTAAACGTGATAAAGGAGGTAAAGGTGTGAATCATGGCTGCAAACCTCGATTGTTTGGTGGCAAGGCTTCATAGGAGACACGCCAGCAGCAGCTAGATCTTGTTCCGTGCCTTGGCTTTCATCAATGTCGCGCAAAACACTTGATATATCGTTCCAATGCTCGCGATCAAACAACATCTCGTTAACACCGCAGCGGTACTGCGTTCCTTGTGTGCCTTGGTCAAGTGGAGCATCACATGCCGGTGACATTTCGTGTTGTGTTGGTGTTTTATCCAATGTCGGCTTTGATTGGCATGTACTATCATTGAATGAAGGTGGTTGTATGTGATATGTTGATGGGTGGAAAAGAGGTGGTCTGAAAATGGGTTGGGCATTTGTCTCCTATGTAGAAACAAAAAAAATGTGATAACTGAATGCATAAGACATATTCCTGAACTCGCGCGTAGTAGAACTAAAAATACAAAAAATACTGAACTAAAATCCATGACGCTAATTACTGAAACTAATACATTAATATATAGGATGTTCTCATTCACACATAAAGCTGCAACACAAGATAGCAGAAAAACAAACAACCAAAAAGTAGCATATTGCTGAATAAAAACAACAAAAAACATCATGCATCCGCGTAGTTGGTTGGACCCACAATCGTACCATCCTGGGTAGGAAAAACAAATACTGAGCATAGCGACAGCTATTGAAAATACGCACTTGATGCTAAATTACTGATTATAAAATATATAGTAAAAATACTAAGCATGTAAATATTAATTACCGATCGAAAAAAGTTGTGCGCGTATAATTAATTTCAAAAAAATTAATAAAGACATGTAGCATTCGAACCTTGTCAATTGTATTATCAATCGGACCACCATCAGTGATTGCATCATCATTGGTAAGAGGGGGGCTATCCTCAACACGCGTGGCACCGTCATCTTTATCCATTGCACCAGTTGATGATGTAGTTGGGACATCCTAAAAAATATTAAAAATATTAAAAAAAGTAATATTAAAAATATTTCAAAAGACATGTTGATTGTATTACTTAGTATATATTACCGAGTATACCGTGATGTTGGTTACTGTGGATTACTGAAAAATGAACTATAGATGGGATTACTGAAAATTGGGACGGTGTTTACTAAAAATTGTTGGGATGCGTTTGTAAGTCTCGAGGATCAATTACTGAAGCAAAAATGTGTACTAGAAAACACGGGTTGAATAAAAAAGAAGGATCAACTACTAAGTCAGTCAAAATATATTTTTTTAATAGCGACAGCTACTGAAAATACGCACTTGATACTACATTACTGATTATAATATATATAGTAAAGTACTAAGCAAGTAAATATTAATTATTGATCAGAAAAAAGATGTGCACGTATAATTATTTTCAAAAAATTAATAAAAACATGTAGCATTCAAACCTTGTCAATTGTCTTATCAATCTGACCACCACCAGTGATTGCATCATCATTGGTGAAGGGGGGGGCTATCCTCAACACGCGTGGCACCGTCATCTTTATCCTAAAAAAGTTTAAAAAAAGTAATATTAAAAATATTTCAAAATACATGTTACTTAGTATAAAATCACTGAGTATACCATGATGTTGGTTACTGTAGATTACTGAAAAATGAACTATAGATGGGATTACTGAAATTAGGACGGTGTTTACTAAAAATTGTTGGGTTACAAAACGATCAGTAATCAATGATCTCAGTATTTGAAAACCTGAATCATTAATAATCAGTAATCTCAGTTGTCAGTAATTAGAAGTCACTCATCGGGAGATCTGAATTACTACTTAATAACAGTTACTGCGAGGTGCTTGCTTAGGGGGCTTCACCCCTGCCTGCTTGCTTAGTGTCTTTCTGAATTACCTAACATGGCATATTACTGCATTACTGAACATACTAGGGGTCATCAAGAGGGTACAGATCACACCTAAAAAAGTGTATACATGCAGTAATATGCCACGGATCACACCTAAAAAGTGTATACAAGTAGTAATATGCCGCTAGTGTTAACTACGGAGCTACTAATGTTAAGTTAACAAACAGAATTACTGATATACTGAAAAAATCTTGTTACTGAATGACACTACTTTAATTAATGGGGATCCTAGATAAATTACTAGATTCCAGTACGTTGTGGATTACTGATTACTTAAATTAAATAATGAATGGTTATAGAATTACTGAACCACCAAATTACTAAATTACATATGTTGATACATGATTACTAAATTACTGATATTAATTGATTACTGAAAATACATGACTCAAAATTACTAGACTACCAACACAAGCCAATTACCAAGCCTATTTGTAAAGCTACAGTGTCCAATTACTGAACTATGAAAAAACTTTGTACTAATGAACTAATCTATATTACTGAAGGCCAATTACTGAGCATAAAAAAGACAAAAATGTACCACTCAACTAATCTATGAAAAAAGACTTTGTACTATTGAACTAATCTATTACTGAATGCTAATTACTGAAAAATTGTACTACTGATCATTATTGTATATACGCTCGCAAACAAGCATCACAGAAAGAAAACATTAAAAATGAAGAAAAACAGGGAGGGGCAGAAGGAGTCTCGAGGGAGGGAGGGTGCCATCTTGGTTTCACAATGCTTCTCTGGGTCCTACAAAGTAGTTCTAGTTTACTATTGAACTACTAAGGAACATAATACCCTATTACTGAAAACAAATGGTCACATTGGATTCTGAATTTTGAGTGATGCTCTCGCTATTGACTACATGAACCACAAACCCATAGATCCCCGTGACGTAATACCTGCCCTTTAGCAACCGGATGAAATTACTGAATTACCAAAAATAGTTTGCACAGCAAACAATATTCACATAGCAAACAAATAGTTGGGCCAGGGGTCGTCAGTGACTCAGTAATCAATAAAATTAGAAATATAAGCTAACAGATCTGTAGATCGAGAAATGATGAGCATAAAAATATTTCAATACCAGGCATGTATCATTACAGAGAATGTGTGTATTAATTACTGACCATAAAAGATTATTACTGAAGAAAAAATAAATACTGAACTAACACAACAAAAAAAGTTGGGAAAAAAACCTTTGGAGAGCTTGCAGCAGCCACATTGGGAATATCAATACCCCCCTCGGCATCAATATGGTCACGGCTGTTGTCAACATCATCATCAGTGAGTACGCCAGTATTGGTGGGGGGAGGGCTACCCCCGACACCATAATGGGGCTTAGCGCTACACCTCCCGCCTCTTGTGCCACTTGCAATTGAAGCATCAACATCATCCTAGAAAAAGAGAATTACTAACAGCAGGAATTACTGAAGACAAAATTACTGAAAGACGTTGATTACTGAAAAAATAAAGCAAAAAGAGCAAAGACGCAAAAAAGACAAAAAGCAGAAAAAAGGTGAGACCTCAGGCGTCACGCCGCTTTTTGCAGCAGACCGGCATCTTGCTCGAATATCCCTTGGGGAACCAAGATCATAAGCACCTCCGAACAATCTTGTCAATGCAGAACATACATTTCTATGGGCATCTTTGATATTACTCTCCCCTTCAGAGACCAACCTTTTCCCATCTTCAACAAGCTCCATAGCTGCGTCCATCTGCCTATCATGATCCTGCAAGGCAGCTCTAGCCTCTGCCTGCAGCTTCTCATCCTCAATCCGAGAGATAATGCCCTCAAATCTTGGGAGCAAGTGAAGCGACGAAGCATCTAAATTATTGTGTGCAGCAGAGCTGGATTTTGATGGTCTGCGCGGACGCTTTGTGGGCATGGCACCAGCGACAGTGGCCTCTGATCGCTGCTGCTTTTCTACTGCATCCGACCGATGACGCTTGCGTCTGGCAGGTTCACGGGGGCACGCATCTGGCGAAGGCAAGTCATCACCCCTCACATCTTCATAGCAGGTTCTAGCTTTGCTGCGAAACTAAAAAACAATGCAAGAAGATGGTTGAGTAAAAAAAAGCAATCAGATGGGTAGGAGGAAAAAACCAACTTTTATTTGGGCGGCATAGTTGGAATTAAGTGGGACAACTTACTTCAAGATTGCCATATGTAATTGTCTTGCCATCAGAAGCATACTTCATATCAGCTTTCGCAATCTTGTCAACAATATTAGAATTGAATAATGAAGCACGTGGAGTTGATTTTGCATCCATCAGCATATGGGCAGGGCAGAAAAGGTTATCCAAGTAATATATCTGCAATGAAAAAAACATATTACTATACTGCATTACTGAGCATGTATTACTGAACATATTTGAACATATTACTGAGCATGTATTACTGACCGTACAAAAGTATTAGTTCAGAAAGGAAAATATAAACAGAATCAAAAGCATTACCACAACAAGCGCAACACAGCCCTGGACTGAAGTTGCCCCTGACCTGTCACTGGGGGCAACTTTCTTCCACTTCTTTGCCTTTACAGTCAAATCATCAACAACAGCAGTACAAAGGTCGTACTTGGCAACATCTTCTATGTTCTTGCAATAGTAATAAATATCTCCGGGGACAAAGAGAGCACTTGTAGAGAAAAGCAATCCGTCTAGAAGAGTCATGAAGAAACACCTAATGCTCCAAGCATCACCATTACCCTTCTTTACAAACTCTTCAATAACATACCTACAATTTAAAAAAAAAAAGGAAAATTACTGAACAACTCCAACTGACATAATTACTGATCTACTGAACTATCAAAATTACTAAACATAAAAGAGCAAAAAAAGAGATGAGAGAAATTAATAAAGAGAATTAAACTGTTGATATTACTAAGACACTTGATTTGGATTACTGAACTATGAAATTACTAAACAATAACTCTTTGTTGCTGAATTACTATACTATCAAATTACCAGGATAATAAAAAAGGTGAAATTGCATGACTGATTACAAAAAAAAGGTGGGGTGGGAGTACCTAGGAACCTCATTTGGCTTCAGCTCCTTGAAGCTCCTAATTTTTGAATTTTTCTTGCGCTTCTCACTAACAATATTCTGCATGCCTCTCTTTACACATTCATCCCTGAGCTCTTTCTGGTAAATTGCTTTATCAGATGCAGAAACAAAATCAAGAGGTTTGTTTCCATCGGGAATGCCTAAGACAAGCTTGACAATCTGCGGAGTAATTGGAAGTTCCCTCCCATTGATGACAATACGAAGTGGGTCAACCTCTATATGATCCATGAGAAAAGTGGCGAGCATTCTATCGTCGAGCTTATCGAGAGAGAATGAGAGAAAATCCTTAAAGCCCAAACGGATCAACTCATCTTTCATAGGTTGACTCATCGCACTCAGTATGTTGAAAACAGAAGCAGGAGCACAACGTATGGTTGGATATGTTTTTTTCTTCTATTAATATAAAAAAGAGTAATCAGTAATGAAACAATTGTAAATCAGTTTAATAAAAAATGAAAAGTGATTATTAAAGCTAAATTACTGAAGCTACACTGAAAATGACTGCTGAGTGATTAACGAAACTAAATTAGAACATATTATAAAGCAATCAACAATGAAAAAATAGATTAAGAAAATCAGCTTACTCGAAAACTGAAAAAGTGATTAATATAAGATTAATTACTGAAGGTAAGCTCAAAATGACTAAATTACTAAAGTGAGAATTGTAAGCAAAAAAACTGAGTGATTATGGAAATGATTACTGTAAGCTAAAAAAATTACTGAATTGATTACTGTAAGCTAAAATTACTGAGTAACTGAAAGTGATTACTGTAAGCTAGATGACTTAACGGAAGCTAAAAATTACTGAGTGATTGATTATTGAAGTGATTACTGTAGCTAAAATTACCGAATTGATTATCGTAAGCTAAAATTATTGAGTAAGCGAAATGATTATGGTAAGCTAAATTACTTAAGATAAGCTAAAATTACTGAATTGATTACTGTAAACTAAAATTACTGAGTAACTGAAATGATTACGGTAAGCTAGATTACTTAAGGTAAGCTAAAAATTACTAAGTGATTGATTACTAAAGTGATTACTGTAAGCTAAAAATTACTGAATTGATTACTGTAAGCTAAAATTACTGAGTAACTGAAAGTGATTACTGTAAGCTAAAAAAATTACTGAATTGATTATCGTAAGCTAAAATTAGCGAGTAATCGAAAGTGATTACCGTAAGCTAGATGACTTAACGGAAGCTAAAAATTACCGAGTGATTGATTATTGAAGTGATTATCGTAGCTAAAATTACCGAATTGATTACGTAAGCTAAAATTATTGAGTAATCGAAATGATTATGGTAAGCTAAATTACTTAAGATAAGCTAAAATTCTTGAATTGATTATCGTAAACTAAAATTCTTGAGTAACTGAAATGATTACGGTAAGCTAGATTACATAAGGTAAGCTAAAAATTACTAAGTGATTGATTCTTGAAGTGATTATCGTAAGCTAAAAATTCCGAATTGATTCTTGTAAGCTAAAATTACCGAGAAAATCGAAAGTGATTCGTAAGCTAAAAAAATTCTTGAATTGATTATCGTAAGCTAAAATTACCGAGTAATGCGAAAGTGATTATGTAAGCTAGATGACTTAACGGAAGCTAAAAATTACTGAGTGATTGATTATTGAAGTGATTACTGTAGCTAAAATTACTGAATTGATTACTGTAAGCTAAAATTATTGAGTAACTGAAATGATTATGGTAAGCTAAATTACTTAAGATAAGCTAAAATTACTGAATTGATTACTGTAAACTAAAATTACTGAGTAACTGAAATGATTACGGTAAGCTAGATTACTTAAGGTAAGCTAAAAATTACTAAGTGATTGATTACTAAAGTGATTACTGTAAGCTAAAAATTACTGAATTGATTACTGTAAGCTAAAATTACTGAGTAACTGAAAGTGATTACTGTAAGCTAAAAAAATTACTGAATTGATTACTGTAAGCTAAAATTACTGAGTAACTGAAAGTGATTACTGTAAGCTAGATGACTTAACGGAAGCTAAAAATTACTGAGTGATTGATTATTGAAGTGATTACTGTAGCTAAAATTAATGAATTGATTACTGTAAGCTAAAATTATTGAGTAACTGAAATGATTATGGTAAGCTAATTTACTTAAGATAAGCTAAAATTACTGAATTGATTCCGGAATCTAAAATTACCGAGTAATCGAAATGATTACGGTAAGCTAGATTACTTAAGGTAAGCTAAAAATTACTAAGTGATTGTCTTGAAGTGATTATCGTAAGCTAAAAATTACCGAATTGATTCGTAAGCTAAAATTACCGAGTAATCGAAAGTGATTACCGTAAGCTAGATGACTTAAGGGAAGCTAAAAATTACCGAGTGATTGATTATTGAAGTGATTCTTGTAAGATAAAATTACTGAGTAACTGAAGTGATTACTGTAAGCTAAATTACTTAAGATAAGCTAAAAAAACTGAGTGATTGATTATTGAAGTGATTATTGTAAGCTAAAATTACTGAATTGATTACTTGTAAGCTAAACTACTGAATGATTACTGAAACTAAAAAATGGAACAGATTATAAAACAGTTTATAAAAAAAGCACACATATACCTTATCGTCCTGAATAGGATGTTCAGTGTCTTTTGTTCTTGTACTGCGAGGTGCTTGCTTAGGGGCTTCACCCCGCCTTCTTAATCCTCATACCACTCGATTTTGGTTTCACAAAATCGTCACTTGAATTTTGTTCTTGCTGGGCTACCCTGCTAATAGGGACCTTACGAACAACACGACGACGTTGTGTTGATGATTGCGAAGCTTGTTCATCAGCAGGGGCCTGTTCTTCTTCATCTGCAAAAAAAAGGTGAGAAACCAAAAAAATGCTTTAATAAAGAATAGCCAAAAATGCACATTAACTAGGTAAAAAGAAGAGCATGAAAAAATATGCTATAATTCACCTGGCACAAGCTGACTCGCTACGTCAGAACCGACAAAACCAGAGGGGTTGGGCGGTTGCGTCGGGGGAGGATCCATTCACACAGCTGAAATTTTACAGTGGAATTACTAAAAAGAAGAAAAGGGGATTACTAAGCCTAAAAATGCAACAAAAAATATAAAGCTACGAAATCCATTCATTAATGAATAAAAAATTAAACCAGCATGCATGGGAGGGGGGGATTTAGTGATCAACTGACACACTATAATTATCATGAAAATTACTGTATGAATGCAGAATGTTGAGGCCAAAAAATTACTAATATGGAACCTTAGATTTTGAACAAACCTTGCATCTCTACTGCATGTGTTGCCAGCACACCAGCTTACTAGCCTACCGGTGATTGTCATTGGAGTACAATTCAATTGTGGATTTGAAAGTGGTTGTAAGCTAAAAGGGCCTAGCACTAATGGAGTTTTTCTCTCTGGAGACACTTGCATGCTGGGGAGCAAATCTAAACGTATAGCATATTACACGAAAAAGACCCCCCCCCCCCCGAATTACCTAAAAAAATAGAGTTATCAATCTATCAAGCAATCATAAACACCACTGAAAATAGCAAAAAAAAGTACTGATATGTAACATTATACCACTTAAAATTACTGAATTAAAAATACCTTACTACTGGCACTACTAAAGAAAACTCATGAAGTTGATGGTCGATTACTGAAACACAAAAAAAAATCCTAGACAGAAAATACATGTACTACGCAGACAACTCTATGGCAAAATACATTAGGACAAAAACGAAAATGGAACCCTAGGCAAAAAGCACATACATGAAACCCTAGGCAAAAAAAGCGTGAAAATGGAACTCTACGCAAAAGCACAGGCATGGAACCATAGGTGGTGGGAGGAGACGCTCACCAGAGTGCGTGTGCGAATCACCAACAGGGACCCTTCATGCGCGGCGCCGTACTGCACCCTCGCCTCAAATCAGCCTTGTCTGCAATCCCTGGATCCCGACGAATGGGTTAGAAGGCAGGAGGTGCTCGCGGGAGGGAGGAAGAAGGGGTGCGTACAGATTGAGAGCCCGAGGCGCTGCCGGAGACCCACGCCGCCGCCTACCCCCGCGCCGCCGGAGTCGCCTTGGAGAAATCGCAGAAGATGCCGGGATCGAACGAAAAGGGGATCTAAGAGAAGAGGATAAGGAAAGAGAGCGGAAGACGGTTAATAGGGTGGGGTGCGTGGTCGGCGGTTACCGGGTGGGCCGCGCGGGTTTGGGGATGCGGGTTGATTCGGGCGTGGGTGTGGCGTGCGTGCGTTGGTCAGTTATTTTGTTGTGGGTGTGATGCGAGCGGGTTGGCCGGCTCGGTGCGTGCCGGTCTGGCTCGGTGGGTGTAGAATCTCATTCTACACCTAGGGTGTAGTATAGCACATGTGTATATATATATATATATATATATATATATATATATATATATATATATATATATATATATATTGGCTCAAACAAGGATTTTGAAGAGAGAAAGTCAAGTATAGAAATTCTAACTAAGGTGGTCCTAGAGTCTTTCTACAAACCTATGGTTTTAGGATGTCTATAGGTAGGGGAAGTATGGTTTTAGGATGTCTATAGGTAGGGGAAGTTTTCCTAAGGATTTGATGGGGAGGCTAGTCAAAGTTTTTAATTAGAAAAGAGGAAAGTGATAGACTTGTTCAACCCGGAGGGAGAGAGCCCTCGGTCATCTAAAAAAATCCTACCTCTGCGGGCTATGGTTTTTGGTGGGGGTTATAGGAAGGCTTAGGTTGGTTGGACAAAAATTTAGATTAACACAACATGCAATGCAATATAACATGGCTGAACAAACAACATGCTATGGAGGTTGTCTAAAGCAAAAACAAAAGTTCGCCCAAATTAACTAGGCACAAGTTTAGAATCAAAGGATGGTTCCAACTTCATATATCTCCCCAAAAAGAAACAAAAGAATAAGTCTCCAAACTCTAATAGGCACACAAAAAGGTCTACAAGTTTTCCAAGATCAAATAACAAAGCGCTCCCTCGATAGAAATTAAATCATACAACATGCTGTAGTGGTTTTTATTAGATCAATGGTAGAATGTTACTTGATGGTTCGATTAAAGAGCACAATGTAGACAGTCATGTATATATATATAAATAAAAACCGGGTTGCCTCCCGCAAAGCGCTTCATTCAAAATCATAGAGCTCGACTTTCTCACATACCTTCTTATTGTTGCAGAGCCATGATCCTTCATGCAAGATTTGAAGGTGTTCATGCAGCCTTTATCCACTCTCCATGCTTGACACGATCACTTATGCTCGATAAAAGGCTTGCCCAATCGTCCCATTGCATCATCATCATCACCTTCTCCATCACACTTTATCGCTGCCTCTTCTTTCACAAATTTTTCCTCTCTGTCCAGATAGAACCATGTAGAAAACAATATCTTTCATGCATGGCGCATGAAATTGTCTTTCCATCAAGTATTTATTCACCACAAATGGACTCCGATCGAGTGAGTTATGCCCGTTGTACTCCGGCGCTGTAATCTTTCCAAAGCTGATTTCAGACTGCACATCGCTCAATGTTTTTGTCATATCTCCTTGTACGGGTCTTCAAATTCATCGATCTTGGATGCGTTGGAACTGGCACTTGATGGAGATTCTGATTTTCAACTTTTTCTTCCTTGAACATGTCTGATCAGGTCCTCAAAATTGATGAAAACAGCGACGTCCGTTTTTGAGGTTCGGTGACGGTGATGCACGGGTTTGCAATTCCTTTGGGTGTGATTCTCTCATCTTAATTTATGCTTAATGCCCTGCATGGTTAGTGAAACTTGAGATTTCTCCCACAATTTGCTCTTTTAAGGTCACTAGCTTGACCGAGCACAAAGCAAGTCCAAGATTTACAAATCATATTGCAAACAAACGCATCCATAACCACAATTTATGACAAAGTAAGTTGTGATTAATTATAGCATAAGTTTTCTTGCTCAGCGCTAAGCTCTCATTAGGCAAAGGTTCATTAGGCATGTAACAAATTTTAAGCACAACAAAGCCTCTTTATCACTCTCAAGAAAATCTAGCCTATCATGATTATCATAAGAACAAGGCATAGAATTGAATCAACCTCACTATTGGATATGAATCATAGATATATCAAAGGAATATTATCAGCTCCAAAAGTATCTTGAGAGGTTAATTTGTACCTTGGCCTTTGACCTTTTCATCGTGAGTGGTCTCTCAGAGTTGAAAGCAAACAATCTTCAATGATCGGTGGCTTGTATCGTCTTTTCGCAATTCCTTCGTTCATGCCACACATCATCAAGGTTGCCTTGTGTGGACTCACTCTTCTTATTCATTTGAGGGACATCACACATGTCTCAGATATCTTCATGTAACTCCATAACCCTTCATGTGAGAGCCAAGAGTATCCACGCCATTGGATGCCATCATTTGTGTGTAATCCATCGTGATTTGCTTCTAACATCTCCTAGCGTCGGATGTTGCCAACTCGTGACTTCTTTTACCAATGCTCTTGGAGTCTTTGTTTTGCTCCAAACTTCTGAATTTCATCTCATGTGGTCCAATGGAAGCGTTGCCCAAGTTTCTCTTCGTTGCCGTCATCCTCATCTCCACTATCTTGTTCTCATCTTGTTGCTGCTGCCTCTTTTTCATGGATTTTCCCCTGTGTACATAACAGAACATATACCAAAATATTGTTCTATTGAAAACTTTATAAAATTACCTTTCCAATGGGTACTCATTCATCTTAATAGGAGCCCGAATGAGGGAGCTATGGCTGTTTTGTTTCCGCTCTTGCATGCTGTCCAGAAAATTTCAGAACACGCAACCTTCGATAATTCGGCCATACCTGCTTGTAGGAACCTCCGATGGACTTCATTCTTGATTCGTTGGAAGCGTAACTTCATGGGGATTCTAATATCCAAAGATATCCTGTTGTTCTCCCTTGAGGTTGTGCAGAAATTGATGGGAACAGAAACTTCTTGTAAATTGATCCGAATATGTTGATGACCTTGATCTTGTGGTCTTCGGGGTGTTACATCGCGTCTCCTATGGCTTTAAGTCGTCACCATTGCTGGACCAGTGAGTAGCATGATGGAAATGGTGTATTTCCTTCATGATTTTGCTTTAGCCAAAGTGACGGGTGCTTCCAACACCTATTGCTTGGACAAACAAAACTCCACAAAACATTAGTCATAAAACATTAATTGACACATTGACATACCTTGTTTATCATCGCTCATGTAGGGTGTGGACTCAGTAGCGGATGATGGGACACTAACAAAAGTTAGCACCCACCACTAAAGAGCGAAACTTGATGTAGTCATCATCTTGTCTGAGTGGATTGTGAATTTCTCGAACGTCCTGTGTCTAGCTTTTCACGTACTTTCAAGGACACAAACAAGAAAGCAAGCATATATGCAATAATAGAAATTAGGGTTAGTCAAAAAGATAGATGGATCGCCCTAGGGTTCGAGTTGCCGATCCCCGGCAACGGTGCCAGAAAAAGGGGCTTGTTGACGGTGTAAAACCGTGCTCAAGTTCACTGCAAGCCTACGGGTGACTTGGTGCCTTTTTCACCAAGGGGGGTCCTCCCTAGATTTGTCAATCCAAGGATCGGAAGCAAACCACTAAGGTTCTCTATCTAACCTACCTGTCTAACCCTATGTGAAGCATTGATTGCATAAAGGTAACATACAAACACGAAGGGATGTATGGATCACATCCACCTAGCCATAAAGGTAAGCAAACCAAAGGTAAACCTAGCTAATTGTCTTCTTGTTGCTTTTCCGGCCAAGGTGATAAACCAATCTAAACCTATACTATGATAAGGATTACACTCGATTTGGAGTAACCCGATATGGAGTGGTCCGATGCACGTTCACTCGCCGCTTTCTCCTCCCTCGTACTGTCACAACGTGAGGACAATCAACACCGAGCGATAAAGCTCGGTCCATGCACTACTACAGTGTATCCACAAGACAAGACTAATCACCATGATTCGATCTAGTCCTGCTAAAGGCATATGGTAGCTACACATAAGAATAAGCATAACCCGTAGTAGATCAAAGTATGACAAGATATGGTTACATCACTGAATGTTGAAGGTACAAATGACTTGACGAATTCAAGTCGTGGCTCCGGAACTTCACCATGGCTTTACCACGGAGGACCAACCATGGTGGATAGGGCATGGCCTAAGCCATCTCCTAGGAAACTCAAGGACTCGCGGCGGCCGTCGGCTTCCTCCCGGTGTTTCTCCTTCGTCTCGGCGACTCTTTGATGAATGGATGGATCTGGCGGCCAGTGGAGGCAGAGGCAATAAATAGACAAGCACCTAGGGCAAAAGGGGGCGCCGAACTGGGCTCAGAGTGGGCTGGGCCGGTCGGCCCAAGCCAGTCGGCCTACGCCCATTTCGGCCTGGTTCGGCCCCGATTTCCTCCCCGGTTGCTTCTTGCATGATTCCTTATTTGTGTGCACTTGCATGTGGGCCTTTGATGTCATTTCCTTCATGGTTAAGGCTTGAATCCTTGCTATGCAAGCTTCGCTGTTTTCTAGTTGAGTCCCTGAAGACTTGCACGTTGATGCTTCGGTCTTCGGGTCATTTGGAGTCATGTTCCTCGCGTGTCTTGACTCTTGTCGGGCTTCATGATCTTCTTCCAAAGTGCTTAGTGAACTTATCCCGAAAGTCTCCTCTTTAGCGTAGATTTCCTGCGTAAACAATGAACTCCAAAATCGACATGCAAGAGTGAACTTGTTATATACGGGGGGGAGGGGGGTTAGTTCCAGTGGTTAGAATAATAAATCAATAACAACATACAAGGTAAACTCATAGCTAGGTCAACAGAAATTCACCGTCAACGGTGCCCGGAAGCCATGGAGGTCAAGCTCGAGCACAAGCACCGTCCGTGGACCGACCACAAGCACTGCTCGAGGCACGACTACAGGGGCAAGGACAAGTCCGAGCGGAGGCCGAGGAAGAGTGGTGGTCACAAGAAGAAGGAGAGAGCGATGGTGGTCGGGGCGAGCGACATCGACTCAAGCTCCTGCTAATCTTCATCGAGCTCTTGTGACGAAGAAGAGAACCTATAAAAGGGCAAGTGGTCGAGCAAGAACATCAACGGCCTTTGCTTTGCTGTCCAAGGCTTTTGTGGTATGGCACATAGCTCTGCAAGCAAGAAGAGCAACAAGGATGACTCGGGCTCCGACTCCGAGGAAGAGGTAAACAATGACCCCTCCTTCATGATAGCAGAGAATGCTAGGTTGAATGACTTGCTTGACAACCATGATGATGTGCTTAGAAAGACCAACAAGGAGAAGAGGGAGTATAGGTCTTTTCTTGGAGAGGCTAAGGAGAAGGTGGTTGAGCTAGAATCTTTGCTTGATGATGCTAGGGATCAAATAGATTCTTTTAAGTCTGCTCCTGTTGTGACCAATGAACCTGAATGCACTGATTGTAACCCTTTTCTTGGTGAACTGATTGTGCTTAAGGAGAAGTATGCCTCCAAGGTCAAGGAACTAGATGTGCTTAGGGTTGAGCTAGATGAAATGAAGTCTAGGCTATCCTTGCTTGGTGCTTGCACTTTTTGTCTTGTTTTGCATGAGAAACTAGATGCCTCGCTTGTGTATGCTAGATCTCTAGAGGCTCAGCTGAGAGTTCCTATTCCTACAATTTGCTCCACTTGTGAAATAAATGATGTGAAGAATATGGAGTTTCCACATTATGTTGATCATTTGCAGGATGATAATGATGAGTTGAGAAAGTTGATGGGTTGGTTGTCTGGTCATGAGCCTTAGTTGAGGATAATGATCGAGACATACAAGCGCCAGGATGGGTAAGCGCTTGGGGCAAACAAGGTGGGTGAGGGAAGTGGTGAGAATGAGGGGAAGATCAGAGATATCCCAGAGCCACCAAAAACCCACCACAAAAATGTCTTTGTTCCTAAACCGAATCATCTTAGGAACCGACTAGACACAACCACGGCTCCACCCGTGTTTCCTCCACAAACCAACAACTTCCAGAAACCCATAGATTTCAAGAGTGTCTTGGGGAATGAGTTCTTTGGGAAGAAGGGAGAGAAACCGAGTGAAGAGAAACCAGAGCCCAAAGAGAACCCAAAATCATAGCCAAAACCGAAACCCTTCCATTGTGAGCATTGTGGGAGGGATGGGCACCTTGCTGAGTTTTGCTTCAGGAGGAAGCGTGAGGAGAGGATGGCTAGAGATTTGGCCAACAAGGACAGGTACCAGCCTTCTCGTGGTGTGCCTGAGCCTAGGTTGGTACTGAGAGGCGAGGGTATGGTGCGTACAATTTACCCTTGGGAGAGGCGTGAGTTTGTGCCTCGGGGTGAGCCTCCACATAGAGAAGGTGGTAGGTGTGTTAAGTTTGGGTGTGGTGACTTTGCTAGACATTCCTTTGCTCGTGGCCAATACGAGTATGGGGGGAACGATCACAGCTTTAGGTCCCAGAGGAGCTACGGGCCACGGTCTTCCCTTCGTGGTACGTGTAGTCCTCCAAGGAGACGTGTGGGTGTTCCACCTAGGAGAGATATGATCGATTTTGCTAACCCCACATTTGAGCAAATGGCGAGGCACTGGTTTGATCTGTTTTGTACTAACCCCAGTGCTGAGTCCTTTGCTGACTCTCGCACTCGTTAATGATTTTGCAAGTGGGAGGCATGGAGGGCTTTTGGTTGATCGACTCCAGTTGCTTTCGGCACATGACTGGAGGTCGATGGTGGTTCTCCAGCCTCACCCCGGTGATGACCAAAGAGTACATCACTTTCAGGGATAATGGGAAAGGTAGAGTGCTTTCAGTGGGCACAGTGAAGGTGAGTGAGTTAGTGACTCTTCGGCGTGTTTCTCTTGTCAGTTTTTGGGTTCCTTGCTTGTTTCTTAGTATTCTCACAAACAGTATAGTGTAGCTCAGTCTACCGCAGAAGCCGAATATGTTGCTGCTGCTATTTGTTGCTCCCAGCTGCTTTGGATCACATACACTCTAAGTGACTTTGGTGAGGAGTGTTCCCATGTACCTCTCATGTGTGATAGCACGAGTGCCATAGTGTTGCCAAAAATCCCATGCTACATCCAGAACCAAACACATAGAAGTGAGGTACCACTTTCTGAGAGACAATGTTGAGAAGGGAAACATAGACCTCATCCATGTACCTACAGACAAGCAGCTTGCCAATATCCTAACCAAGCCTTTGGACCAAGCAACATTCACTCGTTTGCGAGGAGAGCTTGGAGTTGTTTTTCCTTTTTGAGCTTCGGTTGGGAGGGTTGATGTACATATGCATGTTGCATTTTCATTTATGTATCATATCATGTTTGCATCTTTGTATCATATACTGCATGTGTAACATATGTCATAGAGATGTTCTTCTCTCATATGCTTTGCTCACCTTGATATGCTAGATATGAGGTTATGACTTTGTTTGTGATGCTCATGAGATGTATAGCTATTCTCTTGGTAGCTTTGGGATATATATGCTTGTGAATGGCTTCTTTTTGTAAAAATGCTAAATGATCCTCTCTTGTGAGTAGAATGCCTCACATGTTCATTTTGGGTGCTTATGGCTATATCTTACTTAATTTGTGCTTGGAACCATGTTGTTTTCATTTGGGATCAAAGATCCCTTTATCATCATGAATTACTCTTCATGCTACCTTGTGGAGAAGCCTAAGCTTATTTTTGCCGCAAAGGTACTTCATGTACCATGTTTAACTTGTAAATCATGAAAATGGTATGCGAGATGCCTAAGCTTGAAATATGTGCTTCCATGCCTTAAAATGCTTTAATTTCCTTATCTTGGGTGCTAAACCGTTGCATGATGTTCACCAATGAGAAGTCTCATATTTAGAAGTGGATACATGGCTCGGTGGCTTTGACATGACATGAGATAGCTTCTAGGTGTTTGTGATGACCTTGTGATGAGGATTTGTGACCTTGCATGAAGTTTGTGAGATATATGATGTATGTGCTCGGTTTGATCATGTTTAGGTCCTATGCTCCTGAGTGGGAAATTTTTGTGAAAAAATGCTTCATTTTCATCATGGCTATGTCACTTCCTTGTATGTCCCTTTCAATCTTGTTGGCAATGCTTGTGCTCAAATTGTAGCTGTCTTGCTTGTTTATGTCTCAATTTTAGCATGTTGTAGTGCTCTTTGTATTTTGAGAAGCACATGCTTGCATTTGTAGCCTTGATTCATGCATTACATCCAAGGAGGAGGAAAGTACCCAATTCATGTTTCCAGGGGGAGTTTTGCATCAAGGGAATAAACTTTTGGAGAAATGCATTTGTTCATGGGGAGCTTGCATTCATGCATTTGGGAGCTCTTTTTCACCTAAATTATAGTTGTGCTCTTTTGCCGATGGTGTCGAGCCGTTTTGCCTCACCTTGAAGAGTTGGCAATTTTAGAGCATTTTATCTCGGTTGTGTTGAGTCGTTGCCCTTGTCTTAGGGGACTGAGATCTTTCTCACTCAAGTGATCTTTTATTGGCTTTTGGTTGGCTTTTGATCACTTGCTTGAGTTTTTCTTTCGTTTATTTTCTTTTTCTCTTTTTTCTGAATTGGTTACTTGTGTGTGTTGTCAATGCACTCATCAAGGGGGATATTGAGGACCGGAGCGTCCGAGGACCGGTGGATGGTCGCTCCTGGCTGTGATGAATGATTGACAACATGGTGTGGACTGACTCTTAACCAAGTATTGCAGGTGCAGGTTGTGGCTAGATTTGCTATTGGTGCAGGTGAAGAGTGGGCGTGAAAGGTCATTGCCTTGCGGGGCCTTCGAGGAGTGGAGAGACAAGTAGGCCTAACTCGAGGGACCCGGTGGCCAGCGGGGTCAAGTGCGGACCGCATGGTAGCAAGAAAAGCAAGACGAAGTCGTTGACCGGAGCCGATGCAGGGTAGCGGCTCACAACCGGAGTCTGCACGCAGGGTTTGCGGTGGTTCACCACAAAACCGTTGGGTTACTTGGTTGAGCCACAAAACAAGGATCGGAGTCTCAGCGGGCGGAGACAGGATCTGGGTGCGCCAAGAAGCTTCGATGCCAGCAGACACGTGGCGTGATCGCAGGTCCTGTGTCGGGAGGACGAGGTCTGTGGAGACAGCGTGGCCGTGCGATGAAGAGGAGTGCTACATGACCTATTTGCCCCTGAGGGGTTGTATCACAACTTAAGTGTAAGGGGTAACGTGGTCTTTTGCCTGGCCCGAAGGGGACTCATATATTTTATCTATAGGGTTTCTAGGCAAACCATCCATCCGGACTGCTTCTCATTTCCTTGCTCCATAGGGTTAGATTTTTCCTCCATTTGTAAAGAATCTGACCTTCGAGTGAATGTAAAGTTGTAGCTCGTTGAATTTTCGTGTCTTTTTCGAGCTGTTTTCATCGTTTTTTCGTGCGCGGCTTGTTCCTTCGATTCTGAGGTGTTTGAGTTTGGATTTATTGGTGGGAATCATGGATAGTTGCCTCGTGCATCTTTGTGCTTGAGTTCTTGTCTTAGAGGGCCTAAATTTGCGATTTCCTTTGATTGTGGGTGTTTCGATTGGATTCCTTTGTGGGAGAGGTTGCCCAGGAGGTAACCCAGCTATCCCCGAAGTTTCGCCGCAATCCGTGGGCTGAATCGGGACACTGGGCGATGTGAAGTTGAGGGTTGACCTGCGGCCTGTTTTCTGGGGAGGGCGGTTTAACCGCCATAGGGGGCGATCTAACTGCCCTAGGTCTCCCAAGTCAAAGTTTTATTTTTGCTAGAGTTTCCTCTGTGAGTTTGTTCGCCTTGATCAGAGGAGCGTTCATGTGAAATCTTAGCTCGTTTCAGTGTTGTTTGCTAGGAGTTTTGCCTTGAGTTCGTTGCTGGGTACAGGAGGTTAGACCTCCCATGCTAGCCGGTCTAACCGCCCCTTGGCCCTTGGGTGAAGTTTTTTTTGCCAAGATTTCCTGGTAGCTAGCTTAGCCTTGACCAGAGATTTCTGTTTGTGAAATTGTGGTGTGTTTTGGGGCTCAGAAGAGGTGTTTTGGATGATTTCTTGGTTACCAGGTGGAGGCGGTCTAACCGCCCCCCATACCCGGTCTAACCGCCCCCTTCAGGCAGCCAGCTTCCAAGTCTTTTCTGTTGTTGTGTGTGTCTTGGAGTTGTGGCTGTTGGTAGTGTTTGTTCCTAGGACCAATAGCACTTCAGTGGGTACATGGTTTTCGCAAACGGAAGCTTGCGTGCGGAGCCTGTGATTTTGGGTATCTGACCGAGTTCATCTTGTTTGGGAAGTCATCCCCTTCGAGAAGAATTTTTATCGGCTCCCATTCACTCCCTCCCTCTCTGGTCGCCTAATCGGTCCTTCACCGCGCATGGACCGGTGGTCGTCGGCCTACCTCGGCATGCGGTACGGTGACGTACGGCAGTGGCAACATGGCATGCAGGAGTGATGTCGCTCACAGGCGCGTTCAGGCTCAGAAACAAATCTATTTAGCCTAGTTTTACCAAAGTTTTCTCCAAAAATTGGAACTAAAGTGCACCAAGGTTTAAATACCAAACTTTCTCATATCACTACCCTCTACAACTTCTACAAAGGTTCAGAGGGGTGAAGAGTATCTTGACCTCCTAAGTGGTTTTTGGTGATTTAATGACACACTCTTAAGTAACTAATGATTTATTTAGTGTATGAGCAGGTATTAAAATTATATGTGGCATTAGGTGCAATTCACTGTCTATACAAAAAGGAAGTGATGCTACAAAGGGTTCCTATGAAGGCTTATTTAGTTTATATTTTGAATTTGACTCCTAGGAACATCGTACTATAAAGAGGGACAAGAAATGTATCCTCCAAGAGTCAAACAGGTGCTCTAGTTGTCAAAACAAAACCAATGAGAGACACCTTTGCACCAACACGTTCACGGGGATATTTTCTTGGGTGCTAACCTTGAAAGGCCGGAGTATTTGGGATTTTCCCAGAGTCTCCGAACTTCCCAGAGTTTTCGGGTTTTTCCCAGACATTCCGAGTCTTAGAGCTGTAACGGCTCATTTCTATGTGAGGGGGTATAAAAGCCACCTCCACCCTTTCCTCTCTCTCACTGTTGCCCATTTCGAACACAAAAGCTTCAGAACTCATTTACTCTCCTTACTCCCCTTGGCTCTATGTTGCTGAGAATTGGTGGGGATTTAAGAGGGATTGAGAGCAAGAGCTTGGAGAGTGCTAGTGAGCTAATTTCTGATCTCTAGAGCACCTCGTTCTTTGCTTGGTTGGCACATTTCGTGTTTGTTACTGTTGGAGCTTTGAGCTCCTAGCTGGCTAGGCGTTGCCTTGGAGCATCCAAAGGTTGTGGCTGCCCAAGGAAGTTTGTATCACCCCGAAATTGAGTAAGTAACTGTAGCTTGATCTTTGTGGTCGCTAGAGGGAGGAAAGTGACCTAGGTGTAAAGGTCCACCCTTTGTGGGTTCCTCAACGAAGACGTAGACCTCAAGGTGTGAGGTTGAACTCCGGTAACAAATCCTTGTGTCTCTTGTGCTTGTTCATCTTGTTGCATGCTTGTATATCTCTTGAGAACGTTTCTAGGGTTTGGTTCTGATCTGCTTCGTTTTGAGATTCTTGCAAGGTTTAGGTGGGTAAATAGGCTTGTCTCATCTCAGTGCATAACCTATTTTCATAGATTTAAATTTGAGGAAGTTTAATTTCTGTCGAATTTGATTACCCCCTCGTAGGCCGGACAATCCGGACATTTTCCCGGATTCTCCGGATTTCTCAGAATATCCGAAAAAAATATCCGGAAACTCCGGACCTGGACTAACATCTGCGAAAAAAGGCTGTGAATTTTCAGGTTCGACAATTCAAACCCCCCTCCAGTCGACATCTTGATCCTTTCAATTTGTATCAAAGCCAAGTGCTCCAAATTTTATGATTAACCAATTGGAGTCAAGAAGATGTTGGATCCAAACGCTCAAGCTCCACCTCTCCCCGAAGGTGATCCCGCCAACAATGTCGTTGGCACACCTCCCGTTCCACCTCAAGGAGGTGGCACCCTTGGAGCAAGCACAAGTCATTAAGCACATGGACATGGTAAAGATTCCTCCGATAGTGAGGATGAAGAATTTGATGATGCAAGGTCCAACCGCTCCGCTCAATGACCATCATCATCAAGGGACTATACTTGAACATCTTTCATTTACTCTTGTTTATCTTTTAACCATCCATCGGGTTCTAGCCACATTGGGAAGATACCCCAATTTGATGGAACCGACTATTCCAAGTGGAAGAATTTGATGGAAGAGTATTTGATGGCGGTGAATCCTGCACTTTGGAATATTGTGAACAGGGGTATTACTTTCCCTAGTGGTGATGCAACGCTAACTCAACATCAATCAAATGAGATACAAAGAAACTATCAAGCCATGCGCATCATCAAGACTTCACTCACGTCCGAAGAGTATGACAAGGTGGATGGGTTGAAATCCGCCAAAGAAGTGTGGGACACATTGTTCATCAACCATAAAGGGACAAAGTAAATGAGAGAAGGAAGAATTTGTGCTTTGGAAAGTGAGCTCAGCCGTTTTTATATCAAGGATGATGAGTCTCCACAAGATATGTACAACAACTTAAACAAGATCATCAACAAGATCACGTCTCTTGGAAGCACAAGATGGGGAAGAAGAGAAGTGTTTGATAAGATCCTCTCCGCATACATGGCAAGGGATTACCAACTCGCAACACTCATAAGAGAGAAGAGAGGCTTCGACATGTTCACTCCGGCAGATGTGATTGGAAGAATGGAAGAACATCTTATCACCGTCAAAGAGTCAAAGCTTTCACAAGAAATGTCAAAGATGCATGAACAACAAGAGAAGAACAAGGGGTGTCCCTCAAGGCATCTAGCAAGGATAAGAAATCTAGCTCATCAACCTCCAAGACCGTGGTCGAGGAAGATAGTGATGAAGATAGTGATGTGAACATGACTCCCGAACAAATGGCACTCTTTGTGAGAAAGTTCAACAAAATGTTCAAGAAGAGTGGTTTCCTCAACAAGAGCAAAGACAAAGACAAGATCAAGACGAAGAGGACTTCCAAAAGGCCATGCTTTGGGTGTGGCAAGGAGGGTCACTTCATTGCGGAGTGCCCCAACATCAAAGTGAGAAGAAGGGTCACCAACAAAAATGACAAGAACAAAAAGAAGGAAGTTGGTGAACCACATTTGGGTGAAGAATGGGATTTAAATGATGATAGCTCTGACTCCGATGATGAGGTGGGACTTGCCACTATCTCTATTGGAAAACCAATCAACAAGTCATCACTCTTTGAAGACCTCGCCAATGATGAAGATGACTTCACCCAGACATGCCTCATGGCTAGGGGCTCTAAGGTAGACACTCCTACCCCGCCCCTAGATCATGATAGTGAAAGTAATCTTGAATTTGAAAAGATGATCAATAGCTTTGGTAAAAAAGCAACTAAAAAAATCATGTTTTTAATGAAAGAAATAAAGAATAGAGATGGGACTCTAGAGGTGCAAGAAGAACTCTTTAGACTTGAGCGGGAGAAAACCATTGCCCTTGAGAATGACCTTGTAATTTAAAAGAAGGGTTTCAAGGTGCAAGAGGACTTGCTCAAGGAAAAAGAGTTAGAAATTGTTATCCTCAAGAAATCCCAAGCTAAAGATGAGTTGATAGTAGATGAATTAACTAGGGAATCTTTCCTAGCTAAGGATGCTTGCAAGAAACTTGAGGGTGAAAAGCTTGAACTTCAAAAGAGCTTTGCAAGCCTAAAGACTAGTCACATAGCACTAGAAGTTCAACTTGACAACCTCAAAAATAATGCTACAACAACATCTAAATATGCTCTCTCTAATGCTAAAGCCTCAACAAACAATGGTTGTTCTCGGTGTAATAAAATTGATATAAATGCTTGTGCTACTAACATTGCTGAGATGAATGCTATGAAGAAAGAGATTGCTAGGTTGTCAAACTCTCTCACTGATGAGAAAAAGAAAGAACCCAAGAGAGGAGAGTTTGAGAACCACACCAAAGGCTTTGGGTTAAGCTACATGAAGAAGTTTGGCTTTGCGGATGGGAAGGGGCTTGGTAAGCAAGAATAAGGTACAAAGGACCCCATCCCATTCATCAAAAATTACCACACCAAAAGTGTGGGGACAAGGAATGTGGTACACGGAATGAAGCAATTGGATGCCAAGAACTTGGACAACCACGTGAAGTACAACACTCCTATCAAGTTCAAGGTCACTCAAGTCACAACAAATGCCCCACAACCTAAGGCAAAGTCCAACCCAATCAAGTCAAGCAAGAAGCCCAGGCCACATGCCTCACAAGATAGCTTCTATGCCAATTATGTGTTGACTTGGAACCACAAGGGCAAGGTGGTTGCCAAGTATGTGGGACCCGAACAAAAGGGACATTCATCAAAAGGGATGTGTGGGTGCCCAAGGTTCTTGTGACTAACACTCTAGGACCCAAACCTACTTGGGTACCTAAAACACAAGCATAATTTGTTTTGTAGGCATACTCCTCCAGTGGAACCAATTAGGTGATTGATAGTGGATGCACAAATCATGTGACTGGAGGGAAGAAAATGTTTACATCTTGTGATATTATTGAAAATCCTATTGGAAGAATTGCCATTGGAGGCAATGGTGGAGGGATGGTTGTTGGTCTTGGTAAAATTTCTATCTCAATCAATCATTCAATTTTCGATGTTTATTTGGTTGAATCTTTGTACTACAATCTATTGTCCGTTTCACAACTTTGTGAGATGGGCTACAATTGTTTGTTCACCACTGAGGGTGTGACCATCTTTAGAAGGGGCGATGACTCCGTTGCCTTTAAGGGTGAACTCAAGGGATGGCTTTACTTGGTGGATTTTTCATCGGATAAAGCCCAACTTGATACATGCTTATTGGCAAAGTCTAGCTTGAGTAGGCTTTGGCATCACCGACTAGCTCACGTTGGGATGAACAATCTCAATAAGCTTCTAAAGGGGGAACACATCCTAGGGCTGAGAAACATTCATTTAAAAAAAAGAATTTGTAGTGCTTGTCAAGACGGAAAGCAAGTTGGTGCTCCTCATCCCGCCAAGAATATACTCACCACTACAAGGCCATTGGAACTACTTCACGTGGATATCTTTGGTCTCATGGCTTATGTTAGCATTGGTGGGAATAAGTATGGATTTGTCATTGTCGATGACTACTCTCGGTGTACTTGGTTATTCTTTATGAAGGACAAGAGCAAGGTTCATAAAATATTCAACAAGTTTGCCACAAGAGGCTAAAATGTGTTTGATGTGAAGATCAAGAGAGTGAGAAGTGATAATGGTACCTAGTTCAATAACACCAACATTGAAGAGTATCTTGATGAAGAAGGCATTGGTCATGAACTCTAAGTCCCGTACACTCCACAACAAAATGGGATAGTGGAGAGGAAGAATAGGACTCTCATTGAAGCCGCAAAAACCATGCTTGATGAGTACAAGACTTCAGATAGTTTTTGGGCGGAAGCAATCAACACGGCTTGTCATGCTATCAACCGTTTGTACCTTCACAAGCTTCGTCACAAAAGCGCCTATGAACTTCTAACAGGTAAAAAGCCTAACATGTCTTACTTTAGAGTTTTTTGTTGTAAGTGCTTCATTCTTAACAAGAAACCCAAAATCTCTAGGTTTGCACCTAAAGTTGATGAAGGTATCTTTCTTGGTTACGCCTCAAACGCTCATGGCTATTGTGTCCTCAACAAAACCATTGGTTGATGAATCTAATGGTTTTCAAGTGGAGCAAGTTGATGAATTGTGTGTAGGGAAGGATATACCAGCTGAAAAGGCTATAAAGAAGATGGCCATTTGAGAAGTTAAGCCTCAAGAAGAAGAAGATGAGGACTGCGAGATAGAAGAACCAGCAAGTTCACCTCCCACTGTGATTCACCTCCCGCTGTGAACCCCCGAGTGTCCGGAGAAAAATCCGGAGATTCCGGGTTTCCCAAAGCAGTCAAGAAAATGAGGAATTGATTCAACAAGAAGTCTCTGACCCACATCCAAGAGTTCGCCAAAGTGTTCAACGAGATCATCCCGTTGACACATTCTTGGAAGCATTTGTAGAGGGGTAACAACTCATTCAAGATTAGCAAATTTTTGTGAACATTACTCGTTTGTTTCTATGTTGGAACCTCTTAGGGTTGAAGAAGCACTTGGGGATGCTGATTGGGTAATGGCCATGCAAGAAGAGCTCAACAGCTTCACATGGGATAATGAAGTCTGGTCATTGGTGGAACGCCCCAAGCAAAATGTGATTGGAACCAAATGGGTCTTCCGCAACAAACAAGATGAGAATGGCATGGTGACCAAGAAAAAAGAAGATTGGTGGCAAAGGGATATACTCAAGTAGAAGGCTTGGACTTTGGAGAAACTTATGCAACAGTGGAAAGGCTTGAAGCAATTCACTTACTCTTAGCCTTTGCCACTCATCACAACTTCAAGTTACGTCAAATGGATGTCAAGAGTGCTTTCTTGAATGGCCCAATCTCCGAAGAAGTCTATGTTGAACAACCACCGGGCATTGAAGATCCTCAATTTCCTAACCACATCTACAAGCTCCATAAGGCGCTCTATGGGCTCAAGCAAGCCCCAAGAGAATGGTATGAATGCCTTAAGGAATTTCTCTTAAAGAAAGGCTTTGAAATAGGCAAAGCTGATCATACTCTCTTCACTCATAAACAAGGCAATGATTTATTTGTATGTCAAATATATGTCGATGACATTATATTTAGCTCTACTAATCAAGTTTCGGTAGATGAGTTTAGTAGGATTATGACCAGAAGATTTGAGATGTCTAAGATGGGCGAGTTGAAGTTCTTTCTCGGATTTCAAATCAAGCAACTTAAGGATGGCACATTCATAAGTCAAACAAGTACACCAATGAGACGCTCAAGAAGGTTGACATGAACAACACCAAGCCCATCAAAACACCTATGCCATCAAATGGACATCATGATATAAATGATGAAGGCAAAAGCATCGACCAAAAGGTATATCATTCCATGATTGGATTCTTGCTTTACCTTTGTGCATCTAGGCCCGATATTACGCTTAGTGTGTGCATGTGTGCAAGGTTTCAAGCTAATCCTAAGGAGTTTCATCTAGTGGCCGTTAAGAGAATCTTTAGATACTTGGTTCATACTCCTAACCTTGGTTTATGGTATCGTAAGGGCTCTACTTTTGATCTTCTTGACTACTCTGATTCAGACTATGTCGGTTGCAAAAAAGATAGAAATATTACAAACGGGACGTGCCAATTCCTTGGGAGGTCCTTGGTGTCTTGGAGTTCCAAGAAACAAAACTTCGTTGCCCTTTCCACTAATGAGGTTGAGTATGTTGGAGCCAGTGCTTGTTGTGCTCAACTACTTTGGATGAGGCTCACTGTGAGAGACTTTGGTTGTAAGTTTAGCAAGGTGCCACTCTTGTGTGATAATGAGAGTGCCATCAACCTAGCTAACAACCCCGCAAACAACTCAAGAACAAAGCACATTGTTGACGGTGAATTTCCGTCAACCTAGAGTACTTGTTAAACATTTGTTTCGATTATGATTTGCAACTAACCCGCCACTAGGCATACTAATGATGTAACAAGTTCACACTTGCATGTCGATTTTGGAGTTAGTTGTTTACGCAGGAAATTAACGTTTAAGAGGAGACTTTCGGGATAAGTTCATCAAGCACTTCAAGAGGAGATCATGAAGCCCGTCACAAGTCAAGACACGTGATGAACATGACTCCAAATGACCCGAGGACTGAAGCGTCAACGTGCAAGTCTTCAGGGACTCAACCAGAAAATAGTGAAGCTTGCATAGCAAGGATTCAAGCCTTAACCGTGAAGGAAACGATGTCAAAGGCTCACATACAAGTGCACACAAATAAGGGATCACGCGAGAAGCAACCGGAGAAAACCGGGGCCGAACCGGGCCCAAATGGGCCTGGGCCGGTCGGCCTGGGCCGACCGGCCCAGCCCACTCCGGGCCCGGTTCGCGCCCCCTTTTTGCCCTAGGTGTTTGTCTATAAATTGTCTTTGCCTCCTTCGGCCGACACATCCATCCATCCACAGGAACTCGGCGAAACCTAGGAGAGAGCGACGATGACCGCCACGAGTCCTCGAAGTCGTCTAGGATATGGCCTAGGCCTACCCTAGCCGCCATGGCCGCCTTGCACGGTTGAGCCATGGCGGAGTTCCGAAGCTAGTTGAGGTCATCAATGGTATGTACTCGGTGGAGATGATCTAAACGCATTTATTATGTGAGTAAAGTACTTCATGTCATCCGATCTTTTAGCGACTCGATTCCTCCCTCGATGATTTTGTTTTCTTCTTGGTTATGCTTCTTCCCCAATCTAGTTTATAGCTAGATTGCTTAGGGTGCTCTTGTAGCCGCGGTGGCTAGAGGTGCATACCGGACCGACCAAGTGATTTCAACTTGTTCTTATCGAACTCGCCCTAGACTACCCGCATGAATAGGAATACATTGTGACAGAACGGGGGTTTCGAAAGGCGGGTGTTTTCGGAATCGGACCGGAGGATAGTAGTTTAAAGATGGCTTTGGATGAGATGCATGTCGCGCTTGCTCTTTTGGCTGGAACTACGACTAGAAGATGATAGGCATTAGTTTCCTTTGCTTGCTCTTTACCTTGTCTACGTTCATGGATGCGATCAACCTTATGCTATAACTCTTACATGTTTAAGGTTTATCTTCTTATGCAATCAATGCTTCATGTTAGGCTAGATCAATAGGTTAGATGGAGAATCCTAGGAGTTTACTTCCGATCCTTGGATTGACAAATCTATGGAGAACCTCCTTGGTGAAAAAGGCACCAAGTCACCCGTAGGCTTGCGGTGAACTTGAGCATGGTTTTGAACCATCAACAAGCCCCTTTTTCTGGCGCCGTTGCCGGGGATCGGCAACTCGAACCCTAGGGTGATCCATCTATCTCTTTGACTAACCCTACTTTTTATTATTGCATATATGCTTGCTTTCTTGTTTGTGTCCTTGAAAGTAGGTGAAATGCTAAACACAAGACGTTCGAGAAGTTCACATCCACTCCGACAAGATGATGACTACATCAAGATTCACTCTTTAGTGGTAGGTGCTAACTTTTGTTAGTATCCTATCATCTGCTATTGAGTGCACACCCTACTCGAGTGATGTTGAATAAGGTATGTCAATGTGTCAATTAGAGTTTTAAGACTAATGATTTGTGGAGGTTTGTTTGTCCAAGCAATAGGTGTTGGAAGCAATCACGTTGCGAAAGAAGCACCCATCACTTTGGCTAAAGCAAAATCATGAAGAAGACACACCATTGCCATCATGCTACTCACTGTTCCAGCAATGGTGAGGACTTAAAGCCAAAGGAGACGCGATGTAACGCCCCGAAGACCACAAGATCAAGGTCGTCAACATATTCAATCAATTCACAAGAAGTTTCTGTTCCCATCAATTTCTGCACAACCTTAAGGGTGAACAACAGGATATCTTTGGATATTTAGAAGCCCCATGAAGTTACGCTTCCAACGAATCAAGAATCAAGTCAATCGGAGGTTCTTACAAGCGGGTATGGCCGAATTACCGAAGGTTGCACGGTCTGAAATTTCTGGACACCATGCAAGAGCGGAAACAAAACGGCCATAACTCCCTCATTTGGCCTCCGATTAAGATGAATGAGTACCCGTTGTGTAACATCCTGGAATTTTTCCCGGAAAGTTAGCAATGCAAAAATGTGGATTTCAAAATTTCGATTTGAAATTGAGTGCATGATTAAAATATAAGGCTGTCTTCTTCGATCCTTCCCTAATTTCTTAGATTTAATTTGAGCTAGATCATAAAAATTAGGAAATATAAAAATGCTAGTGTGAGAACCTTGGATTTTATGGGATTTATTTTGCATCTTAATTGTGTTGGATTCAAATTTGAATTCTAAATTCAAATTCGAATCGTAGTTTAATTAGGAGATAGGTGTTTGGAAATTAGGAAGGGAACCTTTGCACCTTGGGCCTCAACTCATTTCACTAGGTTCTCTACAGCACCCCAATCTCTTCTCTCGCAACACACCCAGCCAGCCCACCGTGCCTTGCGGCCCAGCACAGCCCAGCCGGCCCGCTACCCTTCATCCCTCTCCTTGTTTCACTTACGTGCGGGCCCCAGCCGTCAGCCATCCCTTATCCCTTTTTTTTCCTGCCTCTCTTCTCCACCGTGACGCACGCGAGGGGGCGAGCCGCGCCGGCCCCATGGCCGACGCCAGCCGAGGCCGCCTCCTCCCTGCTGCGCTGCGCCACCGGATGGCCTCCACGCGCCCCTGAATGGAATCCCAGCCGCCCACTCTCGCATCTCCCAACCCTAGGGCGCTGCTCTTTAAAGCCGCCCCCAGCCGGATCCCTGTAGCTGCGCCGCCGCCCCCATGGAGTTCCTCCCTGTCCACCGCGAGGAGAGAGGAGGAGAGGGGGAGAGGGAGGAGTTGGGGGAGGAGGAACTAGAGGCCGCCCGCGGGAGGGTCGAGGTCGCCGCCCCGCCGAACCGCCGCGTCGGCGCCGTCCGAGGCGCAAGCCGCAGCGCCATGCCCCCCGCCCGAGCCGGCCGATTCGGGGAGAAAAAGAAAGGGACCGGGGGGAGAAGAAGAAGAGAAGGAGGAGAGGGGGGGCCGCACCGCCACGCCGCCGACCGAGGAGGCCGCCGCCGCCCGAGCCGGACGTCGCCACGCCACCGGGCCCCACGTCGCCGTCCGGCCTGCAGGGAGGCCGCCTGAGGAAGCAACACCGCGCGTGGCTGCTGCGAGAGGGAGCAGTGCCCGGAGTCGTCGCGCTAAGACCCCTGCTCTCTTGCTGCGCACCGCGACGCCGCCCCTGTCTGCTTCCTCTTCACCAAGTCGGACCGCCTGCTTCCATCTTCACCAAGCTCGCCGGAACGCCCAGGAGCTGGGCTGCAGCACCGGGGTGATGTCGCCGTGGAAGCCGTGCACCGCGCCGCCCTGCTTCCTCTGCCCCAGGCCGTTCCGCTGCTCGTCGCCACCGCCTCGCCGTCGTGTCCAGAACGCGAGGTGAGTTCCCCCTTCACCTTGATGTGGACCCGGCCCTCGAGCCGAGGATGGACCGAGCCTTGTGAGCTCGCTGATTGTGTGTTGCCCGCTGCCCGCTCGCGCCACCGCGCAGACCCGCCGTCGCTTGAGAGCCGGTCATCGAGCCGAGCCCGTCGTTTTGCAGGTGCCGCTGCCGTCGTCGCCGCGCGCGCTCCCTTGCCTTGCAATCGTGTCGTACCTTTGTCCCGACGAGCGCACGCCGAGTTCCGGCACGCTGTCGGCACCCACACACTGAGCACGCCACCGTCGATCGAAGGCCCTGCCTTTTTGGGCCAGGAGTTGTGCGAGCACAGACCCTCGTCGTGCGCACTTCCCCGCTCGCCGTCGCCCTGTTTATGTCCCTGGTTGTGCACATGTTGTTGGCGTTGTGCCATCGCCACGGCTGTGCCGCCGACCTTTACCAGCACAAGCCAACACCGGGTCGAGGCCCTGTCATTCCTGGCCGAACCTGTGCACGCGCACTCGCGCACACGCGAGGTCGATCGCCGGCGTATGTCCCCAACCAACGCCGCCGGGCCGTTCCTCGCCGTTCTCCCCGTCCTTGTTCCTTGCCTAGTGCACGCCATCAATTTTGTGTCGCTGCCAAGGCCGAGCCGTCGGCGTTCGGCACGCACACATACGCACACAACCGAGAGGCCGAGCCCCCCGCTTCACATATCCGTGGCCGTACTCGACATTCCGTCGTGCCGTCGCCGCGAACCCCAACGCACGGCGCACGAGTGTTGTCGAGCCATCGACCCCAAGTTCGGACCTTTCGGCCACTTCGACCCCGAACACCGCCTCGCCTAAATCGCTCGTTGAGCTCTTGTCTCCGTGTCGTTGCCATGCACGCGCCGTAAGTTTTGTGTCGCCCCGTGGCCACGCCGCCGACGTTCGCACAAATACAAGCACGTACACCCGAGGAGTCGAACCCCTCTCGCTCTCCCCATCCAACCGCACACATACCCGTGCGCACACTCACACTTGATTTACGCACGTGATCGTTTGATCCTCACCGGCACCGCACAAGAGTTTGCGTCGGTGAGCCCCATCTCGCGCGCGCGCCGCCGCCGCCGCGAACCCCAAAGCGTCGGCACACGTTTGTTCCCCTAAGCCATCGGATGCGAGGTCGACCCATCTTGGCCGCCTTGATCCTCATCACCTCCCGGCCTTAGCCTCGGCCGTCGCTCTCCTTTCTTTGCGCCGTCACCGCGGCACGCCGCCGCGGCCGCGTTGTCTTCATGGTCACGCCGCTGCCGTTCCGGCCCACCGCCGTGGCCCGGACGCCGGTATGCGCAAGCGTTCGCCCTTGCCCTGTGCAACCACGCACGCACGTGCCGTGCCTAGCCGCGCAACCATGCGTGCGCTTGCCTGGAGAAGTCAAGGCCAAACCTTTGGCTCCCTTTCGCGCCAGACCTTGTCGGCACTCCGTCTCGCCACAGGACGCGGCCTTGCCGCCGAGGGAGATCCTTCCTCCCCGAGAGTGCGAGCGCCAACTCGATCCCGATCTTGCGCACTTGCTCAGGCACATGAGCGCGCCAACCCAACCGTCGCCTTGCACGCCTCGAACGAAACCGAAGCATCCAGATCGCGACCACCACGTCTCTCTACTTCGCCGCCGAGGACATCTTTCCGCCTAGGTGCACGAGCGTCGAGGCCAAGTCGGTGCACGTGTTCGTCGGCACGTACGCACGCGAGCGAACACCCCGGTGTGCCACCGAGGAGCTCACCTTTCGTGCCCCAACCTCGTGTGAACTCAAACCCTCGCCGCCGACCTTCTCATCATTGCCAGGAAAGCCATGTTCTTGACCGTGACCTTCGTTTGCAAAACGGCGTCCCCCGCCGCGTAGCGCGTTGTCTCTGTCAACCTTCGCCGCTTCGGGCCGCTCTCTTTCGCCGCCGACGTTCTGCTCACGCACACCCGCACCCGCGGGAGTCGAGCCCCCGCTCTCCCCGTCCAAACGGTGCACACGCATGTTCACATGCACGCACGTCCTCGCAAGCGAGCCGCCACGCCGCCGCGGACACCCCGGCCGCGACGACGCGGAGCTCGAGCCGCACCAAGCCGTTTACCTTCGCACCGCCGTGCTCGTCCGGGAGTTTCGTCTCACAGACGCACGCTCGTGCATGAGCTCGACCAAGCTGTCGCCTTTGCTCTCCTTGCTCGAGTCCGGAGAACACGCTCACGCGTGTGAGCCGAACCCGACCGTCGCTCGGCTGTCGCGGCCGGAACCCCCGTCGTCAAGAGCAACCTTTCCGCCGAGGCGCGCGAGCGCCGAACCAACTCGTGTACGCGTTCGCCCTCAGGCACGCGAGCGCATACAACCTCATCGACGCCGACCACCCGAATCTTGTCGCCGAGACCTTCTGCTTTGCACCGTGCGCCAAGCTGCTCTCCGTCACCGTCGGGTCGAGTTTCCAACCAAAGCAACCCTTTTCTTTGCCTAGGTGAATCCCTAGGTGTACCAGAGCCGCGTCGAGTCGCGTGAGCTCGAGTCATAGACCAACCTCGCCGCCGACGAGCCCCTTTCCACCTGTCGCTCCTCTGGGACTTACCATCGAGCACACTGGCGCCCACGCCAGAGCCCCGTAGGAAATAGATGCACACTCGCGCCCGCACGCCTTCGTTACCGTAGTAGGATCCTGTCGGTTCTAGTGCGGTCGACCAACCTCAAAAACACCACACCTCGCCGCTCACCGCGAGCCGCAACAGCAGATCCGACCAAGATCGTTTGTGGGCAGCCACTTGTGCATGGGTCAGCTTATAGCTACCTATGTGGCAGCCATGTGAGCTCGAAGAGCTAGCTTGCGGCCCACCGTAGATAGCTTAGAGCCCTTTTGAGCGCCCGTAGTTAGCTTATATTTAAGTGTATTGTGTATGCGTATTTTAATTTCGAAATCTATTTTATCTTTGGAAAATCCCGTAAAACTCATTTCAACTCCGAAAATTGTGAAACCTTTTCCAAAGCTCTTCTAAAATTATAAACTCCGTGTTAGGCTAGTGTTCGCTCTCTTTTGGCTCTTAATTGTTGTTCATTTGGAGTTAATTGCAATAGGATCCGCCTTTATTTTAATTGCGCGTTAATAGGAACAGCTGGAGCCGGGGAGCTGAGCTCGGAGATCGACTACAACGACGACTACGTCACCGACGACTACTCGCACACAGGTGTTCACGCCCGACTGATTCTGATATACCTATTAGGCATTGCTATGTAGAATGCTAGCGCTTTACTTTATATGCATGATGATGAACCTTGCACTGCCTTCTTTAATTATCCTGTCCTTGATTGTCCTACCACTATATATGTGTATATAAGCGTGTATATGCGCTGAGCTTCGCGATGCATGTGTTTGGGATGGGAATAGTGGTTCTTGGCGTGAGTGGGGGTAAAACCGGCAGGAGAAGGCGTTTTGGGTATTTTGGCGGGGGTGAGCTCGAAACAACCGATCTGGGATCGGGGATAGGAATGCACTCCTCAGTGTATCCCTACTTTGACGGTTTTCGGAGCCTAGGTGTTGGGGTTTTACTTGCGGATGGAGGACATGAGCTTGCCCCGGTCTGAAAGCGAGTGGATCAACCTTGTCGATAGGACTTTCGTACACACCACCTCGCCGAGAGTGGGGATAGGGCCGAGTTGAGCTCGGCAAGTGCGGAACCATACTCGCTTAGGAAGGATAGAGGGTATCTCGTGGGGGAGCGGTGGAGGTGAGACCACCCTCTCAGAGCGTCTCCCGTGTGGCCACACGGGAGCATTTCACAGTTCGGTGCGATTCCTTCTGAGGGGGGATTCGTTTTGAGGGCCGGATGCAGGATGGGACCGAAACTACCGAGAGTTCGCACGGTAGGATGGGCTCGGTTGGCTGATCACCATCGGGTACCATCCCGAGTTGGGTACAGGTGTACACGCTCTGCAGAGTTTCGATCTATACGTATAGCCGCGTCCTCGGTCATGGACAAACCTTGAAGACATGCTTGTTCCTCATGTTTTGGGATTTCTACCTCCCCCTGTAGTTGAGAGTGTGGTGAGCCGTGGTTGCAGTCGGTTAGAGGAGAGTGGCTCCCTCTACCTCGTCGATCCGATTGCAATCATTGAGGTGCGAGGAGAGGAAGTTCTCGCATCGACCCTAGATGGAGATAGGTTGTGGTGACGGGGCCCCCGCGGTACCGGGTGGTTCCGAGCCGTGTCCGAGAGATTGGTTTGGGACCTATATGGAGATGATTTCTGTTTATGCTTGCCGCCGCCGCATAGGAAACCCGAGCTTCTACCTTGCCTCTTTTCTTGCCCTTTAGAGGATAGGCCACTTAAAGCCGCATACGGTCGGTGACGTGAACCTATCCCACTCCTTGGGGATAGACTTTGAGTGTGCGAGTTCCGAGTTCGACTTCGACATCAACATTGACGGATGGTACGACCGAGGGATACGTCGCTTCGCTCAAGGATGCTCGTGGGCGTGAAGAACGAGAAGATGGAGACCCTTCCGAGATGCTAGCTACCGCCGCGTAGAATTTTACTCGATTCGGCCTTGAGGCTTGTAATGTTGTACTCCATTATGGACATGTAATAAATTATGTACTAATATTTGTGTGATGCGATGTACGGTTGTGATTTACCTTCGTGATGAGATCCGTACGCGATAGCCACCGATCCCGGACTATCGCAAAGGTACAGGGACTCGGGTTTTCCTCACCGAAAATCCGGGGTCGTTTCAGGTGGTATCAGAGCCGTACTTGACCATAGCACGTATCCCTAGAAATGGCCGATAGTAAATAAGGATTCTATACGTTTCCTTCCTTTATATAAACCCCTTGGATTATTTTATAAAGGCTTTCCCCCTTTGAAAAGCTTCTTTCTTACCTACGAGCTTCAACTATTCTCACGAGGACACGACCTTTGGTCGAGAACTTGTCCTGAACACGATGAAGAGGAGTAGTGTTGAAACACCATACTAGGCACAACCCCTCGGAGACCTTTTGACGATAGACTAGATCGTTGATGTGCTCGCGACCTCTGAGGCCTGAGTCACCCTCGAGGAAGCTTATATGTGTATCTATCATGTTTGCTGAGTGTTTGGCTCTTAATGGAGTTAATTGTGTTTTAATGCATCTTCTCATTGAGTGATAGGATATATAATTAGTGATATTTTCATGGTTGTGTCCGACTCATTGGTTGGTGAGTGACGTTGTCTAGAGTTTTGCTTCCCCGGTCGTGCATTCCAAAATGTTGTCGATCCGAAGGTCGGGTCGCCTCGCCGGCACGCTTTGAAGAAGCCGCCAAGGAAGGGGAAGTTCCACGGGGTCGTGGGCGTGCCGCCGCCACCGCCACCCGAGGACCCCGAAGTTGACGACAAAGAGGAGGAAGCCGAGCCCGAACCGGAGTAAGGCCCCCCGAGACGGAGCGGCCGCCACCGCCACCACTCGAATTGGTGGACGTGATGGCCCTACGGTACTCGGCCCGATGTAGAGGATGGCGGAAGCCATGGAGTACCGAGGCAATGGAGGGAACCACAATGCCCCGCCGGGGAGAACCTCATGAAGAAATCGAGGGATTCATCCGCCCGAAGGCCCCACCCTCGCCTACTCGGACAAGCCGCTCGATGCCGATGATCGGTTGGGGGTAATCGAGACCAAGCTCGACCCCGCTCGTCTACACCGGAGAGGGTGTGTTGCCAACGCCGCGCACCGACTCGGATGGTTCATCCAAGTCTTGGTGGGACAATTACGCCGCTAGCCACCCGAACCCAGTTTCCATCACTTGGTCGGGGTTCTGCATGGCGATCTGCAAGCAGTACTTGCCCAGCGAGCTGTTGGTCCAAACGACTCAAGAGTTCTGCACCATGACACAGGGTGCGATGAGAGTGAAGGAGTACGAGCGCCACTTCGTGGAAAATGATGCGCTACGCTCCCGAGGGCACCAACCCCGAACAGAAGAAGCAGTTCTGGTTCCTGCGAGGACTTCACCACGGCCTTCGCCAAGGACCGAAGGCAGGTGAGCACAACTCTCTACGCCACCTCGTGATCCGCGCCATCACGCTCTAGGACGAGAGGAGAAGTCGTGAAGACCGCAAGAAGAACCGGAAGAAGATAGGAGATCAGGACCACATCGACTGATCGCTCCAGAAGTCGAGAGATGGGTCAAGCAACATGAAGAGAGGGAATTTCCGCCCGGTGGATTAACCAACATGGAAGTAACTTCGGAGGAGGCAACAACTACTACTCGAGAGGAGGGAGTTTCGACTACCGCACCGCAAAATGGAGGATATAATCGCCCGTAGCCGAGCACTCCAAGACCCAACATCAGAGAGTTCACCCCGACTTGCTTCGCCCATGGCAAGCTTGGGCAAGATCTTCCAGTGCCCCGACAAGAAGACCGCAGCTATGCCCGCGAAAGCACCGACTCCAGGAGGAGGACATCCTCAGCCTACTCTTCAGCAATCTGCAAGCCGTGGAAGGTTTACCCATATAAAGAAAGGAAAAGCTACCAACGCTCCTGCCACCGCGATCGGAGATTTTTAAGTTGGATCGCATTGGCTCTAACTCCTTTTGATGATGGAGCAACTCTTTTCTTCTGTTTCCTCATCTCTTCAAAAAAATCGAGAATCAGCTCTTAATCTCGGGGACGAGATTCTTGTGAGGGGGGGGGAGTTCCGTAACATCCCGGAATTTTTCCCGAAAAGTTAGCAATGCAAAAATGTGGATTTCAAAATTTCGATTTGAAATTGAGTGCATGATTAAAATATAAGGTTGTCTTCTTCGATCCTTCCCTAATTTCTTAGATTTAATTTGAGCTAAATCATAAAAATTAGGAAATATAAAAATGCTAGTGTGAGAACCTTGGATTTTATGGGATTTATTTTGCATCTTAATTGTGTGGGATTCAAATTTGAATTCTACATTCAAATTCGAATCGTAGTTTAATTAGGAGCTAGGTGTTTGGAAATTAGGAAGGGAACCTTTGCACCTTGGGCCTCAACTCATTTCACTAAGTTCTCTCAAAGCACCCCAATCTCTTCTCTCGCAACACACCCGCCTGCCCCACCGTGCCTTGCGGCCCGGCCACGCCTGGCCCGGCCCGCTACCCTTCATCCCTCTCCTTGTTTCACTTACGTGCGGGCCCCGCCCGTCGCCCATCCCTTATCCCTTTTTTTTTCCCCGCCTCTCTTCTCCACCGTGACGCACGCAAGGGGGCGAGCCGCGCCGGCCCCATGGCCGACGCCGGCCGAGGCCGCCTCCTCCTCGCCGCGCCGCGCCACCGGATGGCCTCCACGCGCCCTCGAATGGAATCCCGCCCGCCCACTCTCGCATCTCCCAACCCTAGGGCGCCGCCCTTAAAGCCGCCCCCGGCCCGGATCCCCCGTAGGCCGCGCCGCCGCCCCCATGGAGTTCCTCCCTGTCCACCGCGAGGAGAGAGGAGGAGAGGGGGAGAGGGAGGAGTTGGGGGAGGAGGAACTAGAGGCCGCCCGCGGGAGGGTCGAGGTCGCCGCCCCGCCGAACCGCCACGTCGGCGCCGGCTCGAGGCGCAAGCCGCGAGGCGCCATGCCCCCCGCCCGAGGGGGCCGATTCGGGGAGAAAAAGAAAGGGACCAGGGGGAGAAGAAGAAGAGAAGGAGGAGAGGGGGGCCGCACCGCCACACCGCCGACCGAGGAGGCCGCCGCCGCCCGAAGCCGGACGTCGCCACGCCACCGGCCCCCACGTCGCCGTCCGCCCGTAGGGAGGCCGCCCGAGGAAGCAACACCGCGCGTGGCCGCCGCGAGAGGGAGCAAGTGCCCGAGTCGTCGCGCTAAGACCCCGCTCTCTTCTTCGCGCACCGCGACGCCGCCCCCGTCTCGCTTCCTCTTCACCAAGTCGGACCGCCCGCTTCCATCTTCACCGAGCTCGCCGAACGCCCGGTGAGCCGGGCCGCGCACACGGGTGATGTCGCCGTGGAAGCCGTGCACCGCGCCGCCCGCTTCCTCTCGCCCCCAGCCGTTCCGCCGCTCGTCGCCACCGCCTCGCCGTCGTGTCCGAACGCGAGGTGAGTTCCCCCTTCACCTTGATGTGGACCCGGCCCTCGAGCCGAGGATGGACCGAGCCTTGTGAGCTCGCCGGATTGTGTGTTGCCCGCCGCCCGCTCGCGCCACCGCGCGTACCCGCCGTCGCTTGAGAGCCGGTCATCGAGCCGAGCCGGTCGTTTTGCGAGTGTGTGCCGCCGCTGCCGTCGTCGCCGCGCGCGCTCCCTTGCCTTGCAATCGTGTCGTACCTTTGTCCCGACGAGCGCACGCCGAATTCCGGCTCGCTGTCGGCACCCACACACTGAGCACGCCACCGTCGAGCGAAGGCCCTGCCTTTTTGGGCCAGGAGTTGTGCGAGCACAGACCCTCGTCGTGCGCACTTCCCCGCTCGCCGTCGCCCCCGTTTATGTCCCCCGGTTGTGCACATGTTGTTGGCGTTGTGCCATCGCCACGGCTGTGCCGCCGACCTTTACCAAAGACAAGCCAACACCGGGTCGAGGCCCCGTCATTCCCGGCCGAACCCGTGCACGCACACTCGCGCACACGCGAGGTCGATCGCCGGCGTATGTCCCCAACCAACGCCGCCGGGCCGTTTCTCGCCGTTCTCCCCGTCCTTGTTCCTTGCCTAGTGTACGCCATCAATTTTGTGTCGCTGCCAAGGCCGAGCCGTCGGCGTTCGGCACGCACACATACGCACACAACCGAGAGGCCGAGCCCCTGCTTCATATATCTGTGGCCGTACTCGACATTCCGTCGTGCCGTCGCCGCGAACCCCAACGCACCGGCGCACGAGTGTTGTCGAGCCATCGACCCCAAGTTCGGACCTTTCGGCCACTTCGACCCTGAACACCGCCTCGCCTAAATCTGCTCGTTGAGCTCTCGTCTCTGTGTCGTTGCCATGCACGCGCCGTCGGTTTTGTGTCGCCCCGTGGCCACGCCGCCGACGTTCGCACAAATACAAGCACGTACACCCGAGGAGTCGAACCCCTCTGCTCTCCCCATCCAACCGCACACATACCCGTGCGCACACTCACACTTGATTTCTGCACGTGATCGTTTGATCCTCACCGGCACCGCACAAGAGTTTGCGTCGGTGAGCCCCATCTCGCAGCGCTCTGCCGCCGCCGCGAACCCCAAAGCGTCGGCACACGTTTGTTCCCCTAAGCCATCAGATGCGAGGTCGACCCATCTTGGCCGCCTTGATCCTCATCACCTCCCGGCCTTAGCCTGGTCGTCGCTCTCCTTTCTTTGCGCCGTCACTGTGGCACGCCGCCGCAGTCGCGTTGTCTTCATGGTCACGCCGCCGCCGTGGCCCGGACGCCGGTATGCGCAAGCGTTCGCCCTTGCCCTGTGCAACCACGCACGCACGTGCCGTGCCTAGCCGCGCAACCATGCGTGCGCTTGCCTGGAGAAGTCAAGGCCAAACCTTTGGCTCCCTTTCGCGCCAGACCTTGTCGGCACTCCGTCTCGCCACAGACGCGGCCTTGCCGCCGAGGGAGATCCTTCCTCCCCGAGAGTGCGAGCGCCAACTCGATCCCGATCTTGCGCACTTGCTCAGGCACATGAGCGCGCCAACCCAACCGTCGCCTTGCACGCCTCGAACGAAACCGAAGCATCCAGATCGCGACCACCACGTCTCTCTACTTCGCTGCCGAGGACATCTTTCCGCCTAGGCGCACGAGCGTCAGGCCAAGTCAGTGCACGTGTTCGTCCGCACGTACGCACGCAGGCGAACACCCCGGTGTGCCACCGAGGAGCTCACCTTTCTGTGCCCCAACCTCGTGTGAACTCAAACCCTCGCCGCCGACCTTCTCATCATTGCCGGAAAGCCATGTTCTTGACCGTGACCTTCTGTTCGCAAAACGGCGTCCCCGCCGCGTAGCGCGTTGTCTCCGTCAACCTTCGCCACTTCGGGCCGCTCTCTTTCGCCGCCGACGTTCGCTCACGCACGCCCGCACCCGCGGGAGTCGAGCCCCCGCTCTCCCTTCGTCCAAACGGTGCACGCGCATGTTCACATGCACGCACGTCCTCGCAAGCGAGCCGCCACGCCGCCGCGACACCCCGGGGCCGCGACGACGCGAAGCTCGAGCCACACCAAGCCGTTTACCTTCGCACCGCCGTGCTCGTCCGGGAGTTTCGTCTCACAGACGCACGCTCGTGCATGAGCTCGACCAAGCTGTCGCCTTTGCTCTCCTTGCTCGAGTCCGGAGAACACGCTCACGCGTGTGAGCCGAACCTGACCGTCGCTCAGCCTGTCGCGACCGGAACCCCGTCGTCAAGAGCAACCTTTCCGCCGAGGCGCGCGAGCACCGAACCAACTCGTGTACGCGTTCGCCCTCAGGCACGCGAGCGCATACAACCTCATCGACGCCGACCACCTGAATCTTGTCGCCGAGACCTTCTGCTTTGCACCGCACGCCAAGCTGCTCTCCGTCACCGTCGGGTCGAGTTTCCAACCAAAGCAACCCTTTTCTTTGCCTAGGTGAATCCCTAGGTGTAGTGCAGCCGCGTCGAGTCGCGTGAGCTCGAGTCACCGACCAACCTCGCCGCCGACGAGCCCCTTTCCACCTGTCGCTCCTCTGGGACTTACCATCGAGCACCTGGCGCCCACGCCAGAGCCCCGTAGGAAATAGATGCACACTCGCGCCCGCACGCCTTCGTTACCGTAGTAGGATCCTGTCGGTTCTAGTGCGGTCGACCAACCTCAAAAACACCACACCTCTGCCGCTCAGCTGCGAGCCGCAGCAGATCCGACCAAGATCGTTTGTGGGCAGCCACTTGTGCATGGGTCAGCTTATAGCTACCTATGTGGCAGCCATGTGAGCTCGAAGAGCTAGCTTGCAGCCAGCCTGTAGATAGCTTAGAGCCCTTTTGAGCCTGCCAGTAGTTAGCTTATATTTAAGTGTATTGTGTATGCGTATTTTAATTTCAGAAATCTATTTTATCTTTGGAAAATCCCAGAAAACTCATTTCAACTCCGAAAATTGTGAAACCTTTTCCAAAGCTCTTCTAAAATTATAAACTCCGTGTTAGGCTAGTGTTCGCTCTCTTTTGGCTCTTAATTGTTGTTCATTTGGAGTTAATTGCAATAGGATCCGCCTTTATTTTAATTGCGCGTTAATAGGAACAGCTGGAGCCGGGGAGCTGAGCTCGGAGATCGACTACAACGACGACTACGTCACCGACGACTACTCGCACACAGGTGTTCACGCCCGACTGATTCTGAAATACCTATTAGGCATTGCTATGTAGAATGCTAGCGCTTTACTTTATATGCATGATGATGAACCTTGCACCGCCTTCTTTAATTATCCCGTCCTTGATTGTCCTACCACTATATATGTGTATATAAGCGTGTATATGCGCTGAGCTTCGCGATGCATGTGTTTGGGATGGGAATAGTGGTTCTTGGCGTGAGTGGGGGTAAAACCGGCAGGAGAAGGCGTTTTGGGTATTTTGGCGGGGGTGAGCTCGAAACAACCGATCTGGGATCGGGGATAGGAATGCACTCCTCAGTGTATCCCTACTTTGACGGTTTTCGGAGCCTAGGTGTTGGGGTTTTACTTGCGGATGGAGGACATGAGCTTGCCCCGTCTCGAAAGCGAGTGGATCAACCTTGTCGATAGGACTTTCGTACACACCACCTCGCCGAGAGTGGGGATAGGGCCGAGTTGAGCTCGGCAAGTGCGGAACCATACCGCTAGGAAGGATAGAGGGTATCCGTGGGGGAGCGGTGGAGGTGAGACCACCCTCTCAGAGCGTCTCCCGTGTGGCCACACGGGAGCATTTCACGCTCCGTGCGATTCCTTCCGAGGGGGGATTTCGTTTTGAGGGCCGGATGCAGGATGGGACCGAAACTACCGAGAGTTCGCACGGTAGGATGGGCTCGGTTGGTCGATCACCATCGGGTACCATCCCGAGTTGGGTACGGGTGTACACGCTGCGCAGTTTCGATCTATACGTATAGCCGCGTCCTCGGTCATGGACAAACCTTGAAGACATGCTTGTTCCTCATGTTTTGGGATTTCTACCTCCCCCTGTAGTTGAGAGTGTGGTGAGCCGTGGTTGCAGTCGGTTAGAGGAGAGTGGCTCCCTCTACCTCGTCGATCCGATTGCAATCATTGAGGTGCGAGGAGAGGAAGTTCTCGCATCGACCCTAGATGGAGATAGGTTGTGGTGACGGGGCCCTGGGGTACCAGGTGGTTCCGAGCTGTGTCTGAGAGATTGGTTTGGGACCTATATGGAGATGATTTCTGTTTATGCTTGCCGCCGCCGCATAGGAAACCTGAGCTTCTACCTTGCCTCTTTTCTTGCCCTTTAGAGGATAGGCCACTTAAAGCTGCATACAGTCGGTGACGTGAACCTATCCCACTCCTTGGGGATAGACTTTGAGTGTGCAGGTTGCGAGTTCGACTTCGACATCAACATTGACGGATGGTACGACTGAGGGATACGTCGCTTCGCTCAAGGATGCCTGTGGGCGTGAAGAACAGAAGATGGAGACCCTTCTGAGATGCTAGCTACCGCCGCGTAGAATTTTACTCTGATTCAGCCTTGAGGCTTGTAATGTTGTACTCCATTATGGACATGTAATAAATTATGTACTAATATTTGTGTGATGCGATGTACGGTTGTGATTTACCTTCTGTGATGAGATCTGTACGCGATAGCCACTGATCCCGGGACTATCGCAAAGGTACAGGGACTCGGGTTTTCCTCACCGAAAATCCGGGGTCGTTTCACGTTGGAAAGGTAATTTTATAAAATTTTCAATGGAACAATAATTTGGTATACGATCTGTTATGTACACAGGGGAAAATCCATGAAAAAGAGGAAGCAGCAAAATGATGAGAACAAGATAGTGGAGATGAGGATGACGACAACGAAGAGAAGCTTGGGCAACGCTTCCATTGGACCACACGAGATGAAATTCAGAAGTTTGGAACAAAACAAAGACCCCAATAGCATTGGCAAAAGAAGGCACAATTTCGCAACATCCGACGCTAGGAGATGTTAGAAGCAAATCACGATGGATTACACACAAATGATGGCATCCAATGGCGCGGATACTCTGGGCTCTCGCATGAAGGATCATGGAGTTATAAGAAGATATTTGAGACATGTGTGAAGTCCCACAAATCAATAAGAAGAGTGAGTCCACACAAGGCAACCTTGATGATGTGTGGCACGAACGAAGGAATTGCGAAAAGACAACACAAGCCACCGATCATTGAAGATTGTTTGCTTTCAACTCCGAGAGACCACTCACAATGAAAAGCTCGAAGGCCAAGGTACAAATTAACCTCTCAAGACACTTTCGGAGCTGATAGTATCCCTTTGATATATCTATGATTCATATCCATTAGTGAGGTTGATTCAATTCTATGCCTTGTTCTTATGATAATTATGATAGGCTAGAATTTCTTGAGAGTGATAAAGAGGATTTGTTGTGCTCAAAAATTGTTACATGCCTAATGAACCTTTGCCTAATGAGAGCTTAGTGCTGAGCAAGAAAACTTATGCTATAATTAATCACAACTTACTTTGTCATAAATTGTGGTTATGGAAGCGTTTGTTAGCAATATGATTTGTAAATCTTGGACTTGCTTTGTGCTCGGTCAAGCTAGTGACCTTACAAGAGCAAATTGTGGGATAAATCCCAAGTTTCACTAACCATGCAGGGCATTAAATATAAATTAAGATGAGAGAAATCATACCCAAAGGAATTGCAAACCCGTGCATCACCGTCACACCGAACCTCAAAAACAGACGTCACTGTTTTTATCAATTTTGAGGACCTGTTCAGACATGTTCAAGGAAGGAAAAGTTGAAAATCAGAAGCTCCATCAAGTGACAGTTCCAATGCATCCAAGATCGATGAATTTGAAGACCCGTACAAGGACATATGGCAAAAACATTGAGTGATGTGCAGTCTGAAATCAGCTTTGGACAGATTGCTGCGCCCGAGTAGAACGGGCATAACTCACTCGATCGGAGTCCGTTGGGGGTGAATAAATACTTGATGGAAAGACAATTTCATGCACCACGCATGGAAGCTATTGTTCTTTACATGGTCTGATCTGGACTGAGAGGAAAATTTGTGAAAAAAGAGGCAGCGATAAAGTGTGAAGGAGAAGGTGATGATGATGATGCAAGGAGACGATTGGGCAAGCCTCTCATCGAGCATAAGTGATCGTGTCAAGCATGTATAGTGGATCAAGGCTGCATGAACACCTTCAAATCTTGCATGAAGGATCATGGCTCCGCAACAATAAGAAGGTATGTGAGAAAGTCGAGCTCTATGACTTTAAATGAAGCACTTTGCGGGAGGCAACCCGGTTTTTATTCATATATATACATGACCGTCTACATTGTGCTCTTTAATCGAACCATCAAATAACATCGTACCATTGCTGTAATAAAAACCACAATACCATGTTGTATGTTCTAATTGCTTTTGAGGGAGCACTTTGTTATTTGATCTTGGAAAACTTGTAGACCTTTTTGTGTGCCTATTAGAGTTTAGAGTCTTTTTGTTTTGTTTATTTTTAGAGAGATATATGAAGTTGTAACCATCCTTTGATTCCAAACTTGTGGCTAGTTAATTTAGGCTAACTTTTGTTTTTGCTTTAGACAACCTCCATATCGTGTTGTTTTGTTCATCCATGTTATGTTGCATTGCAAGTTTGATTTGATCTAACTTTTTGTCCGACCAACCTAAGCCTTCCCATAGCCCCCACCAAAAACCATAGCCAATAGAGGTAGGATTGATTGTGTTGACCGTTTGCCGTTCGGATTGAACAAGTCTATCTCTTTCCTCTCTTCTAACTAAAAACTTGGACTAGCCTCACAATAAAATCCTTAGGAAAACCTTTCACACCTTTTGACATCCTAAAACCATAGATTTGTAGAAAGACCCTAGCACCACCTTAGTTAGAATTTCTATACTTGACTTCCTATCTTCAAAATCCTTGTTTGAGCCAAAAATATAGGATACTATAACCTACCCTCAAACCTTGTTAGTTTGGTTGATTGATTCTTTTCGATGGGTTACTTCCTATAGACCACATCAAAAGTGTTTTTAAAACCTTGCTAATGTTTGATTGTGCTAACATCTTGCATTTTCATTTTGCATCCATCTCTTTGTCATCATCCACTTTATGTTAGCTTGGGATCTTTTGTGAAGCTTTATGATGAATGCTTTCGTACCTATGTTAATGCTTCATATGACGATATGGGAATTTTTCTTTTTGTAATCTTATGTAAACATGGTGTTTAGACATGATTAGAGACCCACAACATTCAGTTTTATATATACCTTGCTATCATATTGCATTGGATTGTTTATAAACTTTGCAATGCGCCCTACTTATCTTACACCATGAAGAGTTGTTAATCTTGGGATAAGCATGATGTTTTGACCATGGTTAATAAATCTTTATGGCAAGGGAGAAGTTTGGCATCCACTTTGTAAGCATGGAGCTTAGAATTTGGTATAAACATTGTTTTGTTTTTATACCATCCTTTCATTTGCATACACACTTGCACTCACGTACACCCATTAGTATTTTCGCTAGATTAATTATGCCACGAGTGAAAATCGTAGGGATGTCATGGTTTGTTGGCATAGGGTGAGTATTCCCGACCGTCACCTCGGGGGTACTTTGTGCATTATAGTCATTTTGCAGACATGGTGAATCTCTCCCATGAGTTCGTGATAAAAGCTGAAATCAAGATCATCAACACCTCCAAAATCCCGAAGGGATCACTGCTGTTTTCATCGAGATTAAGCACATGTTCAGAGATGTACAAAAGGGAAAAATTGGATATTCAAGTGCTCCATTAAGTCTACTTTCCAATACATCAAGAATCAACATTTTAGGAGACCTGTGCAAGAAGTTACAACCAAATCTTTGGGCGTCACACATTCTGAAATCAACCTGGGACAGCTTGCACCAACAAAGTAAAAAGGGCGTAACTCTCTTGTTCGGAGTCCGATCGGGATGAATGACCACTCATTGGAAAGATAATTTCAAGCACTTTGCAATGGAGCTATTATTCTATAAATACTCAGTTCTGGAAGTAGAAGAAAAACTCGTGGAAGATGAACCAGCGGTAAGGGACAACATGGAAGGAGGAGAAGATGAGATGAGAAACATTTGGGAGCAAGGCTCGTGGCAAAGGGCGGACATTGAAGGACGAAAAAAGGCAACAATGTGATGATGATCTCCACGCATGGCGGTGAGACTTCAAGAATTTTAAGATGGTTCAACATCTTCCGTGCCTAGCAACATGCTAAGCATGGGGGAAGACTTGGTGGACGAAAGAAGACCGCATGGAGTTCAAGGATCTTGGTTGCTACGGATGCCGATCTTCCTTCTTCCATGCTAGGCACGATGCTTAAGCATGGGGGAGGGCACGCTACATCACAAGCATCAAAGGACGGTAACAATTCCTCAACCCTCTCTTTGTCCTTGTCTTTCTAAATCCTTGTATATATGTATATGCCTTCAACAACCTTAGATGCAACTTTTGTATGTCTCTCTCGTTAAATAACATGGCTTCTAGGAGTACAACCTAGTTTTAGTTTTTGTTTATTGTCATCACCTTGTGCTCACCATGATGAAATACTTTTGTCTTGATCTTGCTCGTTGATATATGATGACCGTTGCCACTTTGTTTAAACTTTGTGCTTGTTTATGTATGATTAAGCTATTGCTCTCTCTAATAAGAATCTGAAATTAATTAAATGGTAGCTTAATCTTTTGTGGAGGTCATGATAAAAATAAAGACCCATGGTTCCTTTTATGCTCTTAACTTTGGATGGGTCGAAGAACATATTACTTTTTGCTTAAAAGTCATGCTAACCTTGTCATTAATACCTCTTGCATTTTGCTCAACCTATCCAAATCCTTATATATTGAGTGAAACCATAGATTACAAAAGTTATTGTTGGGTGAATTGATTCAAGGCTCGATTCTTTGGCTGGTGACTAAGAAGCTGGTCATTCCATGTTTTGCGTAACTTATCTTTTGCTAGCCTATTCTATCCGTGCATTGTGAGCTCCCACAACGGAAGATTTGCAAATCTCGCCGGATATCCACCCTTTAAACCAACATCATCTTTTGTGTTAACCTCCTTGACCTACCTACCTATCACTTGAGTATGGAGACGACACGTAACAAGAAGGTGCTTCAAAGGGAAGATTCAAGTTCCCTCTCATCAAGACATCCGGTACCTACCTTAACACCACTTCCTCTTTGCTCGGGGACGAGCAAACGTCTAAGCATGGGGGAGGAGGTAGGTACTATGCAAATTAGAGTTCTAGGGGAGATAAAAGATGAAAGATGGAGATATGCGTGACGAGGCTAGCAACAAAAGAAATTAAAAAAAATTAATAAGGTAAGAGTACGAAACAAAAAAATCAAAGTACCTCACATGTCAAAAAGAAAAAAAGAAGGAAAAAAAGGAAAATAAGAAAAAGAAAAAGGAAAAAATAGAGTAATAGTAATCTCCCCCGGTTCTCTAGTTGATTAAGGATTTTCCAAGGACTTCAAGGTCACTACTAGGAATTGACCCTTAGAGCACCAAATGTTTTTGCAACACCACGTATTTGGTTGCAATAGGTTGTTTTATAGCAACCAACTTTTTTATTGGTTGCGATATCTGGATGTTATGGCAACCAAAACATGTGGGTTGCGTTTGTTGAAACAGTCGTTGCAACTGGTTGGTGCTAATGCCACGGTGAAACGGGTGGTTGCCTTAAATGGTACCTATTGCCACAACTACTTGTGCATTGCAATAGTATCAATTTAATGTTGCGATAGATATGTGTTTGTTGCCACGAATATTTATTTGGTTGCAATAATACATGCCTATGGCCACGATGAAATTACGTTGTCTAGAGTGTAAAATTTGTTGCGATAGCTGATGTGGCTGTTGCATCGAAAAAATTATTCATTGCATTAGATGTTTGTATGTTGCCACGAATACATAGTTGGTCGCGATAATGCCAGCTTTGAACCACGATGAATTTACGTTGCCAAAAACTTAAACTTGGTTGCGATAGGTCATGTGACTGTTGCATCCAGAAAACAAATCGTTGCACCAATTAGCTTCTATTGCCACGACAAATTTTGTTCATTCATTAGTCTTGTTTTGGTTGCGATAAAAAATTCATTAGCCCATCTAACTTTTGAAGATAGAAAAATAAGCAAGATGAACTGCTTTGTATTAACAAAATTAAAAATTAAAAACCGTATAGGCCCAGCCCACCGGCGGTTGAGGATAGGGGAAAAAACTTGGGAAGGAAAAAAAAGGCCGACTCCCTTCCTTGCGTGGCGAGGACCTGTTCGTCTCGTCAGTGGCGCCCCTCGTGAGGGCGGGCGACGGCGCGCCGCTCCTCAGGCACGGCGACGGATTTGCAGCGGCAGCGCGGTGGCAAATACGTCCCCCTCCTTCCGGCTCCCCGTCCTCGGTTGGTACCCCTACCCCGCGCCCCCGCCACCCCACCCCCTCGCCCCTCGGCATCGCCTTCGAACAAAGGTGAGCGAGACAACAGTTTTTTTTTACAATAAACAACAAGTTTTAATTGTCTTTCATGGTGGTAAACTAGTTCCAAGTTTAAATTTGTATAGAGCTGCAAAAGCATAGCAATTAGATTGTCAATTTGTAATGTTAGGTTGATAGTAGTAGTTTTTTTAATGCGTGAAGGAAGTAGTAGGTATTTATTCTATGGATTCATGTTCAATGTAGGGATACCGGGAAGAATGTCAAATGAAGATAAGAGTTGGATGAGGATGTCTAGGTATACTTGTGAATGGCAGGGCGGGATTCAAGAAGTTTTTACATAGTGTTTTTGGTGGAAGATCAAGTGAAGAAACAGCTCCCTGTCCATGTACTCGTTGCCGCTGCATGTCTTATCGAAGTGAAAAGGACGTTCGAACTCACGTGGCATTGAGAGGTTTTGATGATAGTTTTATTCAAGGAGAAGGTAATTGTGAGCCTGCATTAGTTGAGAATGATAACGACGACGATGGCACTGCACTAAATCATGTTGAGAGTTCCAATGAATTAATTTCTTCACTGATTAGAGGTGTTATACATGGACAAGTCACAGGAAGAGAAGAGGAAGAGAAAAATGCGACTGCCAAAAAACTTTTCAGGTTACTAGATGAGGCAAAAAAGGAGTTGTATCTGGGCTGCAAAGAGGTTACAAAGATTACTTTCATTGTCATGCTATTTCAGATTAAATGCATGGATGGTATTAGTAACAAAAGTTTAGAACGCATACTTCGGTTGTTCTTGCTTGTGCTTCCTGATGGACATTGTCTGCCAACTTCCTTGGACAAAGTGGAGAGGGTTATTCGAGATCATGGCCTGCATTACGATAAGATTCATGCCTGTGTTAATGACTGTGTGTTATTTCGTGGGAATTATGCTAATTTGGATAAGTGCCCAACATGTGATGAATCTAGGTGGAAAGAGACAGGGGGTACTGAAAAGGACGATCCTGTTGACAGTGAAAGTGGAAAGAAGCAAAAGCATTTTCCACGTAAGATACTTCGTTATATTCCACTTATTCCTCGCTTGCAAAGATTGTATATGAGAGCATCGACATCAAAGCTGATGCGTTGGCATGAGGAAGAACTAGTAAATGACGGGAAAATGCGTCACCCGGCAGACTCATTGGCATGGAAGCATGTGAATAAGGAGTACTATAAGGATTTTCTTCGATGACCCTCGCAACATCCGACTTGGTCTTGCAGCTGATGGCTTTAATCCGTTTGGGATGTTGAATGTTGCATATACTACATGGTCTGTCATCCTAATCCCTTACAACTTGCCTCCTTGGTTGTGTTTGAAGCAACCCTATTGGATGATGTCTATGCTGATACCTGGGCCAAAATCACCTGGAATGAATATTGATGTCTATTTGCAACCCCTAATTGATGAGTTGATTGAGTTATGGGTGACAGGTGTGAAAACATGGGATGAGGATAAGAAGGAAAATTTTACTCTTCGGGCACTTTTGTTGTGGACCATTAATGACTTTCCCGCCTATGCCATGCTATCACGGTTGGAGTACTAAAGGAAAATTTGCATGTCCATACTGCCACAAAGATACGGAGTACTTATGGTTGAAATTTGGGTCAAAGCATTGTTATATGGGTCATCGTCGATTTCTCCCTCAGAACCATAGGTGGCGCAGGAGCAAAACCAGCTTCAACAACATGACAGAGATGAGGGCGGCACCTGTGCCACTGACTGGTGATCAGGTTCTGCAGCAGTTTGAAAGTTTTGATACACCAAAATTTGGGACAGCATCAAAGAAGAGGAAGCAACGTGAAGAAGACAATAGGTGGCACAACTGGAGGAAGAAGAGTATATTTTTTCAGCTTCCGTACTGGAAAAATTTGCTTGTAAGGCATAACTTGGATGTTATGCACGTTGAGAAGAATATTTGTGAAAGCATTATTGGGACGTTGCTTCACATAGATGGTAAGAGCAAGGATAGTGAAAAGGCGCGGCTTGACATGCAAAATCTTGGGATACGGCAGGACCAGCATCCAGTGGTGGAGAATGGAAAGTATACTTTGCCTCCATTATTGTACTCCTTAGGCAGGGACCAAAAGAAGATGTTATGCACATTCTTACAAGGAGTGAGGATGCCTGATGGTTACGCGTCTAATATTAAGAGGTGTGTGGATGTGAATGGGTGCAAGGTTTCTGGACTAAAATCACATGACTATCATGTTATATTGCAGAAATTGTTACCCTTAGTTGCTAGGCATATCTTGCCTGAAGCTGTTGTCAGACCATTGGTTGAGCTTAGCAGGTTTTTCAATGCACTGTGTTCAAAGGAGCTTGTGCAAACTGACATGGATAAATTAAGCTCTTCAATTGCAGGAGACTTAATGTAGCCTTGAGATGATATTTCCACCAGCATTCTTTGACATTATGATCCATTTGCCGGTTCATTTAGCTGAGGAGGCTAAATTTGGTGGACCAGTCTGTTATCGATGGATGTATCCAATCGAGAGGTATCTATGTACACTTAAAGAATATGTTAGGAACAAGGCACATCCAGAAGGTTCGATAGCAGAGGGATATATCTTAGAGGAGTGCATGACATTCTGCTGCCGCTTTGTAGAAGACATTGAAACGAAGCTGGATAGGCCAATGCGCCATGAGGGGAGCGTGGTAAATGAGCCACCGGCTGGTTCTAACATACTTGGCGGCATCGACTACGTAAAGAAAGGCTGCAAATTACGAAATCTTGCTAAATCTGAAATGTTGAGGATGCGCCACTATATTTTGTCAAACTGTGACGAGGCAGTGTCTTGGATCAAGTAAGCTGCTGCAAACTTTTTTTTGTTCTTAAATAGTTTATAGTTCGTTCTATAGTAATATTGTTTACAATTTAAAATCTTAGTGAGCATAAGGCGGTGTTGAAAAAAACTAGTGCACAAGGTGTTGAGAAGCGTCACAAGGAGCACTTTGTTGGATGGTTTGAACATAAGGTGAGTAATGTTATAACATACATGACAAAAACATTTTGCAGTACTCCACTTTAAAAAAATTTCAGCTGTAATTTTTTTTTTCTCTTGAGCGCAGGCTAAGGTCCTTTATGAAGAACAGAAGATCAGTGAAGAGCTATATGACCTTTCACAGGGACCTCATTATGTGGCTCGGGTTTTCAACAGATGTGTGATTCATGATTTCTTTTTCCGAACGGCTACTGTAGAGGCTAACTACAATACACAAAATTCTGGAGTTGTAGTGAAGTCTGATGAAAAAGAGAGCAATATGGATTGGTACGGTGTCCTTCAGAAGGTAATCGCACTAGATTTCCCTGGTGAAAAAGAGGTCATATTGTTTGAGTGTTATTGGTTTGATGTTCCTGACGCATCCAAGAGTAACAAGAGTAAAAGTAAAGGGTACAGTAGAGATGAATATGGGATTGTAGATATTGAAACAAGTCACCGTCGATATATGGATGAGCCTTACGTTCTGGGGACTCAAGTGGAACAGGTTTTTTATGTGAAATGTGCACATAAACCTAGGCGGAGCAAAGTGTTGTTAGAATGAAGCCTAGGACCTTGTTTGCCATGCCGGAACCGGGAGATATTGAACAGCGGGGACATATTGACATTGACGCGGTCGATGTAGGTGTGGAGGACATGGTCATGGTCAGCCAAATTAGTGAGTTGACAAATTGGACAAGGAATGACCTTGACGGATCGACCGGAGATGCCACCATAATTCAAACTGCCGTACCGTGCCGAACCTCGATTTAGATGACATACCTGATGATTATGATGACAGTGATGATACCTACGTCAATGACGGGCATGTTGCACCTGTGAACACTTTAGGCCAGGGCGAGGAAGATGAGCTTTTTACATAACTGAGATCATATATGTAGTAATTTCAATTTTATTTTAGTTTGGAGCAGATTATGTAGTCCCTGCAAGAATGCTCTACTTAGCAGTTTCCTCAACTTTATGGTGCTTTTCAGTTTTGTACTTTCACTAGTCGTCCTTGCTATTAGGGTGTAGCAGGGTTGCTTGTGATTGAATTCTTGCATCAGTAGGGGAAACACAAATGAATAAGCTAACAAGGTGTAGGTCTAATGCAATGAAAAGGATGGACAGAAGAGACATAAATTCATGGATGATATGAACAACACACAACTATATGTGAACAGCACACAACCATACGTAGATTAAGTACTGCTACAACTTGCTTATTGAAGTTCGACTAGAGTCATTACTTAGATCTTGCCACTAATTACAAGTAGCCACACTTAGTCCATGGCAAAAGACACCACCATACTTAACCTAGGTACTGGTTATGCAAAGTACTAAGCATTTAGTACTACTTGCGACTGACTTTGGCGTACAGCTTGGAGATCTTCTTATCCATGGCTTCTAACTTGCTAGCGACACTGTCCATGAACTCCTCCAGGTTCATTTCCATGGCTTCCTCAGCTCCATCAACTTGCAGGGCTAGGCTCTCAATCTGCTCACGCATATCGTCGTAGCGATCCTTCAGCTGCTCCACCTGCTGGCGCAAGGTCACCTTCTGCAGCAGTCAACAAGATTAAGTTATTAACATGAAATGACTCAGATAATCAGTGTACAAGGTTAATTTATTTATAGTACTCACCTTTGTTTTCGATGATCCCGCATCTGTCTGTTTGGGTAAGGGCGACAGAATGTTGCTGTTGGGTTCTTCATCATCCGAGTCAGGAATGATGATTTGCACCTTACTCACAGAATTGCCGACCCCTTTGTCCTGGTTCCAATCGCAGCTAGTACATACAAATTTAGAAAGCACTTTCACATAATTATTTTTTACAGCCAGGTAACTAGATGAAACATGCACTAGTTACTTGTCCCCTTACAACCAGGCAACTAGATACACTACAAAGCAGAAACAGAAATAACCAGAAATGGAAGCTATCTTAATTACTTGTCCCCTGGCAACTATATCAGACTTGAGTATTTAGCAACGCTACACGTGGAAAAGTTATGTCGAAATTGAGTTTGCATACAACTGTAATATGAACAGATGAGGCTCAACAAATAACACACACAACTGTGAAGGTCATAAATCAGATGTATGCTTTGTAAGAAAAAATCAACATGTGAAAAATGAGTGTTCATGATATATATACACACAACCAGCATCTGATACAATTTGGGATCTGATGTGCACCAATTCAATGTCGAAGATTGTACTGGTACAATTGGCATCTGATGCATTGAACCCTACCTCATAAGTTATATTATATACTAGCATGATTAATATAAGTGCATCCATTTTTAATGAGTGTCACCATCCACTGTCTACTTATGCAAAGGTCATGAGAATGTCAGATCGTCCATTCTCAGTTCAGACCTCCCACAACTAACCTCGAATTTCAAATTTCAGTCATAGGTGATCAATTCCATAATCTACAATGGTTTAATCCACTAAACATCCTACATCAGTCTTGGTATGCTAGAAATTCTAAATTCACGACTAGCAAAGTACTGGTACGACTAGTACCCAACATTCCACAAGCAACCACATGGAAATTAGCACCCAAATTATTGGCACCCTGCATTCCACAAGCAATCACACGGAAACAAGCAACCAAATTCAGCAGCTCAAGTGGAGAAAAATGAAAAACCGGAGATGCCAGTTTACCTAACTTCACGGCGCGTGCGCTTGCACCCCACTATGACCTCCTTCCCCTTACCCGACGGTGAAACCTCGCGATGCGGCCCGTCGGACGACGAGGAGGAGGTCCCAGAGTCGTATGAACCGGAGATCGACGAGGTAGGGTTCCCGCCGTAGCCACCGGAGGAAGACGAGGTTGGGGAGCGCGTCGGTGTAGGAGCCTTGAATCGCCCGCGTGCATCGCGCAACTGCGTCGTGGCATTGTGGCCCCTCCTCCATCCTCCGTCGCCGCTGCATCCGTCGACGGCGCCCCTCCGACCACTCACGCCGCCGCGACTACATCCCTCGATGCGGCCCCTCCTCCCTGCTCCGCCTCTCGATCCCGCGATGGCGCCCCGCCTTCCTCCTGCGCCGCTCGCTGCGCGAGGCCCCGCCGCGGCCCCTCGGCCGCTCGCCATGGCGAAGGAGAACCGTCGGAGCCACCGAGGGGACGTGGGGAACGGAGGGGAGGTGGGGAACCGATGGGGTCAACGGGGGTCGGGGAACTGTGAGAGGGTGCCGGTGCTACCTATATATACATGACGGGCCGGCCCATTTAGATATCCTACTATCGGCCCGATTACAAGAAGTGTGCAGCGGCCGCCTACTGCACCCTTTAGTACCACATCGGAGAACAAGAAGGGCGCGACCCTGCTTAAAAGTGAAGGCGTGCGCACCATCCCGAACTCCTAATTACTAAACATCCTGCACTGCTTGCTCGCTACATCTGCTAAGGGGCTTAGTGGGCCTGCTGGGCCCAATCGGGCTCCCGCTCGCCGGTTGAGCCTGGTTGTGGTCTGGCTTGGCCCTAGAGCCCCTTAGCAATTTTTTTTGTTTTTTAAATTCATTTTTTCTTATTAACATTTAACCAATTAAATATCATTCAAAAATTCGATTCATATTTTTTTCCATTTTCCTACATGTCAAAGCAATGGTAAAAATTCATATTTTTCTAAAATAACAGTACCATATATGAATTTGGAATATGTTACATCAAAATTGTATTTTTTAATTCATTTAATCTTGTACAACTACTTTTGGCCTGTCCACATGCTTTTTGGCTCCCTACCTGAGCCACCTTAATAAACAGGCAAAGCTCTCATTGTCAACACATCATATACATGATGCATCCTCCTTCGCGTGTCTTGATAGGTACCGGTGCATGTAGCTAGGCACCTGTGCCCGGGCAACGGTGTCAACCTAGGCTAGTAACACCATATGTGTGCGTGTGTACCTTAATTTGCCTGTCCACATGCTTTTTGGCTCCCTACCTGAGCCACCTTATTAAACAGGCAAAGCTCTCATTGTCAACACATCATATACATGATGCATCCTCCTTCGCGTGTCTTGATAGGTACCGGTGCATGTAGCTAGGCACATGCCCGGGCAACGGTGTCAACCTAGGCTAGTAACACCATATGTTTGCGTGTGTACCTTAATTTGCCTGTCCACATGCTTTTTGGCTCCCTACCTGAGCCACCTTATTAAACAGGCAAAGCTCTCATTGTCAACACATCATATACATGATGCATCCTCCTTCGCGTGTCTTGATAGGTACCGGTGCATGTAGCTAGGCACCTGTGCCCGGGCAACGGTGTCAACCTAGGCTAGTAACACCATTTGTGTGCGTGTGTACCTTAATTTGTCTGTCCACATGCTTTTTGGCTCCCTACCTGAGCCACCTTATTAAACAGGCAAAGCTCTCATTGTCAACACATCATATACATGATGCATCCTCCTTCGCGTGTCTTGATAGGTACCGGTGCATGTAGCTAGGCACATGCCCGGGCAACGGTGTCAACCTAGGCTAGTAACACCATATGTTTGCGTGTGTACCTTAATTTGCCTGTCCACATGCTTTTTGGCTCCCTACCTGAGCCACCTTATTAAACAGGCAAAGCTCTCACTGTCAACACATCATATACATGATGCATCCTCCTTCGCGTGTCTTGATAGGTACTGGTGCATGTAGCTAGGCACCTGTGCCCGGGCAACGGTGTCAACCTAGGCTAGTAACACCATATGTGTGCGTGTGTACCTTAATTTGCCTGTCCACATGCTTTTTGGCTCCCTACCTGAGCCACCTTATTAAACAGGCAAAGCTCTCATTGTCAACACATCATATACATGATATGTGTGCGTGTGTACCTTAATTTGCCTGTCCACATGCTTTTTAGCTAGCTAGGTAACGATGCATGAGCTCATCCATGAATCTCGCTCTACTTCTCGTGTCCCACATTTAAATTGCACAATGATATTCGACACGCTAACATATTTTGTAATTTTGCGAAAAAAATTCATGAAACTTTATAGTTCATCTCGTACATAAACCAAGTCTGGCTTTCCTTGTTTTTTTTCCCAGCCCGCCTATGCATCGAATAGATGGCCCCAAAATTTGGCGCCCTGCCGCGTAACACCCACGTACCGCGCGGAGTCGTGGGCCTATTTTTTTTGGCTCTCTCGCGGCGTGATCGACTCCTGAAACCGCGCCCCCTTCCTCAACTCATCATCTGCCGTAGTTAGGTCAGGAGGGGGACGGCCGCCGCCGATGCGCAACCGCGACGGCTTCCTAAACGACGGTGGCGGCTTCGTCGTACAGCACCAGCGACCACCTAGATGGACACCGTGAAGACGACGGGTGCGTCTTCATCCGCCGGCGCACGCGGGGAGCGTCGCCTACGCTGAAACTCCATCCGTTGCGCCTTCATCCTCAGGCCCAAGGGCGCTGCCCTCACATCTACTTGTTGACGAGGATGTCGAACCTGGCCTTGATGAAGCAGGGGTACTACGATACGTCAAAACGAGGTACTTAATAAATCTGCTACAGACCTTCATTGCTCCTCATTGTTCTTCTTCTTGTGCATGTGTATTTCCTATGTTACGGTATCCACTTTAATTTGGGTTGTAGCCAAAAAAGATCTTGGTTTTGCGGCATGCAGTTTTTTCCATTCATTGCAGGGTATCATTGCCCTCACCTAGAGTAGCTGCGTATGCAATCAAGTTTGGCGACTAGTATTTTCAATTTATTAAATTTTCAGTATCGGCTTGCCCCTTCTGTTCCATGAAAACCAAATTCCAGGGCGAGTAGGCAACTTGATCTTCACTGGTCGATTAGTTTAATATGTACTACATGATATTTGTTGTGTTTACGGGGATAACTACAATAATCAGGACATAATAATGGAGTTTCTTGAATTTATTTGGGCCTATGTCATGCTAAAATAGGTATGTTGCATCATATATGTTCCACAATTATGTCCCTTTTCGGATGGTTGAACTATATGTTCAATTTTATTCCCGCATGCAGCTCCTTATTAAACCAGATTTAATTCGTAGTTTTATTATGATCACATTATGAGGGGACGTGCTAATGATCCTATGTTCTACATGCAGTGAACCTTCGACGAATGACATGTGGACAATTTATTTCCACTTGAAGGGATCTGGAGATGAGGATGATGATTTTATTGATTGTAAAATCGATAGAGTTAATCTAACTTATCCTAACCTGATATGTTTCAAGGAACAGTTTGGCTATGCATCAAGGGACTATTTATACTACAAGAAGCATTGCGGAGTAGATGTAGCTACAATTGAGCCCATTGATTTTTCCCAGCACGCAAAACAAATGCTACATGACAATGCCAAGGAAAAGGAAATCAGGTTACTTATGCACTTCTTTATTCACTCTGTCCTACATGACTAGCTGTTGCATGCCCATGTTCCACCATATTAAATTCCAGTTTATACACGAGTAGCTGCTGCATGGCCATGTTCACCAAAATTAAATTCCAAATTAACATTATATCAGGTTGATAATGTCAAAGGAGGCCCAACTTCAAGATACTGTAAGCATAACGCCAATTAAACAACGGAGGGGGAAGCAAAGAAATGATGAAACTAGTACAGATCAACAGCTAGATGCCTACAAGTTTTGGTTACTTGAAATTAAAGAGGAAGACCCAGAAATAGGTACACTCATTTTTTCCATATCTTAATAAATTTATTAGGATCAGGTATTAAGTTGTTTTGACACTAGCACATGGGGGATCATGATCCACAGACTTAAGGGATGACTTTAGGAATGAAACAATCGATACATACAAGGAATGGCTCAGGCACACAGGACGGCGTCGCCATATGTGTAAGTAAATTACTTTGCTCACATAAAGAAATAATTGTTCTTTCATAAATTATTTGATGTATGCTTTTCTTGTGTTGTGTGTAGTATCATTACTACAAGAAGAGTCAGAAACAAATAATCATAGGTCTGAAGGTGAGGAGGGTGGGGAAAATCATGAAAAGAGGACATCAATCAATAATAATAGGCCAAGTCATGCAAGACAGCCAAAAGAAGGGAATGGTATTTGCATTTCTCTTTAACTTTTGAAATGTACATTCTAACATATTTCGCCAATAATGCATGTTATATTTGTCTCAAATGGCCATTAGGTGCATCCAAAACCCGTCGACGTGGAGTTGTCAAAGGTTACAAAGCAACGAGAAAGAGTGTCGGGAGCGGAACTCGAAATTACAAATTCGGTTCGATGCCTTGACGGGAGGAGTCTCGTGGTGAGAACAAACCGTACATTTGTGGATGAGATTGTAGTGTTCACTAGGAAAAAAACTCCACTTATAGGAGTCAAATCTTGGAAGAAAGTAACGGAAGTTGTAAAAGATTCAATAGTTGACGACATGATGGTAAGTAAATTATGAGCTGTAACCACATCTAATTAATTCATTTCCTCTACTGTATTGATATATTTGTCATTCACATTGAAACATAAAATTTGGAACTTAGACAATGTTGAAGATGCTGCGAAAAGATGCGACAATAGCGCAAGAGAGGTACAAAGGATGGAGATCTTCATTTAGTTCTACATACAAGGCATACTCCACTGATGCAGAACGTATGAAGCATAAGCCTGAGGACTTAGACATTGTGCAGTGGTACTACCTGATCCAGTACTTTGGATCTGACAGCTTTCAGGTTCGTTTCAAACAAATTTCGTTGTTAATTCCAGTTTTGTTATGCAATTATCAACGTTTTCCTCATACTCCTTTTGCAGAAAATTAGTACAAAAAATTCAGGAGTCAGGAAGAAGCAAAAGACTAAGCATGTGATGGGTGCAAAACCATATTCCCAAATTCGATATGAACAGGTTATAACTATATTAACTAATTTTCTTATTACTTTATGATATATAGTGTCATCACCTAATGCTACATTTTTGGAACCTTAGACAAACCATGCCAATGGTCAACAACCGACTGATCTGCAACTTTGGATGACTACTCACGTCAATAAGAATGGAGAATGGACAAGTGATGAAGCTAGGGATGTATATGTGAGTGATTATGTTTGCATCATTACATTTACAACATTTTTCTCCAGTTAATTGTATATGTTTAATCTCGCATCCTCCTAATTTATTCGACATGTCACACCTAGGAAAAAGCTTCCATCGAAGTTAGCAATGCAGAAAAAGGTAAGGATAGGCCTTTCCTTACGGCTGAGGAGGAGAACTCAGTTTTTCAGTTCAACTATTCAAAGACTCTTGGAATAAAATCATACAAGACACATGGTCGTGGGTACATGGCGAAATATCCAACACGAAGAGCACTACTGAAACAAAGGGAAGAAGATGCAACACGTGCTGAATTGGATGCCGAGGAAGAAAGATTGCAGCACCAAGAAGAGGTACGAGAACTGAAACAAAGCCTTGCAAATGTAATTTCAGCAAGGGAAAAAGATAAGGAAGAAAGTAAGAAACAAATGGATGATATGAGGGAAGAATTCCGTCAGCTTTTGCAACAGGTACCCATTTCAACCGTGTTTGAACTATTGTTTCAGACCATAATTGCAATACTTTCTCTCTCCATTTCCTCCACAGGCTATGTCTGGAACCATGATCGCCACACATGAGTCAAATGGACCTACTTCGCAGGAGTTCATCACACCACCACGTGTAGAAGCTGAACCTGCAAAGGTATTTCTGTTGGAGAGGCTGATGCACATACGTGCTTCAAAAATTTTAGCATTTTGTTTACACCAAATTTTCTCTGTGGCAGACTCCTGAACCACCAAGTGTGATGACAACAGAAAAGGATATTGTACCACCTGAGACCATAAAAACTAAGAGTAGCTCAGCTAGGAATATTTTCTCAAAAACTAATGTTGCTCAAGGATCAACGATTAGTTTTGTTACTTCCAATCAGCTACTGAGGACTCGTAATCAGAAAAAGAATCAACAGGTATGAATAACGTCATAACTAAATCTGCACCTGATGTTTACCAAGTAATTTAATATTTATGCCTATACCTTGTGTTCTGTATGCCCTCAAGTAAAAAGATAACTAATGTTATCCAATTAATTTACTAAGTATAGTTAAACTAGACATTTAATACTATTGAACAACTAATCTAGTGTATGATGCAGCATATTAATTTTTTGTTGCTGCTGGTTTTGTTTAATGTGTGGGAATAAATATAATACATTACATCTTTTTGTGTACCATTGGATTGTCATATAATTAATATCTTCGGTGAACGAGGCACGTTTTTAATAGGAATAGTTACTTACAAATGTGATGCATCATTTTTTATTATCCAAATGTGATGCTAGAGTTACTTGAAATGTGCATCCTTTTCTATTATCTTTTTTATACCAACTAATCTGGTGTATGCTAATTTAATCATATATGCTTTCATGATTCGCAGAGAAACTCAGACAGCCAAAACAATTAGAGAAAGCAACCATGGATTACTGTTGATGGGCGACCAACAAGATTGATGTACGAGAAGATGATGGGCGATGGAGCAACCAGGGAACTAATTTTTAGATGCATTAATTATATGCTAAACAGTGTTGTGAACTTAGTTAAATGTGATGTCTTTATTTTTTTACTTGTGGTCATGTTCACTCAAGACGAATTCTGGTCATTACCTGTTACTATGTTATGAGACAATCTTAAATAAAGAATTACTCAGTTATTAAATGTTATGTGCATGTTGTGCAATTGCTTTGTAAACTACTATTCAAATTCGCCGCGTCGCGACAGAATAATAGGCAACCATTCATTTTGGTTGCAATATGCATTATTGCTACAAACTTTAAGTGTTGCTTTATCATAACATCTATTGCCACAAACCATTGTTTGTTGCATCTAACCTCTATTACAACCCACAAAAATTCGTTGCAACATATGTATAATACCTCGCAGACTAGTTCGTTGCATTAACATATCAGCTATTGCCACCATATCTGATTTGTTGCAAAAGCAATTTAATGCAATGGATCAAAATTCGTGGGAATAAGACTATATGCCTACGTATCTTTGGAGTGGCAATACTTTTCTTTTGCAACACATTTGGTCGTGGCAATCTTGACCTATTGCATCCTAGCGTTTGGTCGCAATAAAACCTGAGACAACCAATAAAGTCGTTGCAATATTTACTCTTGCAACCAAAAAATGGTTGCATTTCCTTTTTTGTTCGTTGCCATATTTGTTATTACAACCTAGTATAGGTTGCATTAGGCTTCTTTTGCATTGCAATATTATTTGTAGCAACCAACTATTGGTTGCAATAGGATTTTTTGGTCATTGCATTAACAAACTCTATTGCAACACATCATCTTACGGTTGCCTCAGGCTATTGCACCGTTCCAATTGCAACCATTTATCGACCACCTCACTTCGATGCAACTGATTCCAGATGCAACCAAAACAGCCATATTGCAACCATATATAGGTGTTGGCAAAGGGTTGATTTCTTGTAGTGGGTCAAGACCCATACTCATTTTTCCAACCATGTGCAATCCGATCACGAGGACTTCGTTGGGGCCTCGGGATCATTCTTTGCCATTTGCACATGTCCACCTATCTAAAAGTGTGAGTTCTTTCTCTTCCCCCTTCTTGTGAACATTATTTTTCCAATGACCTATTTGACGAGTCATGATAAGTCCATGAGAAGCTTGCCTTGTTTTGATAATAGTCTCAGCTTTAGCATCTTGGTAGGATAAACACTTTCCTATGAGCTCCAAATAAAACCCTTCCACCTACAAACATGGGAGGGAAAGGATATAGATCAAGTAGGCTTGAGAGTGTTGTGAGATTAGAGAGTTCATGAGCAAGATGCAAGAAGGTTTAAATTTTTGTACTTGGTTTAGCTTTTTATTCACCTCGTTCTTCACTTCAAAAATTTCTAAGACCTATTCGAATTTTATGGAGCATGATTGATTACTTGTGGAAAGAGCTTAAATTATATCTACCCTCCATAGAGATGAAAGCTAGTTACATTATGGAATTTTAACAAATAAACTTGGAGAGCATTGTCGGGGACAGCCCTAGGGGTCCCCTTTAACAACCGGGAAATCCCCACTTAAAACCCGCAACAAAGCCAAACACACTTTGCCTAACCATGCAGGATACGGCCCATGCCGCAGGGACCTCAGCGGCCCACCAAGGCGGCCCTCTTGAAGATACCCTCGAGCAGGCTTCACCTCGCTCGAGGATGCGCGCCTCCCTCGGGCAGGCTTCGTCCCGTTCGAGGGGGTGCGCTTCCCTCGAGCAGGCTCCGCCTCGCTCGAGGGCCCGCTCCCCCTCGAGCAGGCTCCGCCTCGCTCGAGGGTCCGCCCCGCCCTCGACCGGGGTCCGCCTCGCTCGAGGGCGCCCCGCGCGAGTGCGCATGCCCCCGTACGCGGGCATTTAACGCCCTGACAACGGCGGGACGGCGCCTTCATGCGCCGGGGCTCGCGCCCCGGTACCGCCGCACCAACTCCCCAGGAGGAAGCCCATCCCCATCACTGTGGGAGGGGGGGACTGTGCGGTGCGGCCGGTATCAGTCCCGTGACGCCGGCCGCCTGCTCCGGTACGGCTAACGCGCCGAGCCCTCGAAGGGGGGCCGGCTGCACCCTCGATTTACTTTCTCGTGACCTTGCAGGGTTAGGTGGAGGCGCTAGGCCGGTGGGACGCCATCCCTGCCACTGTTACGGTATGGCCGCCGCCCCCGCGCGTACGAGCGCACGCCGGGCGCTGTGGCAACAACTCCCGCACTGTGAAGCGTGCGGGAACGGGGTGTCGCCTTACTTAACGCTGTACCTCGTACAGACCGACGTCAGCGGCTCCCTCGAGCCTATCAGAAGACATCACAGCCATCCGACGCCCTTCTACCCTTGAAGCCACTACTGTTCGGGTACAAGATAGATCATGATGGCCGGATCGCGGCAAGGATCGTCCGGACGGCCGCCCACTCTACAGCGTAGCACGCAACGCCCCTTCACGTAGCTAAGTAGCGCGGCGCGCATGTGATTCGCTCCCTCCTTGAACTATAAAAGGGGGACGAACCCCCTTGCCGCGGGGGGAGACAGGGACACAGACACAACACAACAGGAGATAGACTGCGCCACGCACTTGCTCTCCAATTCTCCCACAACATCTTTAGCTACTACACCAGGGACTTGGAAGCCACGCTTCCTCTCCCACCTTGCTTGTAGCAGCCCCACTACAGGCACCCCCGGTGCTAAGTAATATAGTGCCTTGAGCACGCCACTGCTGGACGTACGGCCCATCGGCCGGAACCAGGATAAAACTCTGTGTCTCTTATTGCTTAGCATCGACCATTAAGGGATAGACCACGGCGCTTATTACTGGTTAGTGTCGGGACCACATTTCGCACCGACAGTTGGCGCCCACCGTGGGGCAATCGAGCGCCTAAGGTCATTCCGCCAACTCCCTCCATGGTGATCCGCACTGAGTATCGCGGTACGCGTTACAGCATGGGCAGCTCGGACCCCTCCCCGCCGGGTTCGAAATCCGGTTCGGGGGCCTAAACTTTCAGGCCACGGGGAACGGCTACCTCATGCGCCTCACCAACCGCGAGGAGCTCCGTGCGCGGCGCCAGGCCGGGTCCGCCCCGGTCCCGGCCGCGCGCACCACCACGGCGCCGACGCCCGCCGGCACGTACGCCGCGGGCCCGTCAACGCCACGACGGCGCCGTCGCTCCGGACCGCGTTCGCGCCAGGCACGGTCCGAGTGACGGCAAGCCGAGCGCGCCGCCTCTCAACGCGACGCGCCCGCCATCATGGCATCCGCCACCCCAACGGGACAGCGCACGGTCTCCGGACCGCGCTTCCCCATTGGGCTGCGTGGAGCCACGACGGCCTACAACAACAACGTCAACACCACGATGCGCAGGGTTCCCCCCGGCCGTCACTTCTTCGTCGCCAGGGATCCCAGCGCCTCAGCCGGTGACGAATCATCACTGGGTTCCCTTGACGCACCGCCACCAGCTAACCTCCACGGGTACGCAGAGTGGGATTTCTCTGGCGTGCCGGACCCAGTCATGTTCTGGCGTTTTCTCGACGCTACGGACTACTGGTTCGGCTGCTCCGACGACTCCAGCACCGGGAGCTACGACCCCGCGCGGGAGTGCTACGCTGTCATCACCAACGACCCGGCCCAATGCCGCCGGTGCGGTGGGCGCCGGGAGACGGGGAGATCACGCCCGCCCTGGGGATCGCCACACGCCCGGCCGCGAGGCCGGGCGCTCCCCGCCGGGCCGACGCCGATGCGCGCCTGGCCCAAGCCCGCGAGCTCGAGGCCAAGTTGGCGGAGGAATACCAGACGGTGCGGCTGCTCCGTGCCTCAATGGCAGGGGAAGCATCCGCGCGCGGCGAACGCGCGCGGGAGCTGGGCAAACAGGTCCGCGACCGCATCAACGCCGACCTCAACGTCGACAACACGGACGCACCTCCGCGGGTGAGCCAAAAGCTCATTGCCGCCGCGACGCTGCTGCGGGCCATGCCGGCACCCTCGACCCCTGAGGCACGAGACCTGCACCGCGAGGTGCAGACTCTCATCGAGCAAGCGGCCGTCCAGCAGGCCGAGAGCTCGGCGTCGCGCATCCGCCAACACGGGACGCGCGGGATGATAGGGCCGCACAGGGGGGGAACCCTCGGTCCACGCGGAGAGGAGCGGCGGGGCGACCCGCCAACCCGGGACGCACGCCGGCCAAGGAGCGGCTCCTTGACGCACGCAGGGTGCTGGACGGTGACGCCCGCAACGTCATCAACGCCCGGCGCACGAGCAAGGCGGACGCGCGAGCAGCGGTGGGCTACCACCCTCGACGGGGTGGGTGCTACGACAGCGACGAGGACCGCTCCCCGACGCCGGAACCCCCGGGAACCCGTGTGTTCAGCCGGGAGATCCGCGCGGCGGCCTTCCCTCAACGCTTCCGCCAACCCTCGACCATCGTCAAGTACAACGGAGAGACAGATCCCCGCATGTGGCTCAACGACTACCGCTTGGCTTGCCAGCTGGGCGGGGCCACCAGCGACGAGGTCATCATCCGCAACTTGCCCCTGCACCTCGGCGATGCGGCCCGGACATGGCTCGAACACTTGCCCGCCAGCTAGATCCACAACTGGGACGATCTGGTTCGCACGTTCGTGGGTAACTTCCAGGGCACGTACGTGTGCCCCGGAAATTCCTGGGACCTGCGCTCCTACACACAGAAGCCCGGCGAGTCGCTGCGGGACTTCATACGGCGCTTCTCCAAGCGCTGCACGGAGCTCCCGAGCGTGGCGCAATCCGAAATTGTGCACGCCTTCCTCGAGGGCACCACATGCCGGGACCTCGTGCGAGAGCTGGGACGCAGTCCGCCCGCGGACTCCGACGAGCTATTCGACATCGCCACCAGCTTCGCCTCAGGAGAAGAGGCCGTGGGGGCGATCTTTGACGGCAAGAAGGGTAGGCGCTCGGACGATGCGCCCGCGGAGGGCAGCAAGTCCAAGGAGCCCCACCGCAATGACAAGCGGGGCAAGAAGGGAAAGAAGCCGCGCCACGAGGCGCGCGAGCAGGGGCGCGATGGCGGTAATGCCGAGGCCCTCACTGTTGACCCGGCTCGACGGGGCCCTCGACCGGCCCCTCGAGGTCCGGGGGTGTTTGATGACATGCTGAAAAAGCCATGTCCTTACCATAAGACCCCAGTGAACCACACCCTTGAGCAGTGCGACATGCTCAAGAAGTTTTATGGCCGCGTCGCCGCGAAGGAGGCAGAGGCCAAGAAAGACGGAGAAGATGGCGACGCCGGCGGCTTCCCCGCCGTGAAAAATGTGTTCCTCATCTTTGGGGGGCCAACGTCGACATGTCGACCCGCCAGCGCAAGAAGGAGCAGCACGAGGTCCTCGCCGCGGAGAGGGCGCCTCCATCCTTCCACAATTGGTCGGAGGACGCCATCACCTTCAGCCGGGAGGACCATCCGAACCGCATCCCCAACCCGGGCCAGTACCCGCTGGTGGTCGACCCCATCATCGAGAACGCGCGGTTCTCGAAAGTCTTGATGGACGGAGGCAGCAGCCTCAACATCCTCTACGTGCACACGCTGCGCCTGCTGGGGATAGGGTTGGACCGAGCTCGCGGCCCGGAAGACGAAGCCGTTCCACGGCGCCGCGCCCGCAAGGTGTCCGGCCCCTCGGGCAGATCGACTTGCCAGTTTGGTTCGGCACCGCAAAAAATTTCCGCAAGGAAACACTCACCTTCGAGGTGGTGGGGTTCAAGGGCGCCTACCATGCCATACTTGCGCGGCCCTGCTACGCCAAGTTCAAGGCGGTCCCCAACTACACCTACTTGAAGATGAAGATGCCAGGACCGAACGGCGTCATCACCGTAGGCTCGTCCATCGAGCACGCATTCGACTGCGACGTCGAGTGCGTCGAGCACGCAGAAGCACTGGCGCTGGATGAAGTGCTGGTGACCACTTTGGAGAAGATGGTCAACAAGGACCTCGACTCCACCGCCAAGCACAACGGCACCTTCGAGGCCGCGGAGCAGACCAAGGAGGTCCCCCTCGACCCCTCTGCCCCCGAGGGCAAAGCATTGAGGGTCAGCTCCACCCTCGATCCCAAATAGGAAGTGGTGCTCGTCGACTTCCTCCGCGCCAACGCCGACATCTTCGCGTGGAGCCCCTCGGATATGCTAGGCATCCCGAGGGAGGTCGCCGAGCACTCCCTTGACATCCTGCCTCACTCTCGCGCCGTGCAACAACGGTTGCACCGCTTCGACGAGGAGCGCCGACGGGCTATTGGAGTGGAGCTGCGGAAGCTTCTAGAGGCCGGGTTCATCAAGGAGGTCTTCCACCCAACGTGGCTAGCAAACCCTGTACTTGTAAAGAAAAAGAATGGGAAGTGGCGGATGTGTATAGACTACACTAGTCTCAATAAAGCATGTCCTAAAGTTCCTTTTCCTTTGCCACGAATTGATCAAATTGTTGACTCAACGGCTGGGTGTGAACTGCTCTGCTTCCTTGATGCCTACTCCGGGTATCATGAAATAAAGATGAAGGAGTCCGACCAGCTCGCGACTTCGTTCATCACGCCGTTCGGGATGTTCTGCTACGTCACGATGCCGTTTGGCCTCCGAAACGCGGGTGCAACATACCAGCGCTGCATGCAGCACGTTTTCGGAGATCACATCGGGCGGACGGTCGAGGCGTACGTAGACGACATCGTTATGAAGACCAGGAAGGCGGACGACCTGGTCGGCGACCTTGGCATCACGTTCGGTTGCCTACGGGCCAATGGGGTCAAATTAAACCCCGAAAAGTGTGTCTTTGGAGTGCCGCGAGGCATGCTCCTGGGATACATCGTCTCCCAACAGGGAATCGAGGCCAACCCCGAAAAGGTCGCGGCCCTCGAACGAATGGGTCCGATCCGGGACCTCAAAGGGGTGCAGAAGGTGCTGGGGTGTCTTGCCGCCTTGAGCCGCTTCATCTCGCGGCTCGGCGAGAAGGGCCTGCCCCTCTATTGCCTCCTCAAGAAGCACGAGCGCTTCTCCTGGACCGCCGAGGCCCAGGATGCGCTCGACAAGCTAAAGGCGTCCTTGACACACGCCCCTGTCCTCACGCCGCCGCAGGACGGCGAGCCCTTACAGCTCTACGTCACCGCGACCACCCAAGTGGTCAGCGCCGTGATCGTCGTGGAGCGCACCGAGGAAGGGCACGCCTTGCCTGTACAGCGGCCGGTCTATTACATTAGCAAGGTCTTGTCCGATACCAAGACGCGCTACCCTCAGGTCCAGAAGCTGCTGTATGCGGTAGTCCTCGCACGGTGCAAGCTCCACCACTACTTCGAGGCCCACCCCATCACGGTGGTCTCCTCCTTCCCGCTGGGGGAGATCATCCGCAATCCCGACGCGGCGGGCAGGATTGCCAAGTGGTCCGTGGAGATGACGGGCGAGACGCTTGCCTACGCCCCGCGCAAGGCCATCAAGTCTCAAATCCTGGCGGACTTCGTCGGCCGAATGGACCCGGACACACCGCCGCCGCCACAGATCCAAGTAGAGTGCTGGACTCTGTTCTTCGACGGTTCGGTGATGAAAACAGGGGCGGGCGCGGGCCTGCTCTTCGTGTCACCCCTCGGGGAACACATGCGATACGCGGTGCGCCTCCACTTCCCCGCGTCTAACAATATGGCTGAATACGAGGCCCTCCTTTGCGGCCTCAAGATCGCCATTGAGTTGGGCGTCAAGCGCCTCGATGTGCGAGGGGACTCGCAGCTCGTAATTGACCAGGTCATGAAGAACGCGAGCTGCCATGACGACAAGATGGAGGCCTACTGCAAGGCCGTGCGAGCCCTTGAAGACAAATTCTATGGCATCGAGCTCAATCACGTGCCCCGCCGGTACAACGAGGAGGCAGACGAGCTGGCCAAGATCGCGTCCGGGCGGATCACCGTCCCCCCGAACGTTTTCGCCCGCGACATAGCTCAGCCCTCGGTCGCCCTCGAGCCTCACCCCTCGAACCACACAGAACCCTCGGGGGCTCCCTCAAATCCAGTGGGTGCGGAACCCATGGATGAGGACCCCTCGAACGAGGCATACGTGCTCTCCCTCCTCAAGGGGTATGGCGCCTACGGAACTAATGTGATGGACATCGAGCCAGCTCCGGTCAAGGCTGATTGGCGTGACAAATACGTGGCCTGGTTGGCCCGAGGGGAACTCCCCACGGACCGGGCCGCGGCCAGACGCATCGCCAGGATGGCCAAGTCATTTGCCCTCGTCGACGGCGAGCTGTACAAGCGCGTCACCTCCGGCATCCTGCAGCGGTGCGTGCCCATCCCTGAAGGGCGCGAACTCCTGCGGGACATCCACGCGGGGATCTGCGGTCATCATGCCGCGCCCCGCACCCTTGTCGGCAACGCGTTCCGCCAGGGCTTTTACTGGCCCACCGCGGTCGCGGACGCCAGCGAGATCGTACGCACCGCGAAGGGTGCCGCTCTACACCCGCAAGTCCAACCTCGCCCGCCCATGCCCCGCGACCATCCCCATAACATGGCCGTTCGCCGTGTGGGGGCCGGACATCGTCGGCCCCCGCGGAAGGCGCCCGGGGGCTTCACCCACTTGTTGGTCGCGATCGACAAGTTCTCCAAAGTGGGTGGAGGTGCGCCCCATCACGAATCTCGGGGCGGCAGCGGGCGGTAACATTCTTCACTGACATCGTCTACCGCTTTGGAGTGCCGAACTCCATCATCACCGACAATGGGTCCCGCTCACGGCGGAGAAGTTCTTGGAGTTTTGCGACAAATTCCACATCCGTGTGGATTGGGCAGCTGTGGCACACCCACAGACCAACGGCCAAGTAGAGCGTGCCAACGGCATGATCCTACAATGCCTTAGGCCCAAAATTTTCGACCAGCTCAACAAATCTGGTCGGAAATGGCTCCAAGAATTGCCAGCAGTCGTGTGGAGCCTAAGGACCACCCCAAGCAGAGCCACCGGGTTCACTCCGTTTTTCCTAGTCCATGGCGCGGAGGCCGTCCTCCCCACGGACTTAGAATACGGATCGCCCAGGGTTCGAGGCTATGACGAGGGATGCCAACCGCCGAGCCCGCGAGGACTCGCCGGATCGCCCGGACGAGGCACGCCTCGTGGCCTTAATGCATTCCGCAAGGTATCGCCAGTCCCTAAGGCGCTACTGTGCACGCAAGATACGTCGACGGGACTTCGGCGAGGGGGGATTTGGTCCTAAGGCTACGCCAAGACAACCGAGGGCGCCACAAGCCCGTCGCCCCCATGGGAGGGACCCTACGTCGTGGTGAAGGTACTCAAGCCCGGCACGTACAAGCTGGCCAACGAGGACGGTGAAGATCTCACGAACGCTTGGAACATCCAACAGCTACGTCGCTTTTACCCTTAGCTAGGATTTCCAAGCATTTTTGTTGTAAAAATCATATGACCAACGCCCCAGTTGGTGACAACTGTGTAAACGCCTCAAGTCTAATAAAAAGGGCAACTCGGCTTCCCCTGAAACCCAAGTTACCCTCGGGGGCTACTGCGGGGGGCACCCCCCCCAAAATGGTCCCATTTTCACGCAGAAATAAAACAACTCACACGTGCTAAGTTTGTTTTTCTACTTCAACCCCGAGCAACGATTCGAACAGGGCGCAGGCGGCCTAGCGGAAGGAGCGCGCGAGCCAGAGATAGCCCACGCCGCGAGGATACGGCCCTTCTCTCTCGCCTCCAACCCAGCAGACCCCCCGCGAAAATCGAACTCCCCTAACTAGAATCTACTCAGGAAGAAGGAGAAACAAAAAGCGCAGTAAACAAAAGACTTCATTTCGCATCAACAAATGTTTACGATTAGAATAACTTGTTTATTTACAAAGGCCGCGCGGCCAGAATACTGATACAGAAATAAAAACGGGCCAAGCGCCCACCGTCTTCGGGGCAGAGGAGCGGCGGCGTCAACAGCGTCCGGGAAGAGGAGCTCCTCGAAGGCTTCAGCGAGCGACCCGGCGGCATCAGCGGCGAGCGCGTCCATGCGCTCCATCGCCACCTCGTCCTCGGCGCCCTCGGGAACGACGTAGCCCTCCGCCAGCGCCTCGAAGTTGACCTCGTAATGGGACCGTACCACTCCGAGGGCCTTCTGGATGCCAAGACGCAACGCCCGGCGCATCCGTTCGGCGACGTGGCCGCCAAGCGCGCGCAGCGGCCGGCCGGGCCGAGCTTCCGCCCGCGCTTCGCCCTCCTCCACAACCCGGCGAGCCTCGAGGGCGGCATCGCGCAGCCCCCGCAACCCCCGGCCGGGAGGAGTCGTAGGAGGTCCGCGCCGCCGGCCCGCTCAACCGCGTGTCCCAGCCGCGGCGCGCAAGCCTCGGAGTCACCAAGACAAGAAAGAAATCAGAAAAAAAGAGTGCGAATCCCCAAACAAAAAACCAACCAAACAGAGTCAAGAAGCAGCTCACCTTCAACTTGCTTCCTCTCCGCCTCGAGGTCACGGCGCCGGCCTCGACCGCCGCCCGAGGCCCTTGACGGCCTCACCTTGCTCCCCGGAGGGTCAGCCCTCCCGGTTTGCGTTTGTAATGCCGAGCACAACCGCCCCGCTCGCCTTGGAGAGCGCGGTGTTCCGCTCCTCCGGGGCCGACCCCCTCGCGCCGCCGCGAGCGACGCGCTCCTCGCTCCGGGCCGCCGACCGGCGCCGGCGAGGGCAGCTTGCCTCGCCGGAGCCGCCCCTCGCCCCTGGCAGGGCGGTGCGCTCCCCGTAGGAGCTGCTCCTCGCTGACGGCGAACGCCGCGACCTTGGCGTCGAGGGCGGCCTTCAAGTCACCGGCCTCCTTGGCCCGCCGCCTCCGCCGCGCGCGCCCGCTCCTCGGCCCGGCGCCGCCGCGCCCGCGCCCCCTCGAGCGACGAGCGGAGCCCCCGGCTCTCGCCGCGGACGCCGGCCACCTCCGCCTCCCGCTGGTCGCCGCATCCGCATCTTCTCCGAGTCCGAGCGCGCGCCACCGCGCCGCCTCATCACGATCGATGAGAGCTGTGCAAACCCGCTAGAGGCTAGAGTGGCGCGGCCGGTCCCCGCTCGTGCTCTCGGGGAGTGCGTCGCGCAAGGCCACGGCCCGGTACGACAACCATCCGTCCGGAGTCCTGAGGGCATCAGCGAGCGCGTCGAAAGCGCCGCATCGCTCCCGGAGCTGGTGGAGCTCGGCGTTCACCCGATCGAAGGCGTTGTACTTATTGTGGGCGCGGCGCTCGAGCTCCTGTCACCCACAACTCGAAACCCGTAAGCGCCACGACACGAAACAAAGGCACAAAAAATGAGAGAAAGAAGAAAACGAGCAACAACGCCCCTACCCGGAAGACGCGCCATGCGGGGCCGCCATGGACCCTCGCCCTCGCTCGCCGCGCGGTCGAGCGTGGCGCCGTGGCTCCGAGCTCTCCCCGCAGCTCCCCTCGCTCTCCCCGGGCGCGGCGAACGCAGGCGGATCACCAACGGCCCCCTCTAGCCGGGCGCAGTGGCCGGCGCGGAGGACGAGGCCCTCGCGCCGTGTCCCCGCCCCCCGCCACCATGTGGCCCTCGCGCCGCCCTCACGAGGGCCCCCTCCCCGGGACCCCCGGGGAGAGCGTGGCGCTCGCCCACCGGTCCCACCCGGGCGGTGGGGGAGTCGTCGTCCCGGACCCTCCACCACCTCCGCCCGGAACCGCCGGCGGCGCCGGCCCTAGCGCCGCCCTCCGCCGGCGCCTCCACTTGCGCCTCCATAGCCGCGGCGCCCGGCGCGGCGCCGCGGCCACCGCCTCCGACCGCGCCTCCGCGACCACCGGGCGCCGCCGCGGGCCGCACCCGCCTCGCTCCTCCGCAGCCGGCGCCACGACCGCGCCTCCGCCGCGGCGGCCTCCGCGGCCGCGCCTCCGCCACGGCCGCCGCCGTGGGCCGCGCCCGCGACCACGGGCGCCGCCGCGGCCGCACCCGCTCTACCTCCTCCGCAACCGCGCCACGAACCGCGCTCCGTCGCGCAGCCTCCGCGGGTCGCGCCTCCGCCACCGCCGCCGCCGTGGGCCGCGCTCCGCCACCGCCGCCGCCGTGGCCGCGCCCCCCACCACGGCCGGCGCCGCCGCTCCTCGGCAATCGCCGGCCGCGCCATGGCGGGCCGATCCGCCGGCCGAGGCCTCGAGGCCTCGACCGCGCCCCCGCAAGCTCTCGCCCGCCGCCGCCGTGCTTGCCCCCCGCCCGCGACGCCCTCGACGAGCGCCGCCGGTGGGGATGGACGCGTCCGCCCTCAGCACCTTGGCCGGTGCGAGGGGAGGCACAGTTGGCACCACCCTGCGCAAGCACAAACAGAAAGTTAGAATGCCTAATTGTCAAAAAAAACGAACCGAGCAGAAGAACGAGCCCCTTACCTCGAAGAGGAAAAGGCGCACTTCCTTTTCCTCGAGGCCTCGGGCCGGATGAGGCCGGCCGCGGCCGGCGCGCCCGCCGCCGCGCCTCCCCGACGCCGCCGCCGGCACCCTCCGTGGCACGCGCCGTCCCCGTTGTCGAGCACCGCGGCGGCGCCGGCCGCGCCCGCCCCTGTGCGATGCCGCCCTTGCCGCCGGAGCCGGCCGCGGCGACGGGGGCGCGAGCCCCACCTACCGGAGGGGCCCTCGCCCTCGCCCTCTCCTCTTCGTCCTCCCTCTCGAGGACGAGTACTCCTCGGGGCCCCCGGGGAGGAGAGCCCCGCCTCCTCGCGCCGCCGCACTCCGCGCTCCGCCGGCCGCGGCGCCGCGTGCCTCCTCGCGCGCTCCCTCTTGCGTGCCGCCCGCTCCCCGCTCCCGTTGCTGCGCCGCCCGACCGAGCGCGCGGGAGTCGGGGGTGGGCGGAACGGACTTCGCGGCGGTGAAGTTCACCAGCTGCATACAGCAACGTCAAAGACGCGTCAGGGGGCAGAGGCAACACCAAGAACTAAAACGGAATCAAGAATCATACTCACCAGCGGGCCGGTGGGGAGCATCTCGAGGTCCCACGGGGTTCGGTCCGGGCGCGCCAGCATCCGGGTGTCGACGGCGTTCCACGCCCAGGTGAGCGCATACGGCCGCCCCGAGGGGGCTCGGGAGCATCCGCGACCTCGGCAGCGCGACGGGGTCCGCCTCCTCTCGTCATCTCGAAGATGCAGAGCGGCCTCTCCATCGAGGCACGACCCGCCTGGGTGATGGAGGAAGGCGAGGACGCCCGCCTCGGCCGCCCTTGCGCCGTCGGGCTCCTCGTGGCGGCCGGAGACCGAGTCCCCGCCGCCTCCGAAGCCGGGGCGTGGACACCCCGTAGCCCCGTGTTGGGCTTCTCCTTGAACACCCGACCGGTGCACGGGGGAGGCCGGGCTCGGCGTTGCGGGGCGGGAACCATCCCCGCTCCCGGGCCCGGCGTTGTTCGTCGTCATGGTGCAGGGGATGTAGTCGTCCCTGAACCGCGCCCGCGTGGCGAGTGACATCCCCGCCGGCGCGCACCGCGCGGCGGGTCCCCGCTCCGTTGTGGGCCGCGTAAAGAGCTCCGCGCGGAAGAGGTGTATCCGCAGCTCCCGCCTGACCGGGATCCCCGTATAGCCCCTCGCACACCCACGAACGTGGCCGCTCGCGAAATCGCGTTGGACGCGAAGTTGTGCAACTCCACGCCGTAGTAGTAGCACAGCCGCCCGCATGAAGCGGCCGCCGCGCGGCGAAGCCGCGCTCGTGGAAGCGAACGAAGCTCACCACGTAGCCTTCCGGCCGGGTTGGGCGCGCGGTCCCCCGCCGGCGGCACTTTCCACTCCGCCGGCGGCCATCCTCGTTTGCCGCCAACTGGCCGGCGGTGACCAGCTCGCCAAGGGCCAGCTGGGTCACCATCGACCGCTCCCAGGCGTACGGGTCAAGGATCGTGAGGGGCGGAGGCGGCGCCATGAGGAAGGGAAAGGGATGCGAAGAACAAAGGACAAGAAGAGGAAGAAGAGCTCTAATGGCGACGCCGAACGGTGGCGAAAGCAAAGCGAAGACGAAAGCACAGGGGGCTAAAATGGCGGAGCGCTAAGGTAAAAACCCGTCGCTTCCCCTTCCCCTTAGATTTATAAGCCGCGGGCGAGCTCTCCGGGGCGGACGTCCCGTGCGCATTAACTGCAGGGAATCTTCTCTTCTCGCTGACGAGCGGGCCCCACCACGACAGTAGCGGCCACATCACCGCGAACGGGCCATCATCACGGTGAAGACTAGCAGGGGCCGTGGCAGGCGGTCACGTCCGCCTGCCCACGCCGCCCACTACGCGCGCGCGCAGCCGCGACGCCTAAAAAAGCGCGCCCGCGATGCGAAACCACAGCCTCTACTGTGGAAGATTTAATGGCCCGGTCCCTTGCAAAACAAGGAGAACCCTCGAGCGGCACGGACTCCTGGCTCGGGATAAATTCAACACTCGAAAGGATACAGGCGTGAGAAGGTCGCCTCGAGGCCCGTTTTGAAACAAAACAGGCATCGCATGCACCCATGCCACGTAGTACCCTCGAGCGGCACGAGCCCCTGGCTCTAGATAATTTCGACCCCCTAGAGGGTACAGGCGTGAGAAGGTCGCCTCGAGGCCCGTTTTGAAACAAAACAGGCATCACATGCACCCATGCCACGTAGTACCCTCGAGCGGCACGAGCCCCTGGCTCTAGATAATTTCGACCCCCTAAAGGGTACAGGCGTGAGAAGGTCGCCTCAAGGCCCGTTTTTGAAACAAAGCGGGCACCATGAGCACCCATGCCACGCTATATTACTAATCGCCGCCTCGTGGGCCGGCTCGCCCTGTGCCCCTCGATGGTCGCAAACGCAATGACGGGCCGCCTGGGCGCCGCCCCGCACGGCCCTACTAATCGTGGGTTCAAAGCCCGACCCTCGACGGTTCGAACGGAGCGCCCCGCATCGCGAGTCGTGGACGACGAAGGCATGCGCATTCGAGCCGTTCCTCGAGCCCGCCGCCCGAGGGTGCCCCACAAGTCGTGTTCGAGAGCCGCCGAGGGCGCCTAGCCGGGGGATCCCACAGAGGGAGAGCTTCCGCGCCCTCGGTCCCTAGCGAACGGGACCGAGCCCCACCTAGCAAACCCACGCAAGCGCTTCCATGGACGTGTCTCTGGACCACGCAGCCTACCCTTATCGAACGGGGCATGGGCGTCCACTCGAATCACCCACTAGCAGCTCAACGAGGAATCCGCAATTCGCGACCCGCTCGATGGGGGTTGCGGAAACCTCACCCTCCGTCCCGCGGAGGGACGGCGAGGGCGCGTTAAGAAACAAGTCGTAAAGCTCTACCCGATCGCCTCGAACGGGCCCAGGCTCGGGGGCTTGACGCACGGCTACACCTCCTTGGCTTGCACCCGCCGGAGACAGTGCCAGCAGCGCGTGCGTCACCGAAGCCGGCTGAGATATTGCCGACGCCAGTTGAAACAAGTACCATGCCCTCTGACCAGCTCCCGCGGATAACCCCTACAGGAGCATCCACGCTCCCCGCAGGCTTCGGGGGGCTAGACCCGCCGGGCCCGCCGACGCGGCCCCACGAAAGCGTTCGCAAGACAGAAGGGAAGAACGTCCCATCGCATGCTCCAAGCATCTGCGGGAGCCTCAATGGCAAACCCACAGATGCTCAGGGGCTACTGTCGGGGACAGCCCTAGGGGTCCCCTTTAACAACCGGGAAATCCCCACTTAAAACCCGCAACAAAGCCAAACACACTTTGCCTAACCATGCAGGATACAGCCCATGCCGCAGAGACCTCAACGGCCCACCAAGGCGGCCCTCTTGAAGATACCCTCGAGCAGGCTTCGCCTCGCTCGAGGATGCGCACCTACCTCGGGCAGGCTCCGTCCCGTTCGAGGGGGTGCGCTTCCCTCGAGCAGGCTCCGCCTCGCTCGAGGGTCTGCCCCGCCCTCGACCGGGGTCCGCCTCGCTCGAGGGCGCCCCGCGCGCGTGCGCCGCCCCCGTACGTGGGCATTTAACGCCCGACACCGGCGGGACGGCGCCATCATGCGCCGGGGCTCGCGCCCCGCACCGCCGCACCAACTCCCCAGAGGAAGCCCATCCCCATCACCGTGGGAGGGGGGGACCGTGCGGTGCGGCCGGTATCGTCCCGTGGACGCCGCCGCCCGCTCCGCACGGCTAACGCGCCGAGCCCTCGAAGGGGGGCCGGCTGCACCCTCGATTTACTTTCTTGTGACCTTGCAGGGTTAGGTGGAGGCGCTAGGCCGGTGGGATTCCATCCCTGCCACTGTTACGGTATGGCCGCCGCCCCCGCGCGTACGAGTGCACGCCGGGCGCTGTGACAACAACTCCCGCACTGTGAAGCGTGCGGGAACGGGGTGCCGCCTTACTTAACGCTGTACCTCGTACGGACCGACGTCAGCGGTTCCCTCGAGCCTATCAGAAGACATCACAGCCATCCGACGCCCTTCTACCCTCGAAGCCACTACTGTTCGGGTACAAGATAGATCATGATGGCCGGATCGCGGCAAGGATCGTCCGGACGGCCGCCCACTCTACAGCGTAGCACGCCACGCCCCTTCACGTAACTAAGTAGCGCGGCGCGCATGTGATTCGCTCCCTCCTTGAACTATAAAAGGGGGACGAACCCCCTGCCGCGGGGGGAGACAGGGACGCAGACACAACACAACAGGAGACAGGCTGCGCCACGCACTTGCTCTCCAATTCTCCCACAACATCTTCAGCTACTACACCAGGGACTTGGAAGCCACACTTCCTCTCCCGCCTTGCTTGTAGCAGCCCCACTACAGGCACCCGCGGTGCTAAGTAATATAGTGCCTTGAGCACGCCACTGCTGGACGTATGGCCCATCGGCCGGAACCAGGATAAAACTCTGTGTCTCTTATTGCTTAGCATCGACCATTGAGGGATAGACCACGACGCTTATTACTGGTTAGTGTCGGGACCACATTCCGCACCGACAAGCATTATGCTTTCTCATGTGTGATCAAGTGCAGGGTATGAACAATGAAAGGTAATGCTGATATCCATTGAAAACATACTCGAGGACGAGCAAGGTTTAAGCATGGGGGAGATGTTGACGGTGAATTTCCGTCAACCTAGAGTACTTCTTATACATTGGTTTCGATTATGATTTGCAACTAACCCGCCACTAGGCATACTAATGATGTAACAAGTTCACACTTGCATGTCGATTTTGGAGTTTGTTGTTTACGCATGACATTAACGTTTAAGAGGAGACTTTCAAGATAAGTTCATCAAGCACTTCAAGAGGAGATCATGAAGCCCGTCACAAGTCAAGACACGCGATGAACATGACTCCAAATGACCCGAGGACCGAAGCGTCAACATGCAAGTCTTAAGGGACTCAACCAGAAAACAGCGAAGCTTGCATAGCAAGGATTCAAGCCTTAACCGTGAAGGAAACGACGTCAAAGGCTCACATGCAAGTGCACACAAATAAGGGATCACGCGAGAAGCAACCGGGGAGAAAACCTGGGCCGAACCAGGCCAAAATGGGCCTAGGCCGGCCGTCCTGGGCCGACCGGCCCAGCCCACTGCAGGCCCGGTTCGCGCCCCCTTTTTGCCCTAGGTGTTTGTCTATAAATTGTCTCTACCTCCGCCGGCCGCCACATCCATCCATCCACAGGAACTCAGCAGAACCTAGGAGAGAGCAACGACGACTGCCGCGAGTCCTCGAAGTCATCTAGGATATGGCCTAGGCCTACCCTAGCCGCCATGGCCGCCTTGCACGGTTGAGCCATGGCAGAGTTCCAAAGCTAGTTGAGGTCATCAATGGTATGTACTTGGTGGAGATGATCTAAACACATTTATTATGTGAGTAGAGTACTTCATGTCATCCAATCTTTTAGCGACTCGATTCCTACCTCGATGATTTTGTTTTCTTCTTGGTTATACTTCTTCCCCAATCTAGTTTATAGCTAGATTGCTCATGGTACTCTTGTAGCCGCGATGGCTAGAGGTGCATACCGGACCGACCAAGTGATTTCAACTTGTTCTTATCGAACTCGCCCTAGACTACCCGCATCAATAGGAATACGTTGTCACAGAACGGGGGTTCCGAAAAGCGGGCGTTTTCAGAATCGGACCGGAGGATAGTAATTTAAAGATGGCTTTGGATGAGATGCATGTCGCGCTTGCTCTTTTGGCTGGAACTACGACTAGAAGACGATAGGCATTAGTTTCCCTTATTTGCTCTTTACCTTGTCTACGTTCATGGATGTGATCAACCTTATGCTATAACTCTTACATGTTTAAGGTTTATCTTCTTATGCAATCAATGCTTCATGTTAGGCTAAATCAATAGGTTAGATGGAGAATCCTAGGAGTTTGCTTCCGATCCTTGGATTGACAAATCTAGGGAGAACCCTCCTTGGTGAAAAAGGCACCAAGTCACCCGTAGGCTTGCAGTGAACTTGAGCACGGTTTTGAACCGTCAACACACATAGACACAAGACACCATTTCTTGAGAGACCACGAAGCCAAAGGAGATATCGCTTTAAGCCATGTGAGTACCGATAAGCAACTAGCTGATATCTTCACAAAGCCTCTTGATGAACTAAGGTTTTGTGCTTTGAGGAGTGAGCTAAATATCTTGGATTCTCGTAACATGGCTTGAGATCATGCACATATTTGAGTGACCTAGATTAGGACTTTGGAAATAAAAGATTTGCTAAAACTTGTGATGAATTTGTTTTGAAAGATTTGAATCTTTTGGTACAACACTTGGACTATTGTTCGCATTGCTTGTTTGTGGCTAGTATCAAGTGTTGATACTACTCAGGCTCACATATATTATATGTATAGTCCTCCAAATCTATTCCAAATCAAATTCCTTCCAAATCTACTCGCTGGACTCAGGGGGAGCGGAAACTCCGGATAATTTCCCGAGATTCCGGGTTTCCCAGAAACTCTGGACTTGGTCCAGAGAGTCCGGACCTTTAGGGTATAAATACCCTTTTCATCGTGGTATATTCTTTTTCACCTCTTCACCATGTTGGCTGGCCTACCCTCCCTCTCTCCCGTCGTCTCCCTCTCTCCCACTCATCGCCCCTAGGTGATTTTCACTTTCCATCACTCAAATCAAGTGATAGTGAGGATTTGAGGGCTCCATGGTGTGGAGAACAAGGATCTACATCACATTTGAAGATTTGAAGTCTTTCCCTCTCCTCCCCAAGGTACCTCATGAAGGACAAAACCTGATCTACTTCCCTAGTGATTTTCTTGTAGTATCCTCTTAGGGAATAGGTTGAGTAGACTCTATAGGATCTAGATCTGCAATATCTCACGTTTTGGATGGTCGATTTGCACGGCATTGTGATTTAGGGTTTCGGCTGTGAAACCCAGAAACTCTGGGCATCCCAAGCCCAGACTCTCTGGACTTTCTAGAGTATCCAGACTTTTTCGCGGAGTCTCCGGGGTTCACACTGAAAACCCTAAAACACAGTGCCTTGCATCTCTTCTATTGTTCATCTCTCGTTTCCATATCCTTCCATATGTCCAGATCATGAGGGTGAAAATAAGTTGTGAGACGGAAGAGCCCTACACTCAAAGGAGGACCAAGGCTTGGCATGACCCCGCCGCTTTGAGGGTCGTGCAAGAGGCATTGGGACAAGAGGGCTCTCAGCGCAGCACAAGGCCGAGAAGGGGTGATCCTCCTCCCTCCTATGCCGAGGGAAGTGAAGAAGAATTAGAGGAGGAGGAGGGGACCGAAAGTGATGATGATGAGGTTGAAGACGACACATATGAGCATCCCCTTAAGCCTCCTCGCCGCCAAGGAAAGGGGCCTGCTAAGGAGAAGACACGCTATAAGACTCATCCCAAGAAAAGCCATCAAGCCCCCTATATCCAACAAAGCTGTGCCACTACTCGTGCTCCTCCTAAACACAAACAAGGTGTAGCAGCCCACATTTGCCCCAAAACACCTCCTAGACTCATCCCCAACCTTCCACCGAATGTCCGGGTGGTCATCACTCTAATCAACCTTAGAGAGCCCGGATTCGTCCTTGGTTTTGCAGAGCATATGTATTGGGACTATTCAAAGAATGCTCTAGCGGCGAGGGAGCAAAGGGAGGATGATGTGTATCGCTACCTCAAGGGTGAGGGGCTAGAGGCTCGGTTTTGGTGTGACTTCCATAGGGATTTCTACCAAACTGTCATAAGGAACCCCAAGTTGGTGGCAAAGAACATGGTGCCCATTGTGAAGATGAGGTACATTGATTGGAAGTACTATGAAGCTCTTAACAACATCGTGTTCAACTCCATCATTGAGAAGTATAAGGAGGTTGGTCTCTATGACATCATGGGTTTTCGGTATAATTGGAACAAGGAGATCCTAGCTCAATTCCATTGCTCCAACTACTACAATCCCTATGACAACATCACTTGGACCACACAAGGAAACAAGTGCACCATCGACTACATATCCTTCTCTAGGCTCTTGGGACTTGTCTCAAAGGATGAAGAACACACTCCTATCCACAATGAGAACAAGTACAAGCCTAGGGACCTCACTTTCATGTTTTCTAGCCGTGACTTGGCTATTGAGGGCATGGCGGATCAACTCAACCCCTACTACTACTATCTCAATCAATTCTTTCGTGCCACCATTGATCCCAAGCAAGGAGATGCTACGGGCTTAAGGTACTTTGCTCCTAACCTCTTCAATAGGATGGCACTGAATGAAGAGGGGCTTGTATCTTTGACTTCATTTGGAATGAGTTGAGGAGAGCTATGAACGATCCAATGGAGTATCTCCCTTATGCCCCCTACCTCATGTACATGATTGAGAGAGTCACAAACGTCTGCTATCCCAAGGATGTTGTCCATGAGCCCTTCCATCACCTTCGTGATCGAGCCAAGAAAGCGCCAAACGCTCGCTAGTATGTTGGCTCATCTAGTGCATCGCCTCGCTGTGATGATGTGCCCGCTACACCCTCTCCACCTAGGCCTCCCCGTCGGCACCATGGCTCCATGATCAAGAGAGTTCTCAATAGTATCTTTAGCATGTGCAAGACCATGGCCATAGAGACCAATGAGAACCGCTGGGATATCATTGAGATTAAGTCTCATCTTGGCCTTCCCACCGACCCCTACCATGAGCTTCCCACCTTTGATGATCCCTTTGTGGAGTGGGATGCCCAAGATGGAGAAAAAGGGAAAGAGGATGATGAGAAGGACAACAAAGAAGAAGAAGAGGACGACGACAACTCCGAGTGATCCAGTTGCTCCACACTTCCTTTTTGGTTCTTGATGCCAAAGGGGGAGTGAGACATTTATCTATCTAACATGTGTGGAACTTTGAACTTTTATGTATTTGGATTTGGAACAATGGCTTGTAATAACTTTACATTCATATGCGTGTAAGACTATGTGAACTTGAGACTTATGGTTGTGTTTTTATGGTTATTTATTCTGTTTTTACTTCCTAAGGATGCCATATGTTAGTGTGAAAAATCTTGGTGATTGTTGTTTTTCACTGGTATTCTGAAAGCCCAGAGAGTCCGGACTTTTTCCCCAAGTATCCTGATTTTCCGGAGAATCCGGGTCTGGCTTAGACATTCCAGACATTTATGCACCAGATTTCTTTTGCAACCTTGTTGAGTGTATGAACTGTCATATGCATATCACTATTAACTGTTGCACATCACAAGCACCCCACTATTGTAATACTCTCATGCGTTTTCCTTTGTGCAAAATTTGGCCCTAAGAGGACCATTGATATTCAAAATCAATATGCACATAGTAAGGGGGAGGATTACAAAAGGTCTTTAATATTCATTGATTATCTCTAGTAAGACTTAAATGTGTTGTCATCAATCACCAAAAAGGGGGAGATTCAAGAGTATCTTGACCTCCTAAATGGGTTTTGGTGATTTAGTGACATACACTTAAAGTAACTAATGATTTATCTATTGTATGAGCAGGTATTAAAATTATATGTGACATCAAGTGTAATTCATTGTCTATACAAAAAGGAAGTGATGCTACAAAGGGTTCCTATGAAGGCTTATTTATTTTATATTTTGAATTTGAGTCCTAGGAATGTCGTGCTATAGAGAGGGACAAGAAATGTATCCTCCAAGAGTCAAACAAGTGCTCTAGTTGTCAAAACAAAACCTATGAGAGACACCTTTGCACCAACATGTTCATAGGGATATTTTCTTGGGTGCTGACCTTGGAAGGCCGAAGTATCCGGGCTTTTCTCTGAGTCTCTGTACTTCCCGGAGTTTTCGGGTTTTTCCCGGACATTCCGGGTCTTAGAGATGTAACAACTCTTTTTTGTGTGAGGGGGTATAAAAGCGCCTTCGACCCTATCCTCTCTCTCTCTCTCACTCTTGCCCATTTCGAACAGAAAAGCTTTAGAACGCATTTACTCTCTTTACTCCCCTTGGCTCTAAGTTGGTGAGATTTGGTGGGGATTTAAGAGGGATAGAGAGCAAGAGCTTGGAGAGTGCTAGTGAGCTGATGTCATATCTCTAGAGCTGCTCGTTCTTCGATTGGTTGGCACATTTTGTGTTTGTTACTCTTGGAGGTTTGAGCTCCTAGCCGGCTAGGCGTTGTCTTGCAGCATCCAAAGGTTGTGGCTTCCCAAGGAAGTTTGTATCACCCCGAAATTGAGTAACTCTAGCTTGACCTTTGTGGTCGCTAGTGGGAGGAAAGTGACCTAAGTTTAAAGGTCCACCCTTTGTGGGTTCCTCAACAGAGACGTAGACCTCAAGGTGTGAGGTTGAACTCTGGTAACAAATCCTTGTGTCTCTTGCGCTTGTTCATCTTGTTGCATGCTTGTGTCTCTCTTGAGCACGTTTCTAGGGTTTGGTGTCGATCTACTTCGTGTTGAGGCTCTTGCAAGTTTTAGGTGGATAAACAGGCTTGTCTCATCTCAGTGCATAATCTATTTTCATATATCTAAATTTGAGCAAGTTTAATTTTTGTCGAATTTGATTCCCCCCTTGTAGGCCGGACAATTCGGACATTTTCCCGAATTCTCCGAATTTTTGAAGTATTCGGAAAACTATCCGGGAACTTCGAAACTGGACTAAGAGCTACGAAAAAAGGCTGCAAATTTTCGGGTTCAACTATTCACCCCCCTCTAGTCGACATATTGATCCTTTCAAGGGGTTTTGAGCAACAGGTTTGGCAAAAATTGCTCGCGAATTTGAGACTTTTCATGGCGCCAGTGAATTGTGCCTGCTGGCGTTGACCAAGGTTTTTCACACATTTACACTTTTAATTTGAAATGCCACTCAACATGAAAGATTTGTCCCATGTTTTTTTTTGAGCAACCACCGTGGGGCAAAGCCCCCCAGCAACAGGAATAAATAAAACAGGACAAGAGTTACAGAGTTACTTACAACTTGAGGCCTAACCAGCAGTTAGGCAGAAAGAGGAAGAAAAAGGAGGCAGGGGAGGGGAAGGAGGGGGAAGAGGGCAATTACAGGGTTGAAAGCCAGGAAAGCAGAGAAATATGAAAGCTGCTCTTAATTCTACAGAAATGATTGTAAACTAACAACTTGAATGAGTCCATCCAAGAAGCAAGACTCGGCTGTTTCTTATTGAAGATGAGATCATTCCTCTCGTTCCAGATGCACCAGGCTCCAATAAGGAAGATCTCCATAAAGAAAGGCTCCACAAATGCTTGTCTAGCAATATAAATTTTTTGGTGAACATTAGAATTGGTAGCCCAGTTGATTCCAAGAGCTAACCATCTGCAAGTCGCCGAGGGACAGTCAAAGAAAAGGTGCTCCAGTGTTTCTTCAGCTCCCTCATGGCAGAGAACACAATTGTAACCATCCACCAAGACTTTATTTCTTCTTCTCAGCATGTTTCTAGTGTTGAGTCTATCATTGAGTAATAACCAAGCAAAGAATTTAATTTTTGGCACACACTTAGTTTCCCAAATCCAGACAACCGTTCTATTAGGTTGAATGGAACTGAACTGTAGATTGTAGTACTTGCTAGAGGAGTATTTCTGCTGACCCCAAATGAAGGACCAAGAATCCTTCTCATTCTCACTGCTGAGAGCAATATTTGCCAGATAGGGCTGCAGCTCAAGAAACTCATTGAAGGCCTGCCTAGACATAGGCAATCTGAAGAAGTCTAGGAGATTTTCAGCATTTTTAAGCTTAGAGAGGGACACACAAGAGTCCTTCGCAAAAGCAAGGAGATTAGGGAATAAGTCAGCATGGAGATGGCCATTGATCAAGTCTTCCCAGAAGCCCACAGTGTCACCAATACCAGGAGAGCAAACTGCAATACCTCTATAGCGAATGTGCAGTCTAAGGATATCTTTCCACCAAAAAGAGCCCTTCTCTCTAGCCAGGTGCGGGACCGAGGAGGGATAATATTTCTGCCAAATGAGGTTCACCCATTGAACATTTTCCTTCTTGTAGAATTTGTCCAGCTTCTTGAGAAGAAGGGCAACATTTTGAATATTCAGATTGATAACCCCTAACCCACCCTTCTTTTTTGGCATCCTGACCAGGTCCCAAGCAGCTAGATTATAGCCCTTGTTTCTGAAATCCCTACCTCTCCAGAGGCAATTTTTCCTATGCTTATCAATCAATTCAATCATCGTGACGGGAAGTTTAAGGGAACATAGGTAGTAGGTGGGGAGCGAGGAGATTACAGAGTTAACCAGCTGCAAGCGACCAGCATAAAAAAGGAATTGAGAAGTGGCCGACAACCTTCTCTCAATTCTGCAAATGAAAGGGGCATAATCTTTCACTTGATGTTTAGTAAGCCCCATAGGCAATCCAAGGTAGGTGAAGGGAAAGACCCCTACCGAGCAACCAAAGTAATTAGCCATCTGACCAGCTTTGTCATTATCAATGTTAATTGGAAGCAGGCAGGACTTGTGGTAATTGACAATCAAACCACTTGATAACTCTATTTTCCTCAACACATCCTTCAACACCCCAAGCTGGGATTCACTTGCATGCAGGACCAAAATAGTATCATCAGCATATTGGACAATTGGAAACGGCATGTCAGGGTTTTGAGGGAAAGGGGGAAGCAGACGACCCAGCTCATACTCATGATTGATCACACTTTGCAGCAGGTCAGCAGCAATGGCAAAGAGAAGAGGGGAGAGGGGGTCACCTTGCCTGACACCCCGTTTACATTTGAAATCTTTACCAGCAGTACCATTGAGCAGGACAGCCGAGGTGGCAGAAGAGAGAAGGTCCTTGACCCAACTAATCCACCTGGATGGGAAGCCTTTGAATTTGAGCATTTCCAATACAATATCATGTTCTATCAGATCAAAGGCTTTCTCAAAGTCAAGTTTCAAAACGATAATCTCTCTTTTGGAATGATGACATTGGTGCAGATACTCAAAGGCCCAGCCTAGACCATCTTGGATTGTCCTGCCCTTAATAAAACCATACTGATTTTCATGAATGACCTGCAAAGCAACTGATTGTAACCTGTTAGCTAAAAGCTTCGAGACCAGCTTTGGAGCTGAATTCAGAAGTGAAATGGGCCTGAAGTCATTGACAGTTTCCGGGCTATCCTTCTTGGGAACAAGGGTGATAAAAGAACGATTCACGCTCTTAAGGTCAGCTCGATGGAAGTAGAAGTCCTCACAGAGTTTGTATACATCGTGTTTGATGGTTGGCCAAGCTTTCTTAAAGAACAAAGTGTTAAAACCATCAGGGCCGGGGGCTTTGTCAGGAGGCAGCTCAAGAACAACTTTGTCGATTTCCTCCACACTGAATGGGAGGGCAAGGTGCTCCAGATCATCATGCATATGGATGATAGACTGAAGGTCAAACTGAATAGAGATATCTACAGTAGAACCAAGCCGACGTTTGAACTCCTGGAAGAACAGAGCACTCTTTTCATTATGATCAGTAACCATCCTGCGAATCATCCACAATTTGGCTAATTACATTCTTTCTGTACCGCTCAGTAGCCATCCCATGAAAGAACTTAGTATTTTCATCACCGAACTGAGTGACTCTTTGGGTGAACCTTTGTTTCCAATAAATGTTTTGCATGGCAAGGAGGTTAATGATATGATTCTTAATGATGTTACGAAAAAGGGCCTCATGACTGAACAGATCTCTAATTTCCTCAAGCTTGTCCAGAAAGGCAATTGTCATGTGTTGTGTCCCATGTTAAACTACACAACTTTTGTATTGGGAGAATTTGAAGTGTTTAGGTGAAATTTGGAGAACGCGGCAAAAGTTTTGGAAGGGCTATGGAGGTCAAAGGGTTAACTAGGGATTTTGACCATACTTTGACCAAGGGTTGACCATTAGTGTGTGTTGACTTGATCAATATGGTCATTACTGATTTTTGTCTAGGTTTTCGAGGTGATGACCCAGGTTCACCAAGATTTGACCAAAGTCAACGTGTTTGGCTTGGTTGACTAGGTCAGTAGGGTTAATTAACCCTAAATGAAAACCTGGGGCGTCACAGCCTACCCCCCGTAAAGAGAATGTCGTCCCGAGATTTGACAACAAGATTAGAGTGATTGCTTCCAACAATACAATGGATTACAAAAGGAGGAATACATATCTGCTTACACTTCTCAGCAGTGAGAATTCCGATAGGACAAAAGATACATGGTGCTCTCCTCACTGCCTCAACGACGCTCATGACGAAGTGGGTGATGAATGTGTACACGAAAAACTAAGAGCAGACAGATTTTGCTTGCGATGTAGAGGTACATTCCTACCAGCGTCTAGTGAAGCGACTCGAACAACTACGTCGCGTGCAAACCCTCACCTCTTCGTCCCCCTTTATCCCTCGCTCTAGATCATGCAGCGGCAAGCCAGCGGGGGCGAACGCAGCACCTACACTGGTGTATCTGTCGCTGTCTGCACCGGTGGGCAATCCCGTCAATAAGTTCGCGTTCCTCTCCACATTTCTTATCTTAAGGTAAGCACAACTTTTGATTGTGTCGTACCTTCGATTGCCTGCCTGTGGTGGAATCCATCCAACTATTTTGGTACTGTATACAGTGGAATTTTTTCGCTAGCTGTGTTCACCAGATGCAAAAGCCACAGACATCTTATTAGTTGATGCAAAAGCCACACCCATCTTATTAGCTGTACTTTCTGTCCCCAATTTTGGTATTTGTTGATGCAAAAGCCGCAGCCATCTTATTTACCCGTTTTGCTGGAATTCTCATGCCACTTGAAAAATTAATGTTCTGCGTAGGCTCTGTTCGCAGAGCAAAATACTATTTTCTGAATTTCTGTGCTGCAATTGAATTAATCTGACTAATTGTTGGCCAACATATGGTTTTACTTTTATATGCTAGTGAGAATACTGAATGATTACGCCAAAGTGTTTGGGTGCAACAATGTGAGACAAAGTTAGATCCTTGTTTTATGATCTTTGGTTGGAATTAGTTGCATGCCTGATTTTTGTGTGCTTTTGAAAATGCTTGTTAAAATTATTCGAAGTGTTATGTTATTTAATTTAAGAAATTACCTTCATGGGAGGATACTTCGAAAAGGGAGGATGTCCATGTGCTAGCTCTAGTGCAGTTATTCCAAATGACCATATATCAGCTCTGTATAAAGGATCAATAGTTGTTAGGTCTCACTTACAATGGCAATCTAGGAAACTAAAATACAGAATAAAAGCTATAATTTAATAAACATGATTTTTACATCAGTACAATCACATAGTATAAGTGAAAAATAAATGGGGAAGTTTATCCACTAAACTTTTGGGAAAATAATAGGGAAGTTTTACATCAGTACAATCACAAAGCTAAAAAGATTGGAGAAGGATTCCTGCAAAGGGTTCAATATGTTGATTCTGCTGGCCGCATGGGAAGTATTGAAGCACATCAGAATGACTGACTTTAACGGAACTTCACCTAACCCAAATAAGATCTTGCAGGAGGTGCTAAGTGAAGCATCCTCATGCTGTGCTGCCGGAGAAAAAGATATCCGCAGGCTTTTAGTCTGATAGGAGTTTTTTCTTTTCCTTTTTGGTATCTCAGTCACCAATTTCACACATGCGGCATGAAAGCTATATGTTTTTAGTAGGCAGTTAGGGTCTGTAACCTAACAAACCTTTTCTTATCCTACTAATGAAATGACACGCAAATATCCAATGTGCTCCATGGGGAAAAAGGGTAGCATGATAAACCAATGGTAATATTATGATCAATCAAACTAAGCACGTGCAATGTAGAATGACCAAATGTATTCTACAGTAGCAAACAAAACATAGCGAAAAACTATTTTTTGAATTTCTGTGCTGCAATTGAATTAATCTGACTAATTGTTGGCCAACATATGGTTTTACTTTTATATGCTGGTGAGAATACTGAATGCTTACGCCAAAGTGTTTGGGTACAACAATGTGAGACAAAGTTAGATCCTTGTTTTATGATCTTTGGATGGAATTAGTTGCATGCCTGATTTTTGTGTGCTTTTGAAAAAGCTTGTTAAAATTATTCGAAGTGTTATGTTATTTAATTTAACAGTGCAACTAAGAAATAAGATCCAGGATTTTCTCTATTTTTACTCTGGTTTTGCCTGCTTGCTATTTTGCAATTAGGGTTGTTTGCCTTGTCAGTCATTCTTAATCAATCCCTTTTGTCTTGCCGGTGAAATTATTTTTAGGACATTACATTGTGAAAGCATATGTTATTTTTTTCAGACTACCGGAAGTCATGTTGCTGATAGGAAAATTGCACGATTTGATAAGAATATCACAAAAGGGGTGCTGCTCCTGAAACAATCAAGAAAGCAACTGATTATCCTACTTGGGTTATTTGTCTTCGTTGTCGTTGTATCATGTAAGTCCTTTTGTTTCTTATGCTTTCGTTGAGTACCTGCCTTCCTGCAAAATGTCCTGCATAAGTTTACATACCAAATCAACTCTGGACCATCTGTTTCAAATATGTTAATCATCAACCCTGATATGTAATAAGATTATCAAGTGTCCAACTCCTGGGATTTGATCTGATCATTCTAGATAGTTAGTTCTTGATATGTCTATTTTCAACCAATTACTACTAATTATCATTATTGTATTAGCAAAGGGAAGCATTTGATAAACTAATAAACTGCTTACTACGAGGGAACATGGCAAGCTGATAACAATGCAAGGTTCATGGCCTATAGTGGTCACCTGTATTTCATTAGGTATAAACATGTATGTATGCCTCCAGCATCTATATCTTGCTTGAAGCAGTACATCAGGTAATATTCATCTAAAAGGAAAGAAAATCCTTAGTAAGCGCAGAAATATTATTAGTCAGAAAAAATAAAGCTTTTCATCATACTACATGGACTATAGAGAACAAATTAAAGAAAGCACTCCAGCTAGAACACTGCATATATTGGGAGCACTCTGCTGAAGGATGACCTTGAGATCTAATTCAAATCTAAATTTGATTGTTTCCCAACATAACCGTTGGCTGATTCAAATGCTGGCAAAAGTAAATAAGTAGTCAATATCTGCATTTTCATGACAAATAAAGATTCATTAGAAAATATAAGCTTCAATGAGTTAGGAGAAATTGTGATAGTAGTATAGCTTTTACTTGCATCACATAACTACTTTTCTAACAGAGATTAAAGCTTGGAGATGTAAAAAGAATCTTGCTGAAAGTACTGATTGGCAAATGCATTTAACAACTTTTAATGCACAGCTCCTCTGTATCACGAGGAGTAGCATCATCGCTGCGCAATAAGGTGTTGTACATCTTTGTTGGGAGATCCAGTGTTGATATCTGATCGTTGCTCCGTGGTCTTCAGATTGCTATTTTTCTGTCCCTGCGAATGTCTCACCTTCGACCTGCACAAAACGAAAGATGAGATAATTCGTAAATAATGAGCCAACAACGATGTGCCCTGCAACAGCCAACGGTTTAGCTTCTCAAGTCCATGATTCTCACTTATGTCCATTCCATAAGAATGCTGGACAATAGGTGGCCGGTAACGAACAATATGACAAGTCAGTTTGCAAATTTAGCACATCAATGTTGCTATAATAGCACATCAATGTTGCTGCTGCCTATGCTGGGCAGGTTATGTAGTATCCCATCACCATTTTCTTAGTTAGGTACAAGCTCAAGCCTCAAGCAGAGTATGGCACAAGTGACAAATGTACAAATCTAAAAAAAAACTTTGCAGTTCTGGATAGAAGGAATTAATGACTTGAACACGGAAACTGGAAGTATGAGATGCTAACATGAACTTGGACTTGGGAGCTTTCTAACCTTTGTTTAGGAAACAACACATGGTGCAATAGTATATAACTCAAATCCAAACATGATACAAGCAGATCTGGCCAAAGAAAATATAGCATATATTTACAGAGAAATTAAACATAGCTTAGCACATATTGCAAGGTACTGATTTGAATTGATCGAATATGAAATCCACAACTTCCTTCGGGAGATGGAGGGCAGGGAGCACTACCAGTGGCATAGAGATTCTTAAGAAGCACCTCGAGGGCTGCAGCCCCGCCCGACCTTGCGCTGCAGCTTGTCGCTGTAGCAGCTGTCCCCGGGGGCACCCCTCGCCATACATCAGTGGGCATGGTTGGTGACGAGTGAGAGGCGGCGGCGGAAGATGCGAGGATGCGAGCGGGGGGTGAAGTGGAGGAGAACATATCAAACACTCACCTTTGGGTGTTAACATATATAGGCCCATTTCATAGCCATCTTGTATCTGCATATGTGATATGTCACCACCTTATGTCTGCATAAATTAGCAAATATCAATTGGTCAGATCTACAAAGGCCAACTCACACATGGGTAAAATTTTTTTATGTTGTCCATCGAGAAAACAAAGAAAATAGGTACACAAATAGGAATGCTTGCAGTTCATTAGGATTATCACTCTGTCTTTGTGGAAGACCCAAGGGATTATTGAGAATTAGAAGGGTTCCTGAAAATCCAATACTATTATAGGCTTGGACAAACAAAGGCCTTCATGTTAAATACACTAATGTATGAAGACGTGAGGTAATTTACGCCACCAGTTCAAATAATTAATCACCGAGGATCACTAATATAGATGCATTGCTTAGGCCTTAATGTCAATAGAAGCCATATGAAGCACATTGGTAAGATGAGGAGGCAACAAACATTGTGCTTTGAGTACATGCAGATTGAAAGAAAATCAGTACATTGAAATTCAACTTGACGTGAGTTACATTCCCTAACCTGAAAAGGAACATGGAAATCAACTAACTTAAGCAATGGCAGAAGCTAGCTATCAGCATTAATCAAGGGAGGCAGGCGGATGGGCAAGCGTCTTCTGCTAGCACCATAGGCTTCAGCTATTTCCATTTGTCTACTGAAGATAATTTTAACAACCTGTACCATGTGTAACTGATAATGTCCATCTCATCACAAAAGCTCACATTACTTATCAGTCATAAATACTTGTTCTCCTTAAGAATATAAATCTGTGATGGTAAAGTGATTGAAACCCTTTTGATATCCAAGAAAACAACCACAATAAGAACATAAGATTAATTGATAAACACCTTAGGCTGACAAACAATGTCAATTACTTACTGAAATTGTCCTTAACTTCCTTGGCTTGCAAATCTACAGAAACTGCTACAACTTACTCAAGGGGGAAGGGGAGGGCTAGAGGGGAGGTGATGGCAGAGAGCGAGATGGGGTGGCGGCAGATGGTAGGGAAGGGGAGTGCGGGGCTAGGGTTCGAAGGAGGAGGTGGAGGGAAAGAATGGTGATGCAAATCCAACGAACAGGAGGCATACGCGTGGGGGCGGAGGGTGGACGCGCGGTGTGGGAGGCAGACGAGCGGGGAGCGGAGAAAAAAAGGTCGACCATGTTTATGTCTCGACTTCATTCTTTTTAGGAGTAGATCTTTTTAGGAGTAGAGATTAACACTAATGGACCTATTCTGCCTTGGTTGTTTGTCTTCGTTGTTGTTGGATCGTGTAAGCATTTGCGTTTTTTATGATTTGGTCGAGTAACTGGCTTCCTGCATAGTTTTACCCTTTGATGGTCCAGTGCATTTGTTTCAAATATCTTAATCATCAACCTTGAGACCATTGTTTACATGTTATGTAACATGTTCTCTCAAATGTTTATGGCTGCTACCAATGTATTTTGAATTGCTTTTGTAATATTAAATTCCTTTAGTTTCTGTGTAATTACAGTGAATTCAGTTTTGATAACAAGATGCTAGAATTTGTTACTACCCATGGACCACCAGTCACCATCTAGGCGGCCTGTGATTCCTCTTGGTGACGTCTCAAATACATATCAAACAGGTAATCATTCTCAATTTATATGTCATCGCAACATGCATCTTCTTTTTGTTGTGGTCTAACCTAGATTTTGGTAGAGGGGCTGCAAGAAGAATCGGCTTCCAAAGATCGTAAGAGGTAGAGGGATAGAGAACGCTATGCAGCAATGTCAAGGGAGAAGAAGGATGAAAGAAATAGGAAGGAACGTGAGAGGAGGAGGATGAAGAAGGCCCTGTCGGATGGAAACCGGCTAGGTCAAGTCCATGTCCCAATGGAAGAAAACGTTGATACTGAATGTCTACAAAGTGGACAATTGACTAAGCACTGTCAACAAATAGGTTCGTCTGATCTATTGTTCGATATTCCAAGGGTTTACATGTCGACCTGATGACCTGTTTGTTTGTTTCGTGTAGCTGGGGTTGAGGTATTGACCAACACAGATCGCAACGTCCAAGGCATAAATGATACTTGCATTGATGCCATTATAGATTGAGGTAAATCTGCTGGTAACCCCAAATATTTTTTAGTACCACCAATCGGTGACGACTTGCTTTTTGTATAGCTTGGGGCGAAGCTTCGAACAATGCAGAAACCAACAGCAGTGTCAAAGATGACAGTTGCATTGGGACAACTGTGGGTGAAGGTAAATGCGTTGTTAATACCAATTACTGTATATTTGCATCCAAAAATTGCGCAAAAAATGCACAATGATCCCCACAGAAAATATTATAATCATATTGTATCTGTTGTTTAAATTCTGTTGTTTAAACTGATTACTATTAATTGTTGTGTGTCCTTAGTATAGCTTGGGGTGAAGCTTTGAACAACGCAGAAACCAATGACAGTGTCAAAGATGATAGTTGCATTGAGACTACTATGGATGAAGGTAAATGTGATGTTAACATTGGTACCTTTTATTTTGTTAACACTCATCTTAGATGTTGTTTTTTTATTAATTAAATTACCTTGACAATTAATATATCTAAAGTTGAGTTTTATGGTTTATTCAAATGACTGTATAACTAAAATCTAAACACAATTTATCAATTATTACAAATCATTGAATAAATACCAGTTATTGTATATTTGCATCCAATAAATGCGCAAAAACATGCACAATGATCCCCGTAGAAAAGATTATGATCATATTATGTCAAATATAAGTACCTCTGGTTTTCCAATAATTACTTACCTGTTTCTAATAATTACTCACATGTTGTTTAAACTGATAACATTTATTTGTTGTGCGTCCTTAATATAGCCTTAAGAAGTATCATTGCTATTATATTTAGCACCAATTTGTGATATGGATTTTAGGAGGCAAAGATGATCCCAACTCTGTGGACGTCCAAAACCTCTCCTGGCGATCGTCGTCGTAGGAGGATCAGGGCATGTTATGCGGAAATGTCTCCTGTTGCAAAGGAGGCACTATTGAAGAGGAGGAGTGATGCACGAGCTTCAAAGAGGTTATTTAAGACGCTAGAAGAGGTGAAGGAGAGTAGGAGGCAAGTCAACATTAACAATCGAAAGAGGAGCAAGGAACAACGTGAAAACAACTTGCATCGTGACTCCATCGCCATGACAAACCCTCAATGGAAGCCAGAGCTTTTATTCCCTCCTGGCGCTAAGCCTTCCTCGAGAGTATCGGAAGAGATGGTGATCCCTGATTTCGGTGGCAGCCCTGTCTATGTCGAGGTAGAAGTACGGGAACCTCCTGTAACACCCTAAAATTCCATCACCAAATTAATATAAGCAACAAGGTGTTTTAGTTTTAATTTTCTAAGGATTAATTAAATTATCAAATAAATTTGGCCTTAAAAATATTTAAATATCATTTTAATAATTTAGAAGCAATAAGTGCTTGTGCATCATGATTTGAATGCATGAGTTTTGGTTGTGGTGTGGTTTTAAAAGTCTTAAAATACTTGTGAAAATTCTTAAAAATAATTGTGAAATAGTTTGTGAAAATTTGTGTAAAGGTTTGAATTTAAAATATGTTTGAAAAGTTGTTAAAAATGGTTTGTGAAAAGTTTTAAAAATAGTTGGAGAAATTTGTGTCAAAAATTTGAATTTGAAAAGATGTAAAAGATTTGAATTTAAAAAGGTTTGAAATTGGTTTAAAAATGGGTTTGAAAAAGAAAAGGAAAAAAAGAAAAAAACAAACCTATCTAACCTACCCAACCCACCGCCGACCCATCGACTTCCCCGGCCCACCTCCTTTTTTTCTTCTTCCCGCGTGGCCCGCTTACCCTCTTCCGGCCCACGCGGCCCAAAACCCCGCGCCCCTCCCAGCAACTGGCAGGCGGGCCCCACCCGTCGGGCCCGTCCCCTACCTCCGGCCCGCCGACTACCCCATGGCCGCGCCGCCCGTCCCCGGCACCGCCCCTCCTCCCGCGCCTCCCCCATAAAAACCTCCCCATCAAGAAGCACTAAAGCCCCGCCTTCATTCTCCCCCATCAATTTCCTCTGTTTCCTCTCCATTCAAGTTCCCCTCCCCCCTCTTGAATGCCTTGAAACCGCCATGGCCATTGATGGCCATTGCTCTCGGCCATCACCCCCTCTCCCCTCCTCGCTCTATAAAATCGACCCAAGAGCTCCTGCGGCTGCCCCTTTACTCACATGCGCCTCCCACACTCTCTCCCCTCCCTTACACGCACCGCCGCCCGAAGCTCACCACCGCCGGAGCTCCACCGGCCTCGATCTACGCCGGTGCCTCATCTCCTCCGCCGCGTGCTACGTCAAAGATCCGCGTGAGGGTGAGCAACTCAACCACCCCTCCCTTTTCTGCCCTGGACTTCCCTAGCCCCTAGCGCCGCTCGCCGGACTTGGGCCGTCCACCGGGGCCGCCACGGTGCCTTCTCTGCCGCCTAGCTAGCCGGGGCAAGTAGCTCATTGAATCCCTCATGCGCTCCTCTTCGTGTTGGTACTTTCCCCATCAAGTTTGGTGCACGGGAAGTCGTTTCGAGTGTCCCAGGCCGCCCGATCTGCGGTCAACGGCCCAGATTAGATCGTGGGGAACCCCCCCTGATCGGTCCACCGTGGACCGGTGGACCGAGTCCACAGGCGCGGTCCACGGGCCTTGCGTCGCCCCCCGCGTCGCATTGCGTCAGCCCGGCAAATCGCAGCCCGCCACGTGGCGCCGTCGCAGCCTCTCCGTCGGCCGCCCTGGTAATTTTGCAAAAAGAACCCCTAGTTTCTGGAAATTACAAATATACCCTTCCACCTATATAAAAGCCTTTCAACTAAGTCCTTTCTTTTATGCTTAGGCCCCTGCAGTCCTTGATTTCTCTATTCTAAAGCCCATCCTTGATCTTTTACATGTTAGACCTCTTAGTTTCACACATAATTATGTCTAGGTCCCTGGAATCTTGCAAAAAACTCCATAAACTTCTAGATATTTCACAAATTAGTCCCTGAATCTTGTTTTAGCCATATCTTTTCCGTCCTAGCTCCGTTTTAAGCGTTCTTGGTGTACGTGCGACCGTCTTTTCAAGCCCGTCAGCTTTAGAATCTTGTTTTCTCCATATCTTTTGCGTTGTAGCTCCGATTCCACCGTTTCAAGTTGCGTTAGGCTCATATAAACTCAAGTACGCGTTAGGAGTAATGTTGTACATGTTCTCTGTTTTATAATTTATTTAAATATTAAATATGATTAAATCCTATTACACATGCTTTTCTAATTAAAATCTAATTAGAAGTTTAGCACGTGTTTTCATAAGAAAGTCAATATGATTAATATTAAATGAACATTTCTTTTAATTAAAAGTTAATTAGATATATACCTCGGTTTTATAATCAAACTTAATTTGATTAATGATTATGCAATTTGCTTTCTACTAAAATGTAACATAGGCTATATCCCGAGTTTTCTTAATTAAATGTTAATTTGACTAAAATGAATATAAATGTGTTTTTAAATTATAATTTGATTAGAACAACTCGAAATATAAAGATAAACACCTAGATGCTTTTAAATGCTTCTTTTAAAATTAAATGTTTAATTTGCATAAATCATACTTGAATATTTATAAGTAAAATTGGACTAAGCTTACATCGTATTTTAAATACAAATATAACTTGCTTAATTATAAATAGGGTATTTCTCTGAAATAACCTATACACATGATTTTACTTAATTAGAAGATACCAAACACGTAGCTAGCTCTTATTTGTGATCATCCAAATCTCCCGATAGTTCCGAGTGTTCCTTGTGTTCGCTTTCCTAGACCCAAACCCTGTTTTCCCTTTAAGCTTTTCATGCTTGGTGTATTGTTTTGTTTATTGTATGTATTCTTGTGTACTCGTAGACATCGTGCCAGTTTCAAGCGAGCAACCAGTTGAAGTAGATCAAGAGCAAGTGTTTGAAGAAGAAGAACCTTAGTGATTAAGCAAGGAAGGCAAGTGGTCTTCTCCCCCTGCATGATTCTATTTTACCCTATGTAATTGCATGACAACTAAGTTTATATTTATTGATATTGCATTAAATTGATGGGAACACACTTTTTAAGGACTTACCTAGACTTTTATCCACAATCCTTGGATCAACCCGGTTTAACAAATGTTTTTGGGTAGAATATGCTAGTTGCTCAACTTGGGTTGGATAAAAATGGTTTTCCAAGATAAATGCTTATATGTTTTACGACGATGATGCTTTTGGTAATACAAGATCATGTGATTTAATCGGAACATGGAGAACCACCCAAGAAAACATGCGCAACCACAGTGTTACATGGCTCTGACCTTAGCCAATTAATTAGGTGTGAGATTGATCTGATGGCCCTTTTCCGAAAGGAGCAGAGGGGGATTTGGGTTGCAGGGGTATAGCCCGGTCCTTTTGGGGTAGCAGCCTTTGCTAAGGTGCTGACCACTAGGGAGGGTTATGGTCCGCCCTGATCTGTAACTATGCGGGTCGTTAATCTTTTGTATACCTTTGTAAAGGCTTCGTAGCGTCCCTATGCAATCACACCTCGGAAGTGTGGTATGATGCCTGATCAGCATCGCATGGTTGGGTTCAAAGTTCTTCGGAACTTTTACGCGAGCTGTGGGTAAAGTGTGCACACCTCTGCAGAGTGTAAAACTGATCGATCAGCCGTGCTCACGGTTATGAGCGGCTTGGACCCTCACATGAATAATAAACTTGAAGATGAGAATAATTCGTGGTTTGGTGAAGCTCGATGAGCTTTGGGTTGTTTTTCTTAAAAGTTTTCTTAAGTGGGTTGGTATATACTTACATCTAGTAATTAGGCGTTCTTTAATTAAAAGTTTGACCAACATTAAAATGCTAACCGCTGCAAAACCATAGCCTATCCTTGGTAGCCTTGCATCTTCCCCCACTTGTTGAGTACCAACCATAAGTGTACTCAGCCTTGCTTACCGTTGTTCAGAAGAGAACAACGGTGAAGAGTTCTACATCGACTTTGAGGAGTTCTGAGGCATGCGTCTCCCCCAGTCAAGTGCCTGTGGAAGCGGAAGACGATGACTCGTCGTGTAGTTATCGTTTTCCGATGTTAAAGACCTTCGTGTCTTCCGAATGAGTGTAGTAAGTTGTTAAATCCCTTGTTACGTTTTTACTGTCTATGATATTACACTCATTTCGTCTATCATATGTGTGGAACTAGATCCTGGCACACATATGAGATGCATCTGGTTTCCCTCCGGAAATCGGGTGTGACACTTCCACAGCAAGATGAAACCCCGGAGACATTTCTATGCAACACTATCCATACAGCCCACCGAACTCCAGGATTACGAGAATCTCGACGAAAGCGTCGTAATCAAGAGTTTGAATCAACCATTGGAAGAAACACATTTGGGACCACTATTGAAAATGAGAACATTGCGAGTCAGCCAACACATTCGTGTGTTGTTGACAATGGTAAACTACATGCCAACCTATATATTATTATAACTAATATGTTAATACACATTTAACCAACCTGTGTTTTAATGTTGTATATATAAAGGTGTCACGCAAATCTACCTTCCGGCTGATGGAACATCGGAACCTCGTAATGAAAGGTGTATTCCGACACAACCATCCGTGGTTGATGAGCCTGATTCTATGCCACCGCATGATTTGCACAGATACCCTTGTCAAGGTTTGTGTCCATGACACGCATGTCTTCTGATTCACATTGTGCATATTCACCTATGTTCGCCTCACCATTCATGTCACATGTGGTTGTGTCAGATGGTGATGTGAACATCGTATTCGATGAGGACGAGGAAGATGATGAAGGGTTTCTTTTCGCGGGACAAGGTATACTGAGCTGCAATTATCTCATGTTAAGATTTCATTAAAACCAACATATAGCACCCTTGACCTATGCTGAATATTATCAGATGATGATGATTCTGTCGTGAATGGCGACCTCATGAGAGGCGATGATGATACGCTTGAACCGGATGCACCAGATCCATTCTGTGGGGTTTATGCCAATGTTCCAAAAGAGGGTCACACGCTGAAGCCAGTAGATAATTGCGAGTTCTGCAACGCAAGAAGTTTGAGTATGAACCGCTGGGATTCTGCTGTCGTAATGGAGCCATTCATCTATCCACCCCTGAGACGACCCCAGATGAACTTGTGTGATTGTGGACAGCCTCTGACTCTTATGCCAGACATTTTTGTGACCACATCAGATATTTTAATGGGTACTTCTCCTTCACTTCTCTGCACTGTAATCATGATGGTGCGACCACTGACACTCGAAAGTGTCCCATATACACCTTCCGTGCGCATGGCGCGCTTTACCATAATCTTAAAAACTTTGGCAAAGAATATAAGTATGAACCTAATCACCTCGAGCTTTATTTCTATGACGACTATCCTGATCTTGATTATAGGCTCAGCAAGTGTCGTGAGAAGACTGAATAGAAAGACAGAGAGGTTATTCGTATGCTGGTAAACATCTTCAATAGTGGTGTTAATCCCTACTCTGATCAACTTCGCACTATGGGAGAGGTAGAGGATTTTTCCGATTACCATATCGAGTTCAACCTTGGTCAAAAACTTGATAAGAGAACATACAACAAGCCTCTAACATCAGAGGTTGCAGCCGTTTGGGTTGAGGGGAGCGAGCATAGGGGTCAGTTTGAAAATAGTGTCGTTCTCCACGGGAAGGATAGGTCATGGAAAGGCAACCGTTCGTATCATGGCTGCTACGACCCCCTCTCGTACCCGCTCTTCTTTCCAAGGGGAGAGTTCGGGTGGCACAACTGCATCCCCAAAGTTGGTGTGACTGAGGCGCAGGTCAATAGAGCCCGAGCGATACACAAGCAACGTGCTTAGTGGGGTGGCGATGATGAAGCGGGAAATTGCATATTTCCTCTTAACAAATATGACCCTATTACCGTGCATCATGATACTAACCGATAGCTTTCATGTGTGTAGGGTTTGCCGGTAATAAATGTGTTTCAGTTCGTGATTACTATTCGTACAGGTTGCAGATACGGCCTGGCATTTTCAACCTGATACTATACGACAAGCATCTGTTCCAGCAGTTTGTCGTCGACACCTATGTGAAGATTGAAAGCTCGCGTCTTGACTTCATCAGAAACAATCAGAATATTGTGAGGGCTGACCTGTACCAGGGTTTGGATGACAGCTATCGTACGGGGGTGGAAGAAGCGAATGAGGTTGGGAAGCGTACCGTGCTATCACCGACGTACAAGATCACTTGCCCTGAGCAGTACGACGCGATTATCACCGCAGAGCTACCTGAAAAAAAGAAGTACCCTGATCTCTTCAAGATGGTCACCAAGCATATGATGCACGGACCATGCGGGGTGCTTAATCCAAATTGCCTGTGCACAAAGGATTATACTTCGTGCAAGAACTATTACCCGTGACCATTCTGTGATTCAACGTCGCAAGGCAAGGATTCATACCCAGTGTATAGGCGGCACGATGATGGTCTTAAGGAGATGGTTTGAGGTCACATGCTGGACAATCAATGGGTTGTCCCGTACAACCCGTATCTCATACGTACTTTCAACTGCCACATTAATGTTGAGGCGTGCAGCAGCATTAAGTCCATGAAATATCTGTTCAAGTATATCTACAAGGGCCATGACAAAGCATCTGTGGCTGTTAGGGAGAATGGGAAAAAAGATGCCAACAGGAACGTTGATGAGATCACGGACTACTAAGAGGCCCGGTGGGTGGGACCTCCGGAAGCAATGTGGAGGATATACGGCTTTGACTTACACCAGTGTCACCCACCGGTGCTGGCGCTGCAATGTCATCTCCCCGGCCAGCATATGGTTTCATTTCATGCACGGGACAAGGTTGAACGAGTTTTAAAAAAGCCACGTATCGAGGACTCGATGCTCACGGAATGGTTTACCTACAACCAACATCATCCCAACGCTCGAGAGATCTTGTATCGTAACTTTCCAAAGTACTTTACCTGGAACGTGAAAGATAAATGTTGGCAACCAAGGAAAAACTCAGCATACCAGGTCGGGAGACTCGTGTCTGCGAATCCGGCAGAGGGTGAACGCTATTTTCTTCGGGTACTTTTAAACCATGTTCCGGGAGCGACGTTATGGAGGCATCTTAGGACTGTGAATGGTGTGCATTATCATTCGTTCCGTGGTGCTGCTTGTGCTGCAGGTCTGATCGAAGATGACAACATGCTCGATGATTGTCTCACTGAGAGTGCTATGTTTCAGATGCCATCCTCATTGCGTAGGTTGTTCGCTACAATACTGGTGTTCTGTGAGCCGAAGAATGTCGCCGGTTTGTGGACAAAACACTTTGACGCAATGGCAGAAGACTTCAAGCATAAGAATGCAAACCCTCATTGGGTGGAACAGATGGTTTTGATTGACATCAGGAACATGCTGCAATCTATGAAATCTAAGGATAACGACAAAGACATAAATAAGTTCCCCCTACCAAAAATAGATGATGCATTTGATGACACTAGCGCGGTCCCTCGTGAGATATTTGAGGAGGTCAACATTAAGACAAATCCAGAAGATGTGGGCCTATCGTCTCTACTAAATGAGAAGCAGAGGGCTACCTATGATGAGATAATGTCCACAATTGACTCCAAACGAGGTGGCTTATTCTTTGTCGATGGACCAGGCGGCACAGGAAAGACTTTTTTGTATAGAGCGCTTCTCGGAACCATTCGCAGTCAGAACAAGCTTGTCGTTGCTACAGCTACATTTGGTGTCGCAGCATCTATAATGCCTGGTGGTAGGACAGCCACTCACGTTTCAAGATTCCCCTAATACTCGACAATAAACAAGGATGCGGCTTCACAAAACAGTGTGGAACTGCCAAGCTGCTGCAGCAAGCGTCTCACATCATTTGGGATGAGGCGTCTATGACAAAGAGGCACGCTGTGGAAGCACTAGACTATAGCATGCGTGATATAATGGGACGAAAGGATCTTCCGTTCGGTGGGAAGACAATTGTCTTTGGTGGAGATTTGAGGCAAGTCCTCCCTGTTGTACGTAAAGGATCCAGGGCTCAAGTTGTCGATGCTTCCTTGAGAAAGTCGTATCTTTGGGAATTCATGCGACATCTTAAGCTCGTGCGCAACATGAGGGATCAGATTGATTCATGGTTCGAGGATTATATGTTGCGCATTGGTAATGGCACAAAAGAGGTTAATGAATATGGTGATGTATGCCTTCCTGACGAAATATGTGTCCCGTACACTGGGGATTCCGAGAAAGATCTTGACACATTGATTGAGAGCATCTTTCCAAATCTCAATGAAAACATGGCAAACAAGGATTACATCACCTCTAGAGCCATTTTATCAACACGTAATGATTGGGTAGATGATATTAATTTGAAGATGTTTAACAAGTTTCAAGGTGGGGAGGTGGTGTATCATAGTTTCGACGAAGCGGTTGATGATCCCCACAACTACTATCCTCAGGAGTTCCTTAACACATTGACTCCCAATGGGATACCTCCACACGTCCTGAAGCTAAAGATCAGCTGCTCGGTTATACTGCTTAGAAATTTAGACCCTGCAAATGGACTATGCAATGGAACAAGACTGGTGGTTAGAGCATGCCAAAGAAACTCATTAGATCCTGAAATTGTTTTGGGGCAGCATGCCGCGAAGAGGGTTTTCCTTCCTCGGATACCCTTGTGCCCCTCTGATGATCAGATGTTCCCATTTCAATTCAAGAGGAAGCAGTTCCCAATTAGGCTCAGCTTTGCCATGACGGTCAACAAGTCACAGGGTCAAACAACACCAAATATCGGACTGTACTTGCCCGCACCTGTGTTCTCCCATGGACAGTTGTATGTTGCTATATCTAGAGCCACAACCAGAACGAACATCAAGATCCTCGCCGTCCCACCTAATGTTGTGGCAGAGGAGGAGGAATCTAGAAGGCAGGAAGAGAAAGATGCAAAAAAGAAAGCAAAGGGCAAGGGTTAAAAGAATGATCCGGTCAAAAAACAAAAAAGAGTACTACCGGTGAATGGCACGCATACAAAGAATATTGTATATAAGGAGGTTTTGACATTGTAGATAAGGTAATATTCTATTTATTATTCATGCGTATCGTACATATTAATGAGTGTTTGGAAAAGAAATGATGCCATTTATTATTTCTCTCTTTCTCTTTAGGTAAAATTAAATGATCCATGATACTTTCATGCCATGATGTTTCAACTCGACATGGTTTGTGTCAATTTAATAATTCAGGTACACAAAAGTCCTTTTTATGCTAAAGTATTTACTGTGATTTTTTATAGAGATACGATTAGTGACAATGACGTCCAAAGTCAAATAATGTCATGTATTATTTAATTGTACATGAATATATAAATATAAAATATGAGGAGTTTCTTGCATAAACGAAAAGTTTGTTCTTAGCATATTATTTGGGCTCATGAGTTATTCATTCTGTGCTGGTGGCTGGAGCTGAATATATATTGTTTCTCTTTGAAATGAATAGGTAACTGGATGGCTCATTCTGCAATACATGACAAGCTGGAAAAGTCATAAAAAGTTGACATCTGTACAACGAGTAAATATACTTTATTAAATGTTACTTTTTCATGATCTTAAAATATGCAAAAGATATATTGCATGTCGTGTTTTGACTTTAAGCAAAAAATATTCAAATGTTTCAGGATAGTCTTGCTATGCAACATAATTTCTTCGTCGATCTTGTGGCGCATGAAGCAAATGCTTGGAGAAAGTGCCTACCAAGCATTGTAAACAATAACTTCAGCACATCACGACGTAAATTTTGAATAGACGTAGTGTGTCATTTTGGATGTATTTGTCATAGTCACTTGGACAAATTACCAGATTAACATGTCAAACTGTTCGCTTAACTTCAAGACGTTCTTTAGATGTGATGACTTCAATTGAGAAATTTTTATTGTATGTTTTGTGTGTTGCCTTATAAATAATTGGATGCCCATAGCAACGCACGGGCATGCACCTAGTTTACCAAAAGATTCTACCGATCCTTCGTTTGCTTGTTTCTTGATTCCTTGGATTTGGAGGGTATGATCAACGGATCATGGATTGATAAGCAATAGAGGACTCTCATGCCTTGACTTTTAGAGAACCTTGACTACTCATGAAAAACTTTGCTCCTAATTCTTCAACTTATTCGGATTATTTGATTTGTTGCTCAGGGAACTTTGAGATTGACTGAAAGAGACCAAGTTGAAAAGTGATTACAAAAAGAGATTTCTATGAAGAAAAGGAAGGCTAGTAAAAAATTATTTTGCTTACTAAGATTCCGGATTTATTTTGAAAAGCATTAAAGGTGTGTGTATGGATCAAGGGTTCCACCATCAGAAGTCCACGGTGGGTTTTTTCATAAAAACAATAAACGATGTCAAGGTCATGGGGAGCGGTTGCACGGAGTTGTATATGGATAGCAATGAGGATGATTTGAAAAGATGGGTTGGTACAACAATTTCAAATGTTTGCTCACATGTTATTTAATTGGCGAGTTTTGGTGACAACATTCCTTACAATACTGGTGCAATAATTTTAAACTAGATGGGTGATGCACCGATGCGACATATGATTTAATGCCAATGCATAGGGGATACTTTGTGCTCATGGAGTGGTGCGCATGTTGATGCTCATGTTGTGGTGCCTAGAGTGTGATGCACATGCAAATTAGCACATGATGCTTAAGCATATGAACATATGATGCACTTCCCATCATGCATAGTGAGGAACACACATGTTTATGGGATATGAGGCTCGTGATGCTTGTTAGCATGACTTGTTTACCCATGCAGTTAGCTAGCGATAAAGGAGGCAACATAGAGTGAAGAAAATGGAATTGCGGTGAGTCACATGCTCGCAACCAAGATACCTAGTGTGCCCCTAGTGGTAATCACATTGCTGCAACACAGATGATACACTAGGTTCCATCGCGACACCTTTGGTTATGGAACAACAGCCTCACCAACCATAAGGCGGATAGAGAAGGAAGGTCGAAACCTTCAGTGTGTATGCATGTTAGTCCATCCAAGGTTCCCAAATGCACCTACTATGCAATGCATTACCATGCCCATGAATTATTAAACTGAGGGTGCAACCCATGCATGACCTGATGATACACAAAGCATACCAACAAAATTTAACTCCTATTCATGTTTTATGTGTTCACAATGTTTTCAGCAAGATCAAGATGAAGACGTTCAAGATTGCAAGGTCAAACACGATTGAGATAAGGATGTCATTAGTAAGGATAGATTAGGGCATCAAGAGGCATAAACACAAGGAGGTGGAAATGATAGACATCATTGGAGACCACATGTTTGCATTAGCGGAAGAAGATTGCAATTTGAGATGGGACTCTAAGATCAAGACATTACCCAAATGATATGGTAAAACAGAAAAAGTTCTTCTCTCAAGTTGGGAAAAAACTGGGGTAGTCATGAGTACAAATGTACAAGTGTATGTTAGAACTCGAAAAGATCCTACATACAAAATGACATAAAGTCCTGGCAGTTTTGAACAAAAATTCAGGCCCCAAGAATTCCCAATTTTACCAGCAACTCAGTGAGGTTGTGAGGCACCTTTTTGGTATTCAAATGTTGATCTAGGAAGGTTACGAAGATGCTCAATTTAATCGAGTTCATAGTAGGTCCTCAGGAAAAACAGCATGACAGGGGTTCACTATTTTGGGCATAACATGAGAACTAGAGAAGCTATGACCATGAATTTTTGCGAGCGAAAACTAGATTAGATATAGAGCAACTGTGGTACAGATCATCTAGTCCAGTTATCATTAGAACAGGTGTAAAAATTCAAGTAAACAGCCACATTAACTTTTTGGACAGCAACACATCTATATTAGAGAGGCTATAAAAGAAAACAAACATTAGCAAATTTTTACCTAGAGAGCACATAAAACACGTGTAGGGTTCAGTTAATCACAATTTTTAACATGATGCAAGACGTCCTATGCGTCCTCACAAGGCAATCAAGCCAAAACTCGAAGTTAGTGCCGGTTGAGGACCATGTGTGGTTCGAGGACCGGTGGATGGTCCTCCTGGTATGATGAGTGAATGACAACGTTGTGTGGAGTGACTCTTGGCTAAGTATTGCAGGTGCAGGTTGCGGCTTGACTGGTGTTGGTGCAGGTGAAAAACAAGAGCGAAAGGTCGTTGCCGGTGAAGCCTCCAGGTGTGGAGAAGAAAAGTAGGCTTGGTTCGAGGGACCAGGTGGCCAGCGGAGTCAAGTGCGGGCCGCATGGTGGCAAGAACAGCGGGACGAAATCGTGAACAGTTTCTTGGTTGAGCCTCAATACCAAGGTTGAGTCGGGACTACGTGGGAGCCGAGTCATGATTGGCGATTGGCGGAGGCTACACCGAGTTCGTGGGGTTTGCAGTGGTTCACCAGAAAACCACTCGGTTACTCGGTTGAGCCACAAAACCGAGGCCGGAGACTCGATGAGGAGGTGCGGCCGCCCAGGCTGGTTCAACCACCTAGGAGGGTCGGTCAGACCGCCTGGGCTGGTCTAACCGCCTAGGGGGCGGTCTGACCGCCCTAGTCGCTGCCGCTGAGAAGCTTCGAAGCGGAGGACACGCGTCGGGATCGCAAGGCTTGCATCAAGGCTAAGCAAGTTGCGATCGCTGGGCATCCATCCGACGGAGAAAAACCAAAGACTTCCCAATTCGCCCTTGAGGGGCATGTATCGTTACTTATTTAGTAAGGGTAGTTTAGTCTTTTGGGTGCCTCCATATAAACACTTGATGGGATGGATGGCAGCCAACCTTTGGAACCCTAGTTCATTTGCTTTGCTATTTTCCTTTCCTCTTTTGCTTAGGATTTTAGAGGACTAGCTTGAGAGCTTCATAGTGAGATCTTGAGAGAGGGTAGGATGATTGGGAGGCAAGCAAGACCTTGTACGAACCTTCATGGTATGTATAGATGATTCGGCGTGGTTCCTCAAGGCTTTTGTTGTCTCTCCCGTTTTACCTTTTTGGTGATTCTCAGAGCCTTTTCTTGGGATTTTGGTGGCGGAGTTTTGGAGCCGTTTCTTTGCGGGATTTGGTGTGGGAGTCACACATGAGGACCTTGTGCCTCTTTTCTTGGTGACCTTGCCCCTCCAAACCCGTGGAAAGCTCTCCGATTTGGTGGTTTTCGTTGGAGCTCGAGTTCTTGAGGTTTGGTCATGATATTTGCGATTCCGCATGATTGAGAGTGTTTCAGTGCAATTACTTTGAGTGAGAGGTCGTCCTTGAGGTGACCCAGACATCCCCAAAGTTTCTCTGCAATCCGTTGGGTGAATCGGGAGATCGGGTGATGCAAAGTTGAGGGTTGACCCGCGGTTGCTGTTTTTCCCGTTCTGTCTGGGGAGGGCGGTATAACCACGTGGGGGCGGCCTAACCGCCCCGGACTCATCCGGAGAAAGTTTTGATTTTGGCCAAGATCTTCTGGTAGCATATTGGCCTTGACTAGGGGATTGTATGGTTGAAATCTTTGAGCGTTTCGAGTCCGTTTGCTTGGGTTTTCACTCAGATCTTTGTGCTCAAGGGAGGGAGGTCTAACCGCCCCTGGCACCCGGTCTAACCGCCCTAGGCCTTTCCTAAGAAAGTTTGATTTTGCCGGATCTTTCTCTAGGAGTTTGTTCGCCTGATCAGAGGAGCGTTCTGGTGAAATCTTGGCTCGTTTTAGTGCGGTTTGCTATGAGTTCTTGCCTTGAGTTCATTGCTGGGTACAGGAGGTTAGACCACCCCTGGTAGCCGGTCTAACTGCCCCTAGGCCCCTGGGTGAAGTTTTGGTTTTCACCAAGATTTCCTGGTAGCTAGCTTGGCCTTGACCAGAGATTTCAGTTGGTGAAACCATGGTGCTTTTTGGTGCCCGGAAGAGGTGTTTCGGAGGATTTCTTGGTTGCCTGGTGGAGGCGGTCTAACTGCCCCCCATACCCAGTCTAACCGCCCCCCTCCAGACAGCCGGCTCCTGAGTTGTTTCCGCTGCCATGTGCATGTAGGAGTTGAGGCTGCTAGTAGTGTTTGTTCCTAGGACCAGTAGCACTTTAGTGGCTACGTGGTTTTGGCAAACGGAAGGTGGAAGTGTGGAGCGTGTGATTTTGGGGGTCTAATCGAGTGAGTTCATCTTGTTGGAGTTTCAATCTCCTTCGAGAAGAATTTTTATCGGCACCCATTCATTCTCCCCTCTCTGGTCGCCTAATCGGTCCTTCACCGGTGGCTAGGCTTATAAACGTCTCTCCCTATAATAACTAGTCGAGAGCTACTCGCTTCTCACTTAGCAACTTATGAAATCTGGTTAGTGTACGTACAGAAAAGAACCTTTTGTGCCAGTGCGTCACGGAAGCGTCCACATACATTACCCTTCACTATAGAAACGGTTTCCATGCATCAAGTCGCTGCATGGACAGCGTCCAACCTCAGACACCCTCTGTTTGAATGGAGTGTATCCTTGCCTCGCATATTCGTAATGTGGAATGCACACATATGGCAAAAAATGGCGACATCACAACCCATGACAGGTTCATCTTGAATATAGCACGTCATCCTTCGTATGACTATCATATGGAAAGCGCACATATAAGACACGTGAGCAACTAGACGAGAAGATGGGATTCGTGGAATAGATCACTCCATCAACTTTCGCATTCCCGTGATGCGGCAAAGCACACGTATAAAACACATGGCTTCATCTAGTTTGGTTGTGCAAGAAAGTAAGTTTGACATAAAGTAAAGTGCTAGAAGTTAGCAAAATAAACCATAGATTCTTATGCCACCTTAAAGAACCCAAAATTCCCTCTAGGGCCTCTCGATCTAGATCATTCCTTAACAATCCAACGTATTTTCAAAATCTAATCAATCTTCGCAAGATTTATTGTAAATCATATGATTAGTATTAATCTAATCATTCACTCATGCACTCAGGTGGCAACCCCGGGGCCACAACCCTAAGATTAGTGATAGTAAAATCATGTACCGCCTCATTTAGGTACTAGGCTTACCGTGCCCATTTCCGACAAGTGCTTAGTACGTTCAAACACTTAACCAACAAAGCCACTAGACCGGAGCCCAGATCCCATGCTCTTACCACATGAGCAATCCATTAATAAGTATGGTGATTCCAAAAGGAGATCCTATCCTTGCGAGTGACGAACAACATTCAACATGTAATGGTTCCTTAGAGCATAGCAACTAGCGACCTAACATTCTAGTACAAGATCATAGGTACTTAGGGATCATGCAACTAGGGTTTCAATTCAACTCCTGAACGTAAATGCACATAGATAAGCAATGATAAATTCATAAGCTTAAAAGAAGCACATAGGTTAATGTTTAAACCGGGGCTTGCCTTCGTGAGGACCGGAGCGTTCGAGGACTAGTGGATGGTCGCTCCTGGATGTGATGAGTGATTGACAACATGGTGTGGACTGACTCTTAGCAAAGTATTGAAGGTGCAGGTTGCGGCTTCATTTGCGTTGGTGCAGGTGAAGAATGGCGCGAAAGGTCTATGCCTTGCGGGGCCTCCGAGGAGTCGAGAGACAAGTAGGCTTGACTCGAGGGACCTGGTGGCCAGCAGGGTCAAGTGCGGGCTGTAGGGTGGCTAGAAAAGCAAGACGAAGTCGTTGATCGGAGCCGGTGCAGGGTAGCGGCTCACAACCGGAGTCTGCACGCTGGGTTTGCGGCGGTTCAGCAGAAAACCGTAGGGTTACTTGGTTGAGCCACAAAACCAAGACCGGAGTCTCGACTGGCGGGGACGGGATCCGGGCGCGCCGAGAAGCTTCGATGCCGGCGGACGCATGGCGGGATCGCAGGGCTTGCATCGAGAGGACGTGGTATGCGGCTAGACCTGAGCATTTAACGGGCCAGGCCGGGTTCGGGCCGGGCCGAAAAAGATTCGGGTTTTTTGGGCCGAGAAAATCCTGCACATGACCGTCCCATGGGACATGTCGGGCCTCAGTTTTCTGGCTGGGCTCGGGCTGGGCCCGAGCTTGGGCGGACCGCCCGCGCATTTGATAGTTTAAAGTAACTAAAAAAGCATTTCGGGCCGGGCTCGGCCAAAAAAAATTTTCGCGGGCTTCAAGATCTCTGCCCACGCCCGTCCAGTATGGTCCGTGGGCGGTCCTAGCGCGGGCCGGGCCAGCGGGCCGGGCCGGGCCAAAAATGCTCAGGTATATCTGCGGTGATGTTGACGGTGTAAAACCGTGCTCAAGTTCACCGCAAGCCTATGGGTGACTTGGAGCCTTTTTCACCAAGGAGGGTCCTCCCTAGATTTGTCAATCCAAGGATCGGAAGCAAAACACTATGGTTCTCTATCTAACCTACCGGTCTAACCCTATGTGAAGTATTGATTCCATAAAGGTAACATACAAACACGAAGGGATGTATGGATCACATCCACCTAGCCATAAAGGTAAGCATCAAAAGGTAACCCTATCCTATTGTCTTCTTGTTGCTATTCCGGCCAATCTGATAAACCAATCTAAACCTATACTTTGATAAGGATTACACTCGATATGGAGTAACCCGATATGGAGTTGTCCGATGCACGTTCGCTCGCCGCTTTCTCCCCTCTCGTACTGTCACTACGCGAGGATAATAATCACCGAGCGATAAACCTCGGTTTGTGCACTACTACGGTGTATCCACAAGACAAGACTAATCACCATGATTTGATCTAGTCCTACTAAAGGCATATGGTAGCTACACATATGAATAAGTATAACTTTTAGTAGATCAAAGTATGACAAGATATAGTTACATCACCGAATGTTGAAGGTACAAACGACTTGACGAATTCAAGTCGCGGCTCCAGAACTCCACCATGGCTTCACCACGCAGGGCCAACCAGGGCAGCTAGGGCATGGCCTAAACCATCTCCTAGGCAACTCGAGGACTCGGCGGTCGTCGGCTTCGTCCCGGTGCTTCTCCTACGTCTCAGCGGCTCTCTGATGAATGAATGGATTGATCACCCCTCCTTGGGCGCCCAAGGGGGTGTATTTATGCCCTTGGGGAGCCTTAGGGCGTGCTCCACCTTGCCTTGCACTAGATCTTCCTTGGGAGAGAAGGGAACTTAGTTTCCATAAAATCAGCCTCGTCCAGATTTTCCTGATTCGCAGCCCTTCTTTGCCGGCACCATAACTCCCACGTCCGGACTCAAAATAATGCAAAATCGGTGTCTTGGTTGTATGGCACGAAATTTCCTCCAAGTTTGGTATTCATTTCTTTCTTTGGAAACGAAGATAAGATCTCCAAATTGGCCTTCGAAGATAATTTGTTCTGATTTCGGACTGACTGCGCAGCAGGGATTTTGAGGGTCATGTCTCCTAGCTCCCTTATCCGAATAGGGCCTTCCACCAAACCAAATGGAAGGTATCGTCGATGCCCACAACTTTGGTAGTCAAATATTTTCCATTAGAGGACATTTAAGTCTCTGAATCTGCACCAAAAGATCATGATGTCCTGGGTTGCGAGAATATCTCTCGGGCTGGGTTGATCTCGTTGGTAAACATCCAAGTCCCCGGAGTTTTACGTGTTGATGCTTCGGTCCTTAGATCATTTGGAGTCGTGTTTAATTCATGTCTTCACTTGTGATGGGCTTCATGATCTTCTCTTGAAGTGCTTGATGAACTTATCCCGAAAGTCTCCTCTTTAACGTTAATTTCCTGCGTAAACAACAAACTCCAAAATCGACGTGCGGGATTGAACTTGATACCTCCGGGGGGTTAGAACCATTGGTTAGAATACCATTGGTTTGTACCATACGGTAAACTCATAGCTAGGTGTACCAAAATCGACCGTCAACATCGACGTGCTGTAAACCTTGCTCGTCCTCGAGTAAGTTTTCAATGGATATCAGTATTGTCTTTCATTGTTCATACCCTACACTTGATCACACATGAGAAAGCATAATGCTCTCCAAGTTTATATTTGTTAAAATTCCATAATGTAACTAGCTTTCATCTCTATGGAGGGTAGATATAATTTAAGCTCTTTCCACAAGTAATAAATCATGCTCCACAAAATTCGAATAGGTCTTAGAAACTTTTGAAGTGAAAAATGAGGTGAATAAAAGAGCTAAACCAAGTACAAAAATTTAAACCTTCTTGCATCTTGCTCATGAACTCTCTCATCTCACAACACTCTCAAGCCTACTTGATCTATACCCTTTCCCTCCCATGTTTGTAGGTGGAAGGGTTTTATTTGGAGCTCATAGGAAAGTTTTTATCCTACCAAGATACTAAAGTTGAGACTATTATCAAAAGAAGGCAAGCTTCTCATGGACTTATCATGACTCGTAAAAAAGGTCATTGAAAAAATAATGTTCACAAGAAGGGGGAAGAGAAAGAACTCACACTTTTAGATAGGTGGACATGTGCAAATGGCAAAGAATGATCCCGAGGCCCAACGAAGTTCTTGTTATCAGATTGCACATGGTTGGAAAAATGAGTATGGGTCTTGATCTTGAAGTCCTTGGAAAATGCTTAAGCAACTAGAGAACCGGGGGAGATTTATTATTAGTCTATATTTTTCTTTTTATTTTTCTTGTTTTCTTCCTTTTTCTTCTGTTTCCTTTTGGACATGTGAGGTACTTGGATTTTTTTATTTTGTCCTCTTATCTTATTCACTTTTTTATCTCCCCTAGAACTCTAATTTGCATTGTACCTACCTCCTCCCCATGCTTAGACGTTTGCTCGTCCCCGAGCAAAGAGGAAGTGGTGTTAAGGTAGGTACCGGATGTCTTGATGAGAGGGACCTTGAATCTTCCCTTTGAAGCACCTTCTTGTGACGTGTCGTCTCCATACTCAAGTGATAGGTAGGTAGGTCAAGGAGGTTAACACAAAAGATGATGTTGGTTTAGAGGGTGGATATCCGGCGAGATTTGCAAAGCTTCCGACGTGGGAGCTCACAATGCTCGGATAGAATGGGCTAGCAAAAGATAAGTTACGCAAAACACGGAATGACCAGCTTCTTAGTCACGAGCCAAAGAATCGAGCCTTGAATCAATTCACCCAACAATAACTCTTGTAATCTATGGTTGCACTCAATATATAAGGCTTTGGATAGGTAGAGCAAAATGCAAGAGGTATTAATGACAAGGTTAGCATGACTTTTAAAAGCAAAAAGTAATATGTTCTTCGACCCATCCAAAGTTGAGAGCATAAAAGAAACCATGGGTTTTCATTTTTATCATGACCTCCACAAAAGATTAAGCTAGCATTGAATTAATTTCAAATTGGCATTAGAGAGAGCAATAGCTTAATCATACATAAACAAGCACAAAGTTTAAACAAGTGGCAATGATCATCATATATCAACGAGCAAGATCAAGCCAAAATTATTTCATCATGGTGAGGACAAGTTGATGACAATAAACAAAAACAAAAACTAGGTTGTACTCCTAGAAGCCATGTTATTTAACGAGAGAGACATACAAAAGTTGCATCTAAGGTTGTTGAAGGCATATACATATATACAAGCATTTAGAAAGACAAGGACAAAGAGAGGGTTGAGGAATTGTTACCGTCCTTTTATGCTAGTAGCGCACCCTCCCCCATGCTTAAGCATTGTGCCTAGCATGGGAGAAGGAAGATCGGCATCCGTAGCAACCGTGATCCTTGAACTCCATGCGGTCTTCTTCCGTCCACCAAGTCTTCCCCCATGCTTAGCATGTTGCTAGGCACGGAAGATGATGAACCATCTTAAAATTCTTGAAGTCCTACCGTCATGCAAGGAGATCGTCATCACATTGTTGCCCTTGTTCGTCCTTCAACGTCCGCACTTTGCCACGAACCTTGATCCCAATTGTTTCTCATCCCATCTTCTCCTCCTTCCATGTTGTCTCTTACCACTGCTTCATCTTCCACGAGTTTTTCTTCTAATTCCAGAACTGAGTATGTACTGAACCATCACTCTATTGCAAAGTGCTTGAAATTATCTTCTCAACGAGTGGTCATTCATCCCGATCGGACTCCGAACAAGAGAGTTACACCCTTTTTACTTTGTTGGTGCAAGCTGTCCCAGACTGATTTCAGAATGTGTGATGCCCAAATATTTGGTTGTAACTTCTTGCACAGGTCTCCTAAAATGTTGATTCTTGATGCATTGGAAAGTAGACCTAATGGAGCACTTGAATATCCAATTTTTACCTTTTGTACATCTATGAACACGTGCTTAATCTTGATGAAAACAGCAGTGCTCCTTTCGGGATTTTGGAGGTGTTGATGATCTTGATTTCAGCTTTTATCACGAACTCATGGGAGTGATTCACCATGCGTGCAAAATAACTATAATGCACAAAGTACCCCCGAGGTGACGGTCGGGAATACTCAACCTATGCCAACAAACCAGGACATCCCTACGATCTTCACTTGTGGCACAGTTAATCTAGCGAAAATACTAATGGGTGTACGTGAGTGCAAGTGTGTATGCAAATGAGAGGATGGTATAAAAACAAAACAATGTTTATGCCAAATTCTAAGCTCCATGCTTACAAAATGGATGCCAAACTTCTCCCTCGCCATAAAGATTTATTAACCATGGTCAAAACACCATGCTTATCCCAAGATTAACAACTCTTCATGGTGTAAGATAAGTAGGGTGCATTGCAAAGTTTATAAACAATCCAATGCAATATGATAGCAAGGTATATAAAACTGAATGATGTGGGTCTCTAATCACGTCTAAACACGATGTTTACACAAGATTAAAAATAAAATGCCTATATCGTCATATGAAGCATTAACATAGGTACGAAAGCATTCATCATAAAGCTTCACAAGATCCCAAGCTAACATAAAGTGGATGATGACAAAGAGATGGATGCAAAATGAAAATGCAAGATATTAGCAAGGTTTTAAAAACACTTTTGATGTGGTCTATAGGAAGTAACCCATCGAAAAGAATCAATCAACCAAACTAACAAGGTTTAAGGGTAGAGTATAGGTATGCTATATTTTTGGCTCAAACAAGGATTTTGAAGAGAGGAGGTCAATTGTAGAAATTCTAACTAAGGTGGCGGTACGAGTCATTTAATGAAGAACTAACCTATGGTTTTAGGATGGCTAAAGGTGTGAAAGGTTTTCCTAAGGATTTTATGGGGAGGCTAGTCAAAGTTTTTAGTTAGAAGAGAGGAAAGAGATAGACTTGTTCAACACGGGCGGCAAACGGTACACAATCAATCCTATCGCTATTGGCTATGGTTTTTGGTGGGAGTTATAGAAAGGCTTAGGTTGGTTGGAAAAAAAGTTAGATAAAATCAAATATGCAGTGAGATGCGGGGTGGATGAACAAAATGATATGACATGATATTCGGTGGTCTAAAGCAAAAACAAATGTTAGCCTAAATTTACTGGTCACAAGCTTAGAATCAAAGGATGGTGCCAACTTCATATACCTCTCTAAAAAGAAACAAAAGAAAAAGACTCTAAACTCTAATAGGCACACAAAAAGGTCTACAAGTTTTCCAAGATCAAATAACAAAGCGCTCCCTCAATAGCAATTAGATCATACAACATGGTGTTGTGGTTTTTATTAGAGCAATGGTACAATGTTACTTGATGGTTCTATTAAATAGCACAATGTAGACGGTCATGTATATATAAATAAAAACCGGGTTGCCTCCCGCAAAGCGCTTCATTTAAAGTCATAGAGCTCGACTTTCTCACATACCTTCTTGTTGTTGTAGAGCCATGATCCTTCATGCAAGATTTGAAGGTGTTCATGCAGCTGATCCACTCTCCATGCCTGACACGATCACTTATACTCGATGAGAGGCTTGCCCAATCGTCTCCTTGCATCATCATCATCACCTTCTCCATCGCACTTTATCGCTGCCTCTTCTTTCACAAATTTTTTTCTCTGTCCAGATCAAACCATGTAGAAAACAATAGCTTCCATGCATGGTGCATGAAATTGTCTTTCCATCAAGTATTTATTCACCCCCAACGGACTCCGATCGAGTGAGTTATGCCCGTTCTATTCCGGCGCTGCAATCCGTCCAAAGCTGATTTCAGACTGCACATCGATCAATGTTTTTGCCATATCTCCTTGTATGGGTCTTCAAATTCATTGATCTTGGATGCATTAGAACCGGCACTTGATGGAGCTTCTGATTTTCAACTTTTTCTTCCTTAAACATGTCTGACCAGGTCCTCAAAATTGATGAAAACAGCGATGTCCGTTTTTGAGGTTCGGTGACGGTGATGCACGGGTTTGCAATTCCTTTAGGTATGACTTCTCTCCTCTTAATTTATGTTTAATGCCCTGCATGGTTAGTGAAACTTAAGATTTCTCCCACAATTTGCTCTTTTAAGGTCACTAGCTTGACCGAGCACAGAGCAAGTCCAAGATTTACAAATCATATTCAAACAAACGCTTCCATAACCACAATTTATGACAAAATAAGTTCTGATTAATTATAGCATAAGTTTTCTTGCTCAGCACTAAGCTCTCATTAGGCAAAGGTTCATTAGGCATGTAACAAATTTTAAGCACAACAAGGCCTCTTTATCACTCTCAAGAAATTCTAGCCTATCATGATTATCATAAGAACAAGGCATATAATTGAGTCGACCTCACTATTGGATATGAATCATAGATATATCAAAGGAATATTATCAGCTCCAAAAGTGTCTTGAAAGGTTAATTTGTACCTTGTCCTTCGAGCTTTTCATCGTGAGTGGTCTCTCGGAGTTGAAAGCAAACAATCTTCAATGATCGGTGGCTTGTATTGTCTTTTCGCAATTCCTTCGTTCGTGCCACACATCATCAAGGTTGCCTTGTGTGGACTCACTCTTCTTATTCATTTGTGGGACTTCACACATATCTAAAATATCTTCATGTAACTCCATGATCCTTCGTGTGAGAGCCCAGAGTATCCGCGCCATTGGATGCCATCATTTGTGTGTAATACATCGTGATTTGCTTCTAACATCTCCTAGCGTCAAATGTTTCCAACTTGTGCCTTCTATTGCCAATGCTCTTGGAGTCTTTGTTTTGTTCCAAACTTCTGAATTTCATCTCGTGTGGTCCAATGGAAGCATTGCCCAAGATTCTCTTTGTTGTCGTCGTCCTCATCTCCACTATCTTGTTCTCATCATGTTGCTGCTGCCTCTTTTTTGTGGATTTTCCCCTTTGTACATAACAGAACATATACCAAAATATTGTTCCATTGAAAACTTTATAAAATTACCTTTCCAACAGGTACTCATTCATCTTAATCGGAGTTCAAATGAGGGAGTTATGGCCGTTTTAATTCCGCTCTTGCATGCTGTCCAGAAAATTTCAGAACGCGCAAGCTTCGGTAATTCGGCCATACCCGCTTGTAGGAACCTCTGATTGACTTGATTCTTGATTCGTTGGAAGCGTAACTTCATGGGGAATCTAATATCCAAAGATATCCTGTTGTTCTCTGTGACACCCTAAAATTCCATCACTAAAATCACTTAGCAACTTAAATTTGTCTTAGGAATTTAAGGAGATTAAATTGCTATTTAAATTGAGCTCTAAAAATATTAAAGATAATTTAATAAACCTAGAAACAACAATTGTATGTGCATCATCCAGTTGGCTTGCATGGTTTTTAGTTGCTTGTGTGGTTTCTAAAAGTCTATAAAATTCTTCAGAAAAATTTGAAAAGGTTTGAATTGAAATAGAGTTGAAAATGGTTTGAAAAGAAGTTTGAAAAAAAAGAAAACAAAAAAAAAACAAAAAAAAGCGCCCCGGCTCTTTTCGGCCCAGGCGGCCCAGCCGGCCTCCCGCGTCAGCCCACTTCCCCCCTCCCCTTTTCTTTTTTCTTTGAGTCGCTGACGGCTGGGACCCACTGGTCAGCTTCCCCTTCCTTCCCCCTCCCCCTTTCCTTCCTCTGCACGGCGGCGCCGCCGCGGATCCCGCTGCGCCCGCCCGCCTTCCTTTGCTCCCTCTGGCCATCAAGGCAATCAATCAAGCGCCGGAGCACCAGGGATTAGTCACCCCCTTTAATCCTCATCAGTTTCCTTTATTTCCGCCCCAATCGTTTGGAATCCGGCCGCCGGCGCCCCATGGCCATAGGCACGGCCGCCGCTTCCTCCCCCCCCTTCCCTTCCTCTGGCCCTATTTAAGCTCGCGCTCACGCTCCTGCCCTTCCCTTTGCAACCCCAGCTCACCAACGCACGTGCCCGAGCCCAACTCCACCAGCGCCGCCGCCTCTGTTTCCACCGCCGCCGGAGCAAACGCCGACGGTGAAGTACTCCGTCTCCCACCCTTATTCTCCTTTGCACGCGTGGCTTACCTCTCTCCCACTCTCTTTGCTCCAGGGACGCATCGTCGTCTCGGGACCGAGCTGCGCCGTGTCATCGACCGCCGGATCGCCGCCCGAGCTCGCCGTCGACGTCGAACTCCATCTTCAGCGCCTCCTTGTCGACTGCGTGCCCGCTCTCGTTGCCTCTGTGTGGTGAGCAAAACCGCCCCACCTTTTTCCCTCTCTCTTGTGCACAGCAACACCCGCACGGGCTCGCCAGAGCTGCGGTTCCGCCCCCTTCCGGCGCCGGGCGCCGTGGATGCCCGAGCCCCTCCCCTGAACCCCTAGATGCATGCGCAAGCTTCCCCTCTGCGTGTTGCATCCACTCGTGTACGAAACGGTGGCCGAAAGCTCACTCCAGAGCTCGCGCCGGCGAAGCGCCGCCGCGCGCCGCGCGCGCCGCCCCGTCTCCGGCGTCGTCGCCGCCGCCGCCCGCCGCACGCACGCGTCCAGGACCGTGCGATCTGTGATGGACGGTCCAGGGCGCGTACCCCTTCGATTTAAGTGGCCGGTTCACCGTGGACCCATGGACCGCGCCCACGGCTCGGTCCACGGCATCCTTAGCCGTTGGATCTGAGATCCACGGTGCTGAGTTGGCAGATTTGTTTAAGAGCCCCTGAGTTTTCAAATATTAGCAAGCTGGTCCTTCCACCTTTAAGAATATTCACGGATAGGTCCTGGTTTTTGCAATCTAGCCCCTGTCTACCCTGTATAATTTTGTTTTAGGCCCTTTTCACTCCTTTTTGCACCTAGACCCCTCTGTTTTAATTTATAAAAATGTTTAGCCCCTGATTTTATTTATAAACAGCCCTGTAAACTTAGTTTTCTTGCAAATAGGCCCCTGTAACTGTTTTAATCATATCTTTCTCATTTTAACTCCGTTTTTAGCATTCTATATACCGAAATGATCGTCTCTACGAGTAGAATCTTTTAAACAGTAAATTTACCAGTTTTATTACTGTTTGGTGTACTGTTTTGTTTATTGTTTGTTATCCATGTTTGACTCGTAGATATCGTGCCTGTTTCGTCTGAGCTCCCTGTCGGAGGTGATCAGGAAGAGCCTGTCTTCGAGGAGGATTTCACTCAGCTTGTAGAGGAAGGCAAGTGGCTTTCCCCCTCTGCATAATCTTTTTGAACCTATGACACTGCATGCTAAACAATGTTTACTATTCCTGTTGTTATGCATAAATCTGATGGGCAAACACCTAGCTAAGGACTTGACTAGATGCTTTACCACTTTACCTTGATCAACCCTGTTTAAAGAAATGCTTGGGGTAGATAAATGCTTAGTTTGCTCAACATAAGTATGGTTATGCTTTGTTTATGTTATACATCTCGGTTTCGCTTATTATGTGCTTGTGTTTTAAACAAGATAACTTGATATAAAAGGAACATGGAGAACCACCCAAGATAACAGTACAACCACAGTCCACATGGCTCTGGCTTAGCCAATTAATTAGGAGAGTGGGTTAGCTGATAGCTCTTTTCTGAGAGGGGCACAGGGGGCCGGAGTTGAAGGGGTATAGCCCGGTCCTATTGGGGTAGCAGCCTTGGCTAAGGTGTTGACCACTAGGGAGGGTTATGGCCCGCTCCGCCATCAGAATCGTCGCGGGCTGTTGGTTTCTCTTCTTTCCTTTGTAAAGGCTTCATAGTGGACCCCTAGCCACTCACCTTGGAAGTGTTTAAGGGTCTAGCTAACCCGGGCAAGATGGGAAACACGAACTGTGGGTAAAGTGTACAACCTCTGCAGAGTGTAAAACTGATCGATCAGCCGTGCTCACGGTTACGAGCGGCTTGGACCCTCACATGAGTAACAAACTTGAAGATTAATGCAAATCATGGGTTGGAGGTTGGTTTAAGGTTTCTTTTAAGGTTTAATGGGTTGGTATACACTTATACCTAGTAATTAGATGCTTGCTAATAAAACTTGACCAACTTATAAAATGCTTACCGCTGTGAACCATAGCCTATCCTTGATGGCCTTGCATTGTTTCCCCCACTTGCTGAGCTCCAACCATAAGTGTGCTCACCCTTGCTTACCGCTGTTCAGAGGAGAACATCGGAGGCGAGGATGAGTACTGGAGTGACTTCGAGGAGTTCTAGGCATGTGGATTCCCCCAGTCATCATGCCTGTGGATGTCAGCGATGGAGTTGCTCGTCGTCATTTAGTTATCGTCTTGTTCGGACCTTCGAGTCCACCCCTATGGATGTAATAATGGTTATCATACTGGTTTAAACTCTTGAACGTTTGATTACAGCAATGGTATTACTCTCGTCTTGTCTATCATGTGTGTGTAAATGATCCTGGCGCACATATGAGATGCATTCGGTTTTCCTTGTAAAATCGGGTGTGACAAAGTGGTACCAGAGCCGTGATGACTGTAGGTCGCAGCCTTAGTTAGAAATGGACGAAATTAAGGATTCATGTTCTAGAAAGCCTTATCATGCTTCAAATCATCTTATTTACGCATTAAAAATCTAATTTAATTTTTGTTTATCATTTTAAACTGTCATTTTGATTTATTCTATACTCTGAGATCAGTTTTGCTTTGACAGATGGCCAGGACTTACATGACCCCTCGCAAGAGCACTGGTGGGCGTTTTCCGTCCGGACACCGGCCCCTCGCCATCGTCTTGAAGATGTTGAGGAGGAACAGGAGGAGTTCCGGCCCGGAGGTTGAGGTGGAAGAAGACCCGGAGGAGGTCCGGCCCGGGAAGAAGAAGAAGAGGATCCCGAAGAGGTCGAGATGGAGGAGGAGGAGCCGGAAGAGCCATTGGAACAGCCCACACCGTACGATGGCACAGGTGCTAGAGGCGGACGCCGATGGAGACATCGTGATCCCACCGGCGCTGCGGTCAATGAGGAAGCACCCCCCGCACTCGCTGATCCTGTGCCAGAAGGTGACCCAGAAGACTCCAGTGATGACAGTGTGGGTGAGGATGATGGTGACAATGCTGTTGGTAACCCAGAGGAAGATGAGGATCGCCGCTACCATGGAGCTGAATACCACAAACACTCTACTGAAGCTGAGAATGGACAGTTCTGCATTCTTTTGTGGAATGTTCTGAGGTATCTGGGGTATACCATAAAGCCTCTATATGTGACCAAGCATTTCAGTGAGCCTAGAATGAGGGATTACTACACTTGCAGAGTTTACATCAGGAAGCCTCTGAATGATACTGAAGGATGGAGGTATCGCTCATCTCATCATAGCACAGCTCAGTTCTCTACGGATGACGCTGCGGTAAATGATGCAGCAAGGAGGGCGCTCTGGTCGGTCTGCCATGCTAATAGGGTGCAGTTGTTCCAATCGGAGTACCGCCATGTGCCTCGACGTGCAAGTGGCACAGAAGTGACCGTGGTGCCAGCAGGAGGCAATGATCACATTGACGTCTTGGCACGGGTGACTGCTGCTCTGAACGCAGATCTAGAGGGAGCAACTCTGGAGATAAACAAGTATCATGAAGAGCTACAGTCGCTCGAGGGCAAAGATAGCGCGTCCGGAAGCACAGGTGGCGAGGACGCCGGCGCCTCGAGAGGTCATGCCATATCAGACTACAGCTTCCCCTCCGCGCAAGAGGCTTCGTTACGGCACTGATGAAGCCACCACTCTTCTTGGCTAGGATTCTAGGATGCTCGCCCTTAGCATTTACCTTTTCGATAGACCGTTCCTGCGTGAACGTATTTGCTTGTAATAATGAATGCTGTTTGCAAACATGCTTGAGTTGGATCTTTGCTTGATTGTGAATTGTATGGTGGAGTGATGGCCACTATGCAATCTGAAATTTTAAGTTAATTAAAGTTTGGTTTGGGTTCTATCGGTTGTCATTGCTTAATCTCTTATGCAAATGTGATTGGATCAAATCTGTTTTCGCAGTCATATGACATACCAGTAATGTTTTGCTTATAACTCAAGCTACAGAACTCCAAATGACATGAAACCAGTTGGGTTAGTTCAAAAATTTAGAGGATGAATTTCTGTCAAAAATTCAATAGTATACAATACATATTCTGGGAGTTATGCACGAAGTAATGAACAAGTCAGAATCTGTAAATTTCTGCTGATATAGCTGTATTGTTTGAATTATATCTCGAGTTATACATATCCAAATGAGGTGATTCCAGTTGGGATGGTTCCATAATTTTATACACTATAATCTGGTAAAACTTTGTGGTCATTGGACAATTACACAGAAAGTTATGCATAATTCTTTGAGGTCAACAGAATCTGTCTTAACTGAAGTACATGCTGTCATTTTATTTTGAGTTATCCTCTTATGCAATGATTCAAGTACAATTATCTGAGATATGATTTTTCTAACGGTCAGATGGTAAACACCAGGTCCAGAGGAGGTCAAGACGTGCCACCTGTGATCCGGGCACATATTGCAAATCAGCAAAACCCAGCCCCACCTCCACCGATCAACCAAGCAATGGACCCAAACATGCAGCAGTTCCTGGCAGCGCAGATGCAACTGATTCAAAACCTTACTAACACGGTGCAGCAGATGCAAGCCCAACAGAACCAGCCACCACCACCGATCCCTCCACCACCCCCGCCACCAAGGGACAGGCACAAGGAGTTCATGAGCCACCATCCCCCTACATCATGCTGATGACTGGCTGAAAACTATCACAAAGCAGCTGGAAATCGTGCAGTGCACTGACAGAGAGATGGTCTTGTATGCTGCTGGAAGACTTGTGGGGCAGGCCGCAGATTGGTGGGATGCGTACTCAACTGCTCATCCCAACAGGCATAACATCACTTGGCAGGAGTTTCGTGACAACTTCCGTACTTACCACATTCCTTCGGGGGTTCTCAAGCTTAAGCGAGAGGGAGTTCTTGTCACCGAGGCAAGGCAATATGTCGGTGATCGAGTATCTGGACAAGTTCACTCACTTGTCACGCTATGCACCTGATGAAGTCAACACTGATCCAAAGAGGCAGGAAAGGTTCCTGGATGGCTTGATTGGTCCTCTGAACTATCTACTGCAGAGTCACATCTTCCCGGACTTTCAGACGCTGGTGAACAAAGCTATTGGGTTGGAAAGCAAGAGAAAGGAGATGGGTGAACAGAAACGCAAGTTTCAGTCTCATGGGCGATCCAGCCAGTAACACCCGTCCCCGTTACGGTTCTCGGCGAGCTTGGCTCCATATCGTCCTGGTGGACAAGCTGGGAGGTACCCACAGAACATGCAGCTGCAGCGCTCGTTTCAGCCGCAACGCTTCAATCCTCAAACACCCAGAGCTCCTACCCCACAGCTGAGTCGTCCTAGCAACAACTCTGGGGCACCTGTCAGAAACACCAACCCAGTTCAGCCCGGTGGATGCTTCAAATGTGGAGAGCTGGGGCATTATGCTAACAACTGTCCTAAAAGGGTGATGCAGACTCCGCAGAGAGACAATGGAAACAAGACTGGGCAGCCATCTTCGCAGGCTCGTACTCCACGGACACCCGGCCAAGAGAGGCCCAGGAGAGTCATGTGCGTGGCCGAGTCGGCCATGTATCGGTGGAGCAAGCTCGAATGATGCCGGCGTGGTATTGGGTACGTTTTTCGTCAACTCGTACCTGCTACCGTATTATTTGATTCAGGAGCATCACATTCATTCATAACTGATCAATTTGTGGCAAAATATAACTTATCTATGAGTACAATGAAGAACCCATTGATAGTTAGCACTCCTGGGGGAGAAATGAAAACTGGTCATATATGCCCACAAGTAAAGATTAATATCATGGGGGTAGACTTTCTTGCTAATCTGGTAGTTCTAAAATCATGGGGAATAGATGTCATTCTTGGTATGGATTGGTTAAGGAGTTGTGATTGAGTTATTTAGTGTCGGAAGAGGTCAGTACTGTTAACCGGTCCTCAAGGGGAAAGAGTAGAATATGTGAGTGCACCCTCATCTGGCAAAGGAGTTATGAACTCTGTTGAAGGCAAGGCCTTGGAGGATATAAGGATAGTGAATGAATTCCCGATGTGTTTCCGGAGGATTTGCCGGGTATGCCACCCGATCGTGACATTGAATTTAGTATTGAACTTATACCTCGGTAATCGCTCCCATATCTAAAAGACCATATAGAATGGATGTTAAAGATCTAGCGAAATTAAAGAAACAAATCGAAGAACTACTTAGTAAAGGGTTTATCCGTCCTAGTTCATCACCATGGGGAGCCCCCACACTCTTCGTTGATAAGAAGGATGGGTCTAGGAGGTTGTGTATAGACTATCGATCACTTAACGAGGTTACTATCAAGAATAAATACCCTTTACCTCGGATTGAGGATTTGTTTGATCAGATGAGAGGAGCTAAGGCCTTCTCTAAGATAGATCTTAGATCAGGTTATCACCAGTTAAAAATCCGTGTGGAGGATATAACAAAGACAACATTCACATCTAGATACGGGCTATATGAGTTCACTGTGATGTCCTTTGGCCTGACCAATGCACCAGCTTACTTTATGTATTTGATGAACAAGGTATTCATGGAGTATCTGGATAAGTTCGTTGTGGTATTCATTGATGATATACTGGTATTCTCTCAGAGTGAGGAAGAACATGAAGAACATCTGAGGCTTGTGTTACAAAAGCTACGGGAACATCAGCTGTATGCCAAGTTCAGCAAGTGTGCTTTTTGGTTGAAGGAGGTCTCTTTTCTCGGACACATCATCACAGATGGAGGCATAGTAGTCGATCCAAGCAAGGTTCGGGATGTATTGAACTGGAGTCCTCCTAAGAATGTGCCAGAGATCAGAAGTTTCCTTGGACTTGCAGGGTACTATCGGAGGTTCATTGAAGGGTTTTCTAAGATAGTGAAGCCACTTACCACTCTGCTCGAGAAAGGAAGAGAATTCAAGTGGGATGAGAAGTGTCAGGCTAGTTTTGAGGAGTTGAAGAAGAGGCTGACCACAGCACCTGTCTTGATCATGCCAGACATACACAAAGGGTTCGATGTATACTGTGATGCTTCTCGGCAAGGTTTGGGATGTGTGTTAATGCAAGATGGAAAGGTAGTAGCTTATGCTTCAAGACAGTTGAGGAAACATGAGCAGAACTATCCTACTCATGATCTTGAGTTAGCTGCGGTTGTTCACGCATTGAAGATCTGGAGACATTACATGATTGGGAACAAGTGCAAGATCTTTACTGACCATAAGAGTCTGAAGTATATCTTTACTCAGAAGGACTTGAATTTGAGACAAAGAAGGTGGTTGGAGTTAATCAAAGATTATGATTTGGATATTCAGTACCATCCTGGAAAGGCAAATGTTGTGGCAGATGCTTTGAGTCGGAAGGGACAGACCAGCATGCTGATAGGACACCTGTTACCACAGGAGCTATGTTGGGAGATGGCACAGCTTAACTTGGGAATGGTTGCTTCAAGTGAGACTTTGACGTTAGAGATTGAGTCGACCCTCGAGCAGGATATCAGAAAGGGACAATTGACTGATGGCAAGATTGCAGAATACAAGAAGTTGATTAAACTAGGCAAAGTTACAGAATTCAGAGAAGATGAGCAAGGAACAGTGTGGTTTAAGAACAGAATCTGTGTACCTGAGATCAAGGAGTTGAGAGAAGCTATTTTGAAGGAAGCACATGATTCAGCTTACTCTATACACCCTGGTAGTACCAAGATGTATCAGGACTTGAAGCAGAGATATTGGTGGTATGGGATGAAGAAAGATGTGGCAGCTCCTGTAGCTTTGTGTGATGTGTGTCAAAGAGTGAAGGATGAGTATCAAAGACCAGCAAGATTGCTACAGCCTCTGAAGGTACCTGAGTGGAAATGGGAGGAAATCGGTATGGATTTCATAGTGGGATTACCTCGTACTCGTGATGGGTATGACTCTATTTGGGTTATTGTGGATAGATTAACCAAAGTAGCGCACTTCATCCCAGTAAAGACAACCTATACAGGAGTGAAGCTAGCTGAGTTGTATAATTCAAGGATAGTGTGTTTGCACGGGGTACCGAAGAAGATAGTGTCAGATCGAGGCACACAGTTCACTTCACGGTTTTGGCAGAAACTGCATGAGTCGATGGATACAAAGTTAAACTTTAGCTCAGCATACCATCCTCAGACAGATGGGTAGACAGAGAGAACAAATCAGATACTCGAGGATATGTTGAGAGCATGTGCGTTGAAGAACAGTGGCAGTTGGGATAAGAGTTTGCCTTATGCAGAGTTTGCTTATAACAACAGCTATCAGTCCAGCATCAAAATGGCACCTTTTGAAGCTCTGTATGGAAGGAAGTGTAGAACACCGTTGTTTTGGAATCGGATCGGTGAAAGGCAATTCTTTGGACCGGACGACATACGAGAAGCGAGAAAAGCAAGTTGAAATCATAAGGGAGAATCTTAAGGCAAGACACGGTCAAGACGGGAAGAGTTATGCTAATCCTCGGCGAAGAGAGGTGATTTTGGAAGTCGGTGATTATGCATACCTCAGAGTGTCACCTATTCGGGGGTTACGAAGGTTTAATGTCAGGGGAAAGTTATCACCTCGATTTATCGGACCTTTCAAGATTTTGGAACGGAAAGGAGAAGTAGCCGTTAACACCAAAATTTGGTAAGGAGTCTGACATGTGGGTCCGGTTCAAAAAAGAGTCCGTCTGGTGGAAGGAAGGATGTTTTCAGAGATTTTCGGCAAAAGGATCTGCGGTCGGCTATCTGCTCCGGTTCGACAAAGGAACAGTAGAGCTGATTTTGCGGGATTGGACGGTGACGTGGCTCAATCAGGGGAAGCGAATGGATGGATAGGCGATCAAGTTTAGTTAGGCAATGAATCCATTCGCAGTTGTACTCGACGGGGTATAAATACTACCCCCGAATGTATGTAACGAGGACGATCATTCCTCAATACACATCGCCTTACGCCAAACCCTAGAGTCCTTGTCGTGTCGTCGAGTTCTTCGAGAGGGCCAATCGATCCGTCGACCTCCGTGAGTACGGCAACCTTGTATCATATCTAGTATCATGCGGTGGATTTAGATCCGATGCAAGTAGTTTGTTATCATGCTTCGTGTCATGCGGTAGATTCAAGCTTGGTTCAAGAGGGTTTCTTGTTAGGTCATGAGCCATGCGGTAGGCTAAGATCTGGCTTGAAGCTAGTTATCGGCTCTATTGAATTTTGGCAAGATTCAATAGATTCATTAAGTTATCCCGTGTTATCTTGAGTTTTACTTTATGTTTTAATTCATGTAACACATCTTTGCCCAATCTAGATGGGTTTGGATCGGCTATATCTCTTTTGTGATCCTCGTTCGAGCAAGTTTCGTGTTTTGACGTATGGATCTAGTGCTTTCCGATAGCCGAAACCGAATCGATCTAGTTTGCTACGTGTTGCGGGTTCAAGCTTGCTATGTTCGTATAAATCTTGAAAGAACCGGGTATCATGCGGTAGATGCAGGTTTTTGGGTTGCTTTGGAGCTAGTCATCCGGTGGATTAGTTTCCCAAATCAATCTGATAGATTTATTCACGTGGTAATGTTTGTTTCTTCTTCATGGACCCTGGATCGGCTGTTTAGCCGCATTCGGTTATATTTTCATGAGTAGAACACGTGCGTTATTTATATATTAAATGATGTATGCTTTTAGCTTTCCATATTTAGATTGTATCATGCGGTGGATAGATCTATTTGTGGAAAGTGGTGCGTTTTTCATGCAAATCGTATCATGTGGTGGATAGATTTGTTTGTTATCGTACTCGACGGGTTTTAAAGTAACTAGACATGCGGTAGACTAGTGCTTTGGATCTATGCATGCTTATTTAATATGTGGTCATGTCCGTGCTTTACCTTATTTATTTAATGTTGCTCTTCATGTGGATCGGTCATGATTTTGTATTTGCACCTTTGTTTATACAAAGACCGATCATCGTCATGCTTACATCATCCATTCGGCAGTGTTCCTTTACCCTTTGTAATGGCCCGAATGGTCGTGATTCTTTGACAGATAGCTCTACATAGCTACGTGTCATCTTGCTTGGCTTCTTGGCCGCAAATATGGAACTGTCTGGTACCACCCGGCAAGTTCCAAGCTTTGGTATTTAACGTATTTTATCTTTTGTTAATTTTCAGGAAAAATTGACTGGCACGTCATTTTACTCTCTGCGCGTGCGAAGCTAGCTTTGTTCGGCTTGCTGTGTGATTGGCGTTAAGTGCGTTTTTCGCGTCAACACACTTTTTGGCACGCCCAGTGGGACCAACAGCCGAATTAATTCAAGATGCCTGAGATTGCAGACCTAATGGACGTCGACCTAGAGGATCTTTCTCCGGAGCAGCGACAGCAGCTCCAAGACGTCGTAGAGAAATTTCGGCGAAGTGCCTACTGTCATTTAAGAAGAACAGAAGCGGCGTCCCATATCTAAAGAATGAGATGCCTAGAGTGCTGCTACCGGGGGAAGTCGATGCTACGTCTCAGCAGGAAAAGGAGGAATGCGCACGGGTGTTCCAAGAGTCAGCAGATTACATGCTCACCAAGCACAACAAGGCCTTCCTCGGATCGCTCCCGGCGGATGATGGTGGCCATCTTTGGCCCGGGCATGGAGCAAGCGTTCGGGAAGGCGCCCGTCCAGAGGAGCACCGTAGAGCTGGGTGAATCAAGCTCTCAGCCGCCGCTACGGGCCGCCACGGCGGCCTCCTCCTCAGAGCGCCGGAAGCTAAGCGTTCCAACCTCCTCCGCAGGGCGCTGGGGGGCAGCCAGTTCAGCCCCCGTTGCAAGCTTCGGAAGTCAACCAATCCCCGCCACCACCACGAGCAGCACGGGTCGCCCGTGCACGCGGCCGAATCCGTACCGGCCTACGTACGGAGACCTAGCGTTCGGCTCGTCCGGGGCCCCGCTTGACCCCCGGTCGGAGAATTGCACCGTCGACAACCGGCTCCCGAGAAGAATGCGTACGGTGGTGGTTACCATGAAGTGGGAAATTACGGAGCGTTCGACGCCTTCCCGCATCCGGGGTACACGCCGGTGCGGGCGCGCAAGAAGATGACGCCCTCGCGCGCAAGATGGCCGAATTGATGCGAGAATCGGTTCGGCCTCAAGCCAAAGATGCGAGGTCCCGCCTACGGGCCACCGTTCCGGAATGGTACTATAACGTGCTCTTGCCGCCTAGAGTGAAGCCGCCGACGGAATTCACAAAGTTCTCGGGGCAGGACGAGACAAGCACGGTCGAGCACATCGCCCGTTACCTCATGCAGCTTGGAGAATGCTCGGCCGAAGAGACGTTCAGAGTTCGTTACTTCCCGCCTCACTGACGGGTCCAGCTTTTCAGTGGTTCTCATCCCTGCCGCCTGAATCAGTGGCTAGATGGAAGGACTTGGAGCGTAAATTCCACGCTCATTACTTCAGCGGCAGTTCTGAGAAAAAGTTGATTGATCTCGCCACCCTGAAGCAAAGGCACAGCGAAACGCCGCCGGGAGTTTCTTAGAAGATTCGGGGAAGTCAAGGGCATGTGCTTCTCATTGAACTTACCGGACGATCGGCCGGGATATGGCCGTCGCCGGGATGTTACCGGCCGTGCGAGAGAAGTTATTTGGGATGGAGTTTCGAGAACTTGGGCCGAGTTTGTCACAAAAGTTATCTCTCGATGAGCAATCGGGCATATGGCCTCAAGAAGGACCCCAAGTTTGGCAAGCGACACGACGTCGGCGACATCTACAACCGGTTCTGGACAAAGCCGATACGGTCGAGGATTCGACGATGAATTGGAAGTAGGCGCGGCGGAAATCATGTGGGGTAAAGAGCCCTTGACAATGAATCAGCGTTGGGTCAAGCAGACCAAAGGGACTTACGACTTTGACATCACAAAGGCTGATAAGTTGTTCGAGCTCTTGGTGAAAGAAGGCCGAATTAAGCTTCCTGAGGGGCATACTATGCTTCGGCCTGATAGAGTTAAAGAGAAGCGTTAGTGTGGCTTCCATGACAGGGACTCGCACTCCATCAACGATTGCAGGGTCTTCAGGATGAGGATCCAGAAGGCTATCCAGGAGGGACATCTCAAGTTCGATAACAAGATGAAGCTGGATGGCCACCCCTTTCCTCAGAACATGCTCGGCTTTTCTGTCAATGCGATAACAGCCGAGGAGAAGGGGAAGGTCAAGGTCCTGACCTCAGCCAAATCCAAGCAAGGTGGAGCAGTGGACCCAGAACGCCAGGTGACCCTGGAACAAGTGCAAGGCGACGCACCCCACGTGCTCAAGAGCCACATCGAGATTGGGGAGTCATCCAGGCCTAAACCCAAGGTGACGTCGCGCATTCTCCTCAACAAATGGAAGCGCCAGATAGAGAAAGAGCGCTACCAGAAGCGTCGCCACGAGGAGGAGCAACGCAGAGCTGAAGAGGAAGCGCGCAGAAGGGACCGAGAGCAATACACGCGCGAGCAGGAACGCGCACACTGGGGATGCGCCTTCTTCAGGCACTACTGGAATGAAGGCCTAAAGCTGCCCACATTGAAGAACTGTCCGGAGTGCAGCGACAGATACGTTGAGTACGGGCGGAAAGCGCAATCGCCGATCCGTCCACGAGAGACTTGGAAGGATCCACCCAAATGGGGATCGGCGTCAAAAAATTGAGATCATCGATCATCCCGGGGAAGCGCCAAGCTGATCTCGGGTGGGCCGATCGGGGAAGAGGACGAGGAAGTCCACGTCCGGCGAGTAAAGGGCGGTGGTGCCCGCCCGGCCTACGCGGGGAGCCGAAGAGGCGGGTTCGGCGCTTGAGGAACCGCGAGATGAAACAAGCCGGGATCCGGACGAGGCGGGTGGCGCCCCAAGGACCGGCCCGGAAGGATCGAAGCGTTCGGCTCCTACATGCATGGTATATTTCCTGCCGAACGAGTTCATGGCTCCTGCTAACCAGGTTATGCAGTAGGAAGCTTCTTTCGATGACGAGCGGCCCGAGGGGATGATGGCGCGGTCGGTGCTTGTCCAAGCGAGGCCGTCTTCGACAAGCCGGCCAAGAACCGCCATATGAGGCCGCTGTACTTGAGGGGGTACGTCAATGGCAAACCATTGACCAAGATGTTCGTCGACGGTGGCGCGGCGATCAACGTAATGCCGTACACCACCTTCGGGAAGCTTGGCATGGGCCACGAGCGATCCGACACCTACAAGCATCATCTTGAACGACTTCGCGGGAACCCCTCGGACACCAAAGGATGCGCCCACGTGGACTTGATGATCGGGTCCAAGACGCTGCTCACCACCTTCTTCGTCATCGAGGGCAAAGGAGCCTACAGCCTGCTGCTTGGGCGGGACTAGATTCATGCTAAGCTGCTTCGCGTCCCATCCACCATGCATCAACAGCTTATCCAGTGGGTGGATGATGAGATTGAGGTCGTCCATGCAGACGACTCCGTGAGCGTAGCCAACATGGAACCGGCCTTGCGGGGAGTACCAAGGCATCGATTGCTTCTCGGGGAAGGAGCGGGGAGAAGGTCTGTTGAACTCCGTCGGCGGCGACCAACGGCCGATTCAAGCGGTCGGCTCTTATAGTAATTTTTAATGGAGAACCCCGTGGACAGACGCGATGGCAAATTAGGGCGAGGATTCATGTCGGCCGATAAAGCGGAAGAAGTTGACATTGGAAGCGGCGATAAGCCAAGGCCGACGTTCATCAGTGCAAACTTGCAACCAGACTTCAGGGGGAATTTAATTGAGCTGCTCAAAGAATACAAAGATTGCTTCGCCTGGGATTACTCGGAGATGCCTGGATTGGATCGTTCCATCGTCGAGCATCGGTTGCCAATCAAACCTGGTTTCAAACCATATAAGCAACCACCCCGGAAGATCTACAAGGATGAAGTATTGGCCGATGTGAAGAAGGAAATCGAAAGATTACTTGACGCAAACTTCGTTCGGCCGTGCAGATATGCGGAGTGGATTTCTAACATCGTCCCTGTGTATAAGAAGAATGGAAAAATGAGAGTTTGCATAGACTTCAGGGACCTAAACAGAGCCACTCCCATGGATGGATACCCGATGCCTATTGCCGATTTATTGATTGACGCCGCTGCTGGACACAAGGTGATTAGTTTCATGGATGGCAACGCGGGATACAATCAGATTTTCATGGCAATAGAAGACATATCAAAGACGGCCTTCAGATGTCCTGGTCATATAGGCCTATTTGAGTGGATAGTCATGACGTTTGGGTTGAAAAATGCCGGTGCAACCTATCAACGGGCCATGAATTACATTTTTCATGAGTTGATCGGCAAAACTGTGGAAATCTACATTGATGACGTGGTGATCAAGTCCTTAAGTCATGACACCCATCTGGAAGATGTGAAGAAGACCTTGGAGTGCACCGGAAACATGGTCCGAAGATGAATCCAAACAAGTGTGCTTTTGGGGTATCGAGTGGAGAGTTCTTGGGGTTTTTGGTCCACGAGGGGGGAATCGAAGTTGGCAAAAAGAGCATGAAAGCCATTGATGAAGTCGTTCCTCCAACCAACCTCAAGGAATTGCAATCACTGCTCGGCAAGATCAACTTCGTGAGAAGATTCATCTCAAATTTATCACAGAAGGTGTTGCCATTCTCTCCATTGCTGAAGTTAAAGAAAGATCAGAAATTCACATGGGGCGACGAACAACAAAAGGCTTTTGATGAGATCAAGCAATACATGAAGGAGCCGCCGGTGCTGGTTCCCCCTCAGCTAAACAAGCCTTTCAAGTTGTACGTGGCGGCCGATACCCAAACCATTGGATCGGCCCTTATTCAAGAATTCGAAGGAAAGGAGCGGGTAGTAGCTTATCTTAGCCGAAAACTACTTGATCCCGAAACCGGGTATTCGGCTATAGAGAAACCGTGTCTTTGCGTGTACTACTCGTGTACAAAGTTTCGGCATCGCTTGCTTGTTGAATGCCGAATGCCTTGTATACTCGAGGTTTGATGTGATAAAACATATGTTATCTATGCCAATTTTGAATGGTCGGATTGGCAAATGGATTTTAGCGTTATCGAATTCGAGTTGAAGTTCGAATCGGCAAAAGCCATCAAAGGTCGAGGTCATTGCCGATTTTATAAGCGAACATCGTGACCCATCAATCGATCTACTAGAAATTACCCCTTGGGCTTTATTTTTTGATGGGTCATCGTGTGGCAAAGGTGGGGGAGTAGGGATCCTACTAATTTCGCCCGAGAGGTGAGATGTTTGAGTTCGCCATTCCTATACAACCCACCTTGTCACAAATAACCGGGAGGTGAGTACGAGGCACTACTTCGAGGGCTTCAATATTTGAGAGAAGCCGGGGCCGTTTCAGTTGAGATCTATGGAGATTCAGAACTGGTCATCAAGCAATTGAACGGCCAATACGAGTGCAGGAGCGAAGCGCTGAGGAGTTACTACGAGGAGTGCAGAGAAATCTTGAAGGGCTTTCCATTGGTAACCCTACAGCACATTCCTAGAGAACATAACGATGAAGCAAACAGGCTGGCTCAGAGCGCCTCTGGTTATAAAGAGAGTCAAGAAACGTTTGCTTCAGAAGTGTTTGCACTAGGGACGGACCTTGCAGAAGATGATTGGAGGAAAGAAATCATTGACTACTTGAAAGATCCATCCCGAAAAGTCTCTATGAAACTCGGTACAAGGCAATCAAGTTTGTTCTTCCGGATGATAATTTATTCTATAAATCATTAGATGGGGTGTTGCTACGATGCCGGGTCCCGAGGAGGAAGCCAAGAACATGACGAGCGAGGTGCACGATGGGATATGTGGAGCGCACCAATCGGCCTATCGGATGAAATGGGTTATTAGACAAGTTTGGATGCTTTTGGCCGACGATATTAGAGGACTGCTTTGAGTATTACAAGGGGTGTCAAGATTGCCAGAGGTTCGGGAATATTCAAAGAGTCCCTGCATCAGCATTGAATCCCATCATCAAGCCATGGCCATTCAGGGGCTGGGGTATAGACTTGATTGGCCAAATTAATCCACCGTCTAGCAAAGGGCATAAGTTCGTGCTTTTGGCTACAGATTACTTTACCAAATGGGTCGAGGCAATCCCACTGAAGAAGGTGACGTCAGAGAACATGGTCAAGTTTGTCAAGGAACACATCATCTATCGATTTGGGATCCCTCAGACGATTACCACTGACCAGGGGGCACAATTCGTGTCATTGGAGTTCAGAGATTTTGCCGAAAGCATGGGAATCAAATTGTTTAATTCCTCTCCATATTATGCCCAAGCTAATGGTCAAGCAGAGGCTTCTAATAAGATCATGATCAAAGATCGATCAGAAGCCAAGGAGGTGGCATTCGGTACTCAGTGAAGCGCTGTGGGCTTACCGAATGGCCCCCCATGGAGCTACAAAGACCTCTCCTTACGAGTTGGTTTACGGGCATCATGCAATCCTGCCTTGGGAAATACAATCAGATTCAAGGAGAGTAGTGTTGCAAAACGAGTTAAGCTCCAAGAATTACAGTGGCCTAATGATGGATGAGTTAGAGGATTTGCATATGATCCGTCTCAGGGCCCTGGAGAACATCGAGAAAAACAAGCTGCGAGTCGCCAAGTACTATAACAAGAAAGTAAAAGTAAGGCAATTCGCAGAAGGGGATCTAGTTTGGAAAGCACTATTGCCGATTGGAACTAAATACAGTGAATTCGGCAAATGGTCCCCTAACGGGAGGGGCCCTTTCGTGTGGTCAGATGCGTTCCTGGCAATGCATACATATTGAAAACTTTGCTAGGGGAAGAATTTTCCGCTGCAATAAATGGAAGATATCTGAAGAAATATTATCCTAGCATTGAGATCGATCGTTGATTACACACATCTAGCACAAAAAATAGCCGGCGCTCGAAGTTGAGGCCGCCTTCAGAACAAAATCCATGAACAAGAGAAGATGGCCAGTGCCTGGATGCATTGCCCTTAGCTCGATACTACATTTTCTTGCGGGATTACATATAACGGCCACGATGGTCAGGTCCCCTAAGAGGTGGGAAGCAGAAGGCATGGAGGAAGAAGCGAAAGTATGATTCAATCTTTTCTTTGCTTCTTCGGCGCTCGCTCCCTCTTCGGTTGTTCCCGGGACCACCGTGACGGCGACTTGGAACGCACGAGGATGACCATGATTGGCGGCCTCTACCAAGCTATCCCGGGCCGCCTTCGAGGGGTTGCTGTACTGTCGAGACATGCGGAGCGAAAGAATCAAGGTTAGGGGCAAGAAATCCAGATGCAAACATGAAGGAGTCAGAAGCATTTACCCCCTACTAGTGCTTCCAGCGCCATGCGACGCTCGCGCTCGGCTTGGCAACGGACGGACATGTCCCTGAGGCCACGCTCCAGGTGTCGTACGCGGCGGCGCGGCCGATGGTTGGTCCTGCGGTCGGGCGTGGCATCCTCCTCGAGAGAGGAATCGGAGGAGATGTACTCGGGCACATCTTCGGTCCCGATGACTTCTTCGGGGAAGCAAATCAAGGCCGAAAAGGACGAGAGGAAAACATGAAGCGCGGGATCAAGCGGGAGAACGAGGAGCGAGATCAAGAGAAAACTCACTTCCGAATCGTACGCTTCCTTGATGAGCCGCTCTCCGAGGTTGTTTACCCTTGTCCATGGCGTTGGGGTTTTTCCTGCGGGGGCAAAGGAAGAGATGAGAAATGATGGAGGAGTGTGCGAATAGATTTGCAGAGCACCCCACAGGCTATTTTATTGGGGGGAGGCGCATTATGAGTGATGACTGGCCAGTACACACTGTTGGAATACCAAGCGGCAGGGATTTCCACCAAGTGCGAAGGGTTTTCTCTTGAACAGTGTTTACGGATTGCCGAATTGGGATCCTTTGTGGATTTTGCGCCAAGGGGCAGTTGTTCTCGCGCGTTCGGCTAAAGATAGTTCCCGGATGCAGTTAAAAAAACGAAATTCGCAGATACAAATGCAAAGGGAAATCATCGCAGAACAGGTGCAGAATTCAAAAGTTCTTCATCTATTGCCGATATTTACACATCCCTAGTACAATCTAGTCGAAGAGCCTGTTCAACACAGATTGGGGATGGGTAATTTCGGCAATGGCGTCGCCGTGGCCGTCAAGGCGCTCCAGGATGAGCTCGATCTCGTCGATGTCCTCCGGCGCGCCGCCCTGGAAGCCACGCGGCACGGTGGAGTAGTCGACGTACGTATGCGTCGCCATCGCGGCCCGGGCCCAAGGTGGTGCCCAAGCGAACACCATGGACGGCCACCTCGTCGACGCGGCGCTCCACCGCGGCCAGGCGCTCCGCCGGCGTGTCACCACGGGCATTCACCTTCTCGGCCAATTGCTCTACCAGCGCCTTTAGCTGGTCGAGCTCGGCGTCGCGGGCTGCAAAGAGCAAACGGAAAAGATTAGCATCAGAGGCCGGGCTGGATCAAGAGTCAATCTCAGAGCCATACCGTCAATGGCCTCCAGCAGCTGTTTGCGCTGGTCCTCCCATTCTAGCTCGGCCACGCCCGCTTTCTTGGAGACGTCCTCCAGCTCGCGACGGGACGCCTCTAGCTCCTCCTTGAAGCGGATGGCGTCTTCTTCCCCGTACGGTACCGGGGAGTGGCCATCGGACTCCGAAGAGTCATCTGGCAGGGGTTGATTGGCCGGCGCACGAGGCGGATTCCACTGAATCAATCTGAAAAAAGGGGATGATCGTCAAGGCAAAAGAAGATCAAGAACAGAATCAAAGGGGAGAGATCGACGATCATCACCGCGCGCGCGCATTGGCGCCGCTCCCCTCGGCCTCGTCGGAGGCGCGGCGGCGGTTGAGGGCGGCGCACCATTGTGGTTTGGGATGTGCCTTGTTTGCGAGAGGACTAAAGGTTAGCAAAGATTCGAGAGCTAGAAGGCCCGGTGGAGAGCTAGGGGCACCTATGGTAACATTTATAGGCACGGCGGGATGAATCGTGGCTTCGAGTCGTGGGCGTGGATCATGGCGCATATCCCAAGAAAATCGGAAGGTGGAAAGGTTTCCTTGGCCGGCTCGCCGGCGGGTCGCTTGGAGTTCGAGGGCCGAGCCGCGTGCGGATTGATGGGTTCGGCTAAAGGAAATCAAAGTGCCGTTCGGGAATTGGCGTTTCACTACCGAATCGGTCGTTCAACATTACATGCGAAAGTACGCGAAGAAAGGAAACGGATCACAAGAAGATATTACAAGAACGACCAATTCGGTTATACATCAATAAGGATGTTCGGGCATTCAAAAGTTTGGCAAGTGCACGACGAGCATTGGACGTTATCAAATGGGAGTTGTCCAGCAGCTCTTGGCAATCCTTTTGGGCTCCGGATAAGTCAGTGAGTTCTGCATCACATTGCTCTATTTTGGTGATAGCCGATTTTACTTCCGCTTGGGTCTTTGCTATCAATCCAGGAAGTTCGGTTATTTTCTCTTTGTCAATCTCTATCTCTGCAGATAGGCTTCTCAGTTCTACCTCTAGAGCAGCCTTCCTGGCGACTTTCAGATCGTAGGAAGCTTGCAGGTTAGCCAATGCATCTTTATGGCCCTCTGCTTGGGATTGGGCCCCGTTCTTGGCATGTTCAGCATCGGTTTTCCTCTTTTCAATGGCCGGGCGGGAGCACAATTTTCTCAAAGCGCGCCTTACGGGTGCATAAAAGGTTTCTAAGCCATAGACAGATGATAGAGAAGCTCCGATGTCTTCAGGAAGTTCTTGGTTGATAGATTCAAACATCTCTTCGAAGTGATGGAGATCATTGAACCGATCTGAATATCTTTTTCTAGCCGGCTGCAATTTCTTTGAGTTTGAGCAACACTTCATCGGCGGCGGTGGTTTATTTCTTTCATCACCTCGGCAGTTGAGTGACTCTCTGATGGCAAGCTCGATAATGATGGAGCCTGATCC